>OY757310.1:39938171-41197985 GCA_963583905.1 Stenurella melanura | reverse complement strand
GACTAGGCCTCACAGGCCCGGGCCTAGAGGCGCTACTCTGCGGGGGCGCCTATTGTCTAAGTGATTAGTGCCCATAAACTGATAGGAAGCCCCCGGTGGGGGGGAGGGGGCAAAATTGACCTGGGCCTATGGGTAATTTATATCTAAAACCGGCACTGGACAGTTTGTCAAAATATAAAATAGCTTTAAAACATTTGGCAATAGATGATAATCTAGAAGCTTTGTAAACTATTATATCCAATATATATCTGGATTAAAAACAAATACACTTGATCCCGTTAAAAGAGGTGAATTTATGAGGGCACCAGAGTGTACCAAAACGGCGAAATGGTTATATGATGTATGTATCCAGTTACCGGGCGTTGATAAAATCAAGTTCATGATCGAATTTGCCAATTACCGAAGCAAATTAGAAAAATTTCAGAATATTTGGAAAACAGCAGAAGATTTGTCGGCAGTTGTTTGGTGGAAATCGTATTACCCTGATGGATATGATTAAATTGGCACTAGGATTTCTTGAAATTCCGGCTACTTCTGCCTCAGCTGAAGGAAGTTTTATGTACACAATAAGAATAGAAATCGACTAAAATATGATAAAGCAAAAAAAAAATTATCTATTTGAAGTTCAATATACCACTACTCAGAACACAGAGAAGAGAAAAGGAGAAGAAAAAAAAACCCAACAGCAAAGTACAGAACTTTCAACCAACTGTTCTGAAAACGCTCAAGAAGAACATCGCAAAATTGATTTGGTGGAAACACCCGACTCTGAAGATCTTCAGTTAGCACCAAATGTAGCGGGAACTTAGGAATTGTAGGAAATCAGACATGATGCTTTACTTATGGAATCAGACAATGATGGATTGCTTTTGATCTTGACGACTATTCATTTCAAAGTTCTAAGTCATCAGATGAAGGAGACACAGATCATTTAGTTGACAGTTCAGGACAGAAAATAATGCTTAGTTAGTTAACCGTTTTCATTTATAGTTTATTTAATAGATTGCTTAGTATCGTTGTGATGTGTTTCTTTCAGAAGTTTATTTTATTTTGTTAACCTCCCTATAATAAAATTGTGGGAGGTTACTAAAATTGGTCCAAAATCGAAAATTGAGATAACATCAAATCTTTACGTTTTGAGGGCCCAGGAATCCAAAAAAGTGGTTTTTGAAAAATGTCTGTGTGTTTTATATATCTAATTACTAATATTACTAGAAATATTTTTTATTTGATTAGATATTCTCATATTTATTGAGTTTGTAATAGTACATGGTGCAAATAAATGAATACATCTTGAAATATTGTAATATTAATAAATAAATACGCATGTCACTGTGTTGGTGATCGAATTCTGAACAACTCAAAATGTTCGTCCGTCTGTCCGTTCGTCCGTCCGTCTGTCCTTCGGTCACGTTTTTTGTAAGCGCGATTACTTAAGAACGAAAGGTCCGATTGTAGTGAAATTTGGACAGTAGGTTAGTGTTAGTTAGAGGAAGAATCCATCGTATTTGAACAAGATCTTAGTATTTAGTAATGGAAAAACTTTTCTCTAGAATGGGGCTTCGAGATCAGTTTTTCGGACATCACTGAAGGATGTGATGAAGTTTGCCTGTGTGTATACTTACAGATCAGATCATTTGGTAAAATGAATACTGCTCCAGAATTGCTCCAAAATTTTCTTCTTTGACAAGTTCAGATGTTGCACCAGCTACGTGATAGGTAGGATTTTTATTATTTACGTGTAATAATACCGTATAATACATAAAAATAAATTGCATGTAATTTTACATCCCTGGTTGTGCAACGTGCCCAAAAACTCACCAATACAAGCACAGATGATCTAACCACCAAGCCTCAAAAGCTCGTTGACGGGTAACTGTAACCTCTTTCGACACATTGACTGGGTTATAGTAGGATATAGTACGCAACTCGCACAAAATGGTACATTTGGTACTTGTTGCATAATATACTATTTCGTCACAGTAGTATGCTGATAAATATGCCTGAAATAAATTCGATTCAGTCGATTTTGCTTCTTTCCAGCACTAGTAAATTTTTCACTAAACACTAATTTTTTCTTGTTGCTATAGGCAAGCAAACAAATCGACGAAAATCTAAAAATCAATATATATTCTACATTTTTCTAGCAAACGACCGATCCTAACGCTATAAGACTGTACGAAACAAAAATTAAAGGCGAGGCTAATGATTCTGGATTTTATTCGCCTCTTGATGCCTTAGAACTGGTCAGAAATGGAGGCTTTGCTTTCCACGTCGAGACGAGCACGGCTTATCCTATTATAGAAGACACCTTTTCCAATGAAATTATTTGTGAACTAGAAGAGATTCAGATGTACAGAACACAGCCGATGCACACCAATTTGCAGAAGATGTCACCCTTTAGAGAAATGCTGAACTATTGGTAATATAATACTTAAGAACCGTATAAACTGTCAATCGGAAGTAATCTATTAGTCGGCCGATTTTAGGAAAAACGTTAGAAGTGGGGTCTAGAAATAGATAGAGATATGCGGTTTTGTGCATTCTCTTCGGCAAGCATCAGGAAATTTTTCTATATGCGTTCGAAATGATGAAAAAATATTGTAACTTCATTTCAATGAACTTTTTAATGCACTTTGTGAGTATTGATAATAGCTAGAAAATTCGTTCTCGGTGGTTTTTGAGGTGGACGATTACGAATCAGAAGTGGAGGTTATTAGAAAATTACTAGATCGCATGAAAAAATGCATTCTGTGAGGCACTTTTAATGAAATTCTTTAATATTTGTCAAAATGAGTTGAAAATTCACATTCTGGGATTTTCGAGGTGGCCAATTACGAATCTGAAGTGAAAATTAATAAAAAATTACTAGATCGCATGAAAAAATGGATATGACTCAATTTTTAAGGCACTTTTTTAATCCTACTCGGGGGTTTACAAACGTCATGTCTACAAGTTAAAATTCATTTTGTAAAACTCAAAATATTTTAAAATTAACACAAATGAGAACTGTCGACGAAGTGCGATAAATGTTCATTTGTACAAGAAAATTTATACCAAATTGAGGTTTTATTGCTTGTCGAATACCGAAAATAAGAAGAAAAAAAAACAGAAAGAGCATAACGACTCAAATGTATTGACCCCTCACTTTAACCGCGAATATCTCAGAAACGGAGCAGCATAAAAAATTGAAAAAAATATGTGTTCATTATGAGTCTATTCTAAATCAATCGCTGAAATTTGAATAATGTATATTGAACACTTTTGAAATTCTGCTAAGTTATATTGAAACATGTCCTACTTTTTAAGGAAATTTTTACCATACCAGTTTTACATCTATAATATATTGGAAAATATGTCTACTGTGTAAATAATATTTTAGACACCGATAAAGCACGGCATTCTTTATACGAGGAAATATTTTCATAATTTTTTATTCTAAAATTTTGAAGTTATTCTCGAAAACGTGATGTCATATTTATTCGGTTATTTATCAATTTATTTAAAAATTTTTTGTTAAAATAGTTACTTAATTGCATAAAATATAAGCATTTTCAAAAAAAATTGTTGGTATATTATATCAAATATTAATTTAGGTGTCAAGCGTGATAGATAATATTCTTGCAAACTTGCAATGAAATTATCCTTTACGTTTGATAACTAAATTAATAGTTGATATATACCTATTTTCTTTTCTGAAAGTGCTTACATTTTATGTATTAACTAATTTATCAACATTTTTTAAAATAAATTGATAAATAACCAAATAAACATGACGTCACGTTTTTGAGAATAACTGCGAAATTTAAAAATAAAAAATTATGAAAAAATTTCTTCATACAGAAAATGCCATACTTTACTGGTGCCTAAAATATTATTTACATGGCATGCATATTTTCCAAGATATAATGGATTTAAAACCAGTATGGTCAAAATTTCCTTAAAAAGTAGGACATTTTTCAATATAACTTAGCAGAACATCAAAACTGTCCAATGTACATTATTCAAATTTCAGTGATAGATTTAGAATAGACTCATAATAAACACATAATTTTTTCTGGTTCTCCTCTTCTGAGATATTAGCGGTTAAAATGAGGGGTCAATACATTTGAATCGTATATTAGTGCTGTATACCAACTTTCTACTTTCATAGATAAATACCAACTCTTTTTAGGACACCAATCTTCTTAGCTATCTTTTTACACACATAATTGACATGATTACCGAAATTAGTGAGCTGTCAAAGATTAACTCTAAATTCTTTGCCTTTTCGTCCTTCCATGTTTATTTGTATTCTTTCCGTTAACTGGGATCTAACACTTGGTTGTCCAAATACAAGAACCGATGTTTTGTTGGCATTAATATTTAGTGAGTGAAATTTAGATTTTTGCAGTAACGAGCCGATGTCTTGGTTAATTTAATTCATTGCATCTACATAATGACAATATCAGTCAACGTTATCTGATATTTGTAATTTACTCAGAAATAATATGAAACAAACAACTGATAATCCATCATCTGCACTTAATTACGTTACTAATGCAGGCACTCGTTTAGGTGATACAGAACGCGTCGACTGGGGTGAAATACCTAATAGACCGAGAGCTAGCGTCACAAGACATGTACTATTTGTAAATGGACAGAATGTACCTTAATAGGTTGTCGATGATCCATTGAATATCCGCCCATCAGTCTGCCGGGCTGGGAGCGCTGCGTTTGGCAGCGAGAGGCGGTTTAGTCAATAACCTGACTACACCTGTCACAAATGTCAAAAAAGCCGTTTTTGATTATCTCGTGCCGAGCCGAATTTTCGATGTTGCCGTGGCAATTTACGACATCGACAAAATACTAATCTTTCTCTTTCCGTAATGACATTACACGATCCTCCACTCGATGTATTTATTTAGTTCTTAACGTTTGAAAAAGTGATGTTTTTGAAGTTTTGCCTTCTCCGACGAGATTTTAGTCAATGTTAAGCTTGGGATCCGCCGTAGCCAATCGTGTTAAGCGGCGACTACTTTTAAGTGGATTCCCGACTTCGGGCTACTTTTTTATTTCTTTTTTTTTGCTTTTTAGCAGATATTTTTGATTCTATAATTGCTCTTCGCTTATTTTTATGCGACTAATGTGTTAAAATAATAAATTTTTATAATTTTTTTCTGATTTTTTGCCGATACATAAGGAAATAATCTTTCTGGTTTATCTTCTGTCGTTGAGTAGGTATGGTTGCGTAACGGCTAGAAGTCCTGATTCTCAAACAGGAAATCTGGGTTCGAACCAAGCATCCGGAATTTTTTTAATTTTTTTTTTACACTTTCGGTCATAATCGGATGCTAAAATCTTACCTATATAGTCACATGAGTAAATATTATTTTATTTTCGTATTTGTTTAATTAAAGTGTGTTTCTTGGAGCTTCATTCTCTTTCAAAATAAGAAGCCGGATCTTTAAAAATTTGATACATTTTTGTCAAAGAAAACAAGCAGGGTTCGTCAAAAGAAAAAAATATGTTATCTTTATGGTCTGATTCGACTGAAATTCGGTATGTGAGGATTATCGATGTCGCAGATTACAAATATGGTATCGAAACTTAAAAATTCAAAATGGCGGCGTCAACATGGTGCACAAGTTTTATCATTTATCAAATGACCACTGAAAATCGGCATCTGAATGTAATCAAGGTTGCCGATTACAAATTTTCGATCCAAATTTAACAATTCAAAATGGCGGTGTCAACATGGCGGACAAATTTGATCACTTACGGAAAATCGATATGTAAAGATCATCATAGATACTTATTTTCATTTACTCATGTAATACCTATACCTATAGGCAATATTTCATCAGATTCATCAGATTATGACTGAAAATGTAAAAAAAGGTACAAAAAAATTCCGGGGGCGTGGTTCGAACCTGAATTTCCTGTTTGAGAAACAGGATATCTAGCCGTTACGCCACCATATTTACTCAACAACAGACGATAAACTAGAAAGATTATTATGTATCGCCAAAGAATCAGAAATAATTATAAAAATGTATAATTTTAACACGTTAGTCGCATAAAAATAAGCAAAGAGCAATTATAGAATCAAAAATACCTGCTAAAAAGCAAAAAAATAAAACAAAATAAAAAAGTAGCCCTGTGCGGGATTCGAAGTCGGGAAACCACTTAAAAGTAGTCGCCGCTCAGCACGATCGGCTACGGTGGATCCAAGCTTAAAATTGAGTATAATCTCGTCGAAGAAGGCAAAACTTGAAAGACTTCAATTTTTCAAACATTAAGAACTAAATAAATACATCGAGTGGAGGATCATGTGATGTCTCTACGGAAAAAGAAAGACTGGTATTTTGTCGGTGACGTAAATTGCGACTGCAAAATCGATAATTCGGCTCGGCACGAGATAATCAAGAACGGCTTTCTTGACATTTGTGACAGTATCGCTGTCAGGTTATTGACTAAATCGCCTCTCGCCGCCAAACGCAGCACTCCCAGCCCGGCAGACTGATGGGCAGGCATTCAATGATTCATTGACAACCTATTAGCGCACATTCTGTCCATTTACAAATAGTACAAATTTCTGTGACGCTAGCTCTTGGGGTATAACTTCAATCATTCAATCCAAGCAAAATATGATATAATATCCCAAATTAATTTTGAAGCTAGTAACGTAGTTGATATAAATTTGAATGACTGTGATCTTTTCATATTATCTGCAAAACGTATGCCAATAGGCCTCTCATTTCTGTCTAATAGCCAATTGTAGTTGAAATCGGATAATCAATTTTTGAGTTTTGTAAATCGAATGAGTCATGATAAAGATTTATATCTTCCAACTTACTATTATCCCTTTGCCTCCAGAAACTCACAATTGTGAGATCTTTATTTATTATTTCCATAGAGATCAAAATAACATTAGGTGTGGTTGGCACCCGACTCGTATGATTGTGAGGTCTGTTAGGAACACGTGTGATCAATTTTGCCGCTTATTTCTCGTTCAGTAATGTGTTGTCATCGATAGAGTGTGCACTATTTTACACAGCAATGGCGTCTAAAAGTAAGTACCGATTTTGTCTTATTTTTCATAATTTTTAACATCAATAACTATTGTGCATGAAAGATTAAATATTTAAGAACACAGTAAAAATAATTTTACCCTGTAAATTTAAAAAACTATTTTTACACAGACTCCTAAATTGTTTACTCACAATTGTGTATTCCGGGAGTGGACAGTAGTAAATCAGGGCCATTCACAAACTTAATTTTTGTTTTAGGTAACCGTATTAATTTAAAACGATTGGAAGAAAATCCTGATGAGCTTTTTGATTTGCTAAATGAGATAGGATCAGACTTAGAAATCGATGAGGATGAAGACGAGGAGGATTTGGATCTTTACGCTTTACCTGAAAATCAAGGGGAAGTTGATGAACATTTTTCGACGACCCTTTCTGAATCTGACACGCTTTCTGAATCTGAGGGTTGGGGTAGTGAGGACGACATACCCCTATCTCATTTCAAGTGGGACCGCAGTAATGTTTTTCAGTCCAAACCTGATCCTGTGGATACAAATGAGCCAAGTGACTGTGAAATTCTTTCACCTTGGCAATACTTCAAGAGATATTTGAATGATGACTTTTTCCAATTGGGAGCCGAATTTACAGTTCGATATTATATCCAAAAGACAGGAAAGTCTATCAATATTTCATCTGAAAATATAAAACAATTTTTTGGACTACATGCAATCATGGGTGCTACCAAGTTCCCCACGATTCATATGTATTGGAATGCCAACTATAAATTTCCTTTAATTGACAATGTTATGCCTCGTGACAAATTCTATTTGATTAGAGTCAATTTTCACGTCGTAGATAACCTTGCTGTTTCTGATACAGTAAAGAAAAACAAACTTTGGAAAGTACAGCCCATGATTGATTTGGTAAGAAATAGATGCCTCCAATTACATAGAAACGCAAATGGTTCATATTCTATCGATGAACAAATGATTCCATTTCTTGGCCGATGTCCCATGCGCCAATATGTAAAAAATAAACCGCGACCTGTCGGTTTAAAAAACTTTGTTCTTACCACGAGTACAGGAATCGTTCTTGATTTCGAAATTTATCAAGGAGCAACAACAAATTTAAAGAACAGGGAACTAGGCTTGGGACCATCAGTAGTTTTAAGATTAGTAGAAACTGTGCCTGAAGGAAGTTCAGTATTTTTTGACAGATATTTCAGCACTGTACCGCTAATGGCAAAATTGACCGAAATCAAGATAGATGGAACGGCCACTATAATGTCCAATAGACTGAAGGATTGTAAGTTCCTGACAGATAAGGAAATGAATTGTGGAGACAGCGACCAGTTTGTACGAAAAGATAAAAATATTTGCGTTACCAAATGGATGGATAACAAAGCGGTGCTTATGATTTCAACAGCTTATGGATCAGTACCTCAATGCACGGTTAAAAGGTGGGATAAACAACAAAAAGCAAAAATAGACGTATCCTGTCCGAAAGTTGTGAAAATTTACAATCAGAAGATGGGAGGCGTCGATACCTGCGACCAAATGTTAGAGTATTACAGATCCTTGTACAAAACCAGAAAATGGCCTTTAAAGGTAATTTTACACTTGTTCGACCTAGTTATTGTTAACAGCTGGCAAGAATATAGGCGAGATCATGAAATAGCTAAAAGTAAATCAAAGCCAATGAAATTACTCGAATTTAGGTTGAAATTAGGAGAATACTTGATAGCTGGAACAAAGAAACGAACGGCAGAATATGATAAGGAGAATGAGGTCACGCGACAAGTGACAAAAAGGAAACCAGCAGCGCCATTACCATGTGAAGATAGAAGATACGATGGATATGAACACTGGCCTGTAAACGATGAATTAAAAGACCCCCTAAGTTGTAGGAACCGCGGCTGTGATAGTCGCTCAAGAATACGTTGCATTAAATGCAATGTGTATTTGTGTCTCAATAAATTTAGAAACTGTTTCTTAGCATTTCATAAGAAATAAAACAAGTTTTTTGATTTTTCTTACATAATAAATATTTTGTTTCACAATTGTGACTTTTTCTGTTCACTACCAATACTCACAATAATGAACGTCCTGTAAGTCCTGATCCAGGACTTTAAAGTGAAAACCCTTGCTATATTTATAATATTTATATATATATAAAAACCATGAAATAGATGCGAGGCACTTTGCTTAAAAAAAAAATCTTGGGAGGCAAAGGGTTATAATGCATAATAGTAATTAAGAAAATATTGCATACCTAAGGTATAGAAGGCCTGGCTATGTCCATACATATACTTATTTTATATAAATAGTCTTTGTGTATGTATAATAATGGATACATTTTAAGTAGGTTTATTAAATTATTACAAAACTAATATTACTTATTTTCGTTTGTTTTCTACACCATATTTCTGGATATCAATCACTACTATTCTCATGTACCTGGACATCTTTCCAATACTGAAAACTTTGCGATAACTTGATTGTCAACAGTTACTATTCTGGTGTAGTCACTATTAAATTTTTCTCATTATTAATTTAAATATTGATAAAATTGAGGTTCGCTGAAAAATAAGAAATAACCTGTATTCTTGGGGCTATGTACATCATTTCAATGCTATCTCTTCAATATTGACAATTTCAACAAGAAGGGTAGGTACTTGTTAGAGATTTCAAGTTGAAGAGTTAATGTTAGTGATAGAAAATAACAAGCATATAGAACTGCTCATTTACGAACAAGAATTATGTATGACCTTCTAGACGTACAGGCAAACTCCATTATATCACCCCACTTCAACCCCATTTAAACACCTTAAGCCCGTCCACAGGGTTTACCTCATATAACAGGAGTGCAGAAATGAGTCTGTGTAGATCAGATCGTACATTTATATTTAAATATTAGGACGAATTAAATTGTGTGTTGTATCCTAAATACGAAAACGAAGAGTATATTGCACTTGATCGGTATATTTCTATACAGGCCTGTACTCAGAATAATCCAATCCTTGTAGGGGATGTGATTCCTTCATAATCCCGCAAAATAGTCCCACAAAGGTAATGCTGGAATTTCTCTAGGGGGTGCTCAAATGTTCCCAGGGGCTGCCGAGCACCCTCTGGCTGTATGCTTGTTTCTATAACCGTAAATACCGCTCGCAGAGAAAAAAAATTGATCAAATTTTGAACAACTTTCAAAAAATCCCTCCTACTAAAACTAACTTATTTACAAAGAAACTGCGAAGAGATAGAATATGTAACAAATATAAAAAATGTTCAATAAATCAGCGAAAACTGCGAAAAGTATAATGTTTATTCTAGTTTAAAATACGTTTTTTGAAAATATTCCTACAGAATACAAAAAGACATTGCCATGACGGTAGTGACTTGTGAAGATTAAATAAATTGGGAAATCCACTAAACGCGAGGCCTGCGCATGGATGAAAAAAAGAAAACAGCGTAATTATGTACAATCTAAAAAATAACAAAGATATTGCTACATTTTTAAAACACTAAGTGAGACAAATATAGTTCACAATCTTAGCAGTATCAAAATAAGCAATTATGTAATGGTGTGAGGTGTAATAAATTACAATTTAATAAATAAGCAATGTCAGACACAAATATGCTACTTGCTTTATAATAATAAATAGGAATATATATACACCTGTTTCTGTGTTCCTATTACTTCATGTAGCGACTGTAGATGAATTTAGGGGTGTTTCAATATGGTTGAAGGGGAGTGAGATAATAGAGTGGGTTGTCAGAAGGTCTAGAAAATTGTATAATTCTTCGTCTCTTGTAAATTGATACTTTTGTATATGTATTAATCAGTGGGTACATACAAATATGTCATATCTACGCTTATCATGTATGGCATTATGACTGTGATCTGGAAGCAAATACACTTCACTCTCGCACTGGACTCTCAGGTGCAATTTTCGGTTGTGGCACTGGGATCTTTTATGAAAAAGAAATTCATTCTAGTATACTCGGGTGGTGGCGTGAGGTTGTCGGGTATACCAGACAGCAACGGGAGGCCAACTAAATCATTAACTAAATCACAAAACGTTGTGAATACGAAAAAGAAGATATTCGGATACAGGGTTTGTGTCCTTGAAACATGTAGTCCTCTCCCTCAGGAGCATTTCAGGCGTTAATGTATAAGAATGTTGTATTACTTGTGGTGTGGTTATTATTGCTATTATTATGCCTGCCAGCATGACTGTATTTTAGTAATGAAGAATTTTTGCGAAACTTCCCCAATAACCTGAGGTACCGGATTAGATTCCCGATAATGGAACTGAATTTTTTTTAGAAAAGAACTTGATCCTAATCATATCAGCTGCATGTTTCTTGTCCCGAATTGTGTAGCCTCCTCCCGTTCAAAGTTATTTCAAATATTCAGGGATAAAGTGTAATGGGCTTAGTGTCGCCCAACTTGCACTACATTAATCGTAGTTACTCCGCTTCCAAGTAGGTCTAGCAAGTTGATTCTTAAAATCAGGTGCAAATTGGTCATACGTCGTTGCCCCTAAAAATGATCTGCCATATCGTTATACCAACAACTTCATGGTTCTGTATATTTTTCTTCTATGATTATTATTCATATTTAAGCCATGGAAATATTTTTCAATTTCTACCTATTTGTGGCAATTGTTGTAAGTGGCTCGGTGGCGCAATGCTGAAGGTGTTTGGCTTGCGACCACGGAGTCCCGGGTTCGAATCCTGGCAAGGGTATGGATGTTGATGGCGTTTTTTCATGTGTTACCGAGACGGTAGCAGTGACCTAGACCACTGTTGGGTGGCACAACATGTCTAGTCGCTGTTATCTCTCCTGAGTTCGAGTCTCAGCTGCGGTAGATGGCAATATCGCAGGGAATGGTTGTTGTGTTGATGTCTATGTGTACGTGTCCTGGTTGAGTGGTAGAGCAGCAATTAGCTGAACTCCGCCAGGACGTTAATATAAATAAGGCATTAAAATAAAAAAAATAAAAATAAAATAAAAATCTTAATATTTCTAGAGGATTTTCAGAGTAATTTTCGCTTAGGTCCAAACATGAACTATCTATTAAATGTCTCGTAACTTTTAGCATCACTAGTCATTGTTTTCGTATTTACTATATAATATAGCATTTAAAATTATTGGACGTATGAACTAAAACAATAAGCAAATTGAAATATAATAAATATAAGAGAGCAAATAAAATGGAACAACACGCTACAGTATTTTATGCCGCGATTCCTATCGACTCTGCGGCTAGATTTATCGAACTAGCTAAGCAGCACACCGTTTGGTTCACAGGACAGTATGAACAGTCGGCTCATGGCTATCAAAGTTTGCAATGTATGTTTGGAAGTAAATATCAGTCAACGTTATCTGAAATTTGCAATATACTCAAAAATAATATGATACAAACAATTGAGAATCCATTATCTGTAGTTCATTACATTACTAATGTTCGCTTAGCTGACACAGAACGCGTGGAATGGGGTGAAGTACCTAACTTCAATCATGCAATCATAGCAAAATGTGATATATCCCAAAATAACATTGAGGCTAGTTACTTAGATGATATGAGGTTTAATAACTGTCATCTTCTTATTAATATTTACAAAACGTTGGCAGATAGAATATGCTAATAGACCTCTCATTGCTGTTTATAGTAGAAAATGGATCATTCATTTTTGAGTTCATTTTACTTTACAACTTACAACTTTATTTATTACTATTATAATGTATAATAATTATGAAAATATTGTACACGAGCTATAGAAGGCCTATCTCTGTACACACATATATTTATTTTGATAAATATTTTTTGTGTGTGTATAATGGAATACATTTTAAGTAGGTTTATTAAATTATTACAAAACTAATATTACTTATTTTCATTTGTTTTCTACACCATATTTCTTGAGATCAATCACTACTATTAGGCCAGTAGAATTAGAAAAACCGCTGGATGAAATTCCTTACAGGTAATCACATGGTATATTCGATGTATTCATTGATAAGGAACATACCTGTGAATTTCCTCCCATTTTAGAGTGGGGGAACATTTTTTAATTAACGTCTTTTTGTGCAAAAATCACGAAAAATCGACTTTTTTAAGCATAGCTCTAAGCCAATTAACAATAGCCATATTTGATGTTATACGTTTCGTAGGTGATATAAAGACAGTTCATTTGCCACCCGAATAATTTAAATCGGTTAATAATTTTTTTAAATAATCGAAAAGAACTGTCGAAAAAATCGAAAATTTCAATAATTTTTAATTCCGTGAAAAATTTTCTTATATCCTTAAAACTTGGTGAAAACATGTTTTATGTAACCCTGAAGCTACCATAAAATTTTCATTAAAAAATGTTTATAGCTTTTCGAGAAAATTCATTTGTTTATAAAAAAGGTCTGAAATGTTTAATTCAATCTGACCCAGTTCCCGTCATCAAAAATGACTCATCCGGAGCTCATTTTTTTCGTTGTGACGTCTAGTTTACGAATACATCGTTGGCATAATGATTTTTTAATATTTTCATCAACAAAATGGCGTTTGAAAAAGTACGACTTTTTCGGGCAGAGTTTATTACGAATATCTTAATAACAAATTAATGTACTGGCATAAAACTTTCATATTTTGGTAGCTCGTATTTTTACATGAATTTGAAAAAAAAATTATTGTTGAAAGATGTTTAGAAGCCGAGATAATTTTTTTAGTTGTTAAATACGCCATTTGTTTATTTAATAACATAAACATTTGAAATTTACATAGTAACTAGTTGAAGACTTGATTTTTGTAATTCAGCGAACTGTCACGTATAATATGTATTAAGGGTCGTAAGGTCAATTTTTGTACACTACAGTCAGAATGAGTCTTCGTGCCCCGCCCTTATGTGTCCACGTTAACGTTTTCGGTCAAGCGACTTCAAATTCCGACAAAAAAAAAATCGATGTGTCTGCTTCATTTATGAGGCCATTTCGACTTTTTTTTTTATTTGGGGTCACACGATGAAATATTAACTACCGTATTAACATTGTTGAAATATTGTTAATA
Organism: Stenurella melanura; assembly: GCA_963583905.1. NCBI lineage: Eukaryota > Metazoa > Arthropoda > Insecta > Coleoptera > Cerambycidae > Stenurella > Stenurella melanura. The sequence goes on along the minus strand of OY757310.1, from coordinate 41,183,912 downwards.
AATTTGTTATAAACAATTTAAATAATTTTTTTTTGCCTTCTATTCGAGGAGCGGAGTGCCGAATGAGTACTTAATAACAAACTAATGAAAGAGCATGATTGTGGTTTATAGTATAAGTTTAAAAATACTTTTACCTTAGTCCATATACTACACTGTATAAAGATTTGTATTGTACGTACCTTTTACTGGGTTTATGCAGATATACAAAAGGGGAAGGTGTATGCATGATTGATGTTCAAATAAATTATTAAATATTGTCTGTAATTGTCTATTTGCGGCATATTCAGATTTTCTTACTTTTTATTGGGTATTTTGCCATTGAAAAATACTTAAAAATTTTAATGAAAAAACCTCTGCGCCAAACGGATCAGACAGAGGTTGGTTTTTGAATACTTGACTGTTTCAAAAAGTCTCACACCTAAAAATATATAAACTAGAACAATGTAATAAACTAGAAACTGAAAATGAAAGCTATCGTCAAGTATTAAAGAACCAACCTCTGTCTGATCCGTTTGGCGCAGAGGTTTTTTCATTAAAATTCTTAAATATTTTTCAGTGGCAAAATACCCAATAAAAAGTAAGAAAATTATTAAATAATATATTGTGACGTCCTTTCTTCCGTCCGCCCATAAACAAGTGGAAGCGTTACTTTAACGCTGAGAGTGATTTCGGTTATCTCGAGCAATAGGGCTGGGATAGCTACAGTGGAGAAACGGTTATGCCCAGGGGTCCTGGTTGGCAAATTAGACTTTCACTCACATTCAGCAGTAAAAAACACGTGTTGGTAGATAACAAAGTTTATTAACATATAAAATTCAATAATACAATGGAAGAGAAAACCAAATAAATAAATAACGGAATAACCAGAGCTTAAATGTGTCAGGTACATTGGTATCAACATTTTAATTGATAGCAAAAGTAAGAAGCAAAGAAATAAATAAATCGGTAAAAACAGCAGTAAGTAGTAAGCAAAGAAAACGTTGTGCAAATACCAAGCAATAGCAAGCAATTATTTACAGTAAAATCATGCTTATAGGAGCGGTCAGCATATATGTGTGAAGAGTTGGCAAAATTTAATTTCGGTGCATTTATGAGAAAATTTAGCTCGGCCACGTGGTATCTTGTCGGAATTGTTGAAAATTTTCTAAGTATCAAAATGTAGGGATAATTAATTAATTTTATTTCACCTAGATTTTATGCTCAATCCCTGGACTATTATACATTTATAGAAGCAAATAAATATATGAAAGTTGTGCATGTGGTTTTGACTTGAGGCAGCATGCAATATTATAAACAAAATGGACGATATGTTTTAAGTCTCTGCCTCCTTTAGGGATAAACAGGAATTTTTTAACTCAGTAAAATGACTAGACTGTCTGAGTTAAAATCTGATAAACGCTATCTACTGTCACAATTTCCATCGAAATATCATCTATGTTCCCTTCCCCTCTGGAAATTCTTGAGGTCATAGCTATTTGGATAAAATCGCGAGAATTTAACAAGCCCTAATTCGAGCACACCACTTTGTTAATCTGCATATTTGAAAATTGAAGTTTAACTGATCAAATCGGAAAAGAGAGTTAGTACATTCTCACACAGATACCAAGTTGCTACTTTCATCTACTAGTTAAAACAGTAATAAACAGTACGAAGAGTATCAATACGTGCAAAAATTTTCACCAAAACAGAAACGTCAAAAATTGACATTACGTGCCTTAATACATAACATTATACGTGACAGCTCACTGAGTTACAAAAATCAAGTCTTCAACTAGTTACTGTGTAAATTTCAAATGTTTATGTTAATAAATAAACAAATGGCGTAATTAACAACTAAAAAAATTATCTCGGCTTCTAAACATCTTACAACAATAATTTTTTTTTTCAAATTCGTGTAAAAATACGAGCTACCAGAATATGAAAGTTTTATGCCAGTACATTAATTTGTTATTAAGATATTCGCAAAAAACTCTGCCCGAAAAAGTCGTACTTTTTCAAACGCCATTTTGTTGATGAAAATATTAAAAAATCATTATGCCAACAATGTATTCGTAAACCAGACGTCACAGCGAAAAAAATTAGCTCCGGATGAGTCATTTTTGATGACGGGAACTGGGTCAGATTGAATTAAACATTTCAGACCTTTTTTATAAACAAATGAATTTTCTCGAAAAGTTATAAATATTTTTTGATGAAAATTTTATGGTAGCTTCAGGGCTATATAAGACATATTTTCACCAAGTTCTAAGGATATAAGAAAATTTTTCACGGAATTAAAAATTATTGAAATTTTCGATTTTTTCGACAGTTCTTTTCGATTATTTAAAAAAACTATTAACCGATTTAAATTATTCGGGTGGCAAATGAACTGTCTTTATATCACATACGAAACTTATAACATCAATTATGGCTATTGTCAATTGGCTTAGAGCGATGCTTAAAAAACTCGATTTTTCATGATTTTTGCACAAAAAGACGTTAATTAAAAAATGTTCCCCCACTCTAAAATGGGAGGAAATTCACAGGTATGTTCCTTATCAATTAATACATCGAATATACCATGTGGTTACCTGTAAGGAATTTCATCCAAGATTAGCCTCCCCATGAGCTAATTCTACTGGCCTATATTCTCATGTACCTTGACATATCTCCAATATTGAAAAGTTTACGATAACTTGATTGTCAACAATTACTATTCTGGTGTAGTCAATATTGAATTTTTCTCATTATTAATTTAAATATTGTTAAAATTGGAGTTCACTGAAAACTAAAAAATTAACCTATACTCTTGTGGCTATGTACATCATTTCAATGCTGTCTCTTCAGTATCGACAATTTGAACAAGAAGGGTAGAGTACTTGTTAGAGATTTCAAGTTGAAGAGTTAATAAATTAGTGATAGATAACAATAAGCATATATAGAACTGCCCATTTACGAACAAGAATTATGACCTTCTAGACGTACAGACAAACTCCATTATACCACCCCCCTTCAACCCCATTTAAACACCTCAAGCCCATCTACAGGGTCTACCTCATGTAACAGGAGTACAGAAATGAGTCTGTGTATATCCTACATATATATTTAAATAGGACGAATTAAATGTTCGTATCCTAAATACGAAAACGAAGAGTATATTGCACTTGATCGGTACATGTCTATACAGTCATGTACTCAGAATAATCAATCCTTGTAGGGGATGTGAATTCCTTCATAATGTGGAAAAATATGCAAAATAGGACTATTTTGAACACATAATCCCAAATTAGTCTCACACAAGTAATGTTGAAATGTCTCTAGGGGGTGCTCAAATGTTCCCAGGGGCTGCCGAGCACCCTCTGGCTATATGCCTTTTTCTGTAACTGTAAATACTGCTCGCAAAGAAAAAAAAGTGATCAAATTTTGAACAACTTTCAACATATCCCTCCGACTAAAAGTAACTGATTTACAAATAAACCGCGAAGAGATAGAATATGCAACAATTATACAAAATGTTCAATACATCAACGAATAGGTACTGCGAAAAGTATAATGTTTACTCTGGTCTAAAATATGTTTTTTTGTAAATTTTCCTACAGAATACAAAAAGACATTGCCATGACGGTAGTGACCTATGAAGATTAAATAAATTGGGAAATCCACTAAAGGCGAGGCCTGCGCATGCATGAAAAAAAACAGTGAAATTATATACAATCTAAAAAGATATTGGCTACATTTTTAAGACAATACATAGTGAGACAAATATAGTCCACAATCTTAGAATCATATGATGAAATAGAACAAATAAGTTAAAAATGAGACATATAATAACAGATAATTGCAGTATTTGTGTGAAGTTGCAATAAATTTAATAAATAAGGAATGTCAGACACAAATATTTATTATGCTACTTGCCTTATAATAATAAATAGGAATATACCTGTTTCTGTGTTCCTGTTACTTCGTGTAGTGACTGTGGATGAATTAGGGTGTTTAATTATGATTGAAGGGGAGTGAGATAACGGAGTGCCTTGTCTGCAGGTCTAGAAAGTTGTATCATTCTTCGTTTCTTGTAAATTGACACTTTTGTATATGTATTAATCAGTAGGTACATATAAATATGTCATGTCTACGCTTAATATATATGGCATTATGACTGTGATCCGGAAGCAAACACACTTCACTGTCGCACTGGACTCCCAGGTTGCGGCACTGGGCTCTTTTATGAAAAAGAAATTAATTCTAGTGTACTCGGGTGGCGTGAGGTTGTCGGGTATGCTATACAGTAAAGGGAGGCCAACTAGATCATTAAATGAATCACAAAACGTGCGTCAAGACGTTGTGAATACGAAAAAGAATATATTCGGATACAGAGTTTGTGTCCTTAAAACATGGAGTCCTCTCCCACAAGGGTATTTCAGGTGTTAATGTATAAGAATGTTGTATTACTTGCAGTGCTTTATTATTGCCATTATTGTGCCTGCCAACATGACTATATTTTAGTAATGAAGAATTTTTGCGAAACTTCCCTCACATGGTCCTCAATAACCTGAGGTTCCGGATTAGATTTCCGATTATGGAACTGAATTTTTTTTAGAAAAGAACTTGATCCTAATCATATCGGCTGCATGTGCCTTGTCCCGAATTGTGTAGCCTCCTCTCGTACAGAGTTATTTCAAATATTCAGGGATGAAGTGTAATGGGCTTAGTGTCGCCCAACTCGCACTACATTAATCGTAGTTACTCCGCCTCCAAGTAGGTCTAGCAAGTTGATTCTTAAAATCAGGTGCAAATTGGTCATACGTCGTTGCCCCTAAAAATGATCTGCCATATCGTTATACCAACAACTTCATGGTTCTGTATAAGTTTCTTCTATGATAATTATTTATATTCAAGCCATGAACATATTTTTAAATTTCTACCTATTTGTGGTAATTGTTGTAAATATTAATATTTCTAGAGGATGTTCAGAGTAATTTTCGCTTAGGTCCAAACATGAACTATCTATTAAATGTCTCGTAACTTTTAGCATCGCTAGTCATTGTTTTTTTATTTACTATATAATATAGCATTTAAAATTATTGAACGTATAAACTAAAACAATAAGCAAATTGAAATATAATAAATATAAGAGAGCAAATAAAATGGAACAACACGCTACAGTATTTTATGCCGCGATTCCTATCGACTCTGCGGCTAGATTTATCGAACTAGCTAAGCAGCACGCCGTTTGGTTCACAGGACAGTATGAACAGTCGGCTCATGGCTATCAAAGTTTGCAATGTATGTTTGGAAGTAAATATCGGTCAACGTTATCTGAAATTTGTAATATACTCAAAAATAATATGATACAAACAATTGAGAATCCATTATCTCTACTTACTACTACTGACACAGAACGCGTGGAATGGGGTGAAGTACCTATCTTCAGTCATGCAATCAAAGCAAAATATGATATATCCCAAATTAATATTGAAGCTAGTGACTTAGATGATATGAGGTTTAATAACTGTGATCTTCTAATTAATATTTACAAAGCGCTGGCAGATAGAATATGCTAATAGACCTCTCATTACTGTTTATAATAGAAAATGGATGGGTCATTTTTGAGTTTTGTAAATAGATTGGGTCATTTTACTTTACAACTTACAACTTTATTTATTACTTTTATAATATATAATAATTATGAAAATATTGTACACCTGAGCTATAGAAGGCCTATCACTGTACACACATATATTTATTTTCATAAATATTTTTTGTGTGTGTATAATGATGGATACATTTTAAGTAGGTTTATTAAATTTCTAATTAATATCGAAGGTAATATTACTTGTTTTCATTAATTTTCTATACCACAATTGTTGAAATGAATCCCCACTATTCTTTTATACTTATTTACCGACATTTCTCCAGTGCCGAAAAGTTTACAATAACTGAATTGTCAACAGTTGCTATTCTGGTGTAGTCAATATTAATTTAGATATTGATAAAACTTGGCTTCATTGAAAAAGCAGCAATAAGTTGTATTCTTGTGGCTATTGTATAGTTTTTAATGCTGTCTATTCAGCATTGACAAATTAAACAAAAATTAGAGAACTTATCACAGATTTCAAGTTAAAAACTTAATTTTTAATAATTAGTATTTTAAGTGCGGAAACCTACCGGAATAAATAGTTAGAATTAATGTTATTTTATTGATTCAGAATTTACCAAATGATGAATACAGCAATAAATTGATAAAATTAGTACAGACTCATTTCTAACGATAAAATGAAAACATGATAGTTATACTTTTACCTAGTTTATACGTTTACAACTATTTCAAGCAAACGTATAGAAATGCATAAGAAACCATAGAGAGATTCATTCACTTTACCCGAGGAATTTTTTAGGAGATTTTATAGGCTTAACCAGCAAACACCCCACGATTTAATTATAGAATTGGCTCAACATCTCGTGATGCGGAAAGACAAGAAAACAGAATTCACAAAAAATACGAATTCTAACTGCATTGAATTTATTTGCATAAAGTATTTTTACAAGTTTGTTGTCTACAATTTTCGCGCACTATAACAGAATAAAGTTCATGCCTATCAGTCTTGTCACTAATAAAATATGGCGACATATTTGGAGATATTTTTAAAATAATCGTATCAATATTGTAAATATCTCATGGTGTAAGAGAATAGTTGTGATTTATCTAAAACTCAATAACAGTAATTAATTATTTCCTAAAGTATATTTAAAAATTTTAAATAATTGGATATTAAATAGTTGCTTTGGTTTCACGTAAATAATTTAACATTATTCCTCATTTTTATATCAATTGGCAAAATATTGTAAAACTTTGGTACGTGTATGAGGTAAACCTTTGACTAGCTGTTGTTTTAAAGATGGAACTTTAATATTACGAGTCAGACTTTTAGAGTTTCGTACCTCTAAAGGAAAAGCGGCAGTTAGATCAAAGGCAAATAATATGATTGACGGTACCGAACCCTCGGTGAGCCAGCGTAACTCGCACCTGTTCGGCTTTTATAATTCTTGACATCAGATTCAGTATTAGTTGTTTCGATAATGTCTAACTACTAATTTTAATACAACTTCAACGAAATCTGAATTTTATCCCTGGCGCATTCGCCAAATTCTCGAAGTAAACAGTTTTCTTCGGATTTTTGCTCACTTTATACCAGATATAACTTGTTAAAACTATAATGATTCCACCGTCGAGCCAAACTGTACCGTTTGCAACAGATTTCATAGAAATCGCTTGAGACATTCATTCCAGGGGAATGATTGACTAAATATATCAAAAAAGCAAACCTACGAGGCAAATTGTGAGCCTTTTCTTATTAATTTTCTTAAAAGTCGGTAAATAGAATAGGTGGCTAATCTTTTTACTTCAAACTGTGAAAGATTTGAATTTGATTAATACCTAATCAATCATAATGAAATTTATTTATAGTACAATCAGAATTCGATTGCTTAATATTTTGGTGGTTAAACTTGTTTAGTCATCTACTTCGGCGGGATAGGTACTTCACCTATAGCCATACTGTATTTGTTTTAGTAATCTAGTTTTAAAATTAATACCCGCATGCTGATAAAATAGTATTCTACAAAAGTCTGAAACCGGCCGATTTGTTCGAAGACTACATATTTCATAAAAAAATGGTTCCTGTAAAACATTCGCAGTTTTCAGAAATTTATCAGTTCACGCTATCAAATGTTCATTAGATGAATAATTTCAAGGTCACTTGAAGGTTCTCTCTTGAAGATGTTTGTTAAATAAAATGCATGGTGTGTTTTTTATTCCGGGATTTAAACGACCATCAAATTCTGCAAATAAATCGTTTAATATTAAATCCTTGAAGAGGGTAGTTACAGAGATATTCAATGTTATCTAAAAATGTGAGGACGGCCGATTTTCTTGAAAACTACACGTTACAGAAGAAATGGCCGAATAAAATTTTACAGTTTTTGGAAGTCTACTAGATGATTATTTTCATTAGGTGAATAGTGTCAAGGTCATTTGAATGTCAAGTGTTTTTCATTAATAGAATGGTGCAAATTAACTGTCAGTTATTAATGGTGACTGTATATTGTGTATATCATAAACACAGACCCCGAGACTCACCACTTTATTTAAAGACACCAAATCCATTATTGTCGAAGGTAGAAAGGTAACTTAATTGAGTAAGTGTTTAAACTGACGTGATAGAGTTAATGATAACGCAGGCACACAAAAAAAAGTTGTCAATTCTACGGACCAAAGCAATCATTTCCAGTGTATTTTGGTTTGCTGAATCCGAATCCGGTATCAGTTTTGCCCCATCTCGTCACAATTTTTATCTGTCTTCAAGAAACAGAACAATGCAGTTTTCACATTTTTCTAATTGTTTCTTGAGGATAGAAAAAATGTGACGTGGAATCGATAACTGTTTTATTTTTGTGTATATGATAATGTCTATTTGCAATATAAAGAAGAATAGAAACATTAATTTGCAACAATACTATGCCAATAATAATAAACAGCAACACTAAATAATAATAACATTTACGAAATACAGGAATACTGGTCGCAAATAAACTAAATTCAGTTCATTTAAAACATTTCGTATATAATTGCTGTGGGGAGCCCTAGCCACATCAATGATACAATTTCCTAAATCTAAATCTAAATTTTCAGGTTTTGTCCATAAACATTACTTTCTAAATGTCCCCAAGAGAAAAGTCTAAGGGACTAAGATCTGGCGACCTGGGGGGCCACTCTATAGCACCTCACTTGCCGATCCAACCGCCTGGGAAAGTGTTGTTTAAAAATGTTTATGATTAAAGTGATGAAAAACAATGTTCTAATATTATGGCTTTGCACTGTAGGTTGTCAATTTTGTATCGAATCACACTAGGCTTCTTAATGTCAACTTTAGCGCTTGCTGCGACAATCTATTAGCACGGTCAACTTTAAATTTTAAAGTATTTCCTTTCCAAGTGAATCTTTTAGATAACGTTGATTTATACGCAAAATTTCATGGTCCTTCAGACGCCGAATTAAAAAAATGCACCGTTCCATTTAAAAAACATGAGGTGACTATTAAGTGATCTTGAAACTAATCACGTAATCACCTAATGAAAATTTGGTATCGTCATCTAGTACATTTCCAAAAACTGTGAAACGACCATTGTATATATGAACCATTTTTTTCTAAAACTTGTACTATTCGAAAAAGCGGCCGTTTCCAGACTTTTGTATAAATACCCTCTGGATATTTTTAACTTATACTATTCTCTTCTTAATTTTCAGCATGTTCAAGATGGCCGAGAATGGAAACATGGACCGTTTACGAAAACACTGGGATGCTAGAAAACCGGCTTGCATTGAGGCCGCGAAAAAAATAAATATCCATGTTAGCCTTAAGGAATTCTCTTGCGGCTTAATAGCGTTGTTATATGGAATATGTTTTTCACTACTTTTCTTACTCATCGAAATAATTACTCATCATCGTGCAAATATTGTTAATATTTTTAGAGTCAAACCTGCACCATCAACAGTGTATCCCTATGCAGATTAAATTTTCTTTGTGTTGTTCAATATTATAATAGTTTTGCACAAGCACGTAATTTTGCGATAAGGGATTTGCATTATATGATGTTTATATAAGATTTTATTAGTTAACGTAAAATTGTGTTGGAATATCTTCATATAAATTATCAGCGGTGGATGGGGTAGGTGATATCAGCCTGGGAATATATGAACACAGGCCCAGAGAAACATCCGAACCGGTCCATTACCGGCCCATCCTCGTTCTTTACGATACACAGTGGGCCAGAATCCGCAAAAAGTGGACAAAAATCTAACCTTTTGGAAATGTAACTGCACGGGGTAGATAATCATTCGAAATATATTTAAAAAAAATCAAATCTTTGAATAGGGTCAATTTCAGGGGGTGAAACATAAATAAATTTCTAAAAAATCTGAAACTTTAGGTTTATGTTCATATTGAGCAAACATTCATTGGAAAAATATTTAAAAAAATAAAATCTTTGAATGTGATAAGTTTCAGGGGTCAAAAATAAATAAATTACTAAAAAATCTAGAACTCTGGGGATGTGTTCAATTTGTGCAAGCAGCCATTGGAAAAATAGTTTAAACAAAACAAATCTTTAAAATGGCGAGTCGATAAGAAATTGGTTTCAATTGCGAACTTGTAAATAAATGTACCTAATTTATAAGTTACTACTGGGGACAATAGTTTCTAATTCTGATATTTATAATTTAAACTACATACTTCGTCTTATATAAACGTTTGAACGCCATCTTTAAACTTTCGTATCTACACAAATATTAATGAGGCAGAAATAATAAATGAAAATTGTATAAGCTTCGTTTTCGGTCTGTGACATTGTTTCTCTAAATCTGACCCTTTTCTAGTTTATCTAGTGATAACCATTTTGAAATACTTGATTTCTCAAGATAAATCGCAATTTTTAAACCGTTATAACTTTAACTTTATATAAAAAACTTATGTAGAACCTCATTTTCTCAACATTTTATTCTATTTCTGTTCCGATGGAAATTTTCGTTGAACGCCCCTGAAAGGAGACTGAAGGCGCATGGTTTTCTTTTTATCTTATAAAGGAAAGTTCAAGGTGTTTTTACTTCCCTCGCATACCGAAGGGAAGTATTGTATTAGAGAAAAAATCACCCTCCGAGATTTTTTCGGTTTCTGACGTTTCAGAACACGTAGATTCTGAAAATATAGGTTTTTCAATTCCGTCAGTCTGTCAGTCTGTCTGTCTGTCTGTCTGTCTGTCTGTCTGTCTGTTGGTGCATTAACTAAAAAACTACTTGACGGAGAGCAGTCAAATTTGGTAGGTAGTTAACCCTACTGTCAGCGAAGAACTGCAAAATATACAGGGTGGACCATCTAAACGGAATAAATAGTGAAAAAAAATTTTTTTTGCTCAAATTTAAAATTCCCACGTTTCATGACGCGCTAAACCTATTTCAGAAAAAAAATTTTTTGAAAAATTTTTCAATCATTTTTGAAAAAATTTTTACCACTAAAATATGGGAAGAAAAATTTTTTTTTCTTCAAATTTAAAATTTTCACATTTCGTGGCATTCTAAACGTATTTAAAAAAAAAATTTTTTTTGAAAATTTTTTTTACCAACATTTTTGAAAAAATGTTTACCACTAAAATAGGTGGATTTTTTTTTTCAAAATTTAAAATTTCCACGTTTCCATGGCATTCTAAACGTATAAAACAAATTTAGAAATTTTTCTGAACAATTTTTTAAAAAATGATTGAAAAAAATTTTTTGAAAAAAATTTTTACCACTAAAATATAGGAAGAAACATTTTTTTTTCTTCAAATTTAAAATTTTCACGTTTCGTGGCATTCTAAACGTTCAAAAATGAATTATTATTTGTTTGCTTATAATTGTATTGAAACATTCTTTATAGGATTTTGCAAACAGCAGAAAAAATAACTATCTATAACTAAAAGAAAAACTTTGTGTAGAAATATTCATGAAATCTTTGCATTCTTTCGATAACCTGAATTCTGGTTATGCTAGCAAATTAAAATCCTAAAATGAATTTGTCTAATTTCTTATTTGACAATTCTCATTCTAACACTAGCATCCGCACAGTCCCCTACGGCCATGCAGATTAAACTAGTATCCACATAACCCCCTACGATTATGAAGATTCAGTTAAAAATGAGAACAAAGACCTAAAATGAATTTATTTATCTACCTTGTCTTAAAAAATTGTTCATTCCAATGGATTACATTTTCATGAAATCTATCATTCTGTTTCCTGGAAATGCTTAGCCTTTGAAACGTTTTTCGCCCTTATTCTGGAGCTCATCAGAAAGACATAAAGCCATTCATAAAGATGTTTCATGCAAAACCAAGACAATTTCTATGAATAAGTGTGAAATGATGGCATGGCCGTAGGGGACTGTGCGGATGCTAGTGTTAGAATGAGAATTGTCAAATAAGAAATTAGACAAATTCATTTTAGGATTTTAATTTGCTAGCATAACCAGAATTCAGGTTATCGAAAGAATGCAAAGATTTCATTAATATTTCTACACAAAGTTTTTCTTTTAGTTATAGATAGTTATTTTTTCTGCTGTTTGCAAAATCCTATAAAGAATGTTTCAATACAATTATAAGCAAACAAATAATAATTCATTTTTGAACATGCATAGAGTATATAGGCTCCAATACTAGTTAGCTAATAGATAGGTGAAGATCTGTTGTTTTTATCAGTCAATGTCAAATATAATCATTTCACACTTATTCATAGAAATTGTCTTGGTTTTGCATGAAACATCTTTATGAATGGCTTTATGTCTTTCTGATGAGCTCCAGAATAAGGGCGAAAAACGTTTCAAAGGCTAAGCATTTCCAGGAAACAGAATGATAGATTTCATGAAAATGTAATCCATTGGAATGAACAATTTTTTAAGACAAGGTAGATAAATAAATTCATTTTAGGTCTTTGTTCTCATTTTTAACTGAATCTTCATAATCGTAGGGGGTTATGTGGATACTAGTTTAATCTGCATGGCCGTAGGGGACTGTGCGGATGCTAGTGTTAGAATGAGAATTGTCAAATAAGAAATTAGACAAATTCATTTTAGGATTTTAATTTGCTAGCATAACCAGAATTCAGGTTATCGAAAGAATGCAAAGATTTCATTAATATTTCTACACAAAGTTTTTCTTTTAGTTATAGATAGTTATTTTTTCTGCTGTTTGCAAAATCCTATAAAGAATATTCTAAACGTATTTCAAAAAATTTTTTTTTTTGAAAGACTGAAAATTTTTAACCCACAGTTTTGAAAAATTTCAAAATAAAAATTGAAATTTTTAACCACCCCTATACCACTTCACTGAGTGAAAGTAGAACTGAAAATGTGTCTAATGGCACTAATATTTGGCATATGGTATTATACTTATTGGAAAATATACAGGGTGGTCATCCCAAGAAATTATTCATGGTAGACCTGTTATTTAGTATTGAACTTTTGCTGTTGGATGAGCACTATTTTTTTGACCAAAAGTTATCAGGACTTCTTTGTAATAATTACAATAACTATATTTCCATTATTATTCTTCTTCTTCAATGTCATTTCATATTTAATAATTTGTTAGTGACCGCCATGCACAAATAACGAGGGAAGTTCTGTGTAAATACCTTTACCGATTTTTTAAATAATTTTTCAAGGCATGGCTAAGTAAGATTTTTTTGTTTCTCTACACAAAGCTAGAATGACTTATAAAAATTCCCGCCAAACACCCCATAAATGATAATAATTTATTGTGTAAGTGTTTTCGATAGCGTTTTATCCACGCAAGAAAGTTTAAACTCGAGAATGAAGTTCGAGAGTTTAATTTTCTTGAGTGGATAAAACACGAATGCTGTACAACGTTTTATCCACAATCACGGACATTTAGAATTAGATTTCATAAAAAAAGATTTGACATTTCGCTCTGTCAGCGGCTGTAGCGTCAAAAATTATTGAAATTAAATAAAAAAAACTTGGAAGGTGCTGAATGGTTGCTATTTAGTTTTGATTGTTTATCGATTCCATTTGTAAAAAATTGTGAAGTTGGTGAAAAATGCAAGAAAGCGATTTTGTTCCTGAGAGAATCCTTCGGGAAGCTGAAGAAAACTATCCAATTATTGCAAAATTAAAAAATTTAATTTTTCGATGTTTTTCTTTACTTTCCGAGAAATCTAACAAACCGATTTTGACTCGGTGGGCGTCATTTTGTAGGTTTTTTAAATGTCTACAACTGTTCTTTGAAACTTTTTTTGGTGAAAAATTTACATTCGCAGTTAGACGAGAAAAACCGACTTTTTGACATTTTTTCGTACGTAAAACGTCTTTCTGCAGCTTTGTATTGGACGCACTATTCAGAAAATTGACATTTCACATGTATTGAATAAAATCCTGGTCTTTTTTTTTTCTAATGGCAATACCTCTAAAAAACGATCTTATTCTGCTTCATTTGATTGGCCTAAATTATGCAGGATGCAAGACATTTTTTGAGACCTTAGGATATGTTAAATAATGAGTGATGGTATAGACGATCATGTATATGAATAAATCTTTCTGCTATCAGTAAAGATAAGAAAGTATATATCACAACATCCCCACCCCGACTTGCCATCGATTCTTCCGACTCGTGAGTTTTTTTGCACCGATCTCAAAATCGATATTTGGTTCAATTAGTAGAACGACGGTGAAATTTTGATTGTTATATTTAAAGAAGGTTTAATGTCCTACAAATTCATTTTTACACTCTTTTTAGTAACCTAATTTCATCTAAATCTACAAAAGTTATTCGACTATGGCCGTTCTATTGCATTCCCTCTTGACCTCAGCCACTCCGAAAATACCTAATTATTTAAGTCCAACTGGCGCATCCGCCATATTCTCGCACATTCATGAATAAAACGTACTTCTCTTGGATTTTCAGTCATCATCACCACTACCACTACTACCACCACCACCACCACCACCACCACCAAGTCATACTCTACAATTTGTAAGATATTTCTCAGAAATCGCTTAAACGACCCCAGAAAAATCGATGTAAAAACAAAAAATACAGCTGCCTAAGGAATCACTACTTGCACATCCAGATTTCCCGTCCAAGTTTCTTTAAAGGAAGACTATATTTGCACTCTAGTATGTGAAAATAATTGATCATAGAATTTTAATAAAGTATTTATTAGCTTGCTTTACTTATTTTTTCTTATTTACCCTTCTCCCCCTTAACGAAAACATCTTAAAATATAATCTTGTTCCAAATCCTGTTGTAATAACAGGCGCATACCGGTTCTCGGCACCGTTTCTTTTGGGTTAAAAAAATTCGAAAATTTGTTTTTTATTATAAATGCAATATCTAAGCGATTCCACCCCAAACGGAACCTGCCCCAACCCCCCCTCCATATTCCCCACTTATATATTATTGAATGATCAGTTGACAGTCGCACACATGCTAAGATGATTTTGTACTTAAAATTCATATTTCCTTTGAACCGCCAACCGCGGTGCCGCTAGATCCCCAGCGCGAAGCAGACATGTAGCCTTGCCAAGCGCAGTACCGCTAGGATGTACAATCTGTATCCAAAATATAATCCTTATACCTGCTAGCAGTATATGGTTGGATGTTAGTGGGAGAAGAGAATGCCAGTCAGTGGGTGGAGGGGGTCTGTGTAAAGGGTGGGGTAAAAGTGGCTTAAAGTAATATCTTGTCGGGCGATGAAAAAACACTTTTTTCTACCATTTTATTGCAGCTGTATGCTGATGGTGAGAGTTGGGGGGTGCGTGTTGTGGTAGGGGGATAGGAAGAATTGGAATTTCTTTGAAGATGTAAATAAATAATCCTTCAAAAACTCATTTTACACCTGCTAGCAATATATAGATTGATGTTAGAGGGGTGAAAGAGTGCTTCTCAGTGGAAATTGGGAGGGGAGGCAGCTTAGGATACAGTTTTTCAGAGGAAATATGAATTTCAAATACAAAACCATCTTAGTATCTATGCGACTGCGAATTGGTCATTCACTAATATATCGGGGGTACAAGGAGGGAGGGAGAATCGGGGCAGGTTCCGTTTGGGGCGGAATCGCCTAGATATTGAATGTATACAATAAACAAAAGTTTTTAGACATTTTTCGACCAAAATTAAAATGGCCGAAAACCGGCTTTATATTCATTCCTTTCAAGTGAGCATCTCAATTTTATATTATAATCTCCTTTAATAATAGAGTCGAGGTGGTGTGGGATTGAAAAATATTATAAAAATCTGAGGATTTGGCTTCTAGTATATACACCAAATCTCAATTTTTTTACCTTTTACCAGCTTGCTTTACTTATTTTCCTCATTTACCCCAACCCTTCACCAAAATTAGCTCAAAATATAGTCTAGTTACAGATCTATCTCGGCATAATACATACATGTAGCAAATTCTATACTTACTTTGTAAGTCTAATGAAAATAAAGAATTATTATTATTATTTAGTCAATAGCTTAAACCGTTCCTGAGAAAACGTGCGCACAAAGAAAGTTACAGACCAACTGAACGACAGACAGACAGACACACGGAGAGAGAGAGAGAGAGAGAGAGAGAGAGACCGACAGACAGACAGATCAACATAAAAAACTTCGCTCCAGTTTAAAAATTCGACGTTTCATGCCATTCTAATTCCTATTTCAAGAACAAATAATTTTGCAAATTTGTTTACGATCACTATACATCCACTCCACTACGTGGATGCGGAAGTAAAACATAGATACGGGTCCAATTGAGAAACTCCCACTTTTAAAGATTTTTTAAGGTTGCTTAGAAGTCATCAAGCCTTAATGTTTTATATAAAAAACCAAACGACTATAAATTGGATTTAATAATATTTATTACCAAGTTATAATTCTTAAAAAGATAAAAAACAAAGATTTGCTGTTTGCTACTGTCTAATTAAAGTGACATTGTTTAAAACAACGCGTTTTAAAGATGGTAACTTTGCAAATATATTTCGGTTAAAAGAAATATTTCTGTTTTCTCCCAAATACAGTGTGTCAATTGAAGTTAAATTACTAAAGATGGCTTCATTAAGATTTGTTAAATTGTTATCCTTTAGATCAATAGCGAACAAGTATGGCATATCTTTAAAAGCTCCATCTTCAATATTTTCTATTTTATTTCCATCTAAGTACAAATATAATATCGACAAATTATTAAAAATTTTTGTGTCTATTCTTTTTAAGGAATTGCCACTCAAATATAATGACTTTAGTTCTGGTATGGATTCAAATGATCCTGGCTCTATACTAGAAATATTATTACCTTGCAAATAAAGAGTATTCACTGGAACGCTATTAAAAACGTTCTTCTTTATTTTCTTTAAGTTATTGTTTTCTAAATTAATTGCATAGCACAATCCTGATATATTTTTGAAACATCCCGGTTCGAGATTTTCAATGTTGTTATATTTCAGATCTATATTTTCGATTACTGAGTTTTGAAACGCTCCATTCCTAATGTCTCTAATTATGTTATTATTTAGTAAGAGTTCATGGAGCTGACTAAGTCCTTGAAATGTTCCGGATTCGATAACTGATATGAGATTATTTCTCAAAGTTATAACCCTAATTGGCAAATTAGTGAAAACACCAGGGTTTAAACTCTCCAATTTGTTTTCATGTAAGTAGATAGCTTGTAAATTTGGCATATCGTCAAATGCTCCTGTTTCAAGTTGTCTTATTTGATTTTTAGATAAGTCGAGCACTTCTATGGATAAATTTTCTAACACACCTTTTTTAATGCTTGTCAACTTATTGCCTGCCATGTCAAGACTTTTTAGATTAGGCAGTTTTTGGAAAGTAGCAATTTCAAGGCTTGACAAAAAGTTGTTCTGAATGGAAATTACACTCACTGGAGAATTATAAAACACCTCAAAGATATTTTCTAAATAATTATTACTTATATCGATGTGATCAACCCTAGTGCTATTATCAAATGCATGGTTTTCAATTTGTTTAATTTTGTTAAATCTTAAATCTAAATGTATTGCTGAGAAGTTCGAGAAAACTCCTTTCTTGATGGTCTCTAATCTATTCTTCGTCAAATCCAGTGTATTACCTATGAAGCAATTGTTAAATTCATTTAATTCCAGTTCAGTTATTTCATTTTCACTCAATATTAAGAATAGAGGTAATACAAATAGTTCAGAGCTTGATATATACCCACTTTCCAACTTCTTGAAAATGCCTGAGTTGATGGATTTCAACTTATTCCTTGCCAATGAAAGATTGTAGAAATTGGTGTTTACAAATGCATTGTTTTCAATACTCTCAATATCATTTTCTTCCAAACTTAAATCTCTTGCTTTTACATAATCAAAAACTCCACTTTTAATCTGTTTTATATGATTTCTAGATAGGTCAAGTTTTAACAGCGTCACATTCCTAAAAGTGCCTGCCTCAATTTCAACGATGTTGCATCCTTGTATTTCTAAATTTTCTAGACTTAACCCGTTAATAGAATTTTCATATAAGGCTGGTACATTTTGGTCCGTTATCCTGATGGTGTCATATCCCGTAACGTTCGGCAAATTTTCCACTAGGTTGTTTGAATAAATCGTCTTTCCAAAAATTTGTTTATTATTAAATCTAACTTCAGTAACTGGGGCGGTTTCAGGTCCGTAGTGTTTTATTGTTTGTTTGGTGAAATATCCTCGAACTGTGACATTTTGAAATGTTATATTTTCCGACACTATCTCACTGAATAATGATAATGAGAAAAATATGAATACTACTTTCTTAAACATTATGTAATAATCACGACGTACAACTACGTGCTATGTTACTCATTGTTGTGTTTAAAATAATGTTGCGGCATATGTATGTAAATTATCTATATATGTATGAGTTAGATAAAATAATGATGAACTTTTCGTTGACCCGCTAATGACAAATATTTGAAATCTAATGGCATCCCAATCGATACTTTTTAGGCCAGTTATTGTAGTAAAAAATGTATGAAAAATTGCGAAAGTCTTTAATCTTTGGGACAATATTGGAGGATGTAAAAAAATCAAATGCTGTTTTTAATTAATAAGAAACGTAAATTTGCAATAATATTGTGAAAAAAATTCCGAAATTTATGAAAACCTTGGAGAATAATTATTAGACATCTTCTATTAAGTTTGCACCCTGCTACGATGGCCAGAACATTGCAAATAGTTGTTTATTAACCTTATTATATTTTGTCGAAACAAATTTCGAAAGTTATGAAAGTAATTGGTCATGTAACGAAATAGAGTCACAAACCCGCTTGTAATTTTGCAAAACTTCTTTTACCCTGGAAAGTTTCTCTCACAATTTTTTTATTTGGCACGGACATGATTTTGACATATTAAACAGTAAGTGGGGGATTAAATAATTGCGAAAATCTTAAATTCGGGTTACGTATCTTCATGACACTAATAAATGATATCAAGAGGCACCAGTCGAACGCTTTTTATTAATGAAGGGGAGTCATATTAATTCATTAGTAGATATAGTATATATCAGTGGCGGCTCGTCAGGGGAGGCAGGGGAGGCTGAGCCTCCCCTTGGAAGAACCACCATATCTTCAAAAGTAATATCTTAAGAAATTTCTATTAGGTATATCTCAATTTTCAATATTTTTTATTGTTTATTATTCATTAATTAATTTTCAGTTTATATATAACATTTTTGCATTTCCTTTCCACAAACATACCTATAACGTTACAGTCCGGATAGTCTTTGTATGCATATTTCCCGGTCGGCCGGTCTTTTACTGAATGAACACTGCGGTTCGCTGGAGGCTAATGCGAAATAGCTTCCAACTTTACCGCATTTATGTATAACATGAATGACCTTGAATTTCTTTGCGCTGTGTAAAATAGCAACACTTGGAATAGCCAAGTATGAGGCTAGCCTCCAGATCTCAGTTCTTTATAGCGCATGTGCACAGGTCATTCAAGAGTCAGGTGATTCACAAAGAAAACGAACTGACGTCTGACAGTTGCGTTTAGCCGGTTATAAGAACAACTTTACGTATAAATACATAAAACATTTGATAGGCGGGCTAGAAATAAGTGCTCTAGGTGAAAATATTCCCAACAACATGTCTTGTTGTCCAGACGTGGTGGATTATTTGTTATTCGATGGATTTACTACTCTTATTTATGACGAAAAGGTAAGAATTAAAAGAAATGCCAGGCCTACACCAGCAATGCTTTCGTTAGTTTTTAAAAGTGGTAAACAAAACAGAGGGTTTTGTGATAACAATTATAAAAAAGTCGAGTGGTTAACGGCATCAACAGTTAGAAACAAATTATATTGTTGGAGATGTTTATTATTTACTAATGATCAATCCTCAATTTGGGGCAGGGCCGGGTTTAATAATTTGCAAAATTTGTCGCGAGGTTTAGAAAGGCACGAACAATCCCAGGAGCACATTTCATCTTGCATTAAATTCGAAATGTTTGGTAAACAAAATATTGTAAATTTCTTGGATTCTGCACATAAGAGAGAAATAGAAAATGTTAACGAAAAGGTCCGTGAGAATAGGGAAATATTAAAGAGGTTAATAGATGCCGTTATATAGTTATCTTCACAAGAAAATTCTTTCCGAGGACATGACGAAAAACGAGAATCGTGCAATAAAGGAAATTTCAAAGAACTGGTAGATTTTTTAAAAACTTATGACCCAAAATTAGAGAACTTTTTGAATAACGCCACTATTTTTTGAGACAATTCCGGTAAGCTTCTGTAGAATGATCATTTTCAACACTTAAACGCATAAAAACATTTTTACTAGAAACAAAATGAGCCAAGACCGCCTTTCAAATGTATCGCTTATTTCAATAGAAAAAAGTTTTTTGTCAGAATTGAGGAAACACGATTCATTTTATGATGAAATAATCAACCATTTTGCTAGTTCCAAAAATCGCAGGTTACCACTCATTTATAAAAATATTCAGGCTTTAAAGCAGAGATTAATATAGGTAGTTGTTATTTTAGAAAAAATATTTATTTGTGTTATTTATTTTTTAGGAAATATTTTTTATAATTCTCCATAATATAGAGTTCCGCGGTTATATTTTTTTTATATAACTTCTTTCTCAAAACTATTTTAATTTCTATTAAAACTTATAATTTTACACGCCTGGCAGTGATAATGAATACATTTTTTTGTTTGTAGAAAAACACTTTAATTTTTTTACCAAAACTCTATTTATTTTTATTAAAAGTTATATAATTTAATTACAAGTGGGATAGTAGGACTCCTTTGGATACCGATACTCGAGTCGTACGAACGAGAATTTCATGAGAATGATTTTTTCATCTCATCATATTTTCTATTTCCTTTTCATCCTATTCTTTTATTAGTTCTATTCTCTCAAGTCGTGAATCGGTATCCTGGCGAACAACCCACGGCAAAAAATGTAACGCGCCGTTGTAATACCTCAGGGGTGGTGGGGAAATGTACAAATTGTAGTCATATTGCACATCAGTTGTCTTTCAGAATATCAAGCCTCCTCCGCAGACAATATCACGAGCCGACACTGGTATATATGATCTCAATAGGGACAGCATAAAGGCGAAAAACTCGGAGTAACGTCGGCATCTCCTTTATGGAACATAGGCGGCGGAGATAGAAATGTAGAAATGCTTTAAATACTAAATAATTATTTTTAATTGCTAAAGAAAGGGATTTCTATAATACCTTTATCGAATAGAAATGGTTAATGAAAAAATATGTTTATCACATTTGATAAGTCACATAAATGATATATTAAGGCTACGTCTGTTGTCTAGTGACCTACCTATCTTCTAGCGGCAAAGTTCTTAGGTGGGAGTTGCATGGATGGTATATATCATTCTGAAGGGGCGTAAAGCAGCGACTGCCTTGTTTATTAAATGTTAGGTCATGATACTATGAACTTTTCAGTATCATGATGTTAGGCAGGTAGAAAATTTCTACTATTCTATAAAGGAAAGACTCGGCAAAATTTTAAAGGGGGAACTCGTTTCCTGGCATCGGTAACTGATCTCAGTAGCGAAAATAGGTCGTCGTTAAATAAACAAATTTCCAAAAAGCTCTGTCTATGAACTTTAAATAAACAATATTTCATTCGTCACTATCCGTTTTCAGAACTTGAATCGGTATATACATTAATAATACTTGGATTAATAGGTGGTAATATAGAATATTCATTTTCCTTTTTCATCACACTTCCTCCATATATCGCTTTTGCCTATTTCGTCTCCTATTTTCTTTATATTCTTTAAGACAGACTCGCTTAATTGTGAGGATTGATTATATTGAGGTAGTCTTATTTTTACATCAGCTCACACACTCACACCATTTTAATGTGGTTGAAAATGCAATAATATGGAGGCAGACGTAAAATAGCATGATCGTGTGCTTCAAACATTTTTTCAACGGCATATTCCGTTTTAAAATTTTGCTTTCCAGTCAGTTCTAATGAAGTCTTTTTGGTGTATCCAAGCCTTTACCATTCATAAATTCAATGATATTGCCTTTTCTTGTGTTGGTGTTCGGAATTTTTATGTGTTGCCGCGAATGGTATGACGCATTGTCCACAACAATTACAGAATTTAGTGGGATATTTGGTAACAGCTGTTCCCCTGGCCCACTTCTCAAATAATTCGGCTGTCATCTCGATGGGTTTTTGACAAAACATCGTAAGCGACAATTTTGTCAAAATTGCGTTTTTTGGTCTATACGATTCCTTGTGTTAAACTTGTGCATCTGAACATAACATCATATTTTAATTGTACTGTTTTCACTAAAATATATCGTTTTATATATTATCGTAAGCGCCAATATCTTCAGACTGTGTTTAAATTGTAACCCAAAACTATCGTAACTCCTGATGTAATGCCGGCAAAGAATCGTAAGCGTCGTCGGTTACGATTAACTGTCAGGCGCTTACGATACTTATTAGTTACCATTTTCTTGTCCACTGCGCATCAAAATTGTGAGAGAATAACATCTTATTTGTTTCTTAAGTGACAAAATTTAATAAAGTTATGTTTGACAAATTATCTTAAGTTGCAATAATTAATGTAAATGATTACTTATTTCAAATTTTATAATAAAATTCAATTACTATTGATGAAAAAGAGTGTTACAAACATTTTTAATAATTTTTGTCTGAGCATAACGTCAATTATAAAAAAAGTTGGTTCCTGTAAAATTCACTGTTTTGTCAAAAACCCATCGATATCCTCGTGGTAGTCGGCAGAGGGTTGCTTGATATTTTTGGCAGACAACACATTTTTAATAAAACCGTTTCAACTTCCAGCATGTAGAATTATAATTATTTTTCTCCTAGAACATGGAGAACTTAAATTACAGTTTTTGGTGTTATTTGCCCAACCGTATTAAACTACATCATGGGTGTCAAACCATGTTTCGTCAAGATGAATTATGTCTCTATTTGCATCTCGGTATTCTTTTATTTTACGCAGGCACTCGTGTCGATGATCAACGATGCGTGCTGATTCCGTAACCACCATTCATTTGTCCAATTGTTTGTACCTAAAAGCGCAATAGAGCAAAACGTTTCGCAAAGTATCTTTCCTAATGATTTATAGTTATAATCTGGATAGTCGCGTAACTTATCCCTAATCATTTCTAATGCGGGCACGTTCTGTTCATTGTAAAAGTCATACACAAAACGACACACATCTTTGGACGCGTTATCAAGTTTATTGAGGTTTTGTCCAACTCTTTTCCATTTAATAGAATGATCAACTACATCCCCGCCTCTAATAACCCTATAAATTGTAGTACGGCTAAATTTGGTTAATTTACAAATCCTCCTCAGAATTTGATTATATGAAGAATCAATATTTTCGCCTTTTAAACATGAGTTTGAACGCGTAAGTCTTTATTTTCAAATTCCGCTTGTATAGGGTCTGTATCAAAATCGTCCGTTTCGTTGTCATTACTATCGAAAGGCCTCCAAAATGCCATTTTAAACAATTAATTGCAAAGAATCACCCAAACACAGTAATAAACCTAATAATTTGTTCAAATATTCACTAGAATTAAGTAATTTATAATGTTGCCTGGCTGTACTGCACTGCCTCGTACAGATCATACGATACAAATAGTTCATAGGTATTTTTTGTTTTATATATTATGGCACGCAAAAACTCTGAACAAGGTTGGTGGTGACAAGTCAAATTCGCTAAGCATCTAATCCCACTTATATTTCTATGTGACAGGTGGATCAAGTCCACGTGGACTATAGAGAGGAGTGGTGAATATAAATCTGTAAAATGTTGTGCTCCCTCATTCAATGTAAAGCAATATATTGACAATGTCCCGTAAGATCCTCTAGTTCCGTGCTGTTCCAATTGAGTTCGTAAATACTGTACATATTTTTATAGAATTGTTGATAAGGTTATATTGTTTCAGGTTATTTTAATATTTGGCATATATGGGGCATGTAGAAGAAGCGAACTATTGAATTTAACAATAGATGATATTGAGGATAAGGATTCAATTATTATTGTAAAAATCCAAGATTCAAAAAGTCACACTGAAAGAACATTTATCATTTCAAATTTCACCTATATTAGATTAAACCGAAAATATTATACTTTCCGTCCAGAATTCACTACCAGCCGTACATTTTTTAATAATTTCTAGTAATTTCTAATAGTATCTTATCTGCTCCCAAATCTGGTGGTTCTTCAATTACCCAGTGCCTTAGTCAAGAAACTATTGCAGTGAGCGACTTACCTTCCTCAAGTGGAAGCAGTTTTCACAATAATTGTACAATTACCATTTTAAATTTAAAAGGTAAAAGAAATGATGAACTCCTGCAAATTTAATAATTTGCTCAGCTTAATTGTTTCTAAGAACTCTTAGGTATACGCCCTAATGATCTCCACCACTTATACGCTAAGTCGAGGCACAGGAAGTAATGGGTCATTAGTTATTTCTAAGCTTTTATAGCGTGGTGTTGTTGGATGGTGGAAGTATTAATATTCAGTTAAATAATTTATTTGGAATATTCATACGCTATTTTTTAACGAATTTTGAATTATGGCTTTAACTTCTAAGGGCATGTATTAAGTTAAATATATTATGGTGTTAAAACAAGTAAGCCACTATTCTTCTATTTGAATTTCATGATTCTCTTTCGTTGTGATTTTTAAAAGAAAGGTCGATTCTTAGTGCATTTTGTTATACTTCCAACGTCTTCCAACTTCTGTATTCAGTTTTGGATTGTAGTTTATTATGTTAGTAATGAAATGGCAGAGAAAAATTTTCCGAAAATTCTCGGTTTCAGATTTCATAAATATTTAAAAACTTGTTAGTAATAACAAAAATAATACATCATTTTCCTTACTCTCTTTTTAGACTATTCAATATGAGAAAGTTCAAACGAAAGTATTAAACAAATAACAAGAAGAAGTCTTTACGGTTTTATGATAGAGTGCTCTGAAAAGAACTATGAGATAAAAATAAAATATTTGACTAGCCAAGTGTTCAAAATTTTGAAGTGTCTTAAAGAGAATGAATGTATTGTAAAACACAAACTTTTTCATTTCAAATCGCAATTTAAAGAAAAATGGTCAGCTGCAAGTAATAAAGAAAACGTCTTCCTTAAATAGAATGAGGCTTGGCTAAGTGGAAACCTAGAATTTCCTTCGTTTTCGAATGTGTCTCCAGGTCGGCCCCATAAACTATTTACTGAGTTAAGTGAGAGAAGCAAACGCAGAAAAACAGCAAAATTGCTGTAAAAAGCATCTTCAGAGGAATTAACCTACGCCATCCAAATGACTATGAGGGCAGAAGAAAACGTGGCGACCTCTAAAGATTTGAAGGACTTTCAGTCATCACCAAAACGAGCAAAGATATATCATAAAGCATTAGCTTCAATAAAACAAAGAAAGCATCCATAAGAAGCTCTCTTTGTTTTTATTGAACCAGATCTAACTAGACACCAATACGATGTAATTAGAAGCGTTGACCAGGAGAGATATCCATGCTATTCAATCATACAGAGAGCAAAAAGTGAATGCTAGCCAAAACGTGAAGCTATCACTATTACATCTCTATGTCTATAATTTAATTGATTTTTGTAAGTGGATGTAAAAGTCTTTTACATCCTGGATGTAAAAGATTTTTATGTCATACTATTATTATTGTGTTTTTATTGCTTGGTTACCAACTACATAGTAGTGTACCCTTGCGGGAACAAAGTGCCTTTTACGGCCTGCGCGGGTATAACGACACAAAAAAACATTGTTTATCTAACAACTAAATAAAACAAAATGAAAATGTTATAATCAAATTGAATTTTCGGATTTTTAAAAAATAATATTGTCGATGCAATAACGAACTAGTATGACATAAAAGTTTGTATGCACTGCGGGAGTTAACAGATGTTTATGCCCTCGGCCGACATCGTCGCCCTTAGGGCATAAACAACTACTTAATTCCCTTGATCCATGAATAACTATTACGTCCTGTAGATAAAAAACGGTCGTTTTGACATTTAATAAATAGCATGTAAAAGTCAATTTTTAATGATGGTTTTCGAAGAATGTATTTTTGTCTCTCTATATGGTGCATTTTACAGTGTGTATGACGTCTTGACAGCTGAACTAACTCCCGGTACTGTTCAAAACTGAAAATACAGTAGGTAGTAGTTGAGTAAAATAGAATGGAGTTAACGTACCTACATATACCTATCTGACTTACATAGTTTGAAAAACTTTTTATGATAAATTTATCGACACACATATACGTGTGCAATTGCTACTGAACTACATTTAAGTACCTTCCTTTAGAAAGATTAGTTTGTTCACTCGTTAATCTTTGTACTTTTGCAGAACCTGTTTGATAACAACATCAATTAATTCCAATGACTGATGTGGAATATTTATATATTTTATTGTTTCATAAAGTACTTGTATTGATAGAACTTTAACCTTGAAAAGACTCATCGAAGTACAACAAAACGGAAAATGGTTTTAATTTGTGTATAAATATTATTTCTAGGCATGAACTGTTTCCAAGAAATAATCAGTACGTACCGAGAACAATGAAATAGCAAATATTGCTCCATATCTTTAAATATTACTGTTTGGTTGAGAGACAAGCACACTTGACTTTTACCCAGGAGTTCTGGGTCGATTCCCAGCCGTGGCACTGAAACTTTTTCAGAAAAAGAAATAAATCCATTGTACTGTGATATCAGGTGTGTGTCCGGTGTCAGAACCTTCAGGAATAAGGGAGTCATATTACTTGTGGTGTTATAATTAATTGTACAGATCTCAGCAGTTCTCTTCCGTATGCTGAAGGAGGGAGGGGGGGGGGCAAAATAGCTGATGCACACGACTTAGATATGCTATTGCACTGGTGTTACGGGTTAAGTTGAAATTAAATAATACAAAGTGAAACTTGACTTTAAATTACAATTAGTTCTTAAATCTTAAGGTCGGCTAGCTCTATCACGAGTATCTCAGAGGTGAAGTTTATTTTTAACGATTTCATTTTGCCATAAGTTGAGATGAGCGCCAGGTAATTTCCTATAAATTCCAGCCCCCTTAGATTGAGTATGACACACCGATTATCAAAAAAAACTACCAAAAAGCTGTTAAATTTAATCTAAGTCAAAACACAATAGAAATCTATTTAAAAGAAATATTTAATTTACATATAAAATACAATTACAGAAGTACAAAATGTCTCAGTTCTATAAGCGTTATTACTTAATAGGAAATTTAAAAAAAGGAATCTTATTCGCTAGATCTATGATCAGTAATAATGTTAAACCAGTAACTTACAAATAAAAATATTCCACTTTTATTACAAAAACTACTATTGGTTGATCCATGATATTCTGCAAATGAATTGTTAAAAATTTACTGACGATTTACTAACGATCTCTAACGATGTACTGTCAATGATGTATAGTTATGTTAAATTAAAATGTGTTACACTAAATTGACGCTGCCAATAAACAACGTAAATAAAAAAAATTGACATATCTTATAAGCTAATGATATAACCATAAAATGCCAGTAAATAAGATGTTAACTGCGCAGTTACTCACACGTCTTATTTTCACATAATAATATGCTTAATTGAGTAACTAATGAAAATATTTAACCATAAATATCATATCTAGAGAAATAAGTAAAGATTGAAATATAATAGAAGAGTATTATTACACATATAACTTTTAGTTATCCTGGTAACATCAAAATAAAAGGTATACTCATCCGGTATCCAGCATTGAGCAAAAATTCCTGTTCGTACAGGTTACTATGCTGTTGTTACTGCAAAAACCTCATGTACACCTCAGCTTCAGTATCTCATCATTTAAATTCATAGGACCTCATAACCAGAAACCATGTGTCTCAACTGTGACATGTAACCAGGTGTCCATACCAAAACGACGACTTCAGAAAATGGCGTCGCGGGACCTTCCAACAATCGATTCACCAATTTCCAAGGCGATAAAAACCAAATAGACATCCACAGCTTTTCAGCTTCACAATTTTATGTAACTTAGTACCACTTGAGTACAATGTCTAATTTTCCAGATTTTCCAAATTATTTCAAATTACTCAAATTGCCTATATAAAAGAATGAAAAAAATTAGGGGTCAGTATTTCCAGAAAATACAAAGATGGTGCTTACCCGCAAAATCGTCAGGGCACAAACAGGTATTCAATAATGTCGTATTTATTGCCTATTTAGAAGTCCTCTATAACAATATTTGGCATCAAACAGCTACACACAGATAGGCCTTCCAAATGTAAGAATTTTATCGTATAATCCCCCGTAATTAAGTTGTGGTTGCTTTTGCAAGCAATTATAAAATTCTTGACTAATTGGCTTGACGACTCGATGAAGAAAGGAAGAGCATGCCAGTTTTCGAAACCAACCGTTTTTTTTTCTTAAACACCTGTTTTCTAACGACCAATCGCAATTCGACATCTCGTAGACGTGTAGGAATTGATAAGTAACAGAAAATTGGTTCCAGCCATAGAATGATTAAAACCCGCCTTAGAATAAAAACTAAGATACACAAAACCCATTATTGGACCATATATAAACAATAAAATAAATAAAACCACGATTTAATGACTAGCAAATGTTTCATTTAAAACCAAATGTTGGTAACACATTATTCCCTAGCTCTTACGTATGACAGCTGACCAAGGAGAGGTAAATTCGAATGTTTACAACCTTATCTGTTTAACTAAATGGAAAATGCTCCACTACAGGTGAGAGCAAATAGCATTAGCTTGAACAATTACAATAAGTCATAAAATATATGCCCCCTTGTAGCGATTACTAAATTTTGTGTGTGTTCATCGTTTTTTGGTTAACCAACGAAATTTCCTTCTAACAGTAAAACAAAAAATTACCTCAAACGATGCTATAGTAACACCCCAGACATAACAAAACAATGAACCTAAGTTATAATGGTTCTAAAAATCACATAGTAAACATTAAGATTCCTGGAGTATTCTTACTTAGCCATTGATAAATATGAACACACGTTACTTTATCTGGTCTCCTCGCTATCAACAAAAGTAAAGAAGCAAATATATATTCTTTTTTTTCCTCAGGTACCAACTGCAACATTAAATAAGATCGTAGCCTCACTAATTTTTAAGTTTACGTTCCCACATACAAATATATGGTCGGAATCTAATTTAACGTTACCCCGGAGGACATGTTATGATGGCGTGATTGATACAGTCCGGTCTACTTCAAATTTACTAATTTAAACCGATTTCGTACATATAAGTAAAATATCAAAAACATTAAAAAAAAAATACTTTATCTACTGCCAATATCAAGAATATGCCATTTTCAAATACTTTTACAGAGTGTGCCCAATAAGATCGCAGCGCCCCACTAATTTTGAAACATTGCAGAGAATATAGAGGAATTTTTGGCAAATGGTAGGTTGACCAGGTGTCACATATTTTGAGCAGTAACAACTTCCTGGTGAATTTTCAAGGCCTACCGTGATTCGATATGTAATACCAAAAGTGAAGAAGTCATATTAGGCATTTTTTAAGAAAAAAGTTATTCTGAATCGCTTAAAATCCCCAAGTCCTAAATTTCATCAAAATCTGAGAAAATTTAAATTTCCATGTAAATTATCAAAAATTGATTTTACACATTTTGTCAAGTGGCCTATGGATAATTGTTTATTTGCCAATAAAAAAAAGTCTCCGATGATATTTTTCACATTGTTAACTGTGGTATTTTGAAAATATTGTTAAGTGTTATTCATTATTAATGACAATGGAAGAAAATCGTCTTACGATTGCAGAAAAGGTAGAAATACTGAGATTAGTAAGTGCCAATGTGCGCTCTTTTCATGAAGTAGCCGAAGAATTTAATAGAAGATCGTCTCTCAATATCTAACACGACTGTGCTTAGAATAAATCGAATGTTTAATTCTACAGGATGAATGAATAAAAAAGTAACAAACCGAAACAGAAATCATGTTTATGATGAAAATGTCTTAAATTTTTTAAGAAGTAATGAAAACAATGCGAAGATAAGTCTTAGGCAAATGTCTCGAATTTTAAGTATTTCTATTCATGAAATTAATAATTGATTAAAAAAAAAATAAAATAAAGCTATTTAAACCACAGTTTCTCCATTACCTTGGTGACGGGAGATCTGGTGACGAAGTTGTAATTTTGTTTATGGCTGCAAGGAGAAATCTTAAATGATCTTAGATTTCTGAAACAAATTATATGGACTGATGAAGCAACTTTCATTACTAATGGCATCGTGTCTGCTCAAAATAGTAGATATTGGTCATTTGAGAATCCTCAGTGGATAATAATTAATTGTAAAAGGTAATATTTTGAAAAAGCGGACGTGTGTTTTATGGAATTATTGGTGATAATTTGATCAGTCCATTTTTTAATGGAAAATTCGACAGCAGCTAGACTGTTGATATCCTTTAGGACCACCTTTACAGATGCGCTAGAAGAGATTATTCGCCTCAATTCATACTTTGACATGTTTCTTCAACTAGATGGAGCTTCAATTTATAACTCTCTTATTGTACGGGAGTGCATTAACGATCATTTTTACAATAGATGTAAAGGTCGCAATAGCCACCTCAGTCAACCTACTATTTGCCAAACAATCATCTATATTCTCTGGAACGTGACAAAGTGTACGTTTTCTCATGTCGTGAAAAGGTTCTTCTATGTAGGTCCTTGAAAATAATTATAATATAATGTAGTTATAGAGTAACTGATACAGAATCTGATGACCAAAGTAAAAAATTCAAACTGGTGAGTCGAAGAGGGTTGCCAGATTTACATGAAACTTGGAGCATGGAGATATTTCCTTTATTCTATTCCTGATATGGTGAATTAATCTGATGTAGAAAATTAAAATTTCAAGATTGCGAATCCATAATTATATAACTTTAGCAGATTTACATCAAATTTGGTAAATGAAGATATTTCTTTAACCACATAAGAGGCCACTAAAAGGGGCTCTAACAAATTGAGCGATATTAGAGAGCACTCGGTATATGGTTTCTTGTGGGGTTTGTAATATCATATTTGGTTTATTATTTATGAAAACTTTTAGTTGTCATGATCATGAACCATAAAGGGAAAGAGATGGCCATACTCGCGAAAGCGGTCAAAATAGATTTATGGAAGGTCAAAACATGTATTATCTTCTAGCCGATAAGAATCGTGCTTACTATCTTCCTTATTTAGGTATTAGACAAACAACCTCAACTAAATTCCATTTGGCATATCACAAATCTTTAGAACAAATCAAGATTTAGCTAAATACAAATACCTAGGTACTCGACAAATCTAGAAGTATTTTTCAATTAAGATTTGATAACAAATTTATTCTATTGTAGTATTCACCCATGCAGCGAATTTTTTTAAGCCATCCGTTAATAAAATGAAATCATACAAAAATAACGTGATTTAAATGGATTGGAGTACATACTGATTGATCTTTTAATTGCAAGAATCACGTTGGACATGTGTGTACCAAATATTCCAAAAATTCTTTTTCTGCTAAAATTCTGCTTATGCAGCCTATTACCGAGGTAACTGAAAATTTGTTTAATTTATTACATAGGATGTCCTGTAGTTTAATAATATTGACGCTACTATTTTATGGGTGCCATATATGGCATATATATATATTTGACATCGTCAAGTAATGTAAAGATGAAATCTGAGGCCTTGGTCTCTAGTATATACACCAAATCTCAAGTTCCTGTACACTTACCAGTTTGCTTTACTCATTTCCTCCTATTTACCTCTTTATCCGCCACCGCTTCAACGGAGTCATCTCAAAATGTGATCTAGTTCCAGATGTCGTTATAATACATACCTACTTGTACCAAATTTCAAGTGGATATCTCAATTTAATTTTATCAGGCTCTTTAATAATGGGGTAGGGTGATGGAGAGGTTGAAAAATGTTATAAAAAATCTAAGACCTTCGTACAACAAATCCTAAGTTTCTATACTCTTACCAACTTGCTTTATTTATGTATTTACCCCTAATTAACCACCAACTCTTCAACGAATCATCTCAAAATCTAATCTAATTATAGATCTCGTTAAAATACATACATGTACCAAATTTAAAATAAAAATCTCAATTTTATTTCATCAATCATTTTAATAATGGAGTGGGGGTGGTGGAAGGACTTGAAAAATATTACAAAAAATCTTGGCCTTGGCTTAGCTAAATCCCAAGTTTCTCTATTCTTACCAGCATGCTTTACTTATTTTCTCCTATTTAGCCCTCTTTAGCCCCCAACTCTTCAACGGAATCATCTCAAAATATAATCTAGTTCCAGATATCGTTATAGTATTGTTATGAATTACACCCCTTTGGAACTGGAGATGATACGCCTATGCCTACTAATAGTGACTGGAAAGACTCTAGAAAGAGCCATGGACTTTTCTAGTGTGGTGGAAGAAGATTCTGGTTCAATCTAGAGAGTCAATTTCGGAGTATATAAGGCGCGATTACCAGCGCGGAAGAAGGAGTTTATTAAAGAGGAAGTTTATTTTAGAAGTGACACGTTCGGTAAAAAGTGAGGTTATTTTGAATGTTTGAAGTATTGCATAGTTAGTAAATTATTGAATAAAGTGTTAGTGGTGTTTAACTCTTGTTGAAATTATTTAGAACCCACGGATTCATACAGGGTGTTTCCAAAAAGGCCAACAAATGTGACATTGGTGTCAGACGTGGAATTTTAACAAGAGGATTTTCCGGAAGTGTTGAGAAGACTGGGACAGTATTCTCGGAGTTTGTGCTAACACAGGGAGGACTAATTTACTGGACATTGTTCGAGGACTATTTTCGAACAGAAAGATAGTGTTAAGTGCATTTTTGAGACATTTTTGGAACATTTTGTTGAACATTAGTGGTTAAGTGACAGACTCTAGATAAGACTCTCTTTTTTTGTGCCGTTTTGAGGTTTTTTTCTGGACAGTTCCATTACCGATAGTGACGTAATTATTAAATTTTGTTGATAATTATATGCCGATAACAACCAGAAGCATGGCATCCGAAAAACAAATGCAGGACTTTATGGCCCAAATGCAAAAGATGATGATGGATCAGGAAAGGAAGCGCCAGGAAGAGAAAGAAGAACAGGAAAGGAAGCGCCAGGATGAGAAAGAAGAACGGGAAAGAAAACGACAAGAAAAAGAGCAAAAACGCCAACAGGAAAAACAAGAGGAGGAGAAACGACATCAAGACGAAGAAAAACGACGTCAGGAAGAATTAAGAAAATTTTTTGAGGATCAAGAACGAAGATGTCAAGAGGAGAAACAAGAAGAGGAGAAACGCCGTCAAAAGGAAAATGATGACTTAAGGAAAGCTATAGAGACGCAACAGAATGCCTTGTTTACAGTTGTTGAAGAAATAAAAAATGAGATTAAGGAAGATATGGGTAGCGTAAAGACGAAAGTTAATGAGGTCGAACTAAAAGTAAACAAGTTCGAAGAAGAAATCAAAGGAGAAATAGACCAACTTAAACAACAGTTGAGGGATAGAGGAAACCAGCCAGTGGTATCATCAGGCCAGCGATTGAAAAATTCCCTCTTTTGATGGTCAAAGTTCCTGGATGACTTACAAGACACAGTTTGAGGCAGCAGCGAGTGCAAACAACTGGAATGACGAAGAGAAGGCGAAGGCATTAATCGTAGCTTTAAGAGGCCAAGCATTGGAGTTGCTCCAGACAATTCCGGTAGACCAACAATGGAACTTTAGAGTTTTAGAAGCTGCCTTAGATCTACGATATGGCGATCAACAACTTGCTCAAGTATACCAGACCCAGCTGAAATTGCGCGTTCAGAAAGCTGGAGAGAGTCTGCAAGAATTTGAAGCTGCGGTGGAAAGACTGGCACATTTAGCATATCCTAATGCGCCAAGAGAATTTAAAGAGCAATTGGCAGTAGGGGCATTCCTAGACGGGATAAGGGATGAGGAGATTAGGCGAGTCCTCAGGCTATCCCGACATAACAGTAGTAGTGAAGCGTTGGTGCATGCACTCGAGGTGGAAGCTGTCCTTCAGGATACCCCCAGTCCAAGAGTACAAGCTATGAGTCCCGAAAGATTGCAGTCGGAAAAGGAGAACCAGAACGCTATGTTGGCCGACATACATAAGATGTTCAATCAGTTACTGGCTCAAGTGGATACTGCAGAAAGACAAAGCAAGCCAAGCGGGGGTATTAAATGTTACAACTGTGGCAGAGCAGGGCATATAAAACGAGACTGTCAATATCGGATCTCGAGGAATGTGAATGCTGGAAACATGGAAGGGACACAGAATAAACAAAGTAGTGGAAGGCCAAGTGGACGACGGAGTATGAAATGTTACAGGTGCGGATAACTAATACATATCCAGCTTGAATGTCCACGGAGAAGATTGGAGAAAGTAAAGGCCGGAGAAGCTGTGAAGCTGAGGGGAAAATCAGAGGAAGCTGGTACCAGAGAGACTGTGACAGATAGGGAACATGGTACCCCGAGAGAAGTAAAGAATTCCCAGCTTCGAAGCATTCCGAGAAGTCCACTACTACCAGGACGTGGAAGTAAAGTGAAACCCCAGAAAATTGCAGATATTTCATCCGGAAGAAGGTGCAAGGATGATTGCAAGTACTACCACCAGGAGAGACTGCAGGTTACGGGAGCAGTCAACACTGTCAAGGTGGAGGTGCCGGATGACAGGACAGATGAGGCGCTCAGACAAGAGCAACTGAACGATGAGGAAATTGGGCCTATATTGAGAGCCAAAGAACGGTATTCCAGACCGAGATCTTCGCTATTTTGGTCTGCGCACAGGAGAACATCCGAAGGAAATACTCCAATAAACACATATATATATGTAGCGATAGCCAAGCGGCCCTCAAGGCTCTTGCATCGAATCGGACCAAGTCAAAACTGGTCCAAAACTGTAAACAGGCCCTCTGCGAACTTGGCTCATCAAACTGGGTCAGGCTTCTCTGGGTGCCTGGACACAGCAACATTGAGGGTAACGAGCGGGCCGATGCTCTGGCCAGAAGGGGCTCTCGTGAACCTCTGCTCGGTCCGGAGCCGGCTCTCGGCTACCCTAGATCCCAAGCCAAGAGGTTGATAGATAACTGGACTCGCTCCCAGTTCATTGACCTCTGGGATTCCTATCCAGGACTCCGGCAAGCGAAGCTCCTAATCTCAGGACCCTTGCCGGAGAGAACAAAGCAACTTCTGCGTCTAAGCAGAAAGCAAATTAGAGCCGTAACAGGTCTCCTGACCGGACATGGCTCTTTTAGGAAACACCTACACACAATGGGGGTGGTTGACCACCCCGATTGCAGGTTCTGTGAGGACGAGGAGGAGACTTCCATCCACGTTCTCACTTCTTGCCCAGGACTGATGAATCTGAGGCACAAGCACTTCGGCACTGGCTTTCCAGTGCTGGAGGAAATAAGGAGTTCTCCCGTGGGAAGGATTTCAGCCTTTGGGCTGGAATCCGGTCTGTACGGGGGAGCTCCTTAATTTGTTAGCGGTAGCACAATGGGCCACAAGGCCTGAGTGCGGCGACCTCCAGGCGCCCCGCTAAAAGAAGAAGAAGAAGAAGAAGAAGAGCCAAAGAAAGGGGAACTCGTCCAAAATGGAAGGATGTTTCAGGCAAAAGAGTGGGACTGAAGGCACTATGGGCGCAGTGGGACTCACTGAAAGTCGTGAACGGGCTGATGCGGAGAGCATGGGAAAGCCCGGATGGAAAAAAGGTGGTTATGCGTCTAGTGATTCCCAGGTGTCGAGTAGTGAAGGTGCTCCAGGAAGTGCACAATGGAACATCCGATGGACACTTCGGTGTTAACAAGACCCTGAAGAAAATACGAGAACGATTTTATTGGATAAGAAGTCGTCAGGATGTGGAGGCTTGGTGTCGCAAATGCAAGATTTGTGCAGCCAGTAAGGGACCACAGACTGGGAGTAAGGGTGAAAAGAAACAGTTCAACGCCGGAGCTTCTTTCAAGAGGTTGGCTAACGATATAGCAGAGCCATCACCAGCCAATGACCGAATTAAGGCTCGATATGACTGGAAGGGTAATTCAAAAGAGGTGATCAAGGTGGGAGGCCTGGTTTGGCTGTACAACCCACAGCGAAAGGCAGGAAGGTCACCGAAACTTCAACCACCTTGGGATGGACCGTATACTGTTATTACCCGAATTAATGACGTCGTCTATCGGATTCAACGAAGCAAAAAATCCAAGATGAAGATCGTGCATTTGGACAGGCTGGCGAAATACATCAATGATTCTGAGTTGCCTGATCGGGACGATCTAGGCTTAAGGAGGGGGCAGTGTTATGAATTACACCCCCTTGGAACTGGAGATGATACGCCTATGCCTACTAATAGTGACTGGAAAGACTCTAGAAAGAGCCATGGACTTTTCTAGTGTGGTGGAAGAAGATTCTGGTTCAATCTAGAGAGTCAATTTCGGAGTATATAAGGCGCGATTACCAGCGCGGAAGAAGAAGCTTATTAAAGAGGAAGTTTATTTTAGAAGTGACACGTTCGGTAAAAAGTGAGGTTATTTTGAATGTTTGAAGTATTGCATAGTTAGTAAATAATTGAATAAAGTGTTAGTGGTGTTTACCTCTTGTTGAAATTATTTAGAACCCACGGATTCATACAGGGTGTTTCCTAAAAAGTGACCTCTAAAAAAAGACTTCTAGTATATACACCGAATCCCAAGTTTCTGTACTCTTACCAGCTAGCTTTACTTAATTTTCCCTATATACACCTACTTAACCCCCAACCTCTTATCTCTTCAACGGAATCATTTCAAAATATAATCTAGTTCCAGATTTCATTATAATATATACGTGTATCAAATTTCAAGTGAATAAGTATCTTAATTTAATTTTATCAGCCCCTTTAATAATAGCGTGGGGGTGGTGGAGATGTTGAAAAATGTGATAACAAATCTGAGGCCTTGACTTCTAGTATATACAACAAATCCTAAGTTTATGTACCCTTACCAGCTTGCTTTACTTATGTTCCTATTTACCCCCCAACCCTTACCGAATATGTTGAAAATATAATCCAGTTATAGATCTCGTGATAACACATACGTGTACAAAATTTCAAGTCATTATCTTATACCGCTCTAGAGAAAACGTGCGCACAAAAATTACAGACCGATAGACAAACAAATTTTGTTTTGCTCAAATTTAAAATTTCGACGTTTCTGAAAGTTATGAAACGGTCCTTGTTCCACACGACTACACGAGCGAAAAGTTTGTAGTACGAGCCGAAGGCGAGGACTACGGTTCGCGAGAGTGGAATATGCCATTCTCTAACGCCATTTCAGAAATTACAAATTCCACAACTAACAATTGTGTCGGAACAAGTATCATTCCAACACACTGTTACGGTATAATACCGCACGGCTTTCGACGAATCAGAAGCTGTTAGTGGTTCGGTTGCTATGGTTACGTCGAACAAAAGGTAGCTTCGCATTTGACGTTTTCAATGGTTTTAAAGTTTTTTTTATAATTTCTAAAATCTTGTTAGAGAAAGTATAGTCTACAACACGTTTGGAATGACATATTCCACACTCGCGAACCGTAGTCCTCGCCTTCGGCTCGGCCTACAAACTTTTCGCGCGTGTGGAATATGGGCCATTCCATAACTTGTTATAAAATATACTATTCCAAACGTGTTGTAGACTGTACTCTCTAACAAGATTTTAGAGATTATACAAAAAAAACTTCAAAACTGTTCAAAACGTCAAACGCGAAGCTAGAAATAAATATCGTTTGTTCGACGTAACCATAGCAACCGAACCACTAAAGGTGGCTTAACGGCTTCTGATTTGTCGAATTTGTAGTTTCTGAAATAGTGTTAGAGACAACACTTTACCATTCGCGAAATTTTTATTTTACCGTATGTCTGGATCAGACAGCGGTTGATTCTTGATTGGTATTGATTACTAGAACTCAAAAATGTGTAAACTACAACAAAATTGCTAAATGAATTATTATATAAATAAATATTGAATTATTAGCTGTTAACGTTTCGAAAGAAATGTTTCCATTTAACCTTTCAAAACTTTGAAGGCCTTTTAGTACGCCAAATATGACAGTTTGTTTATGCATTCCCATATTCATGTGATATATTAAATCATATTTATTTTACTCTTATTTATTTCGTCTCTTATTTCATACACATTCATCTGCGCTTAACAAGATAATAGCGAATTCCTTAAGTTTTCTGTCAGTTCCGTTACTTTCTTTTTCCAAAATCTTCGTAGAGTTCTATTAAATCATATGAATGTTATCCCACACATGTTCACAAATATTTGTGTACTCCCCTTCTACATAGTATAATTTCTATGTTCGTCAAGCCTTATGTTGACTGGTCTAAATGATTCACCTCCATGTTTACCGCACTCACAAGGAACACTATGAATACATTTTCTTGAATTTTGGGCAATATTTACCGTTTTAGTTTTAGATATAATATGGTGCCTGTTTGAAAACCATTCATGTAGGAAGCCTATTTTGGATTCTTCGCAATTTGTCCGAAAAATTATAAATTTTAATTACTACTAAAGATCTAAATTTAGGCTGTAATTGTTGAAAGTTCACTCGAAGTTCAATGTCTGTCAGCTGGTTATCAACAAAACTGAGGATATTGATTATTTAATAGAACAGTTTTACAGATTGTTTCTCCTTAGATAAAATTTAAAACATACTTCTACAGGAGTTCAGTGTTTCGTTTTTTATTTAATTTAAATTATGTTATGGTCACTTTCTTTTATTTTAAGAAAAATTTAGTAGTTCTAGTTCTGACATTCACAAGAATGTAGTTTTAATTTTGTTTAATTTTGTAGATTCTCTTTTAGATTAAAACGAAAACTAAACGCTGTTTATAATATGTTCCGAAATTTAACTTTATTTCGGCAATTTATATAATAAAATATCTTTACATACTAAACAAACTAAGTGAAATAATTCGAGATAAAAAGTACTTACAGATTAGAATAATCAGAAAAAACGCGTGTTAATATGAAGTAATTGATAATAATCTGAATATATATAAGTAAAGTGGGTTGTTTTCCATTTTAGACATCATGAAGTTTATATTGGTTTTCGTTATTTCTTTGCTAGCTACTTGGTAAGTATTTAAAGTGACGAAAGTAGTTAAGAAACAATCCAGTGAACTATTATAAATTAATTAGTGTTCTCTAATTTAGCTATGCAGCAGATGATGATTATGTTATCAATAACAAAGCCTTCCCAGATGACTTTTTGTTCGGTACAGCAACTGCTTCTTACCAAGTAGAAGGTAAGTAATAACGTCTAGATTTATATGAATGAATTTTGAGACTATTGATTAGAAATCTAATAGCTGGTTATCTATTCTTCGGATTCTTTCGTCAACAAACTATTACCTTTTGTAGCTCTTTTAGGCGTGTGCATTACTAAAGTGGAATTCTGCCTTTTCTATTGCGCGTATTAGCCATTCAATAAATACGTTCCCAAAATTGGGTTATTTTTATCTCCCGAGCTACTTCCATCCCGGAAAATTTGCTGAACCTCTTCGCAATCGAAGAGTAGGAATTTTTTGATTGCTTAACACTTAATAGTCAAGGGACCGGATGCTTCACATCCCCTCCAAAGGATGGTATATCCACTACGCAACATCCACCTAAAGTTGCATATCTTCTACTCATGCGCTGATTACAATCCATCAGAAGGTGAGGCCTGAATGATGTATTTCCCTAGACATTCGTCCATCGTAGCTTAACTTAACATTTCATATCAAAATACGCGTAGAGTCGAGACATGTCAACGTCTAAGGTAATCTCTTTGCATTACAGTAATGACGGATTTTATTTTGGGTCTATTTCAGACATGCGTGATATAAAGACTGGGACAATAGCTTTGTAAACGATCATTCGTCCATTCGTGTAAGAGGAGTCTCGTAAATATTACAAGGTTTTACATGGGGAGTTTCAAAATAATCCGTATTTGTTGAACGGTCCCTAGTAAGTATAAATAGTCTATATATACAATGGCAGAATAAAATTCTGGTCACAGTCTGTGTCAAACATTCCTAACCCGGACGTGCGTGTTTAAACATGTAGAACTTTTCTTTTAAACTATTCAACATTTCAAAGTCGTGACATATGTTTTAGGTAATCCAACTCTGAACAAAATATACATGTCATCGTATAGTAGTGCAAATAGCAAGGTGTTATTGTCAAAAATACAGAAGCGTAATCACGCACAATCTAATCTCTCAATATCTAACTATAGTACAGTCAATGAAGGCTTTTGCTTCTTAAATCTTTCAACCGTCATCGATTTGCGTGAAAATTTGGGAAAAGTTAGTGTATGCCTCAGATATCAAAAGTGACATGGTGCCAACTTGCGCTTTTACCCTGGGGGTGGATGCCACCCCTTCTCGGGGGCTGAAATTTTTATGGCCAAAATAGAGTCGATAGAGAACCTAATTCTAAGCAAAAAATGTTCTATGAGGTTTTTTCGAAAACTCCATACTTTTTAAGTTATTCGTGATTTAAAACTCGCCATTTTCATTAAAAAATGACACTTTTTTCAACGGTTTTTTACGAATAACTCGAAAATTATGCGTCTAATGAAAAAACGTGTAAGACACATAATTATAGCTTATAAAAAAACAAAGAGATTCGTTTTTTTAGAATATCCTAGGTGCAATATAAAGGGAGATATGGTTGACGAAAGGAAACTTTTTTTTTGTGAGTGCTCGAATCAGTGCATTCAACTTGAAATAACGGAAGAATAATCGACTTTAGGGGTATAATGCTGATATCAATTTTTGTAGTGCTTGAAAAGACCTTTAAAATGAGCACTGTAAGAAGTCGATTGCATTTAAATTAAGCGAGGTACAATGCCAAAAAGATTGACTACTCAACTTTTTTAAGAAAAAATGAACAGTAGAATTAACCTCACGACCACCAGAATTGAAATGCATCATTTTCCTCCTACAATATGTTTTATTTTAGTGTTATTCATATGCTCAAAAAGTTTAACTGATTTAAAATGCACGCTTTTTGAAAAACATGTTAATTTTAATTTTAACGTGTTTTTTGAATTTTTCTTAAATTTTTTTTTTTTTTTAAATAAGTTCGAATGGGTGATAGATACGTAAAATTTAGTACAAAACAAAAATATAGATTTTTTTTCAATAAAAATTTTGTTTTTTTTTAAATTTTTATACGATGAAAAATAATGAACATATAGGCGATTGAAGTTGATACCGACGTGTTAGTAACAGCTGTTCTGAGCCCTTTAACCCTTTAGCTTTAAAAATCTAAGGGTGCCGAACCTCCGAAAAGTCTTGTAGTCCATCAAATTACCTTTAAAATGGTTTTTAGATGGGCTCAATAGCATGAAAATTGACGGAGATATCGTCAAATTATACATAAAGGGTAATTTTGGGGGTTGAAAATTAGAAATAAATAAATAAAATAAAATATGTCATGAGCAGTGAAAATGATTCTGGAAAACTGAAGCTAATAAAGCTGCTAAAAAATTGTTCTTAATTGATTCTAAAGTTAGGGGTGGTTTCTAGGGGTTGAAATTAAACAATAAATTGATAAATAAATTAATTAATAAACTTGTAGATATCCAGTAGAAACCATTTTTATTTATCTTTTATTGGAAACCCAACATTGAAACAGTTAAATCTGCTAAAAAATAATTTTTTCTTTAATTTTAGGAGAAGGGGTAGTTTTTAAGGGTTGAAAATCTACAATTCATAAAATTATATATAATGAGCACTAAACAATTCTTTGTTTCGTTAATGTGCGATTTCACATGACAGAGAGACACGTCTGAGCCAGCGCTGGACGTGACAGCGGGAGAGCTGGTGGTAGGACGCTGAACAGGCGGGCTCCTATCGATGAAGAAACTACAGCCGAACCTGAAACAGAAAGGGAGTCTCATACAAGGAGACCCGTAGGAGGCCAAGAACAACCCCCTCCAGCTCAGAATGTTGTACCGCAAATAACGGTACCCAATCGGGCTGGCCCCCTAAGGCGTATGCGCTGGACGAATGAAATGAATCAGCAAATCATACGCTCTTACTTTAGAGCCACGAATATGGAACGAGACAAGACACTGTATAGACAGAGAATGCACCAGGAATTTATTGAAAAATTCCCTGAATATAATCACGTAACCATCCAGCGTGTCTCAGATCAACAGCGAGTCATTATAAGAAACAGTTTATTACCGGAAATCGTAATACAACTTATAAAAGATGAAATAGGAAGAGAGCTCCAACAGAATGAAGTGAATGTAGAAGAGGAAATAGCCGAGACAGAGCCTGAAGTAGAGACAGCCGGTAGAAATCCAGTAATTCACGGAAACGACGAAGAACATGAACCAGAAAACGTGCTAGAAATAGAGTTCAAAAAAGCACTATTTGAATATAATGGCCTGGATCCGGACGTATGGCCGCCCCTCCCTAAATTAAACTTCCATGCAAGTACAACAGAAAAAATCAGACAAATGAACACAATACTGACTGCCAATGCAACACCTAATATGAAGCTTGAGGAAATACACCTATACATCTACTGTGCTGCAAAAGTCTTAACATCTGAGACAAGAGGTAGTAGATGGAAGCAAAGACCTAGAAATAGCAAGAACACATCTCCCTGGGAAATAAGATTAGAGAAAAAGATCGCCAAATTGAGGAAAGATGCTGGAAGAACGCAGCAATTTTACAATGGGATCAAGAGCAATCGCGTGCTAAGGAATCTACCGAAATTACTAAAAGAGGAACTAGCCAACTCGCCAGACATCCAACATAGACATATTGTGCTTAACCACCTGGACACTATTAAACAACAAATCTCCGTTTATGCAAGCAGGCTACGAAGATACAGAGAGAGCAGAGACCGCAAAAGACAAAACAACCTGTTTGCAATGAACGAAAAGAAATTGTACAGAGAACTAGAAAGTAAAGGCAACTCCGATGTAAAAGACATACCAAGGCAAGAAGACATAGAGCAATTCTGGAAAGGCATATGGGGACATGAAGTAAAGCATAGAGCGGAAGCTCCCTGGATAGCAGAAGAGGAAGAAAGACACCAGAACATACCTGAAATGGACATATTTGAG
Organism: Stenurella melanura; assembly: GCA_963583905.1. NCBI lineage: Eukaryota > Metazoa > Arthropoda > Insecta > Coleoptera > Cerambycidae > Stenurella > Stenurella melanura. Next base: position 41,140,666 of record OY757310.1, on the reverse strand, counting down.
ATACAGACAACAGATATATCTCAAACCATCCTAAGAACAGCGAACTGGAAAGCACCTGGAAGAGACAAGATTCAAAACTTCTGGTATAAGAAATTTGACTCAACACACGAACACCTTGCTAGAGCTTTCAATGGGGTGCTAAATGACCCTAGACAATTACCAAAGTACCTCACCAAAGGAGTAACTTACCTACTCCCAAAGAGTGATAACACATTAGACCCTTCCCAGTACCGTCCTATAACATGCCTACCGACCCTTTACAAACTATTAACCTCAATATTATGCTCAAAAATCTACAACCACTTAATGCACAAAAACATACTGACAGATGAACAGAAAGGATCAAAAAAGAATTCTTTAGGATGCAAAGAACAACTAATAATAGACGAAGTGATCCTGGAGCATATAAGAAACGCCAAAAGAAATGTACACATGGCATATCTAGACTACAGAAAGGCCTTTGACTCTGTACCGCACACCTGGCTAATTCATACGCTACAACTGTATAAAATACACCCCAAAATTATTAATTTTCTAGACATCACTATGAAGCACTGGACAACAATGCTATCTATAACAAAAGGCGGTAAGAATATAGACGTCGGTGAGGTACAGCTAAGGAGAGGAATATACCAAGGTGACTCCTTGAGTGCTCTCTGGTTCTGCTTGGCTCTAAACCCTTTATCCAATACATTAAAACATACGAAACATGGAGTGAACATAAAAACTGATCAGGGCAACTTAAACTTGAGCCATCTGTTTTATATGGATGATTTAAAGTTATACGCATCCACGAGGCCCCAATTAGAGAACATGCTTAAACTAGTACACCAGATAAGCACAGACATAGGAATGACGTTTGGCCTCGATAAATGCAAAACTGTAACAGTTCACAAAGGAACACTCAAGGAAACACCGCCCGTTGAACTCAATCAAGACACATACATAACATCAACGTTCAACGAGCCATACAAATATCTTGGAATTGCACAAAAACACAAGATAGAACATAGCAAAGTAAAGAAAAAGCTAAGTGCCGAATTCGAGAGGCGACTCGGTAGAATTCTGAAGTCTAAACTCAACTCACGGAACTTAACAAAAGCGATAAACACCTACGCAATACCAACATTAACATACTCATTTGGTGTTATAAAGTGGTCTGAGACGGATCTGGATGACCTCAATAGGAAAGTACGCACATATCTAACCAAACATCGAATGCACCACCCAATATCTAGCAAAATCCGCGTAAACTTACCTAGATCTGATGGAGGACGAGGAATTGTAGATATCCGAAATGCATGCTATCAACAAATAGAGGATATGAGAAAATACTTCTACGAGAACGAAAGAAATCCTCTGCGTTCAGCAATCATAAGAGCTGACGCAAAACATACACCATTGAATTTAAGAAATGCATATCTACCGCAAACCTCAGTCATCAGCACGCGACAAAAAATGCAAGAGTGGAGCAGAAAAGAACTTCATGGCAGATATTATAATACCCTAATGAACGACAACATTGACAAAAGAGCTTCGCTGTCATGGCTAGTTCAAGGAAGACTTAACCCGGAGACTGAAGGCTTTCTTGTTGCAATTCAGGATCAGGTAATTAAAACTAGACACCATCAAAAGTACATCATCCGAGAGCCAATCGCATCAGCAAAGTGCAGGAAATGTTTAACACAGGATGAAACCATAGACCACATTACATCAGGATGCGGAAGGCTTGCAAACACAAAATATCTGGAGAGGCATAATCAAGTTGCCTGTATTATCCACATTGAGCTGCTAAAAAAATACAAGATAGAACGAAAGGAAGAGGACCCCTACTACAGACACAAACCCAATACAGTAGAAGAAAATCAGCTCGTAAAGATCTATTGGGACAAGGGGATACTGACTGACAGAGCAGTGGAACACAACAGGCCTGACATCACATTAATCGATAAAAGAGAACAAATAGCCTATCTCATAGATATATCGATACCAAATAGCCACAACCTAAGCAGCAAGTATGAAGAAAAGATGACAAAGTATGAAGAACTAGCGAGGGAGGTTGAACGTCTATGGGAACTAAAGAGAACGTATATCGTACCACTGCTATTATCATCAACCGCAGTTGTACCTAAGACATCAAGGAAAAATCTAGAATTGCTGAAGATACCTGAAAACACCTACTTGTTGATGCAAAAAGCAGTTGCTCTGCAAACATGCAGTATTGTCAGGAGTTTCATTAGTTGTGCCTCTGAAATGGAGTAATTCTTGGTGCTAACCCGAATGCTTCATCACAATACCCTAAAAAGGAGAATTAAAAAAAAAAAATAAAAAAAAAAAATAATAATAATAATAATAATAATAATAATAATAATGTTATGTATGTTATGTCGCAAACATTTGGAGTACTAAAATGGACCCAAACGGACCTAGAGCGGATAGACAGGCAGCTACGAACAACGATGACAAAGTACAGAAGCCACCACCCAATTTCGTCAACCAGCTGACTCTATTTGCCTAGAAGAAGAGGAGGAAGAGGACTTTTGAACTTAGAAATTTTGCATGCACATAAGATAAAAAAGTTATATACGTACTTCACGGACACACATGAAGAACTACAATGTGCTCTTGCAATGGTGGATAGTAACTTCTCTGCTTTAAATCTAGCTGACCGAGCACTACCCGAAACACAGAAAACAATTAGAACATTAGAAGAAGATTGGAAGGGAAAAGCTCTGCACGGAAGATATGCGGCCGCACTTTATAGCCACGATACTGATATTGAACTGTCAACTAGTTACCTCAGACAGGGATTCCTTATGCCAGAGACAGAAGGCTTTATTAATGCCATTCAAGACCAAGTTATAGCAACAAGAAATCACCGTAAGTACATATTGAGGCAAGACTTAACAGATGATAGATGCAGACTTTGCGGAACTACTTCGGAGACAATTCAACATCTAGTGTCCGCATGTACTTACCTTGCACCAAAGGATTATCTCGACCGACACAACAAAGTAGCCGGAATAGTCCACCAGGAAATCTGCAAGAACAATAACTTTATTAATGAGATTGTGCCATACTACAATTATGTGCCAGAAGCCTTCCTAGAAAATGAAACAACAAAAATTTACTGGGACACTGGAATTATAACGGACAAGGAAATCAGGCACAATAAACCTGATATATTAATCATGAGCAAGAAAGAGAAATGTGCGCACATTATAGACGTTACAGTTCCACTGGACGAAAATATAAGAAAAGCAAGAAATGAAAAGATCTCTAAATACCAAGACTTAGCAAATGAATTGAAAGCTATTTACCTGCTGGAGAAGGTGTCCATCGTGCCCATAGTAATATCAGGAAATGGGCTTATAGACAAAGAGCTGCCTAGAGCACTAAACCAACTGGGTATAACTGACCACCACAGAGTGATAGGGCTTGCTCAAAAAGCTACAATTTTAGCTACCTGTAGCACTGTTCGTAGGGTGTTGGCCCATGATCAAATCGTTGGTCGTCAAGACCCCGGTTAATCATGAATTAACTAGGAAATCCAACTATTAGTTGTGAAGAGGAAAAAAAAAAAAATAATAATAATAATATCATTAAGAATTTAGAAGAAAGTTTTTGAAGAAACGCACGATTAGAGATTATCGCCCAGAATGGAAGGGGGACATGAGTAGAGTCTAAAACCAAAAACTCGGGACTGTACCTGCTGGCTTCCGGTCGCCATCTTGGAAAACGCGAATGATGTTGTATCTCCGTTCCTGTTCGCTTCTTCAGAAAATTTATTAGAACTGAGGTTATAGAAAATCATTTTATCTTTGATTTTAAATTTAACTATTTTTTTGTAGGATTGATACTGTAAAAGTTACAGTTGTTTGAAAAAACATTTTTTCTTCAATTCAATTTTTCAACCATTAAATGAAACTTCCGGGTGTAAAACTATAAATAGAACTTATAGAAGACGTAATTACCTTTCATTTAAATGCTCCACGAAATTTCTGTGACTAATAGTTCTAAAGTTATAGCGCCGCAAATTCAGTCCTACGCATAATTAAGGTCTTACATGTACAATCGCTGCGCTCATTCGAGCCCTTATATGTGTACTTAGTATTGATTTCTGAAAGAATTTTAAAAAGTCAGAAAATGTTTTAGTGCATTTATTATTAGACAATTTTCACACGACATGTATAAATATATTCGTGGTAGCAAATGCAATAAAATTAATAATAAATGTTGGTTGAAAATACCGTGTATAATTTCAGATAGTGAAAAGAATTATTTGGGAAAAATCGTCGTATTTACCTGTGTTGAATAAATAAGTTTAGTAATATAAACAACAAGAACAATATTGTTATAACGACAGTAGTCGTGTGATCTTAAAGGTTGGTGATCGAATTAGGTCTATGTAAAATTTGACACAAACTCTAGAAAATGTCCCATTAGTAATAAGAATGCAAAAAGCAACCACAAAAATTGTATGGTTTTTACGACAACTGTCGTATTTTGATTTCTTTTTAGTCCAACCAGAATCCCGGTTAAAGGAGTTACAGCGTTCTCGAAGAATGTTGGCTCATGCTTGCAATGACAATGACACGAGAAGAGACCACAGGTCTATGTTTAACGCTTGTGATATTGTTGTTTAGAGAGATGTAGCGAAAACCAAATAATACTTGAGTTTGTCATTCGGGAATATCCGAACATAGGTTTAATAAAGGAGCTGTGTTCAAACCTTATCATAGAAAATCAGCATATCTTGTACGGTAGCCATGTTATATGAGAATACTTAACCGACATCCGACACGTGCCTCTACAAGGTGCAAGTACCGGCTGTACTCCAACGCAACATAGGGACTACAAATGTCAATTATATCATTGAATATTACTCGTTAACAGGGGATAAAAACCATTATACACAAAATTATCCTATAGTATCATTTTGTTAACTTTAGTTAATACAATTATTGAAAACTAAACAATTGTTCGTTCTTATTTAATTATAAATGTACATTCAAGGAACTTAGTACAATAATTGTTAACTTTAGTTAATACAATATTATTGAAAACTAAACAATTGTTCGTTCTTATTTAATTATAAATGTACATTCAAGGAACTTAGTACAATAATAGTAAGATATTCTAAAATCAAGGTACCATAAAACTTGTCGCGATCTCGGTATGTTAAACCGAAGATATAAAGTCGTGTTAAATTAGTAATATAATTCTACATTGTCACGCGTAAGCGTGGAAATTTGCGGGATCGAATTCGCGCGTCCCCAGCTTAAGAACTATTAGTCAAAGAAACTTCATTGAGCATACAAATTAAAGCTAGTTACGTCTTCTATAAGTTTTATTTACAGTTTTACAGCTGGAAGTTTCATTTAATGGTTGAAAAATTGACAAGAAAAAATTTTTTTTTTAAACAGCTGTATCAATCCTACAAAAAAAACAGTTAAATTAAAAATGAAAGATAAAATGATTTTCTACGACTTTGGTTCTGAGAAATTTTCCGAAAAGACTAACAGGAACAGAGATACAACGTCATTCGCGTTTTCCAAGATGGCGACTGGAAGCTAGCAGGTACACTCCCTAGTTTTTGGTTTTAGACACATGTCCGCCTTCTATTTCGGTCGAAAATCTCAACTCGTGCATTTTTTCAAAAACACTATGATGTTTTTTGAAATATAATATAGAATTTATCACCGCCCGAGATTTAAAGGATGCTCGTGACAGTTGGCCATTGTGACTGATTTTTTTCTGCCATTCATAGACTACAATATATTTGAATATACAGGGTGGGGAGTGCGTCGAACTTTGATAGCTCTAGTTGTATGATAGCTAGAAATAAAAAAAAGTGAACTAAGTAAAAAATCTATAACCGGAAATTATTTTCGAATATACGTACAATATTACATTACATTACATTACATTTCAAACGGGATGCCTATGTGTATCAGTACATTTCTTGCAACCTCTTTCTAGACTCCTTTCACTCCAATATTATTATTGACTATCTCCCAACCACTTGGAGGTACTGAATTTGTTTGTTGAAATAATGCCATCTGCATATGCATATTGAAAGAATCACTACAGTCACAATTATAAGATTATAAGCAAAAAATATGTGAATACGAGACATCTAATTAATGCTTCGAATTATTTTCTCATGCGCTGATTACAATTCAAGGTCATATAGTTTTATGTAAAAAGCATCACAGTAGTATAGCTATAGGGATTCGGGCTCAAAATCCCATGTTATTTCTTATGGAGGTTCATTCTGGTCATTTTTGACCAATTTTCTCCCCACCGCTTTTTAGCCCCCCGCCAACAGAGGGCGCCACAGTGGCAGATGAAATATTGATTTCAGCATGGCGGCTCAGCGAATTAGAATGCAGCACGGATCCTACTGGCTACGGTGTCGGGACTTTTTCTATTGGTCGCGGGATGGTGGACGGTATATTGGATTTCAGCATAGTGGTATAGCAAATAAGATATGGCGGATCAGAGTGTTGTAAAGACGGAGGGTCGTGTTCGTGGGAAAGACTGTATCATATAGGTGATTATCGGTCTGCACTTCAGAACAAAGTATATACTTTTCCTGTATAAAAGAAATTCACACATGGGGGACATGGAGGTAATGAATTTTTACGTTCTGGCTAAATGTTTAAGAGAAATTTTATTTTTAGATGTAGGATTTAACGTATTAAATAACGGGGGACAAAATATTGGTCGAGGGGTATAGGATTAATGGCTAATCAGAAGGTCTGAGCTCGTCCTATTGATCGAGGTGACTTAACAAATCAGAAGGCGTGGTCGAGGCAGCAAAGGATACCTAACAAATCAGAAATGTCAACTTAGCGAATCGGATAGCAGCATAGTGGAATAGTAAATAAGATATGGTGGTTTCACGGGTTGAGTCGCAGGCTTTTAGAGAAAAGGTGGGAAAAACGTATGCTAATATATTAACGAATGAGGTTCGGGGAGGCGGTGTCTATATTAATTATAGCTCTATATACTTAATAGGAAAAATAATTTAAAAGCGAAAATAGTATTCTGTCTAATCGGATAGTCGACAATTGGGATGCTGATGCTGATATATCTGACCCCTTATAGTGACAGCTTCTTTTGTAGGGAAGTCTAACAGACACTAGGGTCGATACTGGTCCCATGTAGAGACGCGTCGCACAAGCCGTATAGTCAACCTTTTACAACATCTCAGCGAGATGACAACCAACTAATGACAAACATACTTATAGTATTGATGTTCATCATAACTTGAAGTCTACGGATACAAATTTCCCAGTCACCCTGTATATGAGCAATTGTAATTTTCTCATTCATTATTATTGTTTATTATTTAGGCGCGTTTAAGGTAAGTTATTTTTATGATCAACAGAAATATTCATAGGTAGTCAGTACATCAAGATATTATTTTTATTAGAGAGCTTTCCTCATATGTATGCTCAAGATCTGAGAGTTTCGGGAACCTACTTTACACAAGAGGTGGTTATGAAACCAAATAAATATATATATATATATATATATATATATATATATATATGTATATATAATGATGCAAAGTTAAGTTATTATGTCATAGACTCTAGTCAAGACAACATGTCTCTGTGCAAAGGTGATAGTTGAGTTAAATATTAAGAGGTTCAGGATTGGGGGTTAGGTTCATAAATAATACTAATAATAGCAATAATAGTACTTTATTTTCTAATTACATATAGAGTTTGTAAATATGATATCATACATGGTAAATATATATAAAAGATTAAATAATTATTCATTATACAAAAGTGTAAAAATATAATACATATATAAAAATATAAAATATAATAATATAAATATATACAAATATAAATAAAATAAATATAATCACATACAAACAAGATCATTCACACATTCAAGTAGCCGTAGGCTCATCATTCATTATGGAGTAATGACCCCACGGTAGCGTTTCGTACGACCCTTTAATTAGATGTCTTTTATCGTCATGTGGACTCAAAGCTATTTTTTCTTGAGCCATGGAATAAACAACATGTTTCTCAGATCTGATTAAATTTTGTGTAATATGTTTATCTTTAAAATTATCAACGCACTCTATAAAATCTCCGAGAGTAATAGCATTTTTTATGACCGACTTTTTAATTCCCTTAATCTTTTTTGTTATATCCACATCAGTCGTGGTATCATCACCAACCCGTTTAATGGTATACATTTTCGCTCTAAGTCCTACAAAAATTTCTATAGGTACGCCGTTAAACTCATCCTTCATCATACCCAAAACTTTTTTATTTACATGTGGGATGTTATATCTGTTCTCTAATGGGTAATCGCTTGTATCAAAACGGGAATGACAATCGCGACGCATGATCTCATATATATCTTTATCGATAATTTCATAGATTAATGAATCAGTATCTGTATAAAGAACTGAGCAGTCGTCACTAAACTCGGGTATCATATAGTCATAATGAAAGTCATAAATGGTTGTTTTAGCTATATCTAAAATAGCCATTCCTATATAGAGTGGTTTACAAAAGTAAATTTCAGTTTTATTCAGCTCGATAGCTACCAAATTCTCATTGAAAATAACGGTTGACTTAAATTCAGGTTTTGCAATTAGAGCCTCTGCACCGTAGCGACCCTCCCACTTGTTAACTAATTTAACGATTGAATGTTTCCTAATGTTCTCCATCGTTTTCCCAAATACTGCATTATTCATGAGTTTAAACAAATTTTTTTCAAATTCATTCTTGGCCTGCTGACGGAACTTGGTATTCAGATCAATGTAGGATTTTAACCAGGGGGATTGTTTAAATTTCAAGGCGCGGTGTATTTGCGTTAGTTTCAGACCATTCTTTAGCGCCTGTTTCAAAGCTCTGTAATGGATGACATATTTAGTTTTATTATGTAGAGTAGCCAAAAGTTTAGTTTCTTTACATCCGGGGGCAGCACTGTGTTCGGGACAGAAGGGTAGATCGCGGTGTAGATCATGCAAAGATTCAGGATATTGAAGATCAACTTCTAAAATATAACCCACGTCAGAATTATCGGGGATTCCTGTGATATCAATGTTAGTATCGGTCCATTCAAAGCCCCCAAATGGAAGTGATTGGCTCATGGCCCAACCATATTGGTTATTAATGTCAAAATATGATAAATACTTTGTTGGTTTAGCCGGATCGAAATTTTGCAGGTACTTGTTGTTGGCTACACTTTTACGTTTCGAACATTGACTTAGCCCACCTCGAATTCCGCGTTCTACAAACATAACCATGTCGATATCTGTTAAAAGTTCTAAGGAACATCCGGTATGCTTAAGCATGCAGTCCCACGTGTAGCCGGGTAGAGTGTAATAATTCGCGGGATCTAGACCGTATGATAGGTGGCAACTACTACGAAATTGTTCAAATACGTCTGCCAAGAGCAATATGTCCGTTCTCATATATAAATCTGTGTATTGACCTAAATCTTTAATGTTAAACACAGACCATACACGTTGCGCATGCTCGTACTGTGCATCTGATATATCTTTATTTTCTAATTTATTGTAAAAATGCTGTTGTTCGGGTAAAGATTCTAAATTAAATTTATCGAAACTGCTCATAAAATCGTATGGATACACCCCCTTTTTCGTCAGTAAATCAAACTGTTCGCTATCCAATTCGGTAAACTGTGATTTTAGATTGGGAAACTCAGACAAGTATGAGGACAGCGTATCTAATGAGGAACTCATAAAACGAAGAGAGTCAATGAATCTGAATTTAATTAAATTTTGATCAATATGTTTAGTAAATGAAATATATTTTTCTTTGGTTACGGGAAGTAAATCGACGCGGCCCGGCATGTCATTAGCAATGTTTTCTAAAATGAAATGACTATCGTACCCGCTCAAGTTATGAAATACAACCGGTACAATCACCTCATCCTTATAATTAATATTACACGCGTTGTGAGCAGCACCTCTATAGTTATTCTCCGGACTCAGATGAAAATGATCTCGAACCTTGAGGTCATCTGGACTGAAGGGTTGTTCACAGATGTGGCAGTGGGTAGCTTCGTCAAATTCAGCTTGTTGTTCAGCAGTCAATTTCATATCATGTGGACATAGAAAGACGGTTTCAACATCTTCAGCGAATTCATTCATCTGTCGAGCGAACCAAGACATACAATCCTCCCCTCGATATGAATGATAAGAGGATCGAGAATCATCATACGAACACTTTATATAATAGCCAATGGCTGCAGGTACATGTTGCTGATACTTATTGTTAGAGTTCATCGGTACAAGAATGCTCTCGAGGTCGGCATAGATGATGAAGGGAGCCTTTTCTTTATTCTTGAAATTCTTAAATCTTAACTGTTTCTGGTCCTCACGTGGTAGTCTCACTTTACAATTGTTCATTTTAATGCAGTCTTCTGTATGTTTATCCAGAGCTGACTGGGTGTAAAAGTAATGGAGGCATCGGTCACAGAAATATTTTTTGGTGCGCATTTTACTTAATTGTTGTGAAAGAAGGCGTGAAAGGTTCTTGATCCATACATAGTGATAACGGACAGGTGTGGAAATGGTATCGTCGTCGTCATCATCAAAATACTGGTCCTGGATCATTAGAAGATTAACGTGTTTATCTTTCTTTTCCTTGGTCAAATAGGTGGGTAGAGTTATGAAATGCTTTTTAAATTTTTTTAGAATATATACATTGACTGAGATATTGTTTTGCTTCTCAAATCTGGGTATCTGCCTGCGGGTCATAGGAAACTGAATCCCAGTCAAGTTTAGAACACTTGAGTAGTGGGGATATGATGAAGTTCTATCTGCATTTTTATTTGCTGGATATAAAGCACTAACAATACTCCACGCGAAGCACGCCTCGTCATCATTTTTAACATTTATGCACGCTTCTTTTTTCTTGATAAACGTAGGTAGTTCTATGTAGGAGGAGCCAAGTTGAGGTGTGAATTTGTTTATATTAATTCCCAAATTGCTGATTGCGTGCAATGCCCATCCACTATCCTTCTCGAGGAATTGTTCAAGTTGAGTTAAAATTGGTAGTTGAATATTTTGTTGGAACCATTGCTCTAAGTTGGTATCGCGATAAATAGGAGCGTTCTTGGTGTTACAATATTTAAATTCCTCAATTATTCGATCGGCCTTGATGATGACATACTTCCCACAAAAGATTGCGTTGACCTTAACTGCTTCCTCTTTCTTCAGCGCGTTCTGGATACGTCTCTTGAACAAGGCGAAGCAATCCTTAAGGAATTCGCATGGATCCTTATGTTTTAAATTGGAGATCACTCCGGTACGAATACGGCTATCGAAAGCTGTTTCCGTGTCGTCCCAATGAACCCGACGTTTTGCTGTCTCTTTTGTTGTAGATGTGCCAGAACCACGTTTTTGTGTATGTTTAATTTGGTTCCGGAAGCTCTTGATCTGGGCCAGAGTTGATAGCAGGCTTTGCTTTTCGCCGATAGATTTTGTCGTTTTCAACTGGAACTTTATATTTCGTACCGCCTTGGTACACTGCCTAAGTCCATCGGCAGCAGTCTCCTCATTATATGAAGATAACAAGACACTAATTATGCTCGAGATGGCATAGCACAAAAATTTCAACATTGCTTTAGCAGACATCTTGCTACTTTGAAAGTTCAGGTTATACTAAAAAAATTGTCTTTGTCACTTCTATTTATATACTCTCGGGACGATCTGTGTCGGTGAGATGTAATCTGGAACAAGTGAGAAGCGTGATAACACACAAGTATACAACATGATATCTTAAAAATTTATTGATAACGTCTTTCTCTCACAACTATAACTTCCCAAGCATGGTATAATAGTGTGTAAGCGAGATAAATAAAAGCTTCATCTTATAGCATTTGTATCGGATTTATTGCTGTTAAGTTGATAAACATTAGGGACTGGTAGCAATATAAATATATGAAATTAACTTTTTACTACTCGATTTGCAGGGTTCTAGATAACACAAACTTCCTATTCACACAATAGGACTTTTCAGTCATGCTCGCAAGAAATGTGATGGACGGACAGACATTTTGCTCTTGTTTACGTTTCAGACTACTATATCCCCACTTAACCACAAAGTAGCTTTACGCATCAGAAACCACAACCCCATTCATTCTGAGGACATAACAAAGTAGTAGGGTTTATTCATGTAAACATAAAACCAACGTAGAAAGCGTTTTCACAAATAAATCTTTCCTCACTCTGTATAGCTTCAATCAATTTCTTGTCAGTAATTATCATCAACCGAAGAAAATGTAGGGCTAGGTGCAATCGATGACATGGTAACACTTGAAGAGATTCAAAAATACTAAGCTCTAAAACTTTCCAGCTGTTATGTGATTTATCTAACCTTAACCATTTTATGTAAACTTTCATACCACACCTTCATAAGACTTTAGGTCTATGGAGCTAATAATTTATTAATATAGATTCAGTAAACAGTGATTTTAGATTTGGAAAATTGTGTCAAGTATGGACAAAACAAGGATAAGTGAGGATAAAAACGAGGATAATTAAGGATAAAACGAGGATAAGTGAGGATAAAACGAGGATAAATGAGGATAAAACGAGGGTAAATGAGGATAAAACGAGGGTAAGTGAGGATAAAACGAGGGTAAGTGAGGATAAAACGAGGATAACTAAGGATAAAACGAGGATAATTAAGGATAAAACGAGGATAAGTGAGGATAAAACGAGGATAATTAAGGATAAAACGAGGATAAGTGAGGATAAAACGAGGATAATTAAGGATAAAACGAGGATAATTAAGGGTAAAAAATGAGGATAAATAGGGATAAATAAGGGTAACTTGCTTATTTAATCTCATACAGCGAACATGTATACATGTAATATTTGTAGCGATACATTCTCTTGGCCCAGTGGCCTAAGCAGACATTCTAACATTCATAAGAACATCTCTTACCGATGTGGTTTGTGTAATAAGACATTTAAAAGAAAAGATAATTTGAGGTCTCATGTACACAGAGTACACGATACACTGACATTAAAAAACGAGAAGGTTGCTGATCTGATGAGGTTTAGAGAAATGTCTGATATATCTAGAGTAAAACATACTAAAATCAACAATGAAATAGTTGAGTCATCTGCAGCTAGATCGACCCCTACTTCAAAGATAATAAGAAAAAAAATGAAGTATTGAATTGGGGCTTTAATACTGATCCTAATGACTTAGTTGAGGCGATATCAATTATCAGACGTCTAGGTGGAAAAGATCTCGTATATATCAATACTTTGAGGGATATGGGAATTATTATATAAATTAATTCTCAACTATACTCTATATTCATTGACCCCTACTGCTATGAAAGTCAATGCGATTAGACATCAAAGTGAATGGTTTGGAATGAATTGTGTTTTACATATACTATCCGATACATATGGAGACATACCAAAAACTTAATCATATGCTTTAATGATTAAGTGATCTCTTGAACAGTTTCAAAATATGCGTTGAGAATGTTGGAACGATCAGTATGGTGTAATGGTTATCGTAAAAGATTTTGATTTGAATAATGGACGTTATCGGAAGGGTTTTGATCAGTACATAAGAATGTAATCAGTCATTATCAATCAAGCTCCCAGTTAAATACAGACCTGTTTAAATACAGGCCTGTTTAAATACAGACCTGTTTAAATACACCCCTGTTTAAATACAGCCCTGTTTAAATACAGACTTGTTTAACAATGGCGTCTAATAAAATAACTTTCGAGACATAAACCGTCTAAGGTAAAACCATATGTATTGGAGAAAGATAGAGAACTTAAAAGAGAAAATTAGAAAAGCAGCGAGAGCTATTAGAAAGAAATATTTAACCTTAAAATTAGGAAAAGCAGAGGAGGATGAAACCCTTAATCGTTTATTTAAACCAGTTATCGAGCCACTAAAAGAGCCAAAGTCCATTGTGAAACCAGCGAACAATGTAAATGTTAAGACATTAATAAAAATACCAGTACAACATAAAGTGGAAAATGCAGTAGAAGAAGATAAAGAATATGATGACGATTATACCCTCGAAGAAGCAACTAGTCAGGTGGATTCAAATGAATATTTTGAACAGTATTCTCCGTTAGCTAAGCATTATATAATGGGACTCTATAACAAAAATAGAGATTTCGATAAAACATATGGTGTTAGACCAGATTCAGAAATGAATAAATTTTATATCGGTTCCCTGGAATTAAACATTAGTCCGAATGCTGAAATAAATATTGGCAATGAAAAGTATGCAGGAAGACGAGGCTTATACGAGCTGCTATTTATGAAGAAACCCAAAGGATATGATGAACAAGATTTATATGATTATAAGAATATTCTAGAAGCGAGTAATGTTCATAGTTAAATAACGAGTGATGACCTTGTCTAACTGTAAGATGAATGAAAAACACCCGTAATCTTATCGTATTTGTAACCAATATATTACTATTAAGTTAATAAACTTGGTCTAATTAGCCGGTTCTGTAATGTAACAATAGAGTTCTTCCTCTAACTAACACTAACTTTCTGACCAAATTTCACTACAATCAACTATTCATCTTTAACTTATTGTGCTTACAAGAAATGTGCTGGACATTTTGAAAGTTGTTCAGAATTCAATCATCAACACAGTGTTTCTCTATAAGCAATATTATTGGTTTTAGAAAATGTACCGACCGAACGCAATATGCTCTTCGTAAGATCTATAAATAAAAATCATATCGCCACTTAATCACTAAGTAGCTTTACACAGAAGACTCTAAGCGTATCAGAAGTCATTCAGGGTTCAAATCTCTACCAAATTACAAATTAGTTTTATGTAGAAGACTCCAAACACATCAGAAGCCATTCACAACATTCAACCACATCCAATCAGAGAACTTAACGAGGTAGGAGAGAGAAAGTCGTTAAATCAACTTAACATTATTATTATTATATGTAAAAGATACATCAATCCAGCTACCAATCAATTAATAAACTACATAAGCTAGCACATAAAATTTAAAGATCATACCGTTATTACTATTATGAGTAAAATATGAAGCGGTGTTACCAAGCATACATCCAATCTAGTTAACAATTAGTTAATGAAAGGTATCAGCCACCACGTAAAAAATCTTGGGTAGACATACAATAATTAAAATAATGAACGACTGGAAACATGCAGACATCCAATCCAGCTATCTTTTGGTTAATGAACAGCATAAGCTAACACATAAAAATCTCGTGGGTGAACTGTAATATATATGATTAAAAACAAGCGCCACAGACGCTGAAGAATATCATTGAAATATGAAAAATGTTACATGAAGATGGAACTGCTGAAACGTTATATCAGCACCATAGAATTCATATCAACTTAACATTTAATTGTGGGAGGCAAGCTATTGTTTAATAATGGCTAGAATTAAAGACGCCTGTATAGAAAATATCTATTGAAAACAAGACAGCCATGTAATCGTTTCGGTAGCCCGAAGGCCTTTCGCGAACACGTACGGATTTAAAAAATTCGCGTGGCTGAAACCAAAATTCCTAGAAAAATATCGTGCCCGTCACCGATTCAGTATAGTTCACTGGGTCTCGGTAGGCATTATCGCGACCTATACATAATACAAAGGTACATAAATAAAAATTATTGTATACTATAACATATCATGACAAGACACAATAAATACAACATAGAAAAACAGTAGCAATAAAAGCCAAAACAGTACCTAATATATGACTAAGTTTCTCAGGGTGTGCTTGTCATTAAGGAATTTATAGTGTATAGGCCCCAAACGCTAAAGCATTAGGTACATACTTATTCTCGCTAACCCCCCTTCTTTTTAAACATTAACAATTATCTTAAGTATGTTTTTACTTTCAATTTCCTCATTTTAGTGAAAAGTATTATTTTTGTTTCACAGCTCTCGGACTAATATCTATAAGAAATAATATACTATAACACTGTATGAAATGCTAAAACGTTGATGAACTGTTTCAAATATCTACTACATAAAATGCTAAAACATCATTGAAAAAAGAACATTCCAAATATCTAATGTACCGCCTCTGATCATTTTATTTGTCCTAAGCATCTAACGTGAAGAACTTAAACCTTTGGAAATAAAGTTACTAAAAATAAAATTACTTCATACTACAAAGCTAAAAACAGCATGGAAAAACAACTGAATTAAAATACCTCTAACCAGTTAATTTAAGCTAAACATCTAAACACAAAGACCGCACTCATATTCATATATTACTAAAAAGTTCTACAGTTCCAGGACTATAAATTTTATCATAAGTGGGTTTTTTACTTTTAATTTTACCATTTTAGTGAAAAGTATTATTTTTGTTTCACAGCTCTCGGACTAATAACAATTTTATCTTAAGTAAGTAAGAGATGATGTATAAATGAATTTAATAACAGTTCACACATCTGGCTGCAATTAGAAATAAAATATAGAAATATGTACTCCTTAAATAAACCGTCGTCTTTGCCTGATGCTAATATCGATACGTTATCTAGAACGTAACTGAAATGTAAGCAAACGATTATTGAATATCAGCTGGAGACAGTAAATATGAATAATTCCTTTAGATTATATTAACTCATTAGTCAAACTTCAAATTACATATCATCTACATATGATACTATACTATTTACTAGCAATATTTAGAATTTAGCAAAAAATCGGTTTAAAAAGACTGTTTTCAATTATCCATAAACAAAAATATGTTGCCTACTCTATAACCAACATAAATATGTAACCTAAATGAAATTATTGGAGAAATACTTAAGAAAAGAATATATGTATAGCAGATGTCTTCAACATAAATTCTATAAAGAAATACTAAGCCAAAACTATTGTTTGCTATACCTACAATAACTCCATAATGCCGCAAATATTGTACAAACTGAATTTTAAAAATAGCCTGCAAACGGAACTCACGTACTCCTGCAGTGTTAGGACTTTATACGTTATCCAGAACTAAATATATATATAACTAGAAAAATATATTGCAATACCCTATAGTATTAGGAACCCGAGGACCCAAATTATATAACTTATTCTTTGCAAATAAAAATCTAAAATTATTTTATATTACAACACTACATGAAAAACTAAAAGCACCAGAGAAAAACAGCACTACTGTACGCCTCCGATTATTTAATTGGTTCAAAACGTCTAAGTATACCTTAGTGAAAAGTACTACAGCCCACAAACTATAAATTTTACGGTAAGTGAGTTTTCCTATATTACTGAAATAGCTCAAAGGACTATAAATTTTATGTTAAGCAGTTTTTCCCTATATTAGTGAAAAGTTCTGAAGCTCCCCGGACTATATATTTTACGTAAGTAAGTTTTTTTCGCCTTTTTGTGCATTAGCAAAAGTACAATATTGCCTAGACTAATAGCTTTAGATATCAATTTTATCTTAAGAACTGAAATTACTGAGTATAAATGAATTTAAAAACTTTAGCCACAATTAACTATATTTTTTATGAATAATTATTGTCTGCAATGGTTAACAAAAAATATGTCCCTAAACAATATCTACTGATTGTGATAGGTAACTTAAATGAAACGTGCGTAAAGTAACTAAGAATAATAATTGACATTGTCACCTATTCATAGTGAAAAGCTAAAAATTTTCCGTATGGATCGATATGAAACCAAAAGAATAATATTTTGTAATACCCTACACACACATCAAAGATCCCTAAATTACCCAGACCCCAAACTATTAAACTTAATCCTTCTGAAAATGAAATTTAAAATTATTTACACCGCTACAAGAAAGGCTAAAACAGGTATGTCCCTGGTCACCTAAACGCAAAGCACACTTATTTTCATATATTAGTGAATGTCTCCTACAGCTCCCAGACAATAAATTTTATCTTAAGTAAGTAAGATATGAAGCATAAACAATTAATAGCTATACGTTCCCAATTAGACATAAAACACAAATATGTTTTGTTGAATAAAACGGCGCCTTGTCTGATGTTAATACCAATCCCCAATCGAGACGTGCTTTTTAATGTAAATACTCGTTATCAAATATTAACTGGAGTGAAAATAAAAGCAAATATGAATAATTCCATAGCGCATAGATCCCAATAACCGGAATTATTATAAACAAAACGAATAATCTGCTCTGCTACAGTCTGTCCCCTTGCCGTTAAGAGTTCAAATCACCCCGAACAACCTGGATTCTATTAAAATATCCAATAAATTATTGCAAGTTTATATAGGAAAAAGCCATAAAGAATTAGGAGTCAAATAATAAAAAGGTCATTGCTGCTACCCCGTAAATATGATTCACATAATTTGTGATTTAAAGATCAGTTATACTATATCAAATCACAGCAAGATGATACCTTGATACCATATGTAACTAAAATGTGTACTTACATTTTATTGGTGAAGTATACACTAACTAATAATTGTTGAACTGGGTGAAAAATAACTTTGTTGATTCGCGCACACGCTAGAACCATGGAATGAGCTTGTGAGCTTTGCTCCAGGGATTTATAGTAAACCTATTGCACAATGATGACATCATCTACTGTATCGGTAACACGATGTGAATCTGATCTTGAGCGCAGTATGTTTAACCCTGAAAATGGCACGTACTTCTTAGGAAAAAGATAAACTTTATTTATTAGTCTAGAAAAATCTGCTGACTTAGTCGCTTTCTCAGAAATACAGCTGTGGGTAAGTCGCAAAGTTTTTGCCACATCAAGGACACCGCCGGAAACATGCCTCAACATGTCCTCTGTTAATATAAACAATAATACTTTTGTTTAGTCTATAAATCTAACGACTCAGCCGCTTTTTTGGTGCAGCTGCGTGTGAGATTAGTTTTTCCTAGAAGCTATTAACATCAAAAATAGCACCGAGACTTGCCAGTGTAAACAAAAAGAATTGACGCTATATTACCAATTTGTATGAATTTAACCTTAACTATAGTTACCCATGAGCCATAAAGTGTTTCTTTAAAATTACCGCGCCTTAAAAATTTTAATAATACCATTGTGAGCTGTCACTCTAAACTCTCCATATACCAATTTACCCTGTACAAAAGTTTTCATTTCCTATGTCCCTTTGAGTACGTTCTGTATATATTGAAGTAATTTCCTATTTCGCTTATATGGATTACCTTATGTGTATTAAATATGAGATGAGATATGATTTGGTTTAAGTGCGGGTTCAATTATCATTTAATGTAAACATATGAATGGGACAATGTTTTATGTTTGGAATGATTTAGTTTATTGCGTTTAAAATATATAAATTAATTTAATATATTTTTTGTGCTAATCTGAAAAATCCATCATATTTTCAAACACCTATTATTGAACACAATTTCTTTCAGTAATGACCTTAAGCTTGACGTGCTTAGGCTATTATAACTATAGAATGAGAAAATTATAATTGTTTGTATACAGGGTGGATCGGAATTTGTGTCCATAAATTTGATTCTTCTATTAATTATGATATGTAAGGTATATGTAACCCTCTTATGACAGCTGTGAATGTTCTTTTCTTAGAAGTGTAACCTTGAGGTGCTGGTCCCTAGTAATGTGATAAGTAAGATTATAGAACTTTATGCTTTCTGTTTATTGTACCTGATATTTTATTTTTAAACGTAATGTAGAGGTCTCCTCGGTGTATTGCGATGAAGTAGGTTTATGAAGCTGAAATATTTGATTACGCTAATATAGTATCCATCATTAGGTGGGTATTTTATTATATGTTCACGATTATTTGCTATAATGGACAGAGGCTGACGTCACAGATAGAGACTGATTCCTACTGCGTAGGTATGCTTTTCTATATATACACACGATTTCATTATCTAATAATCCTCACGATGTCTATGATGTTCCTATAAATCGCCACTGCGCATGATTTTCTTTAACGATATTTTTTCCTAAAAGTCTCCACTGCACATGCTTTTTCTCTAATGATTTTCTATACATTTCTTCAGTAAACGAGTATAAGTTTTAGATTTTTTATATCTTATGCCGTTTGTTCACTCCTAGTTCTCAACCCTATTGATCTCTCTTATAAATAAGACCTTTCGATTTTTTCCACCTTGCCACCTATGGGCAGGTATCTATTTTCATTGGGTACCTTCTGTTAACCATGATTTCTTCTAAAAATGCCTCCACCTTAAGCTGTTTGATATATGTAACAATACTTAAATAACTAATGCGTGACCTATTGTGTCATGCTTGTATACCGGGTGGCCTACGGAATTTGTATCTGAGGCTTATGTACTGCTTTTAAAATGTAGGTTCACATATATACACCTTCTTGTGTAAAGTAGGTTCCCGAAACTCTCAGATCTTGAGCATACATATGAGGAAAGCTCTCTAATAAAAATAATATCTTGATGTACTGACTACCTATGAATATTTCTGTTGATCATAAAAATAACTTACCTTAAACGCGCCTAAATAATAAACAATAATAATGAATGAGAAAATTACAATTGCTCATATACAGGGTGACTGGGAAATTTGTATCCGTAGACTTCAAGTTATGATGAACATCAATACTATAAGTATGTTTGTCATTAGTTGGTTGTCATCTCGCTGAGATGTTGTAAAAGGTTGACTATACGGCTTGTGCGACGCGTCTCTACATGGGACCAGTATCGACCCTAGTGTCTGTTAGACTTCCCTACAAAAGAAGCTGTCACTATAAGGGGTCAGATATATCAGCATCAGCATCCCAATTGTCGACTATCCGATTAGACAGAATACTATTTTCGCTTTTAAATTATTTTTCCTATTAAGTATATAGAGCTATAATTAATATAGACACCGCCTCCCCGAACCTCATTCGTTAATATATTAGCATACGTTTTTCCCACCTTTTCTCTAAAAGCCTGCGACTCAACCCGTGAAACCACCATATCTTATTTACTATTCCACTATGCTGCTATCCGATTCGCTAAGTTGACATTTCTGATTTGTTAGGTATCCTTTGCTGCCTCGACCACGCCTTCTGATTTGTTAAGTCACCTCGATCAATAGGACGAGCTCAGACCTTCTGATTAGCCATTAATCCTATACCCCTCGACCAATATTTTGTCCCCCGTTATTTAATACGTTAAATCCTACATCTAAAAATAAAATTTCTCTTAAACATTTAGCCAGAACGTAAAAATTCATTACCTCCATGTCCCCCATGTGTGAATTTCTTTTATACAGGAAAAGTATATACTTTGTTCTGAAGTGCAGACCGATAATCACCTATATGATACAGTCTTTCCCACGAACACGACCCTCCGTCTTTACAACACTCTGATCCGCCATATCTTATTTGCTATACCACTATGCTGAAATCCAATATACCGTCCACCATCCCGCGACCAATAGAAAAAGTCCCGACACCGTAGCCAGTAGGATCCGTGCTGCATTCTAATTCGTTGAGCCGCCATGCTGAAATCAATATTTCATCTGCCACTGTGGCGCCCTCTGTTGGCGGGGGGCTAAAAAGCGGTGGGGAGAAAATTGGTCAAAAATGACCAGAATGAACCTCCATAAGAAATAACATGGGATTTTGAGCCCGAATCCCTATAGCTATACTACTCATCACAACTCTTTTTTGTATATTCTTAGTATTTATAGTATTCACAGTAATCATGTAACTATTCATATATTTATTGTATTTATAGCGTATCCAATTTTATTGTTATATTACCATAATTTATATTATTAAAAATCTGTATGGATCCCATTCAGTAATTGGTGTAATACTGTTGAATGGTGTATGTTAAATAAATAAATAAATAAATATGCAGGGTGGCTAAAAATGATTTTTCTATTTAGAACTTTTTGAATGTTCTCAATTTTTCGACGATGTGATGTAGAAATGAAAAACGAACATTTTGTGTGCTCCACATACTGCCCATTTTGATTGACACACATTTCTATGTATCTCTTGATCTCTTACCATTTTTATCTGAAACATTTCCTTAAATTTCAAACGGATGAGGAGATATTGACCATCCCCCCCGCTCTGGTGGTAATAAATAATATCTAAAAATCGTATAAAAATATTTTGTTAATTTTTTTTTAGTCTTTTCATTATAGAAAGTTATCAGATATTATCGAACCAGTTCTTGGTATGTAAAGCTAACAATAAAGTAGTCAGAATTCGACCACATGTTAATATAACAATAAAGTAATATTTTGTTGACAAAATAATTCTAAACAATCTCCAGCTCTCGAATGACTGCATTCATGAGTTGGATTTTTCACACGCTATTACAGTAACTAAAAGAACTATCGCTATGTGATTATTGCTTTAAGTAGAGGAGAATTAATGGAGAATATTCGAATTTGAAGTAGGTTCAAGTCCCTACATTTAATCAATAACTTTGAAGTTAAATTATACGAAAAGAATAATATTGTGTTTAATAATTCATATAGGTGCTTGGGATGAAGACGGAAAAGGTGAAAATATTTGGGATCGTTTAACTCATACACGACCTGAATTGATATTTGATCATAGTAGTGGTGACATTGCCTGCGACTCATACCATAAGTACAAGGAAGATGTCGCTCTATTAAAAGCATTGGGAGTGAACCATTATCGATTTTCATTATCATGGTCAAGAATTTTGCCAACAGGTAAGTGAAGTCATCCTTATATCAAATTCTACGTCCTTGTATCGATAAAATCATGTTAAAATGAAATCATTATATATTTCATTAAACCGTTTTAAACTGAATAAAAAAACTTGTTCAACAATTCCCATTGATTCTATGTATTCTTAAAAAATTAACAATGGACAACAAAGTTTTAGGACGTACTGAATTTTACCCACAATATAATTTAGTCAGAAAGTATACGAATCTTAATTTTTTTAGGTTTTGCTTACCGAATTAATGCAGCTGGAGTAGCTTATTACAGAAACTTAATCAGAGAGCTGAGAGATAACGACATAGAACCGATAGTAACCATTTTCCACTGGGACACCCCACAACCAATTCACGAAGCAGGAGGATGGGCAAGCGAGTTTGTCGTGGACTACTTTGGTGACTATGCCAGAGTTGTCTATCAATTATTTGGAAATGATGTTAAATACTGGTTGACTTTTAATGAGCCAAAGCAAATCTGCCACGAAGGTTATGGAGATGCACACAAGGCACCAGCTATTGTATCTCCAGGAATAGGAGAGTATCTCTGCACTCACAACCTTTTGAAGGCGCATGCTAGAGCGTATCATATTTACGATGAAGAATTTAGACCAACCCAAAATGGTATGGCTTACATAATCTATTACTCAAATTGTTTTTGGTTGATTTGAAACAGTTATCACGTCACAATGTTTTCAATTTATTTTACCAAGATGTAGTTAGTATATCTACAGAACATAATTTAAACTGTCATAATTCAAATCAAATGAAGTACTATTTATGTTTCTACTTAAAATGTTTCAGCAATCGATACTGATATTTCATAGTGACTACTGTTCTCCGTCGGACGTGATTTCGGTTCCAGTTAGTACGTCAGACTTTCTAGCTTTATAATTCTCATGCTAGCTCTTCAAAAGAGTTGCTAATTTGTAGTACCTTAATTCCCCCTCTAAAATATGCAAGAACTACCTCTTCTGAAATACGTTCAGGTTTTATTCTTTGGCGTCATTCATAAAATTGACTTTGGATTTTGGATTTTCCTGGTCATAAACTTGAAGTCATATCATCATTCTCTAAGAAGTATATCAGGTTGCGTTCCTTGGCAATATTGTCAACACTGAATACCATTTTTCTGTGCCGCGCCGGCGCGGCGCCGCTCTCCTAATTAATTACTTCTCTTGGGTCATAACTGATTAATTTCAGTAAAAGTATAGCACATTTTTCTCTTGGCAATTGTGTCAGCTACATGCAAATATAATTGCGACAGTCAGACACGGAGACAGTGTGATGAAATTGGAAGACCTTAATTTTCGCAATCTATATAGTTTACGTTAGAGATTACGCTTACAATATTTCCCATTAGGTAGTCGAAAGAAGTAAAACTCTGGTTTTTGTTTTAAATCATAATAAAATGCAGTATATAAAAAACCATAAGTGTCGTCGGGGACCGCTGCTGTCTATATCCACAGATAGAAATAGCACAGGAGGTAGCGTTGCATTTTTTGGGGGATTGTATACCGAATAA
This sequence comes from Stenurella melanura, assembly GCA_963583905.1. Classification (NCBI taxonomy): domain Eukaryota; kingdom Metazoa; phylum Arthropoda; class Insecta; order Coleoptera; family Cerambycidae; genus Stenurella; species Stenurella melanura. Next base: position 41,116,461 of record OY757310.1, on the reverse strand, counting down.
ATTTTGTTTTCAGAGGTTGATTAATATTCAATAATCAGCAAAATGAGCGTCAGTTGCCGCACTCGTGGTGGAACTAAAGGTAAGAGCATGTTAAAGTTGTTAAAAAAAAAATATTAAGAGAGAGGGGATTATACGTCAGTCACGTATATGAACCATATTGAAAATGTTTAAGTATAAGATCATTTTATACCTTATGAACTTTCTGCAGCTGAATTTTTATACTTTTTAAATAATAAAGTAAACCGTCAGCTGTATTTATAACGGATGTAAGACCGTCAGTCAGCGTCATAAATATACTGCATGTCCAGAGCATCTGAGCATTGCATAGTCACTTTGACAAATGAACTGATGATCTTTACACCAATAAAAATTCAGCTGACATTGATTTTTATTTTTGTTAACAATAAAATTACTCTATGTTTCAATTTCAATTAGTATTATATCATTTTAACATAAGGTATGCCACTTTATGCTGTGAGTAACTGATTTCTAATAGATTTCTCATACTAATCAAACGTGGTAAAAAACATTAAAGATATCGGCGTTCCGGCTAGTTATAGAAATGTCGAGGAGAGACAGGGCTGGCTTTAGTTTTTCCTAAACATTGACAATTAACTTTGAACTTAATACTTCAATAATTAATTATTTATATCAAATAGAGAAACGTGTTAAAAGAAATAATTATTGATTTAATAATGTAGATGTTTAGTTTTAATTTTAATCGTATGAAACTGATTTAAAGGTTTCAATCTTTTAATTGCACCCATTTAGCCAATAACCACCTGTTCGAAACGAAGCCGATTCTGTGTGTACACAAGGCCATATATCACACTATGCGACACGGGAGATAGGGGAGACCTCTGAAATACATTGACAATGACTTGAAGGAGAAATATACCAGAGAATTCGTCGCGTATTTTAAGCTATATAGGTAACAGGCAATGTAATTATTATTTTTTAAACTTTCTGTAATATCTCACAGCGAAACTAAGGTGCTGACACACTTTCATATTTCGAATGAGTCCACTTGTTCCTCATTCAGAGCGAGGGACGGAGTTTCGGTTTCCTTTGCAATTTTTTCAACCGACTATATAGATGAGAAGAACTATACTGTAGAACCAAGAAATCTTCAACTGCGAAAGTCCCGGTACTCCGAGTTACCCCTCCCAAATATTTTTCTCTAAGCCTCCAGGTAGAATTGGCCCTAGTGTGTGACCCTAATCGAGTGAGACAAAATTATACAAACGAATGAGAAACGTTACCATCCGCTGACAAGATTTACACCAGTTTATTAAGTTTCTGTTATGCTGTACTGTTGAAACGTACAGTGTTGCGAAACTAAAACCAATTTGTGTATTTTGTTTTAAAAGGTGAACTGCTTCTACATTCACTCAAAGTTAACTAGAAAAGTGTAAAAATATTCTAAAAATACGCAAAAACAAAAATTTATTCATGAAAGACGCTAAAGTGCCAGTGGAAATAAACGATTTTCTAAAATATCATTCAAAGTGTTGTAAACGTATAATCCCCTCTCTTCAATACAGCTGATTATTATTAGCTGAAAATGATCTAAAAACTATCCCATAAATTTTGGCACGGTATGAAAATACATAATTTTTTGTTAACAACTTTAGCCTTTAGCTCCACCGCTACTAGAGTAGCTGATAGGGCCGTCGAGAGAAAATCGGCGTCCGGGGTAGTAATCAAAATTTGCATATCGTTGGCTTCACAAGCAAACCACCCTAATTCGTTTTTAATCAAAATTGACATTTTGATGCCATCTGTTGCAGAAAACAAGGACCTTTCTTTGCAAAAATTTACGTAACTCAGAAAAATTAATTAGCTACTGAGAATCCACTATGAGAAAATTACGTACCTTCAGAGGTGTAATTTTGTACTCGGCCAAACACGTATCTCCTCCACGCGCCATTAGTATGCACCAGCTGTTAATAGTGTGGGGTACTTGTGAACACATTTTGTGCAATATGTTAATGATCGTAGACACTATAACATATAATTAATTTATATTTTATTGTTGACTACATTCAAAGACAAGAAGTTATTTGTCTCTCCTGTAAAATTTACTAATTTGGAGTTAGGTGGTTTGCTTGTGAAGCCGACGATATGCATCTCCAACTTTTCCCAGATTTCAGAAATTCGGCTGGAATTCGGCCCCCCTCAAAAACTCCGGGCCCGGGAGAAAACATCCCCGATCACTCCCACTCATCGGGTCCGGTAGCTGGCGTTCAAATCGCTTATGTATTAGGGGAAAACTATTATTGTTATGATTTTCAGTCGGTATAAAATAACTTGTTCAAACGCAGCGCTACCTCCCATACTAAAAACTTAATATAGGTATAGAATTTCTAATATTAATTGAGAGAACGACGTTGATCTTTACCCCAGTGGTACTTTGACGGCGACACAGATCAGTCGTAGGTGCTTTGTCTTTTTTTACGAATTTCAAATTGACTTGGGACAGACTATACACATTTGATTTTATGCTTTATGTTACTTCTAGTAACTTTGAGAGTTGTTAATTTCGGCGGTCCCCGATGCACTTATGATTTTTTTTCGAATAATGATGATGTCTGTAGTAAAACAAATAATGTACTTACCTAATTGAAAACTATTAATCCACTATCCAGCAGTAAATTAAAAAAAAAAAAATAGCCAGTATTTTGAGGCAGTGAATATAAATTATTTGTTCTCTTTTAAAGGTTTATTTTTTGTGTCGAGAGTTTTCAAAATTTTTACACACACACGCACACAAAGACACAGGCTTCAAACTTACAACACCCCTCCTATTTGCGTCGGGGTTAAAGAAATAACCTGTTTAAAGATCATTTTGGAACAAAACTTTGTATCGTTACCAGTTTCTATTATTTAGATTTATTATCTACTTTTAGGACAAGTTTCCATCGTTATTGACACACCCTGGTATGAACCAGAGACTGATTCTGCTGAAGATCAAGACGCTTCTGAAAGGAAGCTTCAGTTTGTGGTAAGTAGTGAATTAAAATAGATTAATTAGTATTCTCCATTTTTAGAAACAAAGGAAACATATATCTTCTTCAATGACTACTTTTGCAGCAACAGGTCACGATCAACATTACAGGAAAGAAAATGTGCACATTACATACAGAATGTCACAAAAATATGATTTTTTTTGTAAGAGTTGAAATAATTATGTTAATAATAATATATGTTTATATTTTAGAGGATCTTTACATTCTAGAGAATTTGCATTTGAATTTAATTATATTATACTTATACCTGCATTGGTAATCTTCCAAAATCAATTTTTTTCGTCCTGTTCGGGTTGACCATGAATAATTATTGCGGGGGTATTAGCCTGAGATATATCTCTGTTCATTCTAAACTTTCACAGTAGTCACACTGATGAGTTGTAGACATCGTGTATGTGTCTGCGAATGCTTTAAAGTTTGATATGACTGCCATTTTTGGTAAGTGCTGTACGTAATGTGCATAGTTATTATCTTGCAATTCAATACCGATGGTGGCATGTAGCCGACAAAGTAAAGTAATTGTTGGTAAAGGATATGTAGTAATATAATTATCTTTCTTTCTATTTTAGAGAACTTGTACAATGTACTTTTACATTTGCTTTTAGTTTGGCTGGTACGCTAATCCTATTTTCAACGGTGATTACCCTGAAATAATGAAAACTCGTATCGCTGCTCGAAGTAGATTAGAAGGATTTTCTACATCACGTCTTCCTGTATTCACTAATGCGGAAGTAGCTTATATTAAGGGCACTTACGATTTCCTAGGGCTTAATAGCTACTCATCATATTTAGTAAGAGCTGTTCCAGAGCCACGAATCGGCAACCCAAGTTGGGACGATGATACAGGAGCACCAGAGTTCCAGGATCCTGACTGGATCGGAGCTGCTTCAGATTGGGTCAAGGTAAGAGTAGTTTAAAATTGTATACAGTGTTCCTATATGACTTGTCTATGAACTAGAAGAGTGGTTTTAAATATAATTATTCTTGATAAATTCTTTTGAAAATTATTTATACAGCGAGACTATAAAATTTTGTAAAATCTTACTGATTTTCTTTCCGCAAAAACGCTCAGAACGAATAATGGGGTGGTGGTGGTAGTGATGGCAGATGTCATAACAAATTGAGGACTTGGCTACTAGCATATACACCAAATCCCAAGTTTCAGGATTCTTGCTAGTTTGCTTTACTTTTCTTCCCTTAATTACCCCTACTCACCCCACAATTCTTTAACGAAAAATATAATCTATCACCAGATGTCGTAATAATAAGTACGTGTAGCTTTCAAGTGAATTTTTCAATATTTTTGTTAACTTCTTTAATACTGGAGTGGGGAGTGATAGTGGTGGGGTGGCAAGTGTCATATAAAAATTTTAAAAAAACACTTACAAAGTTAAATTTAGAAAGAGCTAGTCGATGAAGGTATCAGAGATTTAATTTTTAGGTTACCCCATGGGGAATGAGAAAATTACTTAAATGGATCAAAGCTACATACAACAATCCAGCAATTATCATAACAGAAAATGGATACTCAGATAATGGTACCTATGGCGATGATTCTATTAGGATTAACTATTATAAGGTACTATTTTTTTCATCAATGGTGAATTCATTTATATCTCTCAGTACTTTTCTCATACTACTCGTGCCACTGAGCGAGCATCTGTGCATATAAGTGATTTCAATTAAAAGTAAAATTTTCTAAATATAAGAAGTGCTTGTAAAAACATATGCTTGTGTTTTCAGACTTACCTTAGCAACATAAGAGATGCTATGGTGTACGATGAGGTAAACGTGTTCGGTTACACTGTATGGAGTTTACTGGACAACATGGAATGGATGATGGGATACACGTAAGTTATATTTTAATTGACAGATATTTATTTTAATATTTACTCCTACAGAATTAGTTTTACCACTGGTCTTGTGCTTACAAACAATTTTTTTTGCGAATGAAGTAAACTCAAGTTAGTTCAGGGACTTATCCTTTGACAGAAAAATTAATTATAACTTTCTTTGTTGGTCGATACAGAAGATAGAGATAACAATGTGAAAACAAGTGAGAAATAATTTAAAAAAATATTGATACAAACAATTCACTCCAGTCTTTTGAAATAGATACCAAGTATGTTCAGATATAATAAAGATAAAAGATTGAGGCAACTGTTCATTGGAGACCTTTCTCTTTATTAGCAATTTTCGAGAAAAATGCAGGTGATAATACGCTACGTCCTCGCAAACGAAACGGCGCAAAGAACTGTGTAACAGTTAGTACTTTAACATCGCACGTGAACTTATATAGGTACGTAAGTCACTTTGACTTACTTAATTGATAGCGGGGTGATAGTAACGTTTTCGAACTGATTGCATATTTACCAACGACATTTAGAAATATAAAGCCACAATTTTAATATACCTAGAAAATATAGTCTTTCCGTTTTTAAGTATTTAAGGAAAATCAGGAGTAGCTCAATCCTCCGAGAATCGTACAGTCGTCAAGGTGTGTGCAAATTTTTAAGTTTAAATAATTATTTCTGAGGCTCAGACATAGTATTGTTGAGCTATTCTACGCATCTAAATAAAATGAAATGTACAGCTTTTATAGTATCCTTCTTATGACTTCAATATTTTAAATTTAAACTAAGCATCTTGTCTCATTCTCTTTTTGCATTGGTTATTTTAGGTAAATTTCAATTTAGTATTAGACCAATTGAACAATGCCCCTGAAGCAGTTTCCACAAACCCAATACTACTGAACAGCGACAATTGAAACGCGTCTCGTCAACCAAATTAGCATCATAGGAAAATGATTAAAACTAAACTTCAACTAAGAATATGCCTATATTTATGGTAAAATACCGTCATAGTTGAACGAATTCAACCAGCCCTATTATCCTTACCTAAAAGTCTGTTACGGTTCAACGCACCTTTATCTAAAATAGATAAAGATTTTTACATTTTACCAATTTTAAGCATGCCTATTAAATTTTTATAAAACAAAATTTATGATTATCAGTGAAGGCTAGCAAGAAGACATAGATAATGAAATACTGATTGAAAGTCCTTATAGACATTCGAAAATAATTAAAAATTTTTATATTATATTGACGCCGCATCACCATGACAAAATGTCACGGAGACCAAAAGTCTCGAGTCAGCGCCTAGCTTTAATGATAACAACACAGGCATACAAAACAAATTTTTGTTTCTAATCCTTTGACCAGGCCAATCTACCCTTATATATTTTGAGCCGTTGAATCCAAATCTGGCATCAGAATTCTGCCTACACCTTCCAGTTTTCTTTTATGGTTCAGAAATAGTTCAAAAATGGGTCAAAAAAGGAGGTTTCTAAGAATTTGTCAAGGTGCAGAACAAAAAATTGCCCAGCAACCAGGTAGCTGTAAGTAAGCTATTTTTACACTTAATACCCATATTATCGTAAAATAACCCCTTTCAGGTTATAAAACCCCTCTAAATGACAAAATCCCAGGTATGACGTTAAAATATCTGAAACATTTTTCTCTTTGAGCGATTTTTTTTTTTGGACTTTTAATTTGATCAGAATCTACACCTAGGGTGCTGTAAAGGTACCCCCAGAAAAATTAGTCATATGGAAATTAGTAAAAATAAAGTCTTGCGATTCTCAGCTTATTCTGTATATTACTTAAGTAAATTCCAAGACACTTGATTACAAAGAGACATCAAAATAATAAACCACTTTTAAGGAGAGATATAACTAGCCCCAATTAAAGTAATATGTTTATTGCGTTTTAAAAGAGTAAAGTAAATATTTTATTAAGAGTTGTTTATTTGAGAAAATTACAATTTTTTTTAGTTGTTTCTACTGCACCGAAATTCTTTATATTTGAGCAGTAGTAGTCTTAATTTTTTTGGTTTTCCGGTCTCTCTTTAAAATCCAAACATGGTCAGCCATCATATTAACACTTCAGTTTCCCTGATATCTTGTTTACATACCTTTTAGATCTTGGTGAAATCTTTCTCCTTGTTCTTCACTGAAGTTTCCAAGATGAAGTTGAAAATTTTCTCGGGAATCATGAAAAGGATAATTATAAGGAGATAGTGAAAAAGATGGTCAACAACTTTGGTAAATTGGGGTGCAATATGAATTTGAAACTTCGAGATTTCAGTGAAGAACAAGGAGAAAGATTTCACCAAGATTTATAAGTTATGGAAACAAGGTATCAGGGAATCTGGAGCATTAATATGATGGTTGACTATGTTTGGATGCTAAAGAGATTTAGAAACAGCAAAAAACGAAGGCTGCTACTACGCAGGTCCTTCGAAAATAAAAGATTTCGTTACAGTAGAAGAAACTAAAAAAAAAAAAAAACAAAGATACAATTTTCTGAAATAAAAAACTTTTTACTTTTCGATTTTTTGGAAAAATCAAGGGTTGTTTCTGGCATGCAAACTTAATATTTAAGAAAATTTATTAAAAAGTTACTTTATTTTTTAAAATGAAATGGATATATTTTCTTTAATTGCAATTGAGTGTTTTAAAATTTGCCTAAGTAATATTACTTCTGTATATACAGAATGTGCTAGAATCGCAGGACTGTATTTTTACTCATTTCTATATGACTTATTTTTTTGGGGGTAGTTATACAGCACCCCAGGAGTAGGGTTATGATCTGATTATATTAAAAGTATAAAAAAATCCAATTAAAAAAATCAGATATTTTATCGTGATACATGGGATTTTATCATTTATGGGGGTTTTATAACCTGTAAGGGGTTGTTATACTATAATATGGATATTTGTTACCCCTTTCAATTGCAGTAAATCGCTTATGCAACAAGAATATAATTTTGACAATTCGCCACAGAGACATATATGTTAAAGATTAATTAAATTATGGTTGTATCTTAATAGTCTTAATGCATAGTGTGGCCAAGTTGGAATGGCAAGAAACCCTATATATTTGGTCTCTTAGATTGAGAAAAACAAAAATTAAGTGTTTAAAGTGCCACTCCCGGATACAATATTATATAACTAAAGCGGACGAGCGACACTGACTGGCTCAGTGGGCGGTGGGGTGAGTAAGTTGGTGGGTGCTTGTGGGAAAGAAATATCCAAATTCACCGAACATATAACATTTTAATTATTATTTTAGCAATATAAACAATTGTTGATATTCCGTAAATTACGATAGGATTTTCTGATTACTTACTCCGAGAGCCGTTTGCTGAGTGTGCACACCGAACTTACATTTCACGGATATTTATTATAAAAAAAAAGATAATAATAATACTAAATAGTAATTAACAGTTAAACAACAAATACCTATATACTATAAAAAAAAATTAATTACAATCTAACAAGGGGTAAATGGTATAATGGAAGGTTGATAACTTAGCTGGATTCCTCTCTATGATATGCCGACTGAAGGGGGTTAGATGTCTGGATGTAGGAACCAATATGGCGGCTTCCGGGGGTCCACGTACCTAGTTACCTTCCAAATAATTTTCTGGGTCTATCTAGCAGAACGCCTCGAATAAGGTCCCAAAATTGTCACCCAGAGGGCAACTTCTCAACTCCAAAAGTTCAAACCAGATCTCCCACGATACAATATTGTGAGTTGACAAAGAGGAAATGTGAAGGTAAGAGATGAAAGAAAAAGCCCTAGAAGGGGAAACTATATTGTAATGCCACCCTGTACATGATAGCCATGTGTAAGAGGATATTTAACAATAGTCATTATCCAAAATACCTGGTGGTGTAAGGCGGGCTTCCAAGTGTGGCCGAAGAAATCATTCTTTGGGGTAGTGGTTTGAGAGACGACAGAACCCCCAAAAGGCACAAGTGGGCGGTACAAGCAACGATAATGTCCGACAACCACTTTGTAGTATTCTCACCATAAATCCCTATGTGGAAATGATCACCAAAAATCACAAATCGTGTACAACACCACGCCACGTCAAACTCACTCTCTCTATATCAATGAACTCCCCGCATCTGGACAACATTAGATCTACTAGGATTTAGAACTAACTCTCATTTAAGCTCTTCGACAGATATATTTCGAAACGAATGGTTCCCTGAGTGGCACTATTTCATTAAAAGAACTTTCTATTGTAAGGCGTAAAAGTGACCTGTGACATATTGAGTGTAAAAACAGCTTAGTTACAGTTACCCGCCGGGCAACTTTTTACTGTACTTTGACAAATTCTCTAAACTTCCTCTTTGACCCATTCTTGGACTATGTCTGAACCATAAAAAGGAACTTGTGAGTGTAGGCATAATTCTGACGCCATATTTGGATTCAGCGGCTCAACATACATAAGGGTAGATTGATCTGGTCAAAAGATTAGAAACAAAAATATTTTTGTGTGCCTGTGTAATTAGTTTCAATTTGAATTTAATTGTTTCAATCACGAACTGTGCGTCTGGCGAAAAAAATGCAACAGACCGTTTTTATGTAGAATTGACCAGGCTAATCAGGAAAAATCTCCACAGGGAAAAATGTCAGTGGCGTGCCACCACTTTTTTTGGAAAAAATATCAGAAAACATGTTCACAGGGGTGCCATTGGTGGGGCGATAAAATAACATTTCTATCTAAAATATGTAATTTTATATTCTATTAACGCTTACCAAAATTAAATATAATATCTAAAGTATTTACTTTCTGGATATTAAAAAATAACGATTATAAAGGAAATTCCAACACACTGTAACAAAAAACTTAAGCCGTTGCCGACATATTATTATGTTCAAACCAGTTCTGGCAGTTACGAAATTAATTGTAAGGATTATTGAAGAATATTGGACGAGCAAAACGTTCAATCATATCAAGATTCAAAGAACATATAGGCTATCTCAAAAATGGAAGAATCGCCCACCATGCCTTTGGTAATAATCATAGAATAGATATCAGCAACTTTTAGGGTTAATTAAAAACTAGACGTCTGGATGCTTATAAAAGCTTAGAAATTGAAAAATGTAAAATTGTATGAATAGTGACAAAAAAGTAATATGCTTTATTGGTTATTAGGGCATGGTTCACTGAGTCGTGATAGAGTTTTAGGTAAGGATGACAGGATTGGTTGATTTTGTTCAACCATGCTTATATTTAAGTATAAATATATTTTATTTTTTATTTTATTTAGATTTATTGGCCAAATATAATACAAAGTACATATGGCACGTCACAGATTACAAACAATAAGTTTATTTAATAGAAACTTATCAGGTACAGTTTTAGTTTTAAGATGTGAAGTTTAATACATACATAATTCTGTTGGATTACAAACAACATACAATAATACAAAGAAAGAACGATGGACAAACATACTATAATTATATACGATTTTCAGCTTATAATAAAATTACAATACAATAATAAAATTAGTATAAAAACTTGCTTAGAGTTACAAGAGTCCGTTGTCATTTACTGCCTGTTCACAAACTCATTTATAGAATAGTACACTCCTTCAAGGAGAAAATTTTTAACTGCTTTTTTGAAGTGGTTGTAATTCTCTATATTTTTATACTCTGGCGGTAGAGCATTATATAAAGAAACAAACTTATAATGTGGGGATTTCTGATATGCGGAAGTTCTGTGCTTAGGTATTTGTAGGTAGTGACCATATCTAGTGTGATGCTCATGTTCCTCATTAACTTTAATGAAAGTGTCAATACTTCTTTTCGTGAAGGTGATACATTTTAAAATAAATATACAGGGTACTGTTAGAATTTTATTATTTTTAAAAGTGTGTATAAGTTTCTAGCCAATCTAAATTAAAGATTAAGACATATTCTTAGTCGTACCATAGTACCTACTCCCAACCCTTGCAAAAGTATTAGACACCCTTTATCATCAGTCGTGTCCAGGAACGCTTGGACTCGACAAATATTCGGCTTCCGCACCAATAATTCCACAAGCCAGCAGCTCTTCAGAGTTGTAAAACTGGCGACAACCAACTTTAATCGAGGTCTATACACATAGTTTGTCTCCTTAGACTTCGCTAAAGCCTTTCCCAAAGTCCGACACCCTGATTTACTATACAAATTCCACCCCACGGGCTTTTCGATTCATATCATTAAAATGATATAATTATACATCTCGCTTCGGTAATTCTGGGTTATAGTTAACCAGGAGTGCTCTCCACCCTCCTTCATCCAATCCGGTATCCACCAGGGGTCATCCCTTGGTCCCGTCTTCTTCAACATAAACATTAACGACATGCCTAACCCACTAGACCATAGAACCACTCTATGTATGTATGCCGACGACACCGCTATTTTAACCTTTTCAACAAACCGCGCATTAATAGTAAGCTTACTACAGAATCAATTAAATTCCACAAACTCATTTTTCAAAGAATAGAGACTGCAAGTTAACCCCATAAAAGCTAAGGCCTTGTACTCCACTAAAAAACACACAAAAATCCAAGAAACCATCCAAAGGGATAATAATAACCGGACATGACACGACCACGTAGAATATTTAGGAGTCATTCTGGATACCAAACTACTTTTCTACATATCACTAAACAGACAAAGAACGCTTCCCAATTGCCCCTACTCTCTAACTCCCCCTCTCATATATCAACCCTAGTATACAAATCATACATTAGATCTATTTTAACCTATGCAGCCCCGATCTGGTACGCTATTACAGCTCCTACCCATCAAAAGAAATTACAAATTATTCAAAATAAACACCTCCATATAGCATACAAACTTCCCAGATACACTCCTATAAAAATCCTACATAATATTTCAGGAACTTCCACAATAGACAAATTTACCCACACAGCACAAGGCTGTCCGAGGTACGTACCATGGCAAAGACCATTTAGGATTTGGGCTTGCCTAGGGACGTACCAGGATATCCTGGGATATTTCGGGATGTTGTAAGTACTACGAATGGGCATCCACAGGGACAATAGTACAAAGTACACACTGAAACGTCCCAGAACATCCTAATATTATATTTTCTTATGTTTAAATATATTAACCATCTCCAAAGAAACCACATTTCTATAAAAAAAGGTAAACTAATAATATTTTATATGTATATGGATCGAAATAATACCTACTTATAATTATATATAAGTAGGTACCACATAAATCCACATATATTTTTTTGGTTTTTGTAAAATTCTAGTTTCTCTAACGATGGTCAATACACTGAAACAATATTATATGTCTTATTTCAACTGACCAAAAAACCCAAGGAATTACACTTCAAGTTATTTGATATCAACGGTCAAGAAAATAAAAACAGATATACAACAGATTTTAAAAACAAACTCTCATTTTTGTAATATCAAAAACAAATACTTCTAAAAAATATAAAATAACACAATAAGTATGTTGCACATAACTCCATAAATATTTCGTTTTTTGTAAAATTTTATTTCTTTGGCGAAATATAAAAAACAATTACACATCAAGTTATTTGAATTATCGGTCAAAAAATTAAAAATACCTAGGGGTTATAAAAAGCTAAATATATTTAATATTTAAAGACAAAACTCATTTGTAATATCAAAAACCAAACTCCTTAGAACAACATAAAATAACATTTTTCAAACTGAATTATATAAAAACATATTTTTTTTATCACGTAATGTGTTCCTACTTCTCTACTTTCTTTTTTGCCTCGTTCCTCTTTTTGCCCTTCTCAGATTATTTTAAAAACTTTTCTCTGCTTCGTGATTCATAATATTATACCCATTCATGGTTGTATCTAAAATAAACATTTACTTATTATTTGATTCAGCACTATCAACAAAATTTTGGTTTATAAGAAAACTGGATAAGATAAAAACAATGGAAACGGTCGAGGAGGGATACAGGTTTAAATGAAGCACTAATAACCATAATTTGTCGAATTATAAATTGCAATCGTGTATTACGACTTTATTTTAATGCATCATATCTGTCTTTCATACGCGTCACATATGGCTGTGGCTGCGAAGCCATTTACATGCACAACACCATGCATAAACCAATGACCGTTTTGTGCAATTTACTCAAAAGGAAACAATATATCAGGATCAGGACAGATTTGTAAATTAACTGAAAATTTATCCACGCATGTCCTGTCTGATACATATTTCCTGTAAGAGTGTACACAAAGTTTAAAACAATTATCTAAAGGCAAAATTATTTTTCCTTACCTATTTTCATACGCAGTTCATCGTCAAACTTCACAACATTACGACCTGGTTCACATTCTCTCTCCAACCTAGCTTCGTAACATTCAATTATTGGGCGAAATAAGTTTCATTTTGTAGGTTTGTTGGTCGTTGAAAATAAGGGACCCAGAATTTTTGTATAATACTGTAAGTTTTCTATAAAGTTCCCTCTTTTTAGTTTCCTTTGGCATCCTGAAAGATTGCAAAATTGTACTAAATTTGGGCAGCTTCGAACATGACTTTAATAAGTAATTGAATCTTCAATCAGATAGCTTCTCATATTACGAAATTTTATAGGTTATGTGATGTTTTTACATGGCTTGTACTTACTCTCTATAGTGTCAAACAAAAAAGTTTCAAATAAAACTGAATTAAACAGATAAAACACAATCAAAAATGTTAAAAATATTTTCTACAACCACTAATAATTTATATTATTTGATGTAGATAAATTAACTGATATTCCAAGCTTGTTTTAAGTTTGCACTAAAGAATGGCAATATAGATACAATAGAAAGTCAGGTTTGTGATATTTGATACGGCCGCCGGAAATCGTAATGGCGCCTTATTTGAACATATTAAAGAAAGATATTGGGTGACGGTTTACGGATATTTAGGGCTGTTCACTAGACGTCCCTTTTTAATCCCAATGTCAATTGACAGTTACTGTCAAAATGAAACCAGTTCAGCATATCCACCTGGCCTCCTTTTGAAGGATATCCTGGGACATCCTAAATGGAACGTCCATTTCGCGATCTACTTTACGTACTGGGAGGTACTTCAATTTGATATCCCATATCCTGATTTTGCTTAAAAACCTTATACCTAATTTCGTCAATAAACTTTTACAGTCAAGCAACTCAACACTACAAAATCCATTGACAACCAAATTCCAACATGCACCTAAGCACTCATCCCTCAACTATGTCTAAACCCCATATCTCTAAAATTGCAAAACATGTTTTGAAAAAAAAACATAAAAACACAAAAGAACAAAAACACAAAACAACAAAAATATTCATTATATAACATCGTCTTCAGCCATAAAAAGGACCAAAAGAGCCATGCAAATAACACACAAACAAATAAAAGAGCCTACACACACACACGCACACACATAAAGTCAACCCAAAATAAATAAAACAATTACTAACCAACATAACACAAACTAACAACACCCCTAGCCTTAGAGTAAAGTCATACCATTATATCTCAACCCAGGGCAAGTATATCTAGACGGTGGAGAGCCCATGCGAAGCATTAACTTGAGAGTCGTATAGTAGTGTCCATAGATAATTCAGTCATATAAAAAACTTGCAAACAAGTTTAAAGTTTTCAATTTATGTAAAGAAAAGGTCATAAAGAAGGCGTTCGGCTTCTTTTATTATCATCACAAAGAATTGTCATAAATATTTCCTAACGAGTTAAGAACGTGAACCAATTCCACTGAATATAATTGGTTGAAATTTGCCCTACCAAATAGATGATTCGTTGAAATAAGCGATCTAGTCAACGTGGACTTCCAGGGGTGGAGTAACTGTGTCTTTCTCATAAAAGTTTAAGAATAAATTTATTACATTTTCACACTATTGTCCGGCAGTATACTAATTGGAAGCGGTCGGTCTCCTTTAGCTTTTATGCGAGCTATTTTGTATCGCTGAATTATCTATGGAAACTACTATACCATAGTTTTAATCATCTCCCCAAAGTGGTTACCAAAACACGCGTGGAGTACTGGTATTTGATTGTAGTGTTCAAGAAGTCTTGGTGCTTTTGGAAACTATTTTAGAGGCGGCGTTGCACCGAAGGTTTCAGTTCCCTGCAGAACAGTTAAACAATATTTATTTTAATTAAGAAACAATTCCGTTCCTAGGTTATACATTTATTTCTTAAATTATAATACTTTTATTTTTTAGGGAAAAATTCGGCCTCCATCACATAGATTTCAACAGTCCCAACAGGACGAGAACACCAAAGCCCGCTGCCGAGTATTACAAAAATATAATAGAAACACGTTGTTTGGTAGATACATGTGAATAGCATGTAAAATTCAATTTGAATAAAAAATGTGTCTATTAATAAATCGTCTTATTGATCTTATTTCCACACAAAAAATGTAATAGACCTACTATGGCCAGGGTTCCCAATCACTGTAAACGAGATAGCGTTTACAAAAGTTATCAAAGTTTGTGTGTCCGCAATAAATGGTCTATAGTGTGACCAAAATTGCTTTTAGTGTAGTAATTAATAGTAATTAACAACAATCATGTTAATTTCGAGTGTTTCTTGAACGTAAATTTTAAACCGCCAATTTCTTTGTCTTTTACCATGGGGATAGCTTGTACTAAAAATTAAAATCCAGCAGACTGAAAACCTTTCTGTATGGTCAAACTAGGATTAAATTTGCCTTGTCAAGAATATTCTAGTTTGACGGTTAGGAATCGAAATCAACATTCCTTTTGAGAATGGAATCTTCCTTTAATGGAATAGAAACATTCTATTTGCGTATAGGCATGAAATTAAGTATATCATTTATAGTACTTTTATAACTTAACTTTGTTAATGAAAAAATCGTTAATATGCAGAGGATAATGCGTGTCAGTTTAGTGAGTGTCATAACAGTTTTTTAAACGTACTTAAATTCTCATTTATATAAAGTAGTGTATGTATATAGTACAAAATGCAAATGATAGTGATGTATGGAATTATTATACTGATTGCAATTTTAGTAATTTCAGTTGAAGGATTCATTGATTGTAAAATTATTGAAGGATATTTTAAAGCAAAATATATAAAACGTGCTACTATCGTTGGATGTTTTAATAAACGAGGTAAGTATATGACGAGACATTTTATGATAGAATTTGTAAGGTGTAATTTTACTAACAAATAACTGTAATTATAGTCCAGTCGATAAAGTAAAAAATACACCAGAAGCTCGCAAAAAATGTTATCTGAGATTTTCCTTCCGTAACTGTTGTGCGAGAATTAAACATCACAAAACCACAAAAATCAGTTCTGGGGGTGCCGCGCAATCCCCTAAAAAAAACCACCCCTTCGGTGAAGAGAGCCTCATTTTACTGATCACTCGTTAACTGTTGAAGATATAAAAAAATTGCTCATCATAAAAAAGAAAGCTTGACTAATTGCCTAAAAAAAGTCCTCTTGTAATTTTCTTGCATGCCATATGGTTTTCGATAAAATCGATAGTGACAAAAATTGCAAAATGTGTATTTTTAATGCGCGCGAATTTTCGTTTATTTGAATTTTTTTGCGCGCGGCCTATAAAAAAAATTGAATTGCTTGAAAACCAAACAAGCTAGGGAAAAAAATCAAAATGGATTTTAAAGGGGATATGAAATACTCTCTTATGTTGCCATTTTTGAGGGCTATTGATATTTATTAGTATATAAAAATAACAATATAATATAGTTATCTCTTGACTTTTAGTGCAACTATTCACAGGCCCATAAAAAATAACTGACAATAATGTAAGTTCAGGGTAGTAAGTACTTCAATGCAGAAAAAGTTAGGAACAAAAATATTCACATTTACAAATTGAGCAGCATTTAAAGAAAAATCCAAAAAAGGCTGCATATTCAATTTTTTTAGGATATTTTTTTAATACAATTTTTTAACTATTAAATGATTAGAAACAATAGTTATATGATACATAAACTCAAAAAAAAATGTTTGAGCTATATTTTATGGGCCAGTGAATAGATGAAAGTGCAAAAAATCAAGAAGTATTATATTCTTATTTATATATACTAACAGATATCAACAGCCATCAAAAATGGAAACTCAAAAGAGTATTTTATATCCCCTTTACAACCCATTTTGATTTTTCTTCCTAGCATGTTTGGTTTTCGAGAAATTCAATTATCTTTATAGGCCGCGCGCAAGACATTTCAATGAACGAAAATTCGTGAACATTAAAAATACAAATTTTGTAATTTTTTTCAATATCGATCTCCCCGAAAACCATGGCATATACAAGAAAATTACAAGAGGACTTTCTTTTAGGCGATTAGTGAAGCTTTATTTTTTATGAAGAGCAATTTTATCTTCAACGGTTAACGAGTTATCAGTAAAATAAGGCTTTTTTCACCGAAGTGGTGGTTTTTTGGAGGGGGGTTGCGGAGTACCCCTAGAACTGATTTTTGTGGTTTTGTGATGTATAATCTCTTCACCAACAGTTACTGAAGGAAAATCCCAGATAACATTTTTTGTTATGGAAAGCTTTATAATTATTGGACTATTACGATTAATCTTAAACTTTTTAAATAATTACACTTAACTTAAAAAATACAATAGCTTGAGTTAATAAAATTAGCAAATTGTTTGTGTTGACATACAGAACGTGCTATTAAAAACTCCCAGAGAAGTATTTGGGCAATATCAAAGAACACTAATTTTTTAAAGAGCCGAATCTTATCCTAAAAGTCATGACATGACTAACACTAATTTATTGTGAAAAAGTTGATAGTTAGTTAGTTGAATTTTCCGAAATATACAATATCTGCAGTCACTTAAGATCGCAACACCCCCATATGCACGTTAATTGATGCTTGATTAACTTCAAACTTGGTGGCAAGAAACGATCGCTAAGGTGTTGAACTTAGTGCTATGTGATATATGTCAGTAGCGTGCGATTTTAAGGGTTTGAAAAGTCGATTTTTCAAAAGAAAGGTATTAGCGATTTTTTTTGGAAAAAAACTAGTACGGTATTCTTAATCAGCACCTTTTGAATCCCTTTGTACAATATTACATAGCAGTGGGTTCAATGGTGTTTGAGATAGTGGCCGTCAAGAAAATAATTTTTTGAACTATAGACCTAATTTTACTTCCACATCTACGTAGTGGATTGGAAGTGTAGTAATCGTAGAGAATATTTCAATTTTTTTTTCTTGAAATAGGTTTAGAATGTCATGAAACGTCGAGATTTTTAAATTTGAGCAAAAAAAAATCTGTCTGTCGGTCTGTGGGTCTGTCTGTAACTTTTTTTGTCCGCACGTTTTCTCCGGAACGGTTTAAGATAAACTAGTAAGGTATTCTTAATCAGCACCTTTTGAAATCCCTTTGTACAATATTACATAGCAGTGGGTTCAATGGTGTTTGAGATAGTGGCCGTCAAAAAAACAATTTTTTGAACTATAGACCTAATTTTACTAGTGTAGTAATCGTAAAGAAAATTTCAATTTTCTTTTTCTTGAAATAGGTTTAGAATGTCATGAAACGTCGAGATTTTAAATTTGAGCGAAAAAAATTCTATCTGTAGGTCTGTCTGTCAGTCTGTCGATCTGTCCGTAACTTCTTTTTGTCCGCACGTTTTCTCCGGAACGGTTTAAGATAAAGACTTGAAATTCTGTACACGTATATATTATAACGAGATCTGGAACTGGATTATCTTTTGAACATATCCGGTGAAGGGTTGGGGGGTAAATAGGGGAAAAAAGTAAAACAAGCTGGTAAGAGTACAGAAACTTGAAATTTGGTGTATGTACTAGAAGCCAAGGTCTCGAAATTTTTTATAATATTTTCTATCCTTGCATTTTTACGTCTCGACACCTAGCGTCGTTTCCGTAAAACTTGTGTATTTGATAAATTTTTATTCCTAGATTCACATTCTTACATTTTTACGTCTCGACGCCGACCGACGCCCAGCGTCGTTTTTGTGTAACTTGTGTATTTGATAAACTTTGATATCTAAATTCATGTCCTTGCATTTTTACGTCTCGAAGCCGACCAACGCCTAGGGTCGGTTTTGCAAAACTTCTGAATTTGATACATTTTGATACCTAGATTAAAATTCTTCCATTTTTTCGTCTCGACGCCGACCGACGCCTAACCTGGATTTTGTAGAACTTTTGTCTTTGTTAAGTTTTGACATCTAAACTTATGTTCTTGCATTTTTACGTCTCGATGCCGACCGACGCCTAGCGTCGATTTTGTAAAACTTGTGTATTTGATAAATTTTGATACTTGGATTCATATTCTTGTATTTTTACGTCTCGACGCCGGCTGACGCCTTGCGGCGTTTCTGTAAAACTTATATTTGATTAATTTTGATATCTAAATTCATGATCTTACATTATTATGTCTCGACGCCGACCGACGCGTAGCGTTATTTTTATAAAACTTGTGTCTTTAATAAATTTTGATGTCTAAACTTATCTTCTTGCATTTTTACGTCTCGACGCAGACCGACGCCTAGCCTCGATTTGGTCAAACTTGTGCATCTGATCTATTTTGATACCTAGATTCACATTGTATTTTTACGTCTCTAAGCCGACACACGCCTTACGTCGTTTCTGTAAAACTGGTGTATTTGATAGACAATAGGCTTGTTCCATGACATTCTTTTTATATGATTTTTATATAGTACTCGATATTCTCCTTATGCACAAATTTCATATTATTAACTTTTCCGTTCTCGAAATAAAAGGGGTTGAAATTAGTAGTAGTTGCAAAGATAGCCGTTCAGTGGTAAGTAAATACATGGATTTCAGGGCCGTTTTAGGTGTCTAATTAAAGCGGAAGAGTGGCGTTTTGTTCTGACACCAAAATGAATGGGCAAAACTGGAAGCCCGGCTGGGAAACGGGCGAACGAAAGATGGCTTTTTCGTTAAAAATTGAAAAACATCAAATTTTCAAAAATTCATAACTAAGTAAATACGTGGAATGAACGTCCGTTCTAAGTCTCTATGGAAAGAACAAGACTGGCTCTTTCTCTTGAAAATTTGGATTTGCAGCAGCCTGAAAAAATTCGAAAATATAACATCTTGAAACGCTCATATCTAAGTTAATTCTTGTAGTGGAGGATCGATTTTCGATTCTGTTTAAATAGAAAGATCGACACTTTATCCACATCATGAGTGTCACAGTAGAAATAGAAATTTCCGCTAAGCCCGTGCAAAATGAAAATGTCTATTTTCGTTTACTGGAAAACCGTAAGTATTTCAAAAATTCATAACTAAATAAATACTCGAACTGGAATGGCGCTCGATGTCTCTATGGAAAAAGGAAGAGTGGCGCTTTCTCGTGATACTAAGTTGTATCAGAAAAATCGAAAATTCGACCCGTCGCGAGCGAGAGATAAGCTTTCCGGAACCTTACAAATTTAATAAAAACGCCGAAAAACATGGAATATTCAAACGTTCATAATAAATACGACGATTGGAAGCTCGCTCTATGTCTCTATGGAAAGGAGAAGGTCGGCGATTAATTGATATCGTAAATTGCAAGATCAAAATCGAAAATTCGACCTGACAGGAGAGAAGGCAAATCGTCGTTTTTTGACATTTGGTAACATTTCTCCAACTCATATTCATCTAGATCCCTGGACTGCCCTTTCCTAAATTTAAGAGGCGAGAGGGATATCCGGCTTTTGCGCGTTATTTACTCAAAAACCATTAAATGGAATTCCTTCGAATTTATCCTAAACAATGTAGAATTAATTTCCGAATCGAATGACACCGGCCACGTCTCGAAAAACTGCCCCCACGAAAAGCCTTTGATAGATCCGATCCGCAATTTTAGAGGGGCGCAGATCAACACTATTAGTATATAGATAATAACAACTAAAAAGCAACGAGTCGACTAAGATCGCCGACTCTATGCGTATAGTGACGTAACGCCTGGCCACGCCCCATTTTTGCGGGATGGAGGTTTGTAATTGTTTTTAAGACACTAAACGTGCGAACAAAATTCTGATTTTTTGCAGATCCAATATTTTATATTTGCACTTTCGATTTATGAAATAAAAAGAAATATCAAACAAGCCTATCTATATTGGGGAGTTGCTTTTTCATACATCCAGAATATTACTTCCAGGGAAGTAGAGCAGCAGAAGAATAAATTGTCTTACCGGCTTCCTATCCTGCATCTCAGCTATTTTCATGAGACAAGTTTTCCTAGTTATAAGAGTCGTCTTGCATCCTAGGTTGCAAGTGGGATTTCATTATGTCCCATTTCGCCCAAAGAGTCTCGTGAGCGAAGTGTTAATATGTAAAGAGTACCAATTACAATCACTTCTATATATTATAAAATAGAACCAACAACGTAGCCTAGATTAATTGGCGGAGTGGGTTAATTTTCTTGTGGTTTATCAAAAGAATGAACTTTGTACATGATGGAACTAAATATTAAAATGTCCGTTCTCTTTGGTTTTAATTGCCAAAACCTTGACGATACTCTAATCTGTATTCTCTTATTTTGCTGTTATTAGGAAAGTCAAGATGATAGACCGATAGGGTCTTCATACTTTCAAACGTATAAATACTATTAATCACTATTAAAATGTAGCACCATGTCCAGTCGTTAGGTTAAGTATGACGGAAATGTAAGTTGGTACAATTTTGACACACATCTGATTGAGTAAGGAGTTAATATCAGTTAGGTTTCTGCAATTTATTTTTCCTCTTTACATAATAATAGAAATAATTTACTTAATCAGACTGCGACAGGGAAATATTTCTCACGATCGTGAAAATAGTGAATAATTCCTAACATACGCCTATCCAATAAAGTTAGTATCATCTAATGATAATAAAAACTAGTTATTGGTGTAATTTTTTAACAACTGAGTGTACATTATCCGGCAGCGTAACTCAGCCGGCT
This sequence comes from Stenurella melanura, assembly GCA_963583905.1. Classification (NCBI taxonomy): domain Eukaryota; kingdom Metazoa; phylum Arthropoda; class Insecta; order Coleoptera; family Cerambycidae; genus Stenurella; species Stenurella melanura. The sequence goes on along the minus strand of OY757310.1, from coordinate 41,094,645 downwards.
AAGAGTCTTAGTGACAAGCGCGCTTGATCAGACCATCTATCGTGTACTGGGTTTGATCACCCAACCCTGGTAATGTTGATGGGCAATGGACATTGACTGTTTTTTTTTTTCCAAATGTCTAACTCCCTTCCGAACAGCCAAAGCTTTAGATTTGGGGGGTTGTTTACTACGTGTGGTGTGTTTATGTTTGTGTTTAGTATACAATATTGTGAATGCTGTTTATTACTATTCTTCATTTCAGAACAAATGAGATTATTTCAATACTTCATGTTCAAGAAACACATAGTATCAGTTTTGAATATTAACCAAATCGTTGTAGAAGATTCATTAGAAAGCATTTATAGTCATATTGGTGTCATCTTGGATGGAGATTGTGCAAATGTTCAAGATTTCTTAATACAGGTAGGTAGTAGGTATATCTTGTTTGTCAAAAATAAAGTAATATCTTTATTTTCAGTGCGGCAAATACAAATTTTTTGATGTTAGGCACCACTGGTTAATATTAAGTTCGACAAAACATTTCTCGGAAGACTTTACAAATGTATCGATGTATATAAATTCTGACATACAAGTTGTTTATCCTAGAGGAAACGGAAACAACGCTACTAAGAATTACACAATAGAAGAAATTTACAATCCTGCGTACGATCGTGGCGGTACGCTAAAAAATTATAAAATAGGTTTTTATAATGAAGAAAAAGGCTACATTCTTGAGGAAATATACAAATATTGGACACGCAAAAATATGACAGGAGTTACATTTAAAACGACAATCGTTGTAAGTTTAGTTTTATTATGCTGACGTTAAGTAATTACTTTACAAAATTGTTCGTTACACTAACAATTTGATACAGATTTTTTTATTTTACATTTTAAAACATACAGGATGTCCGGTAATCACGTTCAAAAAATGAAACTAATGAAAAGGTATTTAACAAAATTATTTAATCCACCTAGCGTATATACTGCAACGGGTTACTTTTTGTCTACTCGATAATAAGAGTAATTAATTAGAATACTACTTTTGTTTAATATTTTGTTCTAAAATTACCTTAAGCCTACCCTGCTAGTACGCTAGAAATAGATCTATTGCACGGTAGATCAATTGTCACTTAATCAACAACCAATCAAAACGATCCCTCCAAAAAAGCATTGAGATAGTAGAATTGGGTCTAAAGACGGGCATTCAAGGTGGGACTTTCATTGAAGACGCTTATCCAAAGAATTGTTAAGATATTCTAAAAAGTTTATAATATTGGTCATCCCACCTATCTGCTTTAGTAAATTGATACCCAGAATCAATGTTATCAATAGTTAATGAGTTATATAGTGAAATAGTGTGGTTCCCAATTACAGACGAATTAAACTGTAAGTACAACTTTCTGCTTCGTGTTCTGCATTTTAAACGGCCGACGCCATAAACCACGTTTGCTAACGTATTTAGTTAGTCATGATCCTGTAGTCCCTGAATGTTCGGTAACCAGAATTATAATTTCCGGACATTGTATCCTGTTATAAACATTTATTTTTCATCGGTGGTTTCCCTGAAAAACTGATTAGTGAAAACACCGTGAGTGTTCGAATTTAAACCTCGGCGTGTACTCAAGTAAATCTTTCATGGTGTGCGAAAATATGTGTTAGTTCGACAACTAACATATCGAATATTAACTTGTCTAAAAAATTGTTATCATTTAACTTTGTTTCTTTAATATAAAACATTTACTTTACGCGAAACTGGCCAGACGCGAATGTTTGAGTTTATATTTTGCATTTCCATCCAATAAGTTTTTGTATATGTATTTATTGTTTATGCTATGTTGTTTTTGTATATTTAACCAAAGTGTTTTGTTATTCACTCACCCCGGAAGTCTCGTGCTCATTTAATAAATAGAGTTATTTGTAATTTATTTGTTTCATTTTTTAAATACATTTTCAGGTATAATTAATCAGCAATTTTCTTAAGATATTTTTAATTAGAAACTTAAAATCTTTTAAGTTACAATACAAAGGGGTAACATTTACTACCCTTCTTATAATATTGTAATTATTTTTCTGCCTGCTATTTCTCTTTCAATTAAAAAAAACTTTAAGCGTTATGATTCATTTAGAGAATATTATACCTCTTGAAGAAATTTCGTAAAATCGACCGTTTTTGAGAAGAAAAAACTAAATTACATCTACCTAAGTGATCAATCAAAAGCGACGAGCCCTATTATATTATTCAAAACACTAAATAGGGTGGTGTCAGGTATGGAAGTTTTAGAAAACAGTTGTAAACGTGTATTCAAAAGTTGGAGGTCCTCATTTTGAACAAATGCTTAAATACTTAAAAACAACAAACTTGTCTTTATGTTTCAATTTTTTACTATTTAAATTCATCATTGTGTATCGTCTATTTAAACTAATATAATCGTGTTTGTCTCTTTTGATTGCTCACTTAGGCAGATGTATTCACTTTTTTTTTTTTTGTCAAAAACGGCCGACTTTATGAATTTTTTTCACGAGGTAAAAAAGTTTGCAAATGAATCATAATGTTTAGTTGTTTTTTTTAATTTAGAGAAAAGCAACAGGCAGAAATATATTTAAAACACTAAATAGGAAGGGTAGCTAATATTATCCCTTTGTATACACGTTAGGTAAATGAAATAATTTCGTTAGATGCCTCTTCATTAGTAACCAAGGTGTGCCAAATTCGTCTTTTTCCGAATTACGTTATTTTCAGACAGAAATTAAAACCCGTTTTCTTGCACATCCCTATGCGGATGTAGTTGGACAGGAAAGGCTTATTTTGAAAAATTTTATTTGGAGAGCCCACCTTCCTGTTTAATAAGGAATTGGTAGTTAAATTGTTTGCACGTTATTACGAGACACAATGCATATAATGTGTTGAAAACCAACAAATAAGATATAAATTAGGTTTTGAAATTTTGAGACTGTATTCGTTGAGGGGTAGCTTTGAAAAACAAAAGAGTTCTTACCCCTCTAAAACGAATTCACGCACTTTATCTCCAAAAACCACCAACAGTAGTGATTACTGGAGGCTGATGGGTAAGACGTATCTACAGCCTTTGTTGCTTCAATATCTATAGCGAATTGGAATGAGAGAAACTCTGGATGTATTATTGGAGATGGCAACATACATACCTCTGATATGTATTATTCGCTAACTGTATGAAGAAAATTCTGCTTTGATGAAAGTTGAAAACTGTAAATTTGGCAAGGGCATCAGACGAGGTTGTGTTCCATAAATTACAGCAAAGAGTAAAATTATAATTGTAACCGAGAAAATGAAACCAACCGCTACAAGTTAAGGATAGGCATCAGAGAATTTTTCGACAACCCTTGTGAACAGTACCAGTAGCTGCGAATATAGGAGAGAGCTTTGTAAGGTCGTGCGTCTAACGTGCAATCACGACAGATGGCGTGATACTGTTAGATGTACCATACAGTAAAGAGCATCAACAAAAATTCTGCATCCTAAGTTGTTCGGAATAAAACGAGACAGGCGTAGGTTGCAGTCTTTTTTCGTACTAGCTATACATATATTATGTGAAATCGTTATTTTTCTGTCTCGTACCGTCTACCATCATTTATCTATCATTCCAAGAATCACCCGAAAAATTCTGCCTTGTCGTTGGTCAAAAATGCGTTCAGGTTTTCAAACAAATGTTTAAGAATAGATAATATCTAAAGTTGTTTTCGCTTTTTCAGCTCAACTGTTTGCTTTGTTTGTATAATCAATATATTCATTATTAATGAGAACAGCGTCTAAATTACGGCTATCTGAAGTTCTTTTTCTTGCTTTGCTAGTTGATGTCTTTACAAGAGATACCTCTTTTATTATTCTTTTCAACTTGTAAAAAACTTAAATAACAGTCATTGTGATGAGATACTTCATTACAGGTTTCAATTTTTATTATATGTATTAATCTATCAATTGTTTCAGATTTTTTCTGAATAATAATACGCTTGTTCTTTTTATTGAGTTTCCATGTGTCAAATAGTTATATAATAATATATTGACTAAATTATTGCCTCGACATTTTCAGTATTATATATGTTATATATTTATGAATTATATAGCCTAAACATAATTTTGAATTGGACTACCTAGTCATCATTTATTTAGGGTATAAGGTTATTTTCACTCAAGTATTTTGTTGGCTATAGCACCCAAAAGCATGCCAACATATGTATCATTATATCTCCTAGTATAATATTACCTGACCTAGCAAAACTTTTTAAATACATGTTTTTAATTCTGTATTCTTCAATTTTGATGCGGTGGATTTTGTGTAAGCCTATTGTATAAATTGTTTTGTTATTAGGAAAAATTGTAAGATAATGAAGTAAGAAATTAAGCTGCAAAGAATAATGGTGAAAGTCATAGAGATGTACCAGTTAAGAATGCCACATAAGACTATCTCTATTCCTAATGACCCCCCCCTCTCTCTCTCTCTTTTCTTCCCTCTTTTTCCTTCTTTTTCGTTATCTATTTGTTAATTTAGAAAAAAGTTGTCTATTACATCAGTCTTTTTGTCAAACATTGCAAATAGCCCTCCACATATCTTATCTCTATATCTCCATGTAGTAAGAAAATTTCGGAAGTCTTGTGTTTCGAGGGCGCCCAAGAAAAGAGTGGCAATGAGGGGTGACAAAATGTAAGAATTGCAGTTTATTCACGTTGCTCAAGGAAAATATTATTAATTGGAATAAACACATGGGATATACTTGTGCAGCTTCTTGAAGAAAACCAAATATTAAATATTTATTAATTAAACTACTTTGTTGGTTACTATGTGTTGCAAGTATTAAAAGAACAGTAAATTGAACGTGTCAACTGTTGTTTAAAAATTAAGGAACCTGTAAGATCAACCTATCTACATTTACTACCATATTTTTCAGCTGCCAGTTCCATTTGAAGAAAAACTAGTGGACTATTTAAATAATGAGAGAGATCGAGAAATTAACACTTTTAACCGATTTCATTATAATGTGCTAAGTTCCTGTATGCACTACTACAATTTCACGTAAGGGAATATAATTCTTTATAATCACAATACGATAAAAAATCGAAATTGTTATATTATGACACTGTTAATATAAACAAGAACAATATAGTATTTTACATTCCACAAGTTTGGCTGAATACAAAGTACAAATACATAAAGTGAAAACACGTAAAACAAAGAAACATGTTGAATAAGAAAAAGTAAACTAAAAACTTAAACCCGACTAGGAAATTATATTACAATATCAATGATAATTCTCCTATTGAGACCTTTTACTCCATTAACATGGGGGGAGGGGAGCACCGGTCTGAAACTACTTTGACTATACGTTTTTGGGTCGCTGGCGATGAAAATCGGGGTCTCGCAATCCGAAAGTTTAGGAATACTCCTAAAAACGTCAAAAACCCCCATTTTAGAGAGTTTTTCGAGATAATTTCAATAAAAATCAAAAAGGATCCTATAATATATAGGGGAAATATAGGGAAATTTGAAGTAAAAAGTAAAAAAAAAGAAATTAATTTTAAAAAAATCTTACTTCGATTTAGGAGTGGTTATCCCTAATCATATAATTGGCTATATTTGGTATAAATCAACCACCTTTGAAAATTAATATTAAATAAAATATGTAAAACATTTTTTTTAAGTTAAACGGTTTTATTGTAAAGAAACATAATAATGATGCAGATAATGTACTAAAAGCTAAAAAATAATTAGGAAAGTACCAAGTACCAGTCATCATACCGCTCTCCTCATCAATCTAGAGCATTGATCAGACTAAAATAAAATTGTGGGAAGAGTCGAACTTCTATTCTCTACAGTCAACCGCTCATATCATTATAGGTATGCTTTGGATGCATCTTATCAATAAACAACTTATGCAAGAGGTGTGTAAAAGTAAATCCGTCACCATCACCGTGTGCGACATCGCAGAACGATCATTTACATATTTACTTAGGTTACGCTACGCTCCACGATTTTATTTTAGTCTGATCAATGCTCTAGATTGATGAGGAGAGTGGTGTGATGACTGGTACCTGGTACCTACCTAATTATTTTTTAGATTTTAGTACATTATCGGCATCATTATTATGTTTCTTTACAATACAACCGTTTAACTTAAAAATTGTTTTTTACTTATTTTCAAGTTTTTAGTTATTTAGTTTTTTACATTAGTTACTTCTAAAGTGTACTGTGTTCTACTTATCAAGCCCTTTCATTTGATACCCATGATGAGGGGATTGAAAAAACAAGTAATCCGCTATTTTGTGGTGGCGGCCGTCTTGAATTTTGAATTTTTTCATGGTGTACTGTATTCTACTAGTTAAGACCTTTCATTTGATACTAATATTGAGGTAGTTGAAAAAAAATATGTAATTCTCCATTTTGTGGCGGCAGCCGTCTTGGATTTACAATGATAAAGAATAAATATAATTGTATCTTCATCAGAACTAAAGGTGTCTACCAAATTTCAGATCAATCAGTCAATAGGAAGGGGGTAAAATATCAATTACTAGATTTGACTCGCACAAGACACAAAGTAAGCTGAAATAAAACCGTTTAAAAATGGGAATTTCATAGGATCATTTTTCATCTTAATTGAAATAATCGCGAAAAATCGTGTAAAAAATATGTTTTTGGCGTTCTCAGGGGTCTTCCCCAACTTTTCGGATTGTGGGACCCCGATTTTCATAATCAACGACCCAGAAAATATATAGTCAAAGTAGTTTCAGATCGGTGTCCTTTCCTGCACTATTTCGCACGCTTTGAATGGAGTATTTACTTTGATACCAATTTCGATTTGGATTATAGGCAAAATTTATATCATCCGAGACAATATGACGGCCAGTGGACGTCCTATTATATTTTTTATAGCCTATGCCACTCTGACATTGAGATGAGTCCAACGACACCTCATTTATAAATATCGGTCCAGTAGTTTGATCGCTATGACGGAATATATATACCCACCCACATAAGTATATAGACTGCCAAAATTATAACCCTTCCATTTCGGCTTTGCCCTAGTCGGGTAAAAAGTACTTTCTGATCTTGTAACCACTTGACTATTTATTAATAATTAAAATGATTGATAAATTATTGCTTCTATTCTATTTTAATAGTTTTTATTAGGTCCAATAGAGTGAGCATAATATTGCAAATTTTCCAAAAAGATGGTTATGAGATCCATCCGTAAAAGCAAAACCGACAGATCAATTCGCACTTTTCTAAAAAAATTATAAGATTTCCAGAATGAATCCTTTTAAGATAGTAAAGGCACAACTCGTTTTGTATTGAAGTAAATGTATCATTCATACCACATCATCAACGAATTATTTCAATTATTATACTTTATATTTTCAACTATAATTTCAGGGCAAACGTTACGTTATCTAAATCGTGGGGTTATAAAAATGAATATGATAGATTTGATGGACTCGTAGGAGAACTTGAGAAGAAGGAAATTGATTATGGAAGTTCGCCTTTGTTTGTTAGAACAGACAGAGGTCAAGTTATAGACTATGGAAGAAGAACTTGGACATTAAGGTAATCTCTAACCTACAGAAATATTTATAAACATAGTATTAAGGACATTGTTTCACCAATTAATATGATAGACCTTTGCACCAATGAAACGTTATTATTAGTGGAAAAACAACTAGATCGGCATTTGACGGCACGAACATGCTTCATCATTGTAAAACTCTACACACAGTTTTATCGATGTAAAACGCGATGTAGGCATTAACATAAGTATGTGATAGTTTATTTCGTGAGATATTTTCAACAAAATCTACTTGTAATGTTATTTATTAATATTTTCTCAAACTTGCTGCTGACCGTTTTGATAATCTCTGTCTGTCCATCTAGACAAAATGATGAACTGATACCGAATCCGATAACCGTTTTATTTTTCCGATCCAAGTATAACTTAGGTTACACGCCGCACCGAATCCGAAAACCGTTTTATTTATTTGGAATCAATTCAATTTAGTTTTGCCAAGTTCTTCACATTTGCACTCTGACCGTCCATTTATGCACGATTGCTTCTGCAGATAATCGCTTGCTTCTGCCTGCTGTTTTTATTACTTACTGTAGTGTTGTTTTTTTTCACTTACCGTGTTTTGTCTTTTATTTTTCTACTACCGATTACATATTTTTTTGCCGCTCTCACCATTTGCTTGCTTACCACTGCTTGCTTCCAAATTAATATGAGCAACTAGTAGTTAACTAGCTTCTCACCGCCTGTTTCCTCGTAATTTTGGTACCTGATCGTTTTACTTTGCTGTTGCAAATTTTATTATGTTTAATAAACTTTGTTATTTACCGACATGTGCCTTTTACTGTTGAATGTGAGTGAAAGTCTAATCTGCTGTCCAGGACCCCTGGACATAACCGTTTTCCCACTGTAGCTATCCTAGCCCTACTGCAACAGGCTGCGTTAGGTGGCTAATGTGGGACTTTTGCCCTACGTAAAAATTGCAAAGCTGGCGCTCGAGAATAACCGAAATTAATCTCAGTGCTAAAGTGACACTTCCACTTGCCTATGCCTATGCGTTAGGCAACTGGAAGAAAGCACGTCACAATAGTAATGGACAAGGTGCACCTTGTATATCTGTAACTATTTCAATTTCCCTACTTTTATGTTTCGAATTCCTAAAGCCGTAGGTAGTCTTTTACAATTTAACCATAGAGAAAAACTTTTCGGCAAAAATGATATGTAAAGGTGTACTATAGCTCATACAGGGACAAGTTAAATACCTGCCTGCAATAGCATGAAAACGTAGTTTCAAAATAACTATCACTGAAGCAGCTAAAATCAAATAGAAATGCTTAACTAAGCACGCAAACGGATTATTTTATGTGCTACGTACAATTGAGATAAAAGTTAAATTAAACATTTTAAAACCCATGACACAAAAAAGAGACCTTTAAAAAAGAACAAATAATTTACATTCACTGCATCGAAACACTGGATATTCTTTTTATATAAATTTATTGTTGGATCATGGATTAATAGTTTTGAGATAGGTAGGTAGAGGTATAGTATTCGTAATCGGTAAAAGGGAGGCGCAAGAGACGCTAGACGAGATATAAGGTGCCGACAACATCGTCCTTCTTTTACCTCCTATTCATAAAGCGAGACACAAGGTCATGAGCTGCTCAAGTCGCGTGTCAGAGCGTGCCAAACAATAGTCAGGACCGTTTCACTGATGTATTACGTTAGTCTTGTGCTAACATCTGAATAGCGCAACCAGTCTGAATAGATTCAAATTGTTGTTAAAAGAATTTCTACATCAAAATACATTTTATTCAATAGAATAATTTCTTACCGCTGTACAAAATACCTAAATATTCTGTATATTTGTTATAACTGATTATATCTTTTTTTAGTACGACGTATTTATGTATATATGTTGATATATGTATATTTTGTATTTGACTCGTCTATCAATCAATCAATCAATCAATAAGCTAATGTTTAGCGAAACAATTGTCGTGTTGACAATACATCAGTTAAAATTAAAAAAACAGTTCAGTGTTTTATTTGTTAAATTATTATATAGTAATGAAATAAAAAACACTAAACTGTTTTCCACGTTTTCACATATATTACGTCAACATGACGATTGTTTCGCTAAAACATTAGCTTCATCAGATGAGCGCACTGTTACACTACTCACAAATTGAACTTACTGGACTTTAAATACATGAAATTGAATTACCTGAAAATAAAATTGTGATTATTTACTTATAATATAAAATGTACTATTAGGAAATGGAATTAAAATAGATTAACAAGTGGAGAATTATTTATGTCGTTGATCGTTAAGTAAAATATTATCGTTTTTATAGGTACCTATTAATTTCTAAGCTCACAAGTAACGACAACTTTGATCCCTTACTAGCTGCATGAAGGATATCAAAATCGTCGTTAAATAAGTGCTTTTCTTCCAAAAGGTGATTTGCAAAGGTAGAATTATTTTCATTATTCAAAAAAGATTTTTTACGTTCCATTATCCGTTTTTTTAAATTTCTACCTGTTTGTCCCACATGTATCTTAGGGCAAGTCCCTCAGGTTAGTTTATACACTCCCGACAATTCTTCTTTTTTATTCTTATCTTTATTGTTTTTAATAATAGAGCCTAAAGTATTATTAGTTTTATAAGCTATATTCAGACCTTGTTTCTTTAAAAAAGTACTAATCTTTTCTGACGGGTCGCCCACCTCTACCTCCCACCCCTTCAATGGAATCATCTCAATCTGATGTCATTACAATACATACGTGTACTAACTTTCAAGTGAATATCTCAATTTTATTTTATCAACCCCTATAATAATGGAGTAAGGGTGGTGGGGGGTTGAAAAATATTATTAAAAAATCTGAGGCCTTGGGTTCTAGGACATACACCGAATTTCAAGTAGGTAAGTACAGAAACATACAGGGTGTCCTGAATTGCATAGGCCAAACTTCACTAAGTAATAATGACTTTATTGTTTTTTGGTTTTCTGTAGTTCATTGTTCTGTAGTTTTATTATTTCCTTTTGGAAAAAAGGTTCAATTGAAAAGTAAAAAATGGTCATGTTTAGTAATATGGAGTACGCGGATATTGATTTTATTTATGGATATTGTATTGGAAACGCGAATGCCGCGGTACGCGAATGTCGCAGAAGATTTCCTAATAGAAGGAAACCATCTAAAGACGTCTTCATTCGAACCCACCTAGAATTTAGAAATGTTGGACTTAACGGAGGTCCAAGAAATGAAGAACAGCGAAATGGGCGATTTAAAAACACAATTTTGGCCAAATTTAACAATAATAATAAATTAAGTATTAGAAGAGCGGTCCAACAGCTGCGTGCGCAAGCTGTGCATGTTTCCAAAAACAAAGTTTTTCGGATTCTGAAAAAAAAACACAGAAAAGCTTTTCGAATGTAGCCAGTCCTAAGCCTTCAACCAGGTGATCCCGAAAGGCATATCAATTTTTGCTATGGAACAAGATTCCGATTTCGGAAGTAAAATTATTTGGACTGACGAAGCTACCTTTAACCATAATGGATCGGTTAATTTTAATAATTTAAGAATCCGGGCTCATCAGAATCCTCATATAATTCGCCCCAGGGCATTTCAACAGGAGTTTAGCGTTAAGTATGGTTTGGTGTTATAAACGGGACTTTTTGTAGGCCCCACATCCTTCCTCCCCGTTTAAATAGACCATTATTTAATGATTTTTTAAATAACCATTTTTTTCAATATCTCGAGGATATTCCTCTTAATTTAAGAAATGAATGCTGGTTTCAAATGGACGGAGCTCCTACACATTTTGCTGTTGAGAACCCTTTGTAGGTAAACAATAATTATCCTGGAGGTGCAAGAGCCTGGCCGTTCATCGGATTTAACTCCAGTTGATTTTTTTGTCTGGGGCTATTTAAAGGACAAAGTCTACGCAATCGCTAAACACGAGAGAAGAGTTAATAGAAAGAATTCTAGAAGAATGTGAAAATTTGCGGGCTAATCCTGATTTCATTCGTAAAGCTACACACTCTGTACGGCGCAGATGTCAGAAATGTGTTGAAGCTGGTGCAATGCACTTTGAACAACTCTTGTAATTTGTAATTTACCTTACTTTAATCTAATTCATTGTTGTCTAATAAAAAATAATGTAATCAAATTTTGTTTTACTGTTGTTGTTTTTCTGTTCTGCTAAAATTATTCATAAAATACTATTTCCGAATAAAGTTCAGATAAGATTTACTCAAAAACTGATAATTTTAGAGAAAAAGCACAAGAGACTTTTTTGTGTAGAAAACTTCAAATTTTTAAGTTCTGCTCATAAATTAATTTAAAAGTGTCACACAACAAAGTTGGAGCTAAATTACACCTAGCCCATCCAGTTTCACTCATTCCTGAATGATTTTCGTACATAGTTGTCATTTTTTCTTAAAAAGCATAAAAAGTTAAATTCCTGTGTAAATTATCATTTGCTTATCTTTGGACGTTTCGAAAATGTTCATGAAAAAACATTTTCAGGAGTATTACTTAAACATCTTTTATCTCGGAAACTAATCACTTCCCGACCCATGTTTATAGGAACTTTTTTCTTATTTTGAAAAGTTGTATTACTTAGTGAAGTTCGGCCTATGCTATTCAGGACACCCTGTACTATATCTTTCAAAACAAAATACTTTGCCTGCTATATGCCACGATCAACATTGGATTATAAGAAATATGCACATTACAGCGTAACTGTCAAAATAATGTTAATTTAAATTTTAAATTATCCTGTTCAACGAAACCAAAAACAAACAACTGTAGACAAAAACACTTACCAAGGAACTTTCACATACACGTGTTGCGGTATCCTACAGCAATGATCCACTCTTCAGTGCTACTTTTTTCAAAGTTGATCGTGGCATATACCCGGCAAAGTATTTTGTTTAGAAAAATATGTGTTTCCATACTTATCTATTATAAGTATTTAGTAAGAACTGAAATAATTACTAGTATCTTTTTGCTAGTAATCTATTTATTTCCTTATTCCTTAGGTAGGTACTATTTTACTCCTTTTTGTGACTCGTTCTACACCGCAAGTTATTACTGAATAAAGATATTTTATTATTATTAATATTATTATGATGTATAAAATCAAATACGTACCTATATTATGTAAAGTTTATATCTGTGAATATATAGACAGTAGCGGTTTCCAACGCACTAATGATTTTTTTTTCGAGTAGTGATATCTGCAGTAAATCAAATAAGGTACCTACCTAACTGAAATATATTAATCGTAATCCACGGTCTAACAATAAATTTACAGAAATGAAATAACCAATGTTTCAAGTCAGTGAATATAAATTATGTGTTCCTTTTTAAAGGAACTGAGATATTCAATATGGCATATAAATCAGTCGAAATGAAATTACTAATATAAAATAATTTGAAAATAATATATGTTAATATATTTCTTAAAACGAATTTCCAACCTGAATTTTTACCCGTATTTAGGATTCCATGTACATAAAATGCATCAGAGTACACGGTAATTAATTTTAATTTTGCTGTTTCAGGGCGGCTTTTATTTTTCGGAACCCAAAATCTAGAGGTTCTATAGAAACATTTGTAAAACCGCTCTCTCTGTCGATTTGGATATTAACTATATGTTCCGCAGGGTTGGTTATATTTTTTCTAAAACTAAGCGGTATGTACCAGAGGAAAAATGATGTTCACCTACAAGTGGAAAGTTCATGGAGTTATTTTATAATATGGACCGTAGGGGCACTGTGTCAACAAGGTAATGTAATATATTAGTAAGCACTCAAAACTGAACGTACCTATAGTTGTTTCGACTTTAGACACTTTAAGAGTAATTTCTTATGGCTAAAATTGGGTATTTAGATGTCAGATATTAATCAATCTTTACCAAAAGGAAAGAGATGAATTCGAAAAATATAAGTTTATAGGTATCACGTAAAATTATTTTATTTAAAATTCGAGGGTAATCATTATTACATTTTTTCCGTCTTCGATTCTTTGGGACTTCCTGCCACACGTATGTTTTCTTTTTAAGCGGTGCTCGGAGAATCTACAAAATATCACATGTGGCAGGAAGTCCCAAAGAATTGAAGAAGGAAAAAAATTAAGATAATGCCACAAATAACATTTAGACAATATTGTTACATTTATTTCATTTCATTTCATTTCATTTCATTTCTTTTCTTTTCGTCTCATTTCATTTCATTTCATTTCGTTTTGTTTTATTTAAATCGTACACATCATCCAAGAGTACAAAACCAATTGTAGGATGGGAATCTAAACTAACGTACCCAACCCTAACCTAAATAAAAAGTAAAAATTATGAAATTTTATTTATTATATTTATAGTAAGAACCACTATAAATATAATAAATAAAATTTAGGAAAATATATCTAATTCAATGCAATGAGTTTTGTAACTAGTACATGTATTATATAGAGGAGAAAATTTTAGCATATTAGATCTAGGACTAGACAAATTAAAGCTATATATGGGAACAACGAGATATAATGGCGTGGTACATGAAAATTCTGCTGACTGAAGATTTGACTGCATAATTTTATCTAGAAAACGCAAGGCAAACGGCTCATGCCTTTTCGACGAAGAACAGTAATATCAATCTATAATATATTTTGAGGAACCACAATTGATTGATATGTACCTTCAGTTTACAAGTTTAAACATTTCCTAACATCTTAACGTCATCTGCATATATTAATAAATACACATCCACATTACCACTGATGCCGTTAATAACAATATTACAGAAAAGTGGACTAAGTATCGAACTCTGGAGTACTGCTGACGTTGCTCAGAATGACACTCTATCGGTTAAGTAAATTTCAAGAAATTGAAGTAAGTCGGCAGATGTTCCAAGTTTGTCAGGAGTACAAAGAAGTATACTATGGTTTCGTCTGTCAAACGCATTAGAGAAATATGTATAAATTGAATCTATCTGGATTTGAGAGTCAATTCGTTCCGCAATGTACTGAGTAGGGCAAATTAAATTTGTTACGGTGGAACGACTTTTCATAAAACCACGTTGTTGAATAGATACTTTCTGCTGAAGATGTGAATAAATGTTTTTATGCAGTAGGATTTCGAAAACCCTACTGAAGTTAAATATGATTTTTATTGGTCCATAGCAATATACCATTTCTTTCACTCTTTTTGTACACAGTAATACTCAGTGGCGTAATTAAATTGTTCTTGCGGGCCTTTTGAGAAGCCCCTGTAAAACATGTTTTTTCCTTGTTTGACTACTAAATGTATGTATTGAATGGAATTTTAGATTTGAACAAAAACACACTCTTTATGTTGTGATTAATTTGACTTGACTTTCGTTTTGTGAAGTGTGAGGTGTTGACGTATTTGGGCTGGTTAGTTACGGGGCCCCTAAAGCTCCCGGGCTCATGTTCCGCGGAACCCCTGTGGATCCGCCACTGGTAATACTTGTATTACAAATGCGTAAATATCTAGATTCTCATACGAAATAAAAAATAAACAGTTCTTCAAATTTGAAAAAATGTTTTTAAACAATTTGGGTTAATTATGAGATATGTAATATCTCTACTCTGAAACGAAAATATTGGGACATGCTGCATATATATTTGTTTCTTTTTAATTGTAGGTATATCTACTTCACCTCACTTATTGTCTGGAAGAATAACAATGCTATTTATGCTATTACTTTCGCTACTTATTTATCAGTTTTACGCTGCTAGCTTGGTATCCTATTTATTAATGAATTCACCTACCAGAATTAAAACCATCGACGATGTATTAAAATCAAACATGAAGGCCGGTTGTGAGGATATCTTATATAACAGAGATTATTTTCAGGTAACTTGTTGTTTCATAGTTAGAGAACTCAATAATATTTTGAATACAAATGGACTATTATGAATTATCCTGATTAGTGAAATTTAAAAAATCAGGGTGTCTACTAAATTTTAATCTTAAAATTCCCTGACTTTTCCAGGTTTTCCAGATAATATTTTATCTAAATTCCAGGTTTTCAACTTTCTGCATTCGAACAAATATGAAAGTATGTATTCACCTCAAAAAAATTATAAATAAACGGTTATTTTGGAGAACCCAATTACGAGCTGAATTATTTCTACAAAGTTTATCATTGTTTTTTAGTCCTTAAAGTCTCTTAATCAGAATTAACAATAGTAAACCGCTGCCCAAGGAATCACTACTTCCACATCCATATTTTCCATCCAAGTTACTTTAAAGAAAACATCTTGACTATATTTGCACTCTATCATGTGGAAATTATTTATCATAGAATTGTAATAATATTTGGGGCAGATGTCATTGAAAAATTTGAAGCTTTGGTTTTTACCACATACGTTAAAAATGAAGTTTCTAGCTTGCTCTACTTATTTTCCCCTATTGACAACCCTCTCCACCTCCCACCCCTTCAACGGAATCATCGCAATTAGATGTAATTACAATACATACATGTACTAACTTTCAAGTGAATATCTCAATTTCGTGTTAACAATTCCTTTAATAATTGTTACTGTACTCTTATCAGCTTGTTTTACTTATTTTTCCCTATTTACCTCTACTTAGCCTTCACTCCTTCAACTAAATGTAATTTAGTTTCAGATGTCGTTATAATACATACGTGTACCAAATTTTCAGTGAAAATCTCAGTTTAACTTTATCAACTCTTTTAGTAAGGGTGTGGGGTGGTGGAGGAGGGATGGAAAATATTACATAAAAAAACTGAGGCCTTCTCTTCTAGTACATACACCAAATCCCAAATTTCTGTACTTACCAGCTTGCTTTACTTATATTCCCCTATTCACCCCTATTAAACCCCAACCCTTCAACCTTCGTTATAATACATACGTGTACAAAATTTCAAGTAAATGTCTCAATTTTATTTTATCAACCCCTTTAATAATGGAGTAGGGGTGGAGGGGGGGGGGGTTGAAAAATATTATAAAGAACTTTGAGGTCTTGACTTCTAGTACACATCCAGAATCTTAAGTTTCTGTACCCTTATCAGCTTACTTTACTTATTTTACCCTATTTAACCCCCAACCCTTCAACGGAATAATCCCAAAATATAATCTAATTCCAAACGTCATTGTAATATATACGTATACCAAATTTCAAGTGAATATCTCAATTTTATTTTATCAACCTCCTTAATAATGGAGTGGGGAGTGGTGGATGGAAAACATTATAAAAAATTTTGACGCCTTGGCTTCTAGTACATACACCAGATTTCAAGTTTTTTACTCTTTCCAGCTTGCTTTATTATTTCCGCCTATTTACCCCTATTTACCCCCCAGCCCTTCACCAGATATGTTCTAAAAACAATTCAGTTCCAGATCTCATTATAACATATACGTGTACAGAATTTCAAGTAGGTATCTTAAACCATTCCGGAGAAAACGTGCGGACAAAAAAGTTACAGATCGACAGACGGAAAATTTTTCTTTCACTCAAATATAAAATTTCAACGTTTCATAACATTCTAAATCTATTTCAAGAAGAAAAAAATTTGAAATTTTTTTACGATTACTATGCTCCAATCCACTACGTGGATGTGGAAGTAAAAAAATGATAGAAATAGTGAAATAGTAGAAATAAAAAATTTATCTATTCATATATTATATTTTTAACGTAAACTATAATTAGTTTTGCAGAACTAGATCCGCAGATATTGCCACACGGCGACGGCGCTGATCGCGGCCAGACTATTTGAACTACCAAAGAGTATCAACTCTGGAACTACTAGGAATAAATAATAACTGAAAAAATGCGCTCAGGTATTCATATACCTATTTAAAATTTGTATCAAGAAGTGTTAAGTATTCATAATCTTCATTTGTGAGACATTTCTAACAGATTTAATAGTTTGTATTAATAATTATCTGAATGTAAAAATTCGAGGTTATAGTCCAGATTTTAGTCAATTCCCTGTTATTTCCAGGTTTTCCCTGACTAAAATAAATTCCCTGATAATCCCAGGTTTTCCAGATTAGTAGACACCCTGAAAATATAACCCTCTAATTTCCCTTGTACGAATGCTGTCTAAAATGTCAAATTCGCCACTCAAAGATGTAGTTTTGGAAGATTATGTAAATTTTGTGGAATGTCCTTGGGCATCTAAATATAGAAGGCGAAATCAAAAACAAGCGAAAAAAAATACAAATTTTCTTTACTGAAAAACATGATTATTGGAAGGATGGACGTTTATGTGGAAAGCATACAAAGACCAAGCTATTAATTTTTTTGTTTCTAACTCGTAATTCAGAATTATTAAGACAGAATTCACAATTATATCTTGGAATTCAAATTCACGACTTAAAGATGTAGTTTTGGAAAAATGCACATTTTGTGAAATGACCTTGTGCATCTATATATAGGGGGCAAAATTACAAGCAAACGAAAAAAAAATTCTAAATTTTCTTTACTGAAAAATATGGTTATTGGAAGGATGGAAGGTTATGTGGAAAGCGTACAAAAACTAAGCTATACATTTTTCTTTCTAACCCGGAAATCGGAATTATTAAGTCAGAATTCACAATTATATCTTGGAATTCCCAATTGTAAGTCGATATTCACAATTGCTAAGTCAGAATTTATAAACGATGAAGTAGTTTAAAATATCAAAGTGTTTGATTTATTACTTGTATTTTTCTTACTTGCAGTTTGATCGGTTATGTATTTTGTTATATGCTTAGTTCAATTGTCTTTCTCTATTTGCATTTTTGTTGTGGTGTACCTTAACCAAGTTTTTTATAATTTTCTCTCGCGGAGATAGAACGATGATGATAAACAAAATTGATGGAGCCTTCAAAGCAACTACTTGCATTTATTTTCATTTTCTACCATCTACCTTTATCTTTAACTTTTAACCGCGTGTATTGAATAAGATCAGAAATACTGATTAATGGAGCTCCCCTCCCTGAAAGTCAGAGTCTTTCTAAATTAAAATTAGAATAAAAATAATAAAATTCATTTTATGTTCATAGCCATAGCCATAGTTTTAAGCTTATTTCAAGTCTTGGATTTTGGGGTTGGCTAATAATAAAATTATCGTATGTTATGTTATATGTTTTTAGTATACTACTGACGTACCCTCAAAAGAACTATATTACAAGAAGATACTGGGAAAACAAAACAAATCAAACTTTTTGGATGTACAATATGGATTAGAGTTAGTTAAGAAAGGACAATATGCATTTCATGTCGAATTAGCTACAGCTTATCCCATTATTAGAAACACTTACGATGATAAGGAAATATGCGAGTTAAGGGAAGTTCAAATGTATAGAACCCAGCCGATGCATTCGAATCTTCAAAAGAACTCGCCTTACAAAGATATGTTCGACACATGGTAGGTAAACATTATAAAAATAGTATGCTATCTTGTAATGACAGATTTTGTTATTTTACTATAATATTACTTCTCTTATTTTCATTTAGCACTAAATATGAAGTATACAGGCTTTTTTTCTAATTGTTCAACTAAAATATTCATTAACTTTTTTGGCAGTTTACAGCGCTTGGCTGAAAATGGAATACTATCAAGGGAATTGCAATATTGGCATCCACCGAGACCTAAATGTATTAATTCAGCAACAACGTCATCTTTTAATATCGGATTGGATGAATTTTATCCAGCTTTGATGATTTTGGGAATTGGCATCATCCTTAGCTTAATGTTACTCAACATTGAGATCTACGCATGTTTTATAGCAGGAAGCACTTAAGAAGAAAAGTTAAACAATTTCAATATATTACAATCATACAATTTTTGAATTGACAGAAGTGATGTTTGACGATTAAATAGAAAATAATAGTATATTATTATAATATGAGCGATTATGATAGCCATTAATCACAAAGATAAAGTTTGAGCCCACGAGCCGAAGGCGAGTGGTGCAAATATTCTGAGTGAATAATAGTCATAATCTCGAATGTAATACTATGTTTTTTCTACACATATTAATAGTATATTATTATATGAGCGATTATAATAGTCATTATTCACGAAGATGATGTTTGAGTCCACTAGCCGCTAGGCGAGTGGGGCAAATTATCTGAGTGAATAATGGTCATAATCCCGAATGTAAAACTGTGCTCTTTCTACACATATTAAACATATGTTTTATTGAAATTTGATGATATTAATCAGTAACTACTCGTGGAAAAAAGTGGAAAACGTAAACAAACAATATGGCGGTACACTTGGCTGTCACTCAAGTTGATGAAAAACTATGAGTTTTGAATTTGAATTTGTGTGATGAATCCATAATTCGTGATTTTTCACAAAATAAATGCTAATAATTGTCATATAATTATATAAGTGTAGAAAAAAACTATATTTGCACCTTAAAAATTAATAATAAAGAAATAATGGAAAAATATGTAATGTTGTTACTATAGATAGCAAGGAAGGAATATGGTATGCATTAATTGAAAAATATTGAACAGGAACAATAATTACAAAAAAAATTGGCCATGTACTAATGAACAGAGTACCATATTCCGAGTATTTTGACGCGCTGATTTTGAATTCGTGATTCAATTTGCGCCGTGTCTTCAAAATCTCTCGATTAAAATACGATTTTCCGAAAGTCCTTCATAGCAGGAGTGAAATTGTTTTTGACACGTATTTCGATCCGCTGTATTCCAACTTGAGCCCAAGTTTTCGATTGACCATGTGAAAATTTTTTAACCGTAAATAGTCACGAAGAATTCGAAAACTCAGCACTTAGGTAGCGGTGATTAGTATACCAATGCATAGTCGTTACTTTCAACTTGGTTATACGTATTTTTATAATTATTGTCACGTGTCTCCACCCCTAGGAAACCACCCTTTAAAATCTGTGGGTTCCAAAAATTATAAGAAGAGATAAACACTAACACAAATTTACTGAATAACTCACCGACAACTTCATAAAACGTTTAATAACTAAAATACTAAAACTGACAAAAATCTCGAATTTTATCTAACCTCAATTCATTAAAAACTCCTCTTCCGCCTTTTTATATCGCTCTATATACTCTATAAATTGCCTTTAGAACAATCTAGCAATCTTCAGAACCTTCTACGGCAATCTAGAATATTGTAGAAATCTCGATCCTCTTCTATATGTTTCTAGGAAACGTACTACCATTGTCTCATAGGTGGCGCACAATACAGGGTTTGATGATACTGCAGTTACAGTTGCCTAGAATTCGAATGAGTGATAAAAAGAGAACCAGCATATCGCAGTTGTTTTCTAAAGTGTTGATTTTCCGAATTTTTAGCCACTTCTTGCGATGAAAACTTTTTTTGACGTGGTCATTCGGAAGTCTGGCCTTAGATTCCATTACAGCTGATCGAAATACGTGTCAAAAATAGACTCACACCTGCTGTGAAGGACTTTACGAAAACCGTATTTTAATCAATTTCTTCCCTTTTTAAATCTACTAAAAAAATTGATGACATGAAACCAATTGGGCCACAAATTCGTATTCAGTGAGTCAAAGTACATTGAAATATGATAATCTGTTTATTAGTTCACGATTGAATTGTTAAAAAAGGGAGCCAAACAGAGAGGGAGTTTATGTGTTAACATTGGTCGAAAGGTGTATATTTGAAAATATTAGTAAGTTATGGTACTCCTTTACACTTTTATCAACTTTTCTAAGAAAGGGTGATATCATTATGTCCATTTAATACTGCGAATTTCTTGAAAATGTGTCTGCTGATAGCAAGTTCAAAAGAGTGCCTCTACAGAATAATTTCTGGGATACATTTTCAAACATCCCCATCCCGTTGACTGTCGACAGGGCCTAGTTTAGCACAATATTCGTGTATCTAAGTTTTCAGTAAAAAAAAAAAAACTTCAAATGCTACGGTTTGGAATCGAAAGCGGGATTTCTCTTTGAGAAGGAAATAGAGAATGGCACACTATTCCCTCCAGAGAATATTAAATTTACTCCGGTATTTCTGCGCATATACATGCAGAACTAGATGTATGTAACATTTAAAGCATTTTGATGAGCTGTCCTCATAAACATTTTAATGAAAAAAATCGTTAATATGTAGAAGGTAATTTGCATGTCAATGTACGTACATTATTACAGTTTTTTTTAAATCCACTCACATTATCATTTGTGTTTAGTGCACACGCTGGGCAAAATGCAAAAACTAGTGTTAATTGGGACTATTTTGTTGATTCCAATTTTCGTAATCTCAGTTAATGCATCCTTAGATTGCAAAATAATTGAAAGGTATTTTGAAGCTAAATATGTAAACCATGCCACTATAATTGGTTGTTTCAATAAACGAGGTATGTATGTATGACTTTAGCTTTGGTAAGCATTTCGTGGCAGAATCTGTAAGTGAATTTACTATTACTACTATATTATACTTTACTATTATTACTATGTAATAGCATAAAGGAAATTGCAATGTTTAATCTTAGAACGTTGCAAATAACCACCTACACTCAACTTCAAAAGAATCGAACAAACCTGGACTACTAATGTTATGTATTTCGCTGTTTTGTACAAATGTTGGTAGAATTTTTAAATAATGTTGCTGGAAACCAATAAGCCTACCGCTAGCAAAGATACATGCGAAAAATTGGAAAATCATAGTAGTCTTAGTTTTATCGAAAAAAGTTATTAAAAAAAGGTGCTCAGAATCGCCAAAATAATCCAAATCATGATCGAAACATTTTGATTTTGTATTTTTTTTTCAAGAATTAAATGTTTCATATTTAATTTAATCATAATTCATATACCTATAACTATTATTTTATTTAACTAATTGTTATGCTATTCGAGGTCAGAGACAAATTAAAATATAATAAGTTGATCTTCAAATTATTTTCAAAACGTCCAACAAATCTGAATTTTGTTTTTCTCTCGAAACCAAACCAGTGGTGGAGCAAGGAGTCGCAGGTTCCTTGTGCAGAAAATTGATAATATAACATTAAAAACATTTATTTATTTCAAAAATGTAATACACAAATACAAAAAATATAGCCAGGACCGTCGAGTGAGAGGGGGTGGGGGGGCTAACTGCCTCGAGGCCCGGACATCTATCTGAGGCCCGATCACGAAGGTAAATAACCATAGACATTGGACATTTTATAAATATCTTATAGATATTCCTTACTACTTGAGTACACATTCGGATATGTAGTGGGGCCCATAAATATACTGTCTCAGGTAACATTCTGGCTCTCGTCGGCCCTGAATATGGGCTATAATCAGAGCTGCCTCTAGAGTATTGGCTGCTCTGGGCAAACTAGATAAATAGCCGCCTTCCCTTTCCCGATATGAAGGTACCACCTTCCATGTAAAAAAACTGCAAATTCTCAGAAATATTTATAAACAAAAAGAAAATTTAAAATATAAGATCTGGAGAAATTAAAAAAAAATTATTCGTCAAATAAAATCTAAATTTAATTAAAATATTTCCGGTTTCCTTTACCGCAGAGGAACAAATAAATTCATCATATTTAAAATTTCTTGCAGTCTCATGCTCTATGGCGATCAATGCCAAACCATTTAGATGCTACTTGACAGTTATTTTTAATTTAAAAAAGTTTCATTTTTCAGAAGGTAAAGAAACTGGTAGGGCAAGCGGTGTCCTTAGTGCTATTATAACATTCGAGCGAGTTCTTTCGAGGATGTCTGAATAATTAAATTCTACTGTTTTTAGTAGAACATTGATCTTTTGCTCTTCAATTTCAATAAAAAAATATCAAAATACATATTAAGGACAGCAGCTCATCTCATAGTTAAAGACTTTTTAAATCTTTGCCTTCACCACCAATTAACACGGCAATTTCATGCAGAAACTACATGAGTTCTTCGTTGCTATTATATATTATATTATACAAACAACAAAAATAATCACGGTAAACTTTTGGCAAATCAAATCTTTCAATAATGGAGTGACCAACGCTTTATAGAGTCACAATGACCTATGATTCTATCAATAATTTAATTGGTATAACATTTGTCAACATAAAATGAAGTAAAAAAAAAGCCAGCATCTACTGGAGGCTCGAACCCGGAACCCTTAGATTCGAAACCACAAGATCATCATTAATTGTTTTAAACATTTTAATCTCCATAAAAAGGTTACTATTCAATTACAAAGCTTTTAAAAATGAAGAGAACAGTTTATCAACATTCAAATTATAAAGTTTTTCTTTATTTACTGATCGATATTGTTCAGCTAACACTAATTTACTGCCGAAATCTTACAATACAATCTGACTTTTCTTTCTTAAGTTATCGTGCTTACAAGAAACGTGAAGGACGCAGAAACAGATGGATGGACGTTTTGAAAATTGTTTAGAATTCGATCACTAACAGAATGATATGAAATTTTTTTGTGTAATAATAGGAACTACTAATGACTAAAAAGACCTAAACATATTGCGTATCTACAATATTCTTTTGTCACAAATAAAATATAAATAATCAAATAGTCCAGTGTATGACGGTTTTTGGGTCCGATTTCCATCAAGAAGCATCAATTTGCTTGAAATTTGAACTCTAAGTAGGAAACATCAATTCGGGGGTCAGAATTTAGTATTGAAAATCGATAAGCAAAAAATGTTCTATAGAGTTTTTTCAAAAAATCAATACTTTTTGAGTAATTCGTGATTGAAATTTTTAAACGGTTTTTTACGAATAACTTAAAAACTATATTTTATCAAAAAAGTATAAGGAGCAAAAATGTAGCTTATAAGAGAACAAAGAGATTGCTTTTCTTTTATTGCTGTAGGCCCAATACAAACCGAATTATGGCTTGTTGAAGGTGGGCCTTACATATAGAAAATAAAAAAAAAAAATTACATTGAATAACAGGAAAACGGTCAATTTTACGCGAAAAATGCATAATACCTTTTTTTAAATTACTTTAAAAACCTTTAAAATGAGACATTACAGAACTCTCTAGCATAAAAACTAAGGAAGTTATGATGAAAATAAGGTAGATTTCTATTTTTTTCGTGGAAAAAACAGCAATGCTACCCTTGGCATTATTACCCCAATTGAAATTAAACGTAGTCAGTTTACAATTCACTTTATTTAAGCACTAGTAATGTGATCCAGAAGTTTAACAGGTTTAGAATGCTTAATTTTGAAAAAAGTTATGGTTAAAGTGGAAAAAGTAGTTTTAAAATTAAAAAAAAAATCATCTTTTTTCAAAATAACTAAAAAACTATCGAAGATACGAAGAAATTGCTACAGAACAAACAAGTTTGACTGAAAATTTTGTTTTTTTTATTGTCGTAGCTTACACATTAACCGAGATATGGCCTTTCAAAGTTCGTATTAGCGTGTGACTGGTACCGTTTTGCAGCCCTTTAAACGTTGAATTTTTAAAAATAAAGGGCTTAAAAAATTCGAAACCTTTATGAGCTCGTAGGTCATAAAATTTCCTACAAAATGGTTTTTATGATCAGCTTTCTAGCGTAAAAATGAAGCGAGTTATTTTCACAAAACCAAACGCATTTTTTTTAAATTTCAGATTAGGTAGATTTTGGAGCATAGATGAATATATATAAATTTACATTATAATACAGTCTTTCTAAATTTTCAAATTTTCATACTTTTACAAAATTTTTACACTTTTTTCCTCATTAGAGGTACTTTTGAAGGGTTGAAAAATTGCAATAAATAATTATCTAAGTTGAACACGATAACAAGATACCAAATTAAGATAAATGCTGTATTAAATTATATAAATATAAATTATAAAATTGTATACATTTTTTCATAATAAGGGATGATTTTTAAGGGTTAAAAAGTTGGGTTGAAAAATATATGAAATATAACAAAGTCAATAAATTGTTTTTTTCCCATTTTATCATAATAGGGGGTAGTTTATACGTGGTAAATAAATCAAATAAGGGTTGACAAATAAAAATTAGTGTCTTAAAACATCAAACAATCTTGATTCAAACCTCATTAACGTTTTTTAACTTATTAAATGCTTCAATTCATTATTTCATTAAGTTTTTGCAATAAGGGGTAGTTTTCATCCCTAAGAATAATTTGCGCATATCGGCATAGGGTAGGGAATGAAGTGGAACTTAAGTAAAGCTTAATTCCAAAATTTTATGAAAATCCATGCTTCTTGATAGGATTCGGAGGTAATACCATATTTTTACCGTCGTACATTGGACTATAAGTCAGAACCATAAACAAAATTATACATTTTGAACTACCTTTTGTAAGTCAAGTTTATCAGTTTATCATTTGTATATGAAAATATTAGATTCCTCTGCAGATTTTAGCCCTTTTGTGCATTTAACAACCATGCTATGCCATAGCTTCTTCACTGAACTAAACAGCTTTTGTCAGAAAAATGTTTGTTGTTTTCGAGATATTTTACACTCAATTTAAATGGATCACCCCGTATATAGGATCAATCGGCATCGGGTGTATATTAAAATTACTATAGTCTAAAGATGATCTAAACTGCAATTGTTTTGCAACTGAATAAATGTTACATAATATGAAGAATGCTGTTATTTTTCATTTCAGAACAAATAAAAATTGTTCAATACTTCAAGTTTAAGAAACAGATATCGGTTTTAAATATTAACCGAATCGCTGTAGAAAATACATTAAAAAGCACTGATAGCCATATTGGAGTCATTTTGGATGGAGATTGTGCAAATGTTCACGATTTTTTAATGCAGGTACGTAGGAATATACATCTCAGTGTTCCTTAAAGATAAATTAATGTCTTTATTTTCAGTGTGGCACATACAATTATTTTGATGTGAGGCATCACTGGCTAATATTAAGTTCGACGAAACATATTTTAAAAGATTTCGAAAACGTGCCAATGTATATAAATTCTGATATACAAGTTATTTATCCTAAAAGAAATGGAAATAGCACCATTAAAAATTATACAATAGAAGAAATGTACAATCCTGCGTATGATCGTGGGGGTACGCTAAAGAATTATAAAGTTGGTTTTTATAATAAATATGATGGTTATGTTCTTGAAGAAATATATAAGTATTGGCTTCGCAAAAATATGACCGGAGTTACATTTAAAACAATAGTCGTTGTAAGTCTTGTTTTTACTATGTTCTTAAGTATTTAATTTAAGAAGTTGTTCGCAACGCAACAGTATAATTTGAAATCTAATAAATGAGGAAAACGGTTACATGAGTAAATTGATTGTTTGAAATAACAGATGAAATGTATATGCAACCATACAAACATTTCTAATAAATCCAGTCATTCAGCTATGAATTATGTAAATAACAATAGATGGAGTCAACGGCAACAAATGATCATTTATAGTCTTCTTCATAATTTTAAGACATGTAAAAAATGCGGTAACTACAAAGCGGGCAGGCGGCATCTTTACCTATTCAATGATACCGCCGCGGGGACTCCTTTGGCGGAAATTTTTTATGTGCCTTGGAAATATGAAGGCAACTATAGGTACCCCACTATTATCCTCCAAACACATCTAAACTCAAGTGGAGTGCGGAAATAAATCGTCGCCTGAAAATATAAAATTTATTATTTTTATACTCTCAGATCTTCACAAGCGGCCATTATAAAAAATTATTTATGGTGCCGATCAAATGCATATATTCTTCGTTTTGTATTTGCGATGAGAATAATAAGGGATCTTGTTACGCTTTTTAGTCATGTCTGGAAACTAAGTGAGAAATAATTAAGTACTATGTACATTTTTGGTAGAAAATCAAATTATCTAAACTAATAGTTATAACAAAAAAACCAGTACAGTTAGTCGAAAGGTAGTTAAGTTTATCTCAAAAATGGGTTCCGCTTGTCTTTCGTCATATGGTCTGATAGCAACTAAAAATACGAAAAAATCATGTTTTCTGTGGACCCCAAAAAACCCTTTTCATGACATAACACATTTTCCTTGTTTTTTGTTGCCACGTAAATTTTAAAAATTCACTTTTGCGTATCGTCCTTGATTCTGTGAGGTTTTCGGGTCTTACAGATATTATCTGAGACAATCCTCCTTATATGAACCTTGTCTGTGACGAAAAAATTTGTGACAACAAATGTTCTCTTCGCATTTTTGTTTGTAGAACGAATCTTGATTTTTTTAATGATGCTCGAAGTTATGATATACAAACAACAGATACGTTTTTAGACCGATACATTGCAATTTCAATAATACACTTTAAATAATTGCTTACTAAGTGTAATATGAAAACTTGAAAGTACTTACATTTATACACACACACATATTCAAATACAGAAAAATGTATTGTTCTATTTTCAAGTCAATATTTTAATTTGAATTTCGAATAACCTTTTGAATAATGCCCTTTTTGATGCACTTGAAAACTCCACAATGCTCTTTTCTGCAAAGGGCATTGGCCTATTCCGAAAAAAATGAGAATATTCCTGGGACGATTTCAAACTTTTTTTACCTCTTGAAATGTTTTTCAAACTTCCTCTTTTTCGAATAAAAGTTTTAAAAATTTCGATTTTTCCTCGCCGGATAACTGAGAAAAATGACAATTTCATAAAAAACGTTTCGAACAAAAGTAGTCTATTTTCAGTCAGACAATTAGAATTTGTAATAAACAAGTGTATAATTAATGAAAATTATCCCGTAGGCACATGACTGCACAAGCTCCTAGTTTGTGCAGTCATGTGCGTACAGGATAATTTTGCCTCTTAGGCTGGATGCTATAGGACATTAATAAATGCTATTTACTACTATTTCTTCAAATACATATAAAATATTTATTAATTAATAGTACTTTTTAATTATTAGATGTTGACAAGAAGTTATATAATTCAGTTTTTACTCAAAACCTAAATAACCTGTAATGTATCTTGAATTTAAGTACTGTTGCATTTTTTAGTTGCCAGTTGCATTTGAGGGAAAACTAATGAACTATTTAAACGATGAAAGAAATCGAGAAATTAATACTTTCAACCGATTTCATTATAATGTACTACGTTCCTGTCAGCAATACTACAATTTTACGTAAGGGAGTATCATTTTTATTATTACAATTGGATAAACAACTGCAATTACTGCCATGTGTTAGTGAACATAATTTTGATTTAACGAAAAAAAGTTGTTGAAATTTATTAGTTCAGGAGCTAGCTCACAATTACCTGACACATTTGTATCAGCTTATTAATCTTTGTTCCTTAGGGTGCTATGAGAAATATTTTTAATGGTGGTAACTACACTAAATAACTCGAACTGTCTTTTATAAGTGACGAAAGTATTTATATTAAGCTAATATATTTTTAACAATCACGTACCACTTTGTGAATACAAAAATACGACTGGCATACATCCCGGTTGATGGAGGTTCAGATGCAGACATTCTAAACCTGCAAGCTAAGTCACAGGTCATGGAAAACAAGTATCAAGCTGGTTTATTTGTTATTAATTACCACTTAGTTATTCCAAATATACTATTGGGATACATACAGTGGAGGTACAGAGGTAGGCATCCATCCTGCATCCATCCTGCAAGGTGTCTACATTTAAGTATTAAAAAAAAATTCATATCACTTTTGTTGTATGCCATGCTCGAAGGCAAATCATTGATAGTGTATTTATATAGCTCAAAGAGGTTAGATAAATCTATGATATAGCTAATACAAGTACATCAGGTAATTGTACACTGGCTCCTACACTATATGGCATGCATTTATAAATTCAAAACACTTCATTAAATTTCTAGAATTAGTGTTTTTAAAAAAATACTAAATGCTGAAGTTGATTTGTACACAAGAAAATCTGTCTCTTATACCCCATAATCAACAAGCTACTGATTATTGATCAATGTATATTGTTAAATATAATTTTAGAACAAACATGACATTGTCTAAATCGTGGGGATATAAAAATAAAGATGGTACTTTCGATGGACTCGTAGGAGCACTCGAGAGGAAGGAAATTGACTATGGAAGTTCCCCTCTGTTTTTTAGAGCAGACAGAGCTCAGGTTATAGACTATGGGAGAAGAACTTGGACGTTAAGGTAATCTATAAACTAAAGAAATATTTATAATTATAATATTAAAGAAACCATTAGTAGATTATACCATTTAGATCTATTATTGCTCTATTTGCTAATTTGGTTAAGTAATAGGATAAATATTACAAGTGAGATAAAATACCAAATGCTGTAAAAGTTATATCTAATCAATATATAGATCAAGAATAAGAAATGTCCAGACCCCCTTTTATGTTTAAAATTTGTATCTTTTAAAAGACGTTCAAAACTCAGAGAAGACGCGTCAAAGCAATACATTATTATTCTAAACTGTATTGATTACAGTTTACATTTCTTTTACATACATTTTTATACTGTTTTTAACCAAAAATTTCGTAGTCGAGTTTTAATTTTTAGGTTACTTGTACTCGTTTGAAAAAAACATTTTTATAAATGCTTCTCTAGACCTGAACATTTATATAAATAACGGCATTTCTACGAGCCTTTGAAGCAATTTTCGGAAATACGTACATAAGAACTTCATTCTTCGAATAACCTAAGGCATTACCTTTTTGATATATTACATAAAACTGGGAAACATTCTGTATACCAAAGTACATTACATTACAAGCTATCAGCTGTGATTTTCTTTTCTGTTTCAGGGCGGCTTTTATTTTTCGGAACCCAACAGCTAGAAGTTCTATACAAACATTTATAAAACCATTATCTGTCCCGATCTGGATCTTAACTTTATGTTCAGCGGGGTTAGCCATATTTTTCCTAAAACTAAGCTATTTATACCAGAGAAAGAATATTCAGCTACACGTTGAAAGTTCATGGAGTTATTTTATAATATGTACTGTTGGGGCACTGTGTCAACAAGGTAATATAATACATATGTAAATGTGTATAGAATAAAGTGGTTAGCACTCAAAATTTAATTCGTATGATTCAGTTCAACTTTCACAGATAGTAACATTCGATTCCCAAAATCGATTATAAACTTTTCTCAGCTCCCAAAAATTTATATCAGTTGGTGTTACACTTTGACTTAATGAACAACACTAAAATAAAGTGTGACATAGAACCGTGAGAATGCAAGAAGTATTTTCTTCTAAATATAATTTTATAATGGCCGCAATTACTGTTTTAAATTCTACATTAGCTGCAGTATGTCTACTACAGCTCTTGCAACAGCTCACTAGCAACTGTAAACTAGTAAACAAAATCATTTAACTTATGTCATTGTGTCATTAGCTTCTTTCGTTTCCACAATTGTAAGCATTATTGCTCATTACGAACGTGCAAATGCAAGCTATAGATAATTCTAAATGTCAGTGCCAACCTTCCTCCATCTTTATAACAGCCATTAGGTTGTCAAATAGCTTTTGAAGGTGGAACCTGAACTGCAGCCAAACTAAACCTAAATAGTTGCAATAGACTATATGGTTATTTAACAGTTGTTATTTAGATTTTTTTACATAAATCAGTCCAGTACATTTAGGGGGTAATATTTTTTATAAATGACGAGAAGGACAGCCGCTTTGAGTAGTAATTTTTGCAATAAACAATTGAAATATTTTTGTACTCGGCATGACATTTACCTAGAAGTGAGTAATTTGAAGTGATGAAATAAATAAAAAATCACAAAATGCAAAACAGAATATTTCATAAAAACATAATATTTCTTAACGTTACTATCGCAACGTTATTATAAGGTTGTCGCGGTAGCTATTAGCTTGGGCTAGGTCTTGTTAACCCATGAGGACAGACTAATAAATAAATCATTATTCAACAAGTCGTATAAAATCAGTCAATTGAAAATTGTATATATATTTCATTGATGGAACAATGTACTACAATGGTGAGTCTAATGATACATTTTCACTAAGAAGGATTTGATAATAGCTGTGTTCCAAATTTGTAAAATATCTAGACTTTTAGTCGAAATATAACGAAAAGCGTTTATGAAATTTGAAAAGTTGCATCTCAGAAATTCAGGTTATTCATTTCATTTGGTCATGAAATCTATCCTTGTCCTGAAGGGTAAATTTCGAGACACGCTGTACCTAATTTTTATTTCTTTTTATTTGTAGGCATGCCAACGTCACCTTACTTTTTGTCCGGCCGAATAGTAATGTTGTTCATGCTTTTACTTTCACTACTTATTTATCAGTTTTACTCTGCAAGCTTAGTGTCATATTTATTAATGAATTCACCCACCAGAATTAAAACTGTAGAAGATATATTAAAATCAAACATGAGGGTAGGCTGTGAGGACATCTTGTATAACAGAGATTATTTTCTGGTAAGTGTTATTTTGTAGTTAGAGAACTGAATCATATTGAATACAAACGGGACGTAGTAATATTTCTTATGTAGCTATTACTTTTTTGGAAACATTCCTCTATTTTTGGAATTAATCTCCGATGTGGGTACTGTAAATGATAGGAGAGTTCGTGATCTTGCATTATATCTGTGCAGAAATCGCAATCACTTAAATCGGACAAATAAATTCGCGTTCAGTAAGTTCAGCCTTATTATTGACTCATGGTCAATAATAAGGTGGATGGTTTATTTATTTATTTCATCAGCGCGTTTACAAAGATATTTTGCATGAGTATTGTCAATATAAATTAAAGTTACAGATTATGTGTATAAAAGACATGGTACTACACTATACTATATGAATTAGTTTTTGATAAATAACACAGAAAATACAGTAATACACTAAATAAATAATTTGACCATAATGAAACACTGAAGAAAAAATACAGGATAGAAAGTATACAAGAAAATGTATAACCTAAGTATTTTGTACAACGACTTTGAATTCGTCCAGTGTATGTATATATTGTATTGATTATAAGAATTTTTTAAAGATTATTTCTAAATTGTTTAGTCGAAGTTGCATTTTTTATATCCCCAGGAAGCATATTGTAATAGTGAATGCCAACGTATTTTGGCGATCTTTCGAAAAAAATGTGCGAGTGTTTTGGTATCTGGTAATTTTTCCTTTCTCTAGTATAGTGTTTGTGGTTATCTTCCTGTTTTTTAGGCGTGTCTGTTTTTATAGACGAAAGTCAGTAACTTCAGAAGATATATATATGGAGGTGACCGTAACTATTTTAATTTGTTTGAATGCATCTCTACAGGTTTGTCTGTAGGGTATGTTAAATATCATTCTCATTATTCTCTTTTGTTGTATAAGAATTCTACTACATGCTGACGATTGTCCCCAAGCAATAATATTGTAACTAATAATACGGTAGACCAGGGCATAATATACGGTTGTCAATAGTTTTTTGTGTAGACTATTTTTTAATGTTAATATAGCAAAGTACGGTTTATTTAGTCTTTCGCATATTTTGTCTATGTTTTCTGTCCAGTCAAGATGATTATCTATAACAACTCCTAGAAAAGTCGTGCTGTTTGTGAAGTCTAGGGTTTCCCCGTTAATATTTAAGAAATAATTATCTGGAGGTCTTAGTTTAGTATGAAACTGCATACATGCAGTTTTCCCGTAGTTATGAGCCTATTTTCTGTGCAACGATTGTTGAAGTTCTGTATTGCATTATTAGCTTTTTCTTCAAGCTTTTGGGCGTTAGAATCCGATATAACTAACGTTGAGTCATCTGCATACATGAATAGTCTACCCTCTTCAATGTGAGAAGGCATATCGTTTACATATAAGAGAAAGATTAATAGACCTAGTACTCCCCCTTGTGGGGTGCCAATGTCTATTTCAAATTCCTTGGAGAAGATATTTTTCACTTTAACCATAAATTTCCTGTTTGTTAAATATGACAAAATCCATTTATTTACCGGTTTGCGCATGCCTAGTGCCTTTATTTTTTGTTCTACGAATTTCGGTTCCATCGTGTCAAATGCGCGGCTTAGGTCGAAGAAAATACACATTACTTTTTCATTTTTATCAAGTTTTTTATTTACGTATTGAATAAGGTCGATGGCAGCTGTTTCCGTTGAGTGTTCCTCTCTGAAACCATGTTGATGTTCACTTAATATATTGTTTGTGTTTAAGAAGTTCATAATTCTTGGTGCAATAGCTTTCTCCATGATTTTAGAGAAAACACTCAACAGCGCTATGAGTCTGTAATTTTCTTCATTAAACGGGTCACCTTTTAAAAATGGGCACTAGACATGCGGTTTTTAGTGAAGATGGAAACTCTCCTGTTAACACAGAATAGTTTATGATATCCGCTAAAGGTTGCGATAGTTCTAGGCTACATTTTTTTAATTAATTAATTAATTAATTTATTTATTTATTTATTGCATACACTGTTCAACAGGTAAGATATCCAATTACAGAACAGGAATAAAGGCATACAAAGCATTAATTACATAATATACAACATAGAAAGAAAGTAAAATTAAGAAAAAATTTACTTAAATGTACGAACTATGAATAACTAATGATACGAAGAAAGAGAAAAAAATAACATGGGAAATGTTTACATATAAAAACTATATATACATATATACACATATGTGATTCAAGGCAAATTAAGAAAAACAAAGACACTCACTGGTTATTTAATTTAGAACAATTTGTTTTATGTCACTAAGGCTGCAATTAAAAATATCGAAGTCGCTACATAATTTGTTAGAAGTACTGCAAATCGTATATAAAGGTGGATTATTTAGTACGTTGGTACGCGGCGTAGGTAAATAGAAAACTTGGTGATTACGAGAGGTTAATCTGGGAGCGTGAAAATTAAGCTTGCTAATTATTTCGGGTGCGTCAAAATCATTGTGTAGTAATTTAAACAAAAATACTTGAGAAAAGTACGTACGCCTATCCTCAAGAGTAGTCATAGAATATCTTTCAAGCAAGTTACTTTGCGGAAAACCAATCACTGGATAGGTACCGTCGGATTTGAACCACAGTAATTTAAGAAATCTACGTTGAACTGCCTCCAAGTTATTCTCGTGAACATCATAACTGGAACTCCAAATTAGCGATGCGTACTCAAGTTTCGATCTGACGAAGGATTGATAAAGTATTAGTATTAGTGAACTCTCGACTAGTACGAACGATAAATCCAAGTAACTGGTATGTTATCATAACCTGTTGATTTTTTATTAGGTAATGCTCGGATAATATCTTGAATTTCTTGTGCAGTAACCGGTTCGAAAAACATTGACTTTCCATTGCTATTTTTTCCAGTTGTACAAGAGCCTGATATATTATTTTGGAAGTGAGACGTTAACATATTTGGTACAACTGTTGAGAAGTACACGCCGAATTTATCTGCTATTTCTGCTGATTCGTAAATCTCTTTCTCATTATTTTTTATAATGATTGTTTTTTTTTCGTTGGTGTTTCGTCCTAGACTATTGTTTACTATTGACCACAATGTTTTTGTTTTGTTTGCCGAGTTCTCGATTATGTTATTGTATTGATTTTGTTTTTCATTTTTTATTAGTTGGTTGAGCTGATTTTTTTCTTTAAAATATTTCAAATGCTAACAGAAGAATCTTAAAGAAATTTTAGTTGCTGAAACAGAAAAACTCAACGAAAAATAAAGTCTGCATCCAAGGAGTGGAGGCTGCTTCTACGCTCATACTTATAGTAACTCAGCCAAATAGCAAACAATCTCCAATTTAGGTTGCCATGTATTCAAGGTGTATTTTATGACAAGTAAGAAACACTGGGGTTTGTAAATGTTCCAGGTAATACTTGCAAAATCTACCGTTAGCCGTTAAATTGACATTCAGTTTCTATGTGCCTATTTGTCCGATTTAAGTGATTGCGATTTCTCCACCGATATAACTGCGGATGTTTATCTGGCATCGGACTAGGTGTTGGTCTTCCTATGTATTACTTCCACATCCACTTAGTGGAGTCGAAGTATAGCATCGTAAATAACTTTTCAAACATTTTTCTTGTGGAAATAGGTTTAGAATGTCATGAAACGTCGAGATTTTAAAGGGCGAAAAACAAATTTCTGTTGGACTGGTTGGTCTGTTGTAACATTTCTCTCCGCACGTTTTCTCCAGAACCGTTTAAGATATTGATTTGAAATTTTATACACGTATGTACTATAACGAGATCTGGAACTAGAACTAGTTTATTTAAATTATCCGGTGAAGGGTTAGGGGGTAAATAGGGGATAACAGGTAAAGCAAGAGCAAAAATTTAAGATTTGGTGTATATATTAGAAGCCAATGCCTCAGACTTTTTTATAATATTTTCTGTCGCCTCCCACCACTTCCATTCCATTATTAAAGGGGTTGATAAAATAAAACTGAAATTTGGTACACGTATATATTATAACGACATTTGTAATTAGATTATATTTTGAGATTCCGTTAAAGTGTTGGAGGTTAAACAGGGGAATATATGTAAAGTAAACTGCTAAGATTACAGATACTTGGGATACTTTTAATAGTAACATCTATCAGGTAATCTCAAAAGCTAATAGAATGTTAGGCCTCATAATAAGATCCACTTCAAGTTTTAAGGGTGTTCAAGCTCTTCGTATGCTATATATTTCGCTAGTGAGATCAGTACTTGAATATCGTGCAGTGGTTTGGGCACCTTCATATGAAACTCATATTTCACGGGTAGAACATGTACAGCATAAATTTCTAAAACAAGCATGCTACAAACTCACGCTGCAAGGGATTTACTTGGATACTATTAATGCTGCCGTATATCTCAACTTGCCCACCCTTAACCAGAGACGTATATTCTACGATTTAAGCTTCATTTATAAGTTAATGAACAATCTGATCAATCCACCATACCTGTTGTCTGAAATTAATATCCATGTACCTCCTAAGAACACCAGGAATCCACTAATTTTTAACCGAAAATTTCACAGAATCTCTTACGGGAATCATACACCTCTGAATATGATAAATAAACTGTTGGCCACTCGAACTTACACATAGAGACTTTTAGGCAAAATTTAAAGTTCAATATTTTCAACAGGAATGCAAATTTTTGAACGCGCCTTGCAAATTTTAAGAGGTAGTTTTTTTCGGATTAAGCTGCATGACGTATATTTATCGTAGGACCATAAGTTTATTATATACGGGGTGATCAATGAAGTCATGCAAAAAATCAAAAAGTTTGTATGAGTGAAATTTCCGCAAAAAATTTTTTTGGTCGTTGCAATATGGTTCCTTACTAAGGTAACATCAATATCTCTAGACGGTTTTGTCAGTTTTTGGATTAAGGCCCTTAGGCCTTGTACACACTACTCAACATAAAATTTGGATACCGAAATCTTTAAAATGCTATAACTTGACATTGGATTGACGGTTCTTGATGATTTTTGTAAAAATAAATTCTCACCTCAAGTTGTTTTTATTTAATGTTCTTCTCACTGTTCTGTCCGAAACTCACACCCCAGTTTGTTGTCTCAAAGAATCATTCAGTTTTACAGAGTTCTTTGTCCACCCCCATGCCCATAATTATGATCGGGTGTAATTTCTACGCGACGCGTCAATTTCAAAGTAGGCATTGGAAAAACAAATTTGTTGCTATGGAATTAAAAACTGTTTACATGATTTTAGAAATAATCTGACATATTTCAGTGTTATAATTTTGTAAAGTTTAATTAATATGAGGCGTTTAACCACGGCAGAAAGGGAAAATTGCATTCGACTTCTCAACGAAGGAATGTCAAAACAGCAAGTTGCGCACATTTACAATGTCAGCCGAAAGACAATTTATAATTTGAACCGCCGCGTCGAAACTACTGGTGATCATAATTATGGGCATGGGGGTGGACATACAAAAAAAAAATAAGCCAAAGAACCGAAAGAATTTTAATGAGAGAAACTATGCAAGAACTCTAGAAAACTAAATGACTCTTTAAGACAACAAACTGGGGTGAGAGTTTCGGACAGAACAGTGAGAAGAACATTAAATCAAAACAACTTGAGGTGAGATTTTTTTTTTTTTAAAACATAACATAATGCCAAACATTTTAAATTATAGAGCCCCTCGCAGAGCAAAATGTGTGCGGTTATTACAACGCCATAGAGCGAATAGGCGGGCATGGGCAAATCGGCATGCGAGGAATGCAGAGTGGAGCCATTGTTTATTTACTGACGAAACAAGATTTAATTTGTTTCACTCCGATGGCCGAATGTTAGTTTGGAGAAGGCCATCAGCGATATTTGGAGGAAAATATGGCCCCTCAAGAAGCATTTGGTGGCGGAGGTGTTACAGTGTGGGGAGGTATCATAAGAAATGGTAAAACCGAGCTATTCATTACCAACCAAACCATTAATGCTACTGTTTATCAGGAGGAAATTTTAGAACCTATTGTTGTTCCTTTTGCTCGACATTACGGCCCAGAAATTCTATTGGTGGATGACAACGCTCGACCTCACAGTTTTTGCAGGCACAAAACAACAATAGGATGCACTGGCCTGCAAAGTCTCCGGATCTTAATGTCATCGAACACGTTTGGTCTTATTTAAAACTTAAAGTAAGATCTCTTGATGTACCCCCTGAAACCTTAGAAACGCTCAGTGAGGCCATTCGTGAAGAATGGGAGAATATTCCACAAGATTTTATAAATAATCTTGTGGATACTCTACCAAATCGATGTCGGGAAGTAATATTCCGAGCAGGAGGACCAACAAAATATTAGCTTCTCTTTTTATTAATTAATGTACCTAATTTTAATTAGGTACTTTTAATTTAATTTTAATTTAAGTTTAAATTAAATTAATTTTTAATTTTTTAGTTAAATTTTTTTTCAGTTATTAAAAATTACCAGAATTAGAATTATAAATTTTTTAAGAATTGACTTTTGGTCGTTGTTAAGCAATGTTGTATATTGTAGAATTTAATGTAATAAACTTGTTCTTGTCGCTACGTTTTTGTTTATTATCGACCCGGTATAATGTGTAAATTTCAACCCTCAAATAAAATGCTTAGACCATAGAAAATCTACGTGAAATAAGGATTCCAAATCCGCAAAAATCATCAAGAACCGTCAATCCAATGTCAAGTTATAGCATTTTAAAGATTTCAGTATCCAAATTTTATGTTGAGTAGTGTGTACAAGGCCTAAGGGCCTAAATCCAAAAACTGACAGAACCGTCTAGAGATATTGCTGTTACCTTAGTAAGGAACCATATTGCAACGACCAAAAAATTTTTTTACGGAAATTTCACTCATAAAAACTTTTTGATTTTTTGCATGACTTCATTGATCACCCCGTATATAATAAACTTATGGTCCTACGATAAATATACGTCATGCAGCTTAATCCGAAAAAAACTAGCTCTTAAAATTTGCAAGCCGCGTTCAAAAATTTGCATTCCTGTTGAAAATATTGAACTTTAAATTTTGCCTAAAAGTCTCTATGTGTAAGTTCGAGTGGCCAGCAGTGTAGTTATAATATGTATGCAGCTCATATTGATTATTATTTTAATATTAATTATAGCTTATTCTGCAAACAAGTTCGGCTTATTTTGTACTAGTGATTTTATTTATATTATTTATTATATGTTTAATTTATATTAGGTAACTTAAATAATGTCAATGTGTTGTATATTTTATATTATATGTGTATGTTCGTATCTGTGAGATTAGCCCGTAATATACTGTATATGTATACTCAATTATTGTAAATCCAATATGTATGCTTTTGAAATGGATTTTTTGTCCGTAAATAAAGTATTATTTGGTGTATACACTAGAAGCAAAGACCTCAGATTTTTTTATAAAGTTCTTCAACCACTCCACCACCCCATTATTAAAGAGGCTGATAATATTAAATTGAGATATTCACTTTAAATTTGGTACACGTATGTATTATAACAACATTCGAAACTAAATTATATTTTGGGATGATTCCGTTGAAGGAGTAAGTGGTAAGTAAAGATTAAATATGGGAAAATGAGTAAAGCAAGCAGGTTAGAGCACAGAAAGTTCAGATTTGGTGTAGATTCCAGAAGCCAAGGCCTCAGATTGCTTTATCATATTTTTCAAAACTTTACCACCACGTTTAAAAGTGAATTATTTATTATTTGTTTGCTTATAGTAATGAAACATATTCTTTATAGGATTTTGCAAACAGTGGAAAGAAAAGCTATCTATGAGAACTAAAGGAAAAAACTATAAAGAATATGTTTCATTACTATAAGCAAACAAATAACAAATAATTCACTTTTAAACATGCATAGAGTATATAGGCTCCAATACTAGTTAACTAATAGATAGGTGAAGATCTGATGTTTTTTATGAGTTAATGTCAATTATAATTATTTTATTCATGGATATTGTCTTAGTTTTGCATGGAACATCGTTATGAGTGGCTTTAGGCTTTTCTGATGAGTCCACAATAAGGACGAAAAACGTTTCAAAGGCTAAGCATTTCCAAGAAACTGAATGAGAATTTATGAAAATGTAATTCATTAGAATGAAAAATTTTTTAAAGACAAGATACGTAAATAAATTAATTTCAGGCCTTTACTCTCATTTTTAACTGAATTTACATATCGTAGGGGATCATGTAGATACTAGTTTAGCCTGCTTAGCCGTAGGGGACTAGGTTGGATGCTAGTGTTAAAATGAGAATGGCAAATAAAAAAATGTTTACTTGTTAGCATAACCAGAAGTCAGGTTATCGAAAGAATGCAAAGATTTCATTAATATTTTTATATATAGTTTTTTCCTTTAGTTCTCATAGATAGCTTTTCTTTCCACTGTTTGCAAAATCCTATAAAGAATATGGTTCCTTACCACCACCACTCCATTATTAAATGGGTTGATAAAATAAAACTGAGATATAGACTTGAAGTTCGGTACGCGTATGTATTGTAATGACATCTGATTGAGATCATTCCGTTGAAGGAATGGTGGTGGGGATGTAAATTGGGAAAAATAAGTAGAGCAAGCTAATAGGAGTCTTGAAACTTCATTTTGGATGTACATGTGAGACACCAACTCCTCAAATGTTTTTATGGTATCTGCCTCACATATTATTAAAATTCTGTGACCATTTATTTCCACATGCTATTGTGCAAATTTGGTCAAGATGTTTTCCTCTAAAGAGACTAGGATGGACAATCTTGATGTGGAAGTAGTGATTCCTTAGGCAGCGGTTTTATTATATATAGTAAACTTGTTGCTGATGATAGTCTCCACGCTTGAAGCGTTATTATTTTCATAATTAAGGCTTTCAATATCTGTTTCGTGAAATTGAAATTATACAATTTTAATCAATTTCTGGCATTTTGTCGAATGAATCCATTGATTCTTGTGTACACTTCACATATTTTTTAGCATACTACGGACAAACCATCAAAAGAACTATATTACGAGAAGATATTGGGAAAACAAAACAAGTCAAACTTCTTGACAGTACAAGATGGATTGGCGTTAGTTAGAGAAGGACAATATGCGTTTCATGTCGAAACAGCCACAGCATATCCTATTATAAGAAACACTTACGATGATAAGGCAATATGCGAGTTAAGAGAAGTTCAAATGTATAGAACCCAGCCGATGCATTCGAATCTGCAAAAAAACTCACCTTACAAAGATATGTTCGACACATGGTAAGCATAATGTAATAAAATTAATAGTATTCAGTCATGTTAATGAAGATAATAACCAATTTCGTAATTTTACTACAATAGTTTTTACCTCTCTTACTTTCAGATTGAAGTATAGGTTATACGGGCTTTTATAGTTACACTATTTTTTATATTTTAATTAACTTGACGCGTTACCTTTTTTCGGTCACTTTAAATGAAACTGATTATATTTTCTTAAGTTTCGCTTTACTAGCCATTGTCAGAGAAAATTATTATAATTATCATACTTTGTTTACTACTAGTTTAGCGTTTTAGGTCTATTTGGATTAAAAGTTTTAATTCAATGATGGTGTTTCATAACCCCTTATCGACGCGTATGTTGGTCAAGAAATGACTTAGTATTGTATATTAGAGTCCCTATCAAATTAAATAGATCGTTTGTTTTTACAATTCCAAACCCACAAAATTATGTAAGTTCACATATTGTAGCTATCCTTTTACTATTGTATAATTTCGATTCATTCTTAGTTGTTCACCGATATACATATTTATCGTTACTTATTAGATATCGTGTATAATAACTGTTTCATTTATTAATTACAGTCTGGTCAATGAAGGCTTTCACTCGAAACCTACAAGAAGAGAACTGATTTTGATTAAATTTTTTAAAAAGTGTCAGTGGCACACGTTCGTCGCAAAAATCGTTTGCTCCGTTCAAAATGTTTATATAATATTCATGAAATTTTGCATTCTTTTTATAATCAACAGTTCCTTCACAGTACAGACATTCTTAGCACATCATTTATATTATTTTCCGCTTTACAGCTTTTGCTTCGAAATTCTCTGTACTCTTAAGTCGCGTAGAAAAACTTATAAAGTCGCACGAACGTGCATTGGAAATTTTTTTATTGAAATTTTACTGATTTATTTGAAGAATTTGTTCAATGAAAATTCTAAAAGCCAGCTCAGTCAGTAATCTTTACTTTGTCGAGTTCAGCGATAAAAAGTTGGTGTTAATAATTTCTATTAACAGCTGGCGCCAATGTAGTATTGTTTTTTTTACCTTAAATATTGTCTTATCTGTTTGGAAACTGCTAAATTTAATCCAGTTAAGTTTTAATCTAAGTTATTAAAACTAGACAAATCTATTTAACAAATACCGAATATTAGATCTGCAGCAATTTGTTAATTTAACATCGAGCCTGACTCACGACTGACCAAAAACCACTAAGCAGCTGATAGGCAGTATAACAAATTATAAAACCTATAGTCGAGTCGCTGTATCGAAATTTTAAAAACACCCAAAAAATGTTTAATACTTTACAGATTTTTTTGAAACTTTGGAAATATCTTCTTGGGTCCATAAATCGAAAAGTTAAGAGTTTTTTTTGTCGGTCGAACCTCCGACATTGTTAAATAAACAAATTAAGTTAACAATTGAATAACTTCCTGAATAATTATTCAAAATGGCTGAATTTTTTTAGGGAGGCTTTGGGGGTCGCTAATTACGAATTTGATATTAAATAGTTCAAATTCAAAATGGCGGAATCAAAATGGCGTATATGTTATTAATTATTTCGTTTACTTTTAACTAACAATTGAATAACTGCTAGAAAAATAACTGAAAATGGCTCAAACTTTTTTTGGGGGGATTTCAGAGGTCGCTGATTACGAATTTGATATCAAAGAGTCCAAAATCAAAATAGCGGTTGTGACACTAATTGTTTGGAATACTCTCTATGAATATTCATAATTGTATCGGAAAATTTCCAGAAAAGCTTCTTAGGTCGCAAATTATTAATTTAACATGGAAAAGTCAGAATTGAAAATGGCGGATTCAAAATGGCCGAAATATCATCCATTATTTTAAATATTTTTGTAAATCTGTCATTCTAAAAAAATGATAACTCTCAGAGAAACCGAATTTTTAAATATAACAAAATGTTAAATATGACCATGTTTAACGTACGTTTCAAATGTTATTGGTTTGGAGTCCAAATCAGTTATTGTATTCAAAGGCCGTTACTAATAAGCATCTACTCCGCGAGCGTACGGTCGGAGAATTGCTCAGTTTTTTTTGAATTTATGGAAAACGGTTTAGAATTTTTGAAAGAAATAAAATGCAAAGTTAAGCCAATAAACATACCTTTCGACTGTTCTTTGTTTGAAGTCGATATCTATCATTGTTTTCAAATGCGAGCCCTCACAAGCACCTATCACACCAGCGCGTGGTCGGAAAGTCGCTCCGTTTTTTTCGAATTTCTGGAAAACGGTTCAGAATTTTTGTATGAAATAAAATGCAAAGTTAAGCTAATAAACGCACCTTTCGACTGTTTTTTGTTTGAGGTCGATATCTATTATTGTTTTCAAATGTGACCCCCCACAAGCACCTATCCCACCGGTGCGGTGTAAGGCCGGAAAATTGCTCTGTTTTTTTTTCAATATCTAGAAAACGGTTTCGAATTTTTTAATGAAATAAAATGCAAAAAGGGGGCCAATAAACGTACTTTTCGACTGTTTTTTGTCGTGAAATTGTTTTCAAATGCGACCCCTCATAAGCACCCATCCCACCAGCGTACAACAGGAAAACCGCTCCGTTTTTTTTTTAATTCTGGAAAACGGATTAAATTTTTTGAGTGAAACATAAAACAAAATATTTTTAATGAACACACCTTTGAGTATTCTTAGTTTCTAGCCGATTTTTATCATTTGTTGTTGTTATAGTCCAAAATCACGTTGAGTTCTTTAATTATTTAAGTTCACTTTTCCAACGAAAACATTTTTTACATATTTTCCAAAATATGCGGTATATGTGGAATTCTATTTTTGGTGTATACCTACA
This sequence comes from Stenurella melanura, assembly GCA_963583905.1. Taxonomy (NCBI): domain Eukaryota; kingdom Metazoa; phylum Arthropoda; class Insecta; order Coleoptera; family Cerambycidae; genus Stenurella; species Stenurella melanura. The sequence goes on along the minus strand of OY757310.1, from coordinate 41,050,753 downwards.
TATGATGTATCTATAAGATTCACATAAATATATGCCTATGATAATACTTCCTAAATATCATCGATTATTTGGAAATGCATGCTGATTTTTGTATCTCAATAAATTTTTTGTTAATAAACAAATAATTCTTATGAATGTTTAAATTTATATGTGTAATCAGCTACCCCCAAAACCCCCCTAAAAAATTTTCAGCCATTTGGAATAATTGTTCAGGAAGTTATGCAATTGTTAACTTAATTTGTTTATTTAACAATGTCAGAGGTTCGACCGACAAAAGAAAAACTCTTAATTTTTCGTGTTATGGACCTAAAAAGACATATCCAAAGTTTCAAAAAAATCGGTGAAGTATTGAACATTTTTTGAGTTTTTTATAAATTTCGATACAGCAACTCGACTACTAGCTAAGATTCTAGAAATTTTTGGGTAATTAGTGTTATATAAAATGACAACGTTTGATGTTTTACAAATTTGTTAAATCTTGATTCTGAAACTTTTAGCCCTTTAACTAAAATATTTTCAATACTAGAGCAGTTTTTTTCCTGCACATCAGCGGCAAGTTAGTGGCAAAGATTGCTTGCTGAATATAATACTTGTTAAAAATATTCATTGGATTTCCGACCCTAAACATTCTTTATATTTAATTTGCCTGGAAAATATTTTATCAATCGCAAATTACATATTATAGAAAAACATGTTTGAAACTTCTCGCAAAAATGTTATAAATTAGTTTTATTTCTTGTAACCCGGCCACAAAAAAAAACAACTCACAATCATAGGTCACCCAAAATGGTAGTAATTATATAAACAATAATATAGTGTTAATATTCACACAAAATATTGAAAGATTTTTAGGAAAATTTTAATTCTGAACAGAAATTCGTGATCAGTGACTCCAAAATCAACTAGACACATTTTTTTGAAAAAAAGTTATTCATGATTTCAAAATTGAAAATTTTCCAAAAATTCTTGCACAACTCAACTCTATTTGTGATAATTTAATCGAAGAAATACTTCTAATACACATTTCTATAAAAATATTCAATATACAGGGTGTCCAACTTAAAAGTCTCGGATCCATTTTTTAATACCTAGATTAGATTTTAGTTAGAGGAGCTGGCGATTGGCCTTGCCTACTGCGACCAGTAGAGGTCTATTGATGTACTCCTACTTTGTACCTTAGGGCTCCTTATCCAGACATGTCCTTATTAGACTTTCAGTCTGCTTGATAAGGAACTCCTTGGTGAAGTTATCAGCCCTTTGTTTCTATTTTCTCGCCAAGCCGTCTCAGTCCAGTCAAGGCTATTACAGCTCATGACATAGACTGACGTACCTGAACGAGAACTCACCCATCCATGCGCAGGACCCAACCGACGTAGCTTAACTTCGCCGATCGAGTGCCGGCACCATTTTAATTTCCATTTTAATTTGTTTATTCTCTTTAACTATATACAATAATAGGCCTAAGACACTGCATTTATATATGCTATGTCTACATATTATACATTCATAATTGAATAAAATATATTGACCGCCTGATGGTATGGCTGTTGATCTTAGGTTCTCCTGTTAAATTAACCATTACTACGAGAGCCACTTATAAAATTTATGCCTATTTATGTTTAATATTTTTCTATAAGAAAATAAAAACAATATATAAATTAAAATTTTTATGGAGACGTGGTTACTATTTCGGGCATACAGGGAAAACAAGAAAAACCCTGCTACAAACAATGGGGACTTATTTAGTGTGGCAGTTGCCGTTTTATGGAGTTATGTATTGTCAGCGGGTGTGAATTTATGTGTGTGTGTGTTTTGTGGTGTTGTGGGTTTTTTGTGTTGTCGTGGGTTTGTCGGGTTTTGTCATGGTCACCGCCTTTCAAGAAAGACGGGGAGTCGTTGGTGTATTAAGTTGTGCGTGTGTGTAGGGTTGTCATGTACGCATACGTCCGTTATGTTTGCGGTCACTTCCGATAGCTGAATTTTGTTTTTGGAAAACGACTGAGCCATCTCCTCCACGTAATCTCGCACAAAAGCGAGATCAGTGGCTCGATGTAACTCAGCTATTGGAGTGTACCTGTTTGCGTTTGTAAGTAGTCTAATTAATTTGTTTTGAGTTACCTGTAACCTCTTATATTGAGTGGGAGAAATGAGATTCCAGGCCGGACATGCATAAGTCATGATCGGCCTGAAAATCACTTTGTACAGTGTGGGTTTGTTGTCAATCGACAACTTACTCCTTCTGTTTATAAGAGGGTACAGGCGGTTTAGTGTGGCGTATGTTCGATTGATTTTCTGTGTAATATGAGGAGCTAAACTAAGTCTTTTATCTAGGGTCACCCCCAAATATTTGACCGAGTTTCGCTCCTCGATTGTCTGTCCGTTGATTTTTAATTTTGAAATGGTTCTAATATTGGTAAATTTACGATTGAAAGTTATAGTCTGCGTTTTGTCATTGTTGATTTTTTTTTCCATTTGTCGAAGAATTGTGTGATTTTAGATAGATGATACCGTACTTTCTGCGTAGCGGTCTGCGCACAAAAAGATTGTGCATAAAGCACAGTATCATCGGCGTATAGAAGAAAGTTTGAAGATGGAAAGGAAGGAATATCAGAAGTGTAAAGATTGTAAAGAAGTGGAGAAAGAATTGCCCCCTGGGGGACGCCCGCTGACAATAATTTTTGGGAAGAATATGCGCTATTCACACAAACTGTAATATAGCGCATACGTATGTAACTTTTCAAGAAGTGAACAAGGTAGTCTGGTAGTTTACAGATTTGTTGGAGCTTAAATAGTAATCCATTGTGCCAGACAGTGTCGTAGGCACGCTGGATATCCAAAAGTAAAAGGACCGTACACTTTTGCCTGTTGTATGAATTATAGACATCTTGTACCACCCTGCACAATGCATGAGTGGTACTGTGTCCCTTCCTAAAACCAAACTGCCCAGCCGGGATTAGACGTTTTTTGTCAACAATTTTATTAAAGATTCTGAGAAACACTCTCTCAAGTAATTTTGAAAGAGTGTTTAACAGGCAAATCGGTCGGTAACTTGACGGGCTATGAGGGGGTTTATTTGGTTTTAGTATGGGGATTACGATGCCTATTTTCCAAGCAGGCGGAAAATATTGTAGTTTGATGATGGAATTTATAATATATGTAATCTTGCATAGCATTTTTTTTGGAAGGAGTGCCGGCACCTGAACTGGTGACCGTACGAGGAACTGTGTTTAATACCTAACTAAAAGACATATTTGAGTTATATAAAGAACATTCACTAGAGTATATAATTGCTTGTGGTATTGGCGTTATTATGATCAATATAATATTTGTCAAATTTTTCATGTGTTCATAATGTATATGGTGCCCTATTCAGAAACAAATAATAATGTAATATCCGACCAGCCAGAAGTTGAAATAAATTTAATTCATTACTATTTAAAACAGTCTCATTTACTATAAAACATGTTCCGAAGACTTTACTAATTTTTATTTTAAAAAACTTATGGCAGTTTTTTACTTAAAAAAATGATCTTGAAGTTGAAATATCTCAAAAACCAATCGAATCGAAAATTGTTTGAACCATAAAAGTTGCTAAGAATATAATGTTTTATCACAAGCACCTCTTTTCAAGGTTCCTCGAATCTAAAATTTTCTTAGCGTCGTAGCGCCATCTATACTTCAGTTTGTAGAACCGTCATTATTACTCAAAGCTAAAGTCATTTATATAGTCTAGTGAGTACATTTCACATAAATCAAATATCTCTCTCAGTTATCGAGACAAGGCCCCGAGAGTTTTAAGTGGGACAGAAAATGTCAAATGGAATTTGCATAATTTCCGAAAAATTCTTATCTTGACAACGTATTCATTAATCTGCAACTCCAAGAATCCCGTAGGTAATATTTTCTCGTCGAAAATCGGACTTAATAATATGTAAAATCTCTAAATTATATAAAATTAAAATTTTAAAAAATATAGGTTAAAAAAATTATTCCGACCGACTAGTTTTTGATTCAAAATAAAAGGCTATATGTTTAATTGAAGTTGGTTCTATCCTTTTCGGTTCTTTCGATTTTTTTTGCTTTATTGACTCGACTAATAAAAGTATAATAATTTTGCACGACAAAAATTCTAAAACTTCTGTTGGTAGTTTACAGCGCTTGGCAGAAAATGGAATACTATCAAGGGAATTACTATTTTGGCATCCACCGAAACCTAATTGTATCAATTCCGCAACCACTGCATCATTTAATATTGGATTGGACGAATTTTATCCAGCTTTGATGGTTTTAGGAACTGGAATAATTCTTAGCTTAATGCTACTCAACATCGAGATCTTCGCTCATTTTAAAGCAGGAAGCACTTAGAAGAAAATTAAATAATTTTAATATACTTTACTGTAGTTAGATATTTGTATATCAAAACCAGAAAGTGCTCTTTTACTACTTGAGTATGAGTCATGCAAAAGCAGTAAAACTACTTTCCGCTCGAGACACACATACTATATATTTTACGACTGCAAGATAATTGGCAAGATGGTACTGAATGGTCTTACTATTACTTCCACATCCACGTAGTGGATTGGAAGTATAGTAATAGCAAAAAAATTTTCAAAAATTTTTATTCGGGAAATAGGTTTAGAATGTCATGAAACGTCGAGATTTTAAATTTGAGCGAAAAAAAATTTCTGTCTGTCTGTCGGTCTGTCTGTCTGTAACTTTTTTTTGTCCGCACGTTTTCTCCGGAACGGTTTAAGATATTGACTTGAAATTTTGTACGCGTATATATTATAACGAGATCTGGAACTGGATTGTTTTTTGAGGATATCCGGTGAAGGGTTGGGGTTAAATAGGGGTAAATAGGGGAAAATAAGTAAAGCAAGCTTGTAAGAGTACAGAAACTTGAAATTCGGTGTATGTACTAGAAGTTAAGGCCTCATATTTTTTTATAATATTTTTCAACCCCCCACCACCCCTACCCCATTAATGGGGTTGACAAAAGTTGAGATATTCATTTGAAATTTCGTACACGTATGTATTATAACGACGTCTGAAATTAGATTATATTTTGAGATGATTCCGTTGAAGGGTTGGGGGTTAATTTGGGAAAAATAGGGGAATATAAGTAAAACAAGTTGGTAAGAGTACAGAAACTTGAAATTCGGTGTATGTACTAGAAGCCAAAACGTCAGATTTTTTTAATAATAGTTTTCAACCCCCACCACCCCTACTCCAATATGAAAAGGGTTGATAAAATAAAATTGAGATATTCATTTGAAATTTGGTACATTTATGTATTATCACTATATCTGAAACTGGATTATATTTTGACATGATTCCGTTGAAGGGTTGGGGGTTAAATAAGGGTATATAAGGGAAAATAAGTAAAGCAAGCTGGTAAAAGTACAGAAATTTGGGATTTGGTGTATATACTAGAAGCGAAGGTCACAGGTTTTTTTATTAGTATTTTCCATTCCCACACCACCCCCACTCCCTTATTAAAATAGTTGATAAAATTAAATTAAAATTTTCACTTGAAATTTGGTACATTTATGTATTATAACTATATCTAAAACTAGATTATATTTTGACATGATGGCGTTGAAGGAGTGGCGGTAAGTAGAGGTAAATAGGGAAAAATAAGTAAAGCAAGCTAGTAAGAGTACTGCAACTTGAAATTCGGTGTATGTCCTAGAAGCTAAGGCCTCAGATTTTTTAATAATATTTTTCAACTCTTCCACTACTCTTACTACATTATTAGAGGGGTTGATGAAATAAAATTGAGATATTCACTTGTAATTTGGTAGACGTATGTATTATAACGACATCCGGAACTAGATTATATTTTGGGATGATTCCGTAGAAGGGTTGGGTTAACAGGAGGACTAGGGGAAAATAAGTAAATCAAGCTGGTAAGAATACAGAAATTTGGGATTCGGTGTATATACCAGAAATCAAGGCCTCAGATTTCTTTTTAATATTTTTCAAACTCCATCACCTCCGCTTCATTATTAATGGGATTGATAACATCAAATTGAGATATTGACTTGAAAGTTAGTACACGTATGTGTTGTAGTGACATCTGATTGAGATGACTGCATTGAAGGGGTGGGAGGTGGTAGGTTGTGAATAGTGGAAATTAAGTAGGGTAAACTAGAAACTTCATTTTTAACGTATATGATAGAAACCAACTCCTCAAACTTTTCTATGACATCTTCCCCAAATATTAAAATTCTATGACCAATAATTTCCACATACTAGAGTGCAAATATAGTCAAGATGTTTCCTTTAAAGTGACTCGGATGAAGAATCTGGATGTGGAAGTAGTGATTCCTTAGGCAGCGGTTTTTTAATATTAAATCTCTAGCAATACGTTTTTGAAGTTAGCTATGATACATCGGTTTTAAGAGGCAATTTTTTGGGCTGAGACGAAGCTAAGTAGTCATTTACCGCACATGAGCAGATAATACTCACGTTGCTCATTTAGATGCAAATGTCAATTTTTAATTCTTAAAAATGGAGAAGTCATTCTCAATGACGATCGTAGAAATAAGTTGAATGTAAATTAATCCTAACTAATTTGCAGAAACAAAATTGAGATTAGAGCGAAAAATCAGTTTTTTCGCTCTCTTCTTGAGAATAGAATGTAGAACAAAACAAAACTAACAGTAGAATAGAATGAGAACATTATTACCGTTAACAAAATTGAAAGCAAAACTTAGAAATATCTTATTAATAAGAATAATACAACACACAATCTCAAAAAACGTAAAAATTATGTATCTACAATTATAAATAATTTGAAACACGTGTTTCTAAAACTATACAGGGTGATTTACCACAACAAGAGGAACATTTATAAGTAAGTTGTCCCCATCGAAACGAGTTAAAAAAATTAAAAATTAAAAAAATATGACAAAAAGAATTACCTTATGTTTTTGTAGAAATGCGCCGCCTATGACGTTAGCCAATCTGATGTAACGCGGTGCAACCATATCACTTCCCCTCCCCCTTTATCAGACTTGGGACTGATAGCGAAGTTGGCGGGGTTAGAAGTGACTTTTTGGATTCAATCACACAACAAAAATAGCAAAAATTAAAATAATTTTTGTAGAACACAGCACACCAGAAAACTCAAAAGTAACGAAAAGTCAAAGACAATGTTCGAATGTTTGCCCATTGACACTCAATGCACTGTTCTAAGCGCAGATAATATTTTCGTGAATGCGATCATATTTCTTGTCTCTTCGATTACGAATTAGACTCGAGGCATTGTCAATGGCTTGTTGTAACTATTCTAGGGAGTCTATTGACTTAGCTACACCAAACTCTTCATGTAACCCCACAAAAAAATCCATAGGGTGATATCTGGGCTCCTTGTTCTTTCATTTGGCACACATTTGGAAAATTTTCTCATGTTCTCCTACAGCGGCTGCAAGATTTTCAGTCACTGCACTATAAGTTAAAATCATATCGCAAGCACAGCATTATCAAGGCATTTTGGCCAGAACCTATCATTACCATGCACAATTTCAGATTATGTAAATAATACGATGTCAATTAACCCCATTTCCGAAAATGGTGGTTATGAGTTAGTCGCTAACCTAAAAAATAAAAATACTACGGGTAATGACGGAATAAATGCAAAAATTATAAAAATAATTTTGCCTTATATATCTACCGCACTGACTAGCCTGATAAACGGTTCTATTCAATCAGGTATTTTTCCTGACATAATGAAAACGGCTTTAGTTATTCCTCTTTATAAAAAGGGTGATGTCCAAATACCTGACAACTATAGACAAATTTCATTGACAGAATTCTCTAAAATTTTAGAAAGAATGGTCTATAACTTAATCATTTCTTTTATAGAATATTATAATTTCTTAACAGAATCTCAACACGGTTTCAGATCTAACAAATCTGTGGAAACAGCCTCATACCATCTATTAAATTATGTGTACTCGGAACTTGATCAAGGTAAATATGTTACATCTTTGTTGTTCTATCTTACGAAAGCTTTCGATAGTCAATCCAGATTTTCTATTAAAAGAAATGTACAACCTTGGAATAAGAAGTATGATGTTAAATTGGATTAGTTCTTACTTGACTAAAAGAAATGTGATTGTAAAAATTGGACAGCAAACATCCAATCAAGCTGATGTTCTTCTAGGAGTTCCTCAGGGGTCAGTGTTGGGACCGTTACTTTTTATGCTTTTTATTAATGATCTACCTGAGCATATCAGTATCGGAAAAGTTACAATGTTTGCAGATGATGTCTCAATCACTGTTTCAGCGGACACTCCAGAGGAACTCCAAACATTAGCTGAACAGGTATGTGATGAATATAGTATATATTGTCAAATAAATAAGGTTATATTAAATGAACGCAAAATAGTGTGTCTAAACTTCCATTTAAGAAAAGCACTGCTTGTAAATTTTAATATACTTGCCCTTCCGCTTTCTGTAAATACTAAACTTCTTGGAACATTAATTGACTCTGATCTATCATTCCAGTCGCATATAAACCATGTTTGCAATCAGTTAAGCAAAGCTTAATTTGCTGTATATCAGATTAAACCATATTTAAATTTACAAGGCATTCTAAATGTCTACTATGCACTAGCTTATAGCCACATATCGTATAACATTGCCACATGGAGCTCTGCAACGGAAAGTGAAAGGGTTTTTATCGCTCAAAAGAGGATCATTAGATTAATCTTTAATTTAGATTGGCTAGAAACTTGTAAATACACTTTTAAAAATAATGGAATTCTAACAGTACCCTGTATATTTAGTTTAAAATGTATCACCTTCACGAAAATGAATATTGCCACTTTCATTAAAGTTAATGAAGAACATGAGCTTCACACTAGATATGGCCACTACCTACAACTACCTAAGCACAGAACTTATGAGAAATCCCCACATTACAAGTTTATTTCTTTACATAATGCTCTACCGCCAGAGTATAAAAATATAGAGAATTACAACCACTTCAAAAAAGCAGTTAAAAATTTCCTCCTTGAAGGAGTGTACTCTTCTATAAATGAGTTTGTGAATAGGCAGTAAATGACAACGGACCCTTGTAACTCTAAGCAAGTTTTTATACTAATTTTATTATTGTATTGTAATTGTATTATAAGCTGAAAATCGTATATAATTATAGTATGTTTGTCTATCGTTCTTTCTTTTTATTATTGTATGTTGTTTTTAATCCAACAGAATTATGTATGTATTAAACTTCACATTTTAAAACTAAAACTGTACCTGATAAGTTTCTATTAAATAAACTTATTGTTTGTAATCTGTGACGTGCCATATGTACTTTGTATTATCTTTGGCCAATAAATCTAAATAAATAAATAAATAAATACTTATTCATGCAATGTAAGCGCTGGCATATTGCGCGGTATCGATCTACGAATATAATTTTGAAAACGTAAAAATCCAAGCGGAAGCCGAAAAGAATCTGACCATACTTAAACAACTTCTGATCTCTTGAAAGGAACGGCGCATGCGTAAATACGCGTAAACAATTGAAGCATTTAGGGGTAGCCAAATACCATGGTTCAGTAGCTTATCGTTACAAGTTTTAGTTCAAAAAACGGTACTAAATTATTTCTGATCGCTCTAAAATTTTGCAGGGGATTTCCCACATAGAAAAGTAGTACACCATTTGCCGCATCTTGCGGTAAATCACCCTGTATACAAGTAAATCCCTTATCTAATACTCTAATATAAACAAAATCCAATCTATCCCCAGTATTTTGTTTTCGCACTTGTTATATGAAAAGTGTTCTAATATTTTACTTTAAATATTAGTGCGAAGAAGTTTAGCTTTAAATATTACACAGCATGCATATTTTACGCACGGTAGTAGTACTGGAAATTTATTTGGGACACCCGGTACACCATGTGTGGTAACGGATATGATTTGAGACATGAGATCGACTTAACGTATTTCTTTGCATTTTACTTTGTTTCGAAAAAGCTGAGTTAGCAGGTTCACCGCACTGCATTGTCGCCGGGGCAAAAGTGCTGTGTCAATTAAATTAATAACAATACCTCGCGCGGTAAAAAAGTTAGTTGGGTTTTGAGTTCGAAAGTAAAAAGTTCGCGGTACTGCGTGGGCCCAACTCCTTCCCCCCAGAATGGTTCGTCCCCGGGGGTTGTAATAACAAAATGTAAGTACACTCTTGTTTGTATTGTTTTAATCTAATAAACTTGTACTTTGTTTTCTACCTCTATGTTTTATTTAATAGAGTATTCATTCAATAATTAGTTTAAACCCTCTCGTATGCCAAGCGAGTAAAAGTGGCTTCATGGGTATCGCCGATAGGACTCCGGGTAACCGGACAGTATGGGAGATACCTGTGGACGTCGCATATAATACCCAAAAATAGGTCTCACACCCCTAATAAAGAGGAGGGGGTTGTGACATTGCAGACCAACCGTTGGGTTATGCGGCTGCTAAAAAAAGGAAAAGAATGCAAGAAATTGAGGATGCGAAGAAGGCATCAGAGAATGCTGCTTTACAAAGTCCTCCTCCCGTTACTGGAGCTACTCCAGATTATGCAGCTGGATTGAGTGCAACCCCTGCCTATGCTCCCGCTACTCCTCAGCCCACAGTCGCTCCAACATCAGCACCTGTTGCGTCAGTTCTTACTTCCGCTCAACCCACGCCTCAACCAACAGTTCCAGTGCAGCCACCTCAACAAGTCGCTTCCCCAGCAGCGGTACCACCTGCCACACCCCAACCTACGCCCCAGTTTACGACCACCCCTACCATGTGCCCGGCACCTCCACCAAATGTCACAACCCCCTCCTCTTTATTAGGGGTGTGAGACCTATTTTTGGGTATTATATGCGACGTCCACAGGTATCTCCCATACTGTCCGGTTACCCGGAGTCCTATCGGCGATACCCATGAAGCCACTTTTACTCGCTTGGCATACGAGAGGGTTTAAACTAATTATTGAATGAATACTCTATTAAATAAAACATAGAGGTAGAAAACAAAGTACAAGTTTATTAGATTAAAACAATACAAACAAGAGTGTACTTACATTTTGTTATTACAACCCCCGGGGACGAACCATTCTGGGGGGAAGGAGTTGGGCCCACGCAGTACCGCGAACTTTTTACTTTCGAACTCAAAACCCAACTAACTTTTTTACCGCGCGAGGTATTGTTAATAATTTAATTGACACAGCACTTTTGCCCCGGCGACAATGCAGTGCGGTGAACCTGCTAACTCAGCATTTTCGAAACAAAGTAAAATGCAAAGAAATACGTTAAGTCGATCTCATGTCTCAAATCATATCCGTTACCACACATGGTGTACCGGGTGTCCCAAATAAATTTCCAGTACTGCGTGACAGTAGAAAAAACATTGCATCAATCTGCTCCCCAAATCTTGGTTTTTTAATTCACGTACCGATAGAAAGTACTGTAATCATGAAAATATCACTCTTCCAACTTTGGCGGATTTTTACGTTTCAGACGTTTAAGTATGAAACAGTTTAATTGTTAATATACAGGGAGTTTTTAAAAAGTATGTCAATCACGGACTCAGCACGTCAAAAAAAGTTGATTCAACCTAATTTATATCTATCTAAAGTCGCACCCCTCTAACCCTCTAAAGTTGGAATTAAAAATATTAATTTTTTTAATATTGTGCAAATGGCTGTAGATATTTTTGTTAATTCCGGTGCGCTGAAATGTATGTCAAAAGGTAATAATTCAAAGCAAAAACTTTTTAAAATCAAGTTTTCTAAAAGGCAGATTTGGGGGTAAACAACCCTTCCCTCCTACCCGCTCTTTAAATGGTACGTCTATGACTGTTTTGGTATATTCGATTTTATATTAAATTTAACAATAAAACTTTTCTATTTTGTTTTTTGTTTCCTTTTTGGTTTGGATAACCATTTTCAAACAAATCTGTAAATACTAAAACCACTATATTGGAATAAAGTGGAGCATATGTAACTTTATTATGGCCGTGAATATTTCTGAACCCCTTTTATGAAAGAAAAAAACAATTTCCTACAGCAGGCCTAACAAATATATAACGGGTGTCAGTTGAAGTTAATAAATCCTGATTTATATATTCTCTAGGGGTCTAAATTGTTTTAAAAAAACTGACGGTTCACTGCTTGTATCCTGTGTAAATTAAAATTAAGTTTTTAGTATAAATGAATTATTACTAGTTTGATTAATATACGTATATGGTATATTGGGTTCCCTATGGTTTGTTTTGAACACATACTTTCATAGAGAAATAGGAGCTGTAGATAAAATAAAATTTCGCGTTTTTTTCTTTACTTACTTAGTTATCAAAAAAAAAGACAAAAGAGAAAAAAATGAGGAGAGTGATTAACATCTACTGATCGTGTGAGCATTAAAAATTTGCGTTATAGGATTATACAGTAAAGATAAATTTTGTGAGGTGCTTGGTGAAGACCTAAGAAGAGGTAAGGTAACTTAAACAAAATCATATTATGCATTTTTTCAGCTGTTGTATCAGTCAAATGTAGTTTTTAGGCCTTTTCTTTTTTACTGTAAGGACAATTTTTATACGGGTATCACATGAGAAAAGGGCAAAATTTAAGGACAAATTTTTACTGGTATCACGTAAAAAAGGAGCATTTAAGGATAAATTACTGGCACCACATGAGAGAGGGACAAACTATTAGAACTATTTTTGCTGAAGGTGAATTTTAATCAAGAAAAATATTTACCATATGAGTACTGATTTTATATTCGAATAATTTAAATAATCAAAAAACAAGTTGTGTTAAAAAAGATTGTAAGTTCGTTATTGCGGTAAATTTGAGATTTCAAACGTGAATGCATAAGTACATAGAGGTGTCCTTTCTGTGAACCATCTAACAGCTGTTGGACGGGGATATTTAATGCATATTGCATTAAAAAGGTAAGATTTGAGCTGTTTTACCTATTTTCTTATTTGTTATATTGATATTAGTGCAGATTACCATATTACCTTCAAGTTTTATACATGATACTTAAATCAGAGAACATAATATTGTTTGTTTCAGTTAGGCTGTATGTAAACAATTTCACGTTTAAAAATTTAAGAAAAATACCATAAAGATCGTTATATATATTTGTTTGTCATTGTTGTAGTTTTACCAATAATGGAACGGTAGGAAAACCAGCAAAAAAGCAAATTGCATACAATTTGAATTCTTGAAGAGAGGTCCTTGAAAGGTTCTTATGTAGTCTAAACAAATTATTAGCAGAGCAATACCAGGGCTCTAAAAATAATCTTTTGGTAAGGCAGAGCATAAAAAGATAATTTGGAATCCACAAAAAAAAAATCCCAATTTTTGCTATGGATACAAATCTTGATAATAACAAATCCCCCGACAAATCCTTATAATTTCTTAAAGCTGCTTAATCAAAATTATCTTCAATACGCAAAGTAAGGAGAAAAACATAAAATATTAAAAAAAGTAGGCCTCAAAGTGAAGATATTTTAAATAACTTTCTTTTACATTTGCACAACTCACGACCAAGGATAATTAAATCTTTACCAGTTTTCCCTATAATAGTTTTAGCGGTTGAGTACTAAGGAAACTTAAATAGTCTGTATATTTTCGAAACTAGTCTCAGAATGAAGCTGTTGAAAATTTTGTATGAGACTCTTACTATTTTCAAAGCAGAGGGCAACGCTATTCAGGAGACTGAGAAACTACATCTATGTATGGTATTCGATTTTTGCTCAAATTACAGTGTACTACTATGGTAAAAAGTAAAACTGTGAATTTCTTTTCCTTTTTATATTTCTAGCTAAGTGACATCATTAATTAACAATTTGGTTTATTAATTGGAAATAATTACAGAATTATTTTGTTATTTTAATTAACACAGACAAATGATCAATAATAGTTGGTGATATACGTTTTTAAATATAACATTTGTTAATGTGAAAATAGAAATAAGATTGCGATTTTATTATGACAAATCCGTACAAAATTGTATTGAAATATTTGTTGTTATTTGTTGTTTTTTTTATATTATATCAGAATTTGTATCATAACCAATCCAAACAGAATTAAAAACATGATTACATATCCGTATTGCCGCCTTATCCAACTTAACTTCCGGAGTCTTTAGTGAACGGAACTATCTGTTTGTTGTTTACTGTGTTTTAATTAGGTAATGATTTTTAAATGGATATAGAATGTGAAGTGTACCTACTACTCACAAAAGTCTTAAGTAAAAATGTATTTGTATGTTATTGTCATTGACAATTGAAGGTTGGTTAAATAAGACCGCCTTATCATTGTTGTTTACCATTAAGTTAATGTGGAAAAATATCTTTAAATAGTACTCTATCCTTTCCTTCTGTGCTTTGTGCCAGGTAACCCAGATTTTCAATGTTAACTTCCTTCCGAGTCTCTTCCTGGTATTAATGCAGCAAGGCTATCACACGGCAGTATCGGCAGACAATCGCACTGTCTTTTACTTTGTTGTTCACAGCATACAAATCGTCGAAATCCTTGTGGTCACTCGACTGTGAGAAGCAATACAGGAAATAAACTTTTCAAGTAACAATGTCAAGTCGCACGATTATATATCGTAATAATAAATAATAAATAAGAAATTTTACATTAATAGTTTGTTGACATTTCGATTTGATGTTATACAGATATAGTTCATATAAAATTCTAATTTATGACTATGGGTACACAAGGACATTTACAGTATTTTGAAATAAGCTAATTGCAGCAAGCTTGGCTGTAATTAATATTCATTGCTATTAGTAAATCATAACGTAATCATGTCATAAAACAAATGCTTCATTTAATGTAATTAGAGTTTTTAGAGATCGTTACATAGACAGGTTTGATTTGCAATAAAGTTCCTTCAAGGATTAAAGATTACAGAAGAAATATCAAAATTCCTTTTAGCTAATTTCAAAAATTCGTAAAACTACATGGCATAAACTCTATTTTGTGCCCACCCGCTAAGGATAAGAAAAACTTGGTTATTTAAACGTAGTGTCATCCATTTGCATAGAAAAAAATCATTTTAATTCAAGTTTTAATTTAAAATTGTCATTTTTTAGCATGAAAATAATATCTCTCGCGTTCTCCGTTTCTGAATTATGACTACCCCCTGAAAATTTTAAATTAGAAAGGGAGTCGTGCGGCATTTTGATTCTCTATTCGGTAGTACAAAGTTTTTTAAATTTGGTGCATTAATTACTGATACAATTTATTTTGAATATGTAAAATTTTGTTAATATCTTGTTAGCTCAGGATCTGGTATTCCTTGCTAAATTATTGGTTTAGAAAAGAAGTTGAAGCTGATATATTGCTTTCAAAGTTTTTAATACAACATTGTACCCACATCAACCCTTTAAATAAAATGAAGCACATATCAAGAATATATTTCCAATTTATTTGAATGTATTTCTAAGTTATTACATAATTGAACTAAATATTCAAAATGACCAACAGTCATCTCTTGATAATAGCTAAGGCGATCTTTGAATTCTCGGATGACATTTTGTAAGACCTCAGGGCTTATTTTGTGAATTTCTTCGGTTATCCTATTTTTTAAATCTGCAATATTGTCTGGTCAGTTAATACACACTTTTAATTTTAAATAGCTCCATAAAATGTAATCAAGTGGGGTCAAATCGGCAGGCCGTGGTGGCCTAATAATCCACGTCTTCCAATCCACTTGTTAGGAAAATCTTTGTTTAAATATTTTCTCACTGTACGTGAATAATGTGGTGGAGCTTCATCTTGTTGGTACCAAATACAACTATCTATTTCATTTGGATACTTAGCATAAAGGAAAAGTAGTTATAATGTAGGCACTAAAACTCGCAGAATCGATTACACAACCCCACGAAAAAAGTTTTTGATCCAGATGACTGACCATGGTATCTTATGTATTTTTCGACTCTAAATTCGAATCCGCTCAAAAATATTCGCATACACCTAAAATTCTCTCTGTAGAGGTAAAGACATTCCTTCAATAAGATAAATTTATGAATATAAGTACCTATCATTAAGGAATGAATGGGGAACTTTTATCTCTCGTATTCTTCTTTTTAATACCAAGGGCTGCAGCGAGGGGTAACAATTCTCCCGAAGGGGTTGATACATCCTCTGCACAACTTCTATACCCTTCTGGATATAGAACTGCGCCATAAGAGCTTATAAGCTCTTGAGAATGCAAAGGAAATATGGTAGCGAATGAATGCCGCTCCGGAACCAAGTCTCCAGAAGGGTATAAACTACCCCCTGCTGGATAAGGAACAGAGGGGTGGAGGGAGATTTGGGAGAGCAAGTGTTCCTTGTTCCTACTGCAGAATGGTCGCAGTTCATTAACGATAATTTCCTTCAATTGACTTGACCGCACCCTGCAAGGGGCGAAAACTATCCCCCAAACCCCCAGGATCGGAAAGATGCACTTTGGGGATTTTAATTCTGAGAGGGAAGACCAAGGAGTATAGTGTATACTGAGTGGAAAAGAATTTTAGAGAAACAAGTATGATTGAAGATAAAATGAATATGTATTGATAAATATGTATTGATAAATAACTTTTTTTGAGGGGCTGTGTTATTTACTTGCGTCATTGTCGGCAGCAAGTTGTCTAGTTGGTTTATGCGGATTTTCCTCATTCTCTACCGGTACATTTTCCTCATTAAATCGAGGAGTTCTACCTGATTTTTGAATATTTTTTATATATCCAGTTTCACGAAATGTGTTTTCTATTCTACTAACTGTAGACTGTGATATGTGGTATTTACATTAAACATTTCACAAACCTCTCTCTTTTGAGTTTTGTTACCGTTTCCAGTAATAATAATTATAATATCTATTCTCTGAATTTCTTAGAACTGAACCATAATAAAGTTGAATAAATAAAGAAATCTTATTAAATACACTGAAGCGTGTGTGAGTAATAAAGTGACGCTAATTGCAACCAAAAATATTCAGTGATCTACTTGATAGTCTTTTAGGGCACAATAAATGGTGTATTACTTCAACATCCACATAGTAAAGTGGAAGTATAGTAATCGGAAACAAAATTCCATTTTTTTTTCTTTCTAGAAATGAGTTTAAAATGTCAGGAAACGTCGAGATTTTAAATTTGAGCGAAAAAAAATTTCTGTCTGTCGGTCTGTAACTTTTTTTTGTGAGCACGATATCTCTGGAAGGGTTTAAGATATTGACCTGAAATTTTATACACGTATGTACTATAATGAGATCTGGAACTGGATTGTTTTTGAACCTATCCGGTGAAGGGTTGAGGTTAAATAGGGGTAATTATGAGAAAACAAGTAAAGCAAGCTGGTAAGAGTACACAAATTTGGGATTTGGTGTATATACTAGAAGCCAAGGCATCAGATTTTTTTACAATATTTCCATCACCCCGCACCATCCCCGCTCCATTACAAAAGGGGTTGATAAAATAAAATTGAGATATTCACTTGAAACTTGGTACACGTATATATTATAACGATACCTAGAACTAGATTATATTTTGAGATGATCCCGTTGAAGGGTTGGGGGTTAAATAGGGGTAAATAGGGGAAAATAAGTAAAGCAATTTGGTAAGAGTACATAAACTTGGAACTTGGTGTATATAGTAGAAGCCTCTGATTTTTTTACAATATTTTTCAACTATCCCACCACCCCTACTCCTTTATTAAAGGGCTTGATAAAATAAAATGAAGATATTCATTTGAAATGTGGTACACATATGTATTATAACGACACCTGGAACTGCATTTCGAGACGATTCCGTTCTGGTGTATATACTAAAAGCCCAGGTCTCCAATATTTTTAATAATAATTTCAATTCCTTCCACCACTGCACACTCCATTATTAAAATCATAAAATAAAATTGAGATTTTCACTTAAAATTTGGTATATGTATGTATTATTACGACATTTATAATTAGATTATGATGAGATTATTTCGTTCAAGGGTTGGGAGTTAAATAGAGTATATAGGGGAAAATAAGTAAAGCAAACTGGTAAGAGCACAGAAACTTGGAATTTGGTGTATATTCTAGAAGTCAAGGATTCTGATTTTTGTATAATGTTTTTCAACTATCCCACCACCCCCACTCCATTATTAAAGAAGTTGATAAAATAAAATTGGGATATTCACTTGAAATTTAGTACACGTATGTATTATAACGACACCTGGAACTAGATTATATTTTGAGATGATTCCGTTGAAGGGTTAGTATAACTGGCGTAGAAAAAGCATAGTATTACATTATCGATTATGTCCATTATTCACTCAAACATCTTCGTGAATAATGGCTATTATAATCGCTCATATAATAATATACTAATTATCTGATCCCTATAATTTGTTCTTACACCAATTAATTACCTGTAACTTCATGCCTAGTATGTCCAATCGATGTAACGCGCAAAATAAAATAAAATGGTTCATTATTATTGAAGAGAGAAAGGTGATGCGGCACTTTGAATAGTATGGACGCCGTCAAATTATTATACTAATATTTATTGTTATAACCGTAGATAGGGTATAGTATTCAACTTGCGATAATGGTAAAAAGAAACTTGATGATTTACAGCATTCACCTATGGCTCTCGCTGCAAACTTCATCTGCGTGATTTATTATTTACATTATCGCTCGTTAAATATTATGCTACTATTCTTCTGAATAGAGAATTAATCTAAAGTTTTCGGGGGTGAGTCTAGTCATAATTAAGAAGGGGTGAATGCGGAAGTACTATCTTTATGCTAAAAATGTCACTTTTAAATTAAAATTCGACCTGTTATAGGCTTAAAATCAATGTGTTTTATGCATATGAACAATACTGTAAAATATGCTTCTTAACTATTGACTAGAGACACTTGAATTACTACTTAGGCAGTCGTTCTAAGAGTAGTGTATTATTCAAGGAGCATGTACTCGCGATGGTGATGTTTAGGGCACGTGCCGAATGCGAGGTACATGTACATATCGCCATAATATTTGCAAATTTGGCGAATGCGCCGGTACTCCAACGAAATAATTAAAAGTAAAGGAGGAACTTGATGAAGTTTTGAAACTTGGCAAAAGAAGTTCATTAAGATATACTATTATACATACTAAAAGTCCCCGTCTTAAATTTGTCGCCATCGAGCCGTCACACAGTGCTGGAAAATGGAAATAATTCGAGCTACGCGGCAGTTTCAATCGTAAAGTAATTTTTTTTTTTAATTTTTCTTGAAATAACATGTATTTTATGGGGGAAGTGCGGAAAATGTGAAATTTGGTTAGGTGTTTTCGTAAAACATGCAATGTGTTAACTGATCAAGACGCTTCTTCTAGCGGCAATATTTGTGGATTATTTGCCCTAAGGACATCAATAAAATCAATATTATCTTAAGTGTACGGAGCAATACGGAATTTTACAAATTTGGGTTTTCAATATTACAATGCTGGATTCGGTTTACGGTATATGCAATATGTAGCTTCTAATTTGAATTTTACGAAAGGGTCTAGAAGAGGCTCTGGTAAAAATCTTAATAAAGAAGAAAATTACCAATTCAGAAGTCTCTGAAAATCAATCTTGGTTTGCCAAGTCCGAAGCTGTAATTATAATTATCGGCGTAGACGAAATACTAATGGCTCCTTCTCCGATTAACGAAAACACCTAACCAAATTTCACATTTTCGTCACTTCCCCCATAAAATACAACATGTATAAGAAGAATAAAAAAAATGTATTGCTGTACGATGGAAATTGCTGCGTGGCTCGAATTGCTTCCATTTTCCGTCACTGTGCGTCATCTTGAAAAAATGGTGCTTCGATTTAGTTTTTTCCTTATTCCTCGCTAACCATTAGCAACATCGAAATTATATGGTTCATATAAAAAATAAAGTGTATAGAATTCTGTACAAACAAATTTTATATACGCTTTTTCCGTATCTCTTGTTGTATTTTTCGAAAAGACAAAAACAAAAATTTAATCGGCACTTTTCTAAATTCGTAAATCCTGTTTGCAGGGAACATTTTTTCAGCTCATTGTATTAATTTTGCAAGTCTGAATAACCTGCATAGTGTCAGTCTGATTTTATTAAAACTTAAAATCAGTGTTAGAGGAAGCACTCTTTCATTTTTGAAAAACTGGATCGTTAGATGAAGGTTATGAAGCATATTAATAGAAGAAAATATGCGTGAAAAGTATTGTGATCGTTAATAAGATTCTATAAACACAAAAATACTACATCATAGTAGACTAGTGAACGACGTTTCGCCAATCAACATGGTATCATCAGGACATGACTAAAGTTACAAGCAATTACAATACTCATCAGGTGCATTTTTTATATTTTCCTGCATCGCCATACGCGTTACCCATAAAACTGAAATAAAACAAACAACATGCATTTATGCATAAACCTTAATTTCATAGTAAAATAATTTAATTCAAATAAGTATTGATCAATGTAAATGCTTTATTGTCGCTGATTTGCTTTCAACAAGCTAGCTGGTGGTTCTCCTGCCATACCATCGGCATTCAACACATTTGTGTTTATTATCGTATAATCTAGTTATGATTTAAAAGTGAATTATTTATTATTTGTTTGCTTATAGTAATGAAACATATTCTTTATAGGATTTTGCAAACAGCGGAAAGAAAAACTATCTATGAGAACTAAAGGAAAAACAATATATAAAAATATTAATGATATCTATGCATTCTTTCGATAACCTGACTTCTGGTTATGCTAACAAGTAAAAATTCTTATTTGCCATTCTCATTTTAACACTAGCATCCAACATAGTCCCGTACGGCTAGGCAGGCTAAACTAGTATCTACATGATCCCCTACGATATGTAAATTCAGTTAAAAATGAGAACAAAGGCCTGAAATTAATTTATTTACGTACCTTGTCTTTAAATTTTTTTTCATTCTAATGAATTACATTTTCATAAAATCTCATTCAGTTTCTTGGAAACGCTTAGCCTTTGAAACGTTTTTCGTCCTTAGTGTGGGTTCATCAGAAAAGCCTAAAGCCACTCATAACGATGTTCCATGCAAAACTAAGACAATATCCATGAATAAGTATGTAATATTTATATTTGACATTGACTGATAAAAAAAACAGATCTTCACCTATCTATTAGCTAACTAGTATTGGAGCCTATATACTCTATGCATGTTTAAAAGTGAATTATTTATTATTTGTTTGCTTATAGTAATGAAACATATTCTTTATAGGATTTTGCAAACAGCGAAAAGAAAAACTATCTATGAGAACTAAAGGAAAAACTATATATAAAAATATTAATGAAATCTGCAAAGGTTGTTTTAAATTCTTAATCGCCAATTTTTGAAGCACAATATTTATCTTCATCCATCTGTTAATTCAAAAGACTAATTACAAATGTAAAGGCTGACTATAATGCATAATGTATTAGTTCATGCTTTGTTATATATTTTTTTCAATTGAGATTTATTTGTCTCAAGTGGAAAATCGTACTGATGTTTCTGACATAAGATTTATATCTAATTTTATTCTTACCTAGAATCAACAAATATATTATTTGAAGCACTATTTCTTTGTTTTTTACATTTTCTGAATAAAGTACTTAAGGAGGTTGAGGCGTTACAGTCCCAACCAAAAGCAAGTCGAATTCTAAATCGGATTTTTTCCATAATAAACTATTACAAAAGGTTATAAGTCGAGGATACCAATAATTATTGTCAGAAAGGCATAAATAAATCCTTTTTTATTATTAGTTAGTTATTTAAGAAGCTTTAATTGTTTTACTTAATGAACTAACTTTTGGATGTTTTGTCCAAACTTATAAAAAAATTAATAAATTTATGTAAATATCTGTGTATTTCACAAATTTGTTTCAGTAAATAATTTAAAAAAAAATGAGAACCAGTAAAAATTAAAATTAAATCATTAAATAATTGAAAAATCAGTTAAAAATCATTAACAAAAAGAGAAATTTGACAGTTTACAAATGTTTAATAATTATTTTTATTTACTAAAAGTCTCCTAATTGAATTGGAAATAATATTAAAATATGCCTAAGACATCAATGCTTTACATAGTTAGTTTTCGGAACTGCTGACATTATTTGGTTATTTGCTATAAATCAAAATGTACCAAAAAAATTGATTGAAGGAGCCGTTGCTCTGTAGTCGTTAATCATTTTGCATAAATAACTAAATAAACCACACTATGTTTTCTACCACTATATGGTAGAAAACATAGTAGTATGTTTTATTTAGTTATTTGTCTTAAAATGTACCGTTTGCATGCTGGGTTGACATATTTTCCTAAGACTACATATAAAAGTTCTTTTTAATTTTTAACTTTATGAGTTTCCTAATGACTCTGGATTTTTGACAGAAAATTGTGTCATATAGAAATCTATTAAAAAAACATTATTTCAGATTTTTTTCATTATTTTCGTCTAACGCCTCAACCTTCCTAAGTGTGTATATTTGTAGGAAAACCCTCGTTTACGGAATTTCCAAATTATTATAATATTGTTAGAATCTATGACCTTCTCAGTATATTACAATTTTAATTTTATTATAACACTATTTTATTTGATAAAGGTCTATTCTCTACGGTGAGTATAGTTAAAATTTGACAAACACATTAATGTTTCGTAAACAATAAAATTTCACAATTTTGAAAGGTTTAGTATTAATAATTCTAAAAGTATCTCTAAAATAATGTGTAAGTGACTGTTCGACTTTCTTTTCCGATTAATTCATTTATATAAAGTGCAATATATTTTTTTCATAAAAGTATCTGTCACACAACTAACGTTTTAAAAGAACAATTTTCTGAAAGTTTTATGGTAAGTAATTAAAATAATTATAATACTTTTAATATTACTGTCACAAATGCTGAAATCTTTATAAAAAAAGTTCTATGAAGACTAGATTTTAAATAATCAATTTATTTGCAAGACTATTTGCATTCAATATTATTTTATAACACATATACGTAATTATTTATAAGGGAAGTTTTTGTGTTCATTTTACACATTTACGATTTCTATATATTGTCACGTGTTTCTACCCCTTAGGAAACCACCCTTTAAAATCCGTGGGTTCAAAAAAATTATTACAAAAGATAAACTCTAACACACTTTATTAAATAACTTACTGTAAACTTCACAACACTTTTACTATCTAAAATATGCGTTTGCTGACTAAAATAGCCGTTAACACTGTTTATTACTTAATATTTTCACTCTACTGTTCAGTGTTCACTTTGTATCACTTCCAATTTTTTAGTCTCAATTCATTTCCAAAAATTTCTTCCTGCATGTTTACATATGCTTATATACCCTACAATTGCCTCCTAGAGCCATCCAGCACATTCGCGTTCGATAATCCAAAACAATGTAGAAATCTCTATCCTATTCTATAAGTTTCTAGCTTCTAAGAAACCGTACATACCAGTGTCTCGAAGATGGGATACACTAGAGGCTTTGATGATACTGCACTTTCCTACTACGCACGAGCTGTCAACATCGACCCGTAAGGGGCGTAAACACGTAACTATATGTTGTAATAGGGTTCAATTAACTGAAATCTTTTTGTGAATACATAGTGGTAGAAAACATAGTAGTAGGTTTTATTTATTTATAGAAGATGATTAACTACCACAGAGTAACAGCTCCTTTAATCGATTTTTTCAATTAACCGAGTGAAAATTTATTTTATAATATTTGATTTTTAAAGCCGGTTCAATTTTCTTGAAAAACTTTTTTTGGCTGTTTTTAGTGGCCGTTTGTGTGACTTTTACAAAGTGAAATAAATACATCCATGCACTAAATTTCATGTAAATCTACAAAAGTATTGAAATTATGGCAGCCCTATTCGATTGGCCATTTTGAACCTTTAATCTTTTTTTTCAGATTCAATATCAGCTAGTCCGAAAAATACCTCATTGCCAATTTTAACACAATTATATTCATGGTGCCTTTGCCAAATTCTCGAAAAGAAAGAACCCTTTTCCAATTTTTACTCTAGACTGCACAACTTGATGAAACTAATAGGGGACCACGGCCGAGCCATACTCTATAGTTTGCAAGGCTTCCATAAAAATCGCTTGAATTGTTCCAGGGTAATGATCGAGGAAGTATACAAAGAATGGTCAAGAGCTTGTTGGGCATACACATAATAGAATTCCCTAGCCATACTCGCTAACATTATCTTCAACTTTATGCCATATACCTATATATGTATTAATTATATTAGACCAGGAGCAGAAGTGGAAAAACATCGAAGTGCTGTTTCTAGTAGGAACTACATACTTCCCCTGTTTTTTGGGTCCCTGAATCGATTTCGATGGGTGCCGAACCCCTCGCCGCTCAGTATTCATCCCTATCGGCCAAAGACCACCCCCAAATCGCGTTATTTACCAATCGTGAAGTAGAACTCGATTTCTGGTGTATTTTCTTGCGTTGAATGTCATATTAGTAACTTTTTAGGGTGCACGGAAGGGATAGAAACCACCCCTTCGAGGTAAAAATCGACTTCGGCTGATTTCCACCGTATTTTTTCTCGCCATCTCCGTACAAGTCTCAAGTTAAAACGATGTGCGTTGATACTTGTACATGTGCAATGTATATGTTTTTGTATATCTACATTATAATGCATATACAATGTGTCCCAAAATTGAGTTCCCAGACGGTAACCTGTAATTCCTGAAGTCATTTTGGGCACATGTCACCCAACTCTTCTTCTTGCATTGAATGTCATATTAGTAGCTTTGAAGGGTGCACCAAAGGGGTGAAAACTAGCCCTCCGAGGCAAACATCGACTTCGGCCGATTTCCATTGCTTCATTTCTCGCCATCTCCATACAAGTCTCAAGTTAAAATGGTGTGCCTTGATACTTGTACATGTGCAATGTATATGTTTTTGAATATCTACATATTATATGTATATACAATGTGTCCCAGAATTGAGTTCCCGGACGGAAACCTGTAATTCCTGAGGTTATTTTGGGTCCATGTAACCCAACTTATCTTAGTCCAAAAATGCATACCTGAGGAAGTACATCCTCGTAAAGTGAGACAGAAAAGAATTTCAATAATATCTGTTATACTGAAGATAAATTTAAACTAAACCTATACTTGCTATTTTTTGACGTTACTAATTAATTAATTTTTGTATTGTCATGACAACGCGACATGTTATCTGTTTCAGAAGCTCCTATGACCTATAAGGAAGAAAACAACAATTCTTAATTTTTGGTTGATAGGTATTACACAAAATTTTAAAAGTATTAATTTGTGTACTAAAACAGTTGGACATTATGTGGAGCATTTGTTGTGAATGTAATTTTTGTTAAATACACTTTCTGTTATTACAAAATTTTATTCTGGAATTGTAAATAAATATTAAATACATATAGAGGAAGAAACGAAAATTTCTTGTATTTTAACTAACATTACAAAACATTTTAAAAGTATCTAAAAATATAGCTAGTCAAATATTAATTATAAAAAAAAAATTGAGAACAAAAGATATTTGGGTGTTATCGAGTTTGCATAGAGTACTTACAGAGATAAAGCTCCCATCAAAATTATAAATTTTTTTCTTTAATAAAAGTAATGGAAATTAAGTATTAGAATTTTTTTTTCTGTGACTCACTTTAATAGGATGTACTTCCTCAGTGATGCATTTTTTGACTAAGGTAAATTGGTTTATATGGGCTCAATATGAACACCCGAATCGCAGGATTACGTCAGGAAACTCATTTCTGGGACACCCTGTATATATGTAGATATACAAAAACATATACATTACACATGTACAAGTATTAATGCACACCATTTTAACTTCTAAGATTTGTATGGAGATGGCGAGAAAAAAAGCAATGGAAATCGGCCGAAGTCGATATTTGCCTCGGAGAGGTAGTTTCCACCCCTTCGGTACATTCTCCAAAGTTACTGATATGACATTCAATGTAAAAAAATACACCAGAAATCGATTGGCGTTTGGTGAAATATACGATTTGGGGGTGATTTTTGGCCGATAGGGGTGAATCCTGAGGGATGACAGATTCGGCACCCATCGATTCAGCAACCCAAGAAACGGTGGGAGTCATGTAGTTCGTGCTAGAAGCAGCACTTCGATGTCTTTCCGCTTCTGCTCCTGATTTATATGTATAAGAGCAAGCAAGGCCTAAGATCAGTGGGAAAGGCTGGGTAACGCGCCAAGTGAAGAGAGATCTCCAACCATCCTGTAGTATTTATTAATGTATAACTTACCATTATTTTTAGTTAAATAGCATCATCCAATTTGCCAAAAATAGCTTATTGTTAGTAATAATTTCAGTACAATGCTGTTTCAGTAGATGGAACCATTTCTAATATAAAACAAACTTTGATATTTTACACTTATTTAATATACTTATAGGACTAGATAACCATAGTAGTCGCTAGCGCCATCTGGACGCACAATTTAAGATTTATCTTGCTCACTCTTAAGAGCTATTTTCCCTTGACAAGTTGGCTCGTTGTCTAGAATCAATGATTTCAAAATTTTTCAAAAAGTGCATTTGCCACAGCGTTCGCTATAATTTTCATTGAAATTACTAACTAAAAAAAATTTTCACATTTTTTCATTGATAGCTTAGAAATTACGAGGGGGGATTACTCGTAACTGAAGGATTACAATTATAAGGTCATAAAATATTTTTTATTTCATTTTAGGAGATCTATCCAACGAGAGCTCACTCGATGGGGTAAGTGTAAATTTTTTTTTATTTTTATTTATTTTTGGGTTGACATCACTGTACGCTGTGGTTTCAAAAAATTTCTCTTTTAAAAATATCTTCATTTCTGCTTTTAAATCTTCAATTTACGTCGGTATACTAAGTTTGATTTCAAAAGGTACAAAATTAAAGATGGAAGGCTGTAACATACAGATGAACGGACAGATGAATATACAAAAACTATTCTATAGTTCCTATAGAACTCTAAAAAGCATATAACTGGCTAAATAACACAACAAATATTTTCAAAAATTAGTCGATTAAAAAATTATAATTTTCAATTTCCACCATGCTCAAAACAAATAAATTGTTATAAACAATGTATGTATAGATTTTTCCAATAATGTTCTTAACTTATTATGCATAATACAAGAAGAAATTCGAAACAAATCTTATTTTTTCTTCATTTTCGTAAGGATTTTAGGTCTTAGGAGGAAAAATAGTTCTAACGGGGCCATTAAAAATAATTTTGCAGCTATCAGGTACGTAATAAAAAAGCCTAAATTGTTACTTGAGGAGTTTGTGTCGTGTTGTTTGATCACAATTTATCCGTAGACATGTTTCTTCAGATCTGAAGACAAGTTCATTTTTCAGATACCATTCCATTTTCGGCCAAATACGACTCTATTCATTTCTATCAAAGTTGTACTATTTAACTTAGTTTTTTCTCTTCAGATTTGACAGCTTAATCTTCGAAATTAGAAAATCCACAAACGTTGCAAATGAGTAAAGCCATAATTGGCAAAACGCATGACTGTTATGTTTTTAATATTAATTTACAAAGTAATTATTTATAATCCTATATCTTACTTATCTTTATAACGCTTAATAAAAACTTTTTACACTCCTTTTAAATCGTTTATTAAATAATGCCAAGGTTCAATTTTCTGTGCAAATGATTATTCATCATCGCAAGATACTTTTATGGCAGTGTCAAAATAGCATAGTGAATACCCAGTTTATGATATATTATATTTATGTCTCAAGGCAATGTTTTTAATCCACAGGATGATTTTATTCGTTAAAGAATTACCAGAAATGCAACTGTTTATTGTTTATTATTCATTTTTACCTCCGTCCTTTACCGAATGGAAGTATTATAATCGAAAAAAAAAATCACTGAAATTTCTTCGGATTTTCCCGTTTCAGACTATGCAGATTACAAAAATTAAGATCTTTCAATTATATTAAGAATACCACATATACGCATGCAAGTCGATCAAATGATGAGATACTTATTGAAATAGAGAATAAATATTATTATCGTCAATCTCACTCAAAATTAAAACTTACAATCATATCCACCAAAGGAATTTAAATATTTTTGTCAGTTGATTGTTACTCTTACTCTAACCCTTTTATACAATTAGGATTAAGCATCCCATGGATTTGTCCCATACTTACCATCTGTGTGGCTCGGATCTGATTTGTTTTGTATAAACATAATTAGTTAGCTAGTGAATTTTTTTACTTCATACAAACTGAATTTTTATGAATAAATACACGTATTAATTTAATTATGGCCTTTCATTGAACTCGTTTTCTTTAAATTTACATCTCTTGCAATTCTGTAGGTGGGACCGGTAATTCGTTTTTAGGGAACTTCACATAGTTCCTCATGTCTGTTCAGAACGCCATTTACAACATATGAACTAACAAAGCAATCTCTCAAAGTGTTAGTACATCAATGGTAACAAAAATATCAACGAATAGCAAAATATAGATTGATAGCTAGATGGATAGATATTTTATTTAACCAAATTACATATTACGACATTTTCGGCAAGTCAAAAGAAAAACAATATAATATAACTTTCTACAGAGTTATCGAATGCATACTGCGAAGGCAATTGTAAAGGCCCTTATACACGTTTGGCCAACTAGTTGGGCCAATCAGTTGGGCCAACGTGTATAAGACGACTTGGCGTAACTTGGTCGTTGGCGGCCAGCGTTGGCCGGCCAGCCGAATGTTGTCGGTTTTTCGTGCACACATCAAAAAATCTTGGCGCAATCCGCCAACAGCGTTCACACATTGGCCTCTTCTTCAACTCGTAGTTGCCGTTAAAGAGGAAACGGTAGTGTTGCGGCGTAATAATTGTATTTACGAGCTACGATGGCGGTATGGAATTGTGATGATGATGAAGTTTTGAGTTTATAGATTTTTACCAAAATTACCGCGGCTGCGATAGTTTCCACATCCATCCTCGTCAAACGGTCAATGCATAATGAGCAACGCCAACATGTAAACAGTGTCCTTATTTTGGGCCCAACTCATGGGCTCAACTAGTTGGCCAAAGTGTACAATAAAAGTAGATAGCTACAAAAACAATTTACAAACAATTTGTAAAAACTCAAACAATTATCTATTTATAAAATTGTGATGTCCCTAAGCATTTCTCAGTGCATAATTATACATAAATATTTAATAAATTAAAAAAGGTGATATAACTTCAAAGGGGATTTGCATATATTCCTCAACAGAATAAAAACAGTGCATAAGTAAATGCTTTTTTATTATCCCCTCTTTATTAGGATTAGACATGACTTTTATATAGTTAGGTAGATAAATTGAAAAATTTAAAATCCAAAGAATTTTTTTGTTCTTTTCGAAAGTCGAGAGCGTGGCGTTCGAAGATCGTCTCTAGTTCTAGTACCATAGTTACGAACTTCAGCATTTGTTGTAATTTAAATCTTATTCTTATAAATTTTTAATAACGTTACATAAATATATACAGACAGAAGAGGCATTATTTTGAGATTTTTAAAAATAGGCTGCCAGTGGTCTCTAAAACTAGCACCGGCCACTATTCTGACAGCTCGTTTTTGTAGCCAGAAAATTTTATCTGCATAAGAAGAGTTACCCCACAGTAATGTACTATTTCTATAACTAATATGTGAATGGAATAGTGAATAAGAGTTTCCATTGATAACGTTCTTGTTAGATTACGTAAAACAAATACCGTTCTCAATAATTTATGACTTAGTTGTGCAACGTGAAAAGACCAATTTAGGCTGGCGTCAATAGTGACACCGAGCAGTTTGATGCTATTTCCTTTAGCTATATCATGACTGGTAGAAAAGACAATAATTTAAGTCTTTTCTTCATTGAGATTCAAATTGTTAGATATAAACCATTATTTGATTTGAATGTCTGGACTTGAATTTAATATGGTTGTATCATCAGCAAATGCAACACAGGTGTTAGGGAACATATTACGGAATAAGTAATTGACATATATAATAAACAACAGGTGTCCCAAAATTGAACCTTGGGGTACTCCGTGTATAACTGACCTATTATCGTAGCAATTATTTTTTATAGATACGGTTTGTCTCCTATTCGACAAATAATACATAAAGAATTTATAATTAACAATTATAGAACTAATAATAATAATAAATTGTTCTTCCTCATCTATCCAGGTATAAGAGTTGTATCGAATCGCCATGACGGAAATAAATGAATAGTCTCTCACAGCAACTCTTTTGACATGTTTCGGTGATCAACCATTTTTTGCTATACATCTTCAGGCGACCAGATTATAGACAATAAAGAAATTATAAGGTATAAATATTAATTTCAATGAACACATAATAATGAGAAATATTCGACGGATCATTGAGACATTCAGTAGGGTTTACTCTGACAGTGGCGATTAAAAAATAGTCAAATGGATTCATTAAACGTTGCGACCTGTGGAGTGTTATCTAATTAAACACTTAATTTTTTCTCATTTTTTCTCAGAACCCGACGCGACGGGTTTATTACACTTCTTTTTATTATGGATTTACTAACGCATCACACAAGAAGCATAAAAGCTATTATTAAAATAGCAATACTTGATCCATGATCAACTTTGTCCACTATGTAATGCAACTACCCATAAATTATGATTACCAATTACGCTGGAAAACCCTGTATTACAAAAACCACAAATTACTAAAATGAATTGCAACAAAGTTTAAGAGGTTTTAGACAGTTTTTTATTCAATAAAACGATACTAAAAACAATAGTAGCGATGACAACATACAGACCTACATTTATACTCATTATTTCGCATTAATAATAATGAAAGGATCAATTTCGCAGGACTTAGAGATGTATATTTATGATGTGGTATGCTTTATGCCCATAAAAAAATTACAATTTGTAGGACACGATGCAAATGACTTTCCAAATTATTTAACGCAGTCTATTGCCAAGCGGGATACATACAAGTTTGTTTGTAAAATGCATATAAAATAAAATATTTTTAAAACAAAGAATTTATTTAAAAAACTTTGGAGGTGGTCACATAACACTATTGCGCAGTTAATGTACTTAATTTACTGCCCCCAAAGCTTCTAGTTTCCAGACGTATGAATTCAAAAATTATTTTTTACTTTTAGTACATTTTTTTAAGATAAAAACTTTGTTTTAAAAATATTTCTTACTTTTTAGTATTCACTTATTTTACAGACAGACAGGCAGTCAAGACCCTTTCATTTGATACCCTGTTAAGGGGGTTGTGAAGAAAAAGCTAATTCGACATCTTGCCAGGCGTCCGCCATATTGGATTTAAAATGACGTTACATTGGATATAGAACGATAATAAGAGCTTTTTAGATATATCATATTGCATTGTCACTAAACTTATACTCAATTTCAAAGCTCTAGCTTAATTAACGTAGTTCTAATTAAAACTAATAATACTTTTAATAAAAGCTTTTATAAAATAAAGATAAACGAAATTCTTCTAATTTGTTGAAAACTTTAGCAGATAATTGGGGTGTGGGGTAGAAACAAAAATTAAACCAAACTACTCACTGAGAAAAATAATTTGTCATATATTTATACCAAAATATGGTTATCAAATAAAAATGTGTATGTTTCCTTGAAGTGTTATATTACTTCTACGTGACTTTCTTTTTAGATGAATATAAGCATTTTCTATCCTTCGATATTAAAACTGACAACCTGACAGAAAATTATGATTGTTCAAGTTGTCATCACCTCCTAGACGTTTTCAAGTGCACCATCGACAGAGCTTATAGCACTTAGAGATAGTTGTGGATACACTGGTATTGTATTGAGTATCCGCTACTCAAATTACTATTTAAAAGTAGTTAAAACTACCATCGCGGCCACAGCTAATACAGCCATCACGAATAATGATTAAAAAGACTGAATTGGGCAATAAAACATACTTGGACGATTCTTGAAGCAACATTGAAATGATGAATTATTAAGAATTTATTTGTATATTATAATACTCCTTTACTTTCATCAGCTCTTGTGGAACGTCTGTTTTCGTTTGCTGGTATGATAAGGGCCTCAAAAAGAAATTCATTATCTGATTCTAATTTTGAAATATTAGTACTTAATGTTAAAAGCAAATGCTAATTTGTAAATGGGTTTTTGAGTTTTCCTTTAATTAATAAAAATGGTAATCTCTGTAGCCCAATGTGTAGCATTTTCTTAGTCCCCCAAAAATAAACTTTAATGATATTTAATAATAATTAAGTAAATTAAAAGTGTTGCAAATAACGACATTGGAACGTGTAAATGAATTATAGGGTAGGTCGTCGGGGCTTTATGTAGGTACTTTAGTACACTTTGCTTGTACATTGATGTAGAAAAGCATTCTGACAGTTTCTGTCCACAAAATGAAAACTGCGAATGCGGTGAAAGGGGTGATGCTGAACAGATCATTCTAAATTGTAATTTAAAACGGGACTCTGTGCAGGAATTTTTGGAAAAAATTGGTAACAACCATTTAACACAGTCATTTAATTTAATTGATATATTAAGGTCAAATAATTTAGAATCATATCTAATGCTATTTAAATTTACTGAAAAAAATTAAATTAAAATATAGACTTAAGAACCATTGTAATATTAGAAATGTGAGTTTCCTCTGTTCTTGTCCTATGTTCTAAATCCTTTTCTTTCCGAGGCTCAGTGTTGTGATGTAGATGCCATGACGGGTCTCTTGGCAAACTTGTGGTCCTCGTTAATATACTTAAAAAAACCTCAACAAAAAAAACAAGAACCAAAAAAGTAAAAAAGAACAAAAGAAATATTAAAAAATATATATAATAAAAAAAAAGAAAAAAAATGCTTTAAAACATACGATTTTAATAAAAAAGAAAAAGAAAAAGGAAAAGGAAAAGAGAGAAAAACGAAAAGTAGAAAAAATGAAAAATTATAATTTATGAATATAAATGATGTATGAATGAATAATTAAATATCAGAAATAAGTTATCAGACAAATTGTGGTAAATTTAAAGTAAAACCTTTTTAACATTAGGTACTTACCGACCTTATAGACTCCTCTCTGAAACATCGGTGTTGTGCGAATGGCTTTGCAGCCACAGTCATAGATTATAAGTACAGATAGATAAACACTTTTTGTCACATGTTATTACAAATTATATAAGTATATTAGACTTTTCGGTTATAACATATGTGGCAAAGGAAGGCATCAGTGTTCTAAATACTCAAGTTCTAGTGACGTAATTTCTTTCATCATGAAAAAAATTTCATGCTGTGTAATTGTAAAGTGTACTTATACAAGTAGTTGTAAATGTAATTGGAGACACCTAGTTAAACTACTCTTTGAAAATGAAAGTACTCGAGTACTTTTCAACTACAATGGATATAATCTGTAGTTAGTAAACTATTTTCTTTTAAATAATTTGGTAGCAATGACCATCGACTCCAGGGAATAATTTAAATTATAGGTTAGTTACAATTACGTGTGAAAATAGTTACTTCAAAATATTTTAAGTTGCAAACAAAAAGTCGATACGATACCATCTTTGATAACATAAATGTGTGTTTTCTTCAATATTCTTTTTCTAATTTTAAAAATATTTCATATTGGAAAATTTTTTTCAGAGAAACATGTTAGAGATCAAGTTTTCTCAAAATTATTTGATGATTCTTGTGAGAATGAAGTGGCATGCCCAGAATTTCCAGATTATATTTATGAGATTAATATATCAGACGACTGAAGAAATTAAGACCCCAACATAAATTCCAGATAAAAAACACACATAATATGAAAGTGGGTGAAATTTCCTATGTAGATGATGTCAACGAATATTTATTTCTAAAATGACTTTTCACTTACTACAATCCTGAAGTAGTAATTACCCTATCTTTTGTAGCATGTAGAATAAAGATCTTGAAGAAAAATTTCTTGCTTCTATGCATTTTGCTTCTGTTTCCTGCCTATGCCAATATTAAGCAGCGTAATAGTGTCGAATTGAATTTCATACCCTTTTGATTTTTATAACAACATTATGCATCTAAACATGCTTGTGTAAATCTACAGAAACTGTAATATCAACTAATATATGATTCAAATGTATTGACCCCTCACTTACCTCGAGTACCTCAAAAATGAAGGAGCAAAAAATTACGTTTCATTATGAGTCTATTCTAAATCAAGCACTAAAGTTTGAATAATATACATTGGACAATTTAGAAGTTCTGCTAAGTTATATTGAAAAATGTCCTACTTTTTAAGGAAATTTTGACCATACCAGTTTTAAATCTATTATATCTTGAAAATTATGCTTAGTATGTAAATCATATTTTAGACACTGATAAAGCACGGTATTTATTGTACAAGTAAATGTTTTAATAATTTTTTATTTCAAAATTTTGTAGTTATTCTCAAAAACGTGACGTCATGTTTATTCGGTTATTTATCAATGTATTTAAATTTTTTTCTATAAAATCGTTAATTATATAAAATGTAAGCATTTTCAGAAAAAATAATTTGTATGTACTTATCAAATATTAATTTAGTTATCAACCGTAAGGGTTAATATCATTGCAAGTTTACAATAATATTATGTATTACTCTTGATAACTAAATTAATATTTGATATATACCAATATTTTTTTTCTGAAAATACTTACATTTTATATAATTAACTATTTTAATAAAAAAATTTAAATATATTGATAAATAACCGAATAAACAGGACGTCACGTTTTTGAGAATAACTACAAAATTTTAAAATAAAAAATTATAAAAAAATTACTCGTACAGCAAATGCCGTGCTTTATCGGTGTCTAAAATATGATTTACATACTACGCATGTTTTCCAAGATATAATGGATTTAAAACTGGTACGGTCAAAATTTCCTTAAAAAGTAGGACATTTCTTAATATAATTTAGCAGAACTTCTAAAGTGTCCAATGTACATTATTCAAATTTTAGTGATTAATTTAGAATAGACTCATAATGAACACGTAATTTTTTCAATTTTCTCTGCTTTTTCATTTCTGAGACACTCGAGGTTAAATTGAGGGGTCAATACATTTGAATCGTATTTCTTACAGTATTTAGCAACCACCTGAAAAATGCTAGTTACCAATCAAAAACGAAATTCTATATGTATTCAATTGTTCATTTCCCATTTAGTTTTTTTTTGATGAACTAAATATCAGAGTTTCTAGAAAATAAAAATTTCTAAAATTAACGCATTTGCAAAATTCTTACCTGGAAGTAGAATAACGCTCATTTAAAACTTTTTCTCTGTGCGCACGTTTCCTCTGAAACGGTTTGACTTGAAATTTGGTACATATATGTATCATAACGAGAATTGGAACTAGATTATATTATAGGTCTATTCCGTTGAAACGGGCAGTCGAGGGATTGTAGGGGAATATGATTTGGAGAAGTGTTACTAAATGTCAAAAAATGACGATTTGCCTTCGCTTCTGTCAGGCCGAATTTTCGATTTTGACCTTGCAACTTACTATGTCAATTGATCGCCGACCTTCCCCTTGCCATGGAGACATAGAATGAGCTTCCAACCTCCATATTTAAGCAATTACGAACGTTTAACAATCCCATGTTAACCGAAGTTCTAGGTTAAATTTCAAAGATCCCGGAAAGCAACTTTTCTTTCATTTCTATCGCGCCGAATTCTAGATTTTTCCGGTACACCTTGGTATTAACGGAAAGCGTCAATCTTCCTCCTTGCATAGAGATGTCATGCGCCGTTCCACTCTGAGTATTTATTTAGTTATGAAGTTTTAAAATACTTACGGTTTTCAATTTTTAAGAAAATACCAATTTTTCTTTCGCGCAGACCGAAACTTCCTTTTTACATAGAGATCAGAATCGATCCTCCACTACAATTATTAACTTGGATATGAACGTTTAAAGATTTGATGTTTTGGAATTTTTTAGGTCACGTTTTAACACTTCTAGATGGACACCTAGAACGAACTTCCATTCCACGTATTTACTTAGTTATGAATTTTTGAAAATTCGATGTTTTTCAATTTTTAACAGAAAAGTCATCTTTTGTTGGCCCGTGCCAAGTCGGATTTCCGGTTTTGTCCATTCACTTTGGTATAAGAACAAAACGTCGCTTCTCCTCTTTAATTAGACACCTAAGACGGCCTTCAACTCCACGTATTTACTTTTGTACTACCGAACGGCTGTTAGTGGTCGCGGTGTCTCGATAGATCTCCGAGTTTAAAGTTGCGCATAGTGACGTCACAAACAGGCGTAGTGTTTTTGCAATTATTACTAATTTCAACCCCTCTTATCTCGAGAACGTAAAAAGTTAATAATATGAAATTGAAAGTCCATAATAAAAATGTCTATTACTATATAAAACGTATAAAAACCATATAAAAAGAATATCATGAAACAATCCTATTTAACTGTAATTACCATATGTGTGGGACACCATGTATAATTATTTTCAGCGCATATAGCACGTGATAAAGTAATATTAGTCCCGAAGAAACTTATGCAATTAAAAAAACCGTCGGTCACGTTTAAAAACACATAAATAATAATAATTAATAACTGTTAATAATTATAGGTAATCATAAGTATCACGTGTAATGAAGATACGTAACATTTAACATTTTTATAAAATCGATTATAACGAGAACAAAGTATTAATTCCTCTCGATGTATTATCGATGTATTTCGCATCACAAAGTCAATATGTCAATAAATTAGGGGGAGTAGATGATGGCAACACGTACATTGTACAGCGCAAATTATACCTAAATAAGGCAAGAGAAATGAAAAAATACAAATCGAATAAATAAACTAGATAATCTTGACCCTATTACAAATATAAATTGTAATTAGGATGATGAAGTGTTTCAATGCATGTAATTCAATACCCACATCTTATGATTTCATTCTGTAAATAAAACTATAAAGTGTAAACTGTTTAGGAATTTTCTGTTAGCCCAGGAATTTACATTTCAAGTTAGATGAAATTCTGTTAAGGTTCAGAATTTGAAAAAAAAAGCGAGTTCTATTATTGCACAATGTGTGTGGATTCATCGGAATTGTCTTAGTTCAAGATGGTCATATTGGCCATGGACTTAAAATCTGATGACTTAGCTTAATTAAATGCTGTTGAGCTGCCCTCGTGCCTAGGGCATCTGGACAGTCATTATTTTCACTGCCCCAGAGACGTATTTCTTCACCCAGGTTAACTCCCCTGTCTTTCCAAACTTTGCTAGCTCTGGACTTGGCTATGCTTGGGTTAGCCAGATATGACAGATAAAATCAAATTAGATAAAGGTTACGGTTTATTTTAAAGTGAATTATTTTTTTTCCTGTACTTACTTTAAGATCCCATACATGGTTTCTTGAGAAAAAAAATCTCAAAGCTACATAACCTCAAACATGTCTAACATTTAGAGTAGAATATCTCAAAATCCTGGCGTGATAGAGCAAAACTAAAAACAGATTAGAATTCAGCGTCGAAAAATACATAAGAAACGTATGGTCCGACCCCAGATCCAGACAACTTTTTTTTGTAAATCTGTGTTATCGATAAACTATAACATTGCTTTCTTTCGTCCCATTGGGGGTGGATTTTAAAAATTTGCACGGATATTTCTATAAATGTCTCATAAGCGGTAACTTTACCGAATGTTCACGTGTACTAGAAATGGAGGAAATATTGAGTTGGCGAGTCGGTGACGACTTTCGTTTATATGTATAGATCAACCCGGATTTACGATTACTCTTTTACTGAATGAGATAAGTTGTGTAATTGGTATTGCATTATGTAATTGTTCATAAAAATATCATAACTGACATTTTAAACGATCACAACCATGAACATTTCTTTCACGAATAACATCCTTTTCTTGATAAGTTCAATACACTTTCTAGGATCTTCATTAAGCTTAATTAAAACTGAGATTATGGTTTTAATGAAAGTTACTAATAATTCCACATCGTGGTTTACAAGTTATGAATAATGTATTTAAATAATTTAATAATACCTATGAATATAATATATGAACGTGTGTAAAAGCTATTAATATACGAATAAACTGTATTGAGTCCTCACTTTATCTGTGAATATTTCAAAGACACAGGAAGAAAGCACAAAAACGATGTCTTTATTATTTGTCTATTTTGAATCAGTCGCGGAAATTTGATTAGGTCACCTTGAACAGTTTTAAAAATCTACTAACAGAGGAGTCATCTTAGACAAAGAAAGGCCTTAATTCTGGAATAATTCCGCGATCCATATTTTTTTATGAAACCTTTTGCATTTGCTTCTAAAGTGTCAATAAAAAATGTCTCCTCTTAAAAATGGGTGCTAATTGTTCATTTGTTTATTAACAACAAATAGGTGCAAAATTAGTTGTAAAATTGAATATCTCAAATACAAATCGATGAAAAATTTTGAAAATAGGTTCCTAGGGGTTTTTGGGTATACTGAATAAGAGTCTGATATTAATTTTTTGAAATTCAATATGGCGGAATCAAAATGGCTGATAAAAATATTAAATATTGCAAAATTAACCAAGAGAAAAGATTGTTTGGGGTTTTTTGGGATATCCTTCTTAAAAGATTGATGGGTCATTGTGTTATTGGTTAATACTGATCATGTGGTTTTTTAGAGCGGGTAAATTAAAAAATGAAATTTCGAAAAATGAAAAAAATTGAAATTTTAATTTGTAGGTTTAACAAGATCTGTTGTAATAAAACCGTTAATTTAATATTTTTTATAAATTATGGAGCCCTCTAGTATATATATAAGATTGATTTCAAAAATTTCAAATACCTGCTTTTTCACAGTTTCCAAGCTTGAAGTTACAAATATAATGTTAGATCACAAAAAGGACCCCGCACTGCGTTTTATAGTAAAAATGGGTAAATGAAACTGGAAACTGAGGAAAATGTTCTCCTGGGCCCCCTGACTAAAATTCTCGTTGATCACCAGCCCGACCGAATTCGATTTTTTTATCTAGAGGCGATTGAAACTGTGAACATCTGCGAAGGTCTGCTTACATGTTCCATAAAAATTCTGAAAATATTCAAGCTTATTTTTTGGAGAAAAATAAGCATCTTTTGTCTCTTGGTGTTTTTTCTTCGAAGTGCTTCCTTCTCCCGGAAAAAAATAACAAACAAAACAAATTTTTTTGAAGAATAAGTTGGGGGAGGGGCATAAGTTGCTTATTTTTGTTGAAAGGACATGCCTGCCGATTTTCAAAATTTCTTAGACAAAAGTAATTTCGACCAAGAATTTTCCTAGATTTTTATTTTTTTCTACTTCAGAAAGATCCCAAAATATTCAGGCATATTCTTTACGTAAAAATAATCAACTTATGTCCCTCCAACTTTTTCTTCAAAGTGCTTCCTTTTCCCGTTATAAAATTTCAAATACAATAATTTTTTTGTTTGTTAATTAAAACACCAAGAGACAAAAGGTGCTTATTTTTCTCCAAAAAATGAGCCTGAATATTTTCAGACTTTTTACGGAACATTGAAGCAGACTTTCACAGATGTCCACAGTTTCAACGGCCGCCTCTAGATAAAAAAATCGAATTCGGTTGGACTGGTGGTCAAAGAGAATTTTAATCGGGGGACCCAAGAAAACATTTTCCACAAATTTCAGAACAATCGACTAAAATCTATTTTTACTATAGGATTTTGCAAACAGCGGAAAGAAAAGCTATCTATGAGAAGTAAAAGAAAAACTATATGTAAAAATATTAATGAAATCTTTGCATTCTTTCGATAACCTGACTTATGGTTATGTTGGGGACTATGTTGGATGCTAGTGTTATAACGAGAATGGCAAATAAGAGTTTTTACTTGTTAACATAACCAGAAGTCAGGTTATCGAAAGAATGCAAAGATTTCATTAATATTTATACATATTGTTTTTCTTTTAGTTCTCATAGATAGTTTTTCTTTCCGCTGTTTGCAAAATCCTATAAAGAATATGTTTCATTAGCCATGAACATATTTATAGAAATAATACAAGATAAACTAGATGAAAGTAGGACACTTATAAAAGCAAATAAAAGTAACAGAAAAATCTGGATTACGGAGGGATTTGTAAATTCATTTAAAAAACGAGATTCAATGTACAAACAGTGGGAACGCAACAAGAAAAATACCAGTAAATGAGTTTAAGAACTACAGAAACAAACGAAATTTGCTTAATAA
The DNA here is from genome assembly GCA_963583905.1 of Stenurella melanura. Taxonomy (NCBI): domain Eukaryota; kingdom Metazoa; phylum Arthropoda; class Insecta; order Coleoptera; family Cerambycidae; genus Stenurella; species Stenurella melanura. The sequence goes on along the minus strand of OY757310.1, from coordinate 41,010,506 downwards.
AACAACAAAAACTATCATAAAAACAAAATATTAGAAAATAAAGGTAATCGTAAACAAGTATGAAACACAATTAAGCAAGTTAGTATGGAATAAAATAATAAAATCGACGTAAAAGATATTAAATTAAATGGCACCCTAATAAATGATCATAAGCATATAGCAGATACATTCAACAGTTATTACATAAATGTTGAAAAGAATTTAGCAACATATAAGAAGTAACACTAATAATATAACAGCAGCAAGCGAAAAGCAAATAATAAATTAACTATACTTTATTGATACTAATGAACAGAAAATCAAAGATGTAATTTTTTAATTACGGAATAACAAGACCCCTGGTTATGGTGGTATTATGACTGAGGCTATAAAGTCAGCTGCTTGTTAATTGATTGCGCCACTGGTTTATATATTGTTGTAATACCCTTATACAAAGGTAGTGATAAAACTGAATGTATTAGTTATCGCCCAATCTTGCTGATGTCCATTATCTCAAAAATTGTAGAAACTGTAATAAAAACCAGACTTATTACATACTTTAACAAATATGATATACTATCAGATTTTTCAGTTCGGATTTAGAGAGGCTAGATCCACTCAGGATGCGATTGGTCTAATTACAAAAAATATATACAAATGTATGGACGATAGGAATCCCAGCATCTGCATTTTTGTGGTAATGGCCAAAGCGTTTGACACGGTAGAGCATAAAAGACTATTAGATATTATGGAAAGAATTGGTGTCAGGGGGATTGGAGCTGAACTAATGAAGAGCTACCTCACAAATAGGTAACAATGTGTCAGTATAAATGGAACATATAGTGAATTTAATTCATATGGTGTTCCGCAAGGCACAGTTCTGGGTCCTATCCTTTATGAATATTTATATCAATGACTTATTTCATCTTCCTTCGCAGGGTCAGTTTATTAGCGTTGCGGACGATATAGCTATTTTTTATACAGGACCTACATGGAAGTTGTCATAGAAACAGCATAATAAGATTTTAAAATGATAAAACAGTGGTTTGATTCTAGACTTTTGACAATTAATTTTAATAAAACCATATACTTGCCATTTCTTACGAGTAATACTAACTATTATGATTTCAAACCACTCGAGATTTAATGTGATAATTCGATCTATCAGATCCTAATAAAGTACGATGCTAGATACTTGGGAATCATACTTGATTCAAATCTAAAATGGGATGTTCATATTAATAAATTAAGTAAAAAATTAGGAGGTGTCCTAACGAAATTCAAATGTTTAACCAAAATTATAGACGTTAACCTACTTACTACAATATATCACGCTCTCGTGGAATCAAAACTTCGCTATGGTATAGTTGCTTGGGGAGGTGCGTATAACTAGCAAAATTAGATCCAATGCAAGAATGAATCTTAAAAATTATCCATAAAAAAGTACACATAAGTAATATTCGAAAAGTTGATCACGATTACAATACTAGGTATAGTAGAAATGCATTAGAAATACCTCACGCTAGAAAGACAATCGGACAACGTTGTTTTATATTTTTAGGACCAAGGGTGTATAACAAACTTCCTCCTGAAATGAAAAACTTAAACTCCACAAAACTGTTTAAAAGTAAAATAAAAAAATTTATATTATCTCTAGATTGCATGTACATATCAGTTGATGGAGATAAAGAACACTTACCCTTTTAATAAAAGATACTTCTAAATTTAGCCATTCTGCTTCATGGATTGTATTAAATTGTGTCAACTTTGTATTATATCGTTCTTATACATACTCATATGCATTTTATGTTTAATTCATAAAGTTTAATTATATGTTCTTTTATCTCATACCCTGTGTACAAATTTATTTTTGAAGGGTTCATTATATTATTATACAGTAATAATAATCATAAATAGATATTGTAAGAATGCTTTAAAATGTATTTAAGTTTATAACTGGAATGAATATTATTATTATTATTATTATTATTATTTCTTTTCCTTATTCTCAGCGTGTTGGCTAGGTTAAATTAAAATGCAGGGCTTTCCAATTCATTTTGATTCGTTATTAAGCCTCAAGGAATTTTCTGACTATATGACATGTATTTAATAGTGTAGCTTCTTGTAGTGTAAGATATATGTTTGATCCAAATCCAATCTTGTCTAAATTTTGTTGCAGTTCTTTTGGTATAACCCCTGTCGTTGATACAACAATTGGTAAAATATACACTTCATCGGTTTTCCATATTCTTTTTATTTCCCTTTTAAGGTCTGCATCATTTCTTATTTTTTCTTGTGTTGTAGTAGTTAAGTTGTGGGTGTTTGGTATAATTACATCTATAATATATGCCGTTTTATTCATTCTGTCATAAAGCGCTATATTCGGTCTGTTATTATGAATAGTTTCATCAGTTATATCGGTTGTAATAAATTTTATACGATTAGTTTTCTATAACGGATTCGGGGACATAGTTGTAATATGGAATTTTGCGTTATTTAAGAAGTTATGTTTTGTATGCTAGACCTTGATGAATTATATTATTATGATTATTTTACGGTTTCTTCGTTGCCAGACAGAGCTTCCGTGCTTTCTGACCGATACCACACGGCAGCCGCGCCGGCCATAATTACAGCCACTCCCCACGACCTGTTGGGTTAGTTACTGTAAATATCAGAATCGTGTGCCCCAAATAGGCGAAGGGACCTCCAAGATAAACGCCTTCTGCATTTGACCTGCCAACCATTCGGCTGATTTCTGACAGACAAGTTTGCCCTTTAATTCCGAAAGTAGCTTAGGCTTCATACCACCGAGTATACCGATTACTAGGACTACCATCTTGACTGAGTAGCCTGGGTATAGCACTTGGAGCTCGTACCGGAGATAAAGGTTAGGTTTGGCTCGGCAGGTGCCGAGAACTCGATCACAAACGTCACCTTGCATTGATGGTCGAGGAGAACTATGTTAGAAGGCTTGAATTGGCCTGACTGTCGGAAACGAGTAGTTCCAATAAAATTGGCACCCCTCGTTTTCGACAACGGACTCGGTGTCTCCGGGGACGTAGGGCAGCAGTGGTGTGGATGTAGGCCAAAATCGCATACACTGGACACGCGGAAAGTAAATGCATGAGCGATTCCGGCACCTGACGGCGGGTCCTGCAGTTTATATCAGGAACCTCTACAACCATTACGTGACTTCGGTAGACCAGCGTGTTAATTACACCGTCTTGACAGGCCACAATGAATCCCTCCGACTTTAGCCCAGCTGACCTTAAAAAAGCGAATGTCAGCCTTGTCGATAAACCCAGTATGTCTAGGTTCTTGTAGAACACCCCATGCATGGGTTTATAGACATGCTGCCTAAACAGACGCTCCTGTTTGGCAGTTTTTATCTGTGTAGGTCTCTCCGGCATCCAGATGTCTTACGATGCTTCCGTCTGCAAGCTGCGCGTCTTCATCAAAGTCCCCGCATCGTCCTCTGTTAAGATGAACGACCGCGCACTTGTCCAATCCGAGCTCCATACCAATGTCCCGTGTGTACTCCTCAACCACCCTTAGAGCGTTCTGAAGTTCACGCTCTCCGGAGGCATACAGTTTGAGGTCATTCATATAAAATAGATGGGTGACCTCATGCCTCCGCTTGCTGGGTGTATTATTATTATTATTATTTATTTATTTTTTTTTTATAACAACACCCCCTCTGCTATTCTATATGTGCATGTCTGATACATATTGAAATTACAATAAAAGTCTTATGAAATACCTAAAGAAGTGACGGTCGTCAATTAAATAAGTAAAAAAAAATTCAATTAAACACTTATCTCATATTGAACCACAAATTCGAATTCAGCGCATTAAAATATATCGGAAAATGGTGGTGCTCTGTTCGTTACTACCAAGCTACTACTACGACCAACTTTTTTTGTATGGCTGTGAATTTTTTACTATATAATGGTCAGGCCAAAATACTGAACTACGATGGTATTCTGCAGGACTACTTATGTTATCTATATATAGATTTGTTTTCAGTTAAATTTGAGTAGTTATCAAAAATACTCTGTTTGCTGTGCTTATCTGTGTATGCTAACGTCCTACTGATAAGATCTAATTATCATCTTCTTATCATTAATTGACCCACTTACTTTTTGACACTTCGCAACTAAATAGCAAACATATCCTTACAGCAAAGTGATATTTAATATTATAAATGAATAATGTAAGAGTTGCATGTTCATAGAACATATATTCAGTTTAATAAATTGATATCGAAGCCAATTAATAATTCAGTCGTGCATGTACTTGAATTTTTATTGTCTTAGTATAATATGCTTGTAAACTTTAAATATCATTTTCTGGGAAGTAAATAAAAATACAGTAAACAACTTGCAACTCGAAATGTAACTGAAAACCTTGAAAGGGTCACTCATCGCCAAACTAAGTAGGCCATGCAAGCCTTGGTACTTCAATTGTTTGTTAATGCAAGCAATTTGTTTTTACTTCATTGGGTACTTTTAAAGGTATGTAAAAGTTGGTGTGAACATGGGACATTTTCGCGAAATAAAAGAATGCATGTACCTAGGGAGACAATGAAATGTATGTCAGAGCAATAAACTTAAGTGCTATGGCAATATTATTTTTATTTTCATCCATTTAAAATATATTTTCTTAGAACTGCGTTTAACCTGAAACTGTCACAAATGAATCAGCACATTAGATTTGTGTCAATGTGAGATCATTTTTAATGTTTAATTGGATTCTAGATCAAATAAATTGTATTAATATTCAGTCTAACAATAAAGATAATTATAATGATATCATAAACATAAATTAAATCAGATTCAAGTTCTCGATAGGAAACTGAGTGAGCTTCAAATATTTTGTAATTTAAGGAAGTTGTACGGATAAAGTCGGTGCCAACATTAAGATCATTAAAGTAATTAGCAATTTAAAAGAGTTTAAAATGCTATAAATAGCACAGAGTCAGAATTCTCTCTTAGAATCGAATTATTGATTTAGTGTCAGGGTCATTTCAATATTTTTACATAACTGAAGCCTAGGCCTAAAATATATTCAATCGCGCTGTTGCCTAAATGCAGTAGAACAGCTTTATTCCAATTCATCATTTTTATAGATCTCAGGTGTAGAGCATAACTATAGTCTTGATGCAGATATTTTCAATAAATCTTATGTTATTATACTTATTTTTAGATGTCGTTGGAAAGTGTAATAAGTGAAAAATGCAAAATGAACTCGTGACAAAAGTACTGATAAAATTAGTATATTAAGATAATGGAGTACCTAATATTATAAGTGCTAACTTTATGGGAGTTCCTCCTAGATGCCCAAGCCACTTAGACCTCATACCTAAGTTATTCCAAACTTATTAGGATTAAAATACACGAATTCATCAACGTTTGAAGTTTGATCGAAGAAAAATTGAGTAACATGACTGACTGAGTAACTGACCAATTAGACATTCTAATTTTACGAGCCTTTAGGCACCTTCTTGCAACGTTAATATTAACGGCTTGAATATTATTGTGCTGAAAATTGTATTTTTGAAGTTTTGCGTTCAAGTGAGGTACAATACTAAAAGATCTAATCAATGTCACCCTGAGCTTTCTGCTAAATGTTATAGCTGATCTGCTTTTTGATCATATTGAGCCAAACGTCTCTAAGTAAACCAATTTCTAATACGAACATGACAATAACAAGAACATTCTTTAAAAGATCCACGGACTCTCCAAGCATTCATCATCTCTCCTTAAACAGAATAAAGACTCATCGCTGACTACAAAATATTTCATTATTTTTTCTTAAATTGGTAGTAGGTACTATTTTACGTTTTATGGCAAACAATCAAGAGTCCTCATCTTTGACTTATATCTGGGATTAATGTGGTTACGAATGCCGGCTGTGTCCATTTTTTATAACTGAAGGCCAGGAGAGGAGCAAATAGGCTGTTTAAAGGTAGTATGTGGAAAACAACGGACCGGAGCTTCACACACACAAAGGCCCTGATTCTGTCAGTAAGAGACCAGGTCATCATTCACTCATAGGATGACCCGTCTCCTCGTCCGTAGGTTGACAATTCCATAGTCAGTCGTATTCCCTAGTCGATATGACGGGAAGCGCGATAATGGGCGTCTCAAATGCAATCCAAGGGCTCGTATATCGCGACTTGGAAAGTACCCTATGTTTATACGCAGCGACAAACAGGCGGCTTTGAGATTTCTTGCATCAAACAAAGTGACCTTGTTATAGAATCCAGCAACTGCGTCCAAAGACAAATATTTAAAAAATTTGGAAAACGGATTTTTTCCAAACTGAACTAAAATTTGACGTTAAAAATCTGTGTACATTTATTTATTTATGTTGTTGATCAATGGTTTCAAAGATTGATTGATTTATACATCGGGGGCAAACGCTGAAATCTTCTCGGTAATGCCTAGTTGGTACAGAGAATGCCGACAAATAGTGTAATAGTAGACTTGATTCCGTGTTTGACATTTTCTGCAATACCCAATAATAATAATCGGTCTATTTCAAGCAAACGCCAGTACTGACCAAGCGAGCCTTAGTTACGTTGTTAGTCCATTTCAGTCATTCACTGTAATAATCGATTAAGTAAACGATATTCCTAATCCACTAGTTCATTATTATACTCTTCACAAATACAAAACGAGCAATATTGCTCGTAGAGAAAAAAAAATTATATCACTGTGTTGGTGGTCGAATTCTGAACAACTTTTAAAATGACCATCTGTCTGTCTGTCTCTCCATCCGTCTGTCTGTCCTTCTACCTGGCCGAATGTCTGTCCGTCTGTCCGTCCCCCGTCACGTTTCTTGTAAGCACGATAACTTAAGAACGAAAAGTCCGATTATATTGAAATTTGGTTAATAAGTTAGTGTCGGCTAGAAGGGAAACTCTACTATTTTTGAACAAAATCGATCAATAAATAAAAAAGTTATTAATTATTATAATTAAAAGAAAAATTAAAATGTTTTGTAATTAAACAAAAAATGTCTAAAACTAAAAGTTATTTACAAAATACTGCAAAGAGTATTGCGTAGAATGTACAACAATTATACAAAAAGAGTAATAAACCAGTGAAGAGTATAATGGTTAGCTTGTTTCTAGCTAGTGCTTTTGTTTTGTAATGTATTTATTCTGTCAAAGTGCGATATAAAGATAAGAGTACATTTGCATTTTGTTTTTTTACAATACTGTAAACATTAAAACATTAATAAAAATAGTTGTTATATAGTAAAAACAAATATTACAAGATAATAATAATATGGAAATTGTTAAGAAATTCACACCAAAACGGCTACTTGTTGAAGCACTTCTTTTTTGAGGACCGCGCTGCTTCACGTATAGACAAAAAAGTTTGAGGAACATTATCCATAGTAAGAAATTGTTCAATCTTCTTGACTATACCAAGATTTTATCCATCCAGCGGAATATCTTACTTGTTATACGCTACTTTTATAATCAATAATATGGATTGAAATTGTACCAAAATGATAAGAGTGTTTTGTGGAAGAGATCTGAACTTGAATTTAAGGATTCGATTAGTGAAATGCTACTATTTAGCATTCTTCTGTACGAGATGGAGGCATGGACCTTAAATGCAACCCTTTAGAAACTAGGCATTCGATATGTGGGTGCATAGTAGAAGAATTCTAAGAATATCATGGACAAACCGATACCAAAGTTTTATGGAGAATAGGCAAGGGAACAAAACTAATCGAAACCGTCAAAAGTAGAAAATTAGAATACATTGGTCACGTAACAATTGATTGATTATGCAGAGGAAATTACAAGGAAAGATGAACGTGGGAAGAAGAATATTGTGGTTACGAAACCTAAGAGAATGATTTAGTCTAGGAAATGGCGTGCAATATAACTACGAAACTTTTTTCTCTCTGGAAATTTTTGGTATGGTGGGAGAATATGGAGAGGGGAAGATATTTTTCTTTAATCACGTGGTTACCGATACCTATCCGCATAGGTAGTTAGTGTATGTACTACACGTACCCCAATTACGCTGGCAGACAAAACTTCCGGGACAAAACTTTGAAATTATGACAAAAAATAGTTAAAATTGAAAAAAACGTCTGCCAGACCAGATTATGGTTCACAAGACACTAAAAAAAACCTAGCCTCGGCTGGCAGGCGTTTTTTTAAATTTCAACCCCCAAAATTTTGTCCATTTTTCGCCACTTTGATGGCAAATTGCTCAAAAACCGCCCAGCAGAAATGTCTGCCACTAAAGTACAGTACTGTACAGGCCGAAACAAACATTTTGCGCTAGGTTTGGTCCGGTAACAAATTTTTTTTTCAATTTCCGGTTACCGCGCACCGCTCGGAAGTTTTGTCTGCCAGCGTAATTGAGGTACGTGTAGTACATACACTAACTACCTATGCGGAAAGGTATCGGTAACCATTTGTTAAAAAAAAAATGTCTTCCACCTCCATATTCTCCCATCATACCAAAAATTTCCAGAGAGAAAAAAGTTTCGTAGCTATATGCCCTCCTCGATTACCGACTGGCAGACGGTAACTTTTCGTCGTCGATTTTGCACGCCATTTCCCTAACTAATTCGGCTGTTCATCATGCGAACTTTTCAGAGAGCCATGATGATTGCCAACCTTCATCACGAAGATGGTACCTGAAGAAGCAGAAGAAGAATAAGCCAGACTGAATTTTATATATCACAATCAATGTCTGTCAATTTCATCTACAGGTAAAAGAACACACGAGCCAATTTCAAACTTTTTAAGTAATTGACAGCATTTTCTCTGCTGTCCGTTTTTGACCCCTGACTTGCATTGTTTCCGTTTTCTGTAATTGACGTTTTAGTCCAACATAATATACATTTACCTCAATATTCCGACATGGTAGACAGACATATATATTATCTCAGTTATTTTTTTTCTGTATTAATTAGTTCTGTAAAAGGATTTGTAAGGAGTATGACCTCAGCTGCTTTTTGGCTATCAAAATTAGAGATGCTAAAGGTGGTTTAAGTAATAATTTCAGAAGATTTTGAATATGGTTCTTGCACTTCACTCACTGTTGGAAACGAAGATTTGTTTACTTATTTATTTGTTGTTTGCATTGTTTTTATATATTAGTTATTGTTGTGATTGTACTAGCTCCGTAACTAAGAAAGTGTTGTTGAATAAAAAAAATAAAATAATTTATATTTGACATCTGTTAATTTCTGGCTCTAAAAACCCACAAGTTTAGGCATATTCTGCTTCAGGTTATGGGCCCAGAACACCCAGTACAATAAGAAGGGTCAGTGGTTCTCTAGTAATAGAAGAAAACTAGTTTCGTGTCAAGTCACATCAAATTTAACATACCAGTTAAAGGTATTCTAAAGGTAATAAGATGGACAAGTTCAAGAATATTAATATTCAGAAATTCGATGGGAAGAATTTTTCACTGTGGAAATACCAGATGGAAATAATATTTAGAGCAGAGGGTTTGCTGGATTTAATTAATGGTAAAGCAAAACAACCAGTAATAACAGATGAAGAAAACGTAAAGAAATCATGGGAAAACTTAAATGCTAAAGGGATGATGTTAATATCTATGTCAATGGAGTTTAGTCAATTGCAGACTGTAATAACGTGTGATAATGCCGCCAGTATGTGGTCAAGGCTGAAAATAATTCACGAACAAAGGTCCTCCGCGAACAAAGTGATGATTAAACAAAAATTTTTCAGTTATAAAATGTCAGAAACCGACAGTATTGCACAGCATATTAGCAACATAGAGTCAATGTCACAAGCTCTAGCTGATGTTGAAGAAAAAGTAAGCGATATAGATAAAATAGCTAAAACTTTAGAAAGTTTACCTCACAAGTATGGATCATTCGTAACTGCATGGGACTCATACGACGAAGATAAACAAACATTTGAAAATCTTACAACAAGACTTCTCAAAGAAGAATTGAGGCTTACTCAGGCAGACGAGCTAACAACTGCGTTTGCTGCTGTTAAACTCAATAAGTATCCTCATAGTTCGAACAAAAAGAATTTTGTTTCTAATACCAAAAGTAATTTTATTCCTAATACAAAGTATTCTAAAAAAGATGTAACGTGCTACTACTGTAACAAGAAGGGGCATTTCAAATCTGAATGTAGAATAAGGCTTAGTAAACTTCAACCTGGTTACAGCAAGCAAAACTGTGATCCAAATTACAGAAATCAAGCTCTTAGTGCTGAGATGAAAAATATAGTTGCTGATGGATGTGAAGATATCTGGCTCGCTGATAGTGCAGCATCAAAGCATATGACGTCGCACAAAGAGTGGTTTTCACAAATAACACCACTAAAGAACAAAGATGTCCAAATTGGAGATAACTCTTTTATTACCGCTGAAGGAATTGGCTCAATTAGTGTAATGGCTGTTGTGAATGGTAGAAGAGTTCCTCGTACATTGGTAGAAACCTTATACGTTCCAAAGTTGAAGAAAAATCTTTTTTCAGTGGGAGCAGCTACGAGCAAAGGTTTGCAGGTCGAATTTAATAGTAGATTCATAGAAGTTAGAAATAAAAATGGTGTAGTTGCTGTTGGAAGGAAGCTGGAGAATCAATGCTATAAAATGTTATTTGAAATCCTACAAATTCAAGGAAACTCCGCAGAAACGAGTATTGTTCAGCTATGGCATGAACGGTTGGGTCATGTTAATTTTCGTACTTTGAAAGACATGTCTGACAAAGGAATGATACCTGATATCAAAATCCCAAATAAAGAAGTCACACGTATTCAGTGTGAGGGTTGTCAATATGGAAAACAACATAAGCAATCATTTAATGCTAATTTGAATAGACGAGCTGAAAAACCTGGTGAATACATTCATTCCGATGTCTGCGGTAGAATATCAAGTACTTCATTAGGAGGAGCTAATTATTTCGTTTTATTCAAGGATGATTGTACTTCATATCGTTTTGTTTATTTCATAAGACATAAAAGTGACGTTTTCACAAAATTTCTGGAATTTCAGAAAATGTCAGAAAGACAAACTGGTAATAAAATAAAAATATTCCGAAGTGATAATGGAACAGAATTTGTTAACCATCATTTTAAAGATCTTTTTAAAGAACATGGAATAATACATGAAACCAGTGCTCCATATACACCAGAGCAAAATGGAAGGGCAGAGAGAGATTTGAGATCTATAGTTGATAGTGCCAAAAGTATGTTGCATAGTACTGCTCTCCCGATGAATCTTTGGGCGGAAGCAATTAATATGGCCGTATACTTATTAAATCGTCGCCTGTGTGCACAAGATAAGCATGTTACTCCTTACGAAAAATGGACAGGAAAACAATTAAATCTTAGCCATTTACGAAGGTTTGGATCTGAAGCATTCGTACTTGTGCCTAAACAGTTCAGAAATAAGTTCGAGAGAAATTCCAAGAAACAAATATTAGTGGGATATGACGGCAACAGTTCCAATTACAGATTGTATGAATTGGCTGCCAGGAAAGTTGTCGTCGTGAAACATGTTAATTTCAATGGATGTATTTATAAAGACAGTAGAAATATGTCATGTCAAAACAACGTTATATTTGAGATGGAAGATGAAGATAATTTACAAGAAGAGTCCGTAGACACCAAATCAGAAGGCAGAATAGAAAACCAAACGTCAGAAAACATAGAAGTAGAAATTAATCAAGAAAACCAAACGTCAGAAAACATAGAAGTAGAAATTAATCAGCCTAAGGATAAAGCTTCAGAAGAAAATGGCCATTATTTAAGACACCGTGAAGATATTAAGAAACCAATTTGGTATGAAGCATGTGCAGCAGTATTAGGTGAACCTCAGACCTACGAAGAAGCTATGGAAAGTGGAGAAAAAGAAGAATGGAAGAAAGCAATGGAAGATGAGATTAAGTCGCTGATGAAAAATGAGACGTGGTCACTACAAGTTTTACCAGCGGATCGCAAAGCAATTGGGTGCAGATGGGTGTTTAAAATAAAATATAAAGCGGATGGTAAAATTGAAAGATATAAGGCCAGACTTTGTGCAAAAGGTTATAGTCAAAAATCTGGCATAGACTATTTTGAAACATTTTCACCAGTTGTACGGTATGATTCCGTTAGAACGTTATTATCAATTGCAACTGTCAGTGATTTAGAAATTTGTCAGTTTGACGTAAAGACGGCTTTCTTGAACGGAGATTTACAAGAAGAAATCTTTATGAAGCAGCCGGAAGGCTTTAATACAAAAGATTGTACTCTGGTATGCAAACTCAACAAAAGCCTATATGGTTTGAAGCAGTCTCCGAGATGTTGGAATAAGAAGTTTGTGGAGTTTCTTAGTTCATACAGCTTCAAGCAGTTAGATGCTGAAAAATGCATTTTTTATGCACTCTTTGAAAATTATGAACTATTCCTGGCGTTGTACGTTGATGATGGTCTAATTATGTGTAAATCTAAAAAGGTTATGGACATATTTTTGACAGAACTTGGAAAAATATTCGAGATAACCATTTGTGCTGCAGAATGTTATGTTGGATTGGAAATCAGTCGCAATAGAGAACAAAGAAGTATATTTTTGGGCCAGCAAGGGTATGTTGCCAAAATTTTGGAGAAATTTAACATGGTAAATTGTAACATCAAAGCAATTCCTGCCGATCCAAATGTTGTGCTTCATGCAAACCAAGCATCTACAAGAGATAGTAGGATGCTTAGTGTGCCCTATAGAGAAGCTGTAGGAAGTTTAATGTTTCTCGCTGTCGTCACACGCCCAGATATCATGTTCGCTGTGTCTCAAGTGAGTAAATACCTTTGTAGTCCAGCTTTGGAGCATTGGATAGCAGTAAAAAGGATATTCAAGTATTTAAAAGGAACCCAGAACTATGGAATAAAGTATTGTGGAACTGATTTAAATTTTGTTGCATATTCCGATGCTGACTTTGCAAACGATATTGATTCTAGAAAGTCAACAACTGGTTATTTGACTATGTTAGCTGGGGCACCGGTTACATGGTCGTCACAGTCTCAAAAGTGCGTTTCCCGTTCTACTACAGAGTCAGAATACGTGGCAGGTTCAGAAGCAGCCAGAGAGGTTATTTGGTTGAGAACATTACTTCAGGAGCTTAATGTAGATGTATGCGAACCTACCAAGCTATTCGTAGATAATCAAAGTGCCATTCGGTTAGTCAAGAGTCAAGAACACCATAAGAGGACCAAACACATTGATATAAAATACCATTATATACGTGACCAAGTAGAAAAGGGTTTCATTGAAACTGTCTATGTTGAATCTAAAAAACAACTTGCTGATATTCTCACGAAGGCTTTACCAAAGGAACAATTCATCAGAAATAGAAGTTCACTTTGTGTACCTTTAAATCAGTAAACAAATAGGGGGAGTGTTGGAAACGAAGATTTGTTTACTTATTTATTTGTTGTTTGCATTGTTTTTATATATTAGTTATTGTTGTGATTGTACTAGCTCCGTAACTAAGAAAGTGTTGTTGAATAAAAAAAATAAAATAATTTATATTTGACATCTGTTAATTTCTGGCTCTAAAAACCCACAAGTTTAGGCATATTCTGCTTCACTCACCTTCACATCTGCATTGTCTTTTAAACCTTTATATAAGTGTTCGGTTTCAACGTCGTTATTTGAATCCATTTCTTGTTTTTGTATACTTTCATTTACCATTGGCAGTATATCCAGCACAAAGACCAAATTATTTTCATTTTCAATTGTCTTTCGTAGAAAGATAAAAAATGGACTTTAGATTTTCTTTTCCGCAGCGTGAAAGAAGTATATACTATTATTGATCATTATGGATCATTCCAGTAAAATTGCAAAAAATACTAAATGTGTTTCAATTTATAGATTTTAGAGCTTATATTTGAATATACCTAGATACCAATTTTTAGTAGAATCGGTTAAAAAATGGCAAATTGTATTGTTACATGAACCACACACACATGCAAAATTTCAAGTCAATACATCTAGAAGTGGGCGAGAGTTGAATTGAAAGATTTTCTTACATACGTACTTATAAAGTTACAGGTGTTAGGTGAAGCTATAAACGAGTGTTAAAAATGACTAGCGATAAACATACAGATGTACAACAGAGCAAAATGAGTACTAGACCCTGTATTCACATACAGGGTCAGGGTCTAGTATTTAACTCTCACGAGTTATAAGAAAAACAATAGGTTAAATTGCACTTTGATATGTCAAGCACATATTTAATAAGCTAGAACTGTTTGCGTTTAGTCATGTTCACCTACGTCGTAGTGATAAGGAAAAGTCTGTTGATTTTTAATTTATTATTTGGCTGATTATTTCATTCATTTGTCAATCAATCTCTAAAACCTCCTACCGGAAATTGTCCATCAACACATCATTATAGCGAATATTTTCCTAAAAATATATTAATGAATGACACTGTAAATCTTTTTAACGTTAAACCAATTGATAAAACAGAAAATATTCTGTTGTGACGTCGAAAAATGCATTAAATCCGTCCATTTCTAACCACGTATGCGAAAGAATTAGTCAAAAAATGATTGGACTGAAATCTACCCTAGTTATCGTTTATGTTGTGCTGTGGAATTTGAAGAGTTTAATAAAGAATAATGTTAAAAAGTCTTTTTTGGGCCATCCGTGGTAAAATGCCTTTTTTTTTTTACCAATTTCGGGGTACTGACAACAAATTCGTCACCCGTTTTGGCAAAAAATTTCTGAAACACGCTAAAAACAACCCTTATTTGGGGAACATTGGAACTAATATTAGAAATTGCCACTAGAATTAGAAGTACTATTAATTTTGGAGTACTGAATACGAATCTCATCCGAATTGGCTAAAAACATTAGCTGTTTTAAAAAAAATAATCGTCAGACTTCTGGCTACAAAACTAACACTAACAGATTTTTGAAAATAATCGAAATTAAAATTATATACGTCGTTAGAGTTATCAAAATTAGTCGAATAAGCAGAATAATCAAAATAATTACATAAATTAACAAAATTACGACTACTTTTTTCCTTGCAAGATCGGTTTTGAGTAAATAAATAAGAATATACTCTAAAAAAACACACTTTTTTGGATTCCTGGGACCTCACAACGTAAAGATTTGATGTTACCTCAATTTTCGATTTTGGACCAATTTTAGTAACCTCCCACAATTTTAATGCGGGGAGGTTAAAAAGTGTTCTAAGGCTTTTCACCAAGAAATTGGCCAAGAAATGGCCGAAATCAGTCAAAAGTAGAAAATATTCCCGAATTTAAAAATATTTACCTCCTTTATAGAAATATTTTATTTCTAGCTCTACTTATTCTAAAATACATTCCAGATTGGCAAAAACGTCAAGCTAAAAGCCTAATATGAAATCAAAATGACAAATAAAATGGCCAAAATCATTATGCATCAGAAAATAGTTTTAAAAGCTAATAAAATTCACTTTTAAGTATACAATATTTTTACTTTAACCCAAGATGTATTAAACTATAGTTTACATTTTTGGTTTGCTTTGGTTTAGGTTTGGTATATATACCAAAATGACAAAATACATCCCTTTAGCCTAACAAGGGTAAAACTTGTCAAAAAATTACAACTATAACTACTATACTATATAACTATCGTTATAGTTGTAGTAGTTATCCTACTACAACTATAACGACGTATCAGTTCAGTCGATTTTTTCAAAAGTCTGCCTCGACAGTTTTGTAGGCAGAAGTTTGACGTTTATTTAAAAAAAATTGTGATCGGACAAAAATCAAAGGCTGTAGAAAATTTTGAACGGTATATTTCTTTTCAGTCCCATTGTGCGACTGGGTGAAATTTTATTTCATAATATTTATTTACCTTTTTTTTTTAAGACGTCGGTTAAATTTTTGACAATAAAATTTTGATTATTTTAATTTCAATGTTTTATTGTTACTTGAATAGATATTGCGGATCTAGTAAAGAAAAAATATGATTTATAAATTATATCTAAAGCTATAACTAATATGTAAACGCTGGTGCTCACATTAAAATTAATTTTGTTTCACAAATTACTATGTTATTAATAATCATACGTAATTCAACAATGGCAAAATAGTACCTTTGTCTTTATTTTTTATCTCAGTTTGACATGGGTTCTCAGGATGATAAATCAGATAATCTACAGACCTTCATTGGGATGCGTTTCCGAAATGTTCATGTAACATTTGTATTATATTTGATACAGGAATCCATCATTTAATAAAGGACATACATCTTGAATTCACTGTACAGTGATAATACAATGCCTTGCCATGCTTGAATCCGGAAATTATAATAAATGTATTGCTTATGGGTATTTTATTTCGTGTAATTTTATTTGTTTGGCGTTCTTACTTCCTATAATGATTCATACAGAGTATAGTAAACAGGAAGTCACGTTGTAATTTAGTGTACACTATCTACCCAAAACATCGATTTTTTTAACGAAGTGTTTACTACAGAAAATCATGACCAGTGATCTTTGATAGAAACAACTCTTGGAATAATAAATTTATAATCCTAATTGAAATTGTATTTATTCACCATTATATTTCTCGTTCACTTAATAAATGTTATAACTTTTGCTCAAAAAAATAGGTTCATAAAAAGGAACCGTCTTCGCAAATAAAGGTTAACAAGTTCAATGGTATTTTTAGATTTGACCTAACTTTTTTAGTATTTGAAATTGTTGAGAAAAACACAATGGAAACCTCTCATATTTCCTTAATGTACGGCGCTCTAAGGGTACGGTTATACGAAAGCGTAGAAGGGCCATAATAAATTTTAAATAATTTTTTCCTTAAATTCCGATATCAACCTCTGAATTTTGTTAAATTCCGACTTTGAACTCGGAGTATTGTTAAATACCGAGTTTGAAGTCGGAATTTAAAGAAAAAATATTTAAAATTTATTGTGGCCCTTCTACGCTTTTGTACGATTATGTTGCTGTGATTAACGATGAGAGTTGCGATACCTGCGAAGCGTAGAAAATGATTTCATTATTTTGTATGAAGGTGATAAACACCTTGGAGTGACTAGCTGAGGCACGCTCAGTAGCTGAGCATCTACAAGAGCGGTGAAAATTGATTTGACAGCTTAATTAGTGAAATATTTATCCGCTCCCTTGTGGGACCAAAAAGATAGAAATCATCATAATAGATTTGTTTCCCACACTTTTTTTTAACTCTATAACTATATACAATCAAAGGTTTCTATTCATTCTCATATAAACATTTAAAAGGAAATGAATTTTGCGCTGCTCTTGTCGCTGTTCTCACTGCAGCTCTCATCGTTAACCACAGCTCCAACATAATCGTACCCTAAATCACACGTGGTAGACATTTTAAGACCTTTACAGTAAGGGCAAGCGAAGAAATATATTGTCTCTTGTTTTCGATATATTGACTACAACTTTGGCTTCTTATATGGACGCCGTTTTGGATTCTGTGTATTCGATAGGACTTTTAAATCTCTTTTCAATGATGTATTACAGTATCGTAAAATTGGAAAAAGAAGTAATAATATTTTTCATTAGTAGGCTATGGATCAGTATTCATACCACAAGGCAAGAAGAAACTAATTTTTTAAATGTCATTATTACATTATTCTATCCTACGTTTTATATATTATGGAAAATAATATAGGGAAAAGGCGTTTATTTTTTTTTGGAATGACCAACGCTTCGAGTTAACGTACGTTTTTGAAAAGGGCACGATTGTGTTTTTTCTCAACTGTTTCAAAAGCAGAAAAATTTAGTTCAAATCCAAAAGTGTTATTGAAATGCCCAAAATAATCCTCCATAACTGTCTCCATTTAACCGACTTTCTATCTTTAATAATACCGGAAATAGTAATAAATGCAGACTCAATTTGAAACACACTATGTAAATTTTAAATACACGCGTCGCGTCGCCCCTATCATTGTTAAATATATTGAATATATTTGTTCTGTTATTACAACCACAAACTGACGATATATTTTTATATTTTTCTATTTATCGAAATTTACAGCATATTGACCTAAATTTTTTGCTATAGATCAGTGTAATATTAGTTTGGAGATATTTTGTACGAATTCCTCGGACAACCCACAACCCATTCGACCAACAGGTCGATTCTCCAAGAAACAGTCTATCCAAAGCAGCTCTCCAGTATTTTTTTTATCACTTATTTAACGTCGGCCTATTTCCGCTACCAAGGCCAATCACCGACGCCAGGAGACGAGCTACCCCCTACCTGGAAATTTTACCGAACCTCTTCTCTATCGAAAGTAGGGATCTTCTACTTGCCTAACATTTAATAGACAAGGGACCGACTGCTTTACATCCCCTCCGAAGGATGGTATATCCGCTATGTAACCCCCGCCTAAAGTTACATATCTTCTACGCATGCGCTGATGTACAAGCCGTTAGAAGATGAAGCGAGAACGCTGTGTTTTCCTGGAGAGGCTTACCCATCCAAGTACTAACCTCACCCGACGTTGGTGCATTTGCGTATCGAAATACGAGTCTATGCAGACGTCTCTACGCTCGCTCCCATTCTCCAGTGTTATATTATCATCAAGGAATTGATGGTCGCACATCTAACATGCAACCTTCACATATGCCGTGACGCTGTCAGATGTGGCATACAGCAAAGGGAGGACAACAAGAGTGTTCATGGGCCTTAAAACGTTTGTCAAGGCTTTGTGAATAAAAAGAAAATAACGATAGCCTAGGCAAAGGAGCCAGGAAAGGTTCTTACAAAGAAAAAAATGCCAACCGAGGTTTTTCAACGGAAATACCAGGTGTCCAAAAAGTCTGGAAACGGTCAAATATCTCGAGAAATACAAATTGGATTTAGAAAAGAAAAAACACGTCCTTAATAATCTTAATGGCGCTATCCAATGAAACCAAACGCGAACCCCCGACCCCCACTCGCAAAGTTCTAAAATTTTGATTTTTCTTCGCCGGATAACTAAAGAAAATACCAATTTCAGAAAAAATGTTTTGAACAATAGTAGTCTATTCTTAGTCAAAATATCCGATTCTGCCATAAAAAATAGGGGTACCCATTTAAGAAGTTGCCCCCGCGTTTGGTATGATTGGATAACGCTTTTAAAATTATTAAGGACGTATTTTTTTTATCCAATGTGCATTTCTCGAGATATTTGACCGTTTCCAGACTTCCTGGACACCCGGTATAATTACTGTACCTAAAATCCAACAACTGAGGAGTAGTGCGTCTATGTTTAGTTAATAATTAAAGTTACGAAATACGAGTTTTGAGCTTGTATAAATATTTATCTAGAAAATAAGCCCAACCATGTTAAGCCGCATTTACACTGTGCAACATGTTTTATAAAATTTTGTTTGTTAAACCTGTTGCCGAAAATTTATGATTTTTAAACCTCGAACTTTTGTTTTTAAACTTGTTACATTTGTTATACAACATTACTATAGGTGCCCTAAAAAATGTGTGAATATGTTTAACAAACTTGCGTCAAACTTAGTTGACATAATGGCTTCAAACAGTGATGACGTGACGATGGCTGCTGCCGCCTGTGTGGTAGTATGTTCATGTTGTAAAAAGGAAAGAAAGAAAAGATGATTTTGGGTGTGCCCTTCGTTGGAAGCTAAGAAGAAATACAGTGGTAGCGATTTATTACAAGATTTGGAACGAGATGATATTGATTTACTGGCAGGAGAATTGCGAACTGATGGTAGCAGTGGCTCCCAGAGAACTTTCCTCTCTTTGTATCCCTCAGTTAACTTGTAGACGCCTGCAAAAACAAACTAAATTGGGCATATTATATACTCATACTATACTACTATAGAATGTTTACTGGACGGCAGCAGAAAACGCACTGCTTGACGCCAATTTTCATGAACAAGTTGCAGTGCAACTAGGTTTGTAAACAAAAGTTCATGAAACACAGGTTCCTTTTGATCTTATCGACTCGGGCCGGGACGACTGAAACCTGTTGTAGTAGACCATGATTTTTTGTTGTAAAACACGCTTGTTGTACAACATTGTGCATCCTTTTTTATTGTATTCTTAAATTTGTTCTATACGGGTAGCAATTCTGTTGTAGAACAGAAGTTTATAAAACATGTTGCATAGTGTAAACGCGGCTTTACGCTACGGCATATTTTAGCAGTAGAAATTAATTTTCCAAAAAGTGGCGTTTTTATAAACAAATGCTTTTTTGCAAAAATTATACAAGTACACATTTCCAAAAAAATACTCATCCTACACAGCAAAACCTATAAATCTATCAAAATTTGTTATGTCTACGTTCATTATTTTTAAAGTTAAAAATGAATTAAGAAACAGCGTTTTTAGCACTATTTTGCATTTTATTGAAAAACTGATTAACCGATTTTAATGCGGTTGGGTTCATTTTGTAGATATTTTTAATACCTGCAAACGCATCTTCGGTCCAAAATGGGGAATAAGTCCGAAGATTGCTCTTTGGACATACACCACCATGGTGAAACCCCTAATAACATATGCGGCACTAGTGTGGTGGCGCTGCCAGGAGCGCTCCACAATTAGGGCTCGCCTATGTCAAGTTCAAAGGCTAGCTTGCCTTGGAATTACAGGAGCTATCAGAACCACTTCAACGATAGCAATGGAGGCCATTCTTGGACTCACTCCCTTGCATATTGAGGTGGAACTGGAAGCTAAAAAAGCAGCAATTAGACTGTTCAAAAATGAAATGTGGAATGGAACTGGCCGGGGATGGGGGCACACAAAGGCCCTGGATCTGCCGGTAAGGGAACGGGTCATCACCCAAGCGGAGGATGACCGGTGTCTCCCTGTCTATAATTTCACTATTCCATACTCAGCGGTGTTTCCCAGTCTAGAGGACTGGGAGTACGATAAAAACCGTCTTCTGAGTCCCAAAGGTCTCGAGTGATACACAGACGGATCTAAGAGTCAGGAGGGAACTGGTGCTGGCATACACGGCTGTAAACCAAGGGCTCGTATATTGGTGCCACTTGGAAGGTATCCTAATGTATTCCAAGCAGAAGTATATGCCATATTGGTGTGTGCAAGCGAGAATCTCAGGAGAGGTATCGCCAACAAACATATTTATATATGTAGCGACAGCCAAGCAGCCTTGAGGGCTCTTTTGACAGAACTGTGCGAACACAACTCTGTCAAACTCATATGGGTGCCCGGTCACAGAGGTGTGGAGGGCAACGAAGAAGCAGACCGATTGGCGGGAGAAGGAGCAATAACTCCGTTCCCCGGCCCTGAGCCAGCCTTCAGTTTGCCAAGAAGTATGATTCAATCAGAGCTACGAGACTGGGCCACTGCAAGGTTCAGCAACTATTGAACTCAGGCCCCTGGAATGAGGCAGTCGAGGCTCCATATAAAGGGGCCCTCGACTGACTCAACCGTTAAGTAGCTGCTTGGGCTCGATAGAGAAAAAATGAGACGGATAGTAGGCTTGTTAACAGGACACTGTCCTCTGAACAAACATCTGCACACAATGGGGTTGAAAAATAGCCCTATTTGTAGGATGTGTGGAGTGGAGGATGAAACCACCACTCATATCCTATGCAATTGCGCACCCTTAGGTGCGTTAAGGTATAGGCATCTCCAAAGGCAATTTTTACAGCCCGAGGAGTTACGGGATCAACCATGGAATAGACTGCTATCCTTTGCGGAGAGCACTGGTCTCTTCTAGAAGATCCCACATGACCCGAATGCACAATGGGTCGACAGGCCTGAGTGCTGCGGATTCCATAGATCTGCTCGCTCGATAATAATAATAATAATACCTACAACTTCTTCCACGGCCGTATTTTCGTAAAACATAAAGATAAATTTATACAAGTTGGAACTTGTTTTCCGTAACTTCACTTGTTAATTATACATAGACGTACTAAATTTCAGCTGCTGGATTTTAGACACAATAGCTATACATACTGAGAGGTACATATTTCCGCTGAAAGTCCCCGGTTGGCATTTTTTTTTCTAAATCTCCCTTTTGTCTAGGCTATGATCATTAATAAGTAATAACGGATGAGATATTCTCAATTATTTTGAAGTGCATAATGACAGATAAAGGTAGCTAATTATTCCAGAACGCTTCCTTCATAGTGAGGAAGAGAATAAAACAAAACAATGCATTTTTATTAAAGTTTCAGTAGGCATTACTCGTAAATATGTATCCTTTCATTGATTGATAACCTTTCAACATAACGTGAAAGAAGAATAATAGGTAATATACCGAATAAACGTAAACAGCTATACGTGAAAATTAATAACAGCATGTATCATCGATTATAAAAAGATTGTCGAGAATACTAAACATTCGAAGGTTTTTTCGGTATCGAGTGGTAAGAAGTGACGGTCGGCTGTCTTAATGTTAATAAATTTGTAGCCTTGTTCGACTTCCGGAGGCCAGCTACTTCATTTCCGATTTAATTAAAATAAAAAATAGTAATATGTGAACATGGTATTATCCAAGGTCCGTAAATGTTAGGTTGGGCTACAAGATTTTCCTTCGTGATATTTGATATATTATGTAGGTATGACAGATTAATTATTCGGTTCTTGTATTCAATTACTTATGTTAAATCAGACAAAACAAATTTAGGTCATTTAATTATTTGTAATTTGTAATCTAACAACGTATAATAACACTAAGCTAAGTCAGGATCTTGTTGGATTAGTAGTTTTATTAGATGAGATAAAGTGTATTGTATTGCAGAACGAGTGTTTCCAAGGATGCTTGACAAATATCCTGAGAACAATAGATCAAGTCATAAAAACTAAAATGAAAAGAAAAACAAGCTACCATATTTCGAAACAGCTTAGTCACATCAATATAATATTATTAAACCTACTTAATTTAATCAAATTACAACCTAACAAAAATTTAAAATAATTTTAGGTTCTTGGACACTTTTGGCACACTGAACGCAAATATCGAGAAAAAAAATGCCAGTGATATTTATGCTGGATGTAGAGAGTAAGCACAGCCGGATAAAATATTCTCTATTACAATTGGCCATATTCATCATACAGGGTGATGGCTAGAGGCATTCAAATTGTCATATCTTATGAAATATACTATTTTAAAGCAATCTGCTACTAAGGTTTTTAATTAGTCACACAAAAGCAGAAAATATGGAGACTGCAATGGACAGCTTTAAACTAACTTTTTGTAGATTAATAATTTTACTTCAAAAGATGGTGTTTTCCATAGGACTATTATGAATCAAATGGCAGTTGTAATAAGGCTTTGCCAATTGCGATTATCTATAAAAAATTGAACCTTAGTGACATTGTAAAATAGCATAACAGAATCGAAACTGCGCTTTATTCATCACATGGGATGTTATCTAAAGAAGACATAATGGAAAATATACTAAAATATGAAAAGGAACAGAAAAAGACCTACTCGAGGGAAATTTCAGGCCAAAGACAACTGAAAAAGTTAATAACTTATTCGACAAAAAATGGTAAACAAGGTAGAAAATAATAAATGAGGATATTGTGATGCTGAAACAGGGACAGCGGAACATACTCTGCGAATGCTAGAGGTTAGTCCGCATTAGGGTATGTAGTTATTCATCACAAGGGATGTTATTTAAAGAGGACATAATGGAAAATATCCTAAAATATGAAAAGGAACAGAAAAAGACCTACTCGAGGGAAATTTCAGGCCAAAGACAACTGAAAAAGTTCATAACTTATTCGACAAAAAATGGTAAACAAGGTAGAAAATAATAAATGAGGATATTGTGATGCTGAAACAGGGACAGCGGAAC
Organism: Stenurella melanura; assembly: GCA_963583905.1. Lineage (NCBI taxonomy): Eukaryota > Metazoa > Arthropoda > Insecta > Coleoptera > Cerambycidae > Stenurella > Stenurella melanura. The sequence continues at coordinate 40,986,743 of OY757310.1, read as the reverse complement.
ATACTCTGCGAATGCTAGAGGTTAGTCTGCATTAGGGTATGTAGTTATTCATCACATGGGATGTTATCTAAAGAAGACATAATGGAAAATATCCTAAAATATGAAAAGGAACAGAAAAAGACCTACTCGAGGGAAATTTCAGGCCAAAGACAACTGAAAAAGTTCATAATTTATTCGACAAAAAATGGTAAACAAGGTAGAAAATAATAAATGAGGATATTGTGATGCTGAAACAGGGACAGCGGAACATACTCTGCGAATGCTAGAGGTTAGTCCGCATTAGGGTATGTAGTCGCGTCATTTTAGCACGAAAAATCTGAAAACCTCTAAAAAAAGGTACAGGGTCAATTGACTTCATTTTTGTTGCTAAAAGTTCAGAAAGGCATTGAGAAAAAACAGTACCTTTTATTTTTTGGCGAAAATGTTTGGTTTCATTTTTTTTTTCAATAATAGACCAACATTAATGTCCAATATAATTAAATTAATTGAAAAACTTGTTATCATTCACAATATGGCATAGAATTAGACGACAATGGTTACTCGATGGTATTGGGATAGCTGATCACGAATCTGAAGTCCAATTTGGAAAATTCAAAATGGCGGACCCGAAAACGGGCCATTATCTATAAGAAATGAGAATGGATATCTTGGCCTTGAGAATCTGTTCTCGAGGGTTTTCGAGGTCGCTGATTACGAATCCAAGGTCTAATTTGGTATATTCAAAATGGCGGACCGGAAGTAAAGTCAATTTATCAGAAAAAACTCGTATTCTCTTCGCTTTTGGGCTGAAAATTTGTACTCGATGGTTTTTGAGGTCGCTGATCACGAGTCAGAGGTCCAATTTACGAAACTCAAATTAGCGGACCGGAAGAACAGTAAATTTTTCAGGAAAACCTCGTATTTTTTACTTCGTTAGGAAGAAAGTATGAAAAATACGAGTATTTCCTGAAAAATATACTACTTCCCGTCCGCCATTTTGAATTCTCTCTAACTTGACATCAGATTCGTTATCAGCGATAACGAAAACATCCGAGTTTCCACTTTCAGCTCAAAAAAGAAAAGAATACGAGTTTTCCAGATAAATGGACCGTTATTCCTGTCCGCCATTATGAATTTCATAAACTGAACCTCTGATTCGTGATTAGCGACCTCAGAGACCCCCAAGTACTCATTTTCAGTCCAAAAACGGAAATATACGAGTTTTCCCTGAGAAATTGACTCTACTTCCGGTCAGCCATTTTGAATTTTCCGAATTAAACCTCGGATTCGTAATCAGCGACCTCTAAAATATCCGAGTACAGATTTCCAAGGCCAAGATATCCATTCTTATTTTTTCTGGAAAATTGCCCGATTTCCGGTCTGCAATTTTTAATTTTCCAAATTGAGATTCGATATCAGCGACCCCAAAAAACCCCGAGTAACCACTTTCGTCTAATTCTATGGAATATTGTGTATGATAACAATTTGTTCAATTAATTTAATTAAATTGGTCATTAATATTGGCCAATTAATGGACAAAAAATGAAACCAAACATTTCCGCCAAAAAATAAAAGTTACTGTTTTTTCTAAATGCCTTTCTGAACTCTTTTTAACAAAAATGAAGTCAATTGACCCTGAACTTTTTTTTTTTCGAGGTAAAATGCTAAAATGATGCGACTAATGTTTATGTTAAAGCTGTGATTAACGATAAAGAGCGGCGATAAGAACAGCGGCCATAGCAGCGCTAAATTTATTTCTTTTTAAATGTTTATAGTAGAGCTGCGATAATAACGACGACACCTGCTTTGTAGATCGAGGTTGATTAATTTCTACCAAACAACTCGAAATATTGTTTTGAAATGAGTGATTCTGAAGAAGAAATATTTCATATATCAAGTGCCGTTAAATACCATATTCTTGAAAGTACGCATAACGAGCGCAAGTTCTCTGCACACCCTATAAAATACCCACAGACACATGTTTGAAGAGTTTCATCATCTTTATACAGAATTAAGGTAACACCTTACAAGATTTATGGAATACATGACAATGAAAATAGAAACCTTTGATTACATATTATTGCATATCTCGGACAAAATTTTTGTAAATATGTCGAGAACAAATCTATTATTATGGTTTCTATCTCTTTGGTCCCACATGGGGGACCTGATGTATATATTTCACTAACTAAGCTGTCGATATACACACCGACCAAACCTGATAAAAGTAAAGAAATAGACAAATCAATTCTCGCCACTCTTGTTGCTTGGCTACTAAGCGTGTCTCAGCTAGTCACAGAAAAAATTTTTCATTATCTATTCCCTTTAGACGGTCCACCCTGTATATTTTCCAGTGAAAGTCTTTCTTTGGTGGCAGTGGCGTCAGCTACCTACCAAATTTTACTGTTCTCCGTCAAGTAGTTTTTTAGTTAATGCACCAACAGACGGGCAAGCAGACAGACAGACAGACCGACCGACAGACAGACTGACGGAATTGAAAAACCTATATTTTCACAATCTACATGATCTGAAACGTGAAAATCCGAAAATATCTCGGAGGGCGATTTTTTTCTCGAATGCAATACTTTCCTTCCGTGTGCGAGGGAAGTAAAAACAGCGTTTTTTCCGGTCACTCTTTCAGCCGTTCTTGTTTTTTCCGCTGTTAACACCTTTGGTATATGATTCAGTTGATTTTGCACATACCAGAGCAAGAAAGGTAGATTCCATTTAGTTAAATTAGTTCCTGTTTAATTCTAGTTTGACTCTAGTCCTGTGAGTATTTGTCAATATGTTTCGCAATATAAACACCTTCGTAGGTTTCGCAGCTCTCATCGTTAACCACAGCTCTAACATAATCGTACCCTTAGACTAAAATAGCTAGAAAAGGCGGAATTAAAGCCTATTCATAGAGAAATTAGCTTCCAGAAAAATCACAAGCTTTGTAAAAAGCTCGGGAGTCCTGGGCTATAATAATTGTAATGTAAAAAAGGCTAATGTGTCGAGCGACCCAAATCTATACGTCTTATGCACTTTCTCAGATTACTTATCATATGAAGAATTTAAGCAGCTAAGGGCTAAAATTAAGGTTGATATCGATATAGCTTACACAAATATTGAAAATAATATTGTGCAGGAACAACAAAAATGTTGGTCTCATATTAATAGTAAAAAGAAATATACTGATATTTCCACCCATATGTTCTTAAAAGATCAACATTTTGAAAATCCATTTGACATTATGAACTCATCCGCAGATTTTTTTTGGCATGTCTTTCCTGTCACCTACGGACAATTTTGAATCAATAAACAACCAAGTAGCAAACACCTCAACTATCGCTATCAAATGCTTCAGTGAAAATGAAGTATTTTTAACGCTCTAACGAAACTAAAACCTAAATTAACAGTTGGGCCGGATAAAATCCCATCCTTTCTAATTAAAGATTGTGCCGCTGTTCTTTCATATCCAATTTCCATGCCTTTAACTTATATATTCGCAATGGTCAGCTTCCAGACATCTGGAAATAATCAAAAGTATGCCGAGTCTTTTTTTGCAAATGTTTTGAGATTTTATTACATGACACCATATATCCCAGCATTAAAAATCAGCTATCAATTTGCCAGCACGATTTTGTTAAAGGAAACTTTATCACCTCTAATCTAATATAATTAACCCAATCTATCTCTGAGGCCATTGATCAACGCTTGAAAATGGATATAATATACACAGATTTTTCTAAAGCATTCGACACCCTTGACCACGCTATATTACTTTGAAAACTGTCCTCTTCCGGTTTCTCCCAATCTGTGCTTGTATTTTTTCAATTCTATCTCTTAGGTAGAAAACAATATGTCGCTTATAGTGGGTTTCGGCCTATCGAGTACCTGGCAACATCTGGTGTTCCGCAGGGATCCATTCTGGGACTGTTGCTTTTTAATCTCTTTATAAATGATATTGTGGAAGTTACTCGTACCCATTGCGTTTAATTATAGTATAGACAATGAATTTCAAAGACCCGTGAGTTTCAAGGGTCTTGGAGTAATTTTTGATAAAGAACATAACATAACATCAGAAGCTTTTAGACTTTGGAATTTTTATTCAAATCAAGCAAAGAGTTTACCAATACTGACACTCCAAAGGTACTTTACTTTACTTTTGTTCGGTCTAAACTTGAATACGCGTCACTCATATGGAACCCTCATTGCGTAACTTATGTTATTAGCCAAAAAAAGTACAAAAGCGATTTGTAAAATTATTGTGGTTCAAGTGTGATGGAGTATACCCATCAGTTGATTTTTACACCTAGAATTTTGAATAGATTCTCTATGGACACTCTTGAGAACAAGCGGTTTTGGCTATTCTCAAATATTTTTACATAATCTAATATAAAACAAGATCGATTGTATAGAATTTTTAAATAAATTACAGTTTTATATACCATTAAATACTCGGATAATGCAAACTTTTTATCTTTCCATTCCGCGCTCCAATAGACTTAAATTTTCTCCATTATTCTCTAAAGTATCATACAACAAACATCGTGACAAATTTGAAAATCTCAGCTGCACTGTTAATTCCATAAAAGACTTTTATAGTCGTTGTCTTTTTGTTTTTCTTTGAATTCTGCTTTTATATAGTTTTATTAATATGCTTGTCTTAAATGTGTATTTCATATTTCTTGTCTTTGATCTCTGCTTTTATTTAGTTATAATATTATGTTATCTTATAGGTGTACTTTATATTCCTTTAATGTATATTGTAAATACTTCATTTTTTGTTTTTTGGTTATCCGTCCTGCTCTGTAAATGGATCATACCTGTTGAACACTATATGCTAATATGCTAAATAAATAAATGAACATTGTGTAAAGGGCGCTCATCACATCTTGACTAACAAAGTTAAACCCCTAGGTCGTGATATTTACAACTGCAGCCTGCTTCGCATTTAGTTTTTGTAGGGCTGCACTAGATTTCAATATTAAAGATTCACGTTCATAGTCCTGCTGAGAGCCATCTGCCTCAGGATGGTTCCTTTCGAAAAGATTTTGTCAGTATGGCTCCAAACTTTATTAATGTACGAGAAGAGTCTTGCTTTTAATCAACAATTTTAAAAAATTTATAAGAATATGATTTTTTTGTCACCTTATATATTTAGCGATATGAAATATCCATGCAAAAACTTTACGAAGCATAGAAATAATACATTAAATTATACGGAGGAACTGTATTCCCTGAGTAATTGCTTTAGAAATAAACACGAGGAAGCAGAGCGGGTCCAATGGAATGGTATTTTTTACATGGCATTACCTGGCAGAATAGATCATATCTGTTCAACGGGATATTTAAAATTATATTGATAAAAGAATATCTTCGAGTATGAAGATACTTCTTAACATTAAAACTTTTGGTTTTATTTAAATTGTGGTAGATGATATTCTGTATAAGTTGTTGATTTGGGAAAAAAATTAGAACGGACAGGTCTAAACGATTGTTGCTGTCACTTTTTTTTTGCTGAATTGCCTAACTGTTTTTTGATAAGATGGAAGTATAATTAATATTAAATCGTGCTTAATTTGGAGAACATTTTCAGCCTCTCAAATTTTGAGATGTTCTAAAGAATAAAAGAAAATATTATTAGACCAGTTTACAGCTCTTAGCTTAAGTACTTTATTTGATCATTTAACAAATAAACTTCAAGTAGCTGGTTTTTTAAAATATTTCCAAGAATATTACATTTAGCGAAGAGACTTTTTCAGAAAATGCAAGAAACTAAAGTAAAAGGTTATTGCTTTTCTTTTATCTCAAGATTTTATTATTCTGAATATGTACCTAGATTGGGGATTAAAAATCTCTTATTGTTTTTTTACTGTCAAAAAAATGTTTAAAAAAGTTTCTTCGCGATGACTGTTTTTCTTGAAAAGGTAGAGAAATATGTTCCAGACAGAAGTTGTAGACAATAAAATTATCAATAGATCTGTATAAATTCGATGTCAAAATAATAAAACCCAACAAGATTTAAAAAACCTATTTAGACTCGAAACTATTTTCGAAAAAATAAGCGAGTGATTTTATAATTTAGCCAAATAGAGAAAAGTATTCTCAAGAAGGTAATGTAGACCTATTTTAAAAATGTAATTATTTCCACGATTTTACCTCGAGAGAAAAAAAGTAGGGGAAAATTTGTATACCTTTGGAAACGGGCACCAATGTAGACATTCTTAGGTTCATATGGTAGGTTTTTAACCTCTATTTTCATAATCTGAAAATGAAACATTTGTCAAATTTTGTCAAACCATTTTTTCACTTTGAGAATTTAAAAGAAATAAAATCTCTGTAAAATTTATATTTTTTCTAAATTTATTTTATTTCCAAATGATTTATTAAATATTTTATAAGCAAATAATTTAAGCATTGAAAAATCCGACCAGTAGCACCCTCAATATTTTTGGGAAATAACCCATTTTGAAGCGATTACAGATTAAGTGGATTGATTAAGGATTGTGATCTATAGAGTGGTTCCGTGTGTACAAACGAACTGATGGACACGTTTGGTAATTTTCTACAGCAATTTTAAAATTTGATATTAGTTGAAACTGAGCTAAAAATGATACCATATTTTACAGTGGAATCTTCCCTTTTCAAAAAGCTATAATTAAAATCGATTTCTTGTAGAATCAATCACTTAAAAATGACTGTGAGCGTTGATGTGCTGGGCTAGAATATAGCATACACCCAATGGATTGGGCAAAATGACAAAGGATCCTTTGCGAGCAGAACTTTTAGAGGTGAAAATGTAGTAGAAGTTGGAAAATACAAGTTGCTTTTACCGAAAAGTTTTTGTTCAAAATGTACAATTATTTGTAAGAATTGCGAAAAGCATCTTGCATAAATGAACCTAAAATTCCAACAGATGTAAGTGACGATTTAAATGACGGAGAAGTTGATAATTTAAAAGTGAATTATTTTTTGTTTGCTTATACTTGTCATGAAACATATTCTTTATGGGATTTTGGAAACAGCAGGCAAAAACTATCTATGAGAACTAAAATAAAAACTATTTGTAAAATTATTGATTTGCAATCTTTGCATTCTTTCGATAACCTGTATTCTATTTATGCTAGCAATTAAAATCCTAAAACCAATTCATCTTGCTTATTGGACAATTCTCATTCTAACACTAGTTTTTACACAGTCCCCTACGGCTATGCAGAATAAACCGGTATTCACATAACCCCCTACGGCAATGAAGATTCAGTTAAAATGAGGTCAAAGGCCTAAAATTAATTTGTTTACATACCTCGTCTTTCGGAAAATGTTTTCATTTAGAATGGATTACATTTTCATGAAATCTATGATTCTGTTTTTTGGAAATGCTTTGAGACGTTTTTCGCCCTTATTCTGAGCTCATCAGAAAGGCACTTACACGATGTTCCGTGAAAAAACCCAGACAATTATCAACTTTTTTGACATTGTTTGACATTTGACTGACTGACTTATTGGACAATTCTCATTCTAACACTAGTTTTTACATAGTCCCCTACGGCTATGCAGAATAAACCAGTATCCACATAACTCCCTACGGCTAGGAAGATTCAGTTAAAATGAGGACAAAGGTCTAAAATGAATTTCTTTACATACCTCGTCTTTTGGAATGTAATTCATTTTGAATGAAAAATTTTCAAAAGGCCGAGGTATGTAAGTAAATTCATTTTAGGCCTTTATCCCCATTTTAACTGAATCTTCATGGCCGTAGGGAGTTATGTGGATACTGGCTTATTCTGCATATCCGTAGGGGACTGTGTAGAAACTAGTGTTAGAATGAGAATTGTCCAATAAGAAAAACAAATTGATTTTAGGATTTTAATTGCTAGCATAACCAGAATTCAGGTTATCGAAAGAATGCAAAGATTGTAAATCGATAATTTTACAGGTAGTTTTTATTTTAGTTCTCATAGATAGTTTTTTTCTGCTGTTTGCAAAATCCTATAAAGAATATGTTGATAATTTGTCCGATGCAGATTAAAAATATTACTGAATGAGGGAGGCATATCACATTCATTTAATAAGTCACTGTGGCTGTTAACGTAAAGCTGTAAAATGTTCCATTTATAAAACATTTATTTAAGAAAAATGAAATTTTGCCGAAATTTACATAAAAAAAATTTTTAGCTGGACAGTCGGTATGTAGTGAGTAGCCATTGACTCCGATCCCATAAAGTTTGTACAACAGTCCGATTACTCACATGGTCTATCCACGATCATTATAGTCTAAAAAGTATTTCTTAAGTGTTAATTATATGATCTTATCGAAGTGCACCGTAAGACAACAATATGCTACGGAAGGCAGACTGTATCAATCGCAGTAAGTATAATATTCTACATTTTCACCTTGGGGAGTCTTAAGGTTTACCAGAATCCCCCTTGTGTCTCTTAGTCACGATGTACTAGGTTCATCCTCATGACCATCGACAGATTAAGTTGAAAGTGACGATTATTGAATATATTCTACAGTGATGCATGTACAATTGTACAGTGGTACAATGTATCTAAATTTCCACTAGCTAAAGAGAGGAAAACTTGATTATAAGTATGTAATGTAATGCAAAAAAACTAATTTTTCTACAGTCATAGATCCATCTCAATCTATTTTATTTGAAGAATATAATAGTTCAATAACATTACGTCATTGCTAATACAGCTGTGACAACTGTCTTCCCATCAAAGTGCCTTCAAGAATAAGTATAGTTTATTAGTTAATTTTCTTGGATATATGGATACATGGGCGGAGCAGATAAAAAAAAGTTTTCTACTAATAGGCAAAAAATATCTTTCGTTCTCAAATACAGGTAGATATACAACTCTGTTTGAATATACGAGCGCTGTGTCGACAATAGCAGCAGTACGATGTTTCATCCCCCTTCGACTTCCGTTCAACTCTTAACTAAAACAATTTTTCTATTTCCTATAAAAAAAATGTATCGTGAAAAAAATTGTTTCTTAAAAATTGTTTTGACTGGAAAAAAGCAATTATTCGCCAATCCATCTACATTTTTTTATCATCTTTTCTTAGCCTTCGAGCGCTACATTTTGGCCAAATGTATGTACAATATGTATGTACAATTTAGGGTAGTCAAAAAAAAACATTCTCCGATCATCTTCTTTTACAAGGATCTTTAATATGTCAATAAAATACCTCACCTAAATTTTGGTTGCCCAATCTTCTATTGCACTTTTATGGAAGTTTCCTCTATCTGGCCTCTCGTGACGACATAAAAAAAGGATTCCCTCAAAATCATTTCCAAAATAAGCGATACGTGGAGAAATAATGATTGATATACATTTATTTGGTATTTTTTCCAGAGAAACGCACTAATGTAATTAGTTTTACGCCATATTGCTGTATTTTCCGGAACATTGCCAAAACCAGCCTTAAATTGGGAAAAGTCGAAAAATTACGGATTTCCTTACTGAGTACTGACTCAATGAAGGAAAAAATCAGGAAATTATCATTTTCTTTCGTGTCCAATAGTTATTATTATTTATTTATTTGAAAATTTAAGGGGTTCGCCCATTTTCATAAAATTTTACACTTGATCATCATAGGTGGCTTTTGAATCATTATTCATATGTTTGTTGGTATTGAGCTGTAATCATATCTGTGGAGAGCTTTCAGAATATATTCTTATATTCTTATCTACTGAAATGAGTCACAAAATCATATTTCTTTCATTTTTTAGTTCATTAAATCAGTATTCCATTATGAAATCCATATTTTTTTTTCGCTTTTAGTTCAGTTTTTGACGATTTTCGGGGAAATGCACCAATGGCTCAAAATTAGTTACAGGAGCGTGTTCCTCGGTAAAAAATACAGAAACAAAATATATTTCAATCTTTATTTCTCTACGTATCGCGTACTTGAAAGAGACAGAGAATCACAATTTTGGCAGCTTTTTCGGTCGATATTTCTCGACGGGAGAGCGACATTTATAAAAATTATTAACGTGAAAAAAGATCACTTGCATAAAATGGCTAAAAATTTAGGTGAGGTATTTTTTGATATTTAGAAATCCTGGTAAAAGAAAAAGACGATCGGAGAAAGTCTTCTATTTTGAATCACCCTAATGTACATTTTCAGTCACAAAATATAGCGATTAAAAAAATCAGCAATCCTTTACCCTATTTTGACACAAAAGATTCTGTGACGCTCGAATTAATAATTTCTCATACTCCACAGAGACAAAAATCATTTTTCTCAGATTTCGCATATATCATTTCTATATTTAGTGAATATACAGTTAAAAAGAAGTATCATTTTCTAGAATAACTATCTCATTAAGTAAAATCTCTACTTGGTAAGGGATCGCAAACATAAATTTTCTGCCTGACTCCGATCGACCGGGTTTCCAGCTAATTACAGTGCCAACTTTGAGTAGATAGTGTGAATTTATAATGTGTTAATTCAAAGTGAAATTTTTCTAGAAGCTTATTTGTGGTATGTTCTTTAATTTAATATATGGTATAAAGAAGATTTTGAATTTAAATATTGAAGTAAATTATTTTATTTATGTGGTGTTTGGCAGGAATTCAGCTTTGTGTAGAGAAACAAAAAAAGTTTTACTTACATGCCTTGAAAAATTAGTTAAAAAATATCTTAAACCTTGCTTTATAAGATAAAAAGAAAACCATAGGTGCCTTGAAGTGCATTTCCCCAATATATTATTTTTTGTAAAGCGCGACACATTCATCACTACATGATGCCCCTTTTCAGGGGTGGCCAAAAAAAATTTCCATTGGAACTGAAAAGAATTAAATTTTGAGAAAATAAGGTTCCATATAAATTAATAACATAAAAAGAAAGCTTATGCACTGAGGGTAAATTTTCATTTATTATTTCTGTATTAATATTTGTGGAGATACGAAAGTTTAAGGATGGCGTTCGAACGTTTATATAAGACAAAATATGTAGTTCACCCCCCTGAGACTCACCCCATTCAAAGATTTGATTTTTTTAAAATATTTTTCCAATGAATGCTTGCTCAATATGAATACAAAACTGAAGTTTAAGGTTTATTAGAAATGTGTTCATGTTTCACCCCCTGAAACTCACCCTATTCAAAGATTTGATTTTTTAAATATGTTTCCAATTAATATTTGCTCAATATGACCACGAATCTGAAGTTTTAGATTTTTTAGAAATCCATTTATGTTTCACACCCTGAAACTCACCCCATTCAAAGATTTAATTTTTTAAATATTTTTCCAATGATTATCAACCCCTTGTGCAGTTGCATTTATCTGAAGTTTCGGATTTTTGTCCACTTTTTGCGGACTCTGGCCTGCAGTAGGCATGTACTCTTATGCAGAAAAATATTTATTAGTAATTAACATCAAATATTATTAAATACGTTCAGAATAAAAAGCTACTTATACTGCAAAGTAAAATAAATAAAAGAAAACAAATTCAGAACAAAACTTTTGCGGATGGCAGGAGTGAGTCATGTGAATAAAGAATTATCTTTAAATTATGGAGCATCCTTGTTATAACTACTTAAGACCGAATTATTCGCTACAGAAGAAACAATGTACAAGTTGCAATATGTTAAGATGGTTAGTGTGAAAATGGAATAAGTAATAGCTACTATAGAATAAACCAATTTGGACTACTAACAAGGTCGACTAACGGTTGTCTCTGTTTTTGTAGGCCAACAAATGTAGAAGGTCTAAACGTACCTAAAATATACAGTAGTAGACAAAAAGGTTTCCGGCCTCAAAAAACTCACTAGCAGTGAAAGTGTCACTCAACTTTCACTTGCAGAGACGATTTTTTTCATATCGAAATTATTGCTGCTGCTACAATATTAAATTGTGTCGATATATCGATTGTGATTAATAAGACGTATTTTATTGTTAATAAATGTTCTTCGACCTATTATATACAGTGCAGGCAAATTAGCCATTTAGGGTCACAAAAATTAATAAAAGGATCATCTATAGGATTTAAGTAGGTAAAAACCTGGAGAATGAGATGATGCATTCTTTGCACTTCCAAGTTCCGGAAAAATTGAAGAAAATTTGGAAAAACTTTTTGATTTTCGGTTTTTTTACTCTAGCGTCCAAAATAATGAAAATAGAGAAAAGAGTTCCCAACAAAAGTTGTAGCTCGTCTCTTTCTCTATAAAAAAGGTCTTTACAAATTTTTGTCTTACTTAAGCTGTTTAGAACATAAATCGGAAAAAATGAGAATTCCCGGGAGTTTCCTACGACCGGGCTCATCGATCGATAATTCTTACTATTCAGAGCCCCTAAAAAAATGAGAATACCATAAAATGTAGAGAAAAATCTCAGCTTTAATGTGGAACTAATCACAAAATTCATAAAAAAATTCATCGTGGAAAAAAAGTGTCAGAAGGTGGCTTAGTAAACTTTGTACAGTTGATCCACAGATTTATTTATTTATTTTTGCCGGGAGTCGTTAGAATGATCATTCATTTTGCTTATATATTCTTATATAATGATATATTAATCCAATTAACATTTTATTGCAATTATTTTTGTTGGAAAAGGATGCCTTGCGATCAAAGTAGAGGGTATATTTCTCATTGATCAATCACCTCCTAATTTTGGAGTTCAATTCGCTATATCTTAATTAATAATAATAGCACAGTCTTAATTTTTGGACTATAAGTACAATAAAACATATTCTTTCGAATGACTTTACAGTTCTTTAAATGCGTGCAGTACTTTTTGAATTTGTCTACATTATTCATACATGTTCAGAAAATGCACAATTAAACAGTAAAACATATACAACTTATTTGTTTCTTAACATTCTTATTGAAGAATGTTAAGAAACAAATAACCTATATTTCACGAAAATTTTCGTGAAATATAGGTTAAAGTGCGTGGAATCGAATCCATGCAATGAAAAATTACCCATTGTTACGGGAGAAATAGGCAGGATGCATAAAACTTAAAGATATTAATAAATCAACTGTTTAAAGTTTACTAAGCCATCTTCTACTGAAATAACTTTGACGGAAATGATAGAAAATGATGCCCACATCAAGAATATCTTTATTATAATCGCAGGTTTTCACAAACAAATTAAAACATTGTTATTTATAACGGGGAATTTTTAAACGAGCAATAAACATTTAAATGGTCAACAAAACGCACTATCCATTTTCTGAACTGGCAACTATTAAACTATCATATACCAAATAAATCAACCGGTAAACAACACTTGATCGACAAAATAATTGTAAACAGACAAAAACAAGTTGACAACAGAAATTTCACATGCATTACAAAAATTCTACACGATTAGCTGACAGTCTATTCTGGCATGCAAAATGCTGGCTGTGTATCTAATTTTTAAAGTAAGCATGAGAAAACACTGGCTGAGTAACTAATTTTCATATTAAGCACCACAAAAGTTACAGTCTTATAGTTTTTCTCATCTATATAATGGGTTGAAAAGACGTGGCAAAAACTATTAAAGATACCGGCATTCTGGCTAGTTAGACAAGTATCGAGGACAGACAGGGCTGGCTTTAGTCTTTCCTAAACATTGAAAATTAACTTTGAACCATAATACCTGATACTTCAATAACACAGACCTGCAAAAAAACACTTTTTAAATTTTTATTTTAACCCAAATGGGTGATTCCGAATGTTTTTGACGTGCTGAATACGATGCCGTTTGCCGTTTTGTGCAATCACTTCCCAATTTTGAGGAAACCTAACTTAAAAGTGTTAAAAAGGCCAATTCTTACTCTAATAACTGGACAACGATACGAAATTGAGTAAAACGGACCAAGACATCTTATTCAGCTATCTATAATCTTCAAAAACCAATAGTAACAATAAAAAAAATATATAACTATAGATGGTGCAAACATAATTTTATTCCTGATTTTTGCAAGAAATACCAGAATTTTTGTTGTGAGTCCTATATATACGAGTAAATCGAACATAAATAGTTAATTCCATAGGATCTTGACTCACAATGAGGTCAGGTTAGGTAGCTCAGGTAGCTCTATTTTTTTGTTCTTTTTGTTGTTTTTATATTTGGTCTTTGTTTTTTTTTGTTTTTTTATCGTCTCTTTTTGTCCCCTACGTCCACGCCGGTAGCTAGCGACGCTAAAGGGGATTATATTAAACATTCCTTTCTACTTGTTTAGGGCTAGACCAATTAGGTTATGATAAGTAAAGGAACTTGAAGTATATTCCTTTCTGCTGTTATATTTTTTTATTGTTACTGTTGGTTTTTGAAGATTTTGGACTGCTGAATAAGATGGTCGGATCCGGCTTACTCAATCTCGTATCGTTGCCCAGTTAGTAGGGAACGAACGTAGGCAGAAATAACCTTTTAGTACTTTTAGGTTAGGTTCTCTCAAAATTGTGACGTGATGGCACAAAACGGCCACGGCATCGTGTTCAGCCAGTCAAAGGCATATGGAATCACTTATTTGGATTAAGAACAAAAAACCTTGCGGGTCAGTGTAATTAATTATTTATATTAAATAGAGAAGTGTTAAAAAATAATTATTGATTTAATACTGTAGACATTTAGTTTTAATTTTAATCATGTGAAAGTGATTTAAAAAGTTTAAATCTTTTAATAAACAGTATATTACTGGTAACAGAAAACAAATATTGTTACGGCCTTGCTAATGTTGCCTGGCTAATAGTAATCCTATCTCTGTTCTCTGTAACTGGTCACTTTTTATCTACTCGATAATAAGATTGATTTAATTAAAATACTGCTTTATTTAATAATTTGTTCTTAAATTACCTTAAGACGAGAATTCCAGGAAGGACCCCTGACCGAGGGCGGTTGTGCACGAGAATTGTCGCGACACTTTAAAAAGTATATTATATACCATCGGTCATCCAACCTACCTGCTTTGGTAAATTATACCTAGAATTAATGTTATCAATATTTATCAATTTATATAGTGAAGTAGTGTAGTTTTAAGTTACAGAAGAATTAAATGTAAGTACGCTATAAACTTCCTTCTTCGTTTTCTCCATTTTAAATGGTCGACGCCATCAACAATGTTTGCTAGCATATTTAGTTTGTCATGATCTTGTAGTCCCTGGATGTTTGGTAACCAGAATTATAATTTCCGGACATGGCATCCTGTTATATACATTTAGTTTTCATCAATAGTTCCCTGAAAAACTAATTGGTGAAATCGTCGCGAATGTTCCAATTTACACCTCGGCGTGTCCTCAAGTAAATCTCTTTTATGATGTGCGAAAATATATGTTAGTTCGGCAACTAACTAAAGTTTCATTTGGCCCCACGTTGGGCGCCAAATGAAACTTAAAGGATATTAAGCCTTTCTAGGATAAAAGCAAAGGGAAATTGCTAACTGCTTATATCTTAAAGTAATAATAAATAAAACAAACAAATACAAATTACTCTATTTATTGATAAGCATGAGACTTTCGGGGGTGGTTGAATAAAAACACTTTCGTCTAATATAAAAAAAACAATATAGCAAAATCAATAAATGAATTTACAAACAGATTATTAGACGGAAATGCGCGTCTGGCCAGTTCTGCTTAAAATAAATGTTTTACTATGATAGAAACAAAAGTTAAATATTAACAATGTTTACTACAATATCAAAATATATAAACTAGCTACAAATGAAAACCGAGAAGTTATTATTCGACATGTTAGTTGCTGAACTAACATATATTTTCGCACACCTTGAAAAAGATTTACTTGAGGTAAGTTCGAACACTCGCGACGATTTCACTAATTAGTTTTTCATGGAAACCATCGATGAAAACGAAATAATAATAAGAGGATGCGACGTCCGGAAATTATAATTCTGGTTACCAAACACCCAGGGACTACAAGATCATGACTAACTAAATACGTTAGCAAACATTGTTTATGGCGTCGGCCATTTAAGATGCAGAAAACGAAGAAGGAATATTATAGCGTACTTACAGTTTAATTCTTTAACTGTAACTTGAAACTACACTACTTCACTATATAATTTGATAAATACTGATAACATTAATTCTAGGTACCAATTTTGTAAACCGGGTAGGAGGGATGGCCAATATTATAGACCGTTTAAGGTATCTTAAGAATTCTTCTGACCATCGCAACTAATGTAGTGGAAATTGTTAACTATTTTATGATATGCTGAGTAACTGTTTAACTTCTTTGCCATTTCTACTTCGTTTTTCGCAACAATTTTATTGAAACAGCTTTGGCACATGTCCGTCGATGCGCTACAGCGCAAGGAATAGTTCATAACACCAGCATTGTTATGAGCATTGACCGACAATTTTTAGAATATTTTTTTAATTATTGGGATAAACAGAATATTGTTTTATTACATAGCCCTACTTTGCCGGCTACGCTTCCACTGGTGATTTGCGGTTTATCAGGAATTAGTCCGATGACGTCATTGGACTAAAATTTCAAGCACATGTTGTTACTACATTATTTTTAAACTTACTTGAGAAGCATAAAAAAAATGAAAAAATTCGCATTTGTGAGAAATATCGATTAACTAATTTAAAAAAATGTGGAACATGTTAGTTAGACATAACGCCAATAACGCTTTATTCTTACCTATTTGAGCAGCTGATAAGAAATGAAAATAGTTTGCCACTACAAAGATTACACAGGTCTACAAAAAAATGTCCTGTCTTTGCGATTAAACATATCATTTCCTAAGTATCTTGGTGCGCTGAAACCAAATTTAGCAAAAAAAAAATTTTCTGCCACGTCAATTTTTCTCTACACCCCCATATAACTTCTATACACTATTATAGAGGAGATTTTTTAGAACATTTTTTAAAATTATTTTTTATGACCTTTGTATTTGTTTTTTGGATCGCTGACAACGAATCTGAAGTCAGAAATAAATTTCGACTTAATGACAAGTGTCAATGAGCTGTCAAATTTCACTAAGATGTAAGAGTTGATAACATTGGCCTACAAAATAACAAAATTTTCTGCTCCAAGGACTAAACCTATCATTCCTTAAGTATTTTTGTGTGCTGAATCCGAATTTTCAATTTAAAAAATTTTCTACAGCGTAGATTTCGAATAATTCGCGATTTTTATTGTCAAAATAGCATTTTGGCAATAAAAATCGCGTTTTACTCAAAATCTACGCGGCAGAAATTTTTTTAAATTCAAAATTCGGATTCAGCACACAAAAATACTTAAGGAATGATAGGTTTAGTCCTTGGAGCAGAACATTTTGTTATTTTGTAGGCCAGTGTTATCAACTTTTACATCTTGGTGAAATTTGACAGCTCATTGACACCTGTTATTAAGTCAAAATTTATTTTTTGACTTCAGATTCGTGGTCACCCAAAAAACAAATACAAAGATCATAAAAAATAATTCAAATTTTTTTTTCAAAAAATCTCCTCTATGAGAGTTTATGGGGGTTATATGGGGCTGTAGAGAAAAATTGACGGGGTAGAAATTTTTTTTACCAAATTTGGTTTCAGCGCACCAAAATACTTAGGAAATGGTAGGTTTGATCGCAAAGAGAGGACATTTTTTTGTAGACCTATGTTATCGATAAACAAATAAAAAAATGTGGGACATGCTCATTGTATCAGTTAAGATATAATGTCAATTGCTCACATATTTATAAAAAGTGTCACTAATGAGTATAATATAAACTCTTTCAATTTTAATGTACTATTTTTTTAAATCTAATACTTTGCGGTTAATAAATCTTATTAAAAATTAAATGAAAAACAAATACTTTTTCGTACTAATAATTATTGACCGTATTTTTTATATTAAATGAAATTAATAGCGACTGTTAATAGGTCACCAACTTGTTTAAATCAGAGTTTTTGCGTTTCTAATTCGCAAGTTGTTTAAAGAGAAAGGTTACAAATATAAATGATTTTTTAATGGTCTTATTTGAACTTGAACTTCTGGGCAAATTAGTAGTTCTGTTACACGTTGGTCTGACCTAATGGGATATTAAAAGCTTAGACAGACACATCTTGAAGTAGGCTTTTTCTTAATTCACATCTCATGGCGTTATTATAAAATACAGAACATAACAAATACATGCAAGGGGTTTTTGGCTACATGTTTGTTTAATTATTTATTATAAGTTCCTTTCACTGATTTAAAAATTGTCCGACAATTTGATTAACTTTGCTTGATTTCCTATAATGAAATATATGTATCAATATCTGTCAAGTATTACCATTTTATCAAAGATTGTTTCATACTATGCTTGGTTAATATTGGGTTTACCCATTGAGTTAGAAGGTAGGGAGAAGCTGTCACGTGATCAAAAACGGCATCATTTCGCCATCTTGTTACTACTTTTCCATCAAATAGTGACAGTTTGTTTTCTGTGCGATTTATTGTGATTTTTACTGATGGTTTGTTAAATTTTAGACAATAAACATTAAAAGGACTATGGTGTCGTGTGCTAAAAGAAGTTGTTCTTCTAGAGATGGTGTTGACAAGAAATTAACGAGAATAACATTTCATAGGTACTGTAAACAATAAACAGAGCCGTGTTAAAAAAACAGCTAATTAAATGTTTTTTAATATACTATAGGCTGAAGGACTTCGGTCGATGGCCTTTTGGTTATTTATTTATTTTTTAACCAATAAAAAACTTTTATTATTATTATTTAATATACTCAGATTATATATTTCGTAGAATAGAAACAAATGGTTTATTTTAGGATAACATTGCACATTTTATATATTAAGGTAAATAAAAACTGTTAAAACTCTTGCATTTATTGAATTGAACATATTTTATCTACGTTATCCAGATAGACCATCTCATCGGGGTACAAAATTCTTATTATTTTAATTAGTCCGGGTCTGGCAAAACCACCATATTGTTACTACATTTAGCCACGCCTACTGATGCCGTTTCTGTATAGGAAGTTTGCATAGGATGTCGTCTCCCTACCTTCTAACTCAATGGGTTTACCGTAATTTTGCATCAAGTACACTGTGACATTGTCATGATTTCTAATTAAGCGGCAATCGGGTTTTCCCTAATATAGAGAGAGGACTCATTAAGTACTTATAATTCTAGAAGCGACCGTAAAACCATGCTGATTTCTGAACGGGTGGAAAAATTAATTTTAAAAACGAGTTGGTAATAAATTCGATCTAAAATTTAATTATTCAACCCAATAAACAGTGTGTCTCACTTAACAGTGTAACGGCGTAATAATTCTTTGGTTCTTGTGCGATTTGAACTGATCTTAAAATATAGAGATCACCAAGGTCTATTTAATACCACAAAATCACTTTTCATCTATAAATGCAAGGCCATCTACGATACTAAACTGTTTGAAGAGAATAAAAAAATCATAGAAGATGTTTTTAAACCAAAAATGTTGTTAAAAAGACTTGTTCGAAATCATTCAAAAACCTTGAATCCGAAGTTAAGTTAAATTCTAAAAAAATGAGGATTTGATGAAAAAAATTCACTTGTATCTCGAAGACAGCGCATCGAAAATATTGCTCTATTTAAAATGAAATCTGATAAAATTTCCAGCAAGACCATTACCATTAATTTTTTTCTGTTCCCAATAGCTTTCGAGATATCCGCTAGCGAAAACTGTAAATGTTCGAAAAACGCTCTTTTCGCCTCAGCCCTTAGTTTTATAGCAATGTCCTTACAGTAAAAGTTGTAGAG
Source organism: Stenurella melanura (assembly GCA_963583905.1). Classification (NCBI taxonomy): domain Eukaryota; kingdom Metazoa; phylum Arthropoda; class Insecta; order Coleoptera; family Cerambycidae; genus Stenurella; species Stenurella melanura. The sequence continues at coordinate 40,967,079 of OY757310.1, read as the reverse complement.
TATTAAGGTTCTTTTAAATGGGTCATTATTTGCCATTTTATCTTCAAATGAACAAAAGTTGTAGCAATTTGAAATTTTCGAGCAAATTTCGAGATTTCGAAAGAAAAAAGTACGTTGCACTTTCTCTTTATTTAAGGATTACATCTTCGTACATACGCTGTATATTGTGCATTTACACCGCGAAACCTGGGGAGAAGGTATAATAAACAACTATGTATCAATTGCATTCCGTGGCGTTTCTAAACACCAAATAGAAAATTCTTTAGGACAGCAAATATAAAGTTCGGAGTACCATAAAATGTTGATGTAATAGAATGTAGTTTAAGTTAATACTCTAAAATATATTTGAGACATTTGACTTTAGTACCCAGTAATATGCGGTTGAATTGTTTTTTCTATTATTTAAAAAATACGATTTAAAAAAAGCGCTGTACTGTACTTACAGCACTGTGCTTGGAATCTTGTGGAATTTTAAGGTTATCCACTACATGGATGTGGAAGTAAAAGAGGGAAGGTGGCATCTTCGGTTGCCTTTAAAAAATAAAGGTTTATCAATATAATGGGTATTAATACAGAAATAAACTATATTTGCCATCAATATTACAACAATTCATAACATAGAAGATGTTTAAAATTCAGCGATTAAAATATTAAAACTAAGTATATTAATTCTACAAAAAAAGTAAATGTGTTCTAAGTAATAATTGTCACTACTAAAAACGTAGACACGCTAAGAAATTTACTTACAACTAATGTTAGTGAAGGCTCTATATTTGTTTTAAGAATCCTACTTCAACAGGCATGACCTCGTTTCGAGCTTCTCAGCTCTCATCAGGGTAGAATGGACTGAACATGCCTGCAGAAGCGGACTTTCATTGAACTTGTGAAGGATGAATCACAATAAATCAGCGACTAAAGTAGGATCCTACCTACATCTGATGCAAACACGTGGAAGCTCCCGAATAGGCAAATATGAATATTGGTCTATTCATGAAAATCCGTCCGCAGATGATAGCACGCTTGATAACTTGGGCTGATATTATTATTTTTAAATAAAATCTGAAATTCAATCACGTTCGTACAACGAATGCATCCAGGGTAGGTTTAAGCGGGATATAGTCAAAAACTGGGGATAAATATGGTATAAATATTGAACATTTACCTACAACTGAGTTTTGTTTACAGCCTGAAAATGAAACTACGTATATTTATTATAATTACTATAATGGTACATGTTACTGATACATTTTTATTTTCCTATTTTTGAGGTTAAATCAATTATGTATTATTATTTGACTCGTTCATTAAAATCACATTCCTTTACATAGAAAATAAATACTAGATCGTAGATCGTTAAATTAAATACCAACATGAATAGCCAAGCATGAAGGCGAACCAATTACTAATGGATAGAATAATATAATAAATATTTAAAAGGTGTTCTGGTTGGTTTTGTGAAATAATATGCGAATGCAAGTACGTTAAGTTCAGTAGAATAAAAGATTTTTGAAAAAATTGAGCTGTCTTTAGAAAACTGGTATTAGGTAGTAAGGTTCAAGTAATCGGGTGGAGGTAAAATTTTATTAACTGGTTGAGCGCGTGAAATTAGTGTCAATTAATTTTGAGTGCCTAGTATAAGACATATATAAAATTTTTCATATTGACATAGTAACTGTGAATTTTCGACTTTCGATTACATTATCTTCAGGCACCGACTTTCAGTTGAATCGGACGATAAACGATAAAATGTCTCCACCATTTGATGCCGCCATTTTGAATTTATGAGTGTTAATCTTATATTTGTAATTTGCGACCTCGATAATAATCAGACATAAAGTTTCAGTCGAATCAGACAATAAATGAAAAAACATGTCAGCCATATTGGTGTCTCCATTTTGAATTTTTTAGTTTTGATTTCATATTTGTAATCTGCCTTCATATGACCTTCATACATCAACTTTCAGTGAAATCAGACCATGAATTATAAAATTAGCCCGCCATATTGACGCAGCCATCTTGGATTTTTGGATTTTGATCTCATATTTGTAAACGGCGACTTTGATTATTTCTTTTTAATCAAATCAGACGATAAGTGACAAAACGGGTGCGCCATGTTGACGCAGCCATTTTGAATTTTCATGTTTCGGTTGCAAATTTGTAATCAGCAACCTTTATTACTTTCGGATACCGATTTTCAGTCGAATCTGTAGATAAATAATGAAACTTGTTAACTAATTTTTAGTGACCATTTCAATTTTCTTCCAAATTATTATTCGTCCTTTGTAGTGGTCTTTTATTTAGCTTCTACATAGTAGAAGAAGATATCTGTTGTTTTGAATTTCTAAGCTTTAACATCAGACTTATTATCAGAGAATCCTGATACACACAAGTTTCATGTAAATCTCCAAATGTATTTCAATAATGGCAGCACTATTGGATCCTCTATTTTGCAATTTTAAATTCTAATATCGAATTAAATATCAATTACTGCAAAAATACCTAACTACCAATTCTAATGCAATTCCAACTAAATTTGAATTTTGTCTAATTTTTATAGTCCAGCTTACTATACACTAGCAGAACGTTGATGAAAAATCTAAAATGGAATCACCACTGAGTAATAATATCCCATCATTTGTAAAAAAGGGGTCGAATTGAGAACTTTGTCTTTCTTGACAATTTTTGAAGTTGGTTACAAACATAGTCTTTAAACACATTTGTTTTATACGAAGTATTATCGTTTAATCGTAATAACACTTGAAAGCAAATGTTTTAGAATCCAACTCCTATAATGGTACAGGAACCAGTGTGCAGTTGCCTGACACATTTATAACAGTTAGAAATATTATGGTATAGTCGAATTAAGGTTTGGTCGAAAAATGCAAAATACCTACTTCATGTATAAAAATTGACTCATGTAAAATGAGACAATAATATTGAATGAAATGTAGTCTCAATGTTATTTGTGGCATTATCTTAATTTGTTTTCTTCTTCAATTCTTTGGAACTTCCTGCCACATATATTTTTTCTTTTTAAGCGGTGCTGGGGGAATCTACAAAATATCACAATTAACCAGTATGTTTTCTTACTTTTTATTGGGTATTTTGCCACTGAAAAATATTAAAAATTTTAATGAAAAAACCTCTGCGCCAAACGGATCAGACAGAGGTTGGTTCTTGAGTACTTGACTGTTTCAAAAAATCTCACACCTAAAAATATATAAACTAGAACAATGTTATGAACTAAAAACTGAAAATCAAAGCTATAGGTAATTAACGTTTCGGAAGAGAATCTACTTCCGTTCTCAAAACTTTTTTGGCCGTCAACCATGACAGTTCTTTGTTTATGTATTTCCATAGTCACGTGAGACATTAAATTATATTTATCTTATTTTTACTTACTTCGTCTCTAAGGATGGGCAACCAACTAGTACAAAAATCTATTGAATAATTAGAAACGCATCTATCCTCGTTTAATAAAATAATCGCGGATTCTTTAACCAGTATGTTACTGGTAAAAAATAACCTCTACGCCTATGACTTTTACGTCAAAGGATCAGTTAGAGATTGTTTTTTTTAATAAATAACTCAAATAAGTATAAAAACTTGAAATTAAATATTTCGCCAACGTTTCGGAAATCTAATCTGTTTCCTCTTTCAAGGCTTCTTTTGAAAAATCTTTTTTGCTGTGTATGATAAATACACAGCTCTAAGAATGTTTGTTATATTCAGTATCCATAGATACTTACTATTTACATAGAACTTTTGATATAGTTAACAGTTTTTTTAGTTTTTATACAATGTTAAGTTTGTGAAGTTCTTCTTTTAACATTGGCAACCAAGTTGTACAGACATCTACGGAACAATTCGAACAATTTAACAAAGGGTTATAAAGTAGAATACAATAAACTGTATGACGTCATTCTAAATCCAATATGGCGGCCGGCACAAAATGGCGGATCGCCTATTTCTTTACAACCACCTCGGCACAGGTATCGAATTAAAGGATATATAGAATAAAGTGCAATAAGCTGTGTGACGTTATTCTAAATCCAATATGGCGGCCGGCACAAAATGGCGGATCACCTATTGACATGGGTATCAAATAAAAGTGTATATAAAGAGGTATACAATAAGCTGTGTGACGTCATTCTAAATTCAATATGGCGGCCGACATAAAATGGCGGGTTACCTATTTCTTTACAACCCCCTTTATATGGGTATCAAATGAAAAAGTTTGACAAGAGTAAGCGAAATGAGGGCATCCAATATGGCGGCCGGTACAAAATGGCGGATTACCTATTTCTTTACAACCCCCTTGATATGGACATCAAATGAAAGAGTTTGACAAGAGTAAGCGACATTACAGAGTTTGAATAAAAAATGAGGCAGACTGAAAATAAAAAAATAAAAAATAAATAAAATATATTATTTTAAACAATGTTTTTTTTAACTGAATTGCACTAAAAAGTAGAAAATAATTTTTATTCAGTGCTTAAATTACAAAATGATGAAAAAGAAAACCATTGGACGCATCCATATTACTTTATGAGAGTCCAGTGGTTTTCTTTTTCATAATTTTGTAATTTAATCACTGAATAAAAATTATTTTCTACTTTTTAGTGCAATTAAGTTTTAAAAGAAAGCTATTGTTTAAAAAAAGATTATGTTTTTTCTCAAATAATTCATCTCGCTTATAAATTAAGTTTGCACCACTAAAAAAAATCCTCATATCACTTTTCTCGTCTGCCATGCTCTAGGGCAAATGATTAATCATGTCTCTAGCTGCTACAAATATGTCAGATAATTGCACGCTGGACCCTATACTATAAGTACTACAGTAAAATTTTATTTAATTTTTTTTAGAATCGCCTCGATATTTTAATTTATTTATATTAATCTCTTAAATCGCAATATAAAGTAAAAAATAGCCACTTCAGCAATTTAAATAAAAAAAGATGGTTACGATAAGAGTAATTAATCATTTCCATTTAAAAATAGATTTGTAAGTGATCCTTATTCAATAAACATGATTACACATTGTAATTATTTACAACTTATTGCTGTTTAATGTTTTGTTAAATCAATACTTTGTATTTTTGACATATGTCATACATTTTAAATTCTCAAAATCAGACGAATGGGCTCCCGTACTATAAGGAGTAGCTTTTTCCCGATAGACCATACAATTCGTAGGAAATGTTGCTTCATCCCTGAAAATTATTTTCTTAAGGAAATGTGTGAGAATTAAATAATTTCCTTGTGCCCACAAGCAAAACGTCGACCTTTTTACACCATATCCTTGTTCAAGGCTATAGAAACATCGGTTTATACCCTTTTAATTTGTGACGTTTGAGACAGACATCTCCACACTTTACTTCTGGAAAAATTTAATTACAAACCTAATTTTGGGATCAGCACGCAATGTATTCACTATCATTTCATCTGTCACTGAGCCAATCTGATTATTATGTACCTACATGAATTGGTCTTGACTTAGAAACCTTCCAGTATTCTTGAAAATGTTATTATTTGCAACAGTTTGTAAACAAATATTTCTACTCTCATTCTAATTCTCATTCTAACACTAGCGTCCACAAAATCTTCAACTAGTATCTACATAACCCCCTTTGTTCTCATTTTTTACTGAATCTTCATGATCGTAGGGGGTTATGTAGATACTAGTTTAATCTGCATGGCCATAGGGGACTGTGTGGATGCTAATGTTAGAATGAGAATTGTCAAATAAGAAATTAGACAAATTCACTTTAGGATTTTAATTTGCTAGCCTAACCAAAATTCAGGTTATCGAAAGAATGCAAATATTTCATTAATATTTTTACATAAAGCTTTTCTCTTAGTTATAGATAGTTATTTTTTCTGCTGTTTGCAAAATCCTATAAAGAATATGTTTCAATAATATTAGTGTATTTGTAAAAATCTCTTATTGATATTTTAACTACATGAATAAATTAAATGCTAAAAATGAACATTTTTTCTCAGAAATTTGTATAGAAACTAAGTTCGCAATTCAGAACAGTTTTTCTTAATAAACTTTTCGACGAAACAACGCCTTTTACGTTTTTTAAATTTTCACATTTTCTAACTTTTATCAGTAGGCCATCATCGACGAAGTAATTTTCTTTCTCTTCTCACAAAAATTATCAATTTCATTAAGTGCATAACTGACAAAAATTTACTAATAATAAAGTAATACACACTGTAGGTTATTATATGGTACAAAGCGTGAATTGTTAAAAAAATTAGAATCAGTGCCTGTCAGACAAAAACTGGTCTTTTATTTCTGCTAATTAATCTTTTTTAATTAAACTTATTAAACCAAGTGAAATGGTTACAGCATCGTTGTGGTAAATTTACATGACTTATGGTGTTTATAATTATATCTAATAATAGTCGGAATCAAGCAAGCAGACACTGGCAAGTCTCCATTAATTGAGTGTGTGGTCAGTACCGAGACGCATAATTAAATCTTCAAGTGCAGTGCATCCAAGCGAAGAATCAAGTTCGAGGCAAAATACCATAGTAGCACTAGAATAATATTCATGTTGTTTTATTTCCGCAAATATTGCGACATTTGACTTTGCCTTTGTCCATTCATTCTCTAAACCATAATTACATTTCTCCATACGCAATGAAGCAAGATTTTCCTTTCGAACTGAACGATTTCAATTCTGAATTGATCAATAACCTATTTTGAAATACTATCAGCAATTAGCAATGAATACACTTAAAGCTGAGACTGATAATACTTAATTGACTAACACTTTACCTAATTCGTACGAAAGCTCTGAAGGGTCACGTAAAAATTTTTTTAAAAGTTGAAATTTCAACTTTTTTTCTTGAAATTTCAACATTTTTCTTGAAATTTCAAGTTTTTAAAAAGTTGAAATTTCAACTTTTTTCTTGAAATTTCAACTTTTTTCTTGAAATTTCAACTTTTTGAAAAGTTGAAATTTCAAGAAAAAAGTTGAAATTTCAAGAAAAAAAGTTGAAATTTCAACATTTATGGTTTAGTCAAGCATTTGCTACTGGTGTGGCTGTAAACACGTTTCAACTAGTCAATTAGTGTTATTCAGACATGCAGTGAGTGAGCAGTGGTATTAAGACATTGGACAACAATACGAAACTAGGTGCAATGGAAGACTTTTTAAGAGAAAGAGATGTTGAGGAAGAGTATATCATGAAATTAAGAAGCGAAAAGGTAAGATATCTAATTTTTATAAGTAATACATTGTTATTAACATTTTTTAATTACTAAATAATGGAGATAATTTAACCAAAATTTATCTTTTTTATACGGGTTATATGAGAATTATATATAAGTATTATTGAAGTCATTTATATAGATTTTGCATAATAACAATTACGTAATTTTTTGACACAAAAATAACCCTTGTGATAAACATGAACTTTTACTTCTTATGCAGTATGTTTTACTTGACTGGGCAATAATCAACTTTGTTTAGTTAAATAAAATATTCTGTATAATATTGCACATTGGGTTAGAGAATATTAAAAGCTTAACATGTACTTATTTTGGGCAGTTTATAAGATATTTGAGGTCGAGCTTGAAGTTTTATGAAAATTCTGAAAAATGTTGGCCCTTTTGTGAGCAATCTATTTTCTTTAATTCAAAATATTTTTTCCTTATCACCTCATTAGGAGAGAAGTTCTTACTGGATTTAATTCGAAAAAATCGGCAGCTACAAAGCGGCTGGAACCTCCTCACCTGGTGGATCTTTGAAGCCGAAAAGAGTAGTAAATATTACTTTATACCACTACAATTTCAGAACCCTCACTTGGGTCCGTCATCGCTCCCTTTTCCTCAGTTACCATACTAATCACCAAACATATGAACTTATTTAATTATATTTATTAAGTTGAAATGGTTTTTTCATACTAAAAATAACGTTCAACAATAAAAATATTTAATTATTGAGAAAACGAACAAAAAAATATTAAACTTGTGAAAAAAGAGCAACAAAAAATTATGCATAACCGCATGAACTGCATAAAAACCCAGCGCTTGAGACAATTGAGCCAATCAGTAACCTCATTTAATTTTTGTTTTGAATTTAACCCTTCGTTACAATCATAATAATAATTTTAATTGTTGGTCCTCCTCCACCCGGAATTCTACATGTAAGTGTTCAATTAGTAATTTTTAAAACGAAGCTGTGAAATATCTTATTGATCTTTACTGAAACTGTGATTAATTTGTTTTGTTTATTTAAGTATTTAATTTAAAGAAAATTATTAGAATTTATTGGCAAGGCGGCTAGCTTCACCGAAATATTATTTATAATTACGTACTACTTATATTTTGTCGCTTTCATCAAAAAGCGAAGCCGAAAGAGTTGTTATTTTGTTTAATGGCTTATTTATTAAAATTTTCTTAAGTTCAGTTAGATGATAAGAAATAGAGCGAGTTGCACTATTATTTATCAAACCCGAAATAATTTATTTTGTATTTTGTTTTAACGGTTTAATTGCTTATATGAAACAGTCAATCAAAAAGTACTCATTTTCTAAGAACCATCAACCATAAATTATAGGTATGAAAGAAAGCCGCTTCTGGCTGCCATCCATATCGCATATCGCTCGATGCGTTGTTTTGGTTTCAATGGAACTAACGCATCAACGAAATCGTAAAAACGACTAAAAAAATATTCAGAAGAAAAAATATTTGCCGCCCTTGAAATTTTGTAGCCCTGGGCAATCGCCCAGCGCTCCAAGTGGTAAAACCGCTGCTGTTAAGGATAAGGAAGACGCAAGAAAATTTTCAGTAACAATTATTTAGGATGCACACCTTAAAAAAGATAATAAAAAAAAATGTGACGGAGGAAAAGAATATTTTGATTATAGTAGGCACAGTTGCCAAAGAAGAAGCCTGCTATATTTAGATATGGTTGAGGGCTCATTCGATTTGGGATGACGTCTAGAAAAATATGCAAAAGTTTCACATTCCCACGTAAACAACTGCAAAAGTTATAAACAAATTAAGATTTGGAAAAAGGGGGTCTGGTTTTTTGCTGATATCTCGAAAACTATAAAGAGGAAGAAATTTCCAATAAAAAAAGTCTCTGGAAATCGTATCTTAATTACTTATACTTTTAATTTAATGTTGAAAATAGAGCTCCGCGCCGCCAACTCGGCGGTATCGCCCTGCCCCCATACCGACCGCAACACATGAGAATTGTTTATTACAGTATGAAATATTAATTAAAATTTTTTTAAAAAATTATGGTATTACTTGGACATTTGAGAAAATAAAATTCTGCTGAGAAGATATGTTTCCACCGTTTTCTCAACAATTGAAGCCATTGTTAACTAAGCCATTTTTTTGGAGTTTACGTTTGTATTCAAAGTCGTGTATTTGTTTAAGGAAAGTTGTTAAAATGATGTTGCTTCGTGAAGACCTTTTAACAAGTATATCTAGTAAGATAATTTGCGTTATTGGGGTTATTTTTAATTGTTACAACCTATTAGTTGTAAATTCTCCAGGCTAAAAAAAAATTGAAAATTAAAAAAAAATAGTAAAAAAATATTTCAACCGAATCTAATGATTATTAGTGTTTTTATTTAAGTGAACGCTATTGAAAAACATTTGGTTGGTATTTCTGGAGCCATTTGCTTTTTTTATAAACTAATGGAGTAGTTACATAAGTATTTTTGAAGTTTTTTTCGATAGAGAATATTATGACTTAAAGAATAATAGATTAAGATTTTTTTTTTAAAAATTCGTGATTTGTAATTCGCTACAAGAAAAAAAAATATTTTTTTGTTGATAATGTTATTATTTATCTGGTAAATAATTTGTTATAAACAATCACCGAAGATTTTTATAACTTTTTTTGATTGAAACTAAAATAACAACAACCGTATATGGGAAAATGTGAAAAATAATCTTTGTCAACTTTTAAATATAAAAATAGAGAACAATTCTTTTTCACATTTTCCTATATATGGTTGTTTTTGTTTTTTCAATCTAAAAAAAGTTATAAATATCTTCGGTGATTGTTTATAACAAATTTATTACCAGATAAACAATTAAATTATCAACAGAAAATATATGTTTTTTTATCTTGTAGCGAATTGCAAATAATACATTTTAGAAAAAAAATTTCTTAATCTATTGTTTAAATAACCCTAAAATGAAAAAATGTTTATAAACAATAAAATAAACTACTTCATGTAGGTAATACCAAAGCAATATTTTCATTAGTTGCAGTTCTTTTTCTTCTTGTTTAAAATATCTCATTTAGAATATATCCAGCGTTCCAGGAGTTTTTATTGGGACACCTTGTACATTAGTATATTGTGTATTATGTATTATCATTTAATGTAATATACTTTTAATATAGGTATCTTATAATCTGTTGTCTTTTTAGATTGACCCAACCGTCATTGTAGAGATGACAGATGATGCATTATCCAGTTTCATTCCAAAATATGGAGATAGGATAGCACTGAGACAGTTTTGTTTGAAGAGATTAGGAAAAGACACCAAGAGTAAGAAACAGTCATTACTGGATAAATTAAAGAGAAAAATCAATAAGGCAGCAAAAAATAGAAATTCCTCATCAAGCGATGAAGATCCAACTGTTTCTCCAGTTCTTCAAGTGAAACAAAAATTTGGAAATACTAAGATTACGAGACAGATCGAAATGACATTTCCACAAAGGGCCATATAAACAACTTTTCTGTGCAGTTGTGGGATTTCAAAAGTAATTTGATTAATGACGATTTAACAGTCGACGAAATGTATACTTTATCTGCACTTCCCAGGTTAAGATTTTACCTCGCAACAAAAGAAAAAACGTCCACAGTCGGTGCAATTAGCGATACATTTACCATTTCAGATATTTGTAATAGTGATACCTCATTCATTGTAAATGAATCTACTTCAGCTCCAACTAATAATTATTCACTAGAATCGGACTTTTTGTGTGGCACAACTGACAGAAATGAATATTATTTTGAAGTAGGCGGTGTACCACAAATTAATGTTAATGACAACATTTTAAATGAGCAGCCTATCACTGAACTCGTCACTATCAATCACACCAATACTAACAGCATTCAGATCGAATCAAATCAACGACCAGATGTATTAAATATTTCATCTCCTGCAAGAATCGAGAAAGTCCTGTATATACATCGGGGACATGTTTTTGAGGAAATGATCGAATCCTTCCTAAACTTTGATCTGGTAAATAGCATTCAAATTAAAATGATTTTACCCAACGGTGAAGAAGAAATGGGGGAAGATTATGGTGGGGTATTTCGTGATGCTTTATCAGAGTTTTGGATCACATTTTACGAAAAATGTACCATTGGAACTAAACGCAAAATACCGTATATACGACATGATTTCAATTTTGAGAAGTGGAATGCAATATCTCGAATAATTTTTAAAGGATGGACAGAAGTAAAATATTTTCCCATAGAAATTTCTAAATCGTTTATGGAAATATGTATTTTGGGAAGTCTAACAAGTGATATATTGGATTCTTTTCTTTTATACGTCAGTAGAAATGACGAAGAAATTTTAAAAAATGCAATTACAGATTTTGAGAATGTCCCAATCGATGATCTTTTAGAAACATTGACAAATTTGGAATGTAAAGTACTACCAAAAAAAGAAAATTTTCTCCAACTGATAAAGGATATTGCCCATAAAGAAATTATACAGAAACCCATGTTTGTCATTGATTCTTGGCAATCAGTGTTACTGAATATGATCAGTGAAGATGATTTAAACAAAATTTATAAAGAACACGTTGTAAACAGTAAAAACGTTAATTCGCTCCTTTACTTCGAGCATGATTTGAATAGTGATGAATCAAAAGTTTTTGGATATCTGAAAAAATTTCTACGAGAGGCTGATGAACATTCTTTAAAATTATTTGTAAGATATTGTACAGGTGCTGACGTAATCACAAACAATAAAATAAAAGTATTTTTTAATTCCACAAAGGGACTGTCGAGAGCACCAATTGCTCATACATGTGCCTGCAGTCTAGAGTTACCCACAACATATGAAAACTTTCCAGAATTCAGAGCAGAATTCAATGCTATTTTACAATCAAATATTTGGGTCATGGACATTCTTTAAAAAACATTTTATTTTGTAAAAGTTAGTTAGTAAAAAAAACTCATTTACACATGTTAAAATTTTATACTTTGTTTTTTAGGAATAGGAATTTCTATATTTCATTTACTTCTTCTCTTCCGCTTGACTTTCTTAAATAGGTTTTGTTTAAGTTTATAAACGTATTTTATCTTTCTAAGCTAAGCTAACTTGTAAATTGTTTAAACAAATAAAATGTTTCCTGAAGTTACATATTTATTGAACAATACCAAACCTATTCCGATACAGTCCAATATATATGGTGTCCACTTAAATGACTGTACTAAAAAAAATGTAAATATAAAATTTCAGTATTTATAGTCACTATTTAAGCTAGACAGTATTCAAGAGATAAGGTATACATAACGAACGCCTTATATATTATTACAGATTTGGTTATAAAACATTAAGAATTTTCCAATGAACCAACAACATTATGTTTTTTCTATTCAGAAATTTTTGAAATGTCGAGATTTTGACACAAGCTATTTTGGAAAACATAGGTATTCTATAAATTTAAAATGATATTTTATTATATATAGACTGTGCCAGTTAATTAACTTAGATATAAACTTTCAAACTATATTTAAATTTTGTCTGTTCATAATTTTATGTTAAACTTGTAGATTTAAAAATATCGCTTTTGATCGCTACATCCCCTATAACTTCTTCATTTTAAAACATATTCATTTTAATTTTTTGTGGATATATACCAGCCCTTTAATTTCATTTTCATAGTCTCACAAGAGAATTGTATTCCCAACCATGCGCTTGCTGTGATCGAGAGAAAACATGAATTTTCAGTAAAACATATTAGGGTTAAAGATGGTGCGTAACGTTATTTGAAAAAGTTTGGAGTCATAAAATGTGAATTTCATAAAAAACCTAATACTTCATTTTTTTTAAATATAGGTAATAAATTTTTTTTTTGTTAATTTTAATTCTGAATTTTGCATGTATTTTTCAGTAATTAAAATTTTCTTAAAAATTTAAGGTAAATACTAACCTGGACACCATTTTCATTTTTGCTCCAATTATGGCGTAATATATTATTGATTTTTATAGTGTTTTTTCTTAATCGCGGGAGGTAAAAGTAAAAAAGTTATTTTTTTGTGGCCATGAAAAATAGGACACTGCGTATTAAAGTACTAGTCTTAGGCTTGGCGATGATGAATCAGTCAGTCAGTCAGGACATGTTATTTTATATGTCAACATAAAATATATAGGCCGTTTTTTAAAAAATACGCTACATTCCACCAGTCGTTTTCTTAAGTAAAACTAAATCGATTTCATCTAATATTTATTGCACTAGTTTACATACTAATTTTGCTTCCACAAAAAGTTATATTTAGTAGTCGAAAATATTTTTATTTTTTGCCATAGTTCTCTCAGTGTCAATAAGTAATTTGATAAAAATTTTGAATGTGAATTTTTTTGGGGCGCTGAAGAGAGGTATATTCATAATGACGTAGAGGATGCCAGAAATGTCTCATTGTTTTTGTTTTAACATATTTTTTTATGGATAAACTCGATACATTTTTCTAATGTAGGATTAAATTCAGTATCAAAAAGTCAAATTTATTTTTAAAGATAAAATGCACCGTTTTTAAGAAAAATGTATTTTTCTCTTATACAATAATGCATGAAATAGCAACTACCTACCTCGACAATTACAAGTTTTTTGTTGAGAATTCTTATAGACAGTATGACAAACAAACGTAATTAATATTCGGTTTATTTAGTAGATGTTTTATTAATTTAAAAATTAATTAGTTAACAAGACAAAATAAATCGATAACAAAAATTAAATAAAAAGAAAAATGATACTTTCATGCCTAAAATAAATAAAATATTCCCTGAAGTCAACCAAATCAAATTTATTTAAATAGTAAATTGGTATACCTAACTACATTTTAAACAGATACTCAATAACAATAGTAGGTACACATAAGGCTGATAAAAGTTTGTTTGTGGACCAGTAATCCTTTCACGCAATAAATTATTAACATTTTATAATTTACATTTTCATTTGTATCTACTTACATTATTATTACTATTTTGTATATTTAATAATACATACACTGCTAAAAATGTTATATTCTAAAAAGTTATATTTTTACGTCATATTTTTACATAGGTACTTTATATTTGGGGTATTGAATTAGGCACACCTTGTATATATAAATTTTAAAACTATTTAACCCTATTTAACAATAAATATCAAGTATATACCTATTTAAATCATTTACCCCTGGATTATTATACCTATTTGATTTAATCAAATAGGTATATTATAACGGGGCAAAAATTTTTAATATTCATCGTAGAAAACATTTTTTTGTACTGAAATCCGTTTCAGAACATGCTGAACTCAAATATCAAATAAAAAAGGCTGTGTCTGTGTGTGTGTGTGCGTGTGCGTGCGTGCGTGCGTGTGGGTGTGTGTGTGTGTGTGTATGTGTGTGTGTGTGTACTCCCTATTGAAATTGGGCCATATACGTCATACAGGGCGATCGTCAGAGGCATGTAAACTATCACAATTTATATAAACTACATTTTATTATAATTTTAAAGCAAAATGTTACTAAGATATTTGATTAAGCACACAAAAATACGAAGATATATATGTATTCGAAACTATAATATAGAGTGTGTTTCCCAAGTTCGCGCCAACTTCGCGTAGGTTTGGGGATATATCATCAATTTTACTTTAAAATATAAAAGTGTTTTAAATGAGACTATTACGAGTGAAAGTTGCAGTTCGGCTTTGACGAATGCAAAAATCCATTTGAATAAAAAAAAATTAAAATTATTGGTAGTGGATTTAATCTCAGCGTATGGCGTATTCGAGCAAAATGGTAATCAAATAGGTATTCGTTGTCGGCCACGTCCGACTGCACCTTCTACTCTACTTTTATACTTGAAATTATGTATCCATTAATTGTAATGAAGCAATAATTTCTTTTTTTAAGGTAACATATAAATTAATTGCATCAAATGGATCCGATGTCTTGATTACACCTATCTCTGACATTATTAAATTACAAAGATCATTTATATCTTCATCACATGGTGTTTTTAGATACTCGCATTCTTCTTCACAAGCTTGCATATGGTCATTTCCAACTTGAACCAAATAATTTTCGCAGTCGTAAAACTCAGGAAAATTATACATTTGAATAGGACGTCCATTTGGACTTACACTATTTCGGCTTCTTGTTATGCGATGTGTATTCCACTCTTGAACTACAAGATCAAGTTCCTTCTGTAATACAAAACGAAATCTTTATCAATTAATTATACAATACAAAAATTTCATAAATCAATTGCATGTCGCGTGTCGCCAAGAAACTATCTTACGTTTATTATTAGTTATTTTTGTTGTTAAAATTATATGTATATTTAACAAAATAAAAATTTCTTTGTAAATATGCGTAGTAAATATTTTTAAATTTGTATTTATGTGGTTGCTTATCTCAATAAAATTTGTTCTTTCTTATGTTAGAATTATGGTGACCATATGAACTAAATATGGTAAGACAGCTTTTTTTTGTAATACCTAGTGCTTTAAAGTACATACAACACGGTATCACAACATAGTGTCGCAAAGTAGATACAAATGTACTTATTGTTGAAATAGTAAAATAGCAAATGATACAATCATAAATATATTCAAACTTTTGAAAAGAACACTTTCAACATTAAAAAATTAGAAGTCGATGATGAAAGTGTTTACAAATTGATGAAACTTGCAATGAAATATTTAACTTTCTTAAAACAGATTAGAAATTATTAAACTAGATCCTAAAAATATAACTAGCATGAAAATAAACAAGGGCATACCTCATCGGCAAGCACCTAATATTTTAGGCCTCAACATAACTCAAATAAATGTAGTAACATTGTTTAAATATTCACATTTTCTTTTATTCATTAGAAGTTACTACTTATACATATAGCGCAGTCAAAATAGGATTTGAAGTGGAATTTTTTCCATCAGCAATTTTATGATTGGATCCTATTTGGGAGGTGCTCAAGAGTACCCAAAAAATGTTTGTACTTTAAAGACCCTGTGCTTCAATTGTTATTAACAATTAAATTTTTTTAACCGGGTTTTTCAACTTAAGAATGTGAATACCTCGAGATATATAGGTCCGATCAGGACAAAACAAAAAAAAAAACAAAATCTTTGTAATTAAATTTTCTACAAATCTGCGTTTAGTGTAGGTCTTAGGATCGTAACCATAACCTACAAAAGTGAAAAAACTGGCAAAAAATCGTTTTTTTTTTTCATTTTGCTGCCCAGAGCCGCTGGATGAACCGATCAGCTTCAAATTTTCAGAAAATCTGCCTCTTGCTCTAAAAAAATATACCTATTAAATCCACTGTGCGCAATTGAATTTGTTTAGCCAAATGGAATAAATTCAGTATTTCAATTATTGTGCATATTTATAAAAAATCCCGAGACACGTCGTTTTTTAATTCTGAAGTGATATCCTGTAACGTACAAATTTCATCCCTAAATTCGACCCCTTTCGAGTGGCAGTTACAACCCCTAAATTTTTAAATGGGAAGTAGGGGCTTGTGATACCTCATTTGAAAGGTATTTTCATTCTCTATTCAAAAATGGTTTTAATATTTATTGCAAAAAATAACGGTAAAAAAATTAATCACGTAATTCGCTACAGCAAACTAAAAAAACTTAATTTCAATGTAGGAAATGTTCAAAATGAGTTCCTTGAACGTTCTTGGCAGCATCCTGATCGTAAATAAAAATGTCTTCTAACGTTTTCCATTGAGGTGTGACCGACCTAGCGACATCCGTTATTCTTCATCTTAAGTGGTGCCGCTTAGTTTTGTATACCATACTTTTCACATATCCCCATAGAAAGAAATCTAAGGGTGTAAGATCGGGAGCACGTGCTGGCTATTCTAGCGATCCTCGCCTCCCTATCCACCGATTTGGTAATGTTAAGTCAAGGTATTGCCGGACATTGATTCGGTAATGTGGTGGTGCTCCATCCTGCTGGAACCATATTACATCCGCTGGAGCTTGTGGGTTTGCTTGAGCAAGATATAAGTTTATCAAAATTGGCACGACATTATTTTGGAGCAGAACTAAATAATTATCTCCATTCAAATAAATGTATATAAAAAAATATATTATAGTATAGTATACAAAACTAAGCCTCGCTATATAGCCGACTTAGGGTCGGTTTTCAATACAAGTATAAGCACTTTATCCTATAGATAAACTAACTAAAAGTTTAGAATGTGCTTCGCAACTGAACATTTTACTATTGCAACTTCACATTATAAACTTTTAGTTAGCTTATCTGTAGGATAAAGTGCTTATACTTGCATTGAAAAACCAGCCCGTAAGAAGAAGAATAACGGATGTAGTTAAGTCGGTCACGCCTCAGATGATGGAAAACGTTAGAACACATTTTTATTAATGATTAAGATGCTGACAAGACGTTTAAGGAACTCATTTTGAACATTTACACAATTACACTTAATATTTTTACCGGTAATTTTTGCATTAAATATTAACACCATAACATTTTTGAATAGAGAATGAAAAGACCTTTCAAATGAGGTATCACAAGCCCCTACTTCCCATTTAAAAATTTAGGGGTTGCAACTGCCACTCAAAGTAGGTTGAATTTAGCGATGAAATTGTGCGTTGCAGGATGTCATTTCAGGATCCAAAATCGACATGTCTCGGGATGTAGAATGAAGTATATCTAGACTTCCGGGTATTTTTCCGCGTGTTTGATGGGCTCCTGGCGACGTTTCGGCAGAATCCCATCTGCCATCTTCAGGTTCTCGCTGCTAGTCGCTTATTGCTGCTTCTCGTTGCTCGAACTGAACTGCGGCGAGAAGCAGCAGCAAGCAACGAGAACCTAAAGATGACAAATGGGATTCTGCCGAAATGTCGTTTTACCATCCATGGCTCCCCTAGGAGCCTATCAAATACGCGGGGAATTACCCGGAAGAGATATACTTCATAATAAATATATATATATATATATATATATATATATATATATATATATATATATATATATATATATATATATATATATATACATATATATATATATATATATATATATATATATATATATATATATATATATATATATATATATATATATATATATATATAGGTATATTATTTTGTGAAAATGTTCACTTAATATTAGAAGCATAATGCTTACCTGTATTATGTGCAAAAAGCAAAATTGCAGCAGTGATTTATCTACAAATGACCCATCAAATAATCCATCATCGTTAAGAGTTTTAAATATATTCATCCAATATTGTGTATTATGTTTTCTTAGTATAGACCACCATGATTCGATTCTTTGATTAGATTGGCTGGTTCCATACAAATACGGTGGCATAGTCCCTCTATTTCTTCCATTCAATTGCCTTAAGAATAACTGCATGTTTTCCAAATAAACGTTTTCTGTTCCCATATCACTACGGATGGTTTGTGGGCATCCTCGTAATTTTTTAAGAACTTCTATGTAATAGCCAGCTATTACTTTAGGATTACTATTAGTTCTGGCAGCTTTTAGCCAAATTATATGCCTTGAAAATCCATCTATACAGCCATTAATGCATATTCCGTATGGTTTTAGTTTATCGTACGAATCAATGTGCCACACATAATTCGGTCCCAAATTAAAATACGCACGCCTACGCAATCTCTTTCTTTTTCTGATATTCAAACCAATAGGATCCAAAATTTGTAATAAATGACGAACTGTTTGTTGTTTTACAGCAAACCCGTTCTGAATACATCTAAGATGCATCCACCTATATCCATGTAACTGTCCCGAACTTTGTAACTCTTGTTCAAGAAAGGAAATTACCGCATGAATATTTGTAAATTTTTTTCTTCTATATAAATGCATTCTATTTAAATGTCTCTTTAAGGTCTTTTCACTTAGGTTTAATTTATGAAATTTGAACAAAAACAAAATAATTTCCTTGTGTTGCAATCCCAGGTAAAAGTAATAGGTAATTAAAAGATCAAGTAAATTTAGATTATTAACAGAATCATAAATGTAATCCATATTGTAGTAATATACCACTTGTAAAAGTAAAGCTTAGAATTATTATAGCACAGAATGTATTTAAGATGACAACTTGAACACCTTTAACTGACACCACTTATACCCTTCACAACTTCATTGTGGACTAATCAGTTATTTTAGGCTTTCTTACATAAAGACAAAGTTGAAATTTCAACTTTTTTCTTGAAATTTCAACTTTTCAAAAAGTTGAAATTTCAAGAAAAAAGTTGAAATTTCAACTTTTTAAAAACTTGAAATTTCAAGAAAAATGTTGAAATTTCAAGAAAAAAGTTGAAATTTCAACTTTTAAAAAAAATTTTAAGTGACCCTTCAGAGCTTTCGTAAATTCGCTTGTAAAAAACATTGTTAAGCTAAATTATTTGAAAAATATAACCCTTCAAATTTAATTGACAATGGTTAAAAAAAAATAATACTTTGCATCCTACCCTTGACAGTGACATATTACTGTTAAATGAATGTAAAACCGTTTCAATTTGCTTCATCTCCTGCTTCTGCTTTTATTCCCAACGTCTTGGCTGATATTTTATGATTCATGTATTCTAGTAGGAGTCCCTTTGCTGTAAGTCACGCCTGACGGTACCACGCTATCTGTCGCACCTAATGAGGTGCACACTGTGCACAGAGTTACAGAAGCTCTTTCCCATCAGCCAAACGTCTTCAATGCTAATGGTTTTCCTAGTACTATGAACCGTTCTGTGTTGTCCTTTCCGCGGTTAATGCGTCCAAAAAATGAGACACTTTATCTGAAACAATAAAATATTTCATAATTTTAATTCGAGTAAAAGGGTCTAGCCGGATAAACTAGGCGAAACGGCCATCAAAACTTAGGTTGGTTATAATATTGGCAAGTTATAAGAACACGATTGGCAAACTTTCAACCCCTGAACTCCATTGGTCCTTGAGATAATTGATAAAACAAGCGCCTGCAAGATCATTTTTACACTCGTTTTTTTCGAAAACTATTTTAACTGAAAATAATGGATACTAAGAGCAATGGATGCCCTATAAGTTTAGTGAATAAATTAATTAGGAAGATTTAAGGAAAGTTTCTAGAACACCTTGACCCTCAAATCGGACAGAATTCGAAATCAACTCCATATGAACCCCAGTTTATTTTAGGTCAAAGCAGAATTAAAAAAAATAGATGCCTATGACAGTTATTATTCATCCAATAGGACATAAATTGCAAACAACTTTTAGATAAACCAGAAAATAGTGTTGTACAGCGTATCTTTGATATCACAGAATGGATATTAGTAATTTAAGGTTAAATAACAAACAATAGACAGCTGAAAGCTTATAAATTGCAAAATGTAATGGCGATAAAGGGCCATTCCAAATAGCCTTCCTATTAGTTCGTAGGTCCTGACTTGATGAACCGATTAAGTTCGGATGACGGGATTGGTCGAATTCGTCCAAATATTTAGTTGTACTTTTAATAATCTCCCGATGACAACATTGTGGTCGACGAAACGGGCATCAAGTGTTATTATTCACGTGTAGTGTTCCAGTGCTCGGGAAATCTACAAAATATTACAATTAACCAGTATGTTACGGGGAAATAACCTCTACGCCTGCGACTTTTACGTCAAAGGACCAGGTAGAGGTTGCTTCTTTGACAAAAAACACAAATAAGTATAAAAAATTGAAATTAAAAATTTCGCCGACATTTCCTAATCTGTTTTCTTTTTCAAGGCTTTTTTAAAAAATCTTCTTTTTTGCTGTATATGATAAATACATAGCTTGTTATATTCAATATCCATAGATACTTACTATTTACATACAACTGTTGATACAGTTAACAGTTTTTTTAAATTTTATACAATGTTAAGTGCTTCTTTTAACATTGGCAACCAGGTTGTACAAACATCTACTGAACAATTCGACACGCACCTATCCTCATTCAATAATATTATCGCTGATTCTTTAATTTTTCTTTTTTTGCTATCCGGCTCTTTTGTTAAGATTTTTACCGAGTACCAGTTTATTCTATGTACGTTCTCCCAAGCGTGTTCGCAGATCTTGGACCTCTGAACTTCATTTTTTTTATATAATTTTTGTGTTCACCCAATCTAACACTAAACGGTCTGGATGACCCACGTAATGTTTGTTGCACTCACATGGAATACTATAGATGCAGTTTTTTGAATTTTGTTCGTAGTTCTTCGGCTTCGTCTTTGTCAAAATAGATCTTAAAGTGTTGTTTGTTTAAAACACCACCCGAATATCAAATCTATCACCAATACGGCGCAACTTTTCAAATAATCCTCATACATAAGGAATTAACTCTGTGTAACGTTTTTCAGTTTTTTGTCGTACTTGATTGTTATTTTCAATATTTATGAAGGTTTTATCGACAAAACCCTCAGGGTGTTGGTTATTTATAAGAACATCTTTTATAAACCGCTTCTCATTGTTTAGTATTTCATCATTAGAAGAAATGATTTTGGCCCTATCATACAAACATTTTATAACACCCCTCTTAAAGTGCATTGACTGATTTGAGTTTAAATTTAAATATCTGTTGGTTTTCTATAAACCGTTTAGTGTAAGATTGGATGAACACAAAAATCATATCATAAAAAATTAAATTCGATGTCCAAGATCTGCGAACACGCTTGAGAGAACGGACATAGAATGAACTGGAACTCGGCAAAAATTCTAACAAAAGAGGCGGATAGCAAAAATAGAAAAATTAAAGAATCAGCGATAATATTATTGAATATTATTATTATGGTGTACTTATATGGGGAAATTCGACTGAATGGAGTAGAATATTTCTATTACAAAAAATGGCAATTAGGGCAATGACTAACAATACATCACGTGTTACTTGTAGGCCCCTATTTGCTGAATTAAAAATTTTAATGTTCCCAGCATTATACATATATCACTGTCTAATCTAAATAAAAAAAATGAACAACAATTTCAGAAACAAAGTAGAGGTGTTTCAAAATCTCATGAGCTGTGACCTTCATATGCGCAGAGACAAAATCCCTCTCGTGGACTCAGTTACACTTCTTAAAAATATTAGATTTATTGTTTACAATTTATCCCGAGCTCTTGTTTATATATACAGCAAGGTAGCTGTCAGTGCTTTCAAAATACACTTGTAAACCCAGAACAAACTTTGCCTTTTGCGCATGTCGCGGTTCATAAGATTCTGAAATACCTCTATCAACCATAACTATCAGACTAGAAAATCTAACGAATTAGTTTTCCCTCAATATAGACTAGAAAAAACCCATAAAAGTTTTTTGTATATGGCTTTAAAAATGTACAATCAATTGCCTAACAAAATAAAGGAATTATCTTTCTCCAAATTCAAAATAGAGATCAAAGAACTACTCACCACTCTAGTACCATACAGTATCGAAGAATATTTTGATAAAGTATTTGATACACCATAATTAATACTCTTCAATTACATATATTTATTATTTACTGCGTCTTAACTTCATTCATTACTTTTTTATTATTTTAACTTATAAAACTTAATATTGTCTTATTATGAATTTGTAAAAGTAGTGTATGTGATTGTCATATTAGCCCTAAGTGTATCTTATAAAATATTTTATATGTATTTGTTGTGAGTTCTATGTATGTCTGTTCTTTATATACCTTGACAATGCTAAAACTAATGTAAAGTTATTCAGCAAATAAAGCAGTTTATTATTATTATTATTATTATTATTATGAGGAGAGATGCGTGTCGAATTGTTCCATAGATGTCTGTACAACCTAGTTGCCAATGTTTAAATAAGAACTTCACAAATTTAACATTGTACAAAATTAAAAAAACTGTTAACTATATTTTGAAACGTCGGCGAAATATTTAAATGCAATTTTTTATACTTATTTGTATTATTTGTCAAAAACGCAACCTCTAACTGATCCTATGACGTAAAAGTGACAGGCGTAGAGGTTATTT
Organism: Stenurella melanura; assembly: GCA_963583905.1. Lineage (NCBI taxonomy): Eukaryota > Metazoa > Arthropoda > Insecta > Coleoptera > Cerambycidae > Stenurella > Stenurella melanura. The sequence continues at coordinate 40,943,885 of OY757310.1, read as the reverse complement.
CTCAGTAACATATTAGTTAATTGTGATATTTTGTAGATTCCCAAGCACCGTTTAAAAAGAAAAAAAAACGCATGTGGCAGGAAGTCCCAAAGAATTAGAAGAAATTAAGATAATGCCATAAATTACATTTAGACAATATTACCAGTATTTTAGTTTTGTGAAAATTACTTCAGTCATACCGAAGATTTGAATCCTCCCAAGGGAAATGATGTGATATAGACTATGTTGTAATTTTATACAGAACCTATGTAACGCTTGTAGTATCTTAATAGCTATTTTAATATCATTATGAACGCCACGCAGAATGTCGGAATATTCTATATGGCATTAAAAATGAAAATCAGTAACTGAAATGTGGGTAAATTATACTGTTGTATATAATCAAAATTGGTCAATGTGTTAAATCGGTATATATTCTTTGAAAGAAATCTTTTTGTTAATTTTTTTTATATAAAAAACACAGACCTGCAAAAAACACTTTTTTTGTTTTTTTAAACCCAAATAGCTGATTCCGAAGGTTTTTGATGTGCTGAACACAATACCGTTGGAGGTTTTCGCCATCACGTCACAATATTGAGAAAACCTAACTTAAAAGTGCTAAAAAGGCCGTTTCTGCCTATATTTGTGGCTTGGTAACTGCACAACGTTACGAAATTTAGTACCATCTTATTCAGCTGTCAGTCCAGTCAACGGGGAGTTTCACCTCTAACTTGAGTGCTAGTGAATGGATTTTAATGAAACCTTGTGCAATGTATTTGTAATGAAGTTAACAAAAAATTTGAAAAAATTAGAGTAGGAATTGGGTCAAAAATGGAAAAAGAAATGCGTAGCCTTTTCGGCTCAAAATAACATGTTTTTACTCTGGCGAAAATTTTCGAGAAATGCTTGTTTTTCGAGATATGGCCATTCGAAAATTCCTAAAAGTGGGGGAAGGGAAATCTAAAAGTTGAAAAAATTCAGATGAATATATCATCGAAATACAAGAGTTTTTATTTGGTACTTTTCTGTATAACTAGTGCGTTTTCACCGAGTTTTTCCGGAAAAACGTGAAAAACCACCACTTTCTTTGAAATTGTAGCGCTTTAAAAACATGTAGTTTAAAAAAATAAAAAAATTCAGACGTATGCATTGAGGCCTTCTAAACATTTTTGGCTTCTAACAATTTTCTTGTAACTTGTTATTTTCCCAGTTACAATCAGTTTTTCACGATGAGTATACTACTATACTACTATACTACATTTTTTGCAGATTTTCAATTAAAAAAATACATGAAAATTCAAAAAATGAGCGTGATTTTTACATATTCTAACAAAAAAATATGAAACCTAATATAGTTATACCATTTTTAAAGATTCAATATAATTTTGAAACTGTGCAAAAAATGTATATTATTTATCGTGAAAAGGTGCCTGTAACTCGGAAAATTAGGTACAAGAAAGGTACAAAGAAATTCCAAAAGACGAAATAGTTTAGAAGGTTTCAATGCATACGTCTGAATTTTTTCAAATTTTTAAATTACATGTTTTTAAAGCGCTACAATTTCAAAGAAAGGGGTAGTTTTTCATGTTTTTCCGGAAAAACTCCATGAAAACGCACTTTACAGAAAAATAGCAAATATTGTATTTCGATGATACATTCAGATTTTTTTTTGAACTTCTACATTTCCCTTCATCCACTTTTAAGAATTTTCGAATGGTACATCTCTAAAAATAAGCATTACTCTAAAAAATTCACTAGAGTCAAAACATTTTATTTTAGGCCCCAGAAAGTAAACATATTGTTTTCTTTTCATTTTTGACCTAATTCTATAAGTTACAGAACACGTGATAAAAGGGGTGTTTTCTACCCCTTTCGGTCATTTCTTACTCTATCTTGTTTTCAACTTTTTTATTAACTCCATTACAAACACATTACACAGGGTTTGATCAAAATCCATTCACTAGCACTCAAGCTAGAGATTTTAGTCATTTTAACGCTCCGTTGACTGGACTATGTGCTAAATCTTCAAAAACCAATAGTAACAATAAAAAAACATAACTATAGATGGCGCAACTATTATTTCATTTCTGAGTTTAGCAAGAAATACTAGAATTTTTCTCATGAGTAGGATAGGACCTAAATTGCTAATTCCATAGGATTTTGACACTCTGAACATAATGCCGTTACCCGTATTGCTCTATGAGGTCAGTATTTTGAGAAAACATAACCTCAAAATGGATAAAATAATATTTTTATAATATTCAGGTTTCAATCACTAAGCGGAATATGGGGTATTATTTCAGATGGATTTCTACAACACGAAGCCGTTGTCCATTTTACTTTATCAGATCCACGATATAGAGAAAAAAGACTGTTTATTATAGATTTAGGTTTTAATAACTTGAAAATCGCATAAGATGTAAATCGTGGAAAAAGTTATCAAATGCATGTACAAGTTTAGCAGCTAAGACGCTAAAAACATACACTTAAGAGGTACTAAGCATACCTAAATCTAATGGAACATTCATAAGCAAGAGTAAAGGCAAACACCACAGACTCTAAACCTAACATAACCTAATAGATAGAGTCATAAACGAGCAGAAAGGAAAAGAGTATATGCTCTAAACCTAAAATAAAATAAAAAGTCTAGCCATAAACGAGTAGAAAGGCATAAGCAAAGAACTCGAAACAATGGGGTTAGCCATAAACGAGCAGAAAGGAATACAGTTCAAGCTCTTAACATATCATAACCTAATTGGTCTAGCCATAAACCTAATCCTCTTTAGCATCATCCAGTGCTAACGTCGTGCACGTAGGAGGACAAAAAAATACAAAAAAGACAAGAAAACAAAAATAAGTTCTAGTATTTCTTGCTAAACTCAGAATAAAATAATCTTTGAGCCATCTATAGTTATGTTTTTTTTATTGTTATTATTGTATTTTGATGGTCTGGTCCGTTACATATAGGCAGATGTGGCCTTTTTAGCACTTTTAGGTTAAGCTTTCTCAAAATTGTGACGTAATGGCGCAAAACGGCCATCGGCATCGTATTCAAAAACCTTCGGAATCACTTATTTGTTTTAAAAAGAAAAAACCTTGCGAGTCAGCGCAATCAGCATGTTCTAAAAATGTTTACTGTTGATCTAAAATAATTCCTAGTATTTGATTTTACTTACAAATTCAGCTTTTCTATTATTAATTTGCAGAAACTATTTAAAATTTATACATTTTCTGGAATTAGCTTTGGATCCAAAAATTACCTCAGACACCCGTTGCGTCGCGCATCGGTCCATTGTTATGAAGTTGTAAGAAGTACTATTATTAGGTGTATTATTATTATTCCAAGACTCTCGCAGGAAAGTCGTATTTATCTATGAATAATAACACATTTGATCTAAAGATATATAAAACATCTTGATCATAGTAAAAGCTAACGTGTATATATCGTCGCTGCTATTAACGACCACAATCATTATATTTTTACAATTATTATAAGAAAGTGCTTCATATTTTAGCACAAAGTTATCAAAAGTAAGTGAATATACTGCGTTAAGACAAAAAAATATTTTATTATGCAAATTTTGGTACAAGTAGTTATATAAATCTCGGTTAAAAAATACCATTTGCAATTGCAAATGCATTTTTTCTCTTGCCGGTTACGATTAACGTATCTTTGATTTAATCAATTCGACATAGTGGCGACATATTTCAAGAACTGTTGATAATTATAAATTTAACTGAACCATCGTTATGGAATGTAAATTTTCAGAAATATTTTCAATTTGACTGACATTAAAATATCTAATAAAACGGTCACATAAGTTTTCTAGAAAAGAGTGAAACAGATAGTACTCCACCAAGACTAGATGCGTATAGTTGTTGTTGCACAACCCACTAGGCTGTGTTCTATTACCTGCGGATTTTCCAAAAATATAGGCTTTTCGCTGACAAAAGTGATTTTTAATTAGTTAATTCTGTAAAAAATGAAAAAATTTGTTTTAATTATTGCATTTCGAAAACAAAGACTGCTTTAAAAATGGTATCGTTTTTATATTGCCTTAAGCTTTTATTAAAGTATAAAATTGCTACTAAAAATTGAAAAAGGGCTTCCGCGGATACGTTTGGCTGGTCGAAGAGGCTCTACAAATTGGAATTCCTAAGGGATATACCGTATTGAATTCCATAATGACTATTCGAGTTGTTTAATTATTATAAATACCTTGTTCAATGATCATTTTCTCGTTCCGTCGTGTGTTCAAATAATGATAGTAATTGAAAGTAAAAAAAAGGAAATAATCACCCACCTGTGAGATGCAGGAGATGTAGAGAATAGGGGAACATATTCTTTATAGGATTTTGCAAACAGCGGAAAGAAAAACTATCTATGGGGACTAAAAGAAAAACTATATGTAAAAATATTAATGAAATTTTTGCATTCTTTCGATAACCCGACTTCTGGTTATGCTAACAAGTAAAAATTCTTATTTGCCATTCTCATTATAACACTAGGATCCCACATAGTCCCCTACAGCTAGGCAGGTTAAACTAGTATCTACATGATCCCCTACGATATGTAAATTCCGATGAGTCCACAATAAGGACGAAAAACGTTTCAAAGGCTAAGCATTTAAAAGAAACTGAATTAGATTTTATGAAAATATAATTCATTAGAATGAAAATTTTTTTAAAGACAAAGTAAGTAAATAAATTAATTTCAGGCCTTTGTTCTCATTTTTAACTGAATTTACATATCGTAGGGGATCATGTAGATACTAGTTTAACCTGCCTAGCCATAGGGGACTATGTGGGATGCTAGTGTTATAATGAGAATGGCAAATGAGAATTTTTACTTGTTAGCATAACCAGAAGTCAGGTTATCGAAAGAATGCAAAAATTTCATTAATATTTTTACATACAGATTTTCTTTTAGTTCTCATAGATAGTTTTTCTTTCCGCTGTTTGCAAAATCCTATAAAGAATATGTTTCATTACTATAAGCAAACAAATAATAAATAATTCATTTTTAAATTAGTAAATACATATTTATTTAAATATTAGTTTTTGCAGAAAATATAATTACTGCATGTATATACAGTAAGTATGTGCTATTTAATATCGCAACACCCTGTTATTGTGGAACGCGTTGCCCGACTTAATTTTTATTTTTTCGGACATAATAAATGGGTCAAAATTTCTAGTACGAAGTAGTGAAAAAAAAGTTGAACAGGTAATGTTTTTAATAAAATGAACAACATCAAGTGATTAAAACAATAGTCAATACTATTTTAAGAATTAATAAATAACGTAAACAGGCGATTGGAGAAAAGTTGGTTAACAAACGAATGGAGTAAACAAAAATCTAAGTATTTCAAATGTTTGTGTTCTCAATATAACCCTTATGCATTTTTCATTACCTTGTTTCAAATTTTGTATCGATCTAAAATTTTGCCTGTACCTGTACTTAGATTAGATTAGATTTTAGATGGAGGACCTGGCGATTGGCTTTGCCTACTGCGACTAGTATAAATCTATTGTAGTACTTTTGTACCTTAGAGCTCCTTATTCAGACACGGTCCTTACAAGACTTCGATTCTGTTGAAAAGGAGCTCCTTGGTAAAGTTATCAGTCCTTTGTTTCTATTCTCTCGCCAAGCCGTCTCAGTCCACTCAAGGCTATTACAGCTCATGACATAGACTGACGTACCTGAACGAGAACTCACCCATTACTGACAAGGCCACAAAAAAGTACATTATTAAAGGAACTGGAAACATCTTATAGTAGCACCACCACCAGCGACCACAACCTGTTTCAGTCTGATGAGAAGACTTGTTGTGGATGTCATGAATTCCATAAGTAAAGTTATGCCGAATGAACAGAAACAGCAGTTTCTGCTTTCTCTTCATATGTTCGGGGCATCACAAAAAACTGTAGAAGAGTAGGTTATGTTTTTGACAGTTATTACAAGCTATCACCGAAAGCACCTGAAAGATTACCGAGGTAAGGTATTGTTATAGATATCGCCCACATCTCTGAAGAGGTTCCATTGCCGGTCCAACTCAACAGTTTCTGGGAATCATCAAGGAACAATCTGATCTTACTTAGAGTTTATTGTCATTACAGTGATATATTATTTAACTTAAACACCATGTAATACTAACCACACCTTTAGTGCATTTTATGGTAATGAAGAAGATAAGGTATCTTTTAACTGTACATCTGTGCCAAATGGAAAACTAGTAAATCAGCCAGAAATAATTCAAAAAGGGAAATAATTCAAACCGTAAGAATTAAAATGACTGGATGAGTTTAAAAAAACTCACAGTAGCGACTTCTAAATCTTAATATTTTTTTATGAAACTTTTAGGACTTCACATGGACCCAAAATAGAAACTAATCATCAAATACGCAAGATAAAATTCGAGATTTCGTTTTTGGGTGGGTCAGACTAATATGTATATGTGGAGTATCACAGTATTATTAGTAATTTAGAAGGCCTTTAATAAAATAGTGTTCCTATTCAATATTTGTAATTTCGTAACCATGCTGTTATTCTTTTTCCTTCTTCAATTCTTTGGGACTTCCTACCATATGTATGTTTTCTTTCAAAGGATCAGTTAGAGGCTGTTTTTTTTTTAAATACTTAAACAACACAAATAAGTATAAAAACCAGCCTCTAACTGATCCTTTGACGTACGCGTCACAGGCGTAGAGGTTATTTACCAGTATCATACTGGTTAATTGTGATGTATTTTGTAGATATCTTATCTTCTCCCCTAGCACTGCTTAAAAAGAAAACATACATGTGGCAGGAAGTCCCAAAGCATTGAAGAAGGAAAAATAAAATTAAGATAATGTCACAAATAACATTTAGACAATATGTTGTTATTTTTATCTATTATTTTTCGTTCCTAGACTTTTATTTTTAATAATTTAGAAATAGAATGGGCAATAACTAATTTTTGCACTTTTGTTAGCAATTACTTTAAATTTACCGTCTGACTGATGTAGTAGGATTATATATTTCATCATTGTAATACCCAGTTTAAAAGGACTTCGTTACTAGTTTTTAAATATAAGCACTTCGCGGACTATAAGCGGATTATGCAGCCGTATTAAGTTCTTACGTACCTATGTGTTATATTGCATTATAAAACAGGCTTAATTGGATGAATTTCTATTTAACCAAGAACAAAAAAGCAAACTGCATAGGTATTCTTTTAGTAATATTAATTTAACTGACCACGTGAACATAAAATGATACAAATATAATGTATAAATACGTGATCTGATGCAATTTTCACAAACACCAAGTTTTTTAAAGTTAAAATAACTATTTAGAAAATTAACTGGATAATTAAAAGTATGCTAAACAGCAGTACCACATCAAAACACATACTAGAGTAAATTTCACTCTTGCAAATAAATCCTCAATATTTTTTTTAGTATTACCATTCTGTCTAGGAAATATAAGCACTTTTACAGAATCTAAACACGCAAAACGATAAATAAATTCCTACATTTTTATCACTCAGCCCCTGAGGTAAATCTTGTACATCCTAATAAAATACACTACCTACCGCACCCATTTTCGGCCCATTATTAGTCTGGATGTGATTTAATGCCACGTTTCGTGTGAAAATTCAGAATAATTCGATTCAAATTTTTTCAATTATTTGCAGTTTTGATTGGCATTATCGGCGATGTATTATTAGCGGTGAAATTTTTCAAAGTCCCATTTTTCATCGTTGTATATTATTCGATTGCAAATTATTAATTTATTAATTGGGGTAAGTTTAATTCTACTTATTTCGTGCAATTGCATACAGCAGTTGACTGTAAAACAATTTTCTGATATCCTACAAAAGTGTTCTAAATTTTCATGCTATCTAAACAGTATATGTTTATATCCAACATGTATATGAAATAGAATATTCTACTATCGCGTAGAACTAATACGCAAGTTTTCATTCACAGGAGAGTCTGATTAGACCATTTTATAGTATTTCTACTGTCAATTTGAAAATTCAGTCTAAAGCGTTGCTCCCAGTCTAAATCATTAGAAAGCCTGATGTGACAGAATAAGACTCGAGACCGTGGTTGAATATTGCAAACGATATCCGTATACGAATATAGTTAACCACATGTTATGCGCTTACCTCAAACGAAAATAGTCGACCATTGCAAGCCAGTTATCTGCTTTTGGTTCCTTCTTAGTATAATCGGCAGCATAGCCGTAGGTTAAATAATATTTATTTACTTTTGTTGAATAGTTTATGGAGTTGTTCATTAAACTAATATTATTTATTATGAATAAATAATGTATGATAAATAAATAATTTACACCATGCCTATCAAATAACAAAGTGGTAAAACAATATTTGCAATAATTAAAAAGTGACTCTATATGACTAAAAAACTAAAAATTGTCGGTTGACGCTCATGGCATCGCCCGTTGTATCAACTATTCATTTGTCAGTCCTTTTTTATGATTTTCAAACTAACTTTGGATAACCTATACCCAGTGAGCAAATAAAACTATTTTGCCAGGTTATCAAATTATTATTATTAAGTATGTTAATTTTTTTTCTTTTTGCCCGTTTAAAAGGACAAATTTTATTTAATAAAATATTATGAAAGAGGTCAACTAAGGGAACTAGACCAAATTCTAATAATTATTTTATATTTTGCTACTCATTGCACTACAAAACTCTCACTTGATTTTTATTGTTTTCACAATTATTTCTAAACTGCCTTTAATTTTCATAATACAGTGCTCGACTATTTGAAGTTCATTAGACAATATTTTTTTCTTGCTACAAAGTGGCTCAAAAAAGGGCTGTTTTTCTATTTGTATTTCATTCACTACAGAGCGGAGCAAGAAATTCTTATATTGAATCAAATTATACATTTGGTTTTTTTCGCTTACTAAGATTCATATTAAAATTTTACACGAACTGATGTTTTATTCAGATATTAATTTCATCCCATACAATCAACCTTTGATATGTTTTTGTCCGTTTTCGTTACTTACTTATATAACATATTTGTACGAAGTCCAAACTATACTTAAACAAGCTAACCGTTATACTCTTCGCCGATTTACTACACTTGTTATATAATTGTTGCACATTCTATAGGATACTAGTTTTTCTGTAAATGATATTAGTTTCAAACATTTTTTGTTTAATTACAAAACAATTTTTTTTATTTAAAAAATTAATAACTTTTTTATGTATTGATCGATTTTGTTCAAAAACAATATCCTCTATGTAACACTAATTTGCTGTTCAAATGTCAATACTATCGGACCTTTCGTTCTTAAGTTATCGTGCTTACAAGAAACGTGACGGACGGACGGACAGACAGACAGACAGACAGGCAGACAGACGGACAGACGGACGGACGGACGGACGGACGGACGGACGGACGGACGGACGGACATTTTCAAGAATTCGATCACTAACACAGTGATATGACATTTTTTTCTCTACGAGCAATATTACCGGTTTTAGAAATGTGCCGATCGAATGCAATATACTCTTCGTTTTGTATTTGCGAAGAGTATAATAATATACAATATAGTAATATGGTAGCTCGACCGTACTGAAGTAACGCAGAAATGTCAAAGCCGGACAGGTAAGTCTCGGTTGGCTCTTCTCAAGATCTGCCTCAAGGATACACACACCGTTCAGAGCTGTCAAGCCTGAAAATGAGAGGAATCAAGTGTGTCTGACATCCAGTGCCCTCTTTATAAATTAGTTATTCGGCTTCTTCTGGTAAAACAAGGCAATCATCCACGCAGCAGTCACTCGTCACATACGCTCCCGTAATAGAAGCGTCTAGTCGGTCGGGTGCTACAAACGATCTTGTATGCTGGCGCGTCATAATCATCGATGTAGGTGGTATCCGAGAAGGGCGTTCTCGCAATTTATTTTCAATTATAAAAACGGCGGAAATGTTCTCCTTGTCCTTCCTGCATACCATCTACTGAATTTCAACTAACCTTAAAATTTTGCAAACAAAACGCCCAAGATTACTTTTAAATACAACATACTTGCATCAATGTGCCCCCTACTGCGCACGGATACAAGATCGTTTGTAGCACCCGACCGTCTAGACTCTAGTTCCCGTAATCACCTTAGCACCTGTGAGATATGAAACGACAGCAACTACGCCACTGGATACGCGTTTCACTAACCAAATTGACATCTTCAGGAGCTGATTAAATCTAAACTTTACTTAAGAAATTAGAATAAAAATGCGAAAATTATTGTTATGGTTTGATGTATTCTGTTTTTAAGACAGGCGATTCTTACTAGATTATATTGTTATATTGTTATATTTCTAACTAACTTTATCTAATTAATACTATCTATTTCTATGATTTCTCTCAAAGGCATTCTCAATAACACTTAACTCATCCGTTCTTCTTTAGTTGATGTCACTCATATGCGCTTTAAATAAAGTTGCAATTGAAAATCTTGTTTGCCCAATATACTGTTAATTTTGAAATTAGCTGTAATATATTTATCCACTATAAGAGTATTATAGTTTAGAGATTATAATATATATTAATTACTCAACTGCTTTTGAACATGTAATAGTATCCCCAAACAAATAGCGTGAAATATTATAACTCCCTAGTGATTTATTTTTACACCACCTTTAACTCCATGCCTAGTTTGTCCAATCGATGTAAAGCGTAAAATAAAATAGAATGGTCCATTATTATTGTGCGGAGGAAGGTGATTTGGCATGTTCGAATAGTTTGGACGTTGTCAAACTATTGTATTATTATTTATTGTTGAAATCGTAGATAAAGTATAGTATTCAACTTGCGATAATGATAATAACACACTTGATGATTTACAGTACGCACCTACGGCTCCCGCTACAAACTTCATCTGCGTCAGATATTTACATTTACTACTTAACAATCATAACTCAATCAATGGTCCAATTTTTTCAGATTCATTTATCTATTCCTATTTTAAACAATAGGTACTGTCGTCATAAAAAAATAGAATATCTGCTTTTTTCTAATGTAAATCTGTCTCTATTTGAATATGTAATGAGTAGCTGAAGTAGAACAGTTAGCACTATTATTATTGTTACGGATTTCCACCTTTTTGGAAACACCCTGTATGAATCCGTGGGTTCTAAATAATTTTAACAAGAGATTAAACACTACTAACACTTTATTTAACTAGGTATTTACTGACTACAATACTTCAAATTCACTTTATTTACTATTTACCTAACCTCACTTTTCACTTTTCTACTTGTTCACTTTTATAAACTGCTTTCTTCATAAAACTTCCCCTTCCGCGCTGATAATCGCGCCTTATACAGGGTGATTCACGTAGGCCATTCATTAGAAGTTTTTCAACTTGCAGTTGGATTAGAAACTTGAAATTTGGTATGCAGCCATAATCGATCATGTCCGTTCTATCTAAAATATTTTCAGTCCTGCAACTATACAGGGTGTGCCAAAAATTGGTACCAACTTTCTTATTTTAAATGGAAACCTATATTTTTCCTTACACGGTTCGATTGGTCTTCTAATTCTGAGTTTAGAGAACATAAGTTATGTTAACTTATCTATTCCAATTTTTGATATATGTCCAATTTTTTGAAAAAAATTGCCGCTGTAGTAGTTTACGAACAAATTTGTATCTCGCAAACCTTTCAAAATTATGAAACCAAATTTGTGAAGCAGTTAGCTGGAAGTCCAGGCTAACTTTTGATGTCCCATCGGTGGTCCCATTTTATACAATATGGGCGCAGTCGATTTTCAAATGTCGCAATCAAAAATTGTCAAAAAGTCAATTTTTTCAAATGGCACCTACTATTTTTTTTCACACCATTTGAAAGAAAATTGAATTTTAGGGGGAGTTACTTAAGCATTCCCTATACCTAACTTCACCCCATATCGAGTTATTCAATAAAAATCAAGAAATACCTTATCTTGCCCAGAGATTCCTTACTTCATCAAGTATGCCATGGAAACAAAAGACAGTTGTAATAATTTTTAAAGAAAAATATGGATTCTTATTTAATTACACACAACACCAACAAATTATTATTAACGAACAAGAAGAATGTTGACGAAATTCTGTCAGTGAAAATGGTGCACACATTGAGCATTTGTATTGAAATAATTATTTTGTTAATCTGTTTATTTGTTGTTATTTTGCTGTTATTATTTATTATTGCAATACGATTTTTGAATAAAAATTAAAATAAAATGATTGTTTCCAAAGCCTACTACCCTTGAGAAAAAAAAACAATATTTTTTTCAAAAAATGCCAATAACTCAAAAACGACTGTAGATAGACATACACAATGTTAATAAAAGTGGCCCTAAAATTCAATTTTGCATTGATTTCTGGCGTCAGAAATGGTAGGCGCAAAGATGTGCTACGCAATCTGTTGAAAGTAGAATAATAGAATATTTGAACAAAAATATGGTGGTCACATTGAACATTTACGTCAGAATTTCGTCAACATTGTTCTTGTTGGTTAATAATAATTTGTTGGTGTTGTGTGTAATTAAATAAGAATCTATATTTTTCTTTAAAAATTATTACAAATGTCTTTTGTTTCCATGGCATACTTGATGAAGTAAGGAATCTCTCGGCAAGATAAGGTATTTCTTGATTTTTATTAAATAACTCGATATGGGGTGAAGTTAGGTATAGGGAATGCTTAAGTAACTCACCTTAAAATTCAATTTTCTTTCGAATGGTGTGAAAACAAATAGTAGGTGCCATTTGAAAAAATTGACTTTTTGACAATTTTTGATTGCGACATTTGAAAATCGACCGCGCCCATATGGTACAAAATGGGACCACCGATGGGACATCAAAAGTTAGCCTGGACTTCCAGCTAATTGCTTCACAAATTTGGTTTCGTAATTTTGAAAGGTTTGCGAGATGCAAATTTGTTCGTAAACTACTACAGCGGCAATTTTTTTCAAAAAATTGGACATATGTCAAAAATTGTAATAGATAAGTTAACATAACTTAGGTTCTCTAAACTCAGAATTAGAAGACCAATCAAACCATGTAAAGAAAAATATAGGTTTCCATTTAAAATAAGAAAGTTGGTACCAATTTTTGGCACACCCTGTATAGTTGGAGGACTGAAAATATTTTAAAGAGAACGGACATGATCGATTGTGGTTGCATACCAAATTTCAAGTTTCTAATCCAACTGCAAGTTGAAAAACTTCTAATGAATGGCCTACGTGAATCACCCTGTATACTCCGAATTTGACTCTCTAGATCCATCTAGAAACATTCAAGAGCCTTCTCCAACAATATTCCAGAAGAGTCCATTTTATTCTGACAGCTCCCAGTCACAATTAGTAGGCATAGGCGTATCATCTCCAATTCCAAGGGGGTGTAATTCATAACATTATATTTTTTATTATAATGCTGTAGTTATTGCTAAAGCAGAAGATGGATTGTGAATGAGATATAGTGCACAGCGTTATAACATTAATAAAAATTCTGTGTTTAACATTTTAAAAAAGTAGAGAATAAACGGTACGATTAGTAGAAATCCTGGATCAGAGCAACAAGGGATATCCAACTTAACAAGAAACTAACTATTAATATTTTGTATTGCCCCATTTCTACTTATAACTTCTGTAAGTCTGTTTGGTATAGAATTAAATAAATTTTATGCCATAATCATTGGTAATAATATTTTCCCATGCATTATTTACTACTTCCAGTAATTCTTGGGCATTCCGTGGTGTCACATTTCACTATTAAATTGTTCCCCAATATGCCACAAACCACCAGGACCATGTGCCGATATCCAAGCCCACATGTTAACGGAAAATCCACCACTTTTGTTGTTGTTAGATATATACTTCTCATCAAATCGAGTATTCGGAGGTCGGTAAACACGAATACGACCCATTTCCATTCAAATCCTTTATTACCTATTGATGCATTATTTAACTTAGACTAAAGGTATGCCAATTAGTGAATACATACAATTAATTGTATAACATCATTTCTATTTTATCTGCTGGATAAAAACAAAAACGAAGGGAGTCGATGGAATGACTGGGGCACCTTTTATATCTATTAAAAACCTCTATTAAGCACTTCTCGATAAATTTATGCTTGTTTTTTGTTAAGTTTTTTGCATTTTTAAAGATAATTAAAATGGTTAAAGATTAAATGAGCAAATATCAGAGAAGAAAGTTTTGTGTAGATTTACTTTAAGTATCGACTGATCAGGGGGCATGGTGTGGAAATTATAGGATTTTCGAGGGGATTGAGGGTTTTTGTGTGTCGTGGGTTTTGTGGCGTTGGTTATTGTCACCGTCTTCCGTAGAAGACGGGGGAGTCCTTGGTGTATGAGTTACGAATACGACCGCTGTGTGTAGACTGGAAAGTTTTTTCATCTGTAAAGATTACATTGTTCAAAAAATTTACATCATGTACTAAAAATTCAAGCGTAAATCCCAGTCGATTTTCTTTATGTTCATCTTTAAGTAGGTATTTCTGTGCTGCAGGATGACAGCGTAACTCCGATTCTCTTACTCGCCAGCGACCAGTCCTCCTCAATCCAGTAAAATTCGTTTCTTCAGCAGCCTGAATTACTGAATGAAATGGATTTTCTACTAATTTATTTACCAGTTGGAAATCTTGCTGTTGAGTTAATATCCTTCGTCACCCTGATCCAGGATTTCTACTAATCATACCGTTTATTCTCCGCTTTTTATAATGTTAAACACAGAATTCTTGTTAATGTTATATCGCAGTGCAATTTGTCTCATTGACCATCCATCTTCTGCTTTAGCAATAACTCCAGCTTTAACTAAATCGCTTATATGGGGCATATTAGTTTTGGCACACTTGCAATGAATTTTGGCAACTAACTGACAATGTCACAAAAATTAAAGTTAGATATACACAACTAAATTTTAGAAAAAATAAGTTATAAGACTTGTCCTATTTTTTTTGCTCACGAGAGTACAGCTATTTTTTTAATGTGTTAAAACTAAATTAAAATATAAATCCATGAGTTTCTTAAAACGATTAATTAACTTCTTCTAAACAATGCATTGTTGACATCCATCGTATTTCTAACTTCAGACCAATTGTTAGACACTGTCCACCCAATATAAATGGTTGAGATCTGCCCAACAGTAAAAGTAAGAAATTACTGTTGTCCATGTTCAAGTTCAAACACACTAAATGAAGTAATATTTTTAATGTCTGTTTGAGTTGCTTATACAAGATAATAATTGTACAAAATCCAACATAGTATTGATCCTTTCGTCAATTATCTGAAATCATTGACCATAACAATTTAGACTTTTCACGTCATAATTCATACACAAATTAAGTACAACATGTTTTGGTCACTTTGATCGTATTGACATTATGTAATGAAGCATTTTTATAGTGTGGAAATTGCACCCGACACCGCCGTCTATTTTTCTATTTAGGATATAAGTATTTTCTAATACAGGTATTGGGCGTAATTTCTGGTGTGGAAATTACACCTAAAGCCACTGTCTATTTTTATTATTTTATACTGTCCACACCGAGCATAAATAAGTATTATACTTTCATTAATAAAATTATCAAGTAGGAATACACTCCGCCAGATGGAGTACTGTCTCCACCGCTGACACGATCGGCTTCACCGTTAACGAATACTTGGCCCAGCCAGCCAAATGATTGTCCATTAGCCTGGGTCCATTAATTTGGATCGTTACCGGCTGACTGAAAACCGCCGTTTCACAGGAGAGAGAGAGAGAGTAAGTAAAACCGACCGTAAATAAGCAGCTTGGCTGGGACTAAGTGCAATCCGTGTACTAATCCCGGTTTGCTCCGCCGTATGTCTGGGAAGATACATTGGTTGGCAACAGGTCTCGTCCTCGTGTTTGCCCTCTGGCCTAGTTGCGTCGTCTGGAGGACAAGCGAGCACTTGGGAAGCTTGGGGCTTTCTGGTCTAGTTGCGTCGGCCGGAAAGTCACAAAGCCTTCTAGCACACCGAGATATCATCCCCGACCAAATACCGCCTACCGGAGTGAGCCAGTGTGTGAGTTGGGAGAGTGTGTGGGAAACTTTCCGCTGGTAACAGGTCTCGTGTTTGCCCTCTGGCCTAGTTGCGTCGTCTGGAGGACAAGCGAGCACTTGGGAAGCTTGGGGCTTTCTGGTCTAGTTGCGTCGACCGAAAAGCTACAAGGACATCCACCAGCGCAAAGTAGCGCCCGTGAACCTCGTTGGTTTAATCTCTCCTTTGGGGTGAGTACACCAACAAGGAACCGTGACCGGAAGTGTGTACTAACATTAGGCTCTGCGCCTTAGCCAAGTTGCCCGAGTCTTTGTTTACTATTGTTTATTGTGCTTTTGCTTTCCTCCGCCTGGTATCTGCTCTGTCCGCTTTTATACCGATAGTAGTTACTCCGACTTACCGTTCCGTTTCTCTAAGCTCGTATCCTGCTTATAACCGCCCTCTTGCTTCGCCACCCCGTCACCGTTAACCGTAGTAGTTATAGGTTAGGTATAATTATATGTATTAGGAGTAATAAATATCTATATATAGGACTTGAACTGTGCCTTTTATTTTGGTGTGTGTGAAGTCTACTACCCCTAGATCCCTGGACGTTCCGTGTCTCCTCTGACGCTATCCCAGCCCTACTGCAACAGGCTGTGTCAAGAGGCTACTGTGGGTCCTTTACCCCACTTGAAATAATTGTAAAGGTGGCGTCCGAGCTTACCGTAACCGCACCGAGCTCGAGTGCCAAAGTGACGCCCCTTCACTCAACCGACGAGTGAACGTAACGTCACAATTATAAGATTTGGTTTATTCAGTTTGTTATTGAGTATCTATTTAATGCGACCTACCACAAATCAGTTATCTTAAAATGCCAGACAAATATAAATTATGACTTATTGTTTTAGGATTCAGATTCTTATTACAGTTTCAATTCAAAGTATAAAGTACACATCCGTCACAATTTCAGGTAAAGTCTAAATTCCATTGTATGGGTTTTTGCAAATACATTACTGTAGAGCATGTAGCGTTATAAACTGAGATACGTCTCTATATTAATTTTTGTGAGGAAAATTCACATTTTGTTTTCATGATCAAAGATAGTTTTCCGATTTCTCGTATATAATTGCTTCTAAGCCATCTCTAAAAGAATTAAGATTACAATATTTTGTTCAGTATTTAATTATGTAGAACCAAGCTGAAAGTTTTTTAAAATTTTAAATTAAGTTAAATCCGGGTTATTTTTTATTGAGAATAAAT
This sequence comes from Stenurella melanura, assembly GCA_963583905.1. Classification (NCBI taxonomy): domain Eukaryota; kingdom Metazoa; phylum Arthropoda; class Insecta; order Coleoptera; family Cerambycidae; genus Stenurella; species Stenurella melanura. The sequence continues at coordinate 40,926,614 of OY757310.1, read as the reverse complement.
TAGAACCATGACTGGTGTCAAAATAAACAGAAGTGGTAAAAAGTTACTTATATAATTATTAAGTCACTATTGCTACTTCATATTATCAATAATCTTTTATTTACTAAAATACATTAGTGTTTTCTAATTTAAAATTTTTACTTTAATTTGATATAAAATTAATATATAGATTATCACAGATTTATGTTGAAGGTCAATTGTTTTTTGAATTGCATAACGCTATCTGAAAAACCAAATTGCTATTAGTTCTGTCTGCTTAGGCAATTATCTAAATGCATTGACCGCAACGGTCTAGACATATTTATGTATTATAATTTATTGAAATTAAATACAATTTCAAGCATACTGAAAAAGAATTAATGTAATTATTATTTAAAGTACTAGCAAAAGGAAAGATGTCAGAACCCTCAAGTATTTAAAATAGGGCCTCAACTAGGAGATCATGCACAATTAAAATGCACAATAATTCAACTGTAACGTAATGTGATGTAGCTTGGAGCATATATAATTATAATAGCAGTTCTTGTACCTGTATCTTCATCAGTATTGTTGAATAGGATTTGACACAGTAAGCACGTATGAAACGACGTAACTGTATTCTAACAAGAAGACACTTACGGTGAATAACAATTCACAACATCTTCCGTAGCAAACGTCTCAAGATCAACATCTAGAAAATCGTCTGTGTGTCTCCTAATCATCCCTGTTTGCGAATTTCTGCTCAACTAGTCCGATGCCGAGGTTGCTAGGTACTCTATAGGATTTTATATGCGTTTCTATAATCACTCTCTTGTAGTTTGCACTTGAACCGCAATCAGAGCTTATTGTGTGAGAATTTTTGAGTAGGTGCATGAGCTCATCTGCGCTTACTGCAACTAAGGTGGCGCTATTTGCAAGTTTCTGGATATCTTACTTCCGCATTTAGCTACTTCACTCCAGCAGCCATCCAGCACATGTCGCATCTCTTGTTCACTAAAGATGTTAGAGGGGATTGGTGACAGTGACCCCTATCGTACTCATTTGTCAAATTTACGTTTGTGAGAATTGGTGTTGTCGACTAACATGAAAGCAAATGTTTGTTCACATGGTCGTCAACTCTTGCTCTTCCATTTCTAGTTAAGCTAATCAGATGTATTCAATGCTGGAGCAAAATTTCTTATGTTAATGTGACAGCACATTTTCGTAAGACGTAGAGTTCTCTTAAAAATCGAAATAGCGTATTCTCTAACTGTAGGAGCGCTCATATTTAGTGATCGAATTCTGAACAACTCAAAATGAAAGTCTCTCCGTATGTTCGTCCGTTTATCCGTCCGTTTGTCCGTCATATTGCTTGTAAGCACGATTACTTAAGAAGGAAAAGTCTAATTGTGTTAAAATTTGGAAATTAAGTTAGCGCTTGCTAAAAGGAAACCCCTATTATTGCTTATGATATGTCATTTTCTATCATTTATTTATAGATTTAATTAATATATATTTCATAATATTATATTATTCAACCGGCGATATATGATTTTTATCTGAATCTTCATACCGTAGAGGGTCATGTAGATACTAGTTTAATCTGCTAGCCCTAGGGGACTTTGTTGGATGCTAGTGTTATAATGAGTATGTCAAATAAGAAATTGGACAAATTTATTTTAGAATTTTGATTTGCTAGCATAACCAGACGTCAGGTTATTGAAAGAATGCAATTTTACACATAGTTTTGCTTTTAGTTCTCATAGATAGGTTTTTTTCGCTGTTTGCAAAATTCTGTAAAGAATGTGTTTCATAGAAACATTATATTTAAAAATTAACATTTTTCCTCAATGATGGTAGAGTGGTAAGTCTTAAACTCAATTTCGTTGAAACAATTTACAGGTCGACCATCCTAGAATGACCAACGAGATTAGGATGCGCAGTAGTTGAAACCACCCCACCTTTACGAAGCTCACTTGTTTATGTTCCTTCCTCGTATAAACATCGGTACAATCTTGACAAAAGTGCTTGTAGTGTATATAACTTATATTTAATACATAGGTACTATTAGAAGTATCTACTTATAAAGAGTAATGTTACGTGTACAAAGAATTGTTGTTCAATCGAAAACATCAATTGGCCTGTGACATACCCAAATTGTTGGGGAATAAGAGAGCACCTTTTGCTTAAACTTCTTCCCCCGACTGTACTACGTTCATAGTTAAGAAACTTGTCTCTATTCAACAGCGACGATATTTCTTCTCTCTCTGCGCGGCTGTTGGCCATCCTACAATGGTTTATTTGTAATTTGAATTTTGAAAATTCCGTTTCTCTTAAATATCTCGGGAAATATTTATCGATTAAAAGAAAAGTTAAATTATTTTTTAAAGAAGAAAATATTTATCATATGACGTTTCGCTGGCTCCGGACATGGATATTCGGGCGGGACCAAATGTAATATTAATTGTAAATAAACGTGTTTTGATTGATTGACACTCATGGTAACGGGTCGCGGATTCGAAATAAAAATGAGTTCGATATACTTTATTTATTTTATTTTGTACTGAGGGATGTTTCAATAAGTTTAATTAAGTAAAATTAATGTTTTCTACACCTATTTAATTATATGGCAATTATTAGCATTTTTTGATGAAAAATCGTACCTATAATTCACTGTAGTGAATTATCGATTCGCAATTCACTGCGTCAGGCCAATCACAAATACAAATTCAAAATTCACTGTTCCACTGATCCAATGGCTTGTTGGCTCAACCATCATCCTCGTGGATATGGCTATCATAATCGCTCATATAATGATACGCTATATTATTTACAAAAAGATTCCATTGAATGTGGACCAATTATATAATAAGTGTAATAAATCGGCGAATCAAATAATATGTGTACCTTAGTTTTGTTTACGTTTAAACGACAATTGTGCTACTTTCAATGTAAAAATTAAAAGAAGATGGGTATTACCGACTTATTTATTGGCATTGGAGTACTATGAGACCTTCAGACTTTCAAGGAAGATGCTCAAGAATTAATTCTGCAGTATTGCATGCACTTCATAGAAGCGCACACTGACAGGATCATTTCCCATCTTACCCTTCACAACCTTGGACCGTGGAGTTTCTTCTTTCCTATTGGTTAGAATGCGGAAGTAAATATTGGCAACAGTGGAAAAATCACATCACCTTCCTACATGGTGACTATGGTTACAGAAAAGTGTTTTGGACTCTCTGAGAAGGGAACGTGCTGTTAGTTCTTTTCTTTAACGACAAATGCTCACTTCCACTGAAATTACAAAATTAACGTCTCATTGTCACGCGCCTACAATGCACAATGTGATGCAAGTTAAGTTGTTATATGAGAAAATTTAGCAGGTTCATGGCGCAGTATCAGAGACAACCATGAGACGCCCAACTCCATGTAAAATTTGGTGTCGCCAATATTGCACTGGTCCGCTATGTGGGAAGGTGAGCATATATAGCGTACAAGTCTGTTAAAGGCGATTTAAAAATACGCGGCATACCTTTCTATACTTACCTATTATTAATTATTATATTATTTTCAATTAATTTTTAAGAAAATGAAAAACAAGCAGATAAAATAAATCGTTTATTAATAGAATTATGTACATAATTTATGTAATGTTGTCTCCACCTCATGTATACCGAATCCACAAACAAGACAGTGTTTTTGGGGCATTAGAATATTAACAGCTAACACTATACGAATAACCCTAACTAACCTAACCCCCTAACACTACACTAATAAAAGATCCGAATATTTGTAAAAGTAACGAATTACAATTCACAATTCTGCACTAAAATTATTACCTAACACCCACAATTTTGCATGAAATTGATTAAAAAAAAACAATAAATAAACCCAACCTAACCTAACACCGCTACACTAAAAGGTCCAAATGAAATAATATATACAAAAGTAGGAAATGACTTACAGGTCACAATTCGGCAATAACTACAATTTTGCACAAAAATGATTACAAAAAGCGCAAACGTTACAAATTCGTTATCAAAACAACAAATATGGCGACATAACACATGATTTTGTCCAATAGTTATTAGGTATATGTCCAATAGCAACACAGCGCTGCTAGCGCCATCTAACTCCACCTTTCCAACTGCGGAACAAGGATGTCTTGATGCGAAAGCAGTATGTACAACAAGGATGTAAGTTTATAATTATTTTCTTGGCTGTTTCAGCAAAAAGCGATCCAATTTCCGTATAGTGCTCGGCCGTCTCATGGTTGTCTCTGGCAGTGTTAACAAAGTAACAAAGTCATTCATACTCGGACTGGCCAGGCCCGCTGACTCGCGATCGCTAAGGGTCCGAAGGGTCTCTCTACAGACTCTACATTAAATCTACTTGGTCGTCCAAATAAAAATCTGTATGTGACCTTTTAGATTTAGTGCATGGTGTAATTGGTGCATTAATTGCAGTTTACTGAGTTATTAAATTTTTTGCAGTCAAAATAACTTGACTATTTTAAAGCATGGCGGGTAGTTGAAAAGTTAACAGAGCAGATAAAGTCCAAGAGATGTGACACTTATTTTATAAAACTGTATGAGATAAGTAATTGAATTTGATGATGTTTTTAGCAATGATCCTTAAATAGATATTGAAAATGTTTTTAAAAACAAAGAGTCAGTGTAAGAAAAAAATGAAATTGCTTCAGATGAATCTGGTAATTTTACCCTAGAGCAAAATTTTAAAATAAATACCTCCCTTAGTATACTTGATAATGCTTTAACCAGCATTGAAGAGAGATTTGTACCTAATAAGGACCTTTATAAGAATTGTGCATGGTTAAATCCAGAAGTGTTTAAGGATATTTCCAATTTTTTTGATATCACTGAGTTTCCTAAAAACGCTTTTATTAAGCTTAGTGAACTAGTTGGTGTTGATAGAGTCAATGTATCGGTAAAATTAAAACAATTTGCTGACCAATACGATGCTTTGACAGCTGAATGTAAGAAAACGTTCGAGGAAATGCAACGAAGAAGAGTAGATTCCGAAACTGACTATTAAGAAAGAGATTTTTTTATTGTATGAAGAACAATATTCACCAAAATGGATATAACTGTACCCAGTGCTTATCCTGTGTTTATCAGGTTCTAGTGAATTGTCCTCTAAGTCAGGTTTATTTAATACCCTTTATGTTGTGTATAAATATGTCATAACTTTACCCTGCACGCAAGTCACATGCGAAAGAGTTTTCTCCAAATTAAAAAAATTAAAGAAGCTTGAAAGAAGTGGGTTTTATGAAAATACATTAAGCCATTTGAGTTAAAAAAATACTAATTAGTTATTAGAGTGTATGTGAAATATTTTCTTCCAGTTTCTTATGTGTACGTGTTTTGTGATATTAATTTTGTTGATTTTGTTTTCTTGATATGAGTTTTTTTTTTGGTTGTTGTAATTTTTGTTATATTGAAACATTATTTTACTTATTGTTCTAGTAAAGTTTGGATTTCACGTAATGGTAAAATACAATAAAATATTTTGTTCCTGATTTTTGTTTTCCTTCAATATCTTTAAAGGGGGCCCTCCGCGAAATTCAGCGAGGGGCCCTAAACATTGTCAGTCCGACACTGAAGCCATTGACTATTCTGGTTTCATTATCAAAATTAATCATATGCTAAATTAATAGGCAAAGCAGTAAAAAGAAATAGATCTTTCGTCAATTAGATACCTATGTGTTGATAAAATTTTACGTTTAGGTAGTTGTTCGTTGGGAGTAATTCTGATTGCTTTGAAGTTCCAAATTTTAAGTTTTATTTTCGTGACATTTAGGTCATTATAGGATTAAAACTTAACTCAGCCCTTTCAAATAATTGTTATATATCTGAGAGTTAATAACAGTAATAAATAATAATTATCATTGTTTGTAACGGACAAATAATTTTTATCTAATCATATACAATCCAGTATGAATCTCAAGATTTTTATTTGGGTCAAATTCAGATTATGGAATTTTTTTAAAAATTAATTAAGATGTCAATCGGGTCTCTCAGAAACACATTGCAACAGATATATGTAATTTTAGGTTCTTGTCTCCAAAAACATGTTTTGTTTTCCTCAATAAATCTTCAATGAAGTGTTTTATTTTTTCCGTACTCAGTAGGTACAACTTAAAGTTGCTGTTCAATGTCTAACTATAGAAAATTTTCTTAAGTAGATAATTACATTTTTGGGCACCTACTAAAACCATAGTAGTGTTACTAACTATTACGCAAATGAAGGAGACTTTGCATAGGAAATAAAATATATTCAGCTTATCAACAATTAAACCTTTCGCTATTTTTACCCGCCGAACTATTACTATCCTCCCACTGACAAACATCCATAATCTAAAAAAAATCTTAATTTCTGTTGCTAGTGAGAGATAAGCCCACTGCAAGAAGACCAACAAGCCCTCGATATCTGCTCTGTTAAGCTTCCACCTACTTCGCTTCCAACGCAACGAAAGAAGGGTTTTCTTTAAAAGATATTTCCAATGGTGTGGAATGAAATGTAGCAACGGTCAAGGTAGTCTGAGGAATAGGTACTTACATAACAGACATACTGAAACCCCTTGTATTGCCTTACGTACAACGGCCGAATAATTCAACTAGGAATAAAACTTCCTGGAAGCACCACTAAATTAGTTAATGTCGTACAGCTTCCTTAATCGGCTGGTCGAAGATATCTTCTGGAAGCTGCGGTTTAAAGATGGAAAGTTAATATTATCGGTGACAATACCCTACTCTAAAACTCATACAGTAAGAACACTTTTCACTACACAAAGATAAAGATTGGATCTACTGTTACAGAAAATGTGAAGCTCTTCGATCATCAAATAATAAGAATCATCGAAACATTTTTGTGAATTACGAAAATGAAAAATGTGCAGTACCTACTATCGGTGTACACTAATTAGTCCAGTCAATGAACTGGTTGTAGAGGACATGGTCGGGAACAGAATTTTTGACTTTAGGGCTGTGTTTGGAATACTTAGGAGGTAAACATACTAAAAGTCCCCGAATTTACGAGGTGAGCGGAGTGCAGGGGGGGCCATTGAAGGTCACTTTTTTTGGATTTTCGCTGATATCTCGAAAACAGTGCATTATAGCTAAAATATTAATCTATTCAAAATTAAAGCTGACAAAATTTCCAACAAAATTGTTATTATGCATTATTCTTCTATTCCTAATGGCTTTCGAGATATCCGCTGGCGAAAATCACCAATTTTCGAAATACGCATTTTTGCCTCACGCTTCTTGGCAAACTTTGCCTTCTAGCGCCTCAGCCTTTAGTTTCACGGTAATATCTTCACAGTAGAGCATTAGTTGTAGAGCATTCAGTTTTTTTTTAAGTGAGTTGTTATTAATGCTCCTCCATTAGCTTGACCTCTAACATTCTAAGCAAATCTTACAACTCACTTTTCACACACTTCCAGATGTAGGATTGACTTGAAATTTGGGACGTGTAAATGGTTCAGACAACAATATAATTTGGCAACTTTTGTAAAAAATCCAAGATGGCGTTTCGAAGATGGAGGGTAGTTTATTGTCATTTAGTATCCGATTCTACTGAAAATTGGTATCCGGGGTTTCTTGAGATCGCAGATTACAGACATCTGATCAAGACACAAAAATTCAAAATGGCGGCGTCAATATGGCGGATAGGTTTTATCATTTATCGTCTGATTCGACTGAAATATCTGAGCATTATCGGGGTTGCAGAGTACAATTATCTCATCTAAATTTAATCATTCAAAATGGTGGCGTCAAAATGGCGGATGAGTTTTGTAATTTACAGTTTGATTCGTCGGTATCTGCGAATTTTCAAGGTCGCAGATTATAAACGTTTAGTCGAAATTTAAAAATTCAAAATGGCGGCTTTAGAATGACGAATAGGTTTTGTCATTTAAAGAGAAAGAATTATATCGAATAGATACACTATTCTAATTGGAACAGAACTAAAAAGAAGATAATAAATAAATAATTTTAAAAAAACAAAAACACGTTTTTAGACAGAAACTGTTAAAAAATGCACCAAAAAGAAGAAACTAATGCCAATTATAATAATAATTATGTTAATAAACGTAAAGGCGTGGGGAGCTCAAAGCATCTGGATGAACAGAGAATTTTAGCCAACAGGCGTCCTACGCATTTGCATTTATTAACGTAGTTATTTTTATTATTAACATTATTTTCTTTCTTTTATGGCATTTTTTAACAGTTTCAGGGGGTTTAAATACGTATTTTTGAAATTATTAATTAATTTTTTTCCTTCTTCAATTAGGTATTTTCACTATGTGCAAATTTGCTTTTTTGATATTATTAAAATGAAGTACTTGTTATACTAAAGCACTTATTGATATTTAAAAAGCATTCTATCGTCCATCAAATTAAAATTTCAACAAATAAATAACATAAAGTTTTAGTAATTGAACGTGTACGCAAAACACGCGGTGACGTCATCGGTTACATTAGTTTCTTAAATCGCGTTTAAAAATTGCTAAACACATTTTATTCACGTTATTTACGATTTACGTGTGATTAAATAAGTAGCGCCTACCTAATACGGGATTTGTAAAAGCTACTTTAGGAAATTCATCTGCAAAATTACATGTTTGTGACTCAAAATTCACTGACAATATAACAGATGGCGTCATAAGTGCGTAGTGAATTGATGTATTCTGTTTCCTTTTTCAAGGCTTTTTTTGAAGAATCTTTTTTGCTGTGTATGATAAATATACAGCTCTAAGAATGTTTGTTGTATTTAATATCCATAGATACTTACTATTTACATAGAACTGTTGATATAGTTAATAGTTTTTTTTAGTTTTTATACAATGTTAAGTTTGTGAAGTTCTTCTTTTAACATTGGTAACCAAGTTGTACAGACATCCACGGAACAATTCGACAATTTAATGCTCTACAACTATTGATCTACTGTGAGATCATTGATGTAAAACTAAAGGCTGAGGCGCTAGTAGGCAAATCTGGTCGAGAAGCCTGAGGCAAAAAAAACATTTTTCGAAGACTTGCGATTTTCGCCAGCTGATATCTCGAAAGTTATTGGGAATAGACGAATATTGAATATTGTAGGAAATTTTGTCACCTTTAATTTTGAATAGAATAAACCTGTTCACGACGATGCACTGTTTTCGAGATATAAATGACAGAACCTATTCGTTATCCTGAAACCGCCATTTTGAATTTTTGAATTTCGACTAACTATTTATAATCTACGACCTTGAAAATCCGCAGATATCGATTTTCATGCGAATCAAACTATAAATTACAATACTTAACCGCCATCTTGACTCCGCCATTTTGAATTATTAATTTCAGAATATATAATTGTCCTCTGCAACCTCGATAATGCTCAGATATCGATGTTTAATCGAATAAGATGATAAATGACAAAACCCATCCGCCATGTTGACGCCGCCATTTTGAATTTTTGAGTTTTGATTAGACATCTGTAATCTGCGATCACTAGAAACCCCAGATACCAATTTCAAGTAGAATCGGATATTAAATGACAATAGAGTACCCGCCATTTTCGAAACGCCATCTTGGATTTTTTATAAAAGTTGCCAAATTGTATTGTTACGTGAACCATATACACTTCCCAAATTTCAAGTCAATCCTATATCTGGAAGTGTGTGAAAAGTGAGTTGTATGATTTGCTTAAAACGCTACAGGTCAAGCTAATAGAAGAGTGTTAATACCAACTCACTTTAAAAAAAAAATGAATGCTCTACAACTAATGCTCTACTGTGAAGATATTACCGTGAAACTAAAGGCTGAGGCGCTAGAAGGCAAAGTTTGTCAACAAGTGAGGCATAAATGCGTATTTTGAAAATTGGTAATTTTCGCCAGCGGATATCTCGAAAGCCATTGGGAATAGAATAATGAATAAGAACAATATTGTAGGAAATTTTGTCAGCTTTAATTTTGAATAGATTAATATTTTAGCTACGATGTACTGTTTTAGAGATATCAGAGAAAAGCCAAAAAAAGGGACCTTCAATGACCCCCCCTGCACCCCGCTCACCTCGTAGATTCGGGGACTTTTAGTATGTTTACCTCCTAACTACTCCAAACACAGCCCCGAAGTCAAAAATTCTGTTCCCGACCATGTCCTCTACACCCCACTTTTGATAGTTCATTGACTGGACTAAATATATTTTAAAACGAATTAACGTTGTACATAGGAAATAGGTTTAGAATGTTACAAGACGTCCAGATTTTATATTTGAGCAAATAAAAAAATCTGTTTGTTTGTTTGTCTGTAACTTTTTTTGTCCGCGCGATATCTCTGGAAGGGTTTAAGACGTTGTCTTGAAATTTTATACACCTATGTACTATAATGAGGTCTGGAACTGGATTGTTTTTAAACTTATCCGGTGAAGAGTTGGGGGTAAATAGGGGTAAATAAGAGAAAATAAGTAAAGCAAGCTGGTAAGAGTACAACGTTTTGGGATTTGGTTTTTATGCTAGAAGTCAAGGATTTTTTATATTATTTTTCAACTTCCCCTCCACCCCCATTGCATTATTAAAGAGGTTGATAAAATAACATTGAGATATTCACTTGAAATTTGGTACACGTATATTATAACGACATATGGAACCAGATTATATTTTGAGATAATTCCGTTGAATGGTTGGGGGTAAGTTAGTAGAGGTATATAGCGGAAAAGGAGTAAAGCCAGCTGATAAGAGTACAGAAACTTTGGATTTGGTGTATATACTAGAAGCCAAAGCCACAAATTTTTATAATATTTTCCATAGAACCACCCCCACCCCATTATTAAAGTGGTTGATAAAATAAAATTGAGATATTCACTTAAAATTTGATACACGAATATGCTATAACGATATCTGGAACTAGGTCATATTTTTTTATGACGTCTGCATCAAGTATTATTAAAATTCTACGACCAATTAATTTCACATAGTAGAGTGCAAATATTTTCCTTTAAAGAGACTTGATGTGGATTCCTTAGGCAGTGGTTTTTGTATATCAATTTATTTTAAATGATTTGTGTAAAAGTATCAAAACCATTTTATTGCTGAAACTAAATAAAGGAACAAATAACTTAAAGTAGAGCAATCGTTTAACGTGAATTAAAAAACATCTACTAGCTTTTGATTCACATTTTCAGGTTTACAAACAATTACAAATACTGTAATAATTTTTTTCTAATTTCACTTAAGTTGGCACATTTACTGCACACAAAAACATTAATTTTTACAGTATATTAAGTATTTTTACAATAACATTTCCTGTAGAAGGATAAGTAACAACGAATTTGTTAGTTATGTTATAAGGTGAAATATATACACTTTTTGTAGCACATAACATTTTAAGGTAAGAAACAAAAAAATTAGACCAATTCGCAATAAATCCTTGTATAAGAATAAGGTATTTTCTGATAAGTGTCTCACATTTAAAAAAATAACAATTGCCACATATTATATTTTCTATAAAGTCTGCAATGCGATTTGAGGGAATTTATTTGCGTCTAAATTTTTTGATAGTAACAAATATTTAGTATTGTATGTAGTAAAAGAAATGAAAACCGCAAAGACGTCAAGAATACGTAGTTGTGAGGCAGTATACAAGATGGTGTATCTCGAAGCCATTGTGGACAATACTGGCGACTGCAAATATTAGATAGATGACATGAGCAACTTGCCAGATGTGCTAAATTTGGCAAAACAAACATCAACAAACACATAAAGATCAAAATCAAATGCTATCAAATTTATTCGTCGTTTAGATATACAAATATAAAATCAACTAGAACAATTCGGTTCCGATCCAGCCGAACATCCATGGTACTGAAGTGTCGTGGCAACTGAAGAACAGAGAGGTCGAGATAAAGTGGAAAAACAATTTAATTGTAGACTTACCAGTACCTATTTAAAGTTAAAAACATGAAAAATAAATTGATAATGAAGCACTACTATAGCTTGTTGACTGCTGAAACGGGAAAAACTCTTTGGGAAAATCCGCACAGACAATGGAACACCACGAGAGAGCGACTATGCCGTGCCGCCAAATTGATCATAAAATTTCAAATTTTGGTTATTTTAAATAGTTTTAATAAATGGTTTGAATTTAAGAGAACAATTTCAAAATAAAAAGATGACAACATGAAACTGATAAAAAGTAGATAGAAAAGGTGGGAATTAGAGAATAATTAATATTTTGGTAAAAATGACTGGCTTTATGTGCTGCCAAAATACGGTTAACTAATGGTAAGGTAATTTGTACTTGATACCAAAAGATTATGCTCTCTTTTTTGTGTGATGTTGCTTCCTAACAAACTATCACCAAGTTTGTGTAGATTCAATCTTTGAGACGTGATTTTGATGTAGTCCACTAGTGGAACGATATTGTACCAATGGGCGTACAAGTCTCTGAAGGAGGTGTATCTACCCAAGTTGGAAATGACGCTAAGGAACTTGCATTCTGGGACTGAGATTATTGTCGTGGCCAATGTGCTGCACCACACTAGCGTCGCATATGGATCGGTGCGACGACCGTGTAGATAAACTATTCATTGCTTCTGCTTAGTACGTCGTGGCCGAGCCATGTATTCTTTCAACAATATGTTTACCGCCTGGGCCCTGGAACATACATAGTTGTGTCATTGGTATATGTGAAAGGCTAGTATCGTATTCGGAAAAGGTGGAAAGTCAGAGACGAACATATTAAATAATTTTGGTGCCAGGCACAATCCTTGCGGAACACCAGCACGAAGGACACATAAATATCAGAATTCCTAACGTCCTCGTTTCCTTCGTTTTTTCTTGTTCCACTGAGATACGAACTGTTAGGGAGGTAGATAGACTGAGTATAAATGCTTTCAAGATGAGCAGTCCATCATACCAACAGTTTCTTACGTCCATCATTGCGACTCTTCAGCATGTCATTCTCCCAGATCTTTTTCTCGCTTTGGTCACATTAGTATAGCATAGAACGATTGATAATTAAGGGAAAACCAAACGACAAGAGGTGACAGAGGACGCTCTTCAAAATGTTGGCCCAGTGTAACCAAGGAGCATCGCTTCAAATTGATATTAACTCATAAAGTCAAAATTGTTATCATTAAATAGTAATGGTAAGACAAAATTTTAGAAACTGTACATATCTTTTCTATAGAGCAAAATTGCTATGACGTTGTGGTTCCAGAAATGCGTCTTATGACGATAGCCTTTCTGGTTCTTGATTGTTTTGTCCATTGCGATACAATTTTTCTAATGTGATTCTGTTTCCTTTGTAGTTATGTAAGCAAGAAAAAGCCCACTTTTTTTGTTGTCATAGTTCTTGGTGTTTTAATAATTCATCTAAAACAGCTCCGATCATGTGCATTTTGACGGTGACGAAATTTGCAATAAAAAACTATTTAGTTATTTACCGACTCTTTTTGTTGTTATTACTTATTTGTAAACAAATTATTTAAAAATATATAAATTATAAGCAATTTAGAAAGACTAATATTACATGCGTTATATTTGTCGAATAATTAAGCACAGATAACAACTTCTAAAATATTGAAAAACAATATTTATTTACTTATTTGTTTATCATATTATTTTGATTACACTTTTTAAACAAACAATTTGTTAAGAAATAAATAGAAATAAAAAGTGCTCAAGAACGCACATTCGATATCGTATCCATCAAAGAATACTTTGCACACAAACAATAATTATTTGTAATTATTTATTAATGTTTCCATACAATGTAAACAATTTGTTTACTGATGTTTATATACAATGTAAATTATAATGGGAAATATATTCTTAGTGCAAAAAAAAACGTCGGCAATATATAGTTACTTCACGCTACAATACCGCTTTAAAAAAAATCACCAAAATTATAACTTTATTTAATCGACTTATTTACTGATTTATTAATATAAATAAGTCGATTAAATAGTCATAATTTTGGTTGATGTTAATACATCCTGGTGGAGTCAGAGGCGAGTTTAAGTTAGATTACACCCTAGCCTACTCCGATTTGGCGCTCTGCTTGTTTTGTAATAGTATACATGTTATAATGAGAAATATGATAATAAAAGTATGAAAACAGTATACTATTCAAATAGCATATAATGATGGCTATTACTCACGAGGGTGAAGTTTGTCACCGTAGCAAATCATCAGAGTGAATAGTAGTCATTACATGCGAGTAGAATACTATACTTTGTCAAGACTATTAAATATTTAATATTTATTTAATTCATTTTCATTTCATTTTTCAAATTTAAGAAAGATTCATATTCCATCATATATAATTTTCTCGATTTTTCGGGCAACAAATTTAACGAGACGATTTCTGGAGCTTCCGTTATCTCTGGCGGTGTCAAAGAAATCTCACTTTCACTATCAGTATCAATTTATTTAATTATATTACTCCTTTTGAGCAATATATAAAATTATTGTAAATAACGTTGGCGTTTAAATTGCACAAATTTTGGCGTTTCAAATCAACAACAGAATTACGCTTTGGCACATTGTCACGGCTTAATTATAAAAATAATACAGTTCGTAGGCACATAGGTAAATTGTTTCAAAAACAATGTTGGAGATTGCCGAGTGTTGCTAATAGATGATGCTTTGAGAAAAACTTACTAATGCAGTTTTTGAGTGTTCATTAAAGTACCTCTTCTGCCTATACCATCTGACTGCTTCCTAGAAAACTTAGAGATACATCACTTGCTTTTTGGTTGCTGCAATTTTGACATTTAAAAATTCTAATAAAAAGTAACGTGATTTTTATAAATAACTGACTATCCTCATTATTCACTAGTGAATAATGAAATCAGTATTCACTGCAGGGAATAATAGATAGCATTATCCTTGAGGAAGTACATAGATATTGAGTACATTATTTAATAGATTTGGACAAAAATATTTGATTCTTTGATTTTATAATAGCATTATTAACAAAACTCTTAAATTAAAAAATATATTTGTAAGTATAATTAATTACATAACTTCTCTCTTCTTGCTTTGCTTTGTTCATACAATAATAACCGTATTCCGTTTTTGGTAACATTTTAAGGGTCGAGACTTTAGTAAAATAACGTAAAATACTGGTCATAGAAACATCTGTTTTATGTTGCAAACTGACTTATTTTAGAGCCCAGGAAACATGCTTTGTTAACTTTAGTCTTTACTAGGTAGTCGACGTTATCCACTTGGAAGCAATAAATAACCATCTAAATTATTTTATGTCCAATTCGCTTTGTTCACTTGAAGTTAAGGACACTTGTTGAAATACCCACCGGGGGCCCTAGTTAAATGTTCAAGACTAAGGCAGTTAAGGAGGATTCCAGAAAACATAATATGTAATAGACCATAAGATAGATAGACCAAATAAGGCAGATTTTTTCCGCACACAAAAGCAAAGTAAGGAACAAAAGGGTTTTTTTCATCTGCTTTAGTGGTGATAAAATGTTAAGATAGGCCATATGATAAATACCAAGGTCCGTTAGGTAATTTCAAATAGGGGTACGGTTTAAAGTAGAGAAGATTTTATTTGGTCGAGGGTTTAAAGTTTATTACCCACTTTTGAAATGTCTTTTTCGATTGAGATAACATCGTCACTCTTGGCTTAACGTCTGATCGGTCGTCATCTATCTACAGGGTATAGCAAATTCTCGTTTTGCGAACCTATTCAATTTTAAACTTTAAGTACATTTGTTCAGTATTTTGCCGGTTATAATAAGTAGAAAATTAATGTGTTGTAATTGAACTAAGAGTATTCGGCCGCGATTCAGCTAAAGATTTGAACTTGCCGCGGACCATTTCATTTCTTGATATAGTGTAATTACTGTTTGTTAATTTATTTAATCGTCAAATGTTTGTGATTGTCATTTTCATTTGTTTTCATTTTATTCTGTAAATATAGTGGTTTAAGTGTTTTGAGAAATCACGTGTTTTATTTGCTTGTTATGTAATTGAGTTCATTTTATATTCAGTAAAGTTTGCTTGTGAAGTAACCTGATTGAGGGACACCAAAAAGGATATAATCACCTAGAAGGAAAAGGGTAAGCACAGTTTTGATTTCGATGATTCGATGGATATACTATGACATCGACGGAGTCTGCAAAGTAATTGGGACACCATACTCTACCAATGGTAATGTCTGATTAAATCATGTAATTAGAGAAACAAAACCTCAGTTATTACACAGTCACCGGAGAAAAGAGAAACCAGTTGATTTCAATTTTTAGTAGCCTTTCAAATTTTGGCGCCTTAGGCCTGGGCCTCGAAGGTCTAAACCAAAATCCATCGCTGGGTAGAGTTTCGCCATAGCCACAGCCTATTCTACCCCCTCAGTCAGGACACGCATGCACAGACAACACAACACAACTATTTCCTGCGACACTGCCATCTGCCGTTGCTGAGACTCGTACTCAGGAGACAACAGCGACTAGCCGTGTATTGCCACTCAATCGAAGTCTAGCCCACTGCTGAGGTCTCGACAACATATTAATAACGTCATTAAACTTCCACACCCTGGCCAGATTTCGAACCAGGAACTCCGTAGACTCAAGCCTAACACATAAGTACTAAGTCACTGAGCTACTTGCCCAATTAATAGATGCTTATTACCCGATATTGATAATGAAGCCGGTTAGAACAAAGTTTGATTTTGTTCTCATATTTACACAAGATTAATTTTACTATTAAGTGTAATTTGACTTTGAAAGCATGACATAACTCAAAAAGTACTCAATTAAATGAAAAAAATTATATTAGCGCGTGGTCTCCACGCGTATTAGAAGTTAAACTTCTGCAGGTGAGTTCGTATGAAAGTAAATAATGCTACGAATTAATTGATAGAGAATTATGATTTTAGTGATTACAAAGATTCATTTAATATACAAAGTTGCAAATGAAAATGTATGCATTATTGATCAATGTTCATTCTTTCATAATCTAAAACAGAAACGAGGTGTTTGTAATACCGAAAATATATAAACACAATTTTTCGACATGACTTTACATTATTGCTAAAGTAATGTTGTACTAGTAACTGTGAATCAACTGGCTTCCTTACTTTACTTATCTCGCTAGTATGTGTCGCCCTCTACGGCGTTTCACTTTTTTTCGTTTCATTCCTATTTTCGTTCCATTTCTACGACGTCTTTACCCTATTCGTCGTCCTTACTTTACCCATCTCATTAGTGTATGGTAGAGGCATGACCTCTACGGCATTTCACTGTATAGTTTAATATGCTATTTTCATTTCCTTCCTACTTCTAAGTAATGGACTCGCACCACCGTGGCTAAAGAAGTTTCACTTCAATAAATATATTGCCCAAAAAATGCTTAAAATTTCATACAGTTGTCAGCGTCACGACGCCAAAACTACGACAGGTAACGCCGCCATTTATTAAAATAATAGTATGTAGATAAATGTGGCTTTATGACCCTCATCTCAAATTTCACGTATTATCTTGGATGTTGAAGTTGTGTGGTTCTTCATTGAAACACTCTGTATGTTCTACTTATTATTCATAAACATAGACAACGATCCGTTTATATTAATGTTATTTTAAATAACCTGGCCTCTAATTAATAGTTTACACCTCCAGCTTTACACTACTCACTGTTGATTTTTTGTCCAAACTAAAACGTAGCAGATATATCCCCGAGCCTAAAAAAATTACTAACAATTGTCAATCACCGACATCCTTGGCGGAGAAGCTGGTCCCTTCTGGGTCGCCTTGATCTCTTTGCAGGCCAGCGGGACAGACAGCATGGTGAGTGAGTTGTGTTGCGTTTAAATCGCGTTCGTTACGATGGGTTGGGCTGCAAGCCCATTGCTTGCATGGTAAGCACATACGGACTTCACCTCGCTCTAAAATCGGACACGGACTGTCACCTACCTAAGTCATTGACACTTTCAGGTTGTATCATAATTTACTAAATGAGTGACAATTGTTTCTGTTTTAAAAATCGAAAACCACAGAAATCGATTAAACCTTGTACAGGGTGATATTTAACCACATGACATGTGGAAAATATAATTATGTAGGTATTCTCAGATTCAAATAAGTTGGATGTAATTTACTTATCTATTTACAAAAAAAAATCATACCAAGTCTCAAAGTACTAAAACACTAGATTTTATATGAGAGACAAAAAATGTACTCTATGATATTATTAGCACTCCTTATGTGTGCAAAATTGGTTCCTGTAAAGATGGGCCCGAGAACGCTTCATTTCCGATGTACAAGGTCATAAGGGCGCGGGCATTTAGAAAATTATATGTTTTCTTATTTTGACAAAAATAGTTTTTGTATTTTTCACATTTGACGTAATTGATTCGTGGTAATGATCTAAAGATTTGGTATACCATTTATTTTCTTATCTTGAATAGGAATGCATATCGAAGATGTCGAATAGAGCTTCCAGTTTTCAAGTACTTATATGAAAAATATATTAAAATATAGACCTAAAAGTATTCGAGTAGAGACCTAACAGCTTACTCGTTAAAGTTGCCAAATTTTAGTTTAGAATGCCTTAAATTTTCACAGCATTTAGAGGAGAAGGTATATCACAACTTTAGTTTATTGAAAGATAGTCCATTCTATATGGGTTTAACCCCAAAAATAAGTCTCTAACTTAGTAAATTCTATGATGATGAAGAGAAAACACAAAGAATTGTTTTTTCAACAAATAATACGCTAATTAAATGCAACAGCGTAAAAATTCTTGGCGTTGTTTTGGATTATTCTCTTAGTTGGGCCAATAACTATGCAATTCTCCTATAGGGTGGTTCATCTCACGCAATAAAAATTTTTCGTCTTCAGAAGAAAGCAGTTAGAATAATTGTCAGTGCTGGCTGGAGAGATCACTGTTCTCCAATATTTAAAAGACTTGGTATAATGCCTGTTCCTTCCCTCCACGTTTATAACACTTTATTGTACTTTATTAGAAATTCACAAGAACACAAACTCATTCTCTACAAATTCAGATTTTCATTCCTACGACACCAGGTCTGCTAATCAACTTAGGCAGCCTCGCCTAAGGTTAAGTAAATCACAAAAAAAATCTCTAAACCTTCAGTTGTACAATCATATTCCCAATGGCATTAAATCACTTAAGCTTAACAGTTTCAAATGGACAATAAAGAAACACATTTTAAAGTATTGCTTCTATTCAAGTGAAGAATTCTTGAACACACAAATTGGTAATTAATAGGCATTTTATTATTTATTATTTTTTTCCAACTCATTTGATATGCCGGGTTATTCTATTCACTTTAGAATTTACCCTAACTTACCCGTCCTTCCTATGGTCTAAATAAAATTTTTTATTGTTTGTGACATACATATTTGTATATGTTATATTAAATATATTTTTTCTTTTTTATTGTTGGTTAATTTTTATTTCACATCTGTTTTATGTGTTATATTAACTTGTATTACTTTTCAATTGTATCTTGACTTGCCAAACTTGGTCAAATAAAGTCTATTCTATGCACAGCAGTATTTAATACATAGAATAGGATAAGAAAAGTTTGAAGGAGTAGGGCCTCAGCCTTTTCCTAAAGCTTTATAAATATTGGGATAATTTATGTACCTGACGCCATTTTCTAATTACACCTCAGTGAATATAAAAAATATCGTTTTTTGTACAGGAACATTTTAGAAAAGGTTTCAAGCATTTTTAGTAGGCGCCAAGTAAATACTTAGTTAAAAAACACTGTAGTATGAAAGTTGACTTCAAGGGAGTTTAGAAATACCAGTAGCAGGGTCACCACCTACGTCAACATCTTAGTTAGGGCGGCCAAGGAGGACTTTCAACGATTCAGGTGAATGCAGTAAAAGCAGAAAAACGGAAGAAATTTGGAAAATGTATATCAAAACAAATAGGAAATATGAAACATATTCTTTGTAGGATTTTGCAAACAGCGGAGAGAAAAACTACCTATGAGAACTAAAAGAAAAACTATATGTAAAAATATTAATGAAATCTTTGCATTCTTTCGATAAGCTGACTTCTGGTTATGCTAACAAGTAAAAATTATTATTTGCCATTCTCATTATAACACTAGCATCCCACATAGTCCCCTACGGCTAGGCAGGCTAAACTAGTATCTACATGATCCCCTACGATATGTAATTTCAGTTAAAAATGAGAACATGTTAGCATAACCAGAAGTCAGGTTATCGAAAGAATGCAAAGATTTCATTAATATTCTTACATATAGTTTTTCCTTTAGTTCTCATAGATAATTTTTCTTTCTCTCCGCTGTTTGCAAAATCCTATAAAGAATATGTTTCATTACTATAAACAAACAAATAATAAATAATTCACTTTTAAACATGCATAGAGTAAATAGGAAATATCTCCCAGTAAAACATAAAGACATGGTGAAGAATCACAATAAATTAATTTTTTTCTAGAAGTGACCTAATGTCTTTATCATCTCTTATAACAATAGGACACAAATTCTCTAATTTCGATTATTCAATATAACAAAGATAGTTTATTCGAGTTTACTGTATACTGATAACTGATGCAAACTGAAGACTGAGATCTACCTTTGCTTTACTTTGGTATATTCAACTACGCATGTAAATGTCTCAGATACCTTTGATCTTCTTAAAGGAATCTATTTTGTTTAATCCACAGAAAATTCCAGGAGTTTGTATTCGTAATTGATGCTTATCGGGTGAATGAAGATAATTATCTCAAGTAAGTGGATCTTGATGTAGTGCTCTCCGATTATCCCTAGTCCTATAATTCGGCTATGTTTGGTATAAATCAACCACCTTTGCAAATCAATATTAAAAATAGGGGATTTCATAAGATCCATTTTGATTTTTATTGAAATTATCGCGAAAAGCCCTATAAAAGGGTTTTTGGCGTTTTTAGGGGTGTTCCCCAACTTTTAGGATTTCGGGACACCGATTTTCGCAGCGACCCAAAAAACGTATAGTCGAAGTCGTTTCAGACTGGTGTTCTTTCATGCACCCTTCGCGCGTTTTGAATGGAGTAGGTACTTGGTTTGATCCCTTTGCAGCTTCTCTGTATGAATTTTTTACGGATTCTATTTTATTTTGTAGCGTATTTGGAAGAGTTTAGGAAATTATCCTACAAACCTCCAACATCTTGTAATAATTAAAATACCAACCCCAGAAATCGAAAAAATTCCTACCCACATGATACAGTCATCATAGGATTTTCACTAGAATTATTGTTATGACTAGCCGAACCCATACAATATAAAATCTGAGTAATAACAGTTGTTTTATTTTTTTAAATATTCATTATATACTGCCTTTTCTAAATATTTTCTACCCTTAAATATGGGTCACTTTTGCATTTTTTCAAAAAAATTAAAACTACGCTCACCTTAAAATTTCGCAAAGTTTAATTTGAGCCCTATAGGTTTTATTTTACTTTTTCCCTTGGCCCGCTATCTACTATGCAAAAACAGGAAAATTTCACGGTCACCCTTTTAGTCTGTTTTTAATTATAACTTTTTCATTTTCAATTTTATGCTAGTAAGCAAGCAAAATTGTAAAAAATTCAACATAAAAAGTCTTAGAAAATTTTTTGTGAGACTTACAGTTCTCAAGATATCGCTGAGAAACTTACACCCCCTTTTTCAAGATGGCGGCCAAATGAGGGGGGGGCTTCAACGCCAAAAACCGACTTTTATACTCACACTGACTCCATACATATAAAAAAAATTCTTGTCCTACCCAAAATGGAAGGTCAATGTAACATTTCAATGGACTATATTCAGAATAATCATACATAGAGCAAAAATTATGTATATTTCAAAAATGAAATGGATGAAGCTTTAGGAGTTTGTATTGCTATTATTGTTCAGGTACCTCAAAAAATGGAACTGCAGGTATTTCTCTGAACAGAATGCAATGTTCTCGAAGTTAAACAATGGAATAAAAAGTCGATTTCTCGGAAGAAATAGACTTATAAATGCAAAATTGGCTAAAACTACAAACATCAGCGATAATTTCAGACAATAATCAAACAAGTCAAACACCTAAATAAACAAGTGAAAAAAACTACATTTTGATATGCTTTTTATTCAATTTGTTGGGATGATTCATTACATTTTCAGCAGAGGGTCGCAAGATGACTCAGTGTTTTGACATGTTTTATTTTTCTTTTTCTTTTTTGCATTGACTAAAGTAAAAGCTAACTACATTTTGAAACACGGAAAGGGCATCGGTTCTATTTTTATTTAGTAAATGAAAATAACTAAATGAATGATGATATTTTAAATATAACGTTATCACTTATCAATTTGTAATATTTTTTTAAATAATTCTTTGGAATGCATTTTCGTAAATAACTCGTTTATTTTAAGTTTTTCTAAAAAACTCTATTTTATATTTTTTGTCCAAAAAGGTCCATTCCTTATACTGGTTATAGAGATCGATCGACGGAATAGTTAATTTTCGATTTTTATTAGGAAACTCTTCGGAATTTGTAGAATTATCAAAAAAATCAAGTTTTCCAGGATTTGTAGATTCGCTTTTGTTTTCTCAAATTTCTCACAAACGTCAACTAATAGACCTAATCGAGCCCTACAATTGCCATTTTTGAAAATCAAAATCGGACCTTCGGTTCGGGAGTTATTAATTTCTTTGAAAAATCATACTCGGCCCTGGAAAACATACTTGCGGTCAACGGATTCGAGCCGCCAGCAATAGGCTTGATTTGTGGCCGGGTACCTTTGATCCCACCAAGTCTCATCGAAATCGATCAATATTCTGGACAGTTATCGTGCTTCCTAGCCCGATTTCGAGAAAACCAGTTTTTTGCAAAAAAAATCAATTTTCATTTGTTTTTCGACATAGCCTCTGGTATACTTATTTGTAGAGCTTCGCCAGCGGCACCATTTCTTTTTTGAAATGTCTCGATCCGACTACCCGTTATCGAGTTATTCAATTTTTCCCGAAAAACTCGAAACGTCTATATCGGGTACTTCCGGTTTCCGAACGGAGCCGAGCTTCCGGCGTTAAGGTTTCCTAAGACCTCCTATTAACCACCCTAGTTTCATCGCAATCCGAAAACGGATTAGGAGGGCTGGGCGTGACAGACAGACAGACAGACAGACAGACAGACAGACAGACCGACAGACCGACTGACCGACGGACGGAATTTTCTAAATTCGCTCTCGAATCGATAGATATGACTTTCACATCGATCCGACGTTTTTTTCGGGTTTCGATGGTGCACCGGAAAAATGCTAAACGTATACTACATTTTTTTTCAAAATGTAGTAACAAGAAATTAGCTTTTTGTAAGTCAGTTGTTGTATCTACATCCATATGTTTTCACCTTTAACATACTGTACGACACTTCACTATACTAGACAGTCATTTATTATTTAAGTTATTATTATCTCAATCAAATGTGGCTGAAGCACAATAATAATTTTTTTAACATTATAGAACTCCAGATTTTACTGGAATATCTAGATTTTTGACCTCCCCTTACAAGAGGCAAACAAGACTGTATCCTTTTTTTTTAACAATTAGATTATTTCGATTGCTGATCTACTTATTTCAAATGACGTTGAAAAGTAAGATAAAATTAATATCTAACAAGGTGACTCTTCGCCGATTTACTACACTTTGTATACAATTGTTGAACATTCTATAGAATACTTTCCTCATTTTTATCGTAAATAAAAAATAATGTTAGTTTGTATTAGCGATCGACGGTATGGTCTAACTACGAGATGAATGAAAGCCACTAAAGCTTGGTCCATAATCTTGTCGCATTTGTGAGAAATATATTGCTCTTAAGTTGATAAGCACTAGGGACTATTGCCTAATTGGCCGGTTTTGCAATGTAACAACATTATATAATATGAATATATAAATTTAAAAAATATAAATAAGTAATTAATATTTTTTTTATTTATTGATAAATGTTGTTCAAAGACAATAGGGTTGTTCCTCTATCTAACACTAACTTATTGTCCAAATTTCAATACAATCGGACTTTTTACAAGAAACGTGACGGGCGGATGGGCGGACGTTCGGACGGAAAGCCAGACGGTCGGATATTTTAAAAGTTATTCAGAATTCTATCACCAACACGGTAATATGAATTTTTTTTTCTACGAGCGACATCACCGATTTTTTTTTTTTTTTTTTTTTGTATTTGCGAAGAATATAATAACGTTGAAAACTATTAACATAGAAGTGAGCTTCTCATTCCCGTACAATAAGACATTAAAATGGTTAAATTGGTATAATGAATGTATTCATAAGTAATAGAGGTTAATAATGAAGTCTCTTAATAAGGCAGATTTACTTAATGAGATAGAATGGAAAATTATGTTAGCATATAATTATTTGTTTTCACTTTACGTGCCAAATAGAGAATTGTTAATTTTTTGTGTTCAATAATTGTCGTGTATTTTGCATATACTTATTAATAAACTGTTCGATATATATGAAAGTGTTGTGAATTGTAAAGTTGTATATCAGTGAATTAATTTTTTTCTGTTACTATAAATACATTATTAAAAAACTAAATTTATAGGTGAAAGGCGTTATTACTTCTAGGCAAAACATTGCTTGAATGATGTAATAGGTATGACAATTGTCCATCCCATGGAAAATAAATTCCAATAATCTTCCCACTGCATAAAATTGAAGTAATGAAAGGTTTGAGGTTTACCCAAGTAACTGTAAAAATTGTTCGTAACCTAAAATGTGTTGGAGAAACGAAACCTTTAAGTGTAGCTAGATTTAAGAAACACATGGCTCATCAGAATGTAAAAGAACTGCTAGGTCTAGTGTTTCCTTGCATATCTTTGATACAGTCATAGGATGGATATTAATAATTTTAAATTAATTAAAAATAATCAGTCTCGCTTGAAACTTGCGACATAAAATGATATTTCAAATTTACTGTTGGATATAAAAAAGTAAAACTGAAAATGCGTCAGACAGGGCTGCGTCCTGTCGACAATACTCTTTAACATCTATAAGAAACAAGTATTAAGACGTGTGCTGAAAGACTGGCAGGGTGAAGCAGCTATAAGTGGAAAGAAAATCTGTTACTTTGAATAATTTTTGGAAATTTGTTATACTCCTGACACTAAGGGCAAAAACTAGAAATCCTGTAAAATTAGCTGTCATCCAGACCGAGAGCAGAGCATTACCGTTTCGACTGCCGACCGAAACAGCCGTGTGCACAACAACCATCTACCAGTAAGTGCCTTTAAATGAACTTAAATGTGGGGTTTGAGGCAATTGGCAAACGCATCATGAAATGTTAATGTAACTTTAACATTTCTTATACTGATAACAACTGATAACAATTACATACCATTTTATTTTCCGATCCGAATGTAACTTATGTTACACAATGTACCGAATCCGATAACCGTTTTATTTTCCGATCTGAATGTAACTAATGTTACACACCGCACCGAAACCGAAAACCGTTTTATTTAATTTTGCCAAGTTTTTCAGACTTACATTATGACCGTTGATTTATGCCTGATTACTACTGCAAAAAATTGCTTGCTATTGCCTGGTACTTACACACTGCATGTTTTCAGCGCTTACCGTTTTTTGAGCGCTTCTACTGTTTTTTTACTGGTCTCACCGTTTGCCTACTTACCGTTGTTACCGCTTTATTGCTTTAATGCTTAAACCGCGACCGCTCCAAGATAGTACTAATCTAGTAGTTAACTATCCTCTCCGCCTGGTTCCTCGTACTCGTAGCTTTGTATTTCACAAACGTTAAATTAAAACAGAATGACATATATCATAGCGATGGGTCGCTCACCTATTTTTACTGAGCCCGCTCAGTTCGTTCAGCTCACCAAGGTGAGTCGTTCATCGAGAGTCGTTCAGTCACGAGCTATATGAGAACGTCACATATTATGTATAAATCAACAACGAGCTTGTGTCCTGTTTAATCTTTTTACTTTATTTAGTTTATTTAATTTTTGTTCTTTATGTTTGTAGAATGTTTTAAATTTGTTTTATTATAAATAAAAAGTGAAAAAAAAATTATGAACTCTATACATTTATCTTTACGTTATAATTTTGCGAATAGCATGGCAAACTGAGCCGAGTTTGTGGAAGAAATGCATGAGGTAACCTACACTTGCGTCGTTTATGAACGAGTGAACGACTGAACTATAACGATACGGCAAGCTCGTGATCCATTCAAAACTTCCTCAGCTCAGGCTTATCATTCACCACATGTGTGCCGTGTGCCACTCAGGCGCTAGGCTAGCGCTCACTGAACTGCAGTGCGGTACGAACAAAGAGTTTAACAAATAGAGGAGACAAGCTCCATAAGCGTAATGTATAAGCAGCGGGAGGCTGTAGGCTTCTCATCCCTCTCACACGGTTCGTTCTCTCTTTGTCGCATAGTACATGAGGGGTGGTGACGATTGACGACAATTGACGTTATTTGTTGGAAATCAAAGGGCGCCGGTTGCTTTGTAAAACAGTGGAGAGAGAGGGTATGAGGTGTGCCGGGTGTGCGACAAGGACGAAGAGCCTACCGTCTCCAAGGCAACCAAACTGCGACTCCCGGCAAATCGCCAGCTTGTCTTCTCTATGTATTAAACTCTTTGGGTACGAATGGTACGGAGTCGTAATGGCGTATTGAACGAGTTGTATTTTAAATGTGAGTCGTTCGTTCACAGTTCACTGAGGTGAGTCGTTCACTTTGAACGACTCGTTCATGAACGACCCATCACTAATATATTAAGTTTTGTTAATTTTACTGATAATGAATTCCGCAGGAGTATTTTTGGTACATCACCGTTTTTATTGTTATTGTCAATACATTATTTCTAATAAACTTTGTTATTGACTTGTGCGTTTTACTGTTGAATGTGAGTGAAAATCTAATTTACCTTCCAGGCCCCTGTAGGCGAGCGGTGCATCCCTAAAAAGATGAATAAAAATGTTGTAGAACTTCCCAAATAAAGTTGCCGGATTGAAGCCAATTAGTATCGATTAGTGACATTTTAGGGAACAAACAAAACTAAATAACATTTTTTTGTCCTAGTGGTAGGTAATTTGTTATTAACAATGAAATTGCAAAGTAAAAGAAAATGTAAAAAAAATCCATTTGAAAATACGTTTTCTAAGTTAATTGGGCAAAAATAAACAGTTTCTGTCTCTTGTAATGTTTTCGAAAAATGCACTGTTTTTGAGTTATAGGCGATTTAAAGTCCTCGGCTTCTACTGAACTTTTTTTTATGTTTTGTTTCGCAAAATGATCGTTAATACTTACACTTAAACATACTACTTTTTGGAATAAAGCAACTTTTCATTTTCTTCCTGAAATTTATAATCGAAGTATCGCTATTTTTTCTTGCTTGCGCAGAATAGGTGAAATACACAGGTGGCGAAGAACTGATCTGCTAATTTTTGCAAATGACTTCAAATGAATTATTTTATTTAAACAATACAGATTTGAAGATATATAAATATAAAAGGTTAATGTAAGACACTATTTTATAATAGAATATAATAATAAGTAAATCACCAATTTAATCTTTAATTATTCTCTATTTTATTTTCTTTTCTATTTGTATTTTAATCTTCAATTGTTTTTATACATTTTATTTTTATATATTTTTTTCGTTAACATAATTATTGTAAGAGGGAGTCTTATGATAACCAGCTCCAACTGCACTTAAATCAATCCTACTGCAAAGTTCCAATCGTTTTATCATTTGCAAATCATTTCTGATTTTTGCTGCCTTTAATGTTAAATTTATAGCATTGCTGTTAGAACGTACACGTTGAAGATTTGAATTTCCGTTTTTTTTTCCGCAGATAAAACACAACTTACTCCAGTCAAATTCACTTTTCGATGAAAGAAATACTTTTTTATTTGAGTGTTCCTGATTCAAATCAGTTTCAATTAGACGTTTTAACGAACTTGTTTTGCTTTCGTTATCCATAGTGAAATTTAATATATGCTATTTGAAAAAAAAAATGATGAAAACAACAAAAAAGTGAGTTTTTGAATGGTATCTTTCACAAACTTCACTAATAGATAGTTACACCCAATCAATACATTCAAAATGAATTGATTAGACAATATTGCATGGAGTTTACATTAGTTGAATTGTAAAACTACTATTACCAACGAAATTATTGCAGCTTCTTCAAATGGACTCTAGTGTATGAACATTCGCACTGCAGACTGCTTCTATATTCAAACAAATTAAAACAAATGAGTAACGTGGGATGCGCGCGTGATTTGAAGTACGTTCGAATAATTCATTAGAAAAAAAATATTTTATAATTCTTAATTTTCAAACTATTAATTATTTAATTCTTAAATTTATATATGAATAGACCAATACATAGAAAATAAACTCATTGAGATACAAATAATTTAGGTGCCGATTTAACTATAAATATACGCGTATCTGTCTTAGATTAAGCAGCTTTGAAAAAAGTAGAAAGAGAATGAAAATGTTCAGCTTCAACAAGTATAATCTGTTATACTATCACTTTTTATGAATATCTTATTAAAAATATTTTAATATATCAAAAAAGAAATTAGCAGATCAGTTCTTCGCCACCTGTGTATTTCACCTAATCTTCGCAAGCAAGAAAAAATAGTGAGACATGATAAACTTCAGGATGAAAATGAAAAGTTGCTTTGTTCCAAAAAGGAGTATGTTTAAGTGAAAGTATTAAGGATCATTTTGCGACCCAAAACATAGAAAAACGTTCAGTAGAAGCCGAGATATGAATTTTTGAAGTTGTCGACTTTTGGCCATTTTCGGACTTTAAATCGCCTATCGCCCAAAAACAGTGCATTTTTCGAAAACATTACAAAAGATAAAAAGTGTTTATTTTTGCCCAATTAACTTGATGTGTTTTCAAATGGATTTGTTTACACTTTTTTTATTTTGAAATTTCATTGTTAATAACAAATTACCCGCCACTCGGACAAAAAAATGTTATTTAGGTTTTTTGTTCCCTAAAACTTAACTAATCGATTCCAACTGGTTTCAATCCGGTAACTTTATTTGGGAGGTTCTACGAATTTTTTTATTAATACATTGGGTTGATTCTACGGTTGGTTCCTTGTGAAACATTCTTCAATAATTTAAATATACAGGAAAATTATGCTTTTTAATGTTTCAAAAAGTTTTATTAAAACTCTACACGTGTTTCGGCTTATTAGGCCTTTATCAAGAGTACAAGATAATACTGAATTTAAAATGTGTTCCTTATTTATTTATACCTAATGGAAGGTATAAATTATTCAAAGCTTTTAATCTATTTATTACATGCAACTAGTTATATGATTCCTATCCTATGTAAATATACTACAAATAAGTTCTTAATGTTAAATTATTTTTTGTAGAATATTATGACCCATAAATAATGTTTCATCATTAGTTACATTTTTATGCTTTTTGACAGCTTTCATGATCTCAAATTGTTCTAGTAAATCTAACTTCTTTCCTTTATTTTCTGTATGGAGTAATTCGACTTCATTAAAATTAACAAAATGATTATTTTCTATGCAGTGTGTTGACATACCGGTGCTATGTATACCATTCGTTATTGATTTTTAATGTTCAGCGAGACGATTTTTTAATTTACGACCAGTTTGACCGATATATATATATATATATAGCATCGCAGTCATTACATTTTAATTGATATACACCTGTTTTTTCTAATAAATCTCTTTTGTCTTTATTATTAACTAACATTTTCCCTAGATTATTTTTATTAACAGAAATAGTTTTACATTCTAGTTTTTTCAGTTTATGACTAATTTTATCACTAATCTTAGGCCTATAATTAATACATTTATATGTCAGTTCTTTGTGGAGTATCAGCATAAAATTCTTTAAGTAACTTTTTCTTTTGTTTATGTTTTATTAATTTATCTATGAGGTTTTCAATATAACCGTTGTTTCTAGCTATTTCTTTAATGGTGTTCACTTCTTTCATAAAATTATTCTTATTTAAAGGGAAGGTTAGCAGACGGTGGATAAATGAATGAAAAGATGCCATTTTTATTTGTGATGATTGCTTAGAGTTCTTGTGAATGACTGTGTCTGTGCAAGTTGGTTTACGGTAAATGTCAAACTCTAAGCTGTTGTTTCTATTTTTTAAGTTAACGTCCAAGAAGTTTAAACCTTCCTCGTTTTCTATTTCTAGAGTGAATTTTATCGTGAAATGAATTCAGAAGATTTAAGAATTTATTAAGTTGTCTTTCTGTACCTTGCCAAATACAAAACACGTCATCCACATATCTAGTCCAGAAAAATACATTATTTATTAGGTTATTTTCGCAGTTAAACAAACACAGAAAGACAACTTAATAAATTCTTAAATCTTCTGAATTCATTTCACGATAAAATTCAATTCACTCTAGAAATAGAAAACGAGGAAGGTTTAAACTTCTTGGACGTTAACTTAAAAAATAGAAATAACAGCTTAGAGTTTGACATTTACCGTAAACCAATTTGCACAGACACAGTCATTCACAAGAACTCTAAGCAATCATCACAAATAAAAATGGCATCTTTTCATTCATTTATCCACCGTCTGCTAACCTTCCCTTTAAATAAGAATAATTTTATGAAAGAAGTGAACACCATTAAAGAAATAGCTAGAAACAACGGTTATATTGAAAACCTCATAGATAAATTAATAAAACATAAACAAAAGAAAAAGTTACTTAAAGAATTTTATGCTGATACTCCACAAAGAACTGACATATATAAATGTATTAATTATAGGCCTAAGATTAGTGATAAAATTAGTCATAAACTGAAAAAACTAGAATGTAAAACTATTTCTGTTAATAAAAATAATCTAGGGAAAATGTTAGTTAATAATAAAGACAAAAGAGATTTATTAGAAAAAACAGGTGTATATCAATTAAAATGTAATGACTGCGATGCTATATATATATATATCGGTCAAACTGGTCGTAAATTAAAAAATCGTCTCGCTGAACATAAAAAATCAATAACGAATGGTATACGTAGCACCGGTATGTCAACACACTGCATAGAAAATAATCATTTTGTTAATTTTAATGAAGTCGAATTAATCCATACAGAAAATAAAGGAAAGAAGTTAGATTTACTAGAACAATTTGAGATCATGAAAGCTGTCAAAAAGCATAAAAATGTAACTAATGATCAAACATTATTTATGGGTCATAATATTCTAGAAAAAATAATTTAACATTAAGAACTTATTTGTAGTATATTTACATAGGATAGGAATCATATAACTAGTTGCATGTAATAAATAGATTAAAAGCTTTGAATAATCTATACCTTCCATTAGGTATAAATAAGTAAGGAACACATTTTAAATTTAGTATTATCTTGTACTCTTGATAAAGGCCTAATAAGCCGAAACACGTGTAGAGATTTAATAAAACTTTTTTATTAATCTTTTTAGGGGCGCATCGCTCGCCTACTGGGCACACCCGTTTCTTTACTGTAGCTATTCCAGCCTTACTGGTACAGGCTATGTTAAGATGCTAGTGTGGGACCTATAACCCACGTAAAAATTGTAAAGGTGGCGCTCGAGAAAAACCGAATATAACCGAAATAGAGCTCTCATCGCTAAAGTGACGCTTCCACTTGTCTGTGCGCTAGGCAACTGGAAGAAAGTACGTCACAAAACAAATAAAGACTAAAAAGTAAAACATGAAATTATATATAAAAACATATTTTTAAACCAAGCTTTTATTTCAAGAAATGTACTAAAAAACAAAAAATTGTTTTTAAATCCATACATCTAGAAACTAAAAGCTTTAAAGGCGGCCAATTAAGCAAAAGAACTGTGCAATAGTGTTATTTGGCCGCCCACAAAAATTTTAGTTTCCATATGTATGAATTTAAAAAATATTTTTTACTTTTAAGTAGGTACATTTCTTGAAATAAAAGCTTTGTTCTAAAAATATACTTCTTTATATATAATTTTTATACTTAAGTAGGTATAGGTACATTTGGGTTTTCCTTATAATGTGTTTTTATGTATTCGCGGTCTTTCTCATGAAGTAAATAGATAGTAAAACCAAAATCCACACATATCATCTCCGAGAATATATTTTTTTTAAACTTGACATCAATAATTTCTTAAATATTGGTTCAGTTAAATCTCATTTAGTTTGCTTCATATTTTAAGTGCAAAAGCATATCCTGGCATTTAAATCTATTGTAACATCATTATCAGGGTCAGCCAATCAATCAAAAGTCAGCACATTGCAAAAACTTGAAACATTTAGAAAACACGCCAAACATGGTTTTTCTTAAATACTTTGACCCCAACCCAATTATTTTTACTTGTCAACATGATAACTAGAAATAGACAACAAACCGTATGATCTCGCTGGGCGATATACAAAAATGTGGACATTTGATTCACGTAATTTTGCACAAGGTCATCTTAAAGGTAAAATTTGTAGTCAAACAATTCGCAGAAACTGTTTAATGTTTCGATTTGATGTAGTCTCTTCTACCCACAGAAAAACAAATATTTCAATGATGTAAGAATATCACACAGTAAGCGAGACAATATATCTAGACCAAGTCCTTGAATTTTGGCGATCGACAGAATAGTATGCAATTAAATACGCCCTTTTTATTTTGCAATATCTGTTTATGTTAATATTACTATTATTATAAACTCCATCTGAATGATAGATCGACATTGAAGAGAAATAAAGTTTAAAACAATTTAAACTTGTATTAAACACTTTTACTACCTATTAATTTTTTATATTACCTTGCGAAATGTGTGTCAAATAAAGAACATACAATCGGAGACATTTTACAAGCAAACAATAAGGTAGTAGGTTAATTGGATAATTATTTACATTTAATACTGTTGTTTCAGTGACGTCCTAAAGACAATACGATTCAATGAGCAATATGACATTTTATTATATATTTGATTTTCCATTTAGTATCGGTAAAAAATTATTGCTCTCTTCTTTAAATTATATATATTATAGTTATTCGAAGTTATAAAAATATTACAGCAATATTACAGATGAGTAGGTGTCGCAGTACGTCGTCGCGCAGTGGGACATACTGTAGTGTTCCACCCAAATCAACTTATAGATCATGAGATTATAGATTTTAAGAAGCGTTTCTTTTAAATATTCGTTATGAAATTCTCTATCAATCCCTCTATAGTCCACGGAAATTAGCCAAAAAATATAGCACTACTGCATAGTTACTTTGCTCAATTGAGCAACCCAAAAGCTTCTGGTAACCGGGTGTATGAATTTAAAAAAAATATTTTGACTTTTTAGTACAGCATTTTCTAATAACAGCTTTTTCTTAAAAATATTTTTTTATATACTTTTATTTTTTAATTTTTAATCTACTTATTTTACATACAAACAGAAAGACAAATCCTTTTCATTTGATACCCATGGCAAGGGAGTTGTGAAGAAAAAGATAATTTGCCATTCTAGGGCGTCCGCCATATTTGATTTAGAATGACGTTACATAGTTTATCATATCTTTCTCGTCAAACCCTTTCATTTAATACCCATATCAAGGGTGCTATGAAGAAAAAGGCGATCCGCCATCTTGGTACGTCCGCCATATTGAATTTAGAATGACGTCACATAGTTTATCATATCTCACTCGTCAAGCCCTTTCATTTGATACCCATATCAAGGGAGTTGTAAAGAAAAAGGCGATCCATCATCTTGGGACGTCCGCCATATTGAATTTAGAATGACGTTACATATCAATGGGATTGTGAAGAGAAAAGCGGTCCGCCATCTTGGGACGTCCGCCATATTGAATTTAGACTCCACCTAGTTTATCGCATTTTACTCGTCAAACTCTTTCATTTGGTATCCATTTCAAGAGGGTGGTAAAGGAAAAGGAGATCCGCCATCTTGGGACGTCCGCCATATTGAATTTAGACCGATAATGGCTATACTATGTTGCATTTTCACCAGACCTATATATGTGTGCCAAATTTCAAAGCTCTAGCTTAATTAGAAATTCAGATTGCAAGATTTGACCCAAACACACATTGTTAAAGTTAAATAAAAGCTTTTAAAAAGGAGGAAATCTGGACAAAATTAGTAAAAATCTGAATTTTTGCACAGACGTTCTTTGAGGTGTCCCAAATTCAAATCCACAAAAATCACAAAAATCCCAACATGGCTATTCAAGATATTGAAGGTCAAAGGTTTTTTGCAAATATCTCGCGCCCTATGCATCGGGTGCCCATGAGGTCAACGTGAAAGTTGTAGAGAATTAAATTGTCAACAAGGTGCCTTTTTCATTTTTTCCAAATCCCCCCCCCCCCTTTTCGAGATATTCGAGGTCAAATTTTCAAAAATATTGCAACGTATTTCCACCTCTTAGGAAACACCCTGTATGAATCTGTGGGTTCTAAATAATTTTAGCAAGGGGTAAACCACTAACACTTTATTTAATAATTTACTAACCATACAATACTTCAAAATAACCTTTACACTTTGGTTATTCGATATTTAACCTCACTTTCGTTACCGAACGTCTCTTTCCTAAAACTTCTCCTTAATAAACTTCTCCCTCTGCGCCGGTAATCCCGCCTTATATACTCTGAAATTGCCTCTAGATCAGTCAAGAATCTTCTCCCATCACACTCTAGAAAAATCTATCTCTTTCTAAAAGTTTCCAGTCACTCACTATTAGGCATAGGCGTATCAATTTCTAGTTTCAAGGGGGTGTAATACACAACAATATGGTTTTTCGGGAATATCTCACGCCAAAAAAATCAGACAGCAATAAAGTTAACATGAAAGTTGTAGAGAATTCAATTATCTAGAAAATTGGTATTTTGCATTTTCCCCAAAAATTGCTTTCCGTGAAAATCTCGTTCCCTATTCATCGGACGTATCGGGGTATAAGAAGCAAGATATTTGCAAGAAACTGTTTTTTTAAACTTCGACCTTGAATATTTCAAAAAGAGCAATAAACTGAGAATGGAGATAAGACTTATATACGGGTATTGTTCGTGTCATCACAAGTGCATGAAGCTTCATGAGTAAAAATTATACAAGGAGCCAAGTAACGATTAGCTTTATCCACCTGCAAAATTGCATGTCTAGCATGGTCTCCTGATGGCAGATGATGTACCCGCTTTAAGTGGTATAGGTATAAGCTTTGCCCATGTAGTATGTGGATTACTCTTATCTAACGAATTTCAAGTTGGAAGCAATTCTTCGTGAGCTAGTACCAGGACTCTCTTCCACAGTTCTTTACAGATGTCTTGTAGATAAAAATTCTTGCCTCTTCGACAAGTCTGAATTTTCTGCGTTGTCCGTTATATTCTTCCGATTCCAAAGCATATATTTCATAATCATGGATTGTCAACCGTCGGAATATAATATTTACACATCATATTACAGACATTAGCACCTGTACAAGCTGTACATTTTTAGTCGAATGGTCGCGGGTTCGAAACACAAATAGGTTGAATGTATTCATTCCATAAGTGTTTCACCAACAAAGTTGGGATCATAAAATTGAAAGTGTCTAAAATTAATATTTGCAAAAAAACTGCGAAGAATATGCTATAGCATTAGCAAGAATTACATACGAAGTTCAATAACATGTACTCTAGTTTAAATGTAATAAGGTAAGGTTCATCTGTAGAGAAAAGTATATCGAGATAGTTTCAATTTTTGTTGTCCATGTCGGTCATGGCCTTGAATGATATTCAACCATTAATAATTCATGAAAAAAATACGCAAAGCTTTTTCGTTAGACGCTCATTTATCAACTCGCAAACATAAATTTCTCTGGACAGACAGACGACAAACACGTGTCGTAGATAAATCTATAAATTCAAGTGTGGATTTTATTTACAATTTTACTATTTTATGGCTTGATAAATTTTTATTAATGTTATAGTGAGATGTTATTGTGTAATAGACCTTGCAAAATACTTAAAGGTAAATTATGCGAAAACCTACGTTAGACTATGACTAAATTGATTAAATTGTAATTACTTACGTTTGTCAGTAGTGGCATAATTACTAAGTTTGGTTTTTAGGATGTTTTCAAATTTATCAATTTTGATAAAGAAATTTGAGGGATACAATGCTTGATACCGAGCGTATTAAAACATGTTGCAAAATACGGAAATTATTATAGGCTGGTGCTAATACCTTTTTGAAAAAATAATGATTAATAGGCAAACACCAACCGAAAAATTTAGTTAAGGTTACAACTAAGAGAAAAAACAAAAATTAAAAACGAGATAAAGATTTGTGAAATGGGGGTACTCTTTAGGGGTTGAAAGTGGTTGTTTGCGATTTTCGTCGAAACGTGACCTCCTAGCGGAAAATGTTCTTCACAAAAGTTGTAGATAGTAGAAAAATCTAAAAATTTCATGTAAGACATTTTTCAACATAAGCTTAAATTTGTTGAAGTGTCTACTTTAAAACGGTCTATATATGTTGATGGTTTATTTTTCATGAAACCGCTTAAATTTGAAAAACAAAAAATGCCCTTACGGATCACGAATTTTTCAATATTATATACCTATTATTTTCAATTATTTTTTATTATCTTTGAATATTATGGATTAAATTTCAATGGCAGAATTTACTTCAATGTAATATTACTAAAGTTAAATGAATTTAATTGAAGAAAGTGAGGAAAAACATTCTGAAACTTGACTTTTCCATGGCAATATACCGTACCGTACTGAAAGTCGTAAGCTAGAGTTAAGACTCGCTGACCCAGTGTGCATTTTTATTAACGTGTATTTTACCATTTTTTTAAATACGTAATTACTAAGTATAACAATTAATTTATTGATATTTTTTTTACAAATTTCGACTCGCTTCATCTTCAGAAAAATATTGTTTTGTCATCTTTTTACAAAAATAAAAAATTGAAATGAATTTTAGATCTTTTGCCTTGTGGTTGCTCTTCTCCTTCACCATCAACAAAACTTTCAAATTCCGGAGGATCTTCGAGGTTATCGACGTCTTCTAGCTCTTCAATTTCAATATCAAGACTTTGCTGGCTCGTCATCAATAATCTCTTCCGAATCACTACGTTTTCAAATATTCCTTTGTCTTTATTTGAACAGTTTTCATGACAATGACTGCATAAATTGGTGCATGTTAAGCCGTGTTTTAGGCAGCAATATCTTTGTGTATTACAACCACTTTCACAGTTACAGATAATACTTTTTAATCATTTTTCGGGAATTAAGTCTGAACTGTCTGGGATAATAGATGTTCGTTCCAGCCCCATTGCTTAGCTTTTTTGGTATCGAGCTCGTTGTCCAAATAACTTATAGGAGTGTTGTGCAGCTGCTCCGTCAGTAGGAGGGAAGTTTTTCCAATTTGAAAGTAGATTTGTTAGTTGCCAGTTGATAATGCTCAAATCTTAATTAACAACAACATATTGTCTAAATGTTATTTGTGGCATTATCTTTTTTTTCCTTCTTCAATTCTTTGGGACCTCCTGTCACATAAATATATATGTTTTCTTTTTAAGCGGTGCTCCTGGAATTTACAAAATACCACAATTAACCAATATGTTACTGTTAAATAACCTCTACGCCTGTGACTTTTACGTCAAAGGATCAGTCAAAGGTTGCTTTTTTTAAATAAACAACACAAATAAGTATAAAAACTTGAAATTAAATATGATAAATACACAGCTCTAAGAATGTTTGTTATATTTAATATCCATAGATACTTACTATTTAGATAGAACTGTTGATATAGTTAACAGTTTTTTTTAGTTTTTATGCAATGTTAAGTTTGTGAAGTTCTTCTTTTAACATTGGCAACCAACTTGTACAGACATCTACGGAACAATTCGACACACATCTATCCCCATTCAATAATATTATCGCGGATTCTTTAATTTTTCTTTTTTTGCTATTTGCCTCTTTTGTTAAAATTTTTGCCGAGTCCCAGTTTATTCTATGTCCATTCTCCCAAGCATGTACGCAGATCTTGGACCTCTCAATTTCATTTTTTCTTATGTAATTTTGTGTTCGCCCAATCTTACACTAAAAGGTCTGGATGACTCACCCACGTATTGTTTGTTGCAGTCACAAGGAATACTATAAATGCAGTCTTTTGAATTTTGCTCGTGGTTCTTCGGTTCCGTCTTTGTCAGAATAGATCTTAAAGTGTTGAGAAGAGGTTTATCAAGGAAGCTCTTATAAATAACCAATACCGTGGGGGTTTTGTCGATAAAACCTTCATAAATATTGAAAATAACAATCAGGTACGACAAAAACCTGAAAAACGTTACACAGCGTTAATTCCTTATGTATGCGGATTATCCGAAAAGTTGCGCCGCATCGGAGATAGATTTGATATTAGGACGGTATTTCAAACAAACAACACTTTAAAGATCTATTCTGACAAAGACGAAACCAAAGAACCACGAGCAAAATTGAAAAGACTGCATTTAAAGTATTCCTTGTAAGTGCAACAAACAATACGTGGGTGAGTCATCCAGACCTAAATTCAGAGGTCCAAGATCTGCGAACACGCTTGGGAGAATGGACATAGAATAAACTGGGACTCGGCAAAAATTTTAACAAAAGAGACAGATAGCAAAAAAACAAAAATTAAAGAAGCCGCGATAATATTATTGAATGGGGATAGATGTGTATCGAATTGTTCCGTAGATGTCTGTACAAGTTGGTTGCCAATGTTCGAAGAAGAACTTCACAAACTTAACATTGTATAAAAACTAAAAAAACTGTTAACTATATCAACAGTTCTATGTAAATAGTAAGTATCTATGGATATTGAATATAACAAACATTCTTAGAGCTGTGTATTTATCATATTTAATTTCAAGTTTTTATACTTATTTGTGTTGTTTATTTAAAAAAAGCAACCTTTGACTGATCCTTTGACGTAAAAGTCACAGGCGTAGAGGTTATTTAACATCTAGAATGTTGATTTCTTTTCCACTGTTATTAATATAGTGTATAGTTAATTTACCAACAAAAATGAAGTAAAACATTTTTTGGAAAAACATTCCTCTTTTCGCCGCTGCAATTCGTTACATATTGAGAGTTGTAAAAAAATTTACATACTAGGAATTGTTGAACATGTTAGGAATGAAACATATTCTTTATAGGATTTTGCAAACAGCGGAAAGAAGAACTATCTATGAGAACTAAAGGAAAAACTATATATAAAAATATTAATGAAATCATAGAGTATATAGGCTCCAACACTAGTTAGCTAATAGATAGGTGAAGATCTGTTGTTTTTTATCAGTCAATGTCAAATATAAATATTTCATACTTATTCATGGATATTGTCTTAGTTTTGCATGGAACATCGTTATGAGTGGCTTTGGGTTTTTCTGATGAGTCCACAATAAGGACGAAAAACGTTTCAAAGGCTAAGCATTTCCAAGAAACTGAATGAGATTTTATCAAAATGTAATTCATTAGAATGAAAAAATTTTTGAAGACAAGGTACGTAAAATTAATTTCAGGCCTTTGTTCTCATTTCTAACTAAATTTACATATCGTGCGGGATCATGTAGATACTAGTTTAACCTGCCCAGCCGTAGGAGACTATGTTGGATGCTAGTGTTAAAATGAGGATGGCAAATAAGAATTTTTACTTGTTAGCATAACCAGAAGTCAGGTTATCGAAAGAATGCAAAGATTTCATTAATATTTTTATACATAGTTTTTCCTTTAGTTCTCATAGATAGTTTTTCTTTCCGCTGTTTGCAAAATCCTATAAAGAATATGTTTCATTACTGTTAGCAAACAAATAATAAATAATTCACTTTTAAACATGTTAGGAATTTTATCTTCTTCGATTTGTCATTTTTGTTTTAAGATCAACCGTGGAGGAATTTTTATCACCTTATATCCAAGATGGCGGCTCGCGCCCCCCCTCCCCAAAGTCTAAAACTTGGATTCTTTGTCAGAGCCCCAACAAAAACATATATGTGTAAGTCATTTCTGTCCCACCTTTTGTAGGGCAAACATTTCTAATACCTGGATTAAAAGAATACTGAATATTATTAAAACTTAATCTATTTTGAAATGCGTATAATACCTTGCTGAACACCATGTGCGACAATGTACATACATTCATAGATAAATATATGCCTATTAATTTTTTACAAATCATATGAATGGGATATCTAGTACACTTGTAAATAGAACAAACTATATTGCATTATGAAATAATCTGTAACAACTTTAATAAGTTAGATAAATGCAAATGCCAACATGTTGCTATATTTGTATTTGTCAGATTTTTCAACAGCTGTTTTATTGCTGCTACAATACTAGAAAGTATAAATCGCAACATTATTTCAAAAAATTGTCTAGAACTCGTCGTAAGTCGTATAAACGTAGTTTTATGCATTTATTTAACATTACAGGTCGTCTTCTTCTCCTTTCTAATAAATTATTTAATTGCAGATAATTCTTAAGTAACTAAAGAAGCAAGACGAAGTTTTACTGAAATGCAAGTAGTTTTATGCTGTTTCGTGACAAACTGAAAATTTTTGGGCGTTAAGTCTAAAGTTAATTATTTCACATAAGTAGTTAAACAAAATCACATTTGAAGTATTTTTCCACTGGAAGGTAATTCCCTACTTCACTTCTACAAGGTTTTATGTAACTTTTTTTTTTTAATTTCACAAGTAGTGTAACATGTTGGTAATGAAGTTTGAGAAAAGAATCAAGGTGGCAGCACTAACCAGAGCCCAGTTATACTTAGAATAATTTTACATTATCAACAACAAGGACGATTTTCAGAAACTTTAGTCACAAAACTTTATTCTATGCATCTTTTGAACAATTTAGAAGCATTTATAAATTTTCAATCAATTTTGTGCTAACGTACATTTTTTACGATAAACTGGAGTAAAGAGAAAAACAATTTTTAATATTTTGTTATATTTTAGTATGATTACTTATCCACGTAAAGAAATGTTCCTTTAAATTTCAGTTGGATAAAAGTTTTGTAATTTCATATATTGTCTTGTGGATTTTGAAATGTTTTTTAGATGCCGCCATAGAGCGAATAGGCGGGCATGGGCAAATCGGCATGTGAATTGGGGTAATGCAGAGTGGAGCCATTGTTTATTTACTGACGAAACAAGATTTAATTTGTTTCGATGGCCGAATGTTAGTTTGGAGAAGGCCAAATCAGCGATATTTAGAGGAAAATATGGCCCCCCAAGAAGCATTTGGTGGCGGAGGTGTTACAGTGTGGGGAGGTATCATAAGAAATGGTAAAACCGAGCTATTCATTACCAACCAAACCATTAATGCTACTGTTTATCAGGAGGAAATTTTGGAACCTATTGTTGTTCCTTTTGCTCGACATTACGGCCCAGAAATTCTATTGGTGGATGACAACTCTCGACCTCACAGAGCGCGAAGGATCACAAAGTTTTTGCAGGCACAAAACATCAATAGGATGGACTGGCCTGCAAAGTCTCCGGATCTTAATGTCATCGAACACGTTTGGTCTTATTTAAAACTTAAAGTAAGATCTCTTGATGTACCCCCTGAAACCTTAGAAACGCTCAGTGAGGCCATTCGTGAAGAATGGGAGAATATTCCACAAGATTTTATAAATAATCTTGTGGATACTCTACCAAATCGATGTCGGGAAGTAATATTCCGAGCAGGAGGACCAACAAAATATTAGCTTCTCTTTTTTTTAATTAATGTACCTAATTTTAATTAGGTAATTTTAGTTTAAGTTTAAATTAAATTAATTTTTAATTTTTTAGTTAAATTTTTTTTCAGTTATTAAAAATTACCAGAATTAGAATTATAATTTTTTTTAGAATTAACTTTTGGTCGTTGTTAAGCATTGTATATTGTAGAATTTAATGTAATAAACTTATTCTTGTCGCTACGTTTTTGTTTATTATCGACCCGGTATAATGTGTAAATTTCAACCCTCAAATAAAATGCTTAGACCATAGAAAATCTACGTAAAATAAGGATTCCAAATCCGCAAAAATCATCAAGAACCGTCAATCCAATGTCAAGTTATAGCATTTTAAAGATTTCGGTATCCAAATTTTATGTTGAGTAGTGTGTACAAGGCCTAAGGGCCTTAATCCAAAAACTGACAAAACCGTCTAGAGATATTGATGTTACCTTAGTAAGGAACCATATTGCAACGACCAAAAAATTTTTTTGCGGAAATTTCACTCATACAAACTTTTTGATTTTTTGCATGACTTCATTGATCACCCCGTATATAATAAACTTATGATCCTACGATAAATATACGTCATGCAGCTTAATCCGAAAAAAACTAGCTCTTAAAATTTGCAAGTCGCGTTCAAAAATTTGCATTCCTGTTGAAAATATTGAACTTTAAATTTTGCCTAAAAGTCTCTATGTGTAAGTTCGAGTCGCCAGCAGTTTATTTATTTAAATGTATTTATTTTGCATATTTGCTCTATCACATTTTTAAACTTGAAATCAAAACAATTCAATAATACAATTTATTTATTTAACTTAAATTTCTATAAAGGACCCCGTACATCAAAAAGGGGATTTCTGCCCCCGTCAAATTTAATCTAACCCACGTAAAAAGGTTCTTCTCAACCCCCTGAACAAATGTTCAAATACAGCCAAGGTCTGAAATGGTCATCGTTTTGGAGCCATAAAGATTGTTTAAATTGAAAAAAAATAAGTCTAGGTTGTCAAATATTATACTGCAAATTGACAAAGTTATCTTGTCGTAATGACTGAATTCTATTGCTGTTTCCGTAGAAACCAATAATAAAACAACAAAATATTCAGTTTCATTTCACACTTGTTTTTTTATTTTTCACTTGTCAATAAACTAAATACATCAAGTAAAATATAAAACAAAGCGACGCCACTGTGTATTCCAGAACACCATCAAGCCTACGGCATCTTGGTTCAGACGTTCGTGACGTCACACCGGGGCTTTATCAGCGAACAGACTTTAAAACAAATAATGTACCACCTACCTATACCTAACTAAAAACTATTAATCCAGGGCCCAACAATGAATTTACAGAAAAGAAATAGCCAGTGAATATAAATCATTTGTTACCTTTCAAAAGTTTATTTTTTGTGTCACGGGTTATTAAAATTTTTAATTTAACTTTATTTTTCACATTTTTTTATTACAAGATTAACTTAAACCTGTCAAGTTCAAAATATTATTTAAAACTGTTTAAGTAAATACATTTCAGATCAACATT
Source organism: Stenurella melanura (assembly GCA_963583905.1). Lineage (NCBI taxonomy): Eukaryota > Metazoa > Arthropoda > Insecta > Coleoptera > Cerambycidae > Stenurella > Stenurella melanura. The sequence continues at coordinate 40,883,372 of OY757310.1, read as the reverse complement.
AATTTAATATGTGAAATAACACCGGATCCTCCGCCATTTCTTAGAACACGACGTCCGCTACACTGAGTGTTTAATAAGGAAACCTGAAAATCTTGGAAACGGCATACCAGATTTCCACCAAACATGGGTAAGATCCATCTCGCAAATACCAACTTTTGAAATTAAAAAATTGCATTGAAATCGGTTCAACCATTTTGGAGCTAGGGTGCCACAGACAGGCAGACACACACAGACAAAGGCTTCCTTTTTGCTTCGTAGGTTAAGAATGAATAAAATTTTCTTAAATGTTATTTGTGGCATTATCTTATTTTTTTCCTTCTTCAATTCTTTGGGACTTCCTGCCACATGTATCTTTTCTTTTTAAGCGGTGCTCGGGGAATCTACAAAATATCACAATTAACCAGTATGTTACTGGTAAATAACCTCTACGCCTGTGACTTTTACGTCAAAGGATCAGTTAGAGGTTGCTTTTTTAAAAACAACACAAATAAGTATAAAAACTTGAAATTAAATATTTCGCCGACGTTTCGGAAATCTAATCCGTTTCCTTTTTCAAGGCTTTTTTTGAAAAATCTATTTTGCGGTATATGATAAATACACAGCTCTAAGAATGTTTGTTGTATTCAATATCCATAGATACTATACTATGTAAATAGTAAGTATCTATCCCCGAGCACCGCTTAAAAAGAAAACATACATGTGGCAGGAAGTCCCAAAGAATTGAAGAAGGAAAAAAAATTCTTATTTAATCAAATTATTACCCCAAGGATATATAACATCATTTTAACAAATTTAAATTATTAATCAATTAAATTAAAACTACAATAATTATAGTGAAGAGTTTAGTTGAAGATTCTGAAATACAATAATCATAATTGATTAATAATGAGGCGAACAAATTGCCTAACATTAAGCGTACATAAAAAATACTGACACTAGGTCGTCCATTATACGCAAATGAATATGATAATTAATAGTCCCACTGGGACAATGAAATAAACGTATTCGAACTAATTATAAACTTGCAGTTTGAGGTGCTAATTATAGCATGTGCCAAACCTACAATTCGTATTGTAATAAATAGCCACTCTACATTTATTGCATTTATTTATTAGCGTTTTGCTCATTACATTGACATGTTCGAACAGAGAGATATCAAATTCAGGTTAACCCGATACAGTCGGCTTATAAATATGGATTTGTGTAGCCGCTATGTGTTATGTGTAATTATTTATTTAAATAGGACAAGACAAAAATCCATTATCTCATAGTCATGCGTGCATTTGCAACGGATTGGTATTCAGTGTATTAATATTTATAAATATTAGTCCGATATGGCTAATGTTAATGCAGTTCATACTTTGTACGGGAGGGATTAGTTTTATCGAGAGAAGAAAAAAGCAGAATAGTTGTATATATGCTACTGTAATTGATAATATAGGTTTTTAATGTTATTGGTCCAGTTTTTACATTAATAACATGCATTGGTAATTTATGTTATTATCAACAATAACTAGTAGTTCTTATGATTTCTAATTGTTTTTGGAAATATCTATGCACTAAAGAGTGGTGATATGAGCGTTTTGGAGGTCGTCTTATTCGCGTCCTTCCATCTGTTTTCCCTGGACTATCAACTGTTCTATATTGAAGAGATGTCCAGGGAAGTCGCAGCAAACACCAGGATGTGCCCATTTTTGTTGAAAACATTTCAAAAAGTGTAGTAAATAGTTTTGGGTTAAATGCGTGTAGTGGAAAGCAAGAGAATATTTAGAATCCTGTTTTCTCTGTTTTTCTTAAATATCTCGATTGTATAACCCGTATCGCAATAAAGAAAGAGACTCAAATTATTATTCACAGTGAAATTGCGAAGACTAAATTTTCCAAAACTTTTTGGTCAATATGCCAAGTCGCAAAATATGAAGACATTTTAGGGAGGCCATTTTGAAACAATGGACGCAACTTGAACAATAATGCACATTTGTTAACAAAACTTTAGAAGAATATACCCCTTGTGGAGTTAAACCATTAAGCCAAGTTTCGAGTCAAAATGTTTACAATAACTCCCAAGGAACAATTGCAAAATCGAAAATCGAATCGTCGATTGTTTTACGGGCATCAAGTCATACATCAAAAATTTGTCTTTTAGATTATAGTTGTCTTTGTTCTTCATGGTGGTATAAACAAAAATAAATTTGGAATTTTTTCAAAACAAATTTTATTCAATTTTGCTATTTTCTTTAAAAAAAAATTAATTTTACTCATCAGTGTTTTGCCCAAAAATAAATATTGATAAATATTAAAATTATTTAAAAAAAGGATATGACATTTTTTTGCATTATGGCCATTTATAAGCAAGCTGAGAGACATAATGACTTGAACATTTTTTCGGTTTTAAAACTTTTAAAATTAATTTTTATTTATACCACCACAAATAACATAAAACAACTATAACCTGAAATACAAATTTTTGATGTACGTTTTGATACTCCAAAACAATAGACGATTCAATTTTCGACTTTGCAATTGTTTTTTAGGAGTTATTGTAAACATTTTAACTTGAAACTTGGCTTGATGTTTTAACTCCACAAGTAGTATATTCTTCTAAAATTTCATTAGAATATGTGCATTATTGTTTCTAGGCAATTTAGACCCTTGTATTTACTCTAATATAACTATAGTTGGTTTGATTTCGTAAACTTTTTATAATTCCAGTATTTGACGTTTTGACTAAAGTACTAATGTTACTCGCACAGCACTTACTGAATAAAACTTACGTGGTGTGTCTCTTGATTTTACCAACGGTTTTTTACCAATGGTCTTTATGGCTAAATAAAGTTTTGTTTTATTAATCATGTGCTCAACAATTCAGGTAAGTTGCTTTACACGGAAGTTAAAAATACTTTACCAAGCCATGAACACTCTACTCTTACATAAGAAATGAGTAACACCAGTAATTAATTGTAATTATAGGTAAGTATATACATTTTTGTGAAGGTTTGATATGAATTCATGATGTTATTAAATGAACCTTGATTAATTATATTCACTAATTACCTAGAGTTTACTAAACAACAATTTGTTTACATTTAGTTTATATATTTTAGAGGCTCAACTCTAGAGTGATATTCCATCTTGATAGGATGTCCTTATGTTATTCACCCCATGTAAAATTAGGAAATATTTTGGATCATCGTTCATTAGATTTATCTTTAATATCTAGCCTTTTAAGAAACGCTTATAAGATATTGGTATAATTTTTGCACTCTCATCTCTCATCTGAAGAAGCCACTGGGGAGTTGATTTATCTTCGTCGAGGACAGACGTGTTGTATGTGACGCTCTCGAAATATCGCAAAAGGAATCGGTTAAAATTCCATTAAAAGCGATAAAATTTAAGTAATCGATAGATTTAAAAATTCCACGTAAAATTAAGTGTAGTAATAGAAAAATAGAGCACGCAACAAATTAAAAAATTGAAAATTTCTGTAAAATATTTTAATAGTATTAAATAAAGCAGACAAGTGTAAGTGCAGTGTCTCTACCTACACCCAATACGGTCGTCTTGAAAACCCTTTTAAGTGGTTTATGACGAGAAGGAAAGCTGGGCAATAATAGTGTCAAAATGAGTCACATGTTTACAAAGCAATCTAGACATACTAGCTGTGTTGTGACTTAAAGTAATTGTGTGCAGAGGGAATTTTTTAAGCGGACGAAATCAACCCAAGAAAGGAAAGAAAACGAAACTGCAACCTCAGGATCAGACGTTACAGAGAGATAAGCTATAAATTATTTTATTTTATTTGATTTTTATTTATTTCATTCTATTTTATTTTATTCTATTCTTTGATTACTTTAATAACTTTACCAACTTAATTCCTATCAATTCAATGTATTAATTCAAAACGTTATTTTATACAATTTCTTATTAATCTCAAAACTGAGCCTTTGCTGAATGGGGGACAGGTAATAAAATAGAAAAATACACGAAATTGGAAAACGAGAATTGAAACTAATTAATAAGTTGAAACTAATTACTACCAATATGCAGGGTGTACAAAATATTCTCTCGGGCCTCTTTCTTATAACCCACTGTAAAAAGCTCTCTTTTACCTCAACTTTCTTCCGCCTTCCAGGGCACTTCCTTGAACTTCCACCATAAATGGATATTTACCTGTGGAACAGTTAATAAATAAAAGCCTCTGCGGCGAGCGAATGTATGTATATCTGGGCAGACAAACGAAGTGAACGCAAGCTAGCAGGAGGAGGTGTAGATTCAGAAACAGAAGAAACAGAATACTTAGAAGAAGAATAACTAAGGAGATGATGGTAGATGGAAATTTAAAAGAAGCATGGAAACTAAAAAGAAGCATCTTGCAACGCCTACACTTCCCATCCGATGATGACAGATGGAAACTAAAAAGGAAGCATGGAAACTTAAAAGAAGCATCTCACAAACACCTACACTTCCCATCCTATATTTATACCCCATGCGTCATGTGGCTCTCGTTACTGACAACAAGCATGTCCCATGTCCAACCCAGCGTATGCAGCCGATCCGGCGTTATAGAAAATATCCACGGTTTGGTTCCAGCACGCGGTTTGACCGTCTGTTGGGCGGGTTCGGCGGACGACCGACCTGCGTGTTCAAACTAACCGCCAGGCTGGATACCCGGAATCGGCAATGCTCACCTTAACGCTTTCAAATCAATCAATCAATCATCACCTGAAGAAGCCACTGTGTGGCGAAACAATTTTATGTTATAAATTAAAATTCGTGAAAATGAAACAATTAAAATTGCGTTTGTGTTCGTTTGTATCATTTTTAATCGGTTAATTTTGCAAGAAATCAATTCTAATTAAGTATAGCTACAAGAGAGGTTATTAGAGATTAGATTAGATTTTAGATGGAGGAGTTGGCGATTGGCCTTGCCTACTGCGACCAGTATAGGTCTATTGTAGTACTCCATTTTATACCTTAGGGCTCCTTATCCAGACATGGTCCTCACAAGACTTCGAGCCTGTTAATAAGGAGCTCTTTGGTAAAGTTATCAGTCCTTGTTTTTATTGTCTCGCCAAGTCTCAGTCTCAGTTCAGCTCATGACATAGACTGACGTACCTGAATGAGAACTCACCCATCCATGCGCGCTGGACCCGACCGACGTAGCTTAACTTCGCCGATCTAGTGCCCGCACCTAAAGCGGTGACAGTACAAGAAACTGAGATTATACTCTAAGACACTTTTCAAACTGATTTGTACTTTTGTTAAGTTCTCAAATTGCTACTGAAAATTGCTATAAGCCTTCTTCAGTTGGTCTGTATGTACGAAAACACTCTACAGATCGCAATCCTTAACGGACCTACTTAATTTTTTAAATCGCTTCGTCTACTACCCTAATAATACCCCATTGAATTTCATAATGATCCATCGAATAGTTCAATTACTATAAATAATTATTTGATACTTCCGTTCTTTCCTGTTTAAATGAGCTTTATGTAATTATTATCAACAAGATTAGAAAAAGTAGGACTTCAACGTTTTACAGACCTTGTAATGTTTCTTTCCTTACCTGATGGAATCTTAAGATAACCTTTGTGTTCTGCCTCTTTCAAATTTACCCACAATTAATTATATGACCAAAATAGTTCTCACCAGATAAATTGTTGAATTAACAAAACAATTTTTTAAATTCATTCATTTATATGCATTTACATAGAATACTTAATAAAACAAATTTTGATAAATGATTGATCATATTTGATTTTTAAACCATGTATTAGTAAGCCATAAATATTAAAATCTAGTTTACAATATAAATCTGGGATTAACTATTGTTTCCATTGTATAGTCAATGTAATAATCTTTATTAATTTTCCATTCCATTAATTGTCCATTCATCATAAAATCAAATTTGACAGGCACCAGACAAGTGTTTACGTGTTTATAAGCAAATACTTTCATTTTGCGTATTTATAAAAAGTTAACATTATTTCATGAATTTTATTTTACTCAAAGAAACTTTTCATTAGAAGCAATAGAAAGGAACTTCTCCAACACGTAAATATATTTTTGGTTCAAATATTGCACGGTTTTGACTATAGTAGTATTGATGTGAAATAAATTGTTTAAAATGAACTAGCAAAAAAATGTTTATTTATATTTAAGAACAAAAATACAATTGATTGTAAATGAACATAAGAAACACATTAATTAAAGATAAACACATTTAAGAACAGTAAATAATGGTCTCACAATAAATATAAACGAGTACCAGTTATACAGTCGACCAACTATTTGTAGAATACCACTTGTTTGATTAACATTTTGTTCCAATGCAGCAGAATTCACTGGTGTCACTGGCATTAAATAAGACATACCCAATAATTAATATAGGTATATGTAGTCAGCAACGTCGCATTTCTGTGTATAACATGACATTTTACGCACCCATGGTGGTCACTCTATATGACAGATATGAAGTATTTTATTATGCAAGTTGCAAATTCGCTCTGAAACTGAACATAATCTACTGGTATCATTCGACTGTGAAACTCATGGTGACCTAGGTATCACGTGTATGGTGGCTAGAAACTAACAAAAAATGTTTTAAAATGTTTTCTTAAAATGTTTTCTTAACCGCTTCTCAAGTCACCGAGGTAACTCCTTGAAAATCCAGAATGATTTTGTGTAAGGTAAAGAGAAACGAGGCCCTACAGTTTATAGTGGAGTCCGTACCACATCTTGGGGATAATTTTATAATTAAAATTATTTCGCGGTGAGCAGGGATCGAACCTGCTTCGCTAGGTATACCAGTATGCAAGCTAGACGCGCTAAACCACTGAGCTACCGTCCCAGTACAAGTGAAATTGCAGAAATTGCAACGTTTTCCTTGTTTGCGAATTATAGGGAAAATATGTTCCTGTTCTACAGTAGCTATTGAAATAATGCTAGACCTACTTCCTCTACATGTATTGGTGAGGAAAGAGGCAGCACTTAGTGTCCTAAGATTGCAGATATTCAGATTCAAACCAGGCAATCTGGTTGGTCACCTAGAAATTTTGGAGCTATTCCAACTGGAATCCATGTATAATCCTACGGGCTCAATGTCAACCAAGCAAGACAATGACTGTCACTTTGATATAATGATTGAAAATCGTCAAACAAGCAGGATCCAAGAATGTAGTTGGAGAAATGGTCCCTCATCTATTAAAGAGATAGATCTAAGATGGCTAAAGAGGTAAGTCTGGCCATAGTGGGGCCTAATTGCATTCTATGTAATGCTCAACCAACTTACATGCATTTATGCTATAGATCTGTATGCCAAGGAGTACATAAACAAAGGCATTTGAAGTGTAAGGATCTACATACTTCAGATAGTCAAGCAGCATTAAAGACTCTGAAGCTTTCAATGCCTAAGAATACAGGCATACTCTGAAGCAACTACTACCTACCTACTTTAATGTAAGTACCAGCGCACGCGGGTTTAGAACGTAATGAATTAGTTGACAGCCCAGCAAGAAGTTGTTTCAGGTCCAACTGTTTCGTGATTTATCTCTAAGTAACGCGTAATGCAAAGGATTCTAAAATTGAAAAACGGGCAGAAGAAGTCCTACTGCAAGAATACTCCGGACCGAGGGCAAGTGCTGCTAGAATTCTAAAGATCTGACTTAGGGCTTATGACAGGCATTCTAGCAGATCATTTCCCACTAAGACATAATCTTAAGAACAGGGGAAACGCCGAAAATAACAAATGCAGATATTGTGCTGCAGTAGAAACTTCGAAACATATACATTGCCAATGCAAGATCGCATTGAACCGCATTAGGCTAATGTAACTAGAAAAGGAAGAATTAACGCCTAAACGAATGGGGGAATTAACTTCCTAGAAAGTGACAAGATTTGTAAAAAATTTGGAAATCTGGGGTCACAACTAATTGTAGGGTAATTCACAAAATATATTTTAGATCGAGGTGAAGCATGGCTAAAAAATAGCGGCAAGAGACTCATTAAACAATCTACAATCTGTGCACCAAATTTAAAATAAAAAACTTTAGTCTAAGAGAGAAACAATCTACAGTACACATACACTCGATGTTATTTGTTACCTGAGTTCAACGAATTATGAAATTGATTTATGTAAAAGCACATTTCTAAATAATAAACATATTCGACCGATTTTCATAATCAACATGTTTATCAAAATTTGGTTGCTCGTGATTTTAGGTGTTGCATAAATGCTAGCAATATAACTATGTTTAGTATAACATAGTGGAAATATAATTACGGAGAGTTATTATGTAATGATAGTAAATTATCGCATATGTAGATCAAGTAGTAAGTCAATATCTCTACTCACAATGGACTGGCCAGCAAGAGCTCCAGATGTAAATCTGATAGACCATCCATCGGATCAAATGAGAACATGACTCAGAGCTCTATAACTGTTTGCTTTAGACCTTAACGCACTTACTCCAAGTCTATTAGAGAGAAGAAGAATAAGAAGAAGTATGAAATGAAAATTAACAGAAAATGGAAATATGTAACTTAAGCAACATTTTAATTGTTTTATTATTTCATTTATGAATAAAATAGAAATGATTAAATAATTTGTGGTTTTCTCAAAAACGATCAATTGTATAAAAAATTTCAAAATTAAATTCTACGTAATCAGAAATAAACCTTTTGCACATTAATAGATGGCTGGAAAACGTTCACGAAATCTTAGAACTGACTAAAACTTAACAGGCTTTGGAAGGCCTTCTCAGAGAAGTACTGTATTGGATATTGGTAAGTTAGGTTAAATCGTCATATTTTGAATTGTTCTACACGTAGTTGCTCTATGTCCACTTACTTACGAGACGACCTGTATACATTTATATATACAATTTTTCCAACTTAATGACTTCTTTGGTATCGATAGCGAATATGCATGCGGTAATTTCGAAATTTATAAAATAAATTTACATCAATTGACAAGTATCGAAAATAGCCTGAAGAATTATTAGATATATCTTGGATGTTTACAAAGGTAAATTTGAGGGTACCTACTAAAAGTTTAGTAGGTTTATAGGGTCTAAAATTGCCAAATGCCTTTAATCTTAAATGATATTTCTGCTCAATATTGCATCTCTGAATCTCAGCGGCATACATAACAGCTTTTCGCGAATTTTGCATGCACTACTGCATATGCAACAGCAGAACCCACATTTTTTTACATTAATCTTACAATAAAATTACAAAGAAATAGTCGTTAAATAACACAAAATGTTCTTCATCAAATCATCCTATAATGGTAATTTTCCTACACAACATTAACAACAGTTTTAGACACGCATTGACGTAATGATGCTTTGGTGTCGTGTAAATTTATTTAATTAATAATTTCTTTAGTTTATTAATTTTAAATGTTATGTTATCTGTATGTAAGCTCATTTAGAATTAATTATATCTTTGTACAATATGTACATATTATACAAGCAATCTAAACATTTGCATTTCGTGTCACTCAATGATATTACCTTCTATTTTTTCTTTTTATAGTATAAGCATTAGGTATAACTGAGTCATTTAAAAGGGATACGATGGCAGAGTGGGTTCAAATATGACTCGGAGCTGATGCTATTACCTGCTAGTCTTCTGGGTAGCTATTCTGTATTAGTGTGATGTGATGTGAGCACATGTTTTCATGAGAAAGTGGGCGGAGTTCTCTTGAAAACCAAAATAGCATATTCTGTAACTGTGGGAGCGGTCACATCACGCCAAAAATCGGGGAACTTGCTTCTCTTGGTAAATTGTAGGGAACGAGACCGTTCACGCGTGAGAGGATGAAAGCAAACTCACTTTTTGGCAAACTGTCATTTTATTTGGATGTCGGTGGCATGATATTTGTTTATTTGAAGTTATTTTTATGTTAGATCATACAATGAGGTTTGTGTTACTTAAACTGTAGGGATTAAAGGACGACGAATATTGCCGATGTACTAAATTATCAATGAGGCACTATAAGACCTTCAGATTGCTCAAAAAGAACAACTCATTGCATTAACAAACCCTTCAATTAGGCAGATAGGGTTTTTATAATTAAGTAAATAAAGAACATGCTTGCGGAGATATCATACAATATATTATACAAGATTATGTACAATCCAATTATTATATTACAAATTAAATTTACTTTCTTCAATGCTCCGAATTATTTTTATTAGTTTCCAGGGACAGCATTTAAAGTGGTTGTTCCTCTTTCCCACATTTCTGACATCTTTTTGTGAACTGATTTGTAAATGTTCCACAGAAGCTGTAGTTGTTTTTTTACCCATTTAATCAAAATATATTTTAAGTCACTATTCATCGGGTTGAAACGGATTTTTGATGTTATTATTCCTAGCCTAACAGAACATTATGTCACTTTTACAAAATATTAGATATTGCACTCATTTTGAATGTCAGAAACTCGCATTTTGACACGATGCATTTCCCTTCATATAACGCACGACCTTCGATCATGGCATTGCGGCAATTCTATTGGTGGAATGTAGGAGCAACTGTTGGCAACGCTGGAAAGATCACTTCACGTCCCCGCATAGTCACTGTAGTTACAGAATAGTACTTTTGTTTCCCTGGGAAGGGATTGTGATATGAGCCCTCTCCTCTCACGACAAATGCTCACGTTCATTGAAATTACAGAATAGCTACCCTGGTACGGAATTTTCATCATGATACTATGACTAAAGAGACACAGCTCATGAATTTCCACCAGTACAAGGAAAATCTAAGGATTTCTCGATTGTACCGTATTTCAGAATGTTAGTACAATAGAAGAAAAGTATCTACAGAAGTCTAGATGCTACAATTTTATTCTTGGTCAAAAAAGGAATTAAGAACTGCCAGCACTTCCCAGAATTAGCAGTAGTACCAAAAAATTTGTATGCACGTTTTACTAATTGTGTTGATGTGTTTCGCGAAATTTACTGTGACTCATAAAAAAGGTATTAATAGGCCAACCTTTCGTTCAGATAAAGAAGCTGTTCATGACGTTCATCAACGTATGGAACAAGAGCTTATAAAACCTTCTTTGCGTATAAACAAACCATTTAAAAAATTAACGTGATTTTGACACTTCCCCGCAAAAAGTCCTAACTTTTTCCAGACAAAATTGATTTCCCTTTTCTTGGGCTGGATCGATTGCAAATTCAATTTGACATCCGTTGATGTTGGGCACCAATTTTACCGGAGCCGGGTACGTGAGGTATGAGCCGTCAAAGTAAGAGGTCCGAGCATTTTGTTTCTCGAGCGACACGGGCCCGCTTAGGGACCCATTGCCCGGAAACGAGCTACCGTGGCGGGCCGAGAAATCCTCTTGTTGTAGAAAATCGAACGGCGCTATGCACAAGTTCGTGCAAGCTGTCAAAGTGGCCGGATGGGAAAAGTTGGATTTATCTTGCCGGCTTCGTAGGAAGGGGCAAAATTTTATATTTTCTTCATGCGTGAACATGCAACGTTCATCAAAGTTTAAAATATCTTATAATTAATTCCAGTTTTCTATAAATCACAGGCTAAATTGGTTGGCCTACTATTATAGTAACTACAAGTTTATTGAAGTAAACGGAGAGTACTAGAGTTTGGACACTAATAACCGAAATGTCATCATGTAATGACATCTAATCAAAATCATTATAAAATGTCAGAATTGTAAAAAATTGTTCGCAATATAGTGGGAAAAATTATTGTTTTTTACTTCCTTCGCATACAGAAGGGAAGTATTGTATTCGAGAAAAAATCACCACCCTCCGAGATTTTTTCGGATCTTGACATTTCAGATCACGTAGATTACGAAAATATAGGATTTTCAATTCCGTCAGTGTCTGTCTGTCTGTCTGTCTGTCTGTTGGTGCATTAACTAAAAAATTACTTGACGGAGAGCAGTCAAATTTGGTAGGTAGTTGACGCTGCTGTCAGAAAGAAATGGTTAAACTTTCACTGGAAAATATACAGGGTGGACCGCCTAAAGGGAATAAATAATAAATAAAATTTTTTTTTGCTCAAATTTAAAATTTCCACGTTTCATGACATGCTAAACCTATTTAAAAAAAAAAAAAAATTGAAAATTTTGAAAATTTTTTTCACCAACATTGAAAAATTTGTTACCACTAAAAAGATGAAAAATTTGTTTTTCTTTCTTCAAATTTAAAATGTCCATGTTTCATAGCATTCTAAACCTATTTCAAAAAAAAAATTTTGAAACATTTTTGAAAAATTTTCTACCACCAAGAAATAGATGAAAATATTTTTTTTCTTTGTTCAAATTTAAAATTTCCACGTTTCATAGCGTTCTAAACCTATTAAAAAAGAAATTGAAATTTTTCTTTACCAACATTTTTTAAAAACGTTTTACCACTAAAATAGATGAAAACATTTTTTTCTTTGTTCAAATTTTAAATTTCCACGTTTCATAGCGTTCTGAACCTATTTAAAAAAAAAGTAGAAATTTTTTTTAACCATTTTTTAAAAAAATTTACCACTAGAATAGATAGAATTTTTCTTCTTTGTATAAATTCAAATTTTCACGTTTCCATCTATTCAAACAAATTTTAAAAAAAATTTGGAAAAATTTTCAATTTATTTATCACTACTTACTATAGAATAGATGAAAATTTTCTTTTGCTCAAATTAAAATTTCCACGTTTCATGGCATTCCAAACCTATTTGTAAAAAATATTTGCAACATTTTTTTAATATTTTGGAAAAAAATGTTACCACTAGAATAGATGGAATTTTTTTTGCTCAAATTTAAAATTTTCACGTTTCATGACATTCTAAACCTATTTCAGAAAAGAAAAATTTTTAATTTTTTTCACCAACATTTTTGAAAAATGTTTAAAAAATGAAATTTTTTACCACTACTAATACTTCCACTCCACTATGTGAATGTGGAATTGAAAATGTGACAGATGGCAATAATATTTGGCATATGCACCTATTATACTTGTATTGAAAAGTATACACAGGGTGGTCATCCCAAGAAATAATTCAACCAAGGTGGACATTTGTAAAGGTATGTGCGCAAGCCTTCCATATTTGGCACCTGTTGTTTAGTATTGAATTTTTGCTGTTGGATGAGCACTCTGTATATTTTTTTGACCAAAAGTTATCAGGTTTTCTTTGTAATAATAACTTCAGATTACTATTTTCAATGTCATTTCATAATTAATCATTTTTTAGAGTGACCGCTATGCACAAATAGAGAGGGAAGTTCTGTGTAAATACCTTTACCGATTTTTTTTCATTCGTCGTAATAATAAATCTTTGCAAGTTTAAAAGTGAATTATTTATTATTTGTTTGCTTATAGTAATGAAACATATTCTTTATAGGATTTTGCAAACAGTGGAAAGAAAAGCTATCATGAGAACTAAAGGAAAAACTATATATAAAAATATTAATGAAATTTTTGCATTCTTTCGATAACCTGACTTCTGGTTATGCTAACAAGTAAAAATTCTTATCTGCCATTCTCATTTTAACACTAGCATCCAACCTAGTCCCCTACGGCTAAGCAGGCTAAACCAGTATCTACATGATCCCCTACGATATGTAAATTCAGTTAAAAATGAGAACAAAGGCCTGAAATTAATTTATTTACGTACCTTGTCTTTAAAAATTTTTTTCATTCTAATGAATTACATTTTCATAAAATCTCATTCAGTTTCTTGGAAATGCTTAGCCTTTGAAACGTTTTTCGTCCTTATTGTGGACTCATCAGAAAAGCCTAAAGCCACTCATAACGATGTTCCATGCAAAACTAAGACAATATCCATGAATATGTATAAAATAATTATTACTGACATTGACTAATAAAAAACAACAGATCTTCACCTATCTATTACCAGAAGTCAGGTTATCGAAAGAATGCAAAGATTTCATTAATATTTTTATATATAGTTTTTCCTTTAGTTCTCATAGATAGCTTTTCTTTCCACTGTTTGCAAAATCCTATAAAGAATATGTTTCAAATCTTTGCAACTCGTGAAAGGGGGTACCAACTTTTTAAGACTTTAACAATTTTATACAAAATAAAGTTCAATTTTTAATTTTTAGAACACAAAATATATAAAATTACTAATTATCGTGGTACCATAGATATCATTATTCTGTATTACATTTCATAAAATAAACTAGGCATGCTAAAATAATAAATATTACAATATTAGCTCCACTTTCACTCTTTCTAATCACCATGAAATTTTGGAGGTTACAGAATTCAGTGAGTCTGTAATATATCATTACGAACAAAGAAAGGCTAATTAAGTATGACGTTCTTTTGTGATAATCCAATTTCTTATTATACATATAATTAGAGAATACTGTATACCGGGTGGTCTAGCTTAAGACACTTTTAAAGCATCAAGTTTATGGACAAAGTTTTCAATGTTAAAGAAAGTTTTGATTGTTAATGTGAATGATGATATATTAGTCATTTGAATAGTGTTTTTATTATTGTACCGTTATACGTTATTAGAAGAATTTTTGTGGTAGTATGACTCTGCTAAGTCATACTTATTTTTGAATTGTATGGCGATTATAAGTTACTAAAATTAGCTATTAACTATTGATGATATAGAAAGATTACCAAAAATACGTATTAGTAAAGTTAAAAGATATTGAAACATATTCTTTTAGGTCATTTATCATTCCTGACTGTAGTTTGACAATAAATCAATATGGAATTTCCAAGAATCACGTGAAATTACGTCCTTATAACGTCAAAAACAGACGTGTTTTTCTTAGGTATAGAAATAAAAAGTGCGTCGCACAGCCAGTAGGTATGCATTCTATTGGCGGTGTACCAAGAGGAGTGCAGAGTTTTTTGGTCTACCAAATTCTGAAAATTACACTGGGCACTGCTTAATACGAAGAGGCGCTAGTATGTTTGCAGAGTCTAGTGGCAGTTCATTACCAGTCATGTAAATTGGTGGATGGGAATCTTCAAAAACAGCAGAGGACTATATTGAAGAATCAATAACTGGTAAAACGGAAATTGCAAAAATGATTCTTGGTGAAAAATAAGACAGTGATATCCACTCAACGTCACAAATATAATATAGAGAGTTGAACGAGTGTCTGCATCAACTTACAATTCTATTTGGAAAATAGTTTCTACCGCTGACGGTGTAGGGATAACAGTAAATTCCAACTGGAAAGTCAATGTATATTTACCTGATACAAATTAGTTTCTGTTCAATGTATATATTTTGTAGTATTTTCTATTAATGATATAAAGGTCAGAATTCTCGTCTTTTAAATTACAGCTGTATTTTTATATGCAACTGTATTATTGGTAGTGATTGTTAAAATAATAGACGTATCGATAAAAATCAAAATATATCGGTAGAAGTTTTTATCAGTCTGGCCTGTTATGAACATTTTTACCAATGGAGGGTGATTATTGTTAAACAGTATTTACAATTCAGGATACCATAAAAATTAGAACCTGCATCAAATATTTAAAATGTTACAATTTAAATATTTTAATTAAATAACAACTTTGAGAGCGACTGTCTATAATTTAAAACGCAGAAGTGCCTGATATTTTTTTCTCCAACTTTATATATCGTCAACATAAATATGTTAAATATTCAAGTTGCATGAAGTGCTTAATGTGCAATACAAATATTTGCAAATTAAAAAAATAAAATAGCGAATTTTAAACCTCTGGCTGTCATGTCAGCCAGAACTTCCATACCTATTTGATGCAAGTAAAAAAAACAATTTAAATAGGTCTCTACCTGCAACAAGTAGATTAAGTGATTTACTTTACCGGCTCTTAGACTAAAATATATCATGAACAATTATTTATTTCTACAAATTATGTATAAATTATAGCGATTAGACGATCGTTGCCTCGCCTGACTTTTTAATCAATTAACTTAATAATCCTCCAACCACGCATTGTTGTGGTTATGGCATAAGAGAAAAGTAGTAATGACCGAGTGTGGACCAGAGTAATATGTTGGGCAGTTGACCTGTCAAACGGACGATGGACTTGACTTTCGCCGTACCATGTGAAATTCTCTAGTAGAGCATGAGTGGAATAACACTTTCAAATACATTCTCTTCGTTCGCGTAGTCTCCTTTGCCGCCTTAAAACAAAGTAATAAGAAAAAGTGGATCAAACAGCACACGCAGGTATTCAATCCGCCACTCGAGCAGCGTACTTGATTATTTTATTTATTGTTTTTATTTTGTGTAAATTTACTATTATTACATGTTTTGAAAGTAACATCCAGACATGTCATTGTTTTATTGCGTGATGTGCTTTTCTTTTTTGTTTAATAATTCTAGCGGTGTAACCTACAATTACAATTGCTTACACAGAAATTAAAAAAAAATACAAATATGTCTAAGCCTTTGGAAAACAATTTTGTTCTTTTACTCTAATTATCAAAAGAAAAAATAGGAATTTGGTGCATATTTTCAAAATATTACTTTTTGAAAAATTAAAATGTTTACATCTGTATGGGCGGGTGCTTCCTTGAATGAATTGAATACGAATTTTAAAAATTTAATTTTTTCGATATTTTGGGAAATATGGGTGAGTTTCAGTATCAAATTTGGTCACATCAGCCAGAGAGAGGATAATGGAGAAGGAGCAAGGATAATGGTTCAGGGAGAACCAGATAGCCTCCAAAACATTGATCTGATGTTACCTATTCGCAAATGGGGGAAAGGGGAAAGGCTTCGGTAGGATCGTATATCTTACAACCTCAATAGATGACTGATACTGTCAGAAATGCTATAAAGCAAATTTGGGCCAATTAGAATGAGTAGAAGTTGCAGACAAACGTAGCCAACTGGCGGTTGGAAATACAGCTATCTCGTCCCACCACCTAACGGCTTGTATATCAGCATGTATTGAAGCTATGCAATTTTAGGCGAGGATTGTGCAGTGGATGTACCATCCTTCGGAGGGGAGGTAAAGCAGTCGGTCTCTTGTCTATTATATGTCAGACCAGTAGAAAACCCTACTTCTCGACAGAATTTCTATATTAAGGGTAGCTCGCAGCGCCATGTTTTCTGAGTTATTAGAGCATCATTTCTAAACTCGTAGGATTGTAAAGAAGAATTTGTCGACTGAGTTTCTGTCTTTGGTTCTGTTAATGCAATTATATTTTGATTTGAAGTTTCAGTAGATAAAATATTATCTACTTCAGAGTCTTTTGCTTTTACATCGACTGCCAACAACCAGGGGCCGCTCCAGATGGGCGGTTGCCCACGGACCAGAATTGTAAGAGCTACATTTTCCTTGTAGCGACAGTACTGCATTACTCTACAGGCAAAATCGGATTAATAAAATCGTAATTTGTGTTTTCTAGGATAATCAACTTATTTTTTATCAAGATAAGGAGTCTATCGTAAGGAGTGTCACTCCTTGCTTGTCGAAATTTTAACCGAAATAAAAAATATTGTGGCAAGGAATATCATCCACCGCTATTCAAAATTTTAATCGAAATAAATATTGTATTGTAAGGAGTGCCATCCCCCATTTTTGGAAGTTATATCGAAGAGCGGGGGTGGTTGGCTCGTACGTTGCTACCACCGGCTCTTAATTTTATCTATCGATCTCTCTACGGCTTCCCTAACATTATTGCGTAAAGCAGCAAATTCTTTAATTCATTCCTGCGTAGCGATACCAATAGTTTGCCTATAGGGCAGGGAGGAGAGCGACAAAATGCCATTTCGCCCAGGGTGGCAAATGAGCTAGAGCGGCCCCTGCAAACAACAGTTTCTGTTTTCGATTCTATTGATTCAATCGCATTTTGTTTTGGAATTTCTCTAGATTTAATAGTACATAATTCAGTGTCATTCGCTTTTACGTCATATTTATAGAGTTTCCTTTAATATCTTTCCTAATTCGTCGACATACTTTTTGAATTGCGATTGCAGCCTTCATAAACTTTTCAGTTGCAGAGAATTTTCTAGTTTAAATGAATCACTGTCTGGTTTTAAAGTGCTGGGTTTGTTTTCAGCATCCACTATATTATTTACTGTACTTCCTTGATGTAACTCATTATTTTTATAACTTGATTTGTCTTCTAGATATTCTGTTTCATATTTTTTCTAACTTTAAATGCACGCCCAATTTTTTTGATCATCAGTACAGCTTCAAGTCTTCATCGAGATTTTCTAATTTTGAATATTTGACATCCTCTTGACACTCATTTTTTTGATAATTCAATAGTTCCACTCGATTGTTTTGATTATTTTCTGGCTGAATGGTGCTGTTCATATCAGACTGGCTTTCGTTCTTGTCACTATCGATATCTGTATATGGTTTTCCAGTACTAATAAAGTCGGATTTGATTGTATGTTTTTCTTTTAAAATTGTATCTGCTTGTACCTCTATGAAGAGTCCTTGTTCCCAGAAATCATCTCCATATCTACCTTCTGTTGTGGAGATATTTTGCAGTCTTCGACAAGTTGATTTTCTCCAAAATTTGGTTGTCAGTCTTGATTGTCTTCCTTACTTCCTGGTTTAATAATCTATTAAGATCTTACTTATTTTCATTCTTTTCAACTTTCTTTAGCGGTATCGCCTGCATTAATACTATTTTCTGTTATATCTATTTCTTTTGTTTTTCATTAGCTTGTAGCACTAATTGGGCCGTTTGATTTCCTTCAATTGTTTGAGATTCCAGTTACTGTTGAGGAATGTTGAATACGGACGGAATTTTTTGAGATGTTGCAATTTGTGTAAGGAAATTATCGAATTCTTTATTACCAGTAATTTCCTCATCGTTGACGTCAGATAAAGACGCATTTTTATTCTTTTGTCGTAGTACATATGGGTTACATATGGGTTTGAAAGTCTCAAATTTCGTTCCAGTTACGGCAGCGTTTAATTCTTCACGTAGTTTGAAGTTGTCAAACCCAGATTCACCGAGTTAATACTTTTCTGGTTCTTTTAAATTTGACTATGTTCAATATTTTCAGTTATGTTATCTTTTACTATTTCATCCCTTGTTTATTTTCTGTGGTAGAATCTGCGTTTATGGCAACATTATTTCCAGCTCCTATTAATTTTCCAGGTAATTTGTTAACAACCTTTTGAGAGTTAGCTGTTTGTTTTTTAAGGACAGAATAGCCATTTTCTTTCTCTCTCTTCACTCTGTTCACATAATCAGTAGTTGAAATCCTGCTCTTTACATCTTTGGATTTACTTCTATCTTTTAGTACATCTACTGTTTAACTCGTCTTAATTTATCCTCAGCTTTATTTTTGTTATTCTGTTTAAAACCCTCTGGTACTGTTTGAGATGAGGATCTGGATTTCATACGTTCATCATTTTGTTCTATGCTTAGTGAATTCGTTTCTGGCTGCTTCAGATTTTGGCTTAAATCTTTCCTAATTACTAATTCCGTCATACACATCAGTCATACTAGTTGTTTCATCATTTTTAGTGAATATATTACTTTTCTCATTGCCTAAGAACTCATTAATGTATCGGTAACTGGCCTTAATATCGGAAATAGGCCGACGTTAAACAAATGAATAAAAAACCGCTGCCTAAGGAATCACTACTTCCACATCCAGATTTTCCTTCCAAGTCTCTTCAAGGGTAAATTTCTTGACTATATTTGCACTTTAGTATTCGGAAATAGTTGGTCATAGAATTTTAATAATATTTGGGGCAGACAGCTGTCAAAATTTACAGAAGCTTCGTTAAGAGATTCAAAGTGATAAAAAGTATAAAAAACTTATTATACAGTTTATAAATATTAAAAGAAAAGCTTCTTTGTTCATGCATAGTACTGTAATGTGGTAAAGACGAAATTAAGTGTTTAACTCTAATATTGACATTATGAACATCTGTGCGAAATTTAATTTTATTATACAAATACGGTGGACTGCTAAGAATTATAATTGTATTAAATAATACCAATGAATGTAACAATCGTCTATCTAACATTGTTAGCCACTTTATTGTCCTTAATTTGGCAGAAACTCCCCGTCGTCCACGTAAACCACATACGAGGCGAATACAAGAATTCTGAATTCGTTGTATACGTTGACTGTCAGAAATATCTCAATTTTATTTTATCAACCCCTTTAATAATGGAGGGGGGTGGAAAATATTATAAAAAATTTGAGACCTTGGTTTCTAGTACATACACCAAATTTCAAGTTTCTGTACTCTTACCGGCTTGCTTTACTTATTTCCCCCTATTTACCTCTATTTAACCCCCAACCCTTCAACAGAATAATCCCAAAATATAATCTAGTTCCTGATGTCATTATAATATATACGTATACCAAATTTCAAGTAAATGTCTCGATTTTATTTTATCAACCCCTTTTATAATGAGGACTGGTGGTGGAGGTATGGAAAATATTATAAAAAAATTTGAGACCTTATGGCTTCTAGTATATACACCAAATTTCAAGTTTCTGTACTCTTACCAGCCTGCTTTACTCATTTCCCCTTATTTACCCTCCAACCCTTTATCGTATATGTTCGAAAAATAACCTAGTTCCAGATCTCGCAATAATATATATGTGTTCGAAATTTCAAATCAATATCTTAAACCGTTCCGGAGAAAACGTGCGTACAAGAAAAGCTATAGACAGACCGACAGACAAATTTAAAATCTCGACTTTTCATGACATTCTAAACCTATTTCAAGAAAAAGAAATTTTGAAATTTTTTTTACGATTACTATACTTCCAATCCACTACGTGGATATGGAAATAATTTAAATAAAATACGGCACTTAACATGCCTCTGTCGATCAGTCTATGGCATATATTCCAATATCAGTAAGAATAAATAATAATGAGAAGCATTTTGTCTTTGAAATTATTTGAGTCTAATGGAAATTATCGTATTTAGAGGGAAACGGTCTGCACACACACACACACGAATTTCGAGTGTTATGAAACGTATTTCTGAACAACTTTCTTTTCAATGATAACTCTAATGTTTACCGGTTATAATATGTATACCTATTTGATTAAATCAAATAGTTATAATAATGTAGAGGTCACAACACGCTTGTGGTTTGATAAGGAATGTCATTAAGAAAATCATCGAACCATACATCCTGCCTGATAAGACGAAGAGAAGAATGTTGTAAGTTAGTTACCTATTGCCGAATAGTGCCCTAAATAAAACATTAATAAGTAACCTATTTAATACATTTAATCATCATTATTTAATTATCTTATAGATTTCTGATATATTTCTCGAATAGTAAATAGCAATGTCAATAATGAAAAATTACAATAATTAGTTCTTAAAAAATAACAAAACCATTTATTTTAACTTCATAAAGGTAAGTGCACAAACAATACCAATAAAATTTCCACTATTTTTGCAAAGATAAAAGATATATATTATTTTGTTATCAGTCGACCTTCTTCGTTATCTAATTAACGGGGTTTTTAGAATATCACACAAACAGGATTAAAAATTAATTGTTATTAGCATCTAGTCTAGATTTAAAGACATGATCGCCTTCAAGTAATTACATTTATTTCTTTATGATTTACTAATTTAATGTCGCCAATTCAAACAAAACCTTGATCTGAAGACCGATGATTTGGAGATAGGTGTATATTATTTTATTATTATAAATGAACTTACAGGCTATTATAAAAGATCCTTCCCGCCGTGGTACAATTGAACAATAATAAAAGACATTAATGAAAACGAAAGAATCTCTACGATCTAGATATAGAAAACTGAAAAATGCAATATTTATAAGAAATACAAAACATGATTTGTCTTATCAAATTCATCCAAAAAAAAAATAGAGAACGATTTAGAAAATTAATTCAAAAGCTTCTGGTCTTATGTCAACGCTAAAAAACAAACCATTTCAATTCCAAACATATTGACTTACGATTGAAATAATACTGAATAGCCAGAATCTATTGTAAACACTTTTTCCAAATACTTTTCATCAGCTTACGCTAACTCAAAATAGAACACAACAACAATGTGACTTTACCTAATAAAATATTATTTAAATGTTATTTGTAGAATTATCTTATTTTTTTTTAATTTAAGAAAGTGATGTCTTGCAAGATCTCAAACGCATTAAACCAAAATTTACTAATGAATCTAATAAATTGCCAGATTTTTTATTAAGGGCTGTTCAGGCATAACTAATTTAGTCATAAAATGTGTGATTTTTTCTGATAAATGGAAAATCTCAAAAGTCTGTAACATTCATAAAAAGGGTAGCAAATCAAATGTAGGAAATTATCGTGCTATAACAATAATTTTTTAACGCTTTATTTATATTATCATCCTGTCGGTGTTCAGCCATAGCTATTCGACCACCCAACTAAAACACGTTGACATAGACCTCAACAAACAACCATTCTCTGCGATATTGCCAACTACCGCATCGATGTTTACACAAATCCAGAAGGATGGAAAATAATACAAAAATATTAAAGTAGATCAAAATCAATCATGAAAAGCTTAAATCTATTACAAAAATAGTACATAACAAATATTATGAAAATACACACAAGGGTTGATTGTAAAATACACATACATATAATTTAAAACATTAACAATTTTAGAAATCTAATAAATTGTATTCAATAAAAATCGACATTAGATACTTCAAAAATCTGCCAGAGTGGGAACTAGTGAAATAGTTAGTTAGATACATCAGCAGGACAACCCTTTTTATAGATAGATATGACCTTGGATAATTTAAGTACATCAGTACATGTTTCGATTGATACAGTGATTAATTAAAATCGTCAGCGAATATATAATGATGTTCTTAATCGTTTTTATAATCTGCACATTTATATCGTAAGCATCTTTGCTCTTGCTGTTTTTTAGGTTTTCCAATATTTCTCTAATTTCACTATAAGAAACCTCGCTAAATTTAAAATCTAGATTTGAAGATACATTTTCAAACAAATTGATGGGAGATTTGGTGGATTGGGCAACATCATTTAATAAGGATGCTGTAAGAATGACTATATGTGTTGTGCCACCCAAAAGCGGTCTAGCCCATAGCTACCGTCTCGGTAACACATGAAACACACCTCTAAACATCCGTATCCTGGTCAATATTCGAACCCGGGACTCCGTGGTCACAAGCCTAACACTTAAGCATTGCGCCACTAAGCCGACTAATTTTAATTTTAAAAATATTAAATAACTTTAGCAAACTCTCCTAAAGTCTCACAATAAACATCTGAAAGCCAACATGGATTTATATAGTTAACTACACATATTTAAAGCGCATAAAAAAGCCATAAAAACCGATCATAAATCTCTCTCTCGTTAGCAATAGTGATATCCCACAGAGCCGTACCTAAAATGTTTGTGCACAATAACAGTCGAAATTTGGAAATATTTTAGTACAGAAATAGTTATTTTGTAAAGTAATAAATTTCAAAAACTTTCTACATTTTGCTTGTGTCAAGATATAAATAGTATCTTATATATTTATAGAGTATTGACGAATTCGATATTTCACGATATACTGACAATATTAAGGTCGACTCTGTCGTGGGTAGGATTTACATACTTGCTGTAAACCGTTACATCCTAAAATATTTTCGGTAGGAGGGAGTCGGGTAACTGCATCAAAATAATTTGAAATTATAATTCAAACAGATGTGTTTCCGTTCATTTCTTATTTTAATCATGCCAGAACATACTTTACATGAGAACAATGTTGTTTTATCTATTAACTAATATATTTACGATTTATCACTTTCTACCAAAATAATGCCCCGCTCTCCCACCTATACGTAAGCGGAAAGCTTTAAGGTTTCTTCTGTATATTAAATATATATAGTCCACTATATCTGGATGTTCTGCTGTTACTAATTTAACCCGCGCTACGCAACATTTATCTGAATTTCTTGACTCTAGGGAATAACTAGGTTTCAGTTATTCAGAGCTCTCAAACATTTTTGACAAACTGAACCATAAAGAAATAAATAAATTGAAAACAATGTTTTTTAAATAATTCCGTAGAATTCTTATGTAACTACTTATTAGATAGGTGTCAATTTGTTCAGTATCAGTGCTTCTAATCAGTCACTTTTTCATTTTCCTCTGGGATGTCACAAGAATTTATTCTGTGTTGCGTATTTTTCATTAATAATAATAATAATAATAATACTTTATTTCCACATTTAAAATGTAAATATACAACAAAATGTATAGTACGTCAATTCTTATACTAGAGCGCAAATATAAACATAAACACTAGATCTGTAATAAATATTACAATAGTCAACAAGCAAAATTAAAGACACTTAAAAAAAAGAAAACATAAATTACTTATATAAAACGTGTAGACAGTTAAAAAAATTAAATATATCTGTATTAAACAAAAAACTCATCCAGGGTATAGCACACTTTATGTACTAATAAATGTTTGAGTTTTACTCTAAAAATCTTAATATTTGAAGATGATCTAATTTCATCGGTTAAAAAATTAAAACATTTACAGCCATTATACATACAACTTTTCTGGTACATTGCTGTTCGAAAGGAAGTAGTATGCATTTGCTCTTTATGCCGCGTTTCATACACGTGTTGATTGTTTAAGTACATAGTCTTGTTTTTGAAAACGTACGTACAGATCTCCAATATATAAGTACTTGCTAAACTCAAAATTTTTAGATTTTTGAAGGCGTTTCTGCAAGTCTCTAAACTGTTTAATCCCGCAATTATGAGCACTGCATATTTCTGTAATATAAAAACCCTATTTACTTGAGAACTATTTCCCCAATTAATTATGCCGTATTTTAATCTTGAATGAAAGTTGGCATAATAAAGAGTTAGTAGAATTTCCACACTGCAATGATATAATAACATAAATTTTAGTCCAAAACAACTGTTTCTTAGTTTCCCACATAGCATTTCTATTTGTTGATTACACTGTAGATGCATATCTACAGTAATGCCTAACATTTTAATGGACTCTGTACGAAATATTTGAAAATTGTTAGAAAAATGCAATTTCTCAGGGTTTCTCTTTAAGCTAAATACTATTGAAGTAGTCTTATTTTTGTTTAAGTACAATTTATTTTTGTCTGTCCAGTTAGATATTGCATTATATACTTTTTCAGTGGTAAGTTTTAAACTAGCTAAATTATCCCCAACTATTATTATCTTTATTAAGAGGCGAAGAGGACACCCTCCAAAATTTTGGACTGATTTTCTCAAAAACTGACACGAGAGATCTTCGGTGAGATCGGGTTCCTAGCAGGCAACCGCGAGAAGTGGTGTAATGCTGTCAAAACTGCCATACAGTAATAATACTTCCCTTCGGTATGCGAGGGAAGTAAAAAGTTAACTAGACTGATATATGGATGACAAATCGTCTGCGAAGGCGTTGTGAATAGAAACAAAATATAATTTTCTTTCGTATTCAGATGTATATTAACAAATGCTTAAATTATATAGCAGGTTTCACGAAAATGCATGAAAATAATAATAAAGGAATGCTTTTCTAATACGATCATAAAATCCATATAGATATCTATATTGTTATGAGTAACGCAAATTTTCTGATAAATTGATTGTACACGGGTGGACTCTAACCTACAAGCGACTATAAATGTAAAAGTTAATTAATCATCTAATATGACCATGACTTTGTAACAAACACTTAATAATCTTAACTGATGTTGTGCTATTTTTAAATTTCATTTTGTATCTGATCCAGAATATTTACGTCATTTCATGGCATTGTCGCATCTCCATCTTTTAATGAAAGATCAGAAAACACGATTTTTTGACAATTTGCAACTGCCAATAAGAAGTCAGAGTTAAACAGTTTGTATCAATAATAATTTCGCTCCGTGGTCCAGTGTTCTGACGTAGAAGTGATGACAGGTCCCTTGGCAACTTTGTGGTCCTCCGGAAAAAAAATAGTAATAGAAATAATAAAGGGGAAATGCAAAAATAAAAACGTACATATATAAATAAAATTATATCGATAACAATAAAGGAAGAATGCTTAAAAAAAGGAAAGAGGAAAAAATAAAAATGAGGTTAAAGAAAATATTGTTTATTTGAATGTATGTTTATATGTATACAGGGTGTCCTAGAATTGAGTTCCCGGATGGAAGCCTGTGCTGCCTGAGTTCACATTGGGCCCTTATAGCCCAACTTACCTTAGTCCAAAAATGCATTCCTGAGGAAGTGAGACAGAAATTTTTTCCCAATAATTTCCGTTATATTGAGATAAAATATTCAAGTTTTCATGAGACCTAGCTGTATCTCTATATGTACGCTATGTAAGCTTGATAACAACTAAATATCTTTTGTTTCTCAAACGCGACAGGTTTCCTGTTTCACAAGCACCTATGACCCACAGAGAAAAAATGATAATTCTTGATTTTTCGTTGATATAACATGAAATTTTAAAAGTGTTAATTTGTGTACTGAAACAGGTGGATGTTATATGGAGCATTTGTTATTAATGTATTTTTTAGAATAAACTGTAATTTTCTGTTATTACAACATTTTATTCTAGAATTGTAAATAAATGTTAAAACAAATGGAGGAAAATACGATAATTCCTTGTATTTTGATTAATATTACAAAAAATATTAAGAGTAGCTTTTTGCAGCCCTTTCAATTCTCTGCAATAATATACAAGTATTCGGTAATTTTACAGGACGATTAAAAAATATAGCCAATCAAATATTAATTGTTATGAAAAAATATTGATAATCAAAAGATATTTGGTTGTTGTCTACATAGAGCACATATAGAGATACAGCTTCCATAGAAATTTGAAAATTAAATCTTCAATATAACGGAAATTATTGGATTATATCTGTCTCATTTTCAGAGGATGTACTACGTCAGGGATCCATTTTTGGACTAAGCTAAGTTGAGTTATACCGGCCCAATATTAACTCAGGAATCAAAGGTTTCCGCCCGGGAACTCAATCCTGGGACACCCTGTATAACAGAAATTATTTAATAATATAGTCATAGATATAAAGTAAGTTTATAGTTACCATTATTACTGCATATACTTACCGACCGAATAGACTCCCTACTCCGAAACATTGTGCTAAAGGCGTAGCCACAGTCATGTACTACGAGTATGGATAGACAGAATAAAGAACAGTAATATTGTAGGATTTATATAAAACAAGCAGAAGTTGCAGTCGATCGTGGCCGACTGCGAATACTCTGTAATGTTATAAAGAAGTTGAAGACTTGGCTTCTAGTATATACCAAACCTCAATTTTCTGAACTATTACCAGCTTGGTTTACTTATTTTCCCCTATTTACCCCCAATTCATGTACCAAACAAGTCAATATCTTAAACCATTCCAGAGAAAACGTGCAAGTGGTCGAACCACCCCTTTTATGGGTGATCTTTTTTGTTTTCGTATATAAACGGCTCTGGGGAGCGATTTATCGATGGGTTATACTTGAAATAACGTGGAAGGGGTTATAAGTAAGTGGAATCCAGACAGCAGGCCTACGGGGTTAATCAGACCCTCTTGAGGGGTGGAGAATCATTTTTTTTTTCAAATCATTCGGTTCAAACACGCACCCCTCCGTTTTCGGGTTCGCCGATCACGGGAAAAATGTTTATTTGCAGATCCAACCCTCTTCATCCCTCAAATGGCCAGAAACCACTCCTCACTCACCAGAAAGCATGCTATCTAGGGTTTTTGGCACATGATATTTATTCCTGTGGCTGTCCCTTCAGTTTTTACGGAAGGTGATAGTGAGCTCGGGGGTCACCTCAACCCTTCCAAGGGGTATGAAATTCATTAATTACACTTTGGATCATCAATACGCCCTCCCCCGTTTTCGCAGGCGCTGATCACGATAAACCGACTCCGACTCTCCTCAACCCCTATAATAGACGGAAATTTAACCTCATCCACCAGTTATCGCTCGGGCGATGATTGTGTAGGTTGCTGAGTAGGGTATAATCATTTCTTCATCGGGAAGTAATGAATAATAAATTTTGTGATCAATGATAATGTTGTTTATTCAAAGAATTACATGAAAATATTTTTGTGACAAAATTTTTGCTTACAATTAATTTAAAAAAAACCTGGTTCGTTTACGAATAGAGTTATAATCCTGGTACACTGAGCAACAAGATGCTGCCTCCACTCGGTCCCCAATCGCCAGCATCTCTTTTAAATTATCTTGCGTCTGATCTTCTTCTGTTCTTTCGTTTTTCGTATTTGTTAATTTTTTCCTCAGCTTAGGATAAACAGATTTCTACACAATTTTTCTTATGATAATTATTAAACATTCTGATCTTGTTATAATATATTTATTTGGTTAAACCAAATATGTAGATATAAAAATAAGTGCATACATAAAAATCACTGTATACGTATTAGATACATAAACTCTCTCTGCATATGTGCTTTTGGAGAAAAATATGTTGTCTATGTAGGACAATATTCCACTAGCAACTACACAATAGTTAGAACAATGGAGAAAACGTACCCCTTTTAATGTTCCCACCGTTTATTGCAAATATAGGAATACCACTCTAGTTTTCGTAAAATATTACCGTTTTACGTCTGTATCAATTTTACCTCTACATCAAATGGAACAGCGAAGATTAGCCACGTTCGACAATACAAATATCTGGTCATTAACCTTCTGTTTACAATGAAACAGTTATTTCACTTATACTGTTTTCGCATGTTCGTTTGATTGAAATATTGAAAATTTGCATTTTGTTTAATTTAAGCAAGTTTTGCAATTGTAATGACTAACATTTCAACTTGGTTACCGTGGATAATCGTTAACAATTGAAATTTCAGTAGCAGTTATTATTCGCTACCATGAAGCAACAAAAACAAACAAATCGTTCAAGCCGAACTAATTTACTAATCTAATACCTATACACCCAAATGGTAAGCAATTTTATTAAAAAACAATTCACACTCTTTTTATGTGGTGATTTCTAATACTATTAATACGATTATATACACATAATCAATCAATTTAAACTAATTATCTTCATATTTTCGGTTGCTTGAGGCAATTCAGCTGATTATACACTGAGCTGTAAAGTCAAAGTATAATTGGGAAAGTTCAGTTAATCCTTTAAAAACATTTAAAAGAAGCTCAAATCCTTTATTATCGTTGATATAAATTGTTTTATAGTTGTCTTGTAGATCAATAAAATTAGATGTTATTATACAGAGTGTTCCTTAATAACGGGCTAATATTTCAGCAAAAAATTGAAACCGTTGCGGACGTATGTTCATACGGACTTTTCTTCATAAAACGACCTAAAGAATCACACCCTGAAATATTAACATATCATTAAGGAACACCCTGTATATAACGAGTTTGCGAAAAATTCAAGTGTTTTAAAAATTTGTTCAATTTGACATCTCGAATAAAACTATCCTATCGTCGCGACTATTGTGAAAAGGGTTGTTCTAAAAATTCCATCCTAAAAAGGTCTTATACCATTTTTCGTAAAGCTTACAGTTTTCTGGAGAATGAGCTTAAAATGTCAGAATATTTTATTTTCTAGGAAAATTCATACAATCAATGGAATTCACACTAAAAATGAATGACAGATTTAATAATACGATGTAATTTATGTTTGTAAAATTACTTTTAGCAATAACAAATCATAATTTTGTATATATTTGTGGATATTTCCCCAATATAGTTGCAGTAAGTGAAACGAACCACAAAGTACAAGTATTTTTGCACATTTTGGGGTTCATCCCTGCTTATTCAAAACGTAATTTTGGGTGCAGTTTTACGTAGGTCATGGGAGTTGAGAAAAAGTTATTTTCTTATTTCTGTAAAAGGTACAGCAAAATGTCAGTAAAAAAGTTATTCGGCTTAAAAAGTTATACTGCCATGCAAAATATCAAGAAGATTCACCTACTTAGATAATTCTAATTTTTGTATAACATATCCACATTTCCCTAAAAAAAAATCGGTAAAGGTATTTACACAGAACTTCCCTCGTTCATGGCAGTCTCTCTAAAAAAATAATAATTACGAAATGACATTGAGAAGAATAATCGGAGTAGAGTTATTGCTATTATTACAAAGAAAACTTGATAAGTTTTGGTCAAAAAAATATACAGATTGCTCATCCAACAGCAAAAGTTCAATACTAAATAGCAGGTGCCACATATGGCAGGCTTGCGCAAATACCTTTACAAATGTCCACCATGACTGAATTATTTCTTGGGATGACCACCCTGTACATTTTTCAATAAAAGTATAATAGGTGCATATGCCAGATGTTATTGCCATCTGTCACATTTTCAATCCAACATTCACGTAATGGAGTGGAAGTATAGTGGTGGTTAAAAAATTTCATTTTTTTAAAATTTTTCAAAAGATGGTAAAATAATTTTCAAATTTTTTTCTTCTGAAATAGGTTTAAAATGTCAAAGGTAGAAATTTTAAATTAGAGCAAAAAGGAAAGTTTCCTTCTGTTCTATAGTAGTGCTAAAAAAAGTTTAAAAATTAAAAATGATGTATTTTTAAAATAGGTTTAGAATGCTATGAAACGTGAAAATTTTAAATTTGAGCAAATAAAAAAAAATTCGATCTATTTTAGTGGTAAAAACTTTTTGAAAAATGTTGGTGAAAAAAATTTTCTGAAATACCTAGGTTTAGAATGTCATTTAAATTTGAGCATTCTGGTGTTAAATTTTTTTCCAAACTGGTAACAAAATGTTGCAAATTTTTTTGTCCGAAATTGGTTTGGAATATCATGAAACGTGGAAATTTTTTCAAAAATATTGGTGAAAAAAATTTTTCCTGAAATAGGTTAAGCGTGTCATGAAACGTAGAAATTTTAAATTTGAGCAAAAACAAATTTTTTTCATCTTGGTAAAAATTTTTTCAAAAATGTTTGAAAAAAATTTTCAAAAATTTTTTTTTCCAGAAACAGGTTTAGCGCGTCATGAAACGTGGAAATTTTAAATTTGAGCAAAAAAAAATTTTTTTCACTATTTATTCCGTTTAGACGGTCCACCCTGTATATTTTTCAGTGAAAATTCTACCAGTTCTTCGCTGACAGTAGGGTTAACTACCTACCAAATTTGACTGCTCTCCGTCAAGTAGTTTTTTAGTAAATGCACCAACAGACAGACAGACAGACAGACAGACAGACAGACAGACAGACAGACCGACAGACAGACAGACAGACAGACTGACGGAATTGAAAAACCTATATTTTCGGAATCTACGTGTTCTGAAACGTCAGAATCCGAAAAAATCTCGGAGGGTGATTTTTTCTCGAATACAATACTTCCCTTCGGTATGCGAGGGAAGTAAAAATGAAAGGAGTTATATGATGAATTGAACACTTTTGAAAAAAAAAATGATTTTTTTACCGGAAATGCGGAAATAATGAAAAATATTAAAATCGTCTGTATTCTGATCTACTCGAAATTTTGTATAGAAGCGTAACATTTTATTTTGAAAGACAACACCATTTCCTTCATTTTTTTCAGAAAAGGTGCTTGACAAGATTAGATTTTATTTAACTGTCATTGCCTAAGTGAATGGAAAAATACACCTAAAATTATACTGCCAATAGATATGGATGAGCCCCCAAATATGCAAAAAATATTCTAAAGTTTATGACTCATTTCACCTGTTGCGATCTTAATCGGGAAATGTCCTGTATGTGCATTAATATTTAAAAATAAAAATAGTTTTTTATTGTCAGAAATAATTTTGCAAGCATTATAAATCATATGATACCATCGAGTCTTCTATTCATTTCCGATGTGAATTCCAGTAATTATACGAATGTTCTAAGAAACTAAAAATATTGTGATAAACTAAGCTCATTTAAGAGAAACATTCTATGAAAAAATTGAATTACATAATTCGTTACATTTTTCATATTACTTAACATCTATTTTTGAGCATTCTTGAGGTAGGTACAACCAAGAAAGTATTTTGTAGCAAGCTCCCCCCCTCCCTATTTTAAGCACCACTATCACGACCCAAAAAATCTAAAATGTCAATGCGAACGTCACATGAATATCTCTAAATTTTTAAAGCATTCCCGATTAATCGCGCCAACTTTCTTTGTATGACTGAACTATAAAAAATCTTCAGTCTAAAACTGCACTTCTTTGCTCGCATCCTTTTAATAACAATCAGTATTAATTTCATTTTCTAGGATGCCACCTTGACTTTTACAAATTATAATGGTATTATCTTCCTAATAATTTGTCCCGACGCGGGGAGATCAGAATTCCTTTAAAGAGCGTCCCGAAGGGCTTTGAAAAATTCATTATTAACAATATCGGCAGATACTTAAGTGATTCCAATTTGTTAGCTTTGTTGTAAATGGGTACAGTAATCGATTTCTTAAATTCAGTCGAACAGCAATCATTCTCAAAAATGGCACAGAATGGCTTAGTAAGTGGTTAAACTATATTATTTGCAATCATTTTTACTGTTTCTGCTGAGCTGATATACCATACATTAATGCGGATAATTTGAATCTTTCCACTATCTACTAGGTTAGAGTTTCATGAAAAAATGGATCAACAGACATCAAGCTTTGTGTTCGAGAAGAAGGGCTTCGGCATAAACATTTTCTGTTTTTTTACACTCCAAATGCTCACATTCTGAGAATTAACATAAGCACTGAGATAAGACCAGGCTTCATTGGAGAATAAGGTTTACTTACTAAAAAAGCTATCATCCAAACTCTTCGCTAAATTGTTGACAGAATGTCGTTCTATGTTAATAGTCTACTTCCTTGAATACCTCGATGCAAGTATGGTAATACAGAGATAGGTTTGTTTTTCTTCAAAACAGCACGAATTCTGTGAACTGGCTCTCCAGTTACCTGTGCTAGAGAACGCTTGGAAGATCTAGGAGCCTTTTTCCATTATTTCCATCTCTTCTTATATTCTCAGTAAGTTCAGATGAATGTTTCTTTTGTCACTCCTTACCTTCTTTTTGTACACCACTGTCCATCTCATGACGGAGTTTAGCAAAACGCGAATTCCAGAAAACATCGAAAGGTGCGCAAAACCAACATCGGAAAACGTTTTTAAATTCTTCCAAACAATCTTCCTTAAGATATCGGCATCGTCAATCTTGATCCATAGATCTTTCGCCCTTTACAAAAGTACAACTCGAACATGAAAATTTTGAGAAAGTATGGTTGCAAAAATCTAAACACGCTATGTAACAGTAGCAGAGACAGTGAAGATTTAAAGAACAGATCAATCTAAGACATATGTTTTGTTTTGCATGGGATACTTATGGAGTCGGACAGGGGGAGAGGGAGCAAGGCGGTGTAGCTTAGACAAGGGAAAGGGTACGTCAGTCATTGGTACGTCTAGGCTGACAATGGTCGTATCTAAAGAAGTGGGTTCGAGTCCCAATTAGGGCGAAATAATTATTCATCGTAAATTATCCCCAAGGAGTTAGATTTGACTATAAACTGTAGGGCATCGTTATCTTTATCCACACAAATCTACATCTCCTAAAGAGTTTTTGAAATAATCTGAAACGCGGTGAAGAACGCATCCAACATATTCAATTTTTAAATGTTCGATATGAAAACATATAATATTTACAATTTAACTAAGGTTTCGAAATATCACTTCAATTCTCTGTAGGTAATCTAATTCCACTTAAAATGAGTTCGTGCTTATGCATAGAGGTAAAACTCATAAATAACTTGTACGATTTTTAAATACCCAGTAATAACATTTATGGACAATTCACTTAAAGTAAGTCTAAGAACTTGTCATAAAAACTAATTCCAATTTATTGCTAGATTAATACGTATTTTTATCTCAAAGGTAAGGATTAACACATTAGAATCAATTGCTAATATTATTATTGAGTCATATTCATCCTATTAACTTTCTATGTGTCTAGCAGTTATTAATTAATAGAGAATGGTAGTAATTTTGTAGAAATTCTGCGCATTAGTTGATTAGTAATGTAATTAAGTCAAATCATGTGTGTATAAAATTTATGCTTGCTGTTGCAGTCCTGCATGATCGACTGTCAATTACTCGAAGATGACAATTCATAACATAAGTTTAGAAGCTTTGAAGACTTTGGACGTCACTAGGTAAAATTGTACTGGACTTCCTATATTTGATAAGAGTTAAGCTATAGATTGGCGTAGGTTTAGAGTTGTATCCTATTGTTTAACCTTATGTTGTGAACACCTACCAACCGTGGTCTCCAATTTTGTGTGTTTATATAAAGTCGCCTTGAAAGACCCCTGGGCGTGAAGAGTGTGTCCTTGTTTATTCCTTAATTGTTTCTCTTCTTTTTCTCTTTCTCATTCTCGATTAGGTTAGAATAGACATAATAACCTTCGCAATACCCACAATTGTCGTGGCTATACGGGCTACGTTCCCAAAGCCATTTCCTTAGGGGTAAAAAAAAGACTTTGGAATTTTTATCCAGATCAAGCAGAGTTTACCAATATTGATACCCTAGAAGTACTTTTCTTTTGTCTGGTCTCAACATGAATACGCGTCGTCTGGAACCCTTATTACGTAACTTATGTCGATAGCCTAAAAAAAAGTACAAAGGCGATTTGTAAAATTACACAGCCCCACAAAAAAAATGTTCAGACCAGCGAACCAGATCCATGTATCCCTATGTATTTTCGATCTCTGAATCCGAGTCCTAGGTTATAAAAATTTGTACACCCCCAAAATCATTAGCTAGAGCTAAAAACACCCCTGGTATGGGGTGAAAGAAGATTCAGCTACCTTGTCTTAAAATTGGTGTTGCATGAAACATCGTTATGAGTGGCTTTGTGCCTTTCTGATGAGCTCAGAATAAGGGCGAAAAACGTTTCAAAGGCTAAGCATTTCCAAGAAACTGAATGAGAGACTTTATGAAAATGTAATCCATTAGAATGAAAAATTGTTTAAGACAAGGTGGGTAAATATATCCATTTTAGGCCTTTGTTCTCATTTTTAACTGAATCTTCATACCGTAGGGACTCATGTAGATACTGGTTTAATCTGCTTAGCCGTAGTGGGCTATGTTGGAGGCTGGTGATATAATAAGAATGTCAAATAAGAAATTGGACACAGTTATTTTAGAATTTCAATTTGCTAGTATAACCAGAAGTCAGGTTATTTAAAGAATGCAAAGATTCCATCAATATTTTGTACATATAGTTTTTCTGTTAGTTCTCATATATATCTTTTTTCCGCTATTTGCAAAATCCTATAAAGAATATGTTTCATTACTATAAGCAAACAAATAAAAAATAATTCACTTTTAAACGAGAGACGTAATTCACTGAAATTGAGTAGTATTCTAAAATAGAACCAGAGACTTACGTACCATTAACGTCCTACAGTGTCAACCCTCAGAGGGTGTGAAAACTACCCCTATGTAAGATTTAACTATAAAAAGTTTTATAAAAATTCGAAACACCTGCGTTTTGTGGAAGTGAGAAGAAACTAGACTATGTTCGACGCTGGTGCTTGAAAGCCATCCCCACGGAGTTGTGAAATGCCACCCCTACATCAGTAGTATGCTGAAAAAACAAAGAGAAACTGACCGGATTTGATAGGTAAAAATAGTGTTGTACACATAGAATTTGAAACTTATGTCCTATCAATGTTATTAAGTAACACCCCCCGAAAAGAATGTAAACTACCATCATTCAAGATGCTTATTGATATAGATTTATTTATTGTGCAATATCCAAACAGGCCTGATCGGCCTAATTACAATGATAGTAAATAGCATTTCAACATAACTACTACTACTACTACTAAGTAAATCTACAAAAAATGTATACACATATACATATACACATATACATATAAACATATATATACACCCATATAATACACTTATAACAACTATACATAAAAATTACTGAAGTGTGTGTTGATCAGTTTATAATATTTTTTAAGAGGTAGGGACCAATCTAAATCTACCAAAGTATTGATGTTATTAGCCAGTCGAAGCATTGACAAGAGAGGGGTGGGGATAGAATATATTGCTGTCGGTACATTAAACATCAACGCATTGCGAGTCCGTCGTGAAGGTACATTAAATGGTAATAATGCTAAAATCTTCGGGCTGTTAATTATACTATTTACAATTTTATATAAAAACATGAGCATTGCTACTTTACGTCTCATATCAAGAGACGACATATTAAATTCAGTTCTTAAATGTGCAGATCTAACATAATGATAGTTTGGTGTCGTATGATATTTTTTGTAGTATAGGTATCTAAGAAATTTATTTTGTATTTTTTCAAGTGTGTTCATATAAATTTGAGGTTGTGAGTGCCAGATTATCGATGCAAACTCAAGTTTGCTTCTTACAAATGCATAGTACAGAGTAGTAATAGTTGTGACGTTGGTGAAATTGGATGTTTGTCTCATTATAAATCCTAACATGCGATTTGCAGATGCAGAGATATTTTCAATGTATTCAGAAAATGAAAGATGACAGTCATAAGTGACACCCAAGTCTTTAGCACAATAAGTCCTTTTTAAACATATGTGCGTCATTTTGTAGTCGAACACAATGGGCTCTCTCTTTCGGGTAATTGTTATTATGAAACATTTTTTTTATATTAAATTGTAATTTAAAATCGCAGCTCCACTTGTGTATACTGTCAATGTCTTTCTGGAGCTCCACACAATATCTTTCTGTTTCAATTTTTTTGTACATTTTAAAGTCATCTGCAAAAACTAAGCATTTAGAGAATTTAACAACTGAAGGTAAATCGTTAATAAATAATACGAATAATAATGGACCTAGATTTGATCCTTGTGGCACTCCAGAATTAGCATAATATTTACCAGAAGTGTTTCCATTGTGTTTTACTACAAAACATCTGTGCTGTAAATAACTTTTTAAAAGTAGCGTCATTTTCGTAGACAGACCAAATTTATATAGCTTTCCTTATAGCATATCATGATCGACTTTATCGAATGCTTTGCTAAAATCTGCAAATACAGTATCGAGTTGTTTTCTTTCCTCCAATGTTTCGTAACCGTAGTTAGTAAATATGAACAAATTCGTATTTATAGATTTTTGAGCTACAAAACCATGTTGCTCCTCTACTAAACTTTTTTCTACGTGTCTGTATAAATGAGAATATATAATTTGTTCAAATAGTTTAGCTGGAGCACACATTATTGCTATACCTCTGTAGTTTGAAATGTCCATTTTGTCCCCTGACTTATGAATTGGAGTATATGCAGCTAGCTTCCATGCATTAGGGAAAGTTGAAGTTTTCAATATCAGATTAAAAATATGAAGCAATGGAACTCTTAACCATTCTTGACATCCCTTAATTATGTACGGTGGTATACCATCAATACCTGCTGTTTTTTTAGGTTTAAGTTTTTTAATAGCTGCATTATAATCCAATTCATTTATTATGTTCAAATTGAATGCTTCATTACAACAATTTCCACTATCATCTGAGAAGTCTAGTTTGTAGTTTGATTTTTCAGTGTTATAAACCGATGAAAAAAATTTAGCAAAACATTCAGCAGTCTCACATTGATGCACTTTATCCCCCTGATATACATAATCATTATAATTTGGGCATCCCTCTTTCTTTCTATCAATGTGATGATACTTATAAGCAACAGTATAGCTTTTTCAGTAGTCACTGCAACATTTTTTTCGTTGCATCTTAAATGACGGTAGTTTACATCTTTTTTGGGGGTGTTACTTAATAAAATTGATAGTACATGAGTTTCAAACTCTAAGCGTACAACACGATTTTTACCAATCATAGCATCTATAAAAATGTAAATCCGGTTAGTTAGTTTCTCTTTATTTTTTCAGCATCCTACAGATATAGGGGTGGCATTTCGCAACCCCGTAGGGGTGGTTTTCAAGTACAGCGTCAAACAAAGTCTAGTTCCACACAACGCAGGTGTTTCGATTTTTTATAGAAGTCACTGTAACGTTTTATAGTTAAATCTTACATAGGAGGTAGTTCTTGTAACGGGTTACTTTTTCCCCACTCGATAATAAGAGTAATTAACTAAAATACTGCTTTTGTTTAATATTTTGTTCTAAAAGATTATCTTAAGCCTACCCTGCTAGTACGCTAGAAATAGATCCATTGCACGGTAGATCAATTATCACTTTATAAACAACCAATCAAAACAATCCCCCCAACAAAGCATTGAGGGAGTAGAATCGCGTCTAAAGACGGGCATAAAAGGCGGGACTTTCGTTGATGACGCTGGTCCGAAGAATTGTTAAGATATTTTTAAAAAATTATAATATTGGTATTCCCACCTACCTGCTTTAGTAAATTGATTCCTAGAATCAATGTTATCAATAGTTAACGAGTTATATAGTGAAGTAGTATAGTTCCTAATTACAGAAGAATTAAACTGTAAGTACAACTTTCTACTACATCTACTGCATTTTAAGTGGCCGATGCCATAAACCACGTTTGCTAAGGTATTTAGTTAGTCATGATCCTGTAGTCCCTGGATGTTCGGTAACCAGAATTATAATTTCCGAACATTGTATCCTGTTATAAATATTTATTTTTCATCGATGGTTTCGCTGAAAAACTAATTAGGGAAATCGTCGCGATTGTCGAATATACACTTCAGCGTGTTCTCAAATAAATCTCTTTCATGGTGTACGAAAATTTATAGATTTTGATATTGTTGTAAACATTATTATCATTTAACTCTGTTCTTATAATAGTAAAACAGTTATTTTACGCGAAACTGGCCAGGTGCCAATGTTTGAGTATATCTTTTGTATTTCCATTTAATAATTTTTGGTATAAGTATTTATTGTTTGTGCTGTATTATTTTTGTATATTTAACAAAAGAGTTTTGTTATTCATTCACTCCTGAAATCTCATGCTCATTTAATAAATAGAGTTTGTTTCATTTTTTTATAAATTTTCAGGTATAATTAATCAGCAATTTTCTTAAGATATTATTAATGAGACTTAAAATTTGAAATATTTCAAATTAATTAAACTGTAAACAAAACATTTTTAAAAAATGGTAAATGTTACATATTTTTCGAAAAAAATGAAAAATTAAAACATTGAAATTTTCAAAACAAACTTCACATTTAGATTTTTAATGTAATTACAAACAACTTTTCCTTATGGTACTTTTCCATATTTTGATAAATAAGGGAATTTCGGGCCATTTTAAAATTTCTAATGACATTTTGAGAATGTCATAGTTGTGACATGACAAATGTTTTTGGCAATTTTGTGGTTATTAATCATGCTGAAACTAATGCTGGAATCCCTTTAAAAAAACATTGAATAAAAAAGTTTTCCATATATGGTACAGACTTTTTGACGGACACTGTATATTCATTTTTTTACATTTATAAACTTCAGGTAACATCGAAAATATAAACATGCA
The DNA here is from genome assembly GCA_963583905.1 of Stenurella melanura. Lineage (NCBI taxonomy): Eukaryota > Metazoa > Arthropoda > Insecta > Coleoptera > Cerambycidae > Stenurella > Stenurella melanura. The sequence continues at coordinate 40,843,990 of OY757310.1, read as the reverse complement.
TATTAGCACCGCTTCTACTTCCTACAATTCTACAGTACATAGAGGATTTCTCAGGAGTATGGAAGACAGCCCAACTAACAAAGTTGCTCTATAAATTTAAGATGACAGTGCAACTTTATTTTATTACTGTTGCATTACTGCTCTGCAAAAATTATTAAAATTGTTTTGTCTGCCAAAGTGATTATTTAGTCTTAGCAACTAAATCGTCATATAAATAAGTGCTAAGAATGTTCTTACAGCTAAATTATAAAACATTTTGTAAAATTTGTTTCTCGCTGTTTTGTAAACGTTTATACAGCAACTATTATAGGATGTTTAGCTCACGAAGCAAAATTGATTTATAACAGATTTATAGTAATGACCTACGGCACTTTTTGGTCAATTTGCAAACATCTATAAAAGTATTCTTTAAAAGTTTAGCAAAGCATTAATAACACAATTTTATTATGGCTGTTCTTAACACAATATTATTGCTGGGAGCATATTGTTTTTGGTTGTAGCTGCTAAACAATTGTTATATAAACGAAGCACACATTGCTCTCATAAAACATTTATAAAATAATTAAGAAGTTAAAAAATGTCTTTAAAGACTATAATATGTTCTGTACGTCTTTTATAAAACATGGGTTGGTGTTTATGCGCCATATTGTTTTCTCATTTACAGTAGTCTTTTACAGGACCGCCCCCAAAGCTTTGAGTTTCCATATGTATAAATTATTTTCGCGCCCTCTGCGGGTTGACACTGTAGGACGTTGACGGTACGTAAATTTCTAGTTCTATTTTAGAGTACTACCCAATTTCAGCCAATCAGAGCATCCAAAATACGTTTTTTCTTGTTTTTCTCGTTTAAACTTAGGGGTGGTTGCTCTGAACTCTATAGGGGTAGCTTATAAAGATTACGTCGGAGCTGATGCAGTTTCTTATCACTTTAACAAAACATAGACATTTCGAGCTTTTTCAGCAGTCTGGGGAATAGTTTTCGCCCCTCCCTAGGGGTGTGCTTCATATCTATTGTATATTGTTGCTGTTTAATTCGATTGATTAAAATGTTCTCGTAGCTTACTCTTCTTTTTACCCCATTCCAAGGGTGTTTTTGGCTCTAGCTAATGATTTTGGGGGTGTCCTATTTTTTTTTTAACTCGGATTCAGCTTCAGCGACCGAAAATACATAGGGATACATGGGTCGGGTTCTCTGGTCTGAATTTGTTTTTGTGGAGCTGTGTCATTATGGTTCAAGAAGATGTAGCATACCCATCAGTTGGTTTTCGACATCTAGAACTTTTGAATAGATTCTCTATGGACACTCTTGAAAACAGGCGGAATTGCTAACCTACGGTTATGCTACCGGCAATATTAAGAATGAACCAAGAGCAGGTAAGCGCATAACACATCTGGTTAACTATATTCGTATACGGGTATCGTTTGTAATATTCAAGCACAGTCTCGGTGTTATTCTCTTACAAACAGGTTTTGTAATGATTTAACCTGGTAGCAACGCTTTAGACTGAATTTCTAAATTGAGGATAAAAATACTATATTTGTACTTATTCTTTATCTCTTTTTAATGCTAGACTTTCTCTGAAGATGAAGGACTGCGCGTTTGTCTTTTTAGAGTTTTTATTATTTTTTCCATAAATGCTTATCAGGTCGTATTTCATGAGAAATTTCACGTATTTGCGTTAGTTTTATATCCAATATACCTTAATTTAGTAACTTAATCCCGCGAGTAATCTCGGGTAATTAAAACATTATATCAACTTGTCAGCTCTCTACATACAAGTTTATTGATTAATTAATTCAATCTATAATTTTATACTCAAATTCTTTCACCTGTTTACTGCTCTGAGCTTGTCATCAGCCTCATTTCCGTACTTGTACTACATTTTGTGTTTTTATAGATAGGCATATTTACCACACCTGTCTAAAGCATTAGTATTTATTCTTACCTTTTTATTATTTATTTATATCGCATTTAAATTAACTGAGTTATAAATTATGCAGTCAGTTTTAACATATTTTACTATGTATTGCAAGAATATGAATGTATAACAGATGAAATGAAAACAAAATTATAGGAAACGAATTTGTTATGTCAGAACAAACAAATGATTCAGTGGGTTTCTTCAAGAGTTCATCGTCTCTCTTACATAATTTACGTTTTAAATATGCCTCGTATTCTGGAAAAGCCAATACCAAGCATATCAGCCCCATTCCAATTACTTTGTTAAATAATTGTTCATACTTAGAATCGCAACTTTCACGGTAGTAGTTATAATTAATACTTAAAATGAGTCAGATATATTAAAATTCGTCGAGGATTAAATTTGATAATTTATTTATTATGTGTGCATTAACAATAAAAGTCAAATGGGTAGGTATGTTACGCATGTAAACGGATTATTAGGGTTTATCATAAGAAGTTTTTTAAATAACATAGCGGTTAAGAATAGAAACGAAACAAATTGAAATTTTGTTAGTTTGTAAACAATTGTAACTTTGCTATGTGTGAACAAAAAATTTCCATCGAAGATTTTGAAAGTCCATTTTATTGGCCATCAACATGTGCAGTCAGTTTTACTTCCACATCCGATCGGTCTGTCATATGTCTGTCTATAACGTTTTTTTGTAAGGAGCGAGCGTAGAGACGTCTGCATATACTCGTATTTCTCTAATACCTAATTTTAAGGCTTGAGTTGTATATAGGTAAACAGAATAAATATATTTAAATGGATACGCAAATGCAGCAACGTCGGGCACGGTTAGTACTTGGATGGATAAGCCTCACCAGGAAAACACAGCAAGAAATGCAAAGCAGCAACATGTTAGATATAATCTTTCTTCCAATAAATGCACCGGGTCGCTAGCCTGTTTGAGCAAGTCCGTCCAAATATGAAGTGAAACGCTGATTTGACTGTAAGTACTATATTATTTCACGTCTGTTTCATATATTTTTTTAACACCCGGTAAACTAAATCTCGAAATTCAACTGTTCAAAATAAAATAATAACTTTTAAAAAAATGTATTTTGCAAACAGAATTCGTCTTAGAAGTCTTTTCGTATCCCTTCAAATAACGGAGATGTCTAACTTAGACGTATTCCTCATTTTCTAGATGAAGTAGGCCACGGACTTCAAATATCTTTAACTTTTGTAGCTTGTAAAAATGAGCACAGTGTTTCTGCACATTTGATGTTAAACGAGATATAATCGAGGGTAGTGATAAAACCGTCGGTATACACGCGTAAAATCTTTTATTGTAATTTTAATATACTAAACTTTTTATTGTTAATTTTTATATGTATGTAATAAAACATATAATAACCATAAGAGTATAAAGAAAATAATTTTATAGTATTTAACAGACAGTTCAAATAAAATAATTTATGACTTATGACTTACCAAAATAGAAATCGGGATCTGTAACCATACAGTTCGCTGTAGAATTATAAGCAATGTAAAAATTCTCTACTAATGCTAATAATACCGCTAATTAGCAAAGGAGGAGATTAGGGCAACATAATTTCTGTTCTATCAAATAGAAATAATCAAATAAGTGTGGCTTCTTTTGAAAAATCATTATGCATCTATGAACTGAAATCAAGTGTTGTTGACAATTCAACACAAAATCACAGTTTGCTTAGAGCAATTTTGATTGTCCTGGAAAGGGCAGCTCTAATCTTTACACAAGCGGATGCGAAGCAGACAAGAGTGTAACTATGACAACGTAACGGCGATTCGTCGATGTTGGCGATGTCACCGGGAGCCGGCCTTATACAAATAACCATAAGAACCCCAGCGCAACACGCTGAAGAGTTCCTATAGGTTATTTTATATCCCCTTCGGTTCGGTAACGTCGCTAGCATCTGTGGAGTTCTTCCGGCTTCGTAACGGCGTCGGATAAATAACTTGTCACAAGCTACCGGTCGACTTATATTCTGTCCGTCGTGGTAACGTAGCAATAGAGTACTATTATTACTGTTATTAACTTAGCTCAGCACGCTGAATACCAATAAAGAGCACTGTTTTTTTCTCGACGGTAGTGTTTATGGAATATTTTTAGAGGTTATCTCCTCCTTACAGACGTTTTAGTGATTCTCTACTAGGGTAACAAGCTGCTCTAATGCTCTAATCGGTTCGCCTTATATATTTTCTATAGTGCGGTTTTAAATTTGAATTTTTGTTTGTCCCTGTCTAGCACACGTGCCCAATGGGTCGTATACGTACCCTAAATCTTCACACGGATCCAAGGTTGCACAGGCTTCCAAAGTGGGTTACATATGGGGATTTCGGATATAAAAGCACAACGAAATTCAATTGAAACCAGTGCTCTTCTGGCACTGGTCTCCAGCGTGCTGGGCTGGGCTAATAACAGCAATAGTACTCCATTGCGACGGTACCACGAACAGAATATAAATCGATCACTATGTTCTGCAGCGTGCTAAGCTGGGATCTCTTGCGTTGACAAGTTATTTATCCGACGCCGTTACGAAGTCGAAAGAGATACTAGCGACGTTATCGAACCGAAGGGGATATAAACCAACCGAGAGAAACTCTTCAGCGTGTTGGGCTGGGGTACACTTTAATACGAAATTTGGGTATAGGGGAATTTTTTTCTCAACTTTGAATTTGGCCATTCTTTTTAATGTACGTTAGAGTGGATTGGTCTCCGAGTATTCTCGCCCACTAAGAGATCTAAAGAATCCGTTTGCTGGTTTTTATGGCAAAAACCTGCTTATGAACTCCTTCGAAAATTTACCCTCTTAAACGAACTTATCGCTACATCTTAACTGCGACTTACACCCCTCGTCGCCATACTGAAGAATACTTCCGAAAATGTAACTTTAGGGTACTTTTGAAAAATAAAACAGAGTTTCCGTCGTTCGCGATCTGAAAAATGTTTTGATACTTTTGAAAAATGTGTCTGAACGACGGTGTCCATAGCCGCTTTTTCATCGTTTGCGTTGTGAAAAAGTCAATTTTTTATTTAATTTTGGAGTACATTTATTATTTCTTAAATATTTACATCTCTCTTCTTGGGGAGAAAACTGAGTTTAATAACAGTACCATCAAAGAGCTGATGGGACGGAGCTTTGGTGAGGCCGTGCGTCTAACAGGCAGCCTCAATAAATGGCGTGTGGCTGTCGGACATGCTATACAAGCAAGGGAGGCCAACTATAACACTAGATGAATCACAACAGTCTGTCAAGACGTTGTGAGTTAAACAAGTAGAAATTCGCAGTTGGTCACGCCCCACTGTAACTTGTATAGTGGCTCCAAAATCAGTTTAAAAATCGTAAAAAAAGACCGACAACGAAACACTTCATAGTATGAGCGATAATCATGAACGTCGACCGACAATTTTTAGAATTTCTTTTTAATTATTATAAATATTGTTGTACTAATTTATCTTAATTGATAGGCATGATGTAAATTATTTATTTATAAAAGTTTAATGAACAACTCCATAAACGATTCAATGAATGTAAATAAATATCATTTAACCTACGGTTATTCTACCGGCAATATTAAAAATGAACCAAATGCAGATAAATGACTTGTAATGGTGGGCCAGGTAAACAATCGACTTTCGTAGCCATGAACAGAATGGCTGCAACTGTGGCTACTACAAAAGTATTTGTATAAATATCCAGTTAATATTTGCCTACACATTATGGCAGAAACTGATTCATCATTAGTTTTATTCTTAAAAATTATAAGAGATCTAACTAGCTTATTAGCATTCTTTAATGGTCCGTTAAATTAAATAAAGTTTTTATGAATGAACATTTAAACGAAACAAAATATAACAATTTATGGGTAATATGAAAGTTTTATTTACAATAAAAACTTACCCAGCATTTAAATTTCATGCAATTAGTTCTGCTACCATTACAATAATATTATCTACTCCGTTTTGTTTCTAATGACAAAATTATATTGCAAAATACTCAAGAACCATAAAGATTAATATAACGTTTTTTAATGACAACAATAAGTAACTGTTTTATAGTAAAACACGTATTTCTGGTACTGTTATAGTAATAGTTATCGATTTTTTAATGGCGGCAGCATGTTTTTTCAAGTGTCTATATAGTTGAATTTAACTTTAATAAAAAAAATTAACTCAGGACATGTTTTAACCACGAATTTCTTGGCAGCTCCAAAAAATTGATAGTGCATGTATTTTGTGCTGGTGGAGATAGATATATTTATATATACAGGTTGTTCTATTTTCCCGAGAATATTAAACAAAACGATTGATTAAAATGATAACATCATTGGGGGTGCGTTTCATACCGATAGGGTGAACGCTGCAATTCACCTTTATTTTTATCATAATACATTCAATTTTTCCCGAGAATATTAAACAAAACGATTGATTAAAATGATAGCATCATTTTCAGAGCGTTATCTCATATATACCCTATTTAGGAGGTGTTTTTTGGCTCTAAAATTTTTTTTTGGGGGTGTACGACTTTTTTGACCCCGGAATCGGAATCAGCGATCAAAAATACATAAGAATATACTCGTCTCATTGCTAGGTCAGAACATTTTTTTTTTGTGGGGCTGTGTAATTCATGTCAACACTATATAATAATTTAACAAATAAAAGACTGAACTGTTTTTTTAATTTTAACTGATGTATTGTCAACACGACAATTGTTTCGCTAAACATTAGCTTATTGATTGATTGAAGTTTATTTATCTTTCGCCAATTTACATTGGATAGACAAGTCAAATACAAAATATACATATATGAACACATACATAAATATGTCATAGTATAAAAAAATAATCAGTTATAACAATTATACAGAATATTTAGGTATTTTGTACAGCGGTAATAAATTCTTCTATTGAATAAAATGTATTTTGATGTAGAAATTCTTTTAACAATAATTTGAACCTATTCAGGCTGGATGCGCTATTCAGATGTGAGCACAAGACTAACGTAATACATCAGTGAGACGGTCCTGACTATTGTTTGCACGCTTTGGCACGCGACTTGAACAGCCCATGACCTTCTGTCTCGCTTCATAAAGTAAGAGGTGAACGACGGACGATGTTGTCGGCGCCTTTTACCCCGTCTTACGTCTATTGCGCCTCCGTTTTACGGGTTACTGGACATCATTGTATGCAATACCTATTATGGCAAATGGAACCGCTTTTTCTTTTACCCTTAACGTAAGCCCATATTCTTTGGATCATTTTTTATGTTTTCTTGCATATCCAATAAGTAAATTTCATGCAATTGTCAATACACATATATACCAAATTTCAAGGCAATATCTTCAACCGTTCCTGAGAAAACGTGTACAAAAAAGGTTACAGACCGACGGATAGAAATTTTTTTTTCTCTCAAATTTAAAATCTCTAAGTTTTATGACATTCTAAGCCTATTTCAACAAAAAAAAAATATTTCCACATCCACGTAAGTGGAGAAGTAATTAAGAAAACATATTATACCTAGTAGTCCTAATTAATTTTAAACGATTGCGTTTACAATACAATTTTTTAGCTTAAGGAGCGTAAAATTATTATATTATTAAATTATTTGATATTAAAGGTACTAAAAATCTGCACATATTTAAACCAGGTGCATATTTTTAGCCATTGAATAGAATATTGCAGGCATGTGCAGAAGAGAATCAATGATGTTATAGAGAGAAGTTCGCCACATGGATACCAATTTGCCCACAGAGCATATGTGTCTGCAAAAACAGCATTTTATCACCTAATTCTAGTGGAACATGTGCTGAAACTCGCGGAGATGAGGCGTTAATGGACATAGAATAGATATCATCCCCTTCAATTCCATCATCAGAAATGCAAGAGAATTTACGTGCTAGTATCGAGGACACCGGTCGGTAGATGCAATTCCAAGTATGATCAAAAGCAGGATTGTATACCATAGTACCTAATTGCTACCATAGTGAGTGAAACTTTGGACACGTTCGTTGCGAGTGACCGGGAGATGTACTATTCTCCTTGCTATGAAACCCTAAATTTACTGACAATGTAGTCAACACAATTAGGGAAAGATTTAACAACATAGTCAGAGATCATTTACATCATCTGTCGATTCTATTATTAGTGAACTAAATATAAACCTTAGTTTAATTGACCAGTGGTCCTGTGAAAATGGGTTAATTCTTAACCCTAATAGAAGTACAGCACTGTATATTGTTACTAATTCCGCTTGTGCAAAGGCAAGTTCTTCTGCTTCTGTCGAATTAAAACTGGGCAACTTCATAATTAAGATGACTGAAAAGGCAGAAACCTTGGACTTCTTATTGACAATAGACTTTTCTTTGAAGAACATATAAATAAAAAACCCAGTATTTGTTACTTTAAAGTGAAATTCCTTTATAAATTTAAATATGTCCTTCCATCTGATACAAAATGGAATCTTATAAATGGCCTAGTTTTGAGTCATTTAGATTATTGTAGTCCTGTTTATTATAACTTTCCCACAGCTGCTATTAAAAATAGGCTGCAAATTATTCAAAATACCTGCCTCAGATTTGCCTATAGTAATATTCATTACAGAGACCATGCCACACCATTTTATAATAGTCTAGTATATTAAAAATGGACGGTACATTTGAATTGCAAGTTTCCCTTATGTTGTACAATGTCACTAAAAATAGGGCTCCATCTTATTTAAATTCTTTGCTAATTGAACGCTCTGATGTGCATGGCCTATATCTTAGACACAACAACCTACTTACCATCCCTAAATACAATACGGGTAAATTCGAGGGTTCCTTTAAATATATGTCAAGCACAATCTGTAATAAATATGTCTCTCTGTTTCTTGCCAAAGTAAAATTTAATTTAATTAAAGATAGTTTGCTGCATAATCAACAAGTACTGGTTTAAATTAATTTTAAGTCTTATTTGTGTAATCTTTTTGGATAAAATTTGATCTATTCATTTATTTTTTTCCTTTCTGTCTACACACAATTTTACACCATTTTTTAGCATGTTAGGGTATAATTGAAAATCAGCTCTGCTGAATTATACCCATTGAATGATATTTTTATGTATATTTATTGTTATTATTTATTTACTTATGCTACTTATATATTATCTTTACTACCTACAGTAACATTTATCATTCAATAAATCTATTCTATTCTATTCTATTCTATTCTATTTACAGAGAGTCCTGATTATGGTAGATGAACAGAACAAAGAAGAAATGAATAAAAATTAAACATGAGTTGACTGAAAACGTCGACCGTCCAATTTACAAGAATAAATAAACCGAAGCAACAATGGCCACATATGAAGCTACAAATGTCGCAGAAGGTAAAATCTTGATGTTCTTATACACTTCTATTTAAAACTAACATCTGTATATAATTATACAAAGATCAGTACCCATGCTGACGATATACAGGAGATTATGTGGCTAGACGTGATGGTTTAAGCCGGGTGTATTACTTGACTTTATAACTGGGTAATTAGACCCACCATAACATACGCCGTCTTAGTTTTATACCAAGGCAACTCAAAGAGCGGCTACCAAATAGCTAAGCAGGTTACAGAGACTGGCTTGCTTGAGAATGACAGGAGATATGAAAAGCATGCTCTACAAAGGGGACCCTGTTAAACTTTCCCCCACTCTGCGCATTGATACAGGATGAAGTCGGACTGGAAATATGCAAGCTACTCAAATAACCCGAGCTTCCATACAGCCGTGTTGTGAATTACTAAAAAGACAGCCAATGGTATTATCGAAAACAGGGCCAGAAACAAGCATACATATAACTAGAGGATGTTCCAGGAAATCAATATGGGAATGTGGATGGATTTACGTCTGGGCCTCTGTCAGACATGACAATTCATTACAGAAGGAGCCATATATTTCTTATGCAACAGTTATTGGAATTCTCCACTTTCACTGCAGATTCTCGATAGCTCGCAAATAGTTTAATGATGAGAGAAGGAAAAAGTTACTTACTTTGGATTGCTACTCTCTAGTTTTCGTTATATCTTGTGAACTAACATGCATTTACTTCTCTCATCTTTAACTTAAATTAACACTTTAGAGACACTACTTAAAGTTAGTAACCTTGCTAGACTATGTGAACAATCGGTGTCCTGAAGCAGACGTGGCAGGATCGTATGAGATTCGTTAAAGTCAAACAAAATCGCACGGATATCTTCAAGATTAAATTAAGTAGCCAGTGAATGATTCAAATTGAATATTTATATTTATTGATTGTAAAAAATGGAACAAGTATACAGGAAAATGAAATATTCAAGTCGATTTAACTAATGACTCCGATCAACGTACACCACCCATGGCAAGTGGAGCACGTCTCGAGAAGCTTTACCGTCCTCTTATACAACGGGGAAACGATTGTAACAGTCGACTAGCACAAATAGATTCAGATTCCCAGAACGCCATGTGAGTAAAATTTAGTTAGGGTTGGAGGGGCTTGGATCTGACTGTAAAAGCTGCACTAAACATTTTGATCCGCTTGTGGCTAGCTTTATATATCTTAAGTGGCGATTATACGTTTCGTCCGGATGATAAACTTTGATAGCTTGAAGAAGCGTATATAAGTTGTATGGGGTTCAGATTTTCAAATGTACTTACAGCGTATAGCGTAATCTAGGGAATGGGTCGCCGCTTCAAATTCGAGCAACCCTGAGATATTCGTAAAGTCTATTTTTGAAGGAATTTTGGACCCGGATTAAAAGTTAAAATGTTGCCATCTCGTACGATGAAAGCTGGTTTCAGCTGGAATCGAATCCTTTTCCCCAAATCCCGGGACTGCAGAAGAATGATTACCTTCATAAATGTAAAAATCGCCTTATTGACTTTCACGAAAACAAATTAATTTTTGACGACAAGCGGTGCCCAATGGCATTTTTTTCGTCTTCGCGTATTGAAAGTATTTTTTGCAATTTTGATAATATATTTTTTTATGCATTTTTGAAATTTTCGTAATTAGAAACGTTTTCTGTGTTCTACAACAGAAGCACACTCATCAGAACACCAAGCCAGAAACAAACAAATGAACTACCGGGAAGAGGTTGAGTATGGTTGAGAATAATAATAGAACATCTAGCACGACATACTCCTGCACACGATGAGATAATATAAAGATGACACTAGTTATGCGGAAAACATCGGAGACGGTAAATCACATCATATTTAAATGCGAAGCTCTAGCTGGAAGAATACACAATATCTACGTGCAAACCTAAACAGAATCGGAACTTAACACACTTCCTGTCACGAACCTGTAGCACTTGAATGTTGCAATAGATAGAGTAAGTTAGGGCAGGGCACAGTAAGCCAAAAAATGTGTTGAGTCCTCGGAGGTCCAAATGAGTCTTATAAAAAAAAATGATTAATAGTTAAATATTGGGATAAAGGTAACATCTATATGCAACTAATGCGATTCTAGTGAAATAGTTGAGGAAACATATTTACTCTATTTAGAATATATGTAAGGATTCATAGTAACAAAAGGGAAAATCTTGCATTTTCAGTATAACGGAGCGAGAAAAGGCAGTAAAATGACGCAAAAGATACTGTCTGGCTGGAATATAGCAGTAAGAAGGAAGCCTGCAAAATAGTCATTTTTTCCATTCGAACATATATATTAACTAAACACCGTTGTCTTATTACATACCTCCAGAATCAATACTGACTTTGGAGACTAACAGAAAATGGTTAAGTAAAGTATTATTATTATTATATACATTGCACCTAAATTGTCTAAAATACAAGCAAGCGTAAAAGATGTATACATATAAATTATTAGTTTGTTTGGTGCGACTTAGCCACTTACAAAATACATTAAAACACTTCAATTTTAATAACATGTTTACATGTTAATCACTATTCATACCTTAAATATTTGACTTCTGTTTTCTCTTCACGCATTACTCGACTAGTTAGAAAGGGATCACAATGAAGTAGGTACTATTTTAATAAGCTATACAAGCTAATAAGCAGACTTGAAAAACATTTGCACCATGTTCTTGGTTGTACTTAATTCTATTTTGACAGTACTTAAAAATGGTCCATCATCGAAAGATAAACTATATCTTAATACCTTCATTGTGATATATTAGTTGAAATTTAATTAGGTAAGTTGTAGGTAATATTATTGTTTTGCCGTAATAAACAAACAGAAAGCTATATTACTTAAAATGTGACGTAGATTACTTCTAAGTGTAAACAATTTTCAGGTTAGCAGCTCATAATTAATCTATTAATATATTAAACTAGAAATAAATATTTAAATTTCTCAAGGCACTTACAATTGCCACTAGAAATTAAATAATGTATTTCACTTAAACTTAAGGATCTAAAAATGATGTGGGTAATTATAAAATATCATTGTCACTATCTGCTATAATTATTATATTAAAAGAGGAATGCTGATCGGTGAAAAGTAAGACCATTTAATAGGCAGGGTGTAACTTTTGTACTATAATTTGATAAATCATATTTATAGAATGTTCATGTATCTTTATTACAAACTTCGGTAGCGACTTCTTTCCTAAAATCGAAACAGAAATCATGTTGAACAAAATATTCCAAAATATTTCTATAATGAAATGAGAAACAAATTTGCCGTCTCAAAATAATAAAAAAAATTGTGATATAAAAATAAATAGTAGAGCGGTATACTGTTGAAATGAGAATATCATCTACTTTCGAACGGTGTAACAGAAAACGAATATTATGTTTTGAAAAATAAGAAAATGTACGTTTCAAAATAAAACTGAACTTAATTTGATCTGCGCCAAAATCTGTTCATTACCTTTCGTAAAAAACGGTTCACTAGTTTCGGCGTTATCATGTCCTCACACATACATTTTTTAAAAACAACTTATTCTTGTTCCTCAAAACACAATGGTCTGGTGTTATCTTAGTTTTCGATATTTGAACAATTGCAGTAATCTCCCCATTTTCATGCGTGGGGAGGTTAAAATGATGTCCGTGGAATCTACAAAACAATACAATTATTCAGTTTATTACTGGATAATAACCTTTACGCCCATGACAATTAGTGCGTGCTTTTTGACAAATTGTTCGAATAAAAATAGAAATATAAAAAAAAACATATTTTGCTGATATTTCGGAAACCTAATATGTTTGTTTTCTCAAAGTTTTATATGGAAATGGATGATAATTTTATTTCAGACAATCTTAGATTCGTTAAGTTTTACTTTTTACCGGTTGTATAAACATCTACAAATCAATTCGGCATGTATGCATCCTCATTCAACAACAATAATAATAATAGTAGAGGATCCGAATTAGAAACGACCTTCACCCATCTGTTTAATGAATGAAAAGTATTTTTTATCGAATTTAGTATGTTAAAAATATATCGCGAGTGGGTTGGCTGAAAAATTCCTGGCCAGGCTATGATTAATTAAAAATTGAAAAATGACTTTTTATTTAACATTGCACTCATGAGTTTAACGAATAAATTTAATACTAATCGAAAGTATGAAGCCTATAAAATATGCAAACGTTGGGTTGTCTATTATTTTCCTAGCGTAACTACTGGGTTGGCAGGTATAAACAGGTATGTTGATACCTTATATTTTCACCCATTTGTTTAATAAATAAATCTTATATCAAAATAGGCGAGAACACGTGCTACAACCAGACTTTTTGCAGACAACCTTATATCATCGTGTTCGCAATGAAATAGCGCTTATTTTGATACAATATTTATTTATTAAACAAATGGGTGAAAATAGCTAGTATCAACATACCTGTTTATACCTGCCAACCCAGTAGTTACGCCAGGAAAATAATAGACAACCCAACGTTTGCATATTCTAGGCTTCATACTACAAGCAATATTACCGGTCATATAAATGTGCCGATCGAATGCAATATACTCTTCGTTTTGTATTTCGAAGAGTATAATAATAGACAAATATCACGTTTCGTGCACGCTCGTAGTTCGAGGCCTTGTGTACCTAGACGCTTCTGAAGTTCTATTCCCACTTCATCATGTACAATGCAAGACTGATTTGTTGTAAACATGAGCACACGCTGTGCACTTATTTTCGATTTGAAACTTTGAAATGTTCATTTGCACTTTGAAAGCACATTTATTTTCTAATGCATGTATTGATATAAATTGGAAAGACCTATCTAATACTGGAAATAAATTTGATATAGATACATATCTCATTTTATATATATTTAGAAATTACCCAGAACTATAAATGTATTGTCTTAAATTAACCTTTGCATCATACAATATAAGATGGTATCGAATTTATTGCAAATCTGTCGGAATATTTGTTTGATTTAATCAATATTAATTAAGCACTGTGTGACGCTGATTTTTTTGTGAATCATCAATATTGAAAGTAATACTTTTGAGAAAATAAGATAACAGAGTAAAGTCAACTTATCAAACTAAACAAATTACCAGGATGTCACCAAATTAATCTAAAAAATTATGATACCCTTAAATTGTTTCATTTAATTTTTAGTTATAAAAAATACAAAAAATCTTCAATGTTTTTATAATTTCTATTTTTGTCGAAACGCTATTTTTCTTTTTTTTTTTTAATTGTCTTTCGCAAAAGTGTTTATTATTCGCTTTAATACAAAGTAAACTAATTTGTTTAGTCGTCCCAGCAAACATTTAAGTATTATTTGACGTCAAGACTACCTAAATTATGTATAATAAATTTAGTCGCAAAATTAGAATTAACCATATTTTGGTAAAATTTACGTTGATGCTACGTGGAATCGACATAAGTGGAGAATAAGACGACGTCGAAATAAAGTTATATCAACTAAAACAGGTAAAATTACATATAAATCTTACTTGTAGTCGCACAGTACATTTGGTTACTAATACCTGTTTAGGTAAATTTTACTTAAATTCAACGTCAATTTGACATCAAGTTGACTAGTTTTAGGTAGAATTTACGGACATATGTGAAATTGAAAAATGACACCAAGTGGAAAAAAAATAAGATTTTTACACTTATTTGGTATTTTTCTCTATAAGTAGTCGACATATGGTTGTCAGTCACTTACAAAACTGAAGAGATACCTAACTCACAATAACAATACAAGATTAATGCCGGTAATTAAAATAAATACAATTTATGAGGAAAGTATTTGTAGTTCTCGCTTATTGAAATCAATGCACCGAAAATTTTTCTGTGAATAATAGCAGGTGTACTCCATAAAATACTAATGCGCCTCAAAAATTTTCATCTATAAGAAAATTTCTGTTACCAAGTAAAAAAATTATTGTAATATTTTGAGCCGAAAGTATACTATACTTGTTAAATATGAGTTTACAGGTATAATTATGTATTTTCTTAAACTTTTCGTCAGTTTGTTTCCATATACACTCATTTTACAAACTACAATTTGAAATCATACTTCAACTGCGCTGAGAAAATATGGCGTCTTGTGCTAATTAGACATCTAAGCTAAAATTACCATGACAATCTACGTATTTTATAGGTGGAAATTATCACAGGTCAAGCTACACTATTTGCGACATTTTGGTTAACTTTGCCTATCGAAAGTATTATTAACTCTGTTGTTATATCAAATAATTACTTGTAGGTAAATATAACCTATTTATATTACCTAGCTTATTTTGAATATACTACGTATTGGTAAATTCTCTATTATACTTATTATGTGTAAATTTTAACTCGACTAGTGTATTGTGTTGACGAGTGAGTTGTCATAATGGAGCCATATGATATTGCCTTGGTATTCGACAGCTCCCGAAAGTTCTGGAAGCTCGGCTGGCATTCGGCAATGCCCTTTTATTGAAATTCTATAGGCAATTATTTCCACATACTAGAGTGCAAATATAGTCAAGATGTTCTCCTTTAAAAAGACTTGGATGGGAAATCTGGATGCGGAAGTAGTGATTCCTTAAGCGGTGGTTTTTTACCTTTGGCATACTTCATTTGTATATTGGCACTACGAATTATCCAACCATGCTACGTTAATGGCCTCTTTTAATGACTGAAATAATTTTTAGATAATAACTATACCACCTAAGTACCTAATGGTTCAAATAACCTAAATAATATGAATTCTACAAACAGGTCAGACGGAGGTTAGCTTCTGAATTACTGTTTTATAGTGAAGTTTACTTTGAGGTCGATTTGCCAGGTTACTGCGACAAAGAGGTTTAAAATGTATTTTTTTAGAGTAACTTTAAGGTCAGTTTAAGGGTAATTGACTTAATTGGCGAAATTAGGTAGATAATCTAGGTAGAATTTATCGATGTTGTCTACCTAATATTACTTCAAAGAAGAGTAATAAAAGTTACCAAATAAGTTGCTATTTAGGTATATATTACGTAGGATTTCCAACAAAATCTACCTAGAAAGATATTCGACTATTAGAAATATTTTTAGTCGCTAAAAAGGTAAATACTACCTAAATATATTACCTATTTCGACCTTATTGGAAATTTACCCTTGAGGTCAATTTTGGTAGATTTTTTTAAGTAGTTTTCCACTTGCTGTTTTCGTTAAATGTACCTTCAAAGAAAATTGTGTATGAGGTAGATTAATTGGTATTATTTACGTAAACTTAAATCTAAATTAAGACTAATTGGTCAATTTTTATCGGAGGTCTATTTTTCCAGTAAATTTTACATTATAATTACTTTGGTAAGTAAATTTGTCTTGTCCTAAGTCGAATTGGAGCTAATTTTGACAAAAATGTTTGTGTGTGTGTGTGTGTTTCAGGTTTGTTGACTACGGTTACAAAGACCATTCGCCAAGTTTCCTAGTATAATAATTATTTTTTTTAATTTTATTTCTTATCACATTATTCCTTGGTTACCAATGTGTACACTTTTTTTTAACTACATATTTTTCTATTGTATATAACAAGCATATAAGTATTTACGTAAACGAATAAGTACAAACATACAAATATATATCTTTTTTTTTGTGATATTTTTTTCAGTTTTTTTTTAATATGTATTCCTTTTTTTTAATACATGTATTTTTTTCAAACATTTTTTTTTTCGTGTATTTTTTTTTTATTTCACAAAAATGTTTGCTGGGGTTGTTTATAACAAACGCAATACAGTTTTAATTTCTTATATCTTTGTCAATGTTTGTCGCATTTGAACGTTTTGTTCTTACGTAGATTTCGATTGTTCACTTTAATTTGACATGAACTAATGTTAATCTTTTGTTTATGAGAATTGCAATACATTTATCACAGACCTGCAATAAAACAATTTTTTTTTTTTAAACCGAATTAGGTGATTCCGAAGGTTTCTGACGTGCTGAACACAATGCCGTTGGGCGTTTTGCGTCACAATTTTGAGAAAACCTAACCTAAATATGTTAAAACGGCCATTTCTGCTTATATTCGTACCCTAATAACGATACGAAATTGAATAAAATGGACCAGACCATCTTATTTAGCTGTCCAAAATCTTCAATAAATAGTAGTAATATATGTGCGACTGCTGAAATCCTCACTAAATTGTTTACTGAAGGCAATATGAATCCCGTGATTGAGGATGACAGTGGTAAAGATTAAGTGTCTTTCACATTAGAGTAGAGCGTATTGTTCAATTAATACTCATTTATTGAGTCACAAGCTAAAAATTAATGTTTTTTCCTGATTCCCATGGAATTACATAAATATTGTGGGTCCAGAATTTATTTTTATTTTTTTACACTAAGGAGTAATCCTCCATCTTATTCCAAAAATTATACGTTATTACTTAGGATATGAGCATATCACAGAAAGACACAGTGGTGTTCATCAAATAGTTCATAAAAAAAAAAATTGATGCAAAATTTAATTATTTTTTACCCCCTATTCGTTTAATTTATTATCTTTTTTTATAATTGACATAACGCCCTGGGCCACATATATTTTAACTCCCGAATTAGACTCATTCACATTTGAGAAAATCAGGTTTTTTCATTTTTCAAAATCTTTCATAACTTTTGTAAAAAAAAAAATGAAGCTGGCATTTGGGGTAAATCATTCTCGTGGTGGTAGGAACTTACCTCCCAAATATGAACCAAATCCAAGGCGGGGCGGCTAACCCATGCTTATCCGTCTACGCGCAATTTCAAAAACAAATATCAATTTAAAGTCTGCAAATATAGTGCTTAAATTTCATTTTTAAAGTGTTGGTTTTCATATCTATAGTGTGTCGCACCTTTCACCTACACACCCTCGTATCTTCTTCAATTTTTTTCAGATCATCTTCAAAGTTTTGTCCGTCATGCGTCCGTCATTTTTTGCCCACCGAGAACGTTTAAAAAATATGAATATTTAATACTTCATGGTAGGCTTTGTTTATTCGAATAATTTCTTAAATTGTTCAGAATTGCAAAGTTAGCCTATACACAAATTTTTGGGAAAAGTTTGTGCGAATATTCGACGAGCATTCCAAGAAATTACTCCCCAAGAGCTAAGAAAAATTATCAAACATGTGGGGAGCGGCTCGATGAATGTACTATGTTGAATGGTGGTTTAATGTAAGCTAATTAAGTTCTGTTAAATTTTGTTAACTTTTTGTTACCTGCAGGTAATATTAATGTATTTGTAAAAATTATTGATAATTGAAGTTATATTTTAACTAATTGAGTAAATTATGTATTAAAAATGATTTTTGTTTTCAAGAATTTTTATAATTCGTTTTCTGTTCTTGATTAAGAAGATATTTGAATTTGTTCAAGACTGCAATTTCAAAAACTCAATTAAACGATTTAGTGAGTATTAATTATTATTATTAACCTGAATATACTTTGCAAAAATCTCTTATTTAAATCAGATTTAGAGCACTAATATTTAATTATTTACACGCATTACAAATTATAAAAATTCCACGCTATCTAAGATAAAATGTGTCTACTACTGTGCAAACAAGGCAAACGAATTAATACGATGTCATAAATATTTAATTTTGCATTAGAAAGTCTTCGTAAATATTGAATGAAAATTTTAAATGGAATAAAAATAGTCTAGGATACAAAAACGCCCTGTACAGTACAATTCTAGGTACGTATTCAACTTTCGAAGAGTACTTTTTTACTTACAGACAGCCATATTTGATTTGTCATCAAGATATAAAACAGTCTGTTAATAATACTAAACTCCTAGTAGCCTAGGAAAAAAAATGCCAACGGTACGGACTTTCAAGAGGGAAAAAAATATTTTTTACAATATATCAAAAACTAAAGAGTGTCCAAGATTTATAAAACATGTTCGGAATGGTCATAAAATATTTCAAAACGTTCGACATTTAACCATCATTCTATCATTAATAGTAATAAGTATACCCATGATGATTAGACCCAAAAGAAACGTTGGAAAAAGGTATACAAAACATTTTTTCTGAACGTTAAAGTTGTAATATGGATGACTCCAGAGAAACGTTGGAGAAACACCTTTCTTAAACGTTCTTCCAGATTTAATTTACGTTAACCGAAAACCTTAATCAACATTATCGCGTAACGTATAAATTTCAGCCTATTAAACACAACACAAATGATTGTTTCATATTTACTGATAATAAACGTTCATACTTTCATTATCCGAAGGGCGAAAAACCGCAACATATTAAAATTATTTATGCGTAAAAAGACGCGTTATTTTCAGATGGTGTTTGAACATTATAAACGTCATTGTAACGTATATGTGTTTCCTGGGTATTTTTTTGCACTCACAGGCATTACGACCCACTTTAAGCCTGATATACTTAATAAAAATAATTCGTTTTCTGTTCTTGATTGAGAAAGTATTAGAATTTATTTACAACTGCAATTTTAAAAACGCAAAGAAAACGATTTAGTAAATAAGAACATTTTAGTGACTTAGTATTAATTATTAACCTAAGCATACTTTTCAAATAAATCTTATTTAATATTTAAGTCAGATTTAAAGCACTAATATTTAATTATGTACACACATTACAAATTATAAAAATTCCACGCTATCTAAGATAATAATTGTCTACTGCTGTGTATACAAGGCAAACGAATTTATACGATGTCATAAATATTTAATTTTGCATTAGAAAGTCTTCGTAAATATTTAAAGAAAATTTAAAATGGAATAAAACTAGTCTAGAGTACAAAAACACTTGCGAATTCTACCAGACCAAATGGTTACATAGATTAGGATTTTCTTTCACGTGGTAAAATATTGTATTTCGAATATTAAATTGATTAATACCTGTAACATCTTATTTCTTTATTGAATACAATGAGCCAACCTCCAACCAAAATCTTCGACCGCGTCAAACTGAAAGATATCTCACATATTCTTTACAACCGAAAAATTTCACACAACCTGATAAAAACTACAGAGAAGATATACGCAGCAAACCAAATACAGGCAAAATCAGATGGACAACTCATCGAACCATTAAGTCCACTTCTCTTCAACATCATGTAATAAGTTTTTTCCTTAATTTGTTATCAATTACTTAATTAGTTGCCAAATATCTTCAATTCAGCACCCGTGCTACATAATTTTGAATTGTTCGTGGTAAAACGCCAACGCGACGTCACTTTTCCGTCTTGACGTCGTTGAGGTGAGATTGTTCTAATTTTTTCTTAAAAGATTTGGAGTTATTAGAGCCATCCTATGATATTTTGCTGCAATTTTTGCTTTTATTATTAAACTATTAGTGCATTAGAATAATAACGTAGTTATTTTGGATTGCTGTTGAATTTTAAGCTGGCATTTAATTGAATTATTATATTATATTTAAGGTTAACCTCGTGGTTCATAAAAAACCACTTGTTAGTGGATTGCCCAGCAGTTAATACTATATACAGTGTGTTTCACTTCTCGTGAAGACACCCCTGTATCTTCTTTATTTGTGGCCGAATTAATTTCAAAATTTTATGAGGTATACAACTCTGTAAGGCGACTTTAATCAACACATAAATGTCGTTTAGATATAAAACCTCGGCTTACTGCGATAAAAAGAAAATCGCAATTTTCGAGAAATCATAGTAGGCTTAGATACAGACGAAAATTTTGTTAATAAAAGTTGTCCAGAATCACTAGATATGCCACCCTATAAAATTTGGTGAAAATTGGAATACGTTGAAAAAAAATTTTTTTGTTTCACTTCTCGTGAAGACACCCCTGTATCTTCTTTATTTATAGCCGAATTAATTTCAAATTTTTATGAGGTATACAACTCTATAATGCCACTTTAATCAACACATAAATGTCGTTTAGATATAAAACCTCGGCTTACTGCGATAAAAAGAAAATCGCAATTTTCCAGAAATCATAGTAGGCTTAGATATAGACGAAAATTTTGTTAATAATAGTTGTTCAGAATCACTAGATATGCCACCCTATAAAATTTGGTGAAAATTGGAATATGTTGAAAAAAAAATTTTTGTTTCACTTCTCGTGAAAACACGTATCTTTTTTATTTGTTACAGAATTTCAAGACTAATTTATTTTAAAAAAATTATCAGTTACACAGCGATATTGTCCAAACATACGGAGAGAACTTTTTCCAACAAATGAGTCGTGCACAATTATTATTAAAATTATTTATTAAATAAAAGGTAATGAAACAGTATTTACAGTGAATGACTAAAATGCCACTTATTATACTTTTATATTCGGCCCCTTTCTACTAACCCACCCTCAAGTGTAATACACTTCTCAATCCGCTTTCTGTTATTTATTACAACTCTTCGCAGTTCTTGAGCCGTAACTTCTAAACACGCGTGCCTTATCCTCACACAAAGCTGCTCCACATTTTGAGGTCTGGTCTTATAAACTTTATTTTTAATATGACCCCAAAAATAAAAATCCATGGGAGTGAGATCAGGAGATCTGGGTGGCCAATGTATTAGAGGGCTATTTCGTCCTATCCATCTTTGGGGAAAATGTTCATTCATCCATGCTCTTACTACTACGGAATTATGGATAGATGCTCCGTCGAGTTGGAAATACAATTGTTCCAAAGGAAAATCGACTATTGCATTCCACAGATCATTATTTAAAAATTGTAGCATATGTAACGCATTTATATTTTGAAAAAAGAAGAACGGCCCTATTATTGTTTCATTAAAAATTCCACACCACACATTTACCTTCTGGGAATATTGCCTTTTACAATTTATTATCCAATCAGGATTTTCTACTGCCCAGTATCTAGAATTTTGTGATGATACTACCCCGTTGGTGGAGAAAGTTGCTTCGTCCGTGAAAATTACTTTCTTCAAGAAGTCTCTATTATTTAAATAATTACCTTGGATCCATAAACAATATTCTAGTCTTCTCTCTTCATCACCTTCCTCCAAGGTATGTACAAATTTTGGTTTAAACGGTTGTAACTTATGGCGTTTTAAACATCTCCAAATTTTTGACGCCGACAAATTGAGGTCACGAGCCATATTTCTAAGGCTGGTAGTGGGATTGGCGTTAAACGCCGCTAATATAACGTCATCCTCTCCATGTCTTCGACTGAGATGTACTCTCGGTTTAAGCACATTACCAGTTGTATTGAACAAGTGACATATTCTTGCAACGGTACCATGGTGTATTGGTCGTCTTAGAGGATGTCTTAAATTAAATTCTTCTGCAGCTTCTCTTGAAGACCGTACATTTTCACCGACTATCTTTATTATTTCTACTTTTTCATCAGTGGTTAAAAGAATTCTAACCATTATGATTAAAAAAATTAAATAATTAAACTTACGAACTGAACAATAAATAACAATAATCACTTCTGTCATAAAAGTAAGAATGGAGAAATAAACAAAATAGTTATTGACAGTTAATTTCACGGCACTCTTAACATTTAAAACAAAAAATCAAAAAACCCCTAATGTTCCTAAAATTCTGAGTCGATAAGAAGGATATGATGGAAAGTTACTCCTCAAGAACATTGACAACGAAAAAAACAAAAAAAAAGGAACAGTGTTACAACTTGATATGTAATAAAAAGTGGCCCTTTTAGCGTTTTATTGAATCATGATTTTTGTTCACGACTTTCGTTTGTTGGAAAAAGTTCTCTCTGTGGGTTGGATAAAGTCATTTTATAGAGTTGTATAATTGATACATTTTTTAAAATAAAGTAGTCTTAAAATTCGATCACAAATAAAAAAAAGATGGGGTGTCTTCACGAGATGAAAAAAAAATTTTTTTTCAAAGTTTTCCGATTTTCACCAAATTTTATAGGGGGGCATATCTAGTGATTCTGAACAACTATTATTAACAAAATTTTCGTCTATATCTAAGCCTACTATGATTTCTCGAAAATTGCGATTTTCTTTTTATCGCAGTAAGTCGAGGTTTTATATCTAAACGACATTCATGTGTTGATTAAAGTCGCCTTACAGAGTTGTATACCTCATAAAAATTTGAAATTAATTCGGCCACAAATAAAGAAGATACAGGGGTGTCTTCACGAGAAGTGAAACAAAAATTTTTTTTTCAAAGTATTCCGATTTTCACCAAATTTTATAGGGGGGCATATCTAGTGATTCTGAACAACTATTATTAATAAAATTTTCGTCTATATCTAAGCCTACTATGATTTCTCGAAAATCTCGATTTTCTTTTTATCGCAGTAAGCCGAGGTTTTATATCTAAACGACATTTATGTGTTGATTAAAGTCGCCTTACAGAGTTGTATACCTCATAAAAATTTGAAATTAATTCGGCCACAAATAAAGAAGATACAGGGGTGTCTTCACGAGAAGTGAAACAAAAATTTTTTTTTCAAAGTATTCCGATTTTCACCAAATTTTATAGGGGGGCATATCTAGTGATTCTGAACAACTTTTATTAATAAAATTTTCGTCTATATCTAAGCCTACTATGATTTCTCGAAAATCTCGATTTTCTTTTTATCGCAGTAAGCCGAGGTTTTATATCTAAACGACATTTATGTGTTGATTAAAGTCGCCTTACAGAGTTGTATACCTCATAAAAATTTGAAATTAATTGGGCCACAAATAAAGAAGATACAGGGGTGTCTTCACGAGAAGTGAAACACACTGTATATAGATATTTTTTTTAGGGTCACTCTAAAATTCGTTATTAGATAGTCTCACTTCATGACTGGTATACTAATTGTAAATTATTGAATTTGTCGAAAAGCCAGACGTAAAGTCAATTTATCTAAATTAATTTTGTCATAGTACCTACAGGAGAGCATATCCAAAATTTTATATTTTCTTATTTAATTTTTTTTCTTGTTTTCATATCTTAATATCTATTTCTTTTATGCTGCTTTGAACATTTTGTCATAATTTATAGTAATTGGGTTGATTCAGCCTCAAGACCATTTTGTGATAATTTAGTAGTAAGATTTTTTTTATTGGTCCTCAACCATTTTCTTCTCAAATTAACGCTTAAATTTTACAAATTCTGAATTTTTTTGTGTAGTTTTTATAAAATTCGTGACTGGCCAAACCAATGGTATTAAATTTTTTTATTGTTTTCAATATGTTTTTAATAAGTCAATTCATAATCTATTTAGAGTCATTTTAAATTTGAATCATTAGTTTTTTTTCTTTGTGTAATTTAACTTAATTTGTATCAACTGGTTCCTGATTTATCACTGTTTTCATGTAATAACCTTGACCGACCAACCCTGGATCAAGCACATGGTAGTTTTACTAGTGACTGGACGAGAATTATAATTGGCTGAACATTTCCAACTTCGTGTCATCCTGAAACTTCCTCGCTGACTCCGACAAACAATATAAGTCCTCAATCCCGAGTACCTGTGACCATCTCCAGGAATTGACACACTGGAACTCGCACTCGCCGCCCAAAGTTACGTAAGCAATTACCTATCATCGTAGCTTTTCTTGGTCAGAGGAAACCATGTAAAACCAGTGGATCTTTTCCATTTTATATATTTTTTTCTTTTCAAATTAATTTTTTTCTCTTAACAAATTTTCACTGTCACTAAGCATTGTATTTCATTGTAGTCAATTTTGAATTTTTTATTAATTAATACATATCATGTAAAGATTTTGTAAATTGAAACGTTTGTGGTTAATATATATATTTTTTTTAATTTGCTTTTGATTGTTTCATCCTTAACCAGTTGCAGGAATATCAGTTGTATGAATACACTGGCGCCCTCTTTCTTTGTTTAGTGTGTTTAATAACACTCAAATTATTATTTATTGGAAAATAAAATAGATACATAAATAACTCTTCTCGCCACAGAGTGACCCTCGACCAACCCTCAGCTAACCGGTTGCTACTCTTTCATAGCTTCCTCAGCACCCAGCTGAGAAGTTGCGGTTGTAATCATCATGGACGAGATCTTACAGAAAGTTAGCCTATTGAGAGGATACAAAATGGGAGAAGAAAAGGGAAAAATCCTGTGCTATACTGACGACGCCGTGCTAATCGCACAGAACGATCTTAACCCTTAACATGATACTTTTCACAAAAACAAAGTGTATGACAATATCTGAAACACCATTGAGATGTAAACTGGAGGTAGATGGAGAAGTTACTCAACAGGAAATGAAATGTAAGTATCTCGTCGTGGAACTCTCAGGCTATGGTGATGTTCAGGTAGAGATAGAGGTAGAGGTAACATAGGAATTGAGACAAGACTAGAATTTACAAAACAGCAGTAAGGCCTAGCATAACATATACAACAGAAACTAGACCAGAAACATCTAAAATTAAACGTTTATTAGAAACAATAAAAGTGAAAGTGCTTCGTAGAATTACTGGTCAAATATTTTTAGATAGGGAAAGAAGTGAAACTATAAGAAATGCGTGTAAAATAGAAGACATTAATGGCTTGTTATCAAACTGAAAAAAGAGTGGAATGCACACGTAAACAGAATGGACGACAGGAAAATAGGAAAAACAGCCCGTAATAAATCGCTACCAGGACGCAGGAGCGTAGGACGACCTCGAATAGATAGAGCGACAACCTAAATGCAAAGCAATAGGCAAGTTAACGCCTATAGTTAAGAAGTAACAAGAAGAAGAATATCTTATTTACAAGAGTTTTTCATGTGATATGAAGAAATCTCATGGTCTCACCATTACATAAAATACGTTCATGGTTTTTCTTCCTGATTATGTAACGTTGTTTAAGTGTTTCTCAGACCAGATTGTTATTTACAATATTGATGAATATTCTATCAGCAAAGGTTTCCCGTTGATAAACTATTGCTCATTATTTAGTATTCCATTATTAAAAGATATTATGTTGACCGTATCATGTAACATCCCTTTTAATATATACCGACTGATGTGTTCTTTAGGCATCACTTGGTATAGGTTGGTTGCCTATGAATGTTTATTTCAATTGTATTATTTATTCTTTTCATCAAGGCACCTAAAACGGTAGTTCATTTCTACTTTCTAAGCCTAATGTAAATTTAATGCCTTACTATTTACATTCTCTAAAAAATTACTTAGTAAACCACCTCTATGAGACTAAATTGGAAAACGTCGTCAGCATATCTCCTCCAGATAACCGACTTATATACAATAGAGAGCCCATTGCCATACTGAAATCCTTCTGAGAGAAATCAGTTTGAAAATTGAAAACTGAAAATAACATACAACCTTTTAAGTTTTATTGTAGTGTTAACAATTAATTTAATTCTAGCTCCCATATTATTACTGATCCACAAAAGATTTAGCGAAATCCAAGCTTGGGCCGATTATACCGGTTATCCTGCTATAGCCTTTTATCTTAAAATTTTTAAATATGATTTTGAAGACACGGGTTTTTTTTATTTATGACATTTGTTATTTTATTGTTATATTTTTCATGCTGAGATTATATATATTAATTATAATATAATATGATTATCACTAACACATATTTTTATTGGAATGTTAATTTATAGCTCTTTATGATGTTTTTGACTAGCAATAAATTAATAATTCTTGTAATAAAAATTACAAACGGTTTTAAACATGGGATCACGTACATTGTTCCATTCTTGTCGAAGTATTTACGTGAATAATTGCTTTCATCCATAAAATTACTGGAATGTGAAGTACCAAAAAAAATGTTTTTAACAAATTGTTGAAATAGGTTAGAATGTCATGAAACGTTGGGATTTTAAATTTGAGCGAAAAACAATTTTCTGTGTGTCGATCTGTCTGTAACGTATGTATTATAATGAGATCTAGAACTAGTTACATTTTGTGCTTACTCCGGTGAAGGGTTGAGAGGTAAATAGGGGGAAATAAGTAATGTAGGCTGGTAGGAGCCCAGAAACTTGGAATTGGTGATTATCCTATAAACCAGGGCCTCACATTTTTTTGACATCTGCCACTTCCATCAGCACCCCTCCCCCCCCCCCCCCGACTCCATTAATTAAATTGTCATTTAACATCTGATATCAGATTCAGTATCACCATTTTGATTCTTTAATGTTTGACATTAGATTTAGTACTGACTATTTACTTCCAACCTGCACCTTCGTCACAACTACGAATATTCTCTATCAGAAAGTGCTACTTTCTGATTTTTGCTCACCTTATATCAGACAGAGCTTCATGAAAAAAATGTGGGACCACCGCCTAGTCATATTCTACACTTTACAAAGATTTCATAGAAATGTATTGAGCCGTCCCAGAGAAATAGTTGAACAGACATAAGGAAACATACATACGGGTAAAATTGAGAACCCCTTACTTTAAAAAAAAATTAAAATCGGTTAAAAAGAAGTTACAATTACAATAGATATGTACTCAACTTTTCGGAGAGTACTTTTTTACTTATTGACAGCCATATTTGATATGATCTCATCAAGATGAAAAACAGTGCCTTAAAAATACAACTCCTGGTAGTCTAGGAAAAAAATAACAACGATACAGGCGATGGCGGGGGTTGATATTATTCCTGCAAAGATACACAGGTGCTCGCTTATTATTTCTGTGAGCGTTGCGGATGTTAGAGTGAACTTAGCGCGAGACACTACCGTGTTTCTTAATTTAGATAAATAAACAAACGAATGTTTATCATATGCAGCGCAGAAGTAAATGACGCAAAACGTACTGGATGAACAATAACCATGTATAATTATATTATAAATAATTAATATGTGTCTTATTATCGGAATTCCATAATAAGTTATTAATGAACTTTAAAACATTTAAACAATAAATTTTTTTGCAAACGATACATCTTCTCGACTGCGGCCAAGAAAACCTAATTTATATTTTTTCACAGACAACAATCATTATGTGAATTAAATTGCTAAAATTATCAACAGAAACGGATAAAAATATTCCAAGTACCATCTAAAATGACATGCTCGTGTTTATCAAAACTATATAGTGATGGGCGATATATCACGAACTGTGATTTAATCACCGATATTAAAAAATCACAGGTAACGACTGTGATTAAAGTTGGTAGAAAAGCGTGACGTGATCACGACTTTCTGTATACAAATATATTTTTTACGATATAAATATATTATTTAGGTGTGCGTTTTATATTGTATAGATTTTACTTTATCGCCGATTAGACGATGAAAAGTATTTATAATGTTTGTTCGCCTTAAAAGTGTTATTTGCTGAAAATTGTATGGATGAGGTATCAAATTTTCGACAAATATTTGTGGAATGAGAGAAAGGGGAAAACAGTTGGACTAATTGTTAATTAGCATTATGAGAAATGTCCCCCCGTTCTTCAAAATTTTGATCAAGGTAAACATATAATTTTAAGGAATATCACCCCCCGCTTTTCAAAATTTGTATCGAGATAAGTTCGAAGACTGGTGTGGGGCTGTGGGGCTGTATGTTACTACTTCGATTGCCGATTGCCCTGTCACACAGCATCATAATTAAGTATTACACATATCTACGGCTGCACAGATCGATTACCAAAGTAGTGCATTCACTATTCACCGTCTGTCGGCACTTATTTAGGAATAGAGAACAATTAACAATTTTTTCCAAACGCCGTATTATGAAAAGTCGTGATCACATCACGTTTTTAATTCACTGATATTAGAAAATCACAGTAACGATCCACGTTGGGATTGAAAAATCACGATATCGCCCAACACTAATCAAAACAACATCAACAAAAGTACAATGTAATCAAAGGTATGATATTTGTATGTAGAAATCGTATTGCAACAATATAAAAAAGTTTTACAATATATCGAAAATTAAAGAGTGGCAATGTTTTAGAAAACACGTTCGGAATAGTCATAAATTCTTCAAAATGTTCGTCATTTAACCATCTTTCAATCATTAAAACGTTGGAAAAACGTATACAATGCCTTTTTTCTAAACGTTAAAATTGTAATATGAATGAGTCAAGAGAAACGTTGGAGAAACACGTTTCTTAAACGTTCTTCCAAATTTAATTGACGTTAACTAAAAACCTTAATCAACATTATCACGCAACGTAAAAATTTAAGCCTTTTAATAACTACAAATGATGGTTTCACATTTACCAATAATAAACGGTCATGCTTTCGTCATCCGAAGGGCGAAAAACCGCAACTTGCGTAATATGTGTAAAAAAGGAGCGTTATTTCCAATGGTGTTTTGACATTATAAACGTCATTCTAACATATATGTGTTTTTTGTCACTCAAAGGTATTATGACCCGTCTTATCCCTGACAGCTCTGGAAGAGCCTTATTTGGGAGTGGTTACACATTTAGAGACAACGTGCACACACCCAGTATACTGCCACTAATCTCTTCTTCTGATAAAATTCCTGTTTTAGGGTCGGGAATCGAACCTGGAACTCCTGGATGAGAGTCAAGTGTGTTTGCCTCTCAAACAAATAATCTTTTAATCAACTTAAACAAGTGTTTTGATACTTCCATTTCCTTCCATGTAAGAATAATTCCAGAACATAAATTTCATTGGGACATCCTTTATTTATTTATATAAGCTTGGTCAAGTTAATGGAAAGGTTTTAGAAATCCCAGTCGCTTTCACAGCTAAAAACTTGTGCTTTTTGAAACTAAGATTTAACTCAACTTATCGATATCATTAATATAAGAATTTTAAGTAAATACCTGCACTTATTAAATCTCCGACCTAATATTCATCAAATTAACATTTGAACCATTTGAAATGATATGCTTTCTAGAGTAATCTATTCAAAGATAAACCTAGTTTACCTAGAATTAGTGCATTGCATTTCTATAATTACTATATTTTTCAATTACAGTCTTACGTGCTTTCAATATAGAAAGCTCTGAATTACTTATTTAAGTAAAATGGTTAACTAGGTTCCACGATGCCATTACCCATTAATAATGCTAATAATTGTATTGAATTTATATCTAATTATTTCCAGTAATTGATGTCATGTGATTAATGAGTGAAATTTTCACGACTGAACTGATTTAAAGAGAGTAAAAGTACATTGATTTTGAACCATTTTAAAAATTGTAGTCCTGCATGTAAAACCTTAAATATTGTTGACGAATTTTATTATAAATAAAACCCATATAGTATGCATACCCGCATACTGCTAAGCAGACAAGAACGGGTAGAAGAAATAGAAGTATACCTGCTTGATTAATATTTTGTTAGAGGATGGCTTATTTTCACTTTTATGTGGTGTCACTGATAATTTTATTATTCAGATAGATATTCGCAGTTGGTTAAAATAAAATTGATATATGGGATTTAAGCAAATCGAGTAAATCTACAGTGTGTCTCACTTCAGAGTGTAACAGAGCAATAATTCTTTTGTGTTTGTCCGATTTGAATCAAACTGATCTTAAAAGATAGAGGTCACCAAGGTCTATTTAAGACCACAACATCACTTTCCATCTTTAAATGCAAAGCCATCTACGATACGAAATTGTATGAAAAAAATCAAAAAATCATAGTAGGCATTGTTTAATCAAATAATTTAGTTAACAAAACTTGTTCGAAATCATTCATAAACCATGAATTCGATGTTTAGTTAAATTCTAAAAAAAGGAAGTCTTGAAAAAAATTCCAGTCTCAAATTTCTCTTTTTGAGACATGCATTAGTGCTGATGGAGGTTTGATAGAACATAATATTTAATTTTCTTGGTTGTCTTTATTACCCATTTATGTAAATTGTTTCAAAAAAATAAATTTAGAAGTAATTCTTATTTAAATGCCTCAAAAGAATTTTTTTCATCAAGACCTTATGTTTATTAGATTTTAACTAAACTTTGGATTCGGGGTTTTTGAATGATTTCGAAAAAGTTTTGTTAACAAAATTCTTTGATTAAAAAGGCCTACTATGATTTTTCGACTTTTTTCATACAATTCAGTATCGTAGATAGTCTTGCATTTAAAGATGGAAACCGATGTTGTGGTGTTAAATAGACCTAGGTGACCTTTATCTTTTATCAGTTTGATTCAAATCGGACAAGAACAAAAGAATTATCACGGTGTTACACTGTTAAGAGTACCTAAGTAGAACCATAACAAGACTATTACTATGAATTTTCATTTAATAATTTCAGTGGTTTGCAAAATAGCTAGATTTAAATTTAAAAATGATGTTAATCTTCTTATTTCGTAGTATTAAATCTAGCTATTTTGCAAACCACTGAAATTATTAAGTGAAAATTCATAGTAATAGTCTTGTTATGGTTTTACTTAGGTACTCTTATAGTTTTTTTAAATATACATACTAAGAAAAAAAGTTATGGGCAAAAATAATAAATATTTCCCTATCGGATGTCTCTTTCTAGGGAGGAACATAAGGTGGCCAACCTTATGTAAAGTTTGTCCGAACTGAAAAACAGTATATATTTTGCAGTTTCCAAATCTTCTACATTATCGTATTTTCTTTTGGCTGATCATGCTGTATATATTTCTATTCATTAAAAATATGTCAAGTTTCCTTTCTTGACAATATTGTCATCTACACTCTAAATATTATTTTCCTCCATCGTTTTCTTAATTAACCACTTCAAAGTGACCATTCTGTATATTTTCACTAAAAATACAGTAGGTCTCTTCCTTGGAAAGCGTGTTAACTACAGGCTAACTATTACTGTCCTCTATCATATTTTTTAATTATTTTCTTAGAGTAAATTTTCCAAAAAAAGTATACTCATTACATTTCTTCATCGACAATGGTGTCACCTACCTACTAAATATTATTTTTCGTCATGGAATAGTTTTGTAGACATAGCGCCAACGCACTTGGCATACAGAGTTGGAGAATTGTCTAGTACAGGGTGTAATCAGTTTCATGACATCAAAAAGAACTGATGGTAGAGAATGACTAGACAAACAAAAAACCTTGGGGTCTAAAGCCCATATTTTAGTTTATGTCGTTATTTGGCTACGAACGTACACACGACCTATTCGATCGTTGTTTTTGTGTGCTGTCTTTGTTCTTTTTGAATTTTGTGCCACTTAAGATTTATTTTATTGACTTATCCTTCAAATCGTTAAGTACTTGGTTACGTACAGACACTACTTACTTGCTCATTCTTTTTGTGTTGCTTTTTAGGTTTTGGAGCGAGTTTTTTCTTTTTTTTTTTTTTCTTTATTGACAATGTTAGTTGATAGTTTATTGTGGTAATTTACTGAATGTGATGAACGGAGTGCGTGTGTCCTTAGTTCGACATGCCGAAATGTGTATTGATGGAGATGGAGGTAATTTCGAATAATTCTTGTGACAAATTGAAACAAATTGGTCTGTTATTGGATGTTCCCTGTGGGGCAATAAAGATATTTTGTTATCATAATTTTTTTTCTCTGTTTTGTTCTGATCTGTTTATTATTGTTTACATTATTTTCCATAGAGACCTAAGACTTGATTTTTAGTTTTCGATACCTACCCGATTGGAAAAATTATGCGTGCAATTCCTCAAAAAAATCTTAAACTTAAGTACACATATCAATTTTCTATTGTCGTATCTCGAACGTCTAACAGTTTGTTTTCCAACATCGTGAAGTGATTACTCATCTTTTAACCTTTTAACACCGAACACTTATTTTATGTTACAAAAATGTTAATATATCACATTTAAATTTTATAAATTAACAGCTCCTATGATTTTGTTCCAAATTAAAAAGCGCACATGTAAACAGATCCTCTGTTTAAACCGCTGACCCTGCGGCCTTCCTGTGCTGGCGTTGTGCAGAAAGGGATAACGAATTTTTATATTTTCATAATTGAAGGATAAGGTGCTAATTGACATTTTTTTCCAAAATTTGGTTATCCTATTCGATAAAGGTGTTAAGTGATGATACAACTTATCACCATCTTTCGCTTCATTTCTAAATACATACAATAATAATAAATTTGTGCATTTTAGTAAGTTATTTAAAAAAGGCCCAACTATTTCCTTAAAAATGGTTGCCTGACAAGTTGGCAATTTGTTAATTAACACCTTTATCTATCTAGCCCTACGATTTAGTGTTTTCACAAATTTTAAAATATCTTTGATGTAAAGATGATACCTAATTATGCTTAAAGAAAATGGAGTTTTCCCAAGCAGTCGATTTATTCCTTAAAATAAGCCCTTTTGAATTTGAATTTAAATTTTACCGCGAAAAACCGTACATTACCGTATCCCGCACTGATGACACCAGAGGTTACATTGATAGTAAACAAACATAGTTTGTGTATTACAAATACACATTATTTTACAAAACCTTAACGTTTTATAATGGAAAATAAGTAGTGATTTGTGTCAGGATGCAAAAATACATCCAGGAACGCACCTGAAAAGGTCTTCGTGACAGTACCAAAACAAAAACAACGCAAAATAAAGTGACTTAAAACCGCTAGACGTGATCCACCTACAACAGTATCGGTATTTTTCTGCTATGAGAATCATTTCAGAGGAAGTTGGGTAAGCAAAGAAAGTTTAAAACTTCATTATCATGCATGAGTATTAGCCTAAAATAATGAATAACTAGCTACCTAACAATTACTTTACATTAAAGGCTTATGAGTAACATTTATAGGTTATGTTTATATAATATCAACCTTCTATGTATATTGTATTGAGCAACTATATACAATAATCAAAATATAGGAATCAATAGACTACGTTAAACTAATAATAGATAAATACAAAGAGAATAAAAAAGTTTAGTACTTATGTTGCAACTTTAGAGCCCCTCACTTCTGCTATGCTGAAACGTTCGTCTTTCTTCATAAATTCCGCGATCATGAACATCTACTGCCGGTAAATTTCCTGAAGTAGCACTTATGAAACCTATATTAGCCATTTCGAATTAAATCACAGGTAAAAACGCACAAAAAGCCTTTAAAATGCGATGTTTTTACACTATGTACATGCGATATCACTGTTTGATGTAATCGATTACGTCAGCCAGCAGTGTCACCACCAATAATGGCGTGTTTCGCGTAGCTGTTCAAATATTCAACTTTTATGTTATTTATTTGTTGAAATATTAATTTAACAGATGACGGATTCCTTTTTAAATACAGGGAAATGCTTTAATGCATTAAGTACTTCATTTTAATAATATCGAAAAAGCTAATTTGCATATAGTGAAAACACCTAATTGACATAAAAGTTCAGTTCGAGCAGTAGATAACCTTTACATTTTTTTATGACTTCTATATGATTCAGAACTATATGTCTATTGACCCAGAAAAGCAGTGGTTCTCAAATATCTCCTACCTTAACATTCAAAAATTCGATCTAGGTCAATGTTCTTTTCGATCTCCATTACCAGTTTTTTTTTAATGACATGAAACTAATTAGACCCTGTATATGTGGGGTGTTTTACGTTTTTTTTATTTGTCGATTACACATTTATCGGTCACACATTTGTCTAATAAAAAACGTTTAATCATACTAATTAAGTCCACTCCCTAAACAATAATATATAAATAATGATTATAAGCAAATAAACAAAATGACTAATAACAATATACTACCAATACAAAAATATACAAGAAGCCTTGAGATCAACTGAGAACATCGTATTGAAGGTTCACTGTATGAAATGCAGTAAAATCATATGTTATAGGGGAGAACGAAGCAATAACAAACACTGAACAGTAAATAAAAGTGTAAAAAGTGCTCTAAAGTTGGATTAGTAAAATTTTATGAATCTCAAAGTAATAAATTTCTCTTCATCGTAACACTGACAAATATAAAATTAAAGCTAGAATATGTATAGAACTTAGTCAGACATTTGGGTTTACGATTTTACCCCCTTTAATGTCTTCTTAACCCCCTCTCAAATGACCGAGGTAACTCCTTGAAAATGCAGAATTTTGTGTTAGGTAATGAGAAACAAGGCTTTACAGTTTATAGTGGAATCCAAACCACTAATGGGAATAATTTTATTATTAAAATTATTCGGCAGTAAGCAGAGTAAAAATATAAGAAATCAAGTGATAATGGGCATATCCCCTTTTCTGAGTTTCATACTCAAAACTAAAAAATGGAAACTTTACAGGATGACTGGTTTGTCTATCCGTCCGTCTATCACAGCAGTTTATCTCCGAAATTATTTTAGTTAGAGACATGAAATTTCATAAGGTAATGTATGACGTTGAGCAGGCAGCATGATAGGATGTGATAAATGAATAAACAACAAACTACAACTACATCCCGCTACCAAGTGACTGACATTTTCCTCTGCCAAACCACACACCCTATACTTGATGTCAATAAGTTGTTGTCAGGATCATCCTC
Organism: Stenurella melanura; assembly: GCA_963583905.1. Taxonomy (NCBI): domain Eukaryota; kingdom Metazoa; phylum Arthropoda; class Insecta; order Coleoptera; family Cerambycidae; genus Stenurella; species Stenurella melanura. Next base: position 40,808,364 of record OY757310.1, on the reverse strand, counting down.
TGGTGGTATCTGGTATTTAGCGCTTGGTCCTGAGCTGCTCTTATCAAACTTTCCGTTTCTCCTTTCAATCCCAAGTCACTTAACCACTTTGTAGACTCCTTCTTGTCCACTGCTTCGACATTACGCAGAGTACTTCTATTTTTCTTTGTTCATTGCTGTTTATTTTCTTCTTAGCGTCCTCATCAGTGGTTTTGGTTCCTAGATTTTTGCTTAGATCTATAAAAAGATATTTACTTATAGGACACATTTCAAATGCGCGCACGTCGATGACGCCAATTTAACTTAAACTGCTTAGTAAATTTAAGTTGGCTGCAATGATTGCGAAAATTTTACGAAAATAATGTAAAATGGTGCCAGATTTCGTGAAAGGTAGTGACGAAAATTTGTTCAGAGGACATGGTCAGGTCAGAGGACATACCAGCAACAGAAAGCTAAGCTAAGTATATTAATTTCATTTATTAACTTAATAATAATATAATAACTTAATTTATTAACAACCCAGTTTATTAGTTTAGTCTGGTCTATTAATTGTATTTGTTTGTTAGTTTGTTTGTTTATTACTTTTTAGTTTATTATACAACAACAACAAAAATTGAAAGTAAAATTGAAAGGTATTAAATATAGGCAATGAAAAAGAAAAATACCCGAAATTGAAAAGCGGCCAATTGGAAAACGAAAACTAAAACTGATTGCTTCAAAAAAGCCATATACAGAGTGTACAAAATATTCCCTCGGACCTCTTTCTCATAACCCGATATAAAAAGCTCTTATATTAGTTTTTACTGCGTGATAGGGTCCGTCACAGAACTTCCACCGTAAATGGTATTTATCTGTGGAACGGTTAATAAAATAAAAAATATAAATAAAAACTGCTAGATTCAGAAACAGAAAACTTAGAAGTGGCATATGATATAAACTGACAACTGGCAAACGCACTAAGCAGAATAACAATCAACAGCAACTTGATTAAAAAAAATAAAATATTCACGCATGTTCATTTGTGCTAGTTATTGTGACTTCATTCAAATTGATGTTTGAACGACGCACTAAATTGCATATTATTCATTTCTCTCTGTGAATTAGAGCTGTAATTTTTTTTAACTGTAGTTTTAATTCAATGAGTACCTGCCAATATTGTAATATAAAAATATCTACTACACCTACTTTTTACAATTGATTGCATAAATGACTCTTCACGTATTGCTCCATCCTCGTAATATGGCCATTTTCTAGGGAGGTATTTATTATTTTTGGCCATAACTTTATTTTCTTAGTAAGCATATTTAAAAAAAAATATAAAGCTACCTAAGTAGAACTATAATAAGACTACTGCTGTGAATTTTCACTCAATAATTTCACTGTTTTAGAAAATAGTTTAATTTAAATTTAAAGATTATGCTAATCTTTCTATTTCATCGTTTTAAATCTAACTATTTTGGAAACAACTGGAATTATTGAGTGAAAATTCATAGTAATAAGTAGTCTTGTTATGGTTCTACTTAGGTAGTATTATAGTTTTTCAAATATACGTACTAAGAAAAACAAGTTATGGCCAAAGATAATAAATATTTTCCCATTGGATGTCTCTTTCTAGGAAACGGCCACTTTAAATGGTCGCTTTTGTTTTGTAGTATATTTAAATAGGTAATTCAACAAATAAGAATGTATTCATATTATTTAATATTTAAATATGTGGTAATTAAGAGAGGCACCTTCGAGATTTTATGCACGTTACATCTGATATTCGAATTTCAGGCCAGAACAGCAACTACAGTTATTACTATTATTATTATTATTATTAAATTATCATCGCTTATGCCTTTCAAATATAAATGGACCAAGGTTTCAGATATAGATTAAACTTAAATATTCTTATAAGTTCTACGAATCTACATGTTATTAGTCATTCTGCTGTAGTAATGTTATACTCCTCGGGAGTACATGAATGTTCCTAAATATTCACGTTGGTGCAACACGATTTAAAATGAAATATTTTAAATTGCCCACTCCCTTTCTCGTTAATAATAATAAACAAATACTCATATTACTACTAACAATAATAACTTAATTTAAAAATACAATGAACCTTGAGCATCAAATGATATATGCCAGTACAAATTACACTCCTCTGAATTAAAAATATAATTGTTCTTGTATTATTATATTTTCAGTTTTGAAGTATGCAAAAGAGGCAGGTGTTTAAATTACACATTGTTTACTTCCTGTTTATCATAATGAACGGGGAAGGAAGGAAAGAGAACCCACGAGAAAGAATCGTTCAAGGTTTTAAACGTATTCTGGAAACTCGAAAAGGCGGCACTTGACAATATAATGTGATATTTAACATTCAACATGGGCTCACAAAATTAAATACAGTGTAGTACAATATAAATAAATAACATTCTTAATGCACGTTTGTTCTACTTATTCGATTTATTCAAAAGGAACAGTTTTACTGGAACTTAGAAAACAATATTCTCATGTGAACCTGTTCCATAAGATATCAACTTAAATATCAAAAACAGAGAAAATATAAAAAATGATTTCATTTTAGAAACTGGCAACATCCAAATATCCTTCTATTCTAGTCTAGGCTAAATTTTCTAAAAAGCCTTCGGAAATCACTGTTAGAAACAAATCGTATTACTTTTTGTCAAGCTGTATTTTTAGAGTAACTCGATTCCGCTAAGTCGAAAAATTTCGGTTATCATCTCGAATTTGGGGTTGAACCACTCCAAGACCACCCCTAAAGGTACATTTTTTCAATTTATCAAGAACATCTTCGTAAAAAATGAATTGAGAGAAAAATATCAAGAGTTGAAATGTAGTTTATAAAATTTTCTTTAAAACGACGTACATAAAGACAAAATTCCACTTGCTCATTGGCGTGCTATGGGGTCTAAAATGAGACATATTTCAAAACAACAAACTAGTTAATCACAGTTATTCAGAAGGATATTTCTTCACATTGTGTGTAAGACATATTCAAATTTTCGTAATTTTGTCACGTTTGAAATTACGTGGGTATCCGAAAGCGGTAAGCAACTAAAACGAGTGAGTTTTAATATTTCCTTTTTTTTCAGAATAGACATTACTGGAATGAATTCATTTGTTAGTGTTAGCTCAGAAGACATTGACATTAGCGCGTTTGTGTTGTGTCAGAAAACTAAATCTGATCGTTTATGCGCGGTAGAAGATAAAGGACTGTCCCGCTTTCCTGAGGTAACACATTTTCGGAAAATACCACAAGATAAAAAATGGACCAGTGTAATTTTGAAACTGGATAATATTTTACAAAGTGATGTCGCGAAAGGTCTTAAATGTCATAAATCATGTTATTCAGATCATGGGCCCCCGAGTTCGAATCCTGGCCGGCGCATGGATGTTAGAGGCGTTTTCAAAAATGTTACCGAGATGGTAGCAGTGGACTTGGCCTCTGTTGAGTGGCACAACACGTCTAGTCACTGTTATCACTCCTGAGTTCGAGTCTCATTTGCGGCAGGGGGCAATGCCGCAAGGGATGGCTGTCCTATAGTTGTCTTTTTGTATTGTGTACGTTCCCTGGTTGAGTGGTAGAGTAGCTATGGTTAAACTCCGCCAGGACGTTATTATAAATAAGGCATAAAAAATGTATTTGAAAACAGTGGGGTCGAATTACCATTAAACGATAAGTTATCAAAAATTGAAATGATTTGCATCTAGGAGTGATTTTAGAAGGGATTAAATATTTTGTTGTTCTTTTTTAAATATGTCTCATTTTAGACCCCCATTGCACGCCAATGAGCTGGTGGAATTTTTTACACACCATTTTAAACAAATTTTTATAAACTTCATATCAACTCTCTTGATATTTTTCTCTCAATTCACTTCTCACGAAAATATTCCCGATACATTGAAAGAATGTACCTCTAGGGGTGGTTTTGGGGTGGTTCAATCCCGAATTCGAGATGGCATACGAATTTATCGGATTCAGCGGGGTCGAGTTACTCTAAAATCATATTACTTTTTGCTAAAGTAATATAAGTTGCTTCTAAACATTCGAATTTGAAGAAATAAACCTAGACTATTCAGAAATGAAACAAAGAATTTGGATACAAATTTTGCTCAACGTTTTAAATTTACTCACTCGGCAGATTGCATTTGTTTGTATGCATACATTGTATTTTGTATGTATGCATTGTGTTTTATACGGGGTACCTTATTTTTCGAGATATGTCATCGGCAGCATTTAAATGGACGACCCTGTATATTTTCACATTTTCAGATAGTCACTTTTGCATCAATTATATTGATATATGGTTTGGTGGGTGTGCAACATGTGGTTTTAATTTTTTATTGTAAAATATTAACCAGTTTAATATTGAGAAAATTGAAAATATTCATAACTAATAAACGTTCAAACTGAAGACTTTCAGCAGCCATTTAAAAAAATTGCCGATGACGGTATTCTCGAAAAATAGGGTAGCTAGTGAAAATCAAAGTACGCTACTGAAGAGAATAAAAATAGTACAAAAACTTTTGCTAAAGGTATTTTTTAATCGAACTTATAGTTTAGCCAGAAATCAAGTGTTTCCGCACATTTTCCCAACCCTGTGTGAATGTATATATGTATGTCGGAGACGTCCCCTTGACGTTCCCCGTGCGGACACTTTCCGATACTTTCGTAGACGCCTTTCGATAGTCTTGTGGACGCCTGCTAACTCATAATTCATTGAAGTCAAGAGAACGTTGTCAACAAGTACCGATTGCATTAATGTAAACATCTCTATATGTGGTCGTGTGAACCATCAGTCTGGAGTCCCTGGAACCCTTTCCCCGGCGAGCGGAACAACATGCCTGAAAGTCCCGTAGATAAGTACCTAGTCTTAAGATACACTCGGTAGAGAAGAGATGAAATCGCGGGACTGGCAGTAGTGGACTGCTAGCTCCAGTATTTTGGTGGTAAGTGATTTTATCGTGTTTACCAATGTGCGACCTAAATCTAATAGATCCGCCCTAAAACGGCCCTCCCCTTGCCGTCTTCGACATGTATATTATTGTATATATTGTACTTTGTATTATACAGAGTGTGCCAGATAAGATCGTTGCACGTTGCAAAGAATATGGGTTGACCGTGTGTCACTTATTTTGAACAGTAACAACTTCCTGGTGAATTTCCAAAACCTACCATGATTCGATATGAAATACCAAAAGTGAAGAAGTCGTATTAGGCGTTTTTTATCGAAAAAGTTTATAAGAAAAAGTTATTCAGAATCGCTTATAACTCGTAAATCCCAAGTTTCATCAAAATCTGACAGAATTTAAATTTCCATACAAATAACCAAAAACTGGAGTCGAGTATCCTGTTAATATCGTTAAAAAGATCTTATCTCTTGGGCACCCGGTGTGTACCTCTCTATGAATATGTATGTAGTTGTATAGTAGACTCAATCGTTAAGTGGCTCGACGGGTGAAAGTATAATAAAAACGGAAGATGATATTCCCATCTGTTACATCATCTTGCGTCTCACTCGTAGAGCCACTATAACGATTGCGTCTACTAAAATACAATCGTACCTTTGTTAGATTTCAATTAACTCAATTTGTTTTTTTGTACCATTTTAAAATGTCATCATTAGAGTTGAATGTCTATTTTTTTATTGCCGTAGTCGTTATGGTCAATGTCAAAGTCATCGTCATCATCAATGTCATTGTCTTCATCTTCGTGTTCCTTTTCATCTTAGTCAATTACCATTACCGTTAACATTATCATTATACTGGTATTATTTTTATTGTACCGCAGGAAGTGTGCCATTTATTTTAAAAACCTTATTTACACTCCAAATATTACTGTTAAGTAAGAAAACCGCTGCCTAAGGAATCACTACTTCCACATCCAGATTTTTCATCAAAGTCACTTTAAAGGAAACATCTTGACTAGATTTGCACTCTAGCATGTGAAAATTATTGGTAACAGAATTTTAATAATTGGAGCAGATGTCATAAAAAAGTTTAAGGCGTTGGTTTCTACCAAATACGTTAAAAATGAAGTTTTTAGTTTACCCTACTTATTCTCCCCTATTCACAACCTACCATGACCCACCTCATCTCAATCAGATGTCATTACAATACATCCGTGTACTAACTATCAAGTAAATATCTCAATTTTATGTTATCAAACTCATTAAAAATGGAGCGGAGAATTAGAAAGAAATCTGGGGCCTTGGTTTCTAGTATGTACACCAAATCCCATATTTATGTACTCTTACCAGCACGATTTACTTATTTTCCCCTATTTACTCCTATTCAACCCTCAACCCTTCAACGGAATCATCTTAAAATATAATCTAGTTCCAGATGTCGTTATAATACATACGTGTCCCAAATTTCAAGTGAATATCTCGATTTCATTTTATCAACCTCTTTAATAATGGATTAAGGGTGGTGGGAGTTGAAAAATATTACTAAAAAATATGAGGCCTTGGCTTCTAGGAATACGCCTAATTTCAGGTTTCTGTACCTCTACCAGCTTGCTTTACTTATTTTTCCCTATTTACCACCAAGTATCCCCACTCGTTCAACGCAATCGTGTCAAAATATAATCCAGTTTAAGATATCGTTATACGTGTAACAAATTTCAAGTGAAAATCTAAATTTAATTTTATCAACTATTTTAATAAGGGAGTGGGGTGATGGGGGGATGGAAAATATTATGGAAAAATCTGAGGCCATCGCCTCTAGTATATACACCAAATCACAAATTTCTAAACTCTTACCAGCTTGCTTTACTTAGTTTCCCCTATCTACCACTATTTAACCCCCAACCCTTCAAAGGAATCATCTCAAAATATAATCTAGTTCCAGATGTCGTTATAATACATACGCGTACCAAATTTCAAATGAATATATCAATTTTATTTTATCAAAACCTTTAATAATGGAGTAGGGGTGGTGGGGGGTTGAAAAATATTATAAAAATTTCGAGACTTGCTTCTAGTACATAGACTGAATTTCAAGTTTCTGTACTCATACCAGCTTGCTTTACTTATTTTCCCGTATTTAACCCCCAACCCTTCGACGAAAGCTTTTCAAAATATAATCTAGTTCCAGATGTCGTTATGATACATACGTGTACCAAATTTCAAGTGAATATTTCAATTTCATTTTATCAACCCCTTTAATAATGGAGTAGGGGTGGTGGGGGTTGAAAAATAATACAACTAATCTGAGACCTTAGCTTCTAGCACATACACCGAATTTCAAGTTTTTGTACTCTTACCAGCTTGCTTTATATATTTCCCCATATTTACCCCTATTTACCCCCCAACCCTTCACCGGATATCTTCCAAAAACAATCCAGTTCCAGATCTCATTATAATATATACGTGTACAAAATTTCAAGTCAATATCTTAAACCGTTCCGGAGAAAGCGTGCGGACAAAAAAAAGTTACAGACAGACAGACCGACAGACAGACAGAAATTTTTTTTTTCGCTCAAATTTAAAATCTCGACGTTTCATGACATTCTAAACCGATTTCAAGAAAAAAAAAATTGAAAATTTTTTTACGATTACTATACTTCCAATCCACTACGTGGATGTGGAAGTAATATGTCAAGGATCCGGTGTTGTTTCTCATATTAAATTAATGTTCATCTGAAATGCATTTAAACAATATCTAAAAAATATCTTCAACTTGGTTTAAGTTAAAATTGTAATAAGAAAAATGAAAATAAATGTTAAATTAAAAATTTAAAAAACTCCCCACGTAAAAAGTAAACCTTTAAAAAGGAACAAATGATTTACATACACTGGCTATTTCTTTTTCTGTAAAGGACCCCGCACAAAGTAAATGGTCAATGGCTTTCTGCGGATTTTGTTCAAATTTTGTATGTTGTAGTTTAGACCTTTCTGAACAAAAGTCTCCAAATGCAGTTTGGATTTTTTGCACAGAGGTAGTTCATGACTTGCTGATCAAAAGTCTCTATGGGCACAAAAACTTCCAATTACAGGATTTCGAGATATTGGCCGAAGAAGGTTTTAAGTCAATATTGACGAAAATATCTTGGCGAAATTACGACTGTCTTCGACCAATATCTCGAAATCCTGTCAACAAAAGTTTTTGTGCTCATGGAAACTTTTGTTCAGAAAGATCAAAACTGCAACATACTAAAACTTGAACAAAATCCGCGGATTAATAGTTTTCAGTAAAGTAGGCAAGCATATTATTCTTTTTACTACAGATATCATCATTATTCGACAAAAAAATCATAAGTGCATTGGGGACCACAGAAATGAACAACTCGTACTTACTAGAAGTAACATAATGCATGAAATCAAGTATGTACCTATTAGGCTATTGACTATGTAATTGAATAAAAAACTAATTCGTTTAAGGTATTTTATTATTTCATATGTTCAATTGTACCCCAACAATGATAAATCCAAAAGTGCTATTAAATTTAGGTTTGGGTTTTTGAGTCCACTCTTAAGATTTTTTACTGTAACTCAGAAACTATGCATTTTTATATACACATAGGTAATACGATGTTTTGTAGAGAATAAAATTTCATATCGAAATGGAACTTTATAAACTCAAAATAATTTTTTTCAACAAAATAAATCAAAAAAATTACTTAAAATTTTTTTCTTTATTTTTATGTATAACATTTTTCTGAGTGAATGTAGTTATAGGCATCGGTTCACAAAAAAGAAAGCTGACGTAATTCCCGTCGAAATGGTGACCGATATTGGCTGAGATACAGTCATTCAAAATTACCTATTTTTTACGATTTTACCACTTTTTACCTTTATACCATGTTATTTATAATGCTTATACGCAAAAAATATCTTTATTCTATACAAAAATTATTTTTGGTTTATCAATGTTAATGATAGAGGATGTATTTGTTTAAAATTTTTATATTCATATGATCTTAGACACAAAGAAACTTAATATGAAAAAGAATGATGAAATTCATATAATTTATCAATAAAAATATTTTATCTTTAGAAAAACATGAAAAAAATTCATCATTAGATGCAGGTCCTGCGGCACCCTCTACGATCTTACGTGTTGTAAGATATAAATTATTGTTTCTTAGAATAAAAAAAATTACACATTTCGCAATTCTTGCAACTATCGGGATATTGAAAATGATAACACCATACATAAAACATAAACTTTAGCTACGATCCACTCTCGATTGCGACACCGCTGTATTTCGACCTTAAATGAAAACTGGTAACTTCACCCCCTGTGATATATGCAACCCATATTACATTTACATATATCAGCCGTTGCATATACGACAGTCTCACTCGACCGCGACACCGCTGTCTTTTAACCTTGAACGAACACTGGTAACTCAACCCCCATATACGAACATAAACATTTCCAATGTTAAAAGTTCCTCTAGCAAATTTGATCTAAGATCAGTCAAGAGTTATTGCAAAAAAACAAAAAATCATTTGAATTTTGACACCCTGTATCTTTTTCCACAGCAACATTTTACTAAAGCATTTGGTTAAATCCTCATATTTTGGTCTAAAGAATCTACCCCTGCACTATGGCCTATTGTTAACGGTGCACCCTGTATGTGTAAAGTAAGTTTATATCTGCGGATATAGACAGCAGCGGTCCCCGACGCACTTATCATTTTTTTTTCGAATAATGATGATAAGTATCTATAGTAAAACAAGAAAACTATTCATTCGCAGCCCAGCAATTTTTCAGAAAAAGAATTAGCTACTGTTTCTTTCAAGTCAGTGAATATAAATTATTTGTTCCTTTTTAAAGGTTTATTTTTCGCGTCTGGAGTTTTAACATTTTTTATTTAACTTGTACTGACTATATATGTTAACAAGAACCTAATTATGCCTATAATTCCTACACAACGCGAATAAAGATCACAAAGCATGGGCAATATTACACGCATAACAATTTTGTTACACAAAATTTAGAAATAATAAAAAACAATGGAACATTTTTGAAAAACGGCCCAAAAACAGTAAAACAAATTGAATAAATACAAGTAAATAACCTGATGATTTAAATGTTCGTGGAAAAGTTTAATATATTAACTGCTGATGTTATTAATATTTCAAGTAGCTCGTTGCTAGTTAATAATAGGCTATTTACTGTTTTTCAGTTATATTCCACAAATTAAAAATCTAAATAAGTATAATTATATACTATTTATAACTGAAAATTTAAATAACTATTGTATAAAAATTAACAGTAAATCAAACAGTGTAAACATTAATAATACCTTGAATAATATACACATTAATGCCATTAATACTTGAATAATGGTAATAAAGGTTACACTCTGGCGTTACCGACTAAAAATAATTATTTGACTAATATTTTTCTGAGATATACCATAATTTATATATAGCAGGTATAGTCCACAGTACAGCGCCGTTTTTCATTAATGATTACTAACAGTCTGAATCCTCGTGAGTAGCTTCGTTTTACGAGACGCCCAACTTCTCTACGCGAAAATTCTCGATAGTGCTAGCTAATACAGAGCGTAGGCGTAAAACATCTCGATTGGGTGATTGTCCAAATTTTATTCCTAACAGTTAGTTTTTTAGTTAAATCTTGAGATAATTTGATAAGAAACTCGAAAAACGTTTGTCCTACAAAATGGATGGTTTGACGAAACGACTCCCACTCCCAACGTGTCCAAATAAAAGTTATTACTAACCAGCTGATTTTTTTACTGTTGCTTAGTAAAAGTTTGCATAATTAAATGGCCACATTATCCTACAAATTAAATGGTACAATTTCCTAGTCCTACGCTAGGAAATTGTCGGTTTCACGGTAACACTTTTCTCATTACCAACAACCTAATTTTGGTTGTTTTCTTTTGGGAATAAAACGTGGAACAAGATTTTACTACTGTCCTACAAAAAAAGTGTTATATATCGGTAAAAAATTAATAAAATTTACTTTGAAATTTGTAACACTACTGAATGTTGAATGTTTTATTATATAAAGAATAAATAAGCATATAGGAGATTCGTATTGATCAGTTTTGTTAAAAAACAACTGGATTTTTCCTACAGGGGGCCATCCATTAATTACGTGACACCAGAGGCGCGTTTAGGTCTAGGCGCACTAGGCGCGCGCCTAGGGCCCCACTTTTCCAAAGGCCCCCATTTCCCGATTTATTGAGGTAAAAAAGCGACGTAAAAATTTTATTTCTTTGTTATGTCGTTATTTATTTTCGCTTTACCGATAGCAATAATGATAATTACAACTATCATGAAATACATTTCTTCCCTTTTCCATATCATCCTCATCAGATCTCAATTGCAACAAAAAAAACAAAATAAGAATGGTTCATGCAAGTATGTGTTCACGTACATTTGTCGTATATTAACGTTTTCAATTTTTTTCATATTTAAATGTAGAAGTCTATAGGAATTTATTGTGTTTATCGTGTTTGAAATTTGAATATTCTTGAATATTCATATTTTAATCGTTATTCACTGTATCACACTGAAAAAAATATGTTCATAATATTAATGAATCGGTTCATCGACTGAAAAGTGATGAATCCGTTTATTAATATAATGTACGTTTACATAGTAACAATAAATGTGTACATTGTATTAATGAACATATACATTATATCAATAAACAGATTCATAAATTCTCAATGAACTTTCATTCCTTGATTTTTCGAACATATTTTTTTCAGTGTATTAAAAAAAGATGCAATAAATTAACAGACCAATTTGGCAATTCCTCAGACGTTACTATTTAAGTTTCGGCAGTCGACACGTGCCAGATGACGAATCAGCTTTTCGGTATATTTCACATTAATGAAAATAAATCTACTGATAATGATGATGTGAAAATTGAAGAACTTGAGACAGAACAATCTAGAAAACCTGAGAAAATAACTGAGAAAATTTTGATGTTGAAACCAGTGATGAGGACTGCGAAAAGGAAGAACCATTAGGAAACGATTCTAGTGAATCTGGCGATGATGAAAATCAGAAAATAAAGAGAATTTGGCAAAAGAGTATGACGATGCAAAACAATCTAAAAATCAGTGCACTTCAATGATCAATGCATTAGTATGAACCTATAGAGGCCACATAGATTCCGAGCTATCTCCAGATAAATTGCATCAATTTTTGATATATGCCAGCTTAAGTCGCCTGTGAAATGTATGAAGGACCCCGCAGTTTTTTTATAGTAAAAATGGCTTTCAGTCGATAGTTCTGAATCTTGGGGAAAATGTTTTCCTGGGCCCCCTGATAAAATTCATTTTGACCACTAATCCGACCGAATTCGATTTTTTGATCTAGAGACGACTGAAACTGTGAACATCTGCGAAGGTCTGCTTAAATGTTCCATAAAAATTCTGAAAATATTCAGACTCATAAAGATAAACATCTTTTGTTTCTTGGTGTTTTTTTTTTTCAAAGTGCTTCCTTCTCCCGGAAAAAAATAACAAACAGAAAAAAATTATTTTTTTGCAATTTTTTTACGGGAAAAGGAAGCACTTTGAAGAAAAGTTGAAGGGGCATACGTTGATTATTTTTACCTAAAGAATATGCCTGAATATTTTGGGATCTTTCTGAAGTAGAAAAAAATAAAATTTTAGGGAAATTCTTGGTCGAAATTATCTTTGTCTAAAAATAAGCAACTTTTGTCTCTTGGTGTTTATCTTCAAAATATAAAAAATATTTTTGTTTGTTTGTTATTTTTTTCTGGGAGAAGCAAGCACTTTGAAAAAAACGCCAAGATACAAAATATGCTTATTTTTCTTCAAAAAATGAGCCTGAATATTTTCAGAATTTTTATGGAACAAAAAATTGATTGAAGGAGCCGTTACTCTGTGGTAGTTAATCATTTTGCACAAGTAACTAAATAAAACACGCTACTATGGAACATTTACGCAGACCTTCGAAGATGTTCACAGTTTCAGTCGCGTCTAGATAAAAAAAATCGAATTCGGTCGGACTGGTGGTCATAGAGAATTTTAATCAGAGGGTCCAGGATAATATTTTCCCCAAGTTTTAGAACAATCGACTGAAACCTATTCTTACTATAAGAAACTGCGGAGTCCTTCATTCTCAATGTGTTGCAGGCGACATTTTTTCATGTTGAAACCCTTTTGTGTATTTACTTGACCATTCCGGTCAGTAATCCCTCATGTAAACGCACTTTTTCGGCGCTTAAAAGAATTAAAAACTACCTACGAAGTACTTCGGGGCAACAACGACTTTAAAATTTGTCTTTTCTGTATACTGTATCAGAGGAAACACAAAACTGTGATATCAAACGTTCAAATTGACAAGTTTGCTAACATATAAAGCCGGAAAAAAATAATATTTATTTATTTATTTATTTGAATACTATTTGAATACTATCATATAATATATAATATCATAATATGTATTTGTAAAAATATACTTGCCTTCAAATCTTTAGACCTAATAGTTTTTTAATCGAGGGGCCCTCAAATCTCACAGCGCCTAGGGGCCCAATTTATCTAAACGCGCCCCTGCGTGACACTTTGAAGGGGGAGGAGGGGGGTCCATATAATCTGACAGAGTGTGATAAGAGGGGAGGAAGTGGTCAAACTTGTGTGACATCACATTATTTACATCTACGTGTACCGTTGTTTTAATTGAATGAAACTTTAAAAAATACAAAAATTAGAAAATTCTACCTCAAAATTTAATGCTGTAAAATATGTGACATCACAACTGGAGGGGGATGGGTTGACTCCAATGTGACAACCTGTGACATAGGGGGAGGGAGGGGTAGAAAAACCATTAAAGTTACGTGAAGTAATTAATGAATGGCCCCTAGCTTACAGTAACTTACTGTCCTAATTTCATTACAATCGGACTGTTCGTTCTTGAATTATGCTTGCAAAAAACGTGCATTCTAAGCGTTTGATACGGCAAGAAAAGCAGAGAGCGCGCAAAAGGATTTAACTTACTATAACTTGTTTTACACTGAAGTTAGAGAAGCAATTTTTTTCTCTAAAAATAATTATGATATTTTTGGCGAAATTTTGTCTCTGACATCTTTTTAAATTTTAACAAATAGCAATCGTTCCTCGATGACTCAAATTATCATTACACAAAAACGACAACGTCTTAAAAACTTGCAATTAACTTCAAGACAGAAAACAATGGAAAACAATTTAACAACACCAGTGTAATAGCCAGATACTAACAATCATTTAGCAAATAAAATTAGTTCAATAACTTTCTTAATAACGGAGATATGGTTTGAGAAGTATTAAAAAATGCATATTTTCGATTTTTCGACTTTGGGGTAAAATTGACTTTCAAGGGGTTTCACAATTCTGAATATTAAGGCGACCTCAAAATTCAAATGCGGAAATTGATTTTCTATGGGAAACCATTTTCACTTTTCGACGGTCCTCGACTGGTATAGGCCTCTTTTTACAGACGTTTTTCAGATGTCTCGGTTCCTTACTATTATATGATATTGTTACATTGCAAAACCAACTAATTAGGCAATAGTCCCTAATGCTTGTAAACTTAACACCCATAAATTTGTCACAAATGCGATAAGATTTTGGACCAGCTTTGGCAGCTTTCATTCATCTCGCAGTTAGACAAGGTCGTCACTAGCTAGTAAAAATTAACATTACATTCTTCGCAAATATTTTTTTATTTACGATAAAAATGCGAAGAGTATCCTATAGAATGTGCACCAAGTATATAAAAAGTGCAGTAAATCGGCGAAGAGTATAATGGTTAGCTTGTTTTAAATAATACCGGTCTACAAAAAACAAAATTTTCTTCTCCAAGGACTAAACCTGTTAATCCTTAACTATTTTTGTGTGCTGAATCCAAACTTTGAATTTAAAAAATTTAGATATTGAGTCAATCGCGGTTTTTATTGCGAAAATATGATTTTTGATAATAAAAACCGCGAATTACTCGAAATCTACGCGGTAGAAAATTTTTTAAATTGAACATTGGGATACATACCCATTTTTTTGTAGGACACTGTTTTATTTGGGCAGAAAATACACTAACCTATCATGTGATATTTTTGTTTTACCTAAAATATTTTCAGTCCTCCACCTATACAGAGTATGTCAAAAGTCGGTACCAACTTGCTTATTATAAATTGAACACCCTATATACTTTCGACTTTTCGAAATGACCATAGAATTCTGAGACCAAACATGTAGCACGCCCTATACCTAAACCTAACAGTTTCGAAGATACTTGACATTTTATAAAGAATTTGACAGATGCAATGGTTTGCATGAATCGTTATAACTTTCTTTGTGTAGGAGATCCGCTTTTGCTACTTGGAACGTAGAAAGAACATAAGATGATCTACTCTCAACAATAATAATAAATTCCATAATAGTATTCTAAGTGTTCCATTTTTCACATTTTGTCAACTGCAAACCTTAAAAACTTCTTTATTTCAAATGCCTGTATTTTTTACATCAAATTATGTAAAATTAAATTCCCTTTTTTCTAGCATAGGTATTGTAGAGGTTAAAGTTACAACTTTCTGAACTACTAGCCATTTTCTTAAATGTTTAATAATTTTTAATAAAAATTGCCATCAACTTAGCCATGATTAGAAACAATCGTTAATGTCAGTAATTCCCTTATGTCAAAAATGTCAGCATGTTTAAGTTACACCCACAAAGACTTTATAGATTTGTTTATTATTTATGAAGAATGTGTTAAGGCAATATCAAGAACATGTAACACACTCGATACTCACAAGAACAGAAACCATAACCATACACCGTAAAACGCATATTGGACAATTTTAGAATATTTGGTTCTGTTAAGGTAGGAAAAAGGGAATTTAATTTTACATAATTTGATGTAAAAAATACAAGGTGTTTCAATTTAAATAATACAGTTTTTGAGGTGTGAATTTGACAAAATGTAACGTGAAAAATAGAGCACTTAGTATACAATTATGGAACTTATTTGTAGAGACTAGCTTATCCAGTGTTCATTGTACGTGCCAAAAAGCAATTGAGGATCTCCTACAAGAAAAAAGTTATAACGGTTCTTGCAAACCGTTACACCTGTCAAATTATTTATCAAATATCGAGTATCTCCGAAACTGTTGGGTTTAGGTACAGGGTGTGGTACATGCTTGGACTCAATATTTTATGGTCATTTCGAAAAGTCGAAAAAATTTAGGGTGTTCCATTTAAAATAAGCAAGTTGGTACCGACTTTGGGCATACCCTGTATAGCTGGAGGACTGAAAATATTTTAGGTAGAACGGACATGATCAATTATGGCTGCACACCAAGTTTTAAGTTTGTAATCTGTTTATAATCTGTAACTGCAAGTTGAAAAACTTCTAACGAACGGCCTTTGTGAATCACCCTGTACACACATGTTTTTTTAAATATCGTTACTTTTATCATCTATGGGTGTCAAAGGGTATTTTTACCAAACAAATTGGATCCTGAAAATTTCAATTCATAAGACCACTCTTGAATGGTCCCAACAAATATATGGGGAGCTTATGGGATGGAATATGCAAAAAAGCAAAAAAAAATCGAAAAAGCCGCAGTGACCCACTATTCCAGACTTCTTTTCGAGTATTTAAAAAAAATTCAAGTCGACATCTCAAAAATTGAACTTTAGAGCGAATAGAGGAGAATCGGAGATGAAAGTGAATATTTTAATCGTGATCAGCGCTGCGAAAACGGGGGAGGGCGTATTGACGATCGAAAGTGTAATTAATGACGGGTTGAAGCAAGCCCCGAGGTCGCTACCACCTTCTCTTCCGTGAAAATTGACGGGATATGCATAGGAATAACGATCATGTTCCGAAAAACCTGTATATCCTGGATAGCATGCTTTCTGGTGAGTGAGGGGTGGCTTCAGCCCATTTAGCCCATTATTTCAAGTTAAACCCGTCGATAAATCACTCCCCCCACCTGTTTATATATGAAAACATAAATGATGGATCCTGGAAAAGGGGTGGTTAAAAGGGGTGGTTTTTGAAAGTTTTTGGGGGGTTGCAGCGGTAAAAACTTCTCCCACCACTTGCATCTTGTTCAGCACCATTTAAAACGGGAGGAGAACTTAATCTCGTCTTTGCACGAAACATTTACAAAAAAAGTCGTCATAGAATGCTTCGTTACATAGACTATATTTCAAACACCTGTGAACTCACTACGATGTAATCTTGTACCTTCCACCTTTTTATAAATAACGTTATTTTAGGTGTTAAAGCAATGTGCTTTTCAGTTATTTATTATTATATAATATCTGATAATAAATATAGCTGCAACCGTTTTCAAAATATGTTAAGTAGTGTTTATATGATAAAATAGGAGGGGAACTAGAAGGGAATCTTGAGGAATCTAATACTCGACCTCATCAGAAAGTAATATTTTGTTACGTATTTTCACACATTGATTTCTCCCATTTAAGTGTAAGTAAGGTCTAGAATGGAAATTATAATTTCACAATAATACAACATTGCTAAGACATAATGATTTAATCTGCCAAAAGACTACCAATAAGTTATCACCTTATTCTCATCTGCTGCTGCCATCTTAATAACGCATATTTTTTCCATTCATTTTGAAATAGGAAGTATACCAATAGGTTTCACATCAACATTTTTTTTTCAAATTTAAATTCGTTTACCAACAATTACTACATTTTAATTGTATAACTAACATTAGTCTACAAATTGTAATTTAATACAATGACATGTATGTAACAACTAGATGTGAAACTCTCCGTATGTGGCTCTTCAGAGGTGTCTTTGTTACTTACATAATTATATTAGGTAATAATTAGACTTATATATAAAGAAAAGAATAAAAAAATATGCACATTAGCCAAAAAAAAACACATTAGAAATTAAACTTTTTATTGTGGCACTGTGGAACTAGTCCAATCAGCCAGAGAAATCAAACTGTATATACATATAATAAGTATAGATGTGTATTGCACAAATAGTTGTACTTATAGCTGAGGACATAAATTATTACATTGTAGTCTGTAGTCAGGTATATGTAACGCAGTATGTGACTATTTCCATTAAATATTGACATGTTCAATGATCATACTGTGTGAGGCAAGTGCGAAGACAATACGGGTAACTATTAGGACATCGAATTAAACATTCTAAAATATTTAGAAAAGTAATTTAATTTTCATTAATAAATTGATTACCATTTTTAATTTTTTAGAATTTTAATTTAATTCATATCCATTTGGGACCCAAGTAATTTCACAATCTTTGGCTTTTGTTCCTGTTACTATGGGGTATTACAATGTAGCCTACGAGCTAGCTATGGAGATTAAAAATGAGAAAGTGCAGCGAAAATTTTTATGTAAAAGCCCTCCTTACTTGTTGAAAAGTACATAGCTCTGCAGCCAGAAGTCCATCCCGGAGAGGGAAGCGTGGTCGGGAGGTCAAACGCGTTAATTTTTAATCATGATAAAATTTTTGAGTGAAGCTCTGAAATTTCAGGTTCAGTATTTTCTTACTTTTTATTGGGTATTTTGCCACTGAAAAATATTTGAAAATTTTAATGAAAAAACAGAGGTTGGTTCTTGAATACTTGACTGTTTCAAAAAGTCTCACACCTAAAAATATATAAACTAGAATAATGTTATAAACTAAAAACTGAAAATGAAAGCTAGAGGTAGTTAACGTTTCGAAAGAGAATCTACTTCCGTTCTCAAAACTTTTTTGGCCGTCAACCATGACAGTTCTTTGTTTATGTATTTCCATAGTCACGTGAAACATTAAATTATATTAACTACCTATAGCTTTAATTTTCAGTTTTTAGTTTATAACATTGTTCTAGTTTATATATTTTTAGGTGTGAGACTTTTTGAAATAGTCAAGTATTCAAGAACCAACCTCTGTCTGATCTGTTTGGCACAGAGGTTTTTTCATTAAAATTTTTAAATATTTTTCAGTGGCAAAATACCCAATAAAACGTAAGAAAAGCTGAATATGCCACAAATAAACAATTACAGACAATTTCAGGTTCAGTAGTTCAGGTCCGACTACTCAAGGGGTACACTGAGTCTTAGACGTGTGCGTTGTCTGCCTTAAATCATTTTATTTCAGTTCCATCCGCGATAGCAGTCCATCGTATCGTGTGCTGTGTAGACCAGACTCGAACTGGTACATGATGTTTTATAAAAAAATTTAAAAAAATTGTATTTAAACTTCATGCATTTTGATTTTGAGATAAATAAATAAACATAAATTAACCAAAAATCTGAATTATTTCAACAAATATCAAAATATTCTAAACTAAAATCCAATTTGCACAATAAATTTATAAAAAATATAAGACAATATTTTCTTACAACTGTAGAACTGCAACCGAGTTTACGTTTCACACCTATTCATGACACCATCATTGAGTTATTTTATATTATAATATCTATTATTATGAGGAATATATGATTCAAATCCTAGTGGGACTCAGTAACGCCAAGTTCACATTCTTTTTATTATTTGTACTTGGTATAATAATAATAATAATAATAATACCTTTATTAATCCAATAGATCATACAAGACGATATAGGATAGGTCAATAATTGCATAATTATAAATAAAAAGTTTACATATTTGTGAGCTTACAACACAAAACAATAATTTTTCTACAATCTGTTATGTCATTAAGTATTCATTAACAGAATAAAAAGCCTTTGAAATAAGATAAGTTTTAACAGTTGTCACAAATCTTTTTACACTTACAATATTTTTTACTTCACTGCCTAATTTATTGAAGAGAACAGAGCCCACGTAATATGGGTTAGCTTTGTATAGTTCCAGTCTGTGAATTTCATGCTGCAAATTCAAGCCATGACGTGTCGAATAATGATGATGCTCATTCAGCACGTTAAATTTAGATGGATTCTTTTTTACCAGTTTTAAGATTTCTAGTATATATAAGCAAGGCAGAGTCAAAATATTTTGTTCAATGAAGGTTCTTTTACATGATTCTAGTTTTCTATATACTAGTTTAAATCTCCTAATAGGTCCAGCTGCACTCTATCGTCAATATAATACGCGTTTGTTGCTTACTTATTGTGGTTTGTATATGTGAATATTGTGAATCAGTTCCATTATTTTCTGCATCTCGGACGTATCGTTTGGATTCCAATGCCTCTCGCCCGCTCGTTTAGCTTGGACTTGTACGCGTACTCGTTCTGAGTTTCGTGTGGATTAGTTCCACTGATCCCGGCCGCAATACCTGTTCCAAAATACCAGTTCCAGTATTGAGTAGCCATCCCTATTTATGACAATCTAGATCCACTTTAAAAAACATTTTGAAATTTTTTTCACTGCTAGAATAGATGAAAAAGAAATGTTTGTGCTCAAATTTAAAATTTCCATGCTTCATAACATTCTAAACCTATTTCAAAAAAAAAAAAGATGTAATCGCTGCTATACTTCCACTCCACTACGTGGATGTGTGTCAATAAAGAATATTGACTATGTGTATTTAATCTCAGTGGCAAAATTTTAATCAGATATTTATTCGCAATCGGCTAGGCCGGACAGCAACTACTTGATATATTATTAACTTAGGATACGTCAACAGGATATCTAACCAATCGCCCCTAAAATGTAATACGTTTTAAGGACCTTGTGACAAATGCAAATTGTAGAGAAGAAATAAACGTATGGCCATGTTGAGGTAGGTCATGCTCTCGGCCGTGACACCGTGTGAGGTGAAACGGCTCGCGCTGAGTATATGGATACACAATGGTGCATTCTAGCCTGTTCCATCGGTGTGACGGTGTACACGCTCCACTAGGTTGCCAACGGTCTGACACCGTTTGTTGAGAAGATTTAGTTAATAGAAACAGGACCGGATCAACCTAGAATATTGAAGTATATTCTTGAAAAAATTACCATATGTTTATTGTAAGCGTGCTTTTGTTTATTTATCGATTGGAGATTTGTTGACAATGGTTTTTACTAGACTTTTTTGTAGATAAGCACTTTAAATTAGTCACAATTACTTTCATTTCTTCTCGATTGGTCATCAAAGCTTTTTATAATTAAACATTCTAAGGTCAAGATTCGATTTATTGAAATCACTATTTATTTATAGTTATTCTAAATTATTGAGGGTATAAATTCGACAATACATGATTTTTATACAGAGTATTTTTTAAATATAAATGACGAAGTAAACAGCAAAAAATTTCGATTGGTTTTAAAAAAATCATGAGTTCTCATTAGTAGATAATGAGCAAAATGCATAATTTTTTTTAACATCGCAGATGAATAGATCACTAAAAAACATTATTTTTCCAGTATTTTATTTTTGTTTTATGTTCTAATTAAAGGCTAAAAAAATTATTTACTGCAGCTGTCAATTTAACTGAGTTTAAACGGAGAAGTTTCCGCGCTACTTGTGTGTGACGTCATCGGGCACATCGCACCGACGGAAAACGTATTGTGATTGCGAATGTGTACACATTATTTATTTTGTGTTTTGTGTTCTGGAAAATACAAAGAAAAGTAGCTATAAATATTGTATTGTGCCCAAATGTACAAATACTACAATAAAAACTCCAGAAAAGTTATTTTTTAATGTGCCTAGACGTTAGGAAGAAATGGTGCAGAGCTATGAGACGAGACGGCCGAAATGCAGAATTATCGTCATCCTCAAGATTATATTGCTGCCAGGATCATTTTGATGTAAATTTACCCATTAAAACTAATTATTTTATAATAATATTATGAAAATATGTACCTAACCCTAATATTATTGTGATAATTTGTTTACATATCATGGTGAATTTGGTCACTTTCCTATTTATAGGAATACAAAAGTTTACTAACTTCTGTTAATAGGAACGTTGAATTAAAATGTATAAATGTATAAGAACGGTGGGAATAATGTAACTTCTCGACGTTCTACATATTATCCAGTTATATATTTATATATACCTACCTATGTATGTCAACAGTTATTTTTACTATGAATGTACCTACCTATCTAAAAGTACGTACTTAGTAAGTGACGGGAGGTATTTATTATATAAAAAAGTAAAGCATTCTAAGATGAACAATATTAATTAATATAACATTAAAACATTGCCTTGTTTACCTATTTTGAGGTTAGGTACATAAATTATTTGTTATATTTAACTACAGTAAAAGGATAAAAATGGGCACAATTGAATTAATGTTTAGAATAATGAATGACACATACCTTGTTGCTTTAGTACCTCCAATTTCTGCACTAATAAAATCAGTATTAGTAGCAAAAAAGTTTGTCATCATAAACACATCAACAACGGGCAAATTGTCACTCTGGCCCCGTAAAAACCCACTGTCCGTCATTTTTACCACTTAATAATTAAAATAAATAAATAAATGAATAATTTCTTTTATGAAAATATCAATACACATTTACAAAACACAAAACAATTTACGATTTAACCCCTTGGCAGATAGACGACCATTAGACATTATGCCGAATGACGTCAGACCAATAGCGTGGGGTTTTCAGTCACGTGGATATGTTCCCATAAAATTTTGAATTTCAAAGTCGTTTCTTTAGACTACACATTTTTTTATACCTTTTCTTCATTACTTTCTCAACTTATATAACATATATAACGAAAAAATAATAAATTATTGCATTTCTAAAATTCATGCATGTTGCTCATTGCGACATATTCACAGTAAAGTAATAATCTGTCGTATTTATTTCAAAATTAAAAAACTGGCGATTTCAAATATGCATCTACTACTCTCCACCACGGTCAGAATTTCATTATCGTGTTAACTCCCATTAGGTGGTTAACCCTGGATTAAGCGTCATGCAGGGTATTTCAAGTGCGAGTTAACTTGAAACCCTGAGTTAAATCTAGGTTAAGTTAACTCTAGGATGAAGTATGAGTTAACTCCAAAATTCGGGTTAAAAGTGATCTACAAATGTTTATGATATTGATTATTTACAGTTGAAGTCACGCTGTCAGCGCCATTTTGCGTGGAAAGCTGACAACTCATTGTTTTCATTTGGATTCCTGTGTTATTGAAGTGTGAATGTTATAATAACCGCTGTTTTCATTTGCCCAAATTACGAAAATGCCTTTGTTTTGTTCAGTAGTGAATTGTGAACTCGAAAGACTCTGAAATTCTTCTGCACACAATGATAAACAAACAGTAAATAAGGTTTTGTAAGCCCTCCAAACAGTTGCTTCAAAGTCATGTGACCGAAAATGGTCTAATAGGTAAAGACATATAGCAGTGCTAAACACAGAAACTTACACATACCACAGATAGTAGACGTGGATAATGAGGAAGATAGAAAACCTTAAGTAATACTAAACAAAACAAATCACTTTGAGGAATGTGATCGCAATAATTTTTTGCGCGTATTCGTTTATATCCCTGAATTGTTGAAAATTTATTAGAGGTGCAAAACATTATTTCGTACCCCATAAATAGGTGCTTCTGCTAATTATTATATTGTGTGTTAGAATATGTACATGTGATGTTTATTTACCTACGTATTTCTGTTATTTTTGCATTAACACCATTAGTATTGGTGACTTTCACCTGTCCACCCCCTGTTAAAAACATATTTTGTCCATCTTGAGAATATTTCTGTTTTGAATTTTTTTTACATATTTATATTTATTTTGCAGGCACTCACTGCTTGCTCACTGAATGCCACCACAGAACTATAGAAGAGACGGAAATTAGACGAGCAAAATTCGTGAAATGTAAATAAAATCCATACTTCTCATACAAACTTCACAAAATATTTCACATACCTCGAGTTAACTAACAGAAATAAAAAAAATAATATTGAAAAACAGGGATACATTAACTCGAACTTAACCTCAAGCTTGTAAACAGTTGTAAGTGAGCTTTAATTCGATATTAAAAACTGATCGTCCAGTACAAGTGCATTATAAAAAAAATCGGTAGAGGTATTTACAGAACCTCACACTTTATTTATACAGGGTGATCACTCCACAAAATTAATAATTAAGAGACGACATCGGAAAATAATAATACTATTCCTACAAAGAAAACCTGATAACTTTTGGTTAAAAAAAATATACATAGTGGTCGACAGAAAAAATAAATGAAAACTAAAAGGTGTTAAATATGGAAGGTTTGCGTGAAGACCTTTACAAATTTCCACCATAATTAAACCATTTCTTAAGATGATCACTCTGTATATTTTTCATTAGAGTTATAATAGCTGACTTCCTTGTCAATTGTGTTAACTATATGCCAAATATTATTGACATTTGTCACGTTTGGCGGGCTCTAGATGGTATATATTTTTTAGGGAAACTTTACCCATTTCTTCGCTGGCAGTAGCGTCAATTACATGTCAAATTTGGCTGTTCTCCCTCACGTAGTTTTTTAGATATAGTACCCACAGACAGACAAACCGACGGAATTGAAAGACCTTAATTTTCGCAATCAAAAATTGTAACAAAAGATAAACATTAACACTATTTATATTGAAACATATTCTTTATAGGATTTTGCAAACATCAGAAAAAATAACTATCTATAAGAACTAAGCCTTTAATCTTTGGCCATCCTCGTCGGGAACGTGTACGGAGCGTGCATGCAGCCCCGGGATCTTTCTCCCCTCCAACGTCTTGAGGCTTGCGCCTTCCCAAGGCTGGAGTGTGGGAACGACCTCCCGCAGCCACACTGCACTTGGTGCATCCGCACACGTTACCAATAGGTAGCCCGGCCTGTGGGTACACTTAGCGAAGCGTACCTGAGGTCCATCTAATGGAATCCTCTCGTAGGCCTTCATTATGGAGTTTTTGACGGCTTTTAGCTTATCCGGCTCCATCGTTTCCCTTGGAAAACCGTCTTGCACCGCCGCGACCTTTTCGGCAAAAAGTGCTTCCTTGAAGGATAAGTCCTCCAATTTTGCCCTTTTCTTCTGCCGCTGGCCACTGGGAGGTGTAATGGCTTCCTGGCGGGGCCTCATGTCTGCCTTCTTGACCCGCCTTTTTTCCCTGTTTGGGACTGCGTGGCCTTCCTGGGATTTTCAGCCTGTGATTGGCCTTTTTGAGATCTGACCAGGTTGTCTTTGATTACAGCCCTTTTGGCCTGTATGTAATCTTGACCTGCCTTGGTCAGAATTTGGACCCTGTATTTGGAAGCTCTTGACAGACGCGCAAGATGCACTTCCCGGTCTGTCATTTGGTCAATTTCCTCAACTGAGTTGACCCTAATGTTACCCTTGGAACTTGATGTGCTTGGCCCTTCAGAATTAGCCTCATGTTTTTCCTTGGGTTTTGTAGCTTGGGGTCTGCTAGCCTGCGGCGCAACCGTTTGGCGTTTCGACTGTGCTTTTGTCCCTATAGCCTGCACAGCCGTCTGGCTTTCTGGTTGCATTTGTAGCCTTTCAGCCTGAGCAACCGATTTTTTTGCTTTTTTGTTTATTGTTTCTTCCGTTTGTGTTCCCACGAGAAGCTAGGGAAATATAGATCCGCTCGGCCAGAGCCCTGCATAACCGAGTAAGGCGTATATTACAAGGGGGGTGCCGCCTGGTGCCCCCCAGGGAAACGTTCTCGGCCGCATATTTTACCCTGCGGCCATTCAACCCTCGGCACGTTGTCTTCCATCTTGGCTTGGGTCGAGTCGTCCTTGGTTTGGCTGCTCCCCTTTGACCTTACCGGCATGGGTGACCCTACCAGGAGTACAAGACTCCCGCCGGCTTCGCTCGCAGGACCATTGCAGTTACTTAGCCTCTCCACCTCGACAAGGTCCCACGACTCCTTGGAGAGGTTCTTTAGGTAAATTATGTTTTTTTTCTAACTTACTATCCCAAATGTCGTACTTTTCAACTGACATTTTAGTGTGAAAAACGTCATTTTAACGCACCAGTGACCGAAGTGCGAAAACAAACTGTCACTTTTCACACTCAGTGCGAAAAGAACTATCACTTTTTTCGCAATTTATAACATAAAAAATCAAATCAAAATTTATTATAATTTTGTAAAACTGTATTGGAATTTTACATTAAGAACATTAACATTAAGAATTTATTTGTTATATATATATATTTAGGACGCATTTCGTGCAGTTGTTGAAAATTATTCTCGACGCTAGCTGATGGGACGAAATTGTGCTTTCCATCAGAATTGTATCTTCAGCTTCCCATGGTGGCTATTCGGCTATATTATCTCGGATCTGGAGACCAATTATTCTCTTCCCTCCAACATTTTAACAGCTGTCCTCCACTTATTTTCCGCAGAGTTTTCTATTGGACGATTTCCAAGCTCCGTGACGCTTGAGCGTTGAAATAGGAGCAATAAAATTCTCATTTACTTAATTATCCAAGTCGTTAATGTAAAGGAGAAAGAGTAGCGGTCCCGAAACACTACCATTATCTACTGTTTTAGTTTCTGATCTCGAACCTAAGAAATCAACATACTGCTGTCTTTTGGATAAATCAGATTTTAATAACATTTTACATTGCCCTCGTATACCATATTTTTCAACAGTATCCAAGAGAATATCATGATTAACAGTCAAATGCCTTAAAAGATCAATAAACACTGCCATAACCTCATGACCTCTGTTAAAGCGTTAAAATATCGGCTCCGGAATCTGCCAACAGTGATGCAGAAGATCTTCTGAAACAGTGTCCTGTGTATCCTGAGGAATCAGATAATTCTAGAAATGAAGCTATCTTCTTGGGCATAGCATCAAAAGTGTTAATCCCAATGGGTTGCTTTGTACATTTACCATTTCTGTAACCAATGAATAATCGAGCATGGGGAGTTTGTGAAGGACGTAAATGTGCATATTTGCAGATCATTTCAACTAAGTGCACTCCTTGAATATTCCCACAAGTAATTATGAATTCCCGAGGACATTTCGTCTTAGTACTGGAGATGATAATTCGGTAAACATCTCCTTGATCTTCGATGTCTTCAACTTGCATGCGGTGTAGCTCGTCTCTCCTGCATCCCCCTGCGATTCCAATAATTAACGTAACCTTAAAAGAAATCACGTTATAAATAAACTATATTTATTCTATAGGATTAGACATACCTTCATCATCAAAACATCTTGATCATCAGCTCTCGTTAAAAATTTTGGATATGTTCTTTACTCAATACTTTGGATTTCTTCGGTTTATAGCCCTCAGATTGCATTTTTTAAAATGATGTTAGGTTATTATATCTACTTATGTCAACATTTTTATTTTTGGTTATCATCGTCCTCAACATTGAGTAATGGCTCCAAAGTGACGATGGCCTTTGCATTTTTGATTTTTGCTGGAAATATGCTAACAATACAGTTTTCGTGGGGTGCCTCGTTCTCTTCTTATTGCACCATTTTTCAAAGCGTATATACGCCGTCTCATATTGAGATTTGGACTTAGCAGGTAATAGTGCATCAATTCGCATTCTTGCAGACTCCTATACGCCGGACTGAACACTGTCACTATTCTCAGCATCTAAGTCACTCATAGTTGCTTAATAGTAATAATAAAAATCACAATAAAATATAGTATTTTATGCACCAGGTACGTTGTATAGATTATAACGCCTGGAGGCAACATGATGCAGCCAGAGGGCCTTTGGCCCGAGGGTTGTATGTTGCCTGATGGGCGTTATAATCCAGCAACCCTTGTGGTGCATACAATATTTTATTTTCCACAAAAAACATATTTTTCTAATGAAAAATTGACTTTTCATTCTTCAAATACATTTAGTAGTCTATGACATTTGCTGGTACTTGACGTTTATTAACTGTATCTGACAGTTGTTGATATTTTGACGTTTGTTGATGTTATAGGAAAAAGTAAAATTAATATGGAAATACCACAAAATATCCGAAACAATGCATGAGAAGAACGTGTTTATGGTAACCGTATCCAAGGTATAATAAACAAATAATATGCAGGTGAAAAATAAAGACTGTTTAAACTTCGCGGAGGTTTGAGCGTCGCTTGTAAACAATAATTAATAAAAACAAACTTTTATTACCTTAGAAACGGTAGTACGGTAATTTTTTAGATGGTGTGGTCATGAATTTAAAATATCGTACTGTGACATTTGATAGAATTCATTATTCAAAGAAACGTCAAGACGCAAATTCAAAATATTTTGACATTTTGAACGTCAAGATATTTAATATTTTTCAATAACTTTTTTTAATATTTGTACGTTCGTAGAGAGGAAAAAATCTTGTATGATACTCGTATGAAAATGAGTTTAAGTTGTATGAGTTACACAACTCGGTTGCGCCTCGTTGGGTAACTTTCATACACATTTTTCACACTCGTATCATAAATAGCTATTATTATCTTTACACCAACACATCTCCAAGATTGTTTTTCGTATTTAATTGTTATTGCTGTGTCACACAAATATAAGGAAACTATTTAAATAAAGATTATCTCAAAAGTTTTTCAGATTGATTGAAGTTATAGCTATTACAACTTAATTAATTTTTGTTACTGGAACGACGAAAAAATAGATGTTTTATTGAGTATGTTTTCGAAATCAAAATATAATAGCCCTCTTGATTTCTACGAAACATCACTAGCGATAAGACGCATAGGAAAGACCCACATTGTGAAAATTAGAATGAAAAATAAGATACGTGATGCCTATCTTTTTTATCTAAAATATTATTGCGTGAAAGGTGAGAGACTCATGTCATAACGTTTAAAAAATAACGAGATAAACAAATTCAAAGTTTTCCACCTGATATTTACTAGAATTAAGATATTCCATTTTTTTCTAAATAACAATTATTAATGAATGATACTTATGATAATTAGTCATATTGCGATCTAACTGACTGATAATTTGTAACATCGCAGTTCGGTAAACAAAACTCTCTAGTACCACTGATGATATGTCCAATTTGGAGGTACTTGGCATATTATGTTGTAAACAATTTTCCAAATATGGTAAAAATCACTCCAAACCAATTTCTGATATCACTCAGGGCAATCCAGATAAAATTAAACAGATAATATTCTAGAATATGATATTTGTTTAACTGGGTCATATAAGTTATTATTTATTCTATTATGTTCTATTAATTTTAAAAATCAGTTCAATCCAGATTAACGTCTACTTTATGATTTCGTAATAATTATTATTATAATCATAAATTATTTACAATATTTGATAAACATACATAAAATTAAACAGTTATTCAATTAACACAGGGCCAATCAGACAGTCATATTTATTAATTGTTAGACAAAATTTGTATACAAAAGTCTTATAAACTCATAGGAAAGTTATATGTAAAAGATGGGTGAATTTTACGAAAAATGAGCAGTGTTATTAATAGTTGCACTAAAGCTATCACCCAGTTTGATATTGGACTCATTGAAATCTCAATATTCTGAGACATATTAAATTATAAATTACACAAAAACATTGACTAAAAATAAATTAGGATTCATCTAGTCCGTTCAATATAATTAGTTCTAATTTCATATACAAATATTTACAGTTTAAACCCAGCTTACATTTTTTTAATGTTTTCTGGATTTACCTTTTTATACGCGCGAATATAACTAGGGGGTCCTACATTAGATTTATTAATTATTAACCGACTTTAAACATTTTTTAAATGGAGGTTCTGAATTCGACCTATATACAGGGTGGGGCAAAAGTGCGACGAACCTCGATATCTCGAGTTCTACGATAGCTAGAAATTTAAAAAAAAATTGAAAGTAAACTAGATAAAAAAGTCTATAACTGGAAATTATTTTCGAACATACAGGGCGAGCCGAGACGAAAGTATAGGACCAAGTGCCTTGTTTAAATGGAATGCTGTGTATATCAGTACATTTTTTTATGCCTCTTTCTAGGCCCTATTCATTATTATATTAGCACTGAATGTCTCCCAACCACTTGGATGTAATAATTTTTTTTGTTAAAATAATGCAATCTGCAGACAGATATTAAAAAAATCATCAGTCACAATTATGGGTTTTAAGAAAAACTTATGTGAATACCAGTTACGAGACATCTAATTAATGTTTTTGAATCATTTTCATTTCCTAAAACTGTACATGATGGCCATGCAAACATTATTTTTCAATTAACAACGTTTTAAATTGAATTTTCTCAATTTTTTCAAATGGAACACCCTGTATATTTTTCAACGATGTGATGTAGAAATGAAAAACGAACATTTTTGTAAGTAATTCCCTATGGCTAATTGCAACCATTTTCGTTGTCAAATGTCAAATTCAACACTAAACTTAAAAAAAGAGGTTCCCTCAAATAATTCATTAGAAAAATGTATAATAGGTGTTCGACGTGTTGCCCATTTTGATTGACACACGTCTTTATGCAATTTTGAAATGAGGCCATTTAGTGGGACTATTTCTTCCAATCCATTGAACTGAGTAAATAGTATTTAACAAGTCCTTTACTGTAATGTTTCTTTGTACATTTTTTTGCCGTTTTCGTTATTCGACAAGCAATGAAACCTCAGTTTGGTATGAATTATCGTGTACAACCGAGCATTTATCACACGTATCGGTCGTTAGTTACAATTTGTATTGAATTTAAAATATTTGGAATTGTACAATATGAATTTTAATAAAGCGGAACTTGTAGATATGACTTTTGTTTTGGGCGAGTCAGACAGAAATTGTTTACTTGCCAATAGAGTGTATCACCAACATTATCCTGAAGGAAGGATTCCTGATGTTAGCAGCTTCCAAAACCTTCTCGATAGATTTCTGGAAACTGAAAATGTTATATTCGACAAAAAGTGAAAGAATAAAATGTGTTGTGAATGAAGAAAATTAGTTTTCTATGGTGCTGGTAACGGTTGAGAATCCCCATGTTAGTCAAAGAGAAATGAGCCCATTAGTAGGAATAAGTAGACGGTCTGTGGGTCGAATCTTAAAAACAAATAAGTTGCACGCATATCATATTCAAATGCACCAGGAATTATCTGATGACGATTTGCAAAAGCGCCTACAATTTTGTAATTAGGCCAGAGGTAAAAAGCAAGATGATGTCAACTTCTTCAATAATATTTTATTCACTGATGAGGCAACTTTTCATAAAAATGGATTTGTTAATAGGCACAATTTCCATTATTATGCTTCTTAAAGTCCTCACTTTTTTATGCAAGCTGATAACCAACACAGATCGTCTATAAGTTTGGGGCGGAATTATTGGAGAACATGTAGTAGGGCCACATTTCTTTCATGGTACATTGACTGGAGCTAGTTATCTTCATTTTTTGGAAAACTATCTGCCACAATTATTGATAAATCTCCCTGAAAGAATTCGAAATAGGATGTGGTTTCAGCAAGATGGTACTCCACCACATTATTTAAATGCAATTAAAGACCACTTAAATAATACCTACCCTCATCAATGAATTAGAAGAAATGGACCCACTAAATGGCCTGCTAGATCCCCAGATCTTACAATAATGGATTTCTTTTTATGGGGATACGAAATTGTTCATAGAGACACACCAACAACAGTACAAAATATGAAGGAAAGAATAATAACTGCCTTTAGATCTATCACACCGGCAGTTTTAGGAACAGTGGGAACCTCACTTCAAAAGCGCATAGAGATGTGTGTCAATCAAAATGGGCAACATGTGGAACATTTACAGGGTGTTCCATTTCAAAAAATTGAGAAAATCCAATTTAAAAAGTTGTTAATTGAAAAATTCCTTACATCGAAGTGTTTGGGAGATATTCAATGCTAATGTCGGAATGAATAGATCCTAGAAAGAGGCTTCAAAAATGTATTGATATACATAGCATTCCATTTAAAAGAAGGCACTTGGTCCTGTAATTTCATCTTGGCTCGCCTTGTATGTTCGAAAATAACTTCCAGTTATACATTTTTTTATCTAGTTTACTTGCAATTTTTTAAAAAATTTCTAGCTATCGTAGAACTCGAGATATCGAGGTCCGATGCACTATTGCCTCACCCTGTATATCTTTCTTTTTCCTTTCATGGTTGTGTGTAGAATATATCTCGGTGTGGTTCCATATTAGTTTCATCAATATATATTTAGTTTAAGGTGAGCAAAAATAGGAAAAAACAATTTTTATGCGAGAATATTTGAAGTTATGCCGGAGGCGCTGGAGCTACTATTGGGTTTGAAGTAAAAATTAGGCGTCTTCGAAGTGGGTGATACTGAATCTAATATCAAAGTAGCGAATCCAGTAGGGCTGCTATTAATCGAGTCAATGATAGTTTTCAGTTCTTAATTCTCAACAACAGCTATAATTTTGATCTTTTTTTTTAAATATGTGTATTTTAATTATTCAAAATCATAAACATCCCAAATGGCGCAAATATTTATATTATTTAAACAATAATAACAATACCTACAGGAAAATATATTTTAATTGTTTTTCGCGATATTATAAAACATTGAGTTGTTTTTATTGAAAATTTAAGTCCAAAAATGTTTCTCGCGGTCGGGGGTTTATAATTATTTATATTGTTTAAACAGTAATAACAACTTCGACAGGAAAAATCTTTTTTTTATGTTTTTTGATATATTTATAGAAAAATGACCTTAGTCCAGTGTTTCATGGTTTTCACTCAGAAATCTTTCGGGAAGAATCGATTGAAGTGAAATTTGGACAGGTAATGGCTCAACAAACAATATCTACGTAGTGCCGATGTGTACTTTTACCTGGGGGTGGAAGCCACCCCTTCTCGAGGGTGGAAATTAGTAAGCTCAAAATCGCAGAAATCGGTAGCGGGATGAATTTTAAGCAGAAAATGACGAAGTTTTTTCGATAAACCAAAATTTTTCGAATTATTCGCGATTGAAAATGTTGATTTTTCATCTAAAAATGCATGTTTTAGAGCGATTCCTCGGGAATAACTCGCTCATCAGGAGCAACAATGAAACATGTAAAATAATAAATCGATAGGTTTTCTTCTATTTTTATAGATACAATACGAACCGAGTTATGACTCGTTGTTCGCCGAAAACTGAATTTAAACCTTTCAACTTTGAATAACAGAAACAACCGAATTTTTGGAGGAAAAACTTGTTTAACATTTTTTAAAGTACTTGAAGAGACTCTTCGGTACTAATATGTTAGAACTTTGAACGGTTTAGAGTGCCTAGACTTGGAAAAAGTTTGATCAATTTGAAATAATTGTTGGAAATTTTGAAAAAAAATTGTTTTTTCACAGTAACTCAAAACTAAAGAAGATACGTAAAAGAGTACAAAAATGTAGTTTTTTTTTAATTAAATTTCTCTAGGATGAAAATTAATTGAGATATCACCGTTTTAAGTTCGCATTTGAGTGCGAGGACAACCTTCCCGTGCCCTTTAAACTCAGAAATTCTCAAAAACGAGGGGTTCAAGGAAGTTCAACTTTGCAGGCCTTGTAGCCCTTGAAATTCCCTGAAAAATGAATTTTGAGCGATTAAGAATTAAGGAAGTTATCGTTAAAAACCCAATACGAATGTTTTGACAAAAAGCAAGAGGGCGGTCCAACTTAGTGCATTGCCTGCCACAAAAAAACTCAGCAGCTGAATATTTGAAGAGGGTCTATTTACAAGTTTAGTTGTGACCTGGGAATAGTGTAACGCGTGAAAAAATGTGGTTGGTTCGTGAATATCGTGAGAAAACATAAAAATTGATTTTTCCTGTAAAAGATATTGTGATTGTTTAAATAATATAAATAATTATTTACGCCACTTGGGACGTTTCTGATTTTGAATAATATTAAAAAACACACATTTAAAAAAATGATCAAAATCGGAGCTGTTGCTGACAATTAAGAAGTTTTGACGATTTTTAGGCTTTTCATTGACTCGGCTCTATAATTACATGACTTTTGCAGATTTACACGGATATTGGGCACTAAGAAGGGCGATTTTTTTTCTTGTTGAATTAAAATTGAAAATTTCACCATCGTTCATTAATTGAACTTCATCACGTAACATCGATTTTTAGATTGGCGTTAAAATGAACAAATAACATTTATTTAACCGATCTCAAAATCGATACTACGTAACAAGGCTGAATTAATCGAATGACTGAAATTTTATTTCATATTTTTTTAGTAATCTGAGGTGCAAAGAAAAGTCTCGTATCGAGGGTAGTTCCCAAAAACTTCGTATCTTGTTGCATCTAATTATTATCTTATCGTTCTGTTGTCCTTCAGTTTAGTAATTACTATTATTAAATTGAAAATCAAATTAGACACATTTACCCTTAATGTAAAATTCTCCCACATTTGTACTAAATGTTGGAGAATTTTTTGGTTTTGTAATCAAACTCCAGAGTGAGAATTAAGTGTGGTGTCTTTCAAGTACGCAGTCATACATATACAATATAAGATTTGATTATTTAAAATGCAAAAAAAATTTTCAACTGATGATAACTTTATTAAAACATTCTTTATTAGGATTTTGCAAACAGCAGAAAAATAACTATCTATAACTAAAAGAAAAACTTTGTGTAGAAATATTAATGAAATGTAAAGATTTCATTTTCGATAAGCTGAATTCTGGTTATGCTAGCAAATTAAAATCCTAAAGTGAATTTGTCTCATTTCTTATTTGACAATTCTCATTCTAACACTAGCATCCACACAGTCCCCTACGGCCATGCAGATTAAACTAGTATCCACATAACCCCCTACGATTATGAAGATTCAGTTAAAAATGAGAACAAAGACCTAAAATCAATTTATTTATCTACCTTGTCTTAAAAATTGTTCATTCCAATGGATTACATTTTCATGAAATCTATCATTCTGTTTCCTGGAAATGCTTAGCCTTGTGAAACGTTTTTCGCCCTTATTCTGGAGCTCATCAGAAAGACATAAAGCCATTCATAAAGATGTTTCATGCAAATCCAAGACAATTTCTATGAATAAGTGTGAAATGATTATATTTGACATTGACTGATAAAAACAACTTCACCTATCTATTAGCTAACTAGTATTGGAGCCTATATACTCTATGCATGTTTAAAAATGAATTATTATTTGTTTGCTTATAATTGATTGAAACATTCTTTATAGGATTTTGCATACAGCAGAAAAAATAATTCATTTTTAAACATGCATAGAGTATATAGGCTCCAATACTAGTTAGCTAATAGATAGGTGAAGTTGTTTTTATCAGTCAATGTCAAATATAATCATTTCACACTTATTCATAGAAATTGTCTTGGATTTGCATGAAACATCTTTATGAATGGCTTTATGTCTTTCTGATGAGCTCCAGAATAAGGGCGAAAAACGTTTCAAAGGCTAAGCATTTCCAGGAAACAGAATGATAGATTTCATGAAAATGTAATCCATTGGAATGAACAATTTTTTAAGACAAGGTAGATAAATAAATTGATTTTAGGTCTTTGTTCTCATTTTTAACTGAATCTTCATAATCGTAGGGGGTTATGTGGATACTAGTTTAATCTGCATGGCCGTAGGGGACTGTGTGGATGCTAGTGTTAGAATGAGAATTGTCAAATAAGAAATTAGACAAATTCACTTTAGGATTTTAATTTGCTAGCATAACCAGAATTCAGGTTATCGAAATAATGCAAAGATTTCATTAATATTTCTACACAAAGTTTTTCTTTTAGTTATAGATAGTTATTTTTTTCTGCTGTTTGCAAAATCCTATAAAGAATGTTTCAATACAATTATAAGCAAACAAATAATAATTCATTTTTAAACATGCATAGAGTATATAGGCTCCAATACTAGTTAGCTAATAGATAGGTGAAGTTGTTTTTATCAGTCAATGTCAAATATAATCATTTCACACTTATTCATAGACATTGTCTTGGATTTGCATGAAACATCTTTATGAATGGCTTTATGTCTTTCTGATGAGCTCCAGAATAAGGGCGAAAAACGTTTCAAAGGCTAAGCATTTCCAGGAAACAGAATGATAGATTTCATGAAAATGTAATCCATTGGAATGAACAATTTTTTAAGACAAGGTAGATAAATAAATTGATTTTAGGTCTTTGTTCTCATTTTTAACTGAATCTTCATAATCGTAGGGGGTTATGTGGATACTAGTTTAATCTGCATGGCCGTAGGGGACTGTGTGGATGCTAGTGTTAGAATGAGAATTGTCAAATAAGAAATTAGACAAATTCACTTTAGGATTTTAATTTGCTAGCATAACCAGAATTCAGGTTATCGAAATAATGCAAAGATTTCATTAATATTTCTACACAAAGTTTTTCTTTTAGTTATAGATAGTTATTTTTTCTGCTGTTTGCAAAATCCTATAAAGAATGTTTCAATACAATTATAAGCAAACAAATAATAATTCATTTTTAAACATAACTTTATTGTGTGGCTTAAAAATGTTTTTATACTCCCTGCATTTTCGACGCAATTCTTTCTGATTTATATTTTTTAATATCGTATACTCTTTATCTTTGACTATCTACAAGAAATAATTTGAAAGAAAACACGACTGTGAGAGTAAATCAATTTTTTTTAAATTTTACAAAAAAATATATTATTGTTAATACTCAAGTACACTTAGTTTCTTAATAATCTTAAATAAATCATTTTAAACAATCAAATTCGATAAAAATTGGTGCTTGTTCAGATTTTAAAAACAATTTCGGTAAATGATATTAAATAGTTTTTTTACTGTTTTTCATACCTCTCAACGTCAAAATATGACATTATAATACAAAGATTGCTTGTTAACAGTAATTATATAAGAGGACCATTATTACTAGCATTTCTGATTGCTAGTTGAAAGGAAACATTTTAAATATTTGTTCATAATGTTCATAATTCTATTTGTAGACTCACATACTTAATTATTTTAAAAACTTTAAACCTAAGCTTAAAAAAGTCATAATATCAAAAAAAGGTTGCATAAAACTATTAAGCATGTCGATAAAATTCATTTTCCCATATGCCTTGCATATCAACTCGCAAAAAATAAGCACATTTCTCATAAATATTTATTATTTATTATGTTTGGTTAACAGTAAATAATCTTTGTCATTTATTTACTTTGTCCTTATTTCAGTAAAAAGTACGTATATGACCCGTATTTTTTTTTCAAAATATTGTAAATAATACGAAAAAACACTTAATCTTTTTATACGTAGTTTCGCACATTGCAACAATTTTTAGAATTGTTTAAACAAATTTATTAATTAGTGTAAAAAATAAAGTTGTTTATCTATAACAATTTATTTGTCTTGAAAATAAATAGGTATACTTTTTATGATTTTTTTTAAATTTTAATTGTAGATCTCACAAAATAAGTTTAAAAAACTTACGTTAAAGAAAATATTTTCTTATAATTATCGTTATCCTATTTGTAGATCTCACTTAAATGAGAAAGGAATTATTTTATATTTTTTAAACTTAAGTTTTAAAAAATTATAAACGCAAAGAAATTAAAAGTACAGTGTAAAAGTATTAAGTGTGTCAGTAGAATTTTTTTCAATGTGCTTTGCATATCCAGTTACAAAAAAGGACATATTCCCTTGGAAATATTTTTTTTTATTATTTTTGGCTGACAGTAAGTATTCACTGTATTTCTTTAATATTAATATTATTATATAATTGTCACAAATGACAACAATTTTTAGAATTGTTTAAGCCATTATAATTGCTATTGCAAAGAAATGCAAATGTATATATTAGCAAAGTAAAAAATATCCCCTATACCTATTTAAATGTAAAAATTCCAGACATTCAGTACAAAAATTAAATTATTTAAAAATATTGCAAGGTATGCACGAGAAAGAATAATTAACTTGTTCTTTGCAATCCAATCTTTTCTAGTAATTCGTATTTTCTAGTAATGGTATAATTGCTTTGATTGATGCACTACCTCTAATAAAAAATATTTAAAATGATTGCTTAATTTCGTAAATTTCACAGCATACATTTTGCTATCCAAAAAGGTACAAAAAGATTTTAATTTCATATAAAATATAAGGATTAATCCCCGATAAATACCCAAATCATGTCAATTTTATGAAATTTAAAATATCTGTATCAAATATTGCCAGTGTTATAAATCAATTAAATGAAATATATATCCTATCTATTGGCCCTTAAACCTTAACCTTATCTATCACGAATTTTAAATGTCTAATCCAAAGGTAAGGCCGTCTCCATCGCATCGCCTGCGAGGTGGGGAACATCGCGAACCCCACCGCATGTATATAACCGGCCGCTAGCCGCCAACAACTCCAGTATGCTGAAGCTAGGTCATGAAACGTTAGTGTTGTGGCAGTAGCAGATCAATTTACCACGTGTGACCCAAATACACGCGTCCAACTAATTATCTGGTACGAAGTACTACAAGTGTAGTAGGTAGTAGACGTGAAAGTGCCTTAGGACAAAAGACTGACTGATTTAAACGCTTTCTTGTAAGAATAAGTGATATATTGTGATATTAGTTTTTAAGTGCGATAACAAAATGCCGGCTCCAATTCAAGACGAAATAAACGACACCAATGAAATGGACCAAGTGGAAACCGTCATTTCTCCAAGCAAACTAATGGAAACCCGCGACAGCATTTCTTCAATAGACAGCGACGTATCGCTTTCCTTCGACAGGACTCCCCTAACGGAAAATCCAACCGAAGCGGAAGATGAAGGTGCTCACATGGCAGATCTAAGTGACAGCGCTTCAGACACTGGCTCTGCTGGGGGTGGCAAGGATTCTGGCTGCGAGGTAACCCTTGAAGTTACAGAACCTCCATTCACGCCACCATCCGACGAATTAGCGGATAAAATCGTGCAACAAGTCGAATTTTATTTTTCCGACGCCAACATAACTAAGGATGCTTTCCTTTTGAAACACGTGAAGAGGAACAAGGAAGGTTACGTATCGTTGAAGTTGATTTCCAGTTTTAAAAGAGTTAAGCATTTAACAAAGGACTGGCGTGTGGTTGCTCACGCTTTATCTCGCTCCACTAAACTGGAGATTAACGAAGCAGGAACTAAATTACGTAGGCTAGAACCATTACCGCAGTATGATGAAACTACGCCATCCCGTACGGTTGTGGCTGTCCATATGCCCATAGATAAGCCAACAATTGAAAACGTAGCAGAACTATTCAAGTCTTGTGGAGAAATCGCACTTATCCGCATACTTAGACCAGGAAACCCAGTTCCGGCAGACGTGAGGCAGTTCATTAACAAAAATCCTTCCCTTGCTGGTATGGTATGTGCTCTGGTTGAATTTGTTAACTCCGAATCAGCCAGGAATGCCCTTCAGTTACAAACCACCCTCGGAGAACCAATGAAGGTGTACGAATTGAACAACGTACCACATCCCGAAAGGAAGAAGAAGACGAACAATAAGAAAAATTCTTCGAGCAATAACAACAACAACAATCACACAAACAACAAAAACATTATATCGGAATCTGATTATATAACGTCGTCTTGTCAAAGCGGCTCTGATGCAGAGGACATGAAAATGAAATTCGATCAAAGAGGTAAGTTTCAAACAATCTTCCACGTATTTGTTTTCATAACATTTAATCAGTATCGATGCTAAAAATAGTCTAAACGTTTTATCACGTACATGTAATAATATTTGTTACATGTTTTCACCGAAAGAAAATAAATATTATCTGTAGATAAGAAAAATAAGCCGTGTTGTAAATTGTTCACAATAAAATAAACTGGTTTTGTGAAAAGCTATCTATAAAATTATGTATTGTGTTATTTCGATCTTTAAACTTTCTCCTCCAATTTAAATAAAATTAGTAAAATTTAGTATAAAAAACTTATAAATATTATATTACTATATTAAAAGAGCAACACATTGAGGGCTCAATTTAAATAACAAAAGTTTCTATTTGACCTTGATAAAGTCCATTAACATATCCATATTATTTTCGCAGGTTACCAAATTCCTTATCTTTATAGACCAAATTCGTATATCAGTAGTCTATTTTAACTATTTAAAATAGAAATAAATAACTTCATACGTTAGTAGAACCACTTACAAACGGTCAAAGGAATTTTCCTTTACTCCGAAACCGACTTGACATCAAAACTTCGTTGTTTATTAATTTTTTTTGTTGTTTTCAGGAAAACTGCGACGTGGCTCTTCTGCTCATTTTCCATCTCGCTTCATCGAACCTGCTGCGTGGCTGCAAAGGAGGCTATCGGCCTCCAGTACTGAAGCCAATTTCATTTACATGCCAAGGCGTCTCTCTTACGGAAGCAGAGATTCAAGCGACTCCAGTCTATTTTTACCAAGGAGAATGAGTGCCTGTAGCATATCCAGCAATGATAGCTATAATAGGAGATTATCTTCAGCTAGCCAGAGTTCAGAGTACAGCAGCCCAAGGTCCAGGAGCAATAGCTCTGCCTTTCAAAATTCAGAAAATGTTCTTAGGATGCCAAGGGGTCCTGACGGCAGTAGAGGCTTTAGACAAAGAATTTCAACATTGGCACAGTGAAATTTGCAAAAAGAACTGAAAATCAGTATGTATTGTTGATCTGTGGATTCTGCATCCATAAAATAATGATCTAAGCAAACCTTGGATGCTCTTGAAGCTATCCTAAGGAAAGAGATTCTATCGATTTAATTACTAAACAGTATGGAATCACATTGAGATTATTAGCGGTATTAAGAAGTTGTTGATCAAAAAGATGTTTATAAGCTAATAACGATTTAGGTAATCTTGTTTTTCGTTAGATGTAATTAGATTTCATGATACAATTTGAAAATAAATTATCTAAACAATGCATTTCGAGTGGTCAAAATAAGCAAACAGTGGCAGGGGCATTTCCCAAAATCAGGAATTAGATATAGTACCCTCTAGTATTTTAAATTCGTTGTTGGGAAGTAAGAGGATCATAATTT
The DNA here is from genome assembly GCA_963583905.1 of Stenurella melanura. Classification (NCBI taxonomy): domain Eukaryota; kingdom Metazoa; phylum Arthropoda; class Insecta; order Coleoptera; family Cerambycidae; genus Stenurella; species Stenurella melanura. Next base: position 40,767,542 of record OY757310.1, on the reverse strand, counting down.
ATGTAGAAAGACGAATCAACTTTCTCTAATTCGATAAAGTATATTTACTATTGGTGGTTTCACATTGTACATTCTAATGTATTTGGGTTGGCTGAAGACATTAAATGGTTCTTCGAGGAATGCAAAAGTTTTAATTATTAAAATCGCGGTATCAAATCCATTAAATATAATGCTATAGTTGCATATTTTATGACAATAATTAGTTTGGCAAGATTGTAGACTCTTAATTCTTGAGAACTTTTAAAAGATACAGAAGCTTTTTTATAAGTAACACATATTCATATATTTCGCATTGTGAATCTTAAGTCGGAGACGAAATAGAGTTGGAAAAAAATTATTCAATTTACATAATGTTTAGTTGGTAGAGGCGAACTATTTTTTAAACCGTTGTTCTTTTTACAACGAGGCTGCTTTTCGACATATAAATGATATACACATAAAAAATCAATGCCAAAATTAGGTGATTAATGCGAAATATAGAACCCATGTATTTAACTCAAGGCGAAATTTAATATTGCAATGTACTTTACATTTGTTAAAATATCTTAGGCATTTGCAGTTAAATTCAAGGCCATTCTTACAATACATTACCGTCTAAATTAAAAATTGGCAGGTGAATCATAATCCCATATTTTTATTTAGTATTTAACAGTTGAAGGGGGCCTTGAAACAACAGTTCAATGCTTTTTATGTATAAGTGAATGAAACTGTAAACTCGACTTGAAACCTGAATGCATTCAATTCAGTACACGACCCACTTCGTTAATCATACTTTCACCGAAAGCATGGCTCGCGTTTAATATTAAAAAAATAAAAGAAAATTTAGAAACTTCTTCATTAGAACGGTGATATTTATAGATAGTTAACGTTACGCTTTTTAATTTGTAAATTGTGGTGGATTGGTAGCAGGTCTGGGGAAAGGATGCTTTTCATTTAATTTTAATTGGACATTAAATATAGTGCACCTACAAAATCGTTAGGGTAAAATCATGTTATATCTAGATAATTCGGACTTCATCGGCTCTCTCTCTGGCTTGCTAATGATATGGGCAAACAAATAAAAATACTTTAGGACAGTAAACGAAAGAAAAAATATCGGCCAATTTTCTAATTCTTACAACCTTGGAACATTTCGGCTCTTATATGTAAAATAGTACGCTGATTACGATGGTGATGGTTAATTTTTCCAAATTTAGACAGAACATTCCTAATATATACACATATATAATTTTTTCCACAAAAAGCTAAATATCTCGTTATATATGCAATGAAGTTGCTTTATTGATATTTTAAAATATGATTTTTACATTAAATTCGTATGATATGATTTTTATATAAAAAAATGTGATAATTGATAATCATATTCATCGGAACAGCGGAAATTGTTTAATAGTTTTAGTTAAATATCTTATAATATTTTTGTTTATGTTTAAAATTAATTAAAATGAAAGTCATCTTGTATAATTTTATGCGGAAAGTATCAAAAATGGAACTGTGATGCAAATTTTGTTTTCGGTAGTTAATTCATATGGAAAGCCTAATTTTAAAAACTTTTATCCTTGTAGTTTTTTCGAAAAAATGGATGGATACGAGATCTTTAGCTTTTTGTGTAAGACATGTATACTAAAGTACATTCCGCCCAAATTTGGAAAAATGATCATCACCATAGCGATCAGCGTATTTTTTAACTCAAATGTCCCAACAAATTTTAAATCGCCCGCCATTTTTTGTTTCGTTTACTGTACCTACTACCTATACTATTTTATTTTCCAACAAACTTGTTTTTCCTTTCTGCCCTACGCTTGATTTTGATCAAGAAATTGCATTGGGAAAATGGTCTCATTTTACTTTAACACATAAGATACTTATTGTTATGTTCATGTACGTTCTTATTTTGTCGTTGAAGCTTTCTTCGTTCGTTTCGTTTTACATTAATATTAATAGCTGAATAATTACGTACCTACTTTCTAATCTATACTGTTTAATTATACGACATAACAATCTGCTTTTTCTTAATTAATTTAAGTTATAAATGTTAATTTATATTGTAGAAATTCCATTGATAAGTTGTTACTACGACTGTTTTGTTTTAAAAACAGTAAATAATTATCTTATATTTATTGACCATGTAAATACGTGTACATGAATGTCAATTTATTTCTCATGTTTTCATACAACGTTCATCAAGCATATTTCTATTTTGTTACTTTTTTAGATTACCTGTTATGTTAATTATTAGTTGAAATTAATTAATAGTACGTCAAAACACCTTGAAATTTGTTTCAGCCGTCATTTGTAAATGCTTGCATATTATGGAAGCACATTATAAACATTAATGGTATTATACATTTTAATTTGTAATGAATCGCTCTGATGTATATTTCGTCCTGTATATAGAATTATATTTATTATTTCTTATTTATTTGATTTTGTTTAGTAATAATAGTAGTAATAAATTTTGTTTTTCAGTGACTAGATCTTTCATTTTCTTATTTACCCCCTCCCTATATGGCATTACCTATGTAAATAAATATATTTTTACTTGGGTGCTATTTGTATTTTTGACCCCCTACGCAAAAGGGGAGGTGTTATAAGCTTAACGTGTATGGTTATATCTCTGTGTGTATGTGGCTTCATATCTCTTCTGATTTTTACGTGACTTTTTTTATTTGAAAGAGTATTTTGTAGAGAAGGTTTTTAGCAGGGCTTCGTCTCGGTAGACCTTCAAAGAGTTGCACATCATCAATGAATATGAAAGTAATCTGATGAATTTAGATATTTGAGTTAATTCAATGTTTTAAGCAACGTATCTTTTTTTTCTTTCTCAATGAAACTTCAAAGGCTTGGGATCGAAGGTAAGCCAACAAATACGCCTGAGATTTAGTGTTTTCACTAATACATCAAATAAATATTTATGTAAAGAAATGTTCATTGGGCATTAGAAAACTTTACTACTACAAGATTAGATGAATTTTAAAATATCTCTGTGGACTTTGTGACATGATAGTACGTGGTAGCCATTTGAATGTCTAGTTTGAAAGGTATAACATAAGTTACATTGCAAAAACATGACTAAATAATTAATAACAAATAAATAAACAAATTCTATAAAGAATATATTTTATTACAAATAAACATAACTTTAAAAAGTACGAAATAATATGGAATATTCGTCTTAATTTGAACAAGAATTGGATTTCATTTAGTCAGTTAAAATAATTATAGAGCAGGCTGTATAGGCTAGGCTGTTGGTTGATATTTTCAATGTTACTAATTTTAAAAAATTAAATAATCGCCAATTTCTCGTTTTTTGACACTCTAAAAATATAATGAAGAAATGTTTTTTTACAATACATAGTTTTTTAAATTTTTTTATACCTTGTATTTGAATTTCCAAAAACAGTAATCATGGAAAACACCCTGTAGAACTAGGTTCAACTTTAAAAATGAATTATTATTTGTTTGCTTGTAGTTGTAATGAGAATTGTCAAATAAAATAGACAAATTCGTTTTAGGATTTTAATCGCTAGCATAACCAGAATTCAGGTTATCGAAAGAATGCAAATATTTCATTAATATTTTATTACATATAGTCTTTCTTTTTAATTCTCATAGATAGTTTTTTCTGCTGTTTGCAAAATTCTATAAATATGTTTCATTACAATTACAAGCAAAAAAATAATAATTCACTTTTAAACATGCATAGGCTCCAATACTAATTAGGAAATAGATAGGTGAAGATCTGTTATTTTTATCAGTCAATGTCAAATATAATGTCAAAATATTTTATATTTATGGAATTTGTCTTGTTTTTTTGCATGAAACATCTTTGAGTGGCTTTATGTCTTTCTGATGAGCTCCAGAATAAGGGCGAAAGACGTTTCAAAGGCTAAGCATTTCCAAGAAACAGAATGATATATAATTTAATGAAAATGTAACCCATTAGAATGAAAATTTTTTAAGATAAGGTAGGTAAATAAATTCAGTTTAGGTCTTTGTTCTCAATTTTAACTTAATCTTCATGACCGTAGGGGTTATGTAGATACTAGTTTAATCTACATAGCCGTAGAGGACTATGTGGATGCTAGTGTTACAATGGGAATTGTTAAATAAAGTAGATAAATTCATTTTAGGATTTTAATTTCTAGCATAACTAGAATTCAGGTTATCGGAATAATGTAAACATTTCATTAATATTTTAATATTTTTTATTAAAAATCGTCAATTTCACTTTTTTGAAGTTCATATGCAAGGCCTAAAGACAGTATAAAAATAAGTTTGTATTGTAAAAAAATACTCATGCGCCCATATAGCCTCTTGTATTAATTCTGATTCCACATACAAACTCGTACGATTTAAATTCAGCAACAATTTTTTTAATATTCTCGAGATTTACCTGCTGAAAAAATTCCAAGATTATCTGTGTGGAACTGTTTTACATCTCTGAATTGTAAAGAAATTGGTACCACCTGAAATCCTATGAGCACACCTACAATTTATTTCTGGCTACAGACCTGACTGTCAACAGACAAAAATCAAGCCGACACATACCGGTTTGGTATTCAACAGTACTATTCAAAACAGCAGCCTCGACATATTCGCGCGTATATAGTTGACTACACATTTTTAATGCACATAAAAAAGCCATACAAACCGACCGTAAATCACTGTCTCGTTAACATAAGGGAAATATCACAGAGTCGCACTTATAATTTTTGTGCACAATAAAAGTAGAAGAGAAGTATTGTCTTTGATAAATAAATTTTACTCTGTTTTGCTTATGTCAAGATAGGAATAGTATCTTATGTATTTGTGGAACATAGTTCACGGATAGTCCATGATACGCTGACAATATTAAGTTCATCTCTGTCGTGGGTAGGATTTATATACCTGCTATAAAGCGTTACATCCTAAAATAATTTCGATAGGAGGGAGTCGGGTAACTATATCAAAATAATTTGAAATAATTCAAACAGGTGTGTTTCCATTAATTTCATATTTTAATCATGCCAGGACATACTTTGCATGAGAACAATGTTGTTCTATGTACTAAGTAATACATAGTAGTAAGCAGTGGCGGACCGTCAGGGATGACAGGGTAGGCAGTGCCCACCCAATTATCTAAGAGCGCCAAGGCCAAGCAATAGTTAGTCATAAAATTTTGGCGTTAATTAATTTTAATAAAACAATTATAAAATTAAGAAGTTATTTTTATTTATGATAATATTTTTAATATATAACTACATATTAATCCGCCTCCGCAAGTTCACATTCGAAGCGGCCTAAGCTTAATAGCGGGCCGCTTGCCGTTAATATTTTAGGCGCATGAGCCTAAACTCTAACCACTAGTAACAAGGGTGGGCAGCGGACACTGAAATTGTGTAATACTGCGTCTACGCATACGTTGGTTATTCTCTTAGATCTTACGCCTGCACGTATGTATCAAAACGGAACGTATGTCTATGTCTTACGTCTTTAGGCGATGTATATCTAGGAAGGACATGCCACGCCTAAAGAAAACTTAATAAACTTATGAATAATGAATATTGAATTTTGAATTATTGAACAGAATGTTTAAATTTGACAATATATCAAAATCAAACTGGTAAATGAAAAATTACTAATTAATAAATGTGTTAAAATTGATGAAATGATTAATTTCTTTCTTAATCTTATTGTTATAAAAGTAGTATATCGACCGGAGTGATGGTGGCGCCACTTGGCTGTTTTACCATAATGTGACTATGTTCACATTATTGATTTTGCGTGGTTACAACAAATGTTAATAATACAGCATATTATTATCTTGTATCTGTTCTCTTCAATAAATTACTGATTTGTTTAACTTAAAACTCTGTTTTTTTATCAGGTTATGGGCCCAGGATGGTCGCATAGAGTATTTGGAGTTTAGTTTATCCGAACCAGGACGCCAAAGATGAGTTCAAATACAGCAGTTCCGGCATCATTCGAAAATCTAGATGATAGCTCGAATTACATTGACTGGAAATATGGCATGGAAATTCATCTAATTAATTGTGATTTGTGGGACTATTTCAATGGTACAAAACAAGATGTTAAATTGAGTGCGCGTGCTGTGGCAGCCATTGTGTCTGGCGTCAACACGCACACAGAGATTCGTGTTCTGAAAACCGGCAAAGAGGTCTGGGATCGTCTCAAGAAAGTGTATGAATCAAAAGGCATTCAAGAGTAGTTGCCTTGATTGAACAATTGGTGGGAATTCGTTATCATGATTGCAAGGTATGACTGAGTATTTGAGCAAGGTTAGACTTGCCCAGCAACTTAAGGCAATAAATAACGAAATCCAGGATGGTGTGTTAGCTGCTTTGATATTCGTGAGTCTCCCAGATAACGTTAAACCCTTAATTATGGCCCTAGAAAATTGTGGTGCTAAATTAACGACAGATCTCGTGAAAGAACGTCTGTTGGAAGAATCATCGAGGTTTAACAATACTGACAAGGAGTCAGCACTATCTGCAAATCGACAATTGAAGTCAAAGAAGAAGGTTAAGTTTCATGGGAAATGTTTTAATTGTGATAAAACTAGACATATAACCAAAAATTGTCGTAACCCCAAAAGATCAGCGAATGAAAAGAACACTGAGAAGGCTGAACTATGCCTCATGACACAAACACAGATTATTACAGCTCTAGGTGCTGGGAAATTCAACATTGATGATTGGTACGTGGATTCTGGCGCGGCGGTGCATCTCACAGGACGGAAAGCTTGGTTAACTAATATCAAGCAAGTGAACGGTGGTGGAAAAGTAGTCTCGTTGTGATATGATAGTATTGCTTGATATAAATGGAAAGCCAGTGGAGACACCGATACGAGACGTAAGGTACGCTGAAGGTCTCAAGTTTAATCTTATATCTTGTAAACAATTGGGAAAAAAGGACATTATGACAACCATCGTAGACGATTCAGTATGCCAGATTACAGTTCGTGACACTGGAAAAATCATCACAATAGCTATGTCATCAGGCGATCAAGATTTATACAAACTCAAACGAGTATTTCAATCAACTGAGTCAGCCTATTACTTCATGTCTACAAATGGTGATTGTAGAAAATGACGTTGCTGAACACATTAATCGTACTCTGGTTGAGAAGACACGGTCACTGTTGTACGAAGCAAATCTACCAGTGATAATATTGAACCCAAGATCGCAAGGGAAGGTGCTGTTCTAGACGAAGTTCAAGCTGAATATGATGTACCAGTCGAAGACAATTCAGTTCAAAATTTTGAAGTTAACCTGGATGAAATCTTAATGGATCAACATTAAGGAAATGATGTTCACGATCAAGAAGGAATGAATAGAGAGCATCTCGAATGCAATCGTGGGATGCCAAAATGATTTGAAGATTATGTCATGGCGGCTGCAGTGGAAATTGAAGCTGACGGAGATCCAAAAAGTGCTGAGGACGCTTTATCTCACAACGATGCTCCAATGTGGAAAGATGCTATGCAGGAAAAATACGACTCGTTTATTAAGAAGAAAACATGGAAGCTAGTTGATCGTCTAAAGGATCGAAAAGTAATTTCATGCAAATGGGTTTTGCGAAAAAAGAAAAATAGAGCTGGAGAAACAGTTCGTTATAAAGCATTACTCGGATATATGCAGGTCAGTGGAAAGGATTTTGAAGAAACCTTCCCACCTGTTGTACGTGGTACAACGCTGCGTTTTCTAATCTCGTTGGCAACATTTAACTGGAATATCGATCAAATGGATGCAGAAGCAGCTTTCTTGCAAGCTGATCTTAAGAAGGAAATTTACATGGAACAACCTAAATTGTTTGTAAAGGGCAAACGTGACCAAAACCAGAAGGTTTGCAAATTAAAAATGGCTATCTATGGACTTAAGCAATCCGGTTATCTCTGGAATGAAAAATTAGATAAGGAACTTCGTGATCTAGGATTGATTCAGGTAAATTTCGACATGTGTTTATTACTATTTCAAGGATAGAAAAGTGATTATAGTCGCAGTCTATGTCGATGATATGTTGATATTTACCAACAACGATGAATCGAAGACTTGGATAAAAGACGAATTAACAAAAAAGATTCGATATGAAGGACCTTGGTGATGTTCAACACTGTCTAGGAAGGAATTCGAATGACAAGAAACAGAACAGCAGTTGAAACAACGTTGGATCAAACAGCTTATATTGAAGTAGTTTTGACACGATTCAACATGAGCAATGCTAAGCCCGTGTTTACACTCATAGAATGCGGGAAGAGACTTTATTTTATCGCCAATTAATGATGCCGAGAAGGAAGCCATGCGTCATATTCCTTACCAAATGGCAAAAGGTAGTCTACTATTCGCAGCGCAGACAATACGACCAGACATATCGTTTGCAGTGGGGGCTTTAAGCAAGTTCAACTATAATCCTGGCAAAGAACATTGGTCAGCTTTCAAGCGGGTAATGCGATATTTTAAGGCAATGCAAATGCTAAAATAGTGTTCGACAAGAATGGAAATAGACAAATCTTGGACTACACTGATGCACACTACGCAGATGATTGTGACGATAGAAAATCGATCAGTGGTTATATTTTCAAATTGGCTAATGGCAATGTCAGTTGGTCAAGTAAGAAGCAGCAACCTGTCGCACGTTCAACCACCTAGGCAGAATATATAGCGATGTCTCACGCTACTCAGGAGGCCTTGTGGTTGAGATGATATCCGCAGGACTACAAATAGCAACTGCAGAAAATACAATTCACATTGGATGTAATAATCAAAGTGCTTTGGATTTATCAAGAAATTCAGTGTATCATGCGCGGACAAAACACATTGATCTGTAACATCACTTTCTCCGTGATGCAGCAAAGAAAAAACAAGTCGAGTTCTTCAAGGTGGCATCTGAGAAGATGGTAGCAGATTCATTGACAAAGCCAGTCAATCGTCAAAAGCACGAGTGGTGCAGAGAAGCCATGGGAATCAGAGTCGACTAGGACCAGTTACCAGTAGCACCACATCAAGGGGTGTGTTTGAAAAGCAGTATATCGACCGGAGTGATAGTGGCGCCATTTGACTGTTTTACCATATTGTGACTATGTTCACATTATTTATTTTGCGTGCAGTTACAACAAATGTTAATAATACAGCATATTATCGTGTATCTATTCTCTTCAATAAAAGTACTGATTTGTTTAACTTAAAACTCTGTTTCGTATAAGAAACCAGAACTGATTGTGTTGAACTGACTAAATCAAAACAAATTCTTGTTCAAATTGACATTAATATTCCATATTATTTCAGTTTTTAAAATTCTGTTTGTTTATTTTTTATTAGTTCTATTTAGTCAATGTTTTGTGTAGGGTTTTTCAAATTTATAATTTCACTTATTAACCATATTTTTACTGTAAAAATGATTAAACCGTTTTACGTCACCTGAACTACAACCAATTTTTGTACTAAACTGAAATAAATTAATACCAATGGATATATGTTTAAGAAATTCACTGTCGTCATTTCCAGTTAAATTGAAAGTATGATCATAGTAATCATATGGCGAATCGTGTACTAAATTCCATGAGCCTATTAGAACTGTTTGAATGAAAAAAATCCGGTTTGCACAACTTCTTTTCTCAGAAAAGAAAACATCAAATTTAATCGCGTTTTTTCCATTTTTGTTACGTTTATTTCTCGAAAAGTTCTGCTATTAGCAATCTAAACACACATTTGCCAAATTGAAAAACGATCTTTAATATAATGCAAACGATATAAACATAGCATATGAATATTTGTTAAATAATCTCTTGCATCATTTGGTTAACCTTTGTTAAAAAAAATCATATCTGAAAAGAAATAAATTAAAACTTGAGATAAATCGGAAGAAAAATAGAGATAAACTTCTAGAATGTAAAAGAATTAAAGAAACTAAACGAATAATTAAATAAAAAAGGTAAAAAAAGAATATTATTGCTATTGCAATAAAATACTGGGAAAAAAACATGATAATAGATGGATTGTATGAGAGAGAGAGAGAAAACCATAATATATACTTGAAATTGATCACAATGATGAAAAAATAAAACATATACTCTTAATTTCTAAAATTTCCAACCGTTACATTGTAAATACTGTAAAAACACAGCAACAAAATAAGCGTAAATGAGACATGAAAAATAAAGGAATATCTGTTAATAAAAGTTTATTTGTAAATAATTCCAGTTTCACGGAAGGAAATAATTAAGAATATAAATGAGCTGAAAAACACTACGCGGCGTGGCGCTAGGATATTGCAATTTATGTTCTAACCTATTTAAACTTATAAAAGAAGATGTGACACAATCCTTACCTTTTATCTTCAATTTATATTTTGAGGACGGTATATTTCCAGATACACTTTTTAAAAAGGACAAAAATCTTTAATTAGCAATTCCATTATCTGTAATAAATGATATCGATAAACTATTTAAAAAGTGTTTAATATCAAGTTTAATTGATCATTTCAATCATAACAAAATGTTGAGTAATTATCCATTTGGATTTAGAAAAACTAATATTGACGATGGCATGTATATTGTTTATGGTCACAAATGCGTGACACAAGTAAGACTGAAAACAATAAACAAGAGATTGTAGTATTATTTGTTTTGTCAAAGGATGTAATACAGTGTTTCACAACATGCTCATTGACAACAAAATATTGAAAGATAATAACCTATTTTCTCTTTTCTTATAAAACAGTAAATAATGTGTCAAAGCTGGTGACAGCTCAGCACATTTAAACAACAACTAAAAATGTTATACCTCAAGGAACCGTTCTAGAGCCAATATTATTGTTAATTTACAAAAATCTACTTTTACCTTTAGATACCAAATGCAAAATTATATCTTACGCGGTGGCACTGTTCTAATGGAAGGTAATAATTATCATGAATTGAAAAAATTAGCCAACGAGACATATTCAAAAATAGCATTGACTTTCCGAGAACCCTTTGATAACAAATAGGAAATAAAACATATGTTTAAGTATCTACGAAAAATATTTTCCATATTTAAACAGAAACCTGTAAATGGTTTCTGATGTCTAAAGTATGTACTGTATTCGTGATAAACTTCAAAATATTGGGTCATGTACACAAGAAATAGCAATTGTAACACACAGAAAATTTATAGACGGGCAGTAGCGACTACGCAACTAGAACATTCATGCAATAATCATCGGTAATATTGTCCCACGCATTATCCATTAATTCCAGTAATTAGTGGGCGTTCTGTTTTGGATATTTCCTAAGAGATGTGTCCATACTTTTTCCACAAAATTAAGGTCTGAACTATGACTGGGCAGTTAAGCACATTAATGTTGTCTCAAAACCAGTTAGTTACCACGGTGACTTTTTAAGACAAAAGACATTGACGCTAAAAAATACCTACGGGAACTTCTTCCTTATGCCTCATATTACCCAAAAATGTTTTTGGTAAAATCGAAGCTGATCCTTTTCTCGAGAAATCATCCGGAGAAGTTTAAAATTTAAAACTATCTGAGACTAAATTTATAAACATATATGCGTCTTGTTTTATATGCTTCCTTGCTTCCTAGCGTTTCTTGATCGAATAAACAAATACAAAGCACATCCCAACTTGTTCTTAATACAACATATCTAATATCAATACATTTTCCTGTTTTGCTTTTACATTATTAACTTTTCGGTTTTCAGTTTTTCTTTAACCAGCAGAACGAACATTTTCTTCTACTGCTACTTTTATTATTTAAGAATATTAGTGGAAACCGAGCAGTGAATTATTTAAAGTCATTTCAGTCTCATGTGTTGTCTGATAATAAAGTGCCAACAATTAATAAATTTTCATGAAGTATCGTTTTGTGTATTTAATTTTTTGTTTACTCTGCTCACAAGTTCTACTATGCCAACACATTAAAATCATGTATCTACATATGCTGAAAATAGAAGAAAAGTCGATAGTTTCCTGGCGGCCTGGCCATGAACAGTTAATAAGAAAATTTATTTGTAAAAATTATAACGTGAAGGACGAAAGATTTCCTCTTAGTAAATGTTCGACTTGTGTATATGCCGTAATATATTTCAAGAAAAAAAAGGCTGATGTTTCATTTTCTTTAGAGAGTAGATACTTTCCAAATCAACACATATGTTGGTGTGCAAAGTATGTAAACTCTCCAACTTTCAGCACTTTTTTCATTAAAAAATATACGTCTTTTACATCATCCAGTCCTTAATATAATCGAATGTTTGCCATTAGTTTTAGCCTTTTCAGCATTCATTTTTAATGTAACACGTTATTTCTGCTTGTCTGGTAATTGATCTACAATTTTTATCCCAACTATGTTATCATGCTCACTGCATCCATGTTTTTTACCCTCATGATTCTCACTTGTACAGTTTTATCATTTTTAAATTATATGGTTGATAGTTACTTTTATTAATTTTAGGAAGTGCAATTATTTTTAAATTTTGAGAACCGTACAAGCTGTTTGAGGCGGTGATTTCTCTACAGAAATAATGTTACTGCTAACATTTCTCTTCGCTCCAGTAATATTTTAACGCTAGTAGTATGACCCTTGTATCTACGGGTCAAGCATAATAATATGTAACAATTTCAAACAAGAAATTCACTAGTTGGCGATCGCGCGCTCTTGTAGCTTCTGGAAATAAAACACTTTCGTCATTTGGCATTTTTTTAAGGGCCTTCTTGTATTTTCCTTTTCATGTTCCGCTAAAGTCTGACGACAAGTCGAATATACCGGGTGAGTCATGAATTGCGCTCGCCCCGATATTTCCTAAAATATTTGGAATAGAAAATTGAAATTTGGAGGCCTTATTACACGACTAAAATGCCATCTTTTTAATAAAAAATCAAGTTTGGTGCACATCCGGTTTGACCGGAAATGCCCACAACTTTCGATTTTTAAATGGAACACCCTATATATTTTTACATTTCTAGAGGAAATTTTGAATACAATACATCCATTTTGGTCACTTTTTGATAAACATAAAAATTTTTATTAAAAAATCTATTTCTGAATACAGAGTGCTGTGGTGCCCAAAATATATTTTAGTTTGTGTGCTACATTACTATAAAAATAAAAAGAGCAATATGATTGCATTACTTAATTCTCTAGAGGCGTTTAAAATTTTTAAATATGATTTTTACCCACTAACTCGGTTTTTTCATACGAATCGAATGATACCAAAATTTTGAAAATCCGCTCAGAAATATTTGAGATTTCAGCCAAAATACAATGCAACCAAGCTTTTAGAAACATGCGGCTAATAGATAATAGATTAGTGGGCTTTGGAAACTAAAATGGCACATTTCTGTGTAAATCTACCTAATAACATTGGAAAACCTAGTAACATTGGAAAAATCATAGTAACCATTGAATGTAATAAAACAATATCAGCTGTCAGACATACAAAATAAGGCGTTGCGGAAATCTCTTTGAGTAAAAATTAAAGAAAATGAATAATTTTAGTAGAAATGAAAAGGTCGATATGTTACTGATATATGGAGAGCGTCTCAAAAATTCAACTGCAACTGCAGAACTGTATCAGCAACGATATCCCAACAGACGTCATCCAAGCAGACACTTGTTTGCCAGAGTGGAACAAGAATTAAGAAACGAACCCAATCAACAAGATGACCATCAAACATTTATTGTAAGTGAGGACAAAGAAATTGATGTATTAGGATTTGTGATGGTACACCCAACAACATCAACAAGGGAATTGTCAATGGAATGCGACATTAATCAGTCTTCGGTTTGCAGAATTTTAAAGAAACATAAGTTTCGGTCTTATAAATACCAAATACACCAACATCTTTATGGAGATGATAACGACAGGTTCTTAAATGCAATACTACAAAACCCAGGTTTTCCTTTTCATATTTTATATTCAGATGAAAGTAGATTTACGAACCAAGGTATGTTTAACAGAAATAATACTAGGTACTGGGCTCAAGAAAATCCGAGGTTGGTAGAGCGATGGAATATTCAGGAAAGATTTGGGTTTAACTGTTGGCTTGGAGTACTTGGAGATCGAATAATTGGACCCATATTTTTTGATGGAACACTTACTGGCGAACGATATTTATTCTTTTTACAAAACCAGACAGCAGAATTTCTTGACTTACTTCCTCTTGCCTATTTACAAAATCTGTTTTTCCAACAAGATGGTGCTCCCCCACATAATTCCAGAAGAGTGATGGAATATTTAAACAACTTGCATGGTGAACGCCTTATCGCAAATCAAGGTCATATCAGGTGGCCTCCTAGGTCACCTGACTTAACACCCCTCGACTATTATGTATGGGGCACTCTCAAAAACAAAGTCTATAAAACTTCTTCAAATACCCGTGAAGAGCTGCAAAATAAAGTTGTACGGGCTCTTAATGAAATAACGCCGGCTAAATTGCGTAGAGCCATTCAAACAACTGTACGCAGAGCCGAATTGTGTATAGAAAAAAATGGTGGACATTTTGAACAATATCTATAAATGTCAATGTATGGTTTAATTATATTAATTATTTTAAAGATACCTACTGTTACCTAGTTTAAGTTTAATTGTTCAAACGGAATTGATTTTTATTTATTTATAGGCCCGATATTTATGTTCATTTAAATAAAACTCTGAAAACCGAACTGATGTCGCATTCTATTGCAAATGTCCTTGTGGATGTAATTGTGTTTACCTCCACATACCTATGCTAAACTTAATTGTAACGTTCTTTGCGCTCGCAATTATTAAATGTTTGATAGCTCAAGATTGCCTATAACTACACACAGCTGATATTGTTTTATTACATTCAATGGCTACTATGATTTTTCCAATGTTATTAGGTTACCAGATTTACACAGAAATGTGCCATTTTAGTTTCCAAAGCCCACTAATCTATTATCTATTAGCCGCATGTTTCTAAAAGCTTGGTTGCATTGTATTTTTTCTGAAATCTCAAATATTTCTGAGCGGATTTTCAAAATTTTGGTATCATTAGATTCGTATGAAAATGAGGTATTTAAAAATGTTGGTGAACGATTAAATTCCCATTTAAAGAAACCGAGTTAGTGGGTAAAAATCACATTTAAAAATTTTAAACGCCTCTAGAGAATTAAATAATGCAATCATATTGCTCTTTTTATTTTTATAGTAACGTAGCACACACACTAAAATATATTTTGGGCACCACAGCACTCTGGATTCAGAAATAGATTTTTTATAAAATTTTTAATGTTTATCAAAAAGTGACCAAAATGGATGTATTGTATTCAAAATTTCCTCTAGATTCCAAAAATGTAAAAATATATAGGGTGTTCCATTTAAAAATCGAAAGTTGTGGGCATTTCCGGTCAAACCGAATGTGCACCAAACTTGATTTTTTATTGAAAAGATGGCATTTTAGTCGTGTAATAAGGCCTCCAAATTTCAATTTTCCATTCCAAATATTTTAGGAAATATCGGGGCGAGCGCAATTCGTGACTCACCCGGTATACTAAGAGGAAATCTTTCGTCCTT
The DNA here is from genome assembly GCA_963583905.1 of Stenurella melanura. Taxonomy (NCBI): domain Eukaryota; kingdom Metazoa; phylum Arthropoda; class Insecta; order Coleoptera; family Cerambycidae; genus Stenurella; species Stenurella melanura. The sequence continues at coordinate 40,752,015 of OY757310.1, read as the reverse complement.
TGTATTATAATTTTTACAAACAAATTTTCTTATTCGGCGGTCTGTTAATCTGAAATTATCGATTTTTCTCTTGCCAACAAAGATTTTCCTTCCACGTGGCCCATGAACTTTTCTTCTATTTTCAGCACGTGTAGACACATGATTTGGATGTGTTGGCATAATAGGACTTGTGAGAAAAGTAAACAAAAAATTAAACACACAAAACGACACTTCATAAAAATCTATCAATTATTGGCACTTTATTATCAGACAACGACAAACAAGATACTGAAATGATTTTAAATAATTCGATGTACACTTTCCACTAATATTCTTAAATAAGCAGGAGAAAACGTTCGCTCTGTTGGTTAAAGAGAAACTGAAAACCGAAAAGTTAGCAATGTAAAAGTAAAGCAGTAGAAAAATGTACAGATATAGATATATTGTATCAATAACAAGTTGCGACGTGCTTTGTGTTTGTTTATTCGATCAAGAAATACTAGGAAGCATACAAAATAATAAGCATACTCGTTTAAAAATTTAGTCTCAGATAGTTTTAAATTGTAAACTTCTCCGGATAATTTCTCGAGAAAAGGATCAGCTTAAGTATTTTTTATCGCCAATGTAGACGAACTTTTTGTCTTAAAAAGACACCGTGTATGAGCAATATGAACGGAAGAATTGTTGATGAACTCAATATTAGGAAATAATTGTGACACAGAAGGGAGCATAATATTATCTAAAATCCTAATATACGATTCACTATTAAGTCGTTCTAAATATGCCACAAAACACAGAACTACGTGCCGATATCTAGGCCCACGTATTAACCAAAAATCTGTCACTTTTATCATTCTCATCGAAACGAGTAGTGGCCGGTCGGTAAACACGAATACGACCGTTGTGTTCACTAGAAATATTTTTCATTAGCAAAGACTACATTATTCCAGTAATCTACACCAAATATTCTAGAGCAAATCCTCCTCGAGCTTCTTTATGCTCTGCTTTAAGTATTTCTGTGCTACTGGATGACAGCACAGCTCCAATTCCATTATTAGCCGGCGACCAGTGGGACTCGATCCAGGAAAATTCATTTCTTCTCCAGCATGAAGAACTGAGTACAATGGATGTTCTGTTAATGTATTCACCAATTGCAAATCCTGTACTTACTTTATTTATTAATTCAATTCTATCAATAAATGATTAGCTTAAGCTCAGTAATGTTATTAAAACCTGCTTCATGAATTATATCATGAACGAGACTATTAAGTTGCTATATTACATTAACCACTAGCAAAGTTACACCCATGATTTTTCTTTATTCTTGGGTATCGAAGCAAATCTAAACTAATTTGAAATTCTACACTAGATCGATCTGGCGATTAGCATATCTTGCACATAATTATATGTACCTATCATAAATATAAAAAACTATCCGTTGAACATATGCTACAGATGTAACAAAAATGAACCCCAACATTTCTCTTTTCCGTTTGAATGATTCTGCAATGTCAAGCGCAATATAAAACGTTGAACTTGAATGTCTAGAATGAAAGTCAAGATTGAAGAACATTTGTTACGCGCCGTTGACCCCCTTGCAGCTAAATTCTTATCAATGGCGTCACTGGGTGGCGGTTTGGGGGGCAGAAGATAACATTTAGTAATAATATAGGATTGACCATTATTATTTTCCAAGCAAATGAAAAATGAAATCATGAAATTTCCTGGTTTTTATTCGTTGTTGCCTAGAATATACTAATGTACAGATTACTGAAAACAAAGTACAATATTTTACCAAGGAATCATCAAAACAGTAACACAAGCACATAAAAAAGGATAATGTACCTTTTAGGACATAGCATGATATCCCCTGTATTTTGAGCTGCTGAATCCGATGCTGCCGTCAGAATTAAACTAAATATTAAGTGCGTTATTCTCTCAGTTACTTCACTTCTGTATAATTGTTACTCTTTTGTATTTGTTCTAATAAATTTAAGTTTTTGTTGACATTATTACCTTTTTACTATTTTGGCGAAAGATATAATATAATTGACAAATTCTGACAGAGAAGAAAATTCAATTTTTTTTATCGCAAAATTAAAGTCAACCATGACTGATGTTTTTGTAGCTAGAAGGCTCCCAAATATTTTTAAAATTCATTTATTGTGAAACTCAGTCGTTGATTCTCGAAGCATTAAAAGTGTACCAAAAAAACTAATTATATGGTTTAATTACGTTATTACAGTATTTTTAAATTCGGCATTGAAAATTGCCAAAATCCATATACAGGGTGATAGTTTCACGTAAATTGAGTCCATTGAGATGCAAGTTCAAACAGATGTAATATATTTCGATTTCACAAAAGCATTCGACAGGCTTAATCATAACATTCTTATTAAAAAACTGTCCAACATTGGAATGTCACCGAATCTTACACACTTCTTAAAATCATACTTGACAGATAGGAAACAGTACGTCGCGTTTAATGGATTCAGGTCTACTGATTACTTATCTTGTTCTGGTGTACCTCAGGGGTCTGTCCTTGGGCCACTCTTGTTTAATATATTCATCAATGATATAACATATGAACTAGATGTTCATTTTTTAATGTACGCAGATGACCTCAAGCTACTACATAGAATCTCTAACATAAATGACTGCAGTAATTTACAAAATAATATATCTAAACTCAGCGCTTGGTGTGTCAAGAACAGTCTAACATTAAATGTGCAAAAATGTAACGTAATGACATTTTCCACAAAGAATGTTAATTTTACATTTAACTACTGTCTAGAAAACGAACCATTAACTCGACCGTCCTCGTTTAAAGACCTTGGAGTAATTTTTGGCAAAAAACTCAGCTTTGTCAATCATATAGACACGCTAATTTGCGACGTAAATAGAACACTTGGTTTTATTATTCGCAATGGGCGTGATTTCTCTAATATTTCAACGTTAAAACTATTATATTTTTCTTTTTTGCGATCTAAACTAGAGTATGCGTCTCTTGTTTGGCAGCCCTGCTATAACACTCATAGTCTTAAATTAGAAAACGTGCAACGCCACTTTCTTAAATTTCTACATCTAAAATCTCATGGTATATATCCACCAATTGGCTTTCCACAAAGTGATTTACTTCAAATGTTTTCAATGCGTAGCCTATCTGAAAGACGCAACGAATTTGCCACAAATTTCTTAAAAAAGGTGATTCATTATGATATTGACTGTAGTGAGATACTCCAGAGACTTAATTTCCATATTCCGCGAATAAATTCAAGACAAAACCAAACTTTCTACCTTCCTATAGCCCGGACTAATACTTTAAAGTTTTCACCAATCTACAGCATGTGCTCTAGCTATAACCACAGTCAGCGTGATATCGACATCTTTAATAAATAGGAGATTCTGTCTAAATCATATATGTATTTTTTATTTTCTCTTTTTATTGTAAATAAATTCAACTCTTTATTCTCTTTAATATTTATATTTTCTTTTGTTATGTATCTTTACTGAAATGTACGCTAGTAAATTTAAGTAATTTTTGTACGATGTATGTGTTGTTTCCCATCTTGTAAATGGTCTTGTACTGTTAGATGGTGTATGAATAAAATAAAATAAAATAAAATAAAAATAAATGCCAAGAGAGAAAAAAATCGAGTGAAGCCAATAAAAAAATATGGCCGATCAATATTTTGGGTAAAAATAGAAAACACGCCGCATACCAAAAACGAAGGGCACTGAAGATGTAATAAAGGAAACTGTACTACTCACTAGCGTATGGGCAGTCACTCACGTAAAAGGTGAATAAAAGGTGAAGAATCTGCTTTTAAGGCCTTCTACATCAAAAACGGTACATAGAATCGGATTGTATCAGTAACAATTCTTGATCATCATGATATGAAATAGAAAACTGCAAAGTTTCAGACAATTTGACACATTTTAAGAAATGTGCGGGGTCCTTTCCGTTAAAGCAGCAAACTTAACGTACCTAATGAAAAATTTTAAGGACCAAGTTGACACTCAAATCCTGGAAGGATTTTCTAATTACATGTAAAGTTTGGTTCGCTTTGCTAACGACTTTCGCAACATATGTCTCCACGATAACTTGTTTGTGACGATGACGTCCAACTCACGGCACCCAAATCATGACACCCTAGTTATTTTGCTGAGATACTCGTGTAACGCTATGATTATCAATTTTATACCACATTTTCGGATTGTTTTACCTGTATATAGTATCGAACATTTCCCATGGTTTAATGGAATTAGCCAGCTTCATATCTGGTCCAAATCGGCTTGTAGGAAGGTGGATCGTGACTGAAATATTTTCAAGTCGTCTGAACAAGACAAAACGGTTAAGAAGCAAGTTAGAGTAAGATCGGACAAAAGTAAAACAACACAGGGCCAAGTACAGATCCTTGAGGGACCTTAGACAGAACGTCGAACATATTTACACTAAGTAGTGACAAAACAAGATACTCATCTACTGGTACAGGAGGCAGCAATTACCTAACACATTTATAACCACTAGATACCGTAAAAATACTGTTCCTTAGAGCAGTGTTCCTCAAACTTTTTTATCTCACGTACCCCTTGTTGTTGTGCAGTGATCCTGCGTACCCCTTTCTAAAAAATATATATAGTAGAACTATTTGAACAGGTCCGTACTGCACTTCGCAGTTTAGATTCGGATTTGAATTAAGCTTCGGATGCCTATTAATTGTGCAGTTTTATCTTTCACCTTCATATGTGTTATATGCTTTATTTTGTTTTATATATGTTTTTGTAGGTTTCTATTATTTAAATTTGTTAGCTGCCATTCGCGTACCCCCTAAACATTTTCACGTACCCCCAAAGGGTACGCGTACCACAGTTTGAGAAACACTGCGGCTTAGGGCATGGCAGACAAAGAAAGTGATATGAGAAATTTTCTTAGTGGTGGAAACTTCACTAAATAACTCAAAACATCTTTTACTATTGCTACAGGTAATTATTTGTATCAAGCGAATATTTTTTATCGATTACCTGCCACTTATAATACGGCCGAAGTGTAGTCAATAGAGCCAGGGGTGTGCGGATTTACGAATTTCATCAAATATTATGCTTAAATCTGGCAACATTATCTCCACGTATTATAGCAACGCAGCCGCAAATATTTGTCCATTGCATTGAAACCGTTACTATTGTAAATATATGTGTGTGTGTGTGTGTAGTGTGTGTATATATATATTGAGCTAGGTTAGCCTCGCGAAGTTCGTTTATCAGAGTTCCGCCAATTTCACAGTAGTTGAACGCATTATTATTAGGTATAAAGGCACCACATCCAAACGTTTGTTCTATTTGGTCGATTGTACCAATTACGTATAATGACCTAGTCGTAGTTTTCAACTCTGGTAGACGGGTAACATTTAATACATTCCTGTCGATTATGTGGGATTACATAGTAATACGAGGTGCCGCTTAAGTATTACATAACAGCTACAATCCTTTGACCAAAATGCCGCTGATTTTTTTGCTCTACTCACTACACTTTTCGGCCGTACTTATAGTGAATACACAAATATAACTGGCTTACATCCCAGTTAGTGGAGGTTCAGCGACAGATATTCTAAACCTGCAAGATATGGCAAAGAAGTGTCAAGCTGATTTCTTTGTTATTGGTTAATTACCACTTAATTATTACAAAAATACGATCGGCATACATCACGGTTAGTGGAGATCCAGAGGCAGACATACATCCCGTATTGAATTCAAATTCAAATATTTATTGGTCCTTGTAATGGCCAATATAGTATTATACACTAAAACACGCAACTGTATAAGACAAAACACTGGGGAGAGATGAACAATGTAAAATTCGGAAACAAATTAAAAGTTTAGTAAACAAAGTTTATAAATACATGTTAATTTGTTGATTAGACTTAACGTTATATATAAAAATAAATTCTGATACAGAATAGTCAATTTAGGTTCAAATTCGAGTGTATTTATTCTTATCGATAAATATGTGTATAAGGAAAGGCGCAGTTTTAAACTTGCCATTAAAACGAAGACAAACAAAGAGAGATATACAAAAATATGAGTAGATTACATAGACTATGCACGTTTATATGTCATAAAAATTAAATTAAACAAAGTAAGTGGAGTAGTGTATCAGTTAAAATATTCCGTGGTGTTGTATAGGCATTTATCAAGCAAGAATAGCTTAAGTTTTTTTTTAATATATTTTCCTTGTCTATCGATTTTATATCATTTGGCAGGTAATTAAATATTTTGGCACCTATGCAGGTAGGGGCTTTAAATGTGATATTCAGTCTGGATAAAGGTAGATGTAAATTATTTATTTGGCGAGTATTTATCTGGCGATAATTACCATGTGTTAAAAATTTATATTTATTATTGAAAACAAATAAACTAATTTCAAGAATATATAAATTACATAGTGAGTATTTTGGAGATACAGCGGCAGACATTTTAAACCTGCATGATGTCTACTTTTAAGCCATATCAATTATCATTCTGATTCTGTTTTTAAATAATTATTTTCATTTAATAATTAACTTTCCGCCACTAAGAGAAATTCTCATTTTACTTTTTCTGTCGGCCATGTTCTAAGGCGAAAGATTAATCATGTATCTAGCGGTTACAAATGTGTCAGGTAATTGCACGCTGACTCCTGTACCATACATACCTTTTACTTTACATTCCAACAAATTATCCAAAATGAAGAGCTTGAAAATAAAAGGGCGAAGCTGTGTTCTATCGGGTGAACACAAAGTAAATTTAACTTTTTACAGAGCGATGCTGTGTTGATATGATGTGATATTATATTTGGTACAGATTTACCTTTTATAAAAGGACAGTGAACCTAAACTGAATTTTGGAAAGAAAGCAACAAAATCTATGCCTAACCTACAGTTTGTAACTGATCAACAAATAACACAGGCCCACAAAAAAAGTTTCCTGGCCAGCATACCAGACACATCTTTTCCGATGTTTTTGGGTCACTGAACACAAATCCGGAGTCGGAATGGCATAGAACCTGAAGAAGGTCATAATTTTGGAAATTTTGGTATTTTGGACTACGATCGGTTCGGAATTATGAACCAAAATTTTGGAAGCATGGAAATGTCATTTCATAGAATAGAGTATTTTCTATTTTATGAAGCATTATCGCATTCCCTCCTGTTGCCCATAGTACGATAAAACCAAAATGTATTGAAGGAAATCCAACACGACAATTTCAATGATATAGTATCTAGATCTTCTCCATATCTCCCTAGGACTATGTATGAGGGCTTGCCGATCTTGACAACTCGTCGTTGAACATACTACGGTTCTATCCTCGCACCCCAATGCCCCCCTGCAAGGCAGCGCGCCTTCGCTGGCTTCGATACCGCGGTAAGTTGTAAGGCAAATTATTCTACACATTCCCTTTCAAGATAGTTGTCATCATTCACAGCTCCTCCCGTGGCAGCAGATTTTTTTAGATACTCTTGCCCTTTCAGAAGCAAAGTTCGTGATCAGGTTCGTATAAATCTGATTGCGAATTTTGAACAAGTATCAAAATGATTTTGGTATCCTCAGTGAATTTGAATCTAGTATGCGCTTATGTATGCTTATAACAGAGATGACGGCACAAAACATCTCGCCGATCGGTGCTTGCGTAGGGGTGATGAAGTGCTACCTGTCTACGGAGTGTAACAACACCAACATCAACAACGCTCACGCGGCAGGAACATAAAAATACCACGTCTTCATTATGCTAAAAGCGACGTGCAGGAAAATAATAAAAGTGAGAATTTTGAAAAATATCGTAATGATTGGGAATTACCAAGAAATGGGTTATTGAATGAATTTGAAACGGTATTTCCTTCACTCTCATATCGACTACTTTCCAGCAAACTTAGAGAAATTTTGAGTGAACAGCAAGGCAAATGCTTCCATCAGGATATTATATATGGAGAACATCTAAGATGTTGAAATTCTTGTGTTGAGTTTCCTTCGAAGTCAATATATTTTGATTTTATAATACTATGGGCAACGGGAGGGAATGCGATAATGATATTTTCAAGCCTACAAAGATTTGGTCGACTGTGCCGAACCGATCGTAGTTGAAAATACCAAAATTTCCAAAATGATTACCTTCTTCAGACTCTAGGTCGAAAACGTGTCCTCGATCATGCCATTTTGAGTCCGAATTCGTTTCAGTGACCCAAAGAACATCTGAAAACATTGGTCTGATATGCCGAGCAGGAAACTTTTTTTTGTGGGCCTGTGTAATTCTTAGATAGGGACTTGAAACCTTTGGTGATGCCAATGTTTTAATCATTTCCAGATGATACCTTGTACATATAGTCATATACACCTATCAAGAATCTAAAATAAGTAAAATATAAAATTGAAAACAACTGTACACGCCACTGGTGTCTTTACTATAATTAAATCCTCCTTTGGTGAAAGTAGCAAATTTCAATGAATAAAACGAGCCTAATTTGCATTCGACACATACTTAAACTATTTCAAAATAACGTGTTTTCACTAAATTTATATGTGTTTAAACGGATGTGAATTGATAATTAAAATCAGCCATAACAAAGGAAATAGTAACCGCTGTAAAAATTGTTTATTTCCCATTGAAAATAAGCAATATCGCATTATTATAATTCCACATTATAGTACAATCTTTTAGATAAGTAGCTCTATACCAATAAATAAACATAAACTAAAAATATATAAATTATACTTTCTTGGAAATATTAATGACTACTGTAAGATAAAATTTTAGAATAAAACTAACTCTGTTATTTCCATGAAAAGTCTAGAACGAAAAATATGTCTGAGGAATTTAATTTTTGAAAAACAGTTATTTAGTTAAATAGTGTACAAAATGCTTCTTTTTTAAACAGGTGGAAAGTTTTGAGCACGAGCGTTAGCTGTTTATGAAAGAAACACCGTATATGAAAGCTACGGGTTGCACACGTAGGAAAAGAGTTCTTGTGTTATTTCTTGGAAATATTGTTACGGATTTCCACCTTTTAGGAAACACCCTGTATGAATTCGTGGGTTCTAAATAATTTTAACAAGAGATTAAACACTACTAACACTTTATTTAACAATTTACTGACTACAATACTTGTTTACTTAATAGTTAACCTCACTTTTTACCGAGCGTGTCACTTCTCAAATAAACTTCTTTTCCCGCGCTTGTAATCGCGCCTTATATACTCCGAAATTAGCTCTAGATCAATCCAGAATCTTCTCCAGCCATAATCTAGAAAAGTCCTTGGCTCTTTCTAGAGCCTTTCCAGTCACCATCAGAGGCATAGGCGTACCATCTCCTTTTCCAAGGGGTGTAATTCATAACACTGCCCCCTCCTTAAGCCTGATCGTCCCGATCAGGCAACTCAGGATCACCAGTGTATCTCGCCAGCCTGTCCAAATGCACGATCTTCATCTTGGACTTTCTGCTTTGCTGAATCCGATAGACGACATCATTAATTCGGGTAATAACAGTGTACGGTCCATCCCAAGGTGATTTCGGTGACTTTCCTTTCCTCCGCTGGGGGTTGTACAGCCAAACTAGCTCTCCCACCTTGATGACCTCCTTTGAATTACCCTTCCAGTCATATCGAGCCTTCATTCGGTCATTGGCTGGTGATGGTTCCGCTATATCGTTAGCCAACCTCTTGAAAGGAGCTCCGGCGTTGAACTGCTTGTTTTCACCCTTACTTCCAGTCTGTGGTCCCTTACTGGCTGCACAAATCTTGCATTTGCGACACCAAGCCTCCACATCCTGACGACTTCTTATCCAATAAAATCGTTCTCGTATTTTCTTCAGGGTCTTGTTAACACCGAAGTGTCCATCGGATGTTCCTTCGTGCACTTCCTGAAGCACCTTCGCAACTCGACACCTGGGAATCACTAGACGCATAACCAGCTGTTTTCCATCCGGGCTTTCCCATGCTCTCCGCAACAGCCCGTTCATGACTTTCAGTGAGTCCCACTGCGCCCATAGTGCCTTCAGCCCCACTCTTTTGCCCGAAACATCCTTCCATTTTGGACGAGTTCCCCTCTCTTTGGCTCTCAATATAGGCCCAATTTCCACATCGTTCAATTGTTCCTGTCTGAGCGCTTCATCTGCCTTATCATCCGGCACCTCCACCTTGACAGTGTTGACTGCTCCCGTGACCTGCAGTTTCTCCTGGTGGTAGTACTTGCAATCTTCCTTGCACCTTCTTCCGGATGAAATATCTGCAATTTTCTGGGGTTTCACTTTACTTCCACGTCCTGGTAGTAGTGGACTTCTCGGAATGCTTCGAAGCTGGGAAATCTTTACTTCTCTCGGGGTACCACGTTCTTTATCTGACACAGTCTCTCTGGTACCAGCTTCCTCTGATTTTCCCCTCGGCTTCACAACATCGGCCTCTACTCTCTTTAAGTTTCTTCGTGGACATTCTAGCTGGATATGTCCTCGTTCTCCGCACCTGTAACATTTCATATGCCGTCCACTTGGCCTTCCACTACTTCTATTCTGTATCTCATCCATGTTTCCAGCATTCACATTCCTCGAGTTCCGCTGTCGACAGTCTCGTTTGATATGCCCTGCTCTGCCACAGTTGTAACATTCAACACCCCCGCTTGGCTTGTCTTGTCTTTCTGCAGTATCCACTTGAGCCAGTAACTGATTGAACATCTTATATATGTCGGCCAACATAGCGTTCTGGTTCTCCTTTTCAGACTGCGATCTTTCGAGACTCATAGCTTGTACTCTTGGACTCGGGGTATCTTGAAGGACAGCTTCCACCTCGAGTGCACGTACCAACGCTTCGCTGCTGTTCTGGTATCGAGATAACCTGAGGACTCGCCTGATCTCATCATCCTGTATACCATCCAGAAAAGCATCTACTGCCAGTTGATCTTGGAATTCCTTCGGTACATCCGGGTAAGCCAGGTGAGCCAGTCTCCACACGGCAGCTTCAAACTCTTGCAAACTTTCCCCAGCCCCTTGAACACGTGATTTCAGCTGGGTCTGGTACACTCGGGCAAGGTGTTGATCGCCATATCGTAGATCTAGGGCAGCTTCTAAAACTTTAAAATCCCGTTGTTGGTCTACTGGGATTGTCTGGAGTATTTCCAATGCTTGGCCTCTTAATGCCACGATTAACGCCATAGCCTTTTCTTCGTCATTCCAGTTGTTTGCACTTGCTGCTGCCTCAAACTGCATCTTGTAAATGGTCCATGAACTTTGGCCGTCAAAGGAGGGAGGTTCGAACAGCTGATCTGATAATACCACTTGCTGGCTTCCTCTATCCCTCAACTGTCGCTTAAGCAGGTCTATTTCCTCTTTGATTTCACTTACTTCTTCTTGATGCCTTCTTTCTAGCCCTTCCAACACTTTCTGGAATTGTGCAAATAAGTCCTGTATTTGCTTTTCAGTTGCCATACTTCTGGTTGTTATAGGCATACGACTACGTTGAAATCAAATAAATTTAACAATTACGTCACTATCGGTAATGGGACTGTCCAGAAAAACCTCAAAACGGCACGAAAAAGTCTTATCTAGAGTCTTCGTCACTTAACCTCTAATGTCCAAATAAAATGTTCCAAAAATGTCTCAAAAAAATGCACTTGACACTATTTTCCTGTTCGAAAATAACCATCAAACAACGTCCAGTAAATTAGTCCTCTGTGTTAGCACCAACTTCGAGAATACACTGCCAAACCTTCTCGAACACTTCCGAAAAATCCTCTTGTCAAAATTCCGCTTCCGACACCAAAATGTTACGGATTTCCACCTTTTAGGAAACACCCTGTATGAATTCGTGGGTTCTAAATAATTTTAACAAGAGATTAAACACTACTAACACTTTATTTAACAATTTACTGACTACAATACTTGTTTACTTAATAGTTAACCTCACTTTTTACCGAGCGTGTCACTTCTCAAATAAACTTCTTTTCCCGCGCTTGTAATCGCGCCTTATATACTCCGAAATTAGCTCTAGATCAATCCAGAATCTTCTCCAGCCATAATCTAGAAAAGTCCTTGGCTCTTTCTAGAGCCTTTCCAGTCACCATCAGAGGCATAGGCGTACCATCTCCTTTTCCAAGGGGTGTAATTCATAACAATATGATTAAACTGAGACATTTAAAATGTTTGAAATTGACATTTATACAATGTCTGCCAAAAAGTCTGCATCATATGGAAAACCTTTTTATTCAATTGATTTTTTAAACGGGTTTCAGCATTAGTTTCAGCATGATTAGTAACCACAAAATTGCCAAAAATGTTTGTCATGTCACAACTATAACATCTCCTAAATGTCATGAGACATTTTAAAATGGGCTGAAATACCCCTATTTAACAAAATATGGAAAAGTACTGTGAGGAAAGGTTGTAAAGTAATTGAGAATCTAAATGCGAAATTTGGATTGAAAATTTCAATGTTTTAGTTTTTTCATTTTTATCAAAAAATATGTAACATTTAATTTTTTTATTTTCAGTTGAGTTCATTTGAAATATTTTAATGAAAAAAGTACATAAATGTAATTAATAATGGCAAAGTAATACTTTTTACAAAAAAGAACAGGACAATCGTGGATTATTTTCAGTAATTCTGAACCCTTACTGTGGAATTTTGCACGATAATGGGCTTAAATATTAAAGAAACGATTGTTCATTTAAATCAAATTTAGATCACATAAACAAAAGTCAAAATTCCTATTAAAATTTACGTCAATAACCTTAAAAGTGAATAATTCGGATTTATTTAATACCTCTCGGTAGGTAATCAAGTAAGCTTTGAAAACAAATGCCTAGTTTTTGACGTAATATCTACAATAAAATCTAATTTTGTTGTTGGTGTTGATTGTTTAAAAAATACTTACTAAAGAAGAAGAAATTGAAATTATTTTAATTAATTCATGGCGAAAGTAGAACAAATAGGAGCACAGCTGATATTTTTAACCAAAGAATTTTGCAAGAGGACAATAATATGTATGGAAAGAGAAGGAAGACATACAGCAATGTAATATTTTATTTAAGAGATAGTGGAGCGAAATTGAGCATAAAAGTCTCTCCGTTCTCGAGAAAAAAAAAATCAGCGTAGAACCAGTTCAGACCTTATATATATATATAAGTTTATATATATAAGTTTTATAAAGTGAACAATGTTACATAAGAAATAGCTATTTACGATATTTTTTTGTGGTACTGACATTTTTTATTTCGAAAAAACTTCAAAAATTGGTTGTTTAGAAGATTCATGTTTTTCAAAATTAACATCCTCATATCTTCAAATCTAATTGGGCTATCGATCTGATTTTTTTTTTTTAATTCAAGTACACACCCAAGCGCTTCAAACGGCGTTTTTGTTTATATCAATTATTGTTTATTATTTTTTTTATATAACAATGAACTTATTACTTCGCAAAGAATGCACTCATATTTTCATTAAGCGACAAACTTTTTTATTTTTGCAAATTATCATATACATGCAGCGGTGCAATTGAAGCCAAGATATGGGACAAGTTTTTGAAACAAAAATTTTTCATCTAGGACTTATAGTTTTTTATTTATGAATATTTTTGTAACGCAGTAGCTATGTACACCGGCAGCCGTATGACTACCGGTATCCAGTACTGTGTCCGCACGAGCGGAGCGCTAAGTATGATTGTGCTTTCGTAATAAAATAATGTGAATTCGTATAAATCGTGGATGTTGTTGGGTGTAATACAATTTTCTGAAGTTGGTTTTAAGAGTTATTATGTATTGATAATGGAGTGTATTATGTTATCATTAATATCTAGTGCCGAGAAAAGACAAGATGACTGTGGAAAACAAATTCTACTTCAAATCGCTGGTATTTTGAGTGGGGAAATTAAAGTGAAATATCACGTAGATTGCCGCCAAATAGTGATGCAAATTCCCGTTACTTTTGAGTAATCATTGGTAATCGTTACTTTTCGTAAAGTAATCGTTACTAAGTATTCGTTATTGATTACTAAATGATTACTTTTTTAATCCCTTTATTGTTTAAACAAACGGCTAATGTAGTCATTATCTAAACAGACAGTGCCTAATATATTAAAAAATGGGTACCTAATTACCAAATTATTGCTTTAAAAAAATGTATTAAAGACAGTAGTAATTATTTGTTTTCCATTCATAAAAACGTAAACATTTGTGTAGAAATAAGTCATGTGTATATTCAAGTTAATCTACTTGGAAAAAAAAACGTTAGATGAAGATAACCTAAAATTCACTTTACTAAAAAAAAACGGTAAAGTTATAATTATACTACATAGTAATTGACAAAATTAGGAATTGAAGGGTAAAAGGAGCTTTTTCTGTAATTTGTGTCCTGTCAACCGATTTTTCTCTCCCATATAAGGTCTGTCTTGCTTTAGAAAAAACCTTCTCGCACGTCGAGAGCGATGTCAGCGCGATAAAGTAGGTAAGTAATCATATGTGTAAAAGTAACGAATACTTTTCAGGTAATCATTGGCACTTCGGGTATTACCGAGTAACGATTACAAAAGTAACGAATGATTACTACCCGTGCATCACTACCACCAAAGTTATACAAGTCAACAAAATATGACTGCCCAGTCGACTAGTGGTCGAACCCCTCAAAGTGTAAAACCTATTTCTGTAACACGTCACTCTAATTCTCCTTACAACATCCGATATGTGCTTGATTTGCAATAAAAGTGGAACAAGAACAAATGAGAATTAGTATCAGTACAAGCAGGTAAGCAAATTCATTAAATCTTATGTAAAAATCTGTTATAAGTACTTTTAGGATCCGGAGGGTCAACTTATGCAAAAATTATGTACGCTGCAAAGCAACGAGACGATATAGATATGATTGCCAAATTAAGTGGCTATGAAGATTTATTTGCATATGATGCAAAATATCATAAAGAGCTAAGAGCTAAAAATAATCCGGAAACTACACACTTACCCGATGACTTTGACAAATTTAACTCGTCATCAAGTAGTAGCGATTTTAAAGAAAATTTTAAACTCAACAACTCTTCGGAAATACTGATTCTCCTCAGAGTAGCATCTATCTTACGCAATTCAATGCATACATTTGATTTAAAAAGGCAGGGATTTCCCGCACCGGGTGATATTAATAAAGCAGAGTTTGAAAATCAGGTTCCAAATATGTTACTTCTTTTCATATCTTGTTTAATAGATGGTAAATTATTTGCGGAGGTAAGCAGTATTCTATTCAAAGTTATATTGAGTTTTACTTTTTTTGTGTATTGTGATTTAAATTCTTAAACAAACTTTAACAATATGTACTGAAATTGCAGATGTATGTATCAGTTAAAAATATGGTACTCCAGTAATGATTCAAATCCGCTGTTTGAAGCTACCGAAGGTTGGGGGTGGACTTTAATAAATGATTGTTGGAATCCTGTTTTTTTCAAATCAAAAACCTATTTCAGATATTGTACGACAATGTTTAAGCCTTTATTGTTTCGATAAAAATTACAATAACAAAAAATGTAACTGTGTGCAGGACAGTCTAAAATGTTGTGAGCAGTGTAAATGTGTGGTATATGCAATAATTGTGCAAAATGTATGGTTGAATTTGAGGATGATGAGGATTTTTTTAACTATCTAAACTAGCTAAAATTATAAAAATTATAAAACAATAAATATGTATGTTAAAATGACCTTTGATTAAAATTTATACTTTCCACTTAGACAATATTATTTAGGTACTAGGCTAGAAGAGTAGTTCTTTTGATCGGTCCTTCAATAATGAGTATTTTAAAGTGCTTACCTGATTAATATATTTGCGTGACCATATTTAGGCTCCAATATACACAAAATAGATCATTTCATATTAAATAAAAGTGTGAATTTAAACAAATCATTTTCGATATACTTTTTTTCTTTAAAATGCTAGAAATTCTGTCATGTAATTCAATATTTCGTCAGTAATAACTAGAAGAGTAGTTGTTTTGACTGGTTCTCCAATAATGATAAAGAATTTATACCTAACTAATTAGTATATTACCGTGACCAGTTTAGTTAGGCACCAATATTGTACAGAAAATAGGTAATTTCATATTAAACAGAAAAGTGTATAAGTTGTAATTTGCTTAATACCTAAATAATATTTTTTAATGATTAAAGTAAAAATAGTTACTTTCTACTTGTTTCCAAATTTTTGTCTATATTAGTCGTAATATTTCATCTTGCAGTGACAATCACGCGCCTTCCGAGTGTATGCCATGTGTTACTGCGTCACAAAAATATTCATGAATAAAAAACTATCAGTCCTAGATGAAAATTTTTTTTTTCAAAAACTTGTCCCATATCTTGGCTTCAATTGCTCCGCTGCATGTATATGAAAATTTGCAAAAATAAAAAAGTTTGTCGCTTAGTGAAAATATGAGTGCATTCTTTGCAAAGTAATAAGTTCATTGTTATTTAAAGAAAATAATAAACAATAATTGATATAAACACCGTTGGAAGCGCTTGGGTGTGTACTTGAATTTAAAAAAAAAATCAGATCGATAGCTCAATTAGATTTGAAGATATGAGGATGTTAATTTTAAAAAACACGGATCTTCTAAACAATCAATTTCTGAAGTTTTTTCGAAATAAAAAATATCTGTACCACAGAAAAATATCGTAATTGCCCATTACATGTCGCAAATAACCTACTCTACAAAATCTACATACTTTCATCTGGTTCTACGCCAAAAAAAATAAACGACACATTCCTGGGTCGATTTCGCTCATCTAAGACTATAGATGGCAAACATGGTTTAAAGTTTTTTAGAGCTATCCACCATTGTACGTGAAATCTTCAAAAATGTTTATTTCTGGTAGCTTTCAAAAAATATAGCGTATTTCGTATCTTGTCTAGGAAGACAGGGGTGGCACACACCCAATACTTTTTACCCCTTAATTTTGGAAAATTAACTTTTGAAATTTGAGATGTCATTAAATTTCCTTAAATAAAAAAAACCTCGTGTTTGTCATCAATAAAGTCGGAAAAAAATGATTTTACTGATTAGGAAATAGGGAATATTGCGAAATACAAAAACATAAGACTTGTCAGAAAGCAAGCGATAAATTTGACAAATAACAAATAATTGAAAAAAAAAATGAACACAAAACATTTTTTTTCAAATATTGACTTATTAATTTATGAGAGTACATTGTAGAATTAAGGTGTAATTAATTCGGTGTGTAATAGTGGTTTATTGACAAATTTTTCTTTTAGTGAATATGCCGAGATACATTTACGGATTTACCACAGGTAATGGTTTGAAAGGCAAATTGCTTTATCGGAACCACTTTTCTAACAGAGTTCTTCCAAAGAGGAAAATGTCAATGTTTGTCTCATCAGTAAAACCAATGTTTCTTGCATACGGGTCCGATTATCTATGTCAAACATGAGTTTCTCTTTTTTGAAAAATTGTTTAATGAATTTAAGAATGTCATCTCAACTTTCAAAAATGCTTTTTTATTAACATTTGGGAGTAACCGTATTCAACACCCGGCTAGACACGTACAGACAAGATAGGAAAGTAACCATGCTTTTAAGTCAAAGATACCTACTTACTATTTATAACGTCCAAATTCTATTACAATTATTGATAGAGCTGTCTGAAAGCTGCCAGTAAAAAACTTCAATAAAATTGAACCTTTAAGGGTGAATAGCTCTAGGGAATGAATTTAGATGTACTTTTAGTGTTATTTTGGCCCAAATTATATGCTCCTGAAGTATTGCCCCACACTCCTGAGACACCCTATATAATAATCTACCTGCAGTACTAATAAGTAACTATTTTGTTAATTAAAAGACCGCTGCCTAAGGAATCACTACTTCCACATCCAGATTTTTCGTCCAAATCACTTTAAAGGAAACATCTTGACCAAATTTACACTTTAGTATGTGGAAATTATTGGTCATAGAATTTTAGTAATATTAGGGGCAGATGTCATAGAAAAGTTTGAGGCGTTGGTTTCTACCATGTACGTTAAAAATGAAGTTTCTAGTTTACCCTACTTATTTTTCCCTATTCACAACCTACCACCTCCCACCCCTTCAATGGAATCGTCTCAATCAGATGTCATTACAATACATACGTGTACCTACTAACTTTCAAATGAATATCTCAATTTTATGTTATCAATCCGATTAATAATGGAGTGGAGGTGGTGGGGTTTGAAAAATATTAGAAAGAAATTTGAGGCCTTGGTTTCTAGTATATAACCAAATTCCAAATTTCTCTTACCAGCTTGATTTAGTAATTTTCCCCTCTTTACTCCTATTTAACCCCCAACCCTTCAACGGAATCATCTCAAAATATAATCTAGTTCCAGATGTCGTTATAATACACACGTCTACCAAATCTCAACTGAATATCTCGATTTTATTTTATCAACCCCATTAATAATGGAGTAAGGGTGGTGGAGGGTTGAAAAATATTATTAAAAAATCTGAGACCTTGGCTTCTAGGATATACACCAAATCCCAAATTTCTGTGCTCTTACCAGCTTGCTTTACTTATTTTCCCCTATCTACCCCTACTTAACCCCCAACCCTTTAACGGAATCATCTCAAAATATAATCTAATTTCAGATGTCCTTATAATACACACGTATGCCAAATTTCAAGTGAATATCTCAGTTTTATTTTATCAACCCTTTTAAAAATGGAGTAGGAGTATTGCGGGGTTGAAAAATATTATAAAAAAGTCTGACACTTTGGCTTCTAGTAAATACACCGAATTTTAAGTTTCTGTACTCTCACCAACTTGCTTTACTTGTACTTCCCTATTTATCCCTAAATAACCCACAACCCTTCAACGAAATCATCTCAAAATTTGATCTAGTTCCAGATGTCGTTATAATACATACGTGTATGAAATTTCAAGTGAATATCTTAATTTTATTTCATCAACCCCTTCAATAATGGAGTAATGGTGGAGGTTGAAAAATATTACAAAAAAATCTGAGGCCTTGGCCTCTAGTACATACACCAGATTTCAAGTTTCTGTACTCTTACCGGCTTGCCTTACCTATTTTCCCCTATTTACCCCTATTTAACCCCAAACCCTTCATCAGAATAATCCCAAAATATAATTTAGTTCCTGATGTCATTATAATATATACGCGCACCAAATTTCTAGTAAATATCTCAATTTTATTTTACAACCCCTTTAATAAATGTAGTGGGGTTGGTGGGGGGATGAAAAATATTACAAAAAATTTTGAGGCGTGGCTTGTAGTATATACATCAAATTTCAAGTTTCTGTCCTCTTACCAGCTTGCTATACATATTTCCCTTATTTACCCCTATTTACCCCCAACCCTTCACCAGATATCTTCAAAAAACAATCCAGTTCCAGATCTCGTTATAATATATACGTGTACAAAATTTCAAGTCAATATCTTAAACCGTTCCGGAGAAAACGTGCGGACAAAAAAAGTTACAGACAGACAGACAGACATTTTTTTTTCGCATAAATTTAAATTCTCGACGTTTCATGACATTCAAACCTATTTCATGAAAAAAAAAATGGAATTTTTTTTTACTATTACTATACTTCCAATCCACTACGTGGATGTGGAAGTAAAAACATTGATTGACAACGTTTTCTGGTGCTAGGAGTGCTAAGAAAAGTAGAACTTTTTTTATATCTCATAAGAATGTTGAAATACAGAACTTTTCCCCGCGATTTAAAAATATGGTGAAGGATCCGGGGTTATAAGTTCGACCTCGGAAATATTCTGGTACCATTCAACAAGTACGTTCACTTTTGAGCTTCTGGGGGGGTGGGGGAGGTTGTGCAGATAATGTGACAAAATGAACGTTGTAGTGAAAAGGTTCATACAAATGAACCTTCCCACAAAAAGAATTGATCGGATAAAAAGCTATGTTCAACACAATTTACGTTCGTTCTCTCATATGGCCTCTATTCAATAAAATATATACTTTTTTAAAGTCATCTTTCTATATATTGCAGTTTGACGTTAATGTAAGGGCGGTGTTTCACAAATGTTACAAAGTGTTACACGAGGGTAAAAATAGCCCATTTTGGCGAAATTTGTTGAATCTTCCTCTAATGTATTTCCCCGCATTTTGACAGTTTTGAAAGAGCATATTTTAACATAGTAAGTTCAGTTTGTTTTACAAACTGAACGGCGCAAGTGTTGCCTAATAATGAATATTTGACAACCCGTGAAGCAAATTGTGCCATCCAAACTGATACACGAAAAAGTTGCTTAGTAGCACCACGTAAAAGTATTGGATATCCAAAGTCAGTTTAGAACTCATAAACCAAGACCGACAAAAGAATACTTCATAACGATGGACATGAGCGTCGACTAACAATTTTTAATTATTGAATTTTAGAATCACTATAATTATTGAAAATATTGTTTCACTAGTTTATATTAATTGATGGGCTGATGTAAATGATTTATTTATAATACATTATTTATTTATAGTAAGTAATGTTAGTTTAATGAACAACTCCATAAATTATTCAATAAAAGAAAATAAATACCATTTAACCTACGGCTATGCGACCGGCATAAATCAAATCAGGCAGGGGGCCTGTAATGGTGAGCCAGGTAAACAATCAACTCCTTTCGTTTGAAGTAAGCGCATAACATATCTGGTGAACTATATTTTTATACGGATGGCGTTTGCAATATTCAAACAGGGCCTCGGCTCTTATTCTATCATCTAAGGCTTTGAAGTGACTTATCCTGGTAGCAACGCTTTAGACTGAATTTCCAAATTAATAATAAAAATACTTATAAATTGTAAAAAAATATAAATGTACTATAGATATTCGACGTCGGAAACTTTCTATTTCCAACTTCTAATATTACTAGTGATCTTATAGTGTAAATTTTATTACCTAAGTACATCAAAAGAGGTACGTATTTAAAAATGGACCTACATTCGCTGTATTTTTGCTATATACCTAGCTTTGTAACGATATTACTTCCTTAAGCACCAAGTTTACGGGCGCACTATATACCCTGCTGGTTACATGATACATATTGCTACCTATTCGCAAATGTGATTATAATAATGCCTAATAGTACAGGAGCTAGCGTACACTACTAGCGCCTACACCCCAAAAGCGAACACAAATAATTCCGCACGCGCATTAGTGCTGTTGCGGCGGGCGAATAACTGTTGGTTATTGTACCGCCTTGTCAACCTATTTATTCCGTAATATAGTGCTAATTGCCATCTGGATGGTTGGCATATGGGTAATGTTCTCGCTTAGGGTCCGAGAGATCCCGGGTTCAACTTCTGGACATACCGACTTTGTTTTTATTATGTACCGATTAATTTATTTTTTCACAAATTCAGGATTGATTTGATGACAGAAATAATGTTTTCCTTCTTTTTCCTTTATTTGTGTTCGCTTGTAGTGTAGACGCAAGTGCGTACACTTACCTGACAAGGTATATCAAGCTCGAGCTATATTTCACAATCACACATGAGCGATGGAAAATGTACTTACTGTTAACTCTAAAATAGGTTTTGCACTCGACAAATTCCGCACGATAAAATTTGGTAAATTCGCAGCAAAACAAATTACTTTAACACGGCTAAACTAAATATTTAACGACGCTTAATGTCATCCACTACACGAGTAATAATCGCGCGACTAAAAATTCTTTATCACTACTTTAAACATATTCACTAACGATGAATAGGTTGATATCCTTACAGAAAAATTGTATTCAACATTATTGTAAAGTTTGCCTGCCAAAAATGTCCATTTGCACGACAGAAGATGTCATCAGCTGATTTGGGAGTTTGCGCATTTAGCTAACGGCAGTCAGCACTATACGTTTCTGATTCTGATTCTGTCTTCAGCCACATCTATACACGTACACGTTTCTTGCAGAAGTTTTGATGCTATGTACTTATAATAATTGGTGGATAGTTTATTATTGTAAGTAATGCCCAACTATAATGTGTGTTTAAAAAATTAAAATGAATGTATTTACTTCTGTTCGCCAATTATATAAATGTAGTTTTCTTATTTTATATTTATAAAAAATTCAGAACTGAAACCAAATTACATTTCAGATTAATATATTCTTTAAATACAATTTTAATATAAATTTCCTGTGTTTCCACATTTTTAAAGAATATGTTTTCAGTGTGTGGGTCGTAATGACGTAATGATTTAAATTAAGGAAATATGATGAGTTTTCAAAAATGCACAATTGTGGCTTTTGTCAATTATTTCAAATACTATAAAAGTTAGCTCATGTCTAAAGGCAGCGATGAAATGCCTAAAAAATATTCTATAACTTTCTCTATTTAGCAGACTTTCTATCTCTTATAATAACGGAGCATTGCATGATTTTCCAATTTGCGACACCCTGTATAGACGTAATATGAGGCCATTATTTGCAAAACTCGCTAATCGACAAAATCTTAGAAACACTGTTTTTTTGCAAGTTTTATATACCTTTTAAAGAGGAATCGAATGATAAAATCAGTAATTTTCAAAAACCTCTCTTTAGAATGCAAATAGTGACGAGAAAATTGTAGTCATATGCAGAACTCGCTCTTTGTTTTGACATGTTACTTGCAAAACTCGCTGCTTGCTCTACCACCAATCAAATTATCTACCCGTTGATCATGTGACAAACGCGTGATTTAGAAGAAACAGATCTTTAGTTAACTGTATTGAAAGAACAAAACTAAGTGTTTTTAGGAGCATTCAATTTGTTTTTAATATTATGGAGTTAGTGGGTGAAGATGTTATGTCTGTTAAACCTAGTCCACAGGGAAAAGGACGCAAGAAACTTCTTCGGCCAGAAACGCATAAAAGGAATATTGATAAACTTGCAAGGTATGTGTTTCATCTTAAACTTATGATTTTAGAATTATGCGGCAAACGTTTAATTTGTTATGAAGCTTAACTTGTTTATCGCGTGTTTTATAACGTAGATTCGGGATATACAGACAATTTAATAATTCTAAGTTTTGTTGCTGCAGAAATACACCAAAATCACTGCCGGCCTATCCCACTTGTGGTCATAATGGACAACCTGGATTGCCGTATTATTGTACCAAACTCACAATGAAGCAAATTAAAGATTTTCATGCCTACCTTTATGTATCAAAAGATAAAATTAAACAAGATCTTTTGATATTGGCTTGCTGTAAAGGACAAAACCGAAAAGAGGGAAATCTAATCATGCTACAGCGTCGATAAAATACCACGTCCGTTTGTGTGATGGTGAGATGATTAGAGTATGTGCCAAAACATTTCTAGGAATCACGAATTTAAGTAAGGACCGTATTCAAAGAATTGTAAGAAATTTTGTTGTCACAGGCGAGCTACCCAACGAACGCAGAGGTGGTAATAGAGTGGGTCCAAAAAATGACGAAAAAAGAAACTGCATCAAGCAATTTATAGAATCTATTACGTGTACCGAGTCTCATTATTGCAGGAGCAAGACAGGCGTGAGGGTCTATTTGCTATGTGACTTGAATTTTAAATAACTTTTCGAACATTATCTACGGAGAGTGCCATAGAATATGCATGTGAAGCTTAGTTATTTTCGAAAATACGTGAATGCTAACTACAATATTGCTTTCGGAACTCCGTTGACTGATTGTTGCTCCACTTGCTTGAGAACAAAGGAGCAGTTGAAAATAACAACTTCTTTAGATATTCGGCAAAAGTTACTCACTGAACATCGCGTTCATATTGCAAAAGCCAAGGCTTTTTTTAAACTCCTTAAAAATTCAAATACTAACACAACTTACTTTTCATTTGACTGCCAGAAAAATTTGGCACTGCCTAGATTGCCTGATCAAGCGGCATATTTCAGCCAGCAAATTAACCATAATAATTTTACCGTTGTCGCTAGAACTTCAAAAGAGAAACTCAGCCCAAAAAATGTGTTTTCCTACTTGTGGACAGAAATAGACTCCCGAAAAGATTCTAATACAATAGCATCGGCTTTGAATCATGTTCTAAAGAAATTTTATTTTAATCCCAGCATAACAATAGTCCGTTTGTTCGCTGATGGTTGCGGCGGACAAAACAAAAATACAAATATAATGGCAATGCTAGCTTACTGGCTCCTAGAAGAATCGCCGCAACATATTAAACAAGTTGAATTCATTTTTCCAATCGTCGGTCACTCCTTTCTTCCGCTGACCGTATCTTCGGCCTTATCGAAAAAGACATAAGAAAAATGCCTGTTATAGTGGAAATTAGCTGCTATGATAATTTAATTAGAAAGCATTCCACTATAAGAAAAATTGGTATTGATTGGGATGTGAATGATTGGATGACACAAACAAAACGAATCACTAAGTTGCCTAGTTCATGGCACTTTGAATTTAATAAGGCAAAGAGGTTTATTTTTTACAAAAAAGACAATAATGTTCTAATTCAAGGTGAACCCAATTACTCTTTTGACGTCGAAAAAGCTAAAGGTGTTTGTAAGAAGAATTTTTCTCTTTCTTCAATGACTCCTGAGAAACTTCCACTTGGAACAGCATTAAAGGGCGATAAAGGAACTATTATTGGTCTTCTCTCTAAACACTACGGAGAAAATTGGGGAACGCTTCCTGAACTAAGTTTTTATAAAGAACACTTGCAGAAAGGTTCTTCTTTACTAAAAGCAGTTGATGGTTTGGAAAATTGCCAAAATGCAGAAAATGACTGCCTTTTCGTATAAGTTCATAAACCTTTTTAGTTTTTTTGTTCTCGTTTACATTTAAATTGTTAGTTCGATTTCCCTCAATAAATCTCTTTGCGCTTGTTAGTGAACTTTTTTTTTAATTAATAACATTTATTTGCAAAACTCGCTATTTGCAATAAATTTTTTTTTTTTTTCTAAAAATCTGTAAATATTTTAGGTTGCAAAGTTTAACTTTCCACTCTCGAAAACTCTAAGCAATATTTATAAACTTATTTACATTGCAAAAGAAACACTATACAAGTGTTAATGGTTTTTTTCGATTTCCCAAAAAAGTTCTTCGGAGCAAATAGCAAGTTTTGCAAATAATGGCCTCATATAGAACTCAGATTAGTTAGTTAGTCGTACCACTCGAAGTATGTTCACTGGCGATGTTCCTATCTAATATTGATAGCCTCCCACACCGCAACCAGTAATACAGGCAGTGTGAATTTATATAAGTCTAGTATATACCTAATCCCATGTTTCTGGACTCTTAGTAGCTTGCTTTGCTTATTCTCCCCTATTTACTCTCCTACCCTTCAATGGAATCATCTCAAAATATAATCTAGTTCCAGATCTCCTTATAATACATACGTGTAGGTACCAAATTTCAAGTCAATGTCTTAAACAATTTCAGAGAAAACGTGTGCACTAAAAAAGTTACAGACGGACGGATAGAGACAGACAGACCGACCGATAATTTTTTTCCACTCAAATTTAACATCTCGTTGTTTCATGACATTCTAAACAATCTAAAACTATTTCACTATAAAAAAAACGAAATTTGTTTATTATTTATTATTATCATAATTTTTAGTAACTGTTTTTTAACAGCGGTTCAATTTTTTTTTTTTTTTATTATTTTCACATTTTTCATTTTGAATCTTTTGATATCAGACTTCAACCTGCGCCATCGCCATAACCGTAAACATTCTCGAATAAAAGGTATTTCTTTCCAATTTTTGCTCTTATTCTAGACATAACTTGAAAACAATATGGGCTCACCGCCGAGTCATAGTCTACTGTTAGCAGATTTCGTAGATATGGCTTAAGCCATCCCAGAAAAAAACAGAAAAAAAAACCATATCGAATTGAGATCCTCCTCTTTTTGAAATTTTTTAAAGTGTATTAGAAACGTATAAACTGATTTGATTAAAACAGAGATGTTTTCTTACTTCATGTTTGCGATTTACCTGTGTTTAGAGGGTTAGATAATTTTATAAAGATAAAAATTTTCATATCATTGTGTTAGTGTTCGATTCTCGATTCTGAATATCTTTCAAAATGTTTGCCTGTCCATTCATCATGTTTCTTTTAAGCACGATAGCTTATGAAAGAAACAATTTGGGAGCCAGTAACTTAGTTTTAGCTAGAGGAAAAACCTTTTTGTTTTTTAACAATTCATCACTAAATAAAGAGTTGACTTCTTAGTTTTTACGTTTAGTAATTCTGTCATTATTTATTTTATAGTAATTTTATTTTTTTCACTGAAGAGTAATTCACAAACTAGGTGTACAAGGGGGAAATGTTGAAATGGTGGATTTAAATGATCTATTTCAAAATTATTTTATTTAGAGTTATTTGTAGTTTAATTAAGATTATTAGTTCGTTAGAAATTGGCAATACAGCATCAATCCAACGTCAATGTTCTTTGACGGGGGCGGACTGGCAACAGTTTAGCGGTGCTGGATTTTGGAACTCGTATTACTCTATTATTATTATTACCTTTATTAGTGCCTAGATAGTAGTTACGGTAGGTTTATATTAGCACACAAATCGTTTTACACTGGTTTTTAATTTTAATCGCAACATACTTTTAAAAGGCGACAGGGTTTGTTTGATCAATAGATAAAATATTTAAATAATACAACACCTGTAACAAAGTTTCACTTAATTATATTTTATAAAGATAATTCCCTCAGCAAACTGCTTTTCTCGAAGATTTGATCAATTATTTTATCACTATCTTGGTTATTTAACACATATCTTTCTCTACTGCCATCAACAAAAATGCTCCTAAGTGTACTCCTTAGTCTGGTTTTCACAAATTTTAGGGTAGAAAAACACTTTTCACAAGGTACTTGTGTTGTGGGTAATGTCAACAACTATTGCATGGTAAGCCAGTGTTAATATACTGTATGATTCACTATATAAGTTATATTTTACAAGCACACTGTAACAGAATACTACACATTTCTCAGAAGTTTTCGAAGTTTTACAGAATTTAATATTTCCACATTCTTCCAGAGAATCTTGTTCTTGTTCTGCAACATTTTCAACTTCATAATATTGTTTCTACTCATCTGTAGTAACTACTCGCGAAATACATTAGCTCTTCACATAGCCCTTCTTTTGTAGCATCTTTATTGAATGTTCAGTGGCGTAGCGGACGGACCCGCAGGGCCCGCGGTGCGGGGGGGCCCCCAGCTCTTGGGGGCCCCCGAGTTTAGAAATTTATGAAAATATCATCGAAATTAAAAATTACATTCATGTTAAACATCAATATTCAATAGTCAATATTATATATAAATATTTTCAGATAATAATGGTCGATAAAAAAGTTATTTCGTACATAATTAATTTTAGTAGAGGCCTCGGATTTGTCAAATAAATGGGGTATAGAACAAGAAATTCAAAAAAAGAGAAAAAGGCGTGTTAAATTTTTTTTTGATGAACTAGCAGAAGATGAACGACCTACAGATTCCGAAACATCTTTTAAAGTAGAGGTATTTTATGCCCGATTTTCTGAGATGAGGGAAGTGGTAAAGAGATTTTCCTGTTTGAATCCCAAAACATTATCAAAGTTGAATGACGATCAGATTTATTTGGAAGCTAGCAATCTTGCTGAAAATTATTCTGATTATTTATCGGCAGATTTTCCCCGCGAACTTCTGTTATTAAGAAATGTTTTGAGCACACAACTAATAGAAATTTCGGATTCTTCAGTCTTTTATTTTGCTATATTCCCTATAAAAAATCATAAAACTTTACTGTTAAGTGTTCCAAATGTTTTCATTGCCATAAAATTATTCTTAACACTACCATTTACTGTTGCTACAACTGATAGGTCATTTTCGAAATTAAAGCTTATTAAAATGTTTGTATGAAATTCAATGACACAAGAAAGACTGTCAGCATTATGTGTATTAAGTATTGAGAAAGAAAGAGCAAGGAGGTTGGATACTCATCGAAGACTTTGCTAAAGAGAATGTACGCCGCTGCCGAAAAACTTTATAATTTAAGTGAGTTTTTTATTTTGTGGGGGCCCCGACCATACATTTTGCGGGGGGCCCCGAGATTTTCAGCTACGCCACTGTGAATGTTACTAATTTCAAATATGTTTGTAGTGCTTCTAAGGGCAAACTTCCCTTTTCTTTAATATGATTAAAATTTGGAGGCGAAAAAGTTTTAATCTTGGCATATATTTTTCGAAAAACGGTTGATCGTGCTCTCAATTACAATGTTGTAGACAACACTGTGGACTTCTACAGTAAATTTATGGAAACTAACTGGATTGTCATGAGACACTTCTCCGGATATTTTCTTCAGTTTTTTAACCGTTCTGATAGAAGACGTCTGTTCGAAACAAATTGTTTCTTCTCCACCTTTCCGAGTACGCTCTGCTATTGTCCAATTTATAAAAGAATCTGATGCTAATTTTATCCCATCAATGTCTCTTTGTATACGTTTTAATTGCTGGAGTGTATATTTAACAAGCTGCTGTACTTTTAAAAGATTAAGTCCATATTTTGTACATATTTTGACAATGGATTTGTAATGTAACGCAATCATGTTCCCATCCAAACGTTGCACGAAAATTGATATTGAAAATGTGAGTGTTATGCTGATCAAGGATATTAGTGAGAGTGAAAGTTGTTTCATCGGTCCAAATCACCCGACGAGGTAAGAAACATAATTTTTGTCTCTTTTTTCCTTTTTGCTTTAGCTCGAAGGGGGGTGAATTTTTGGAAAAAACTTTATAAATGAAAAATCTTATTTTAACCTGAAAAATCTATCCTGAACATTTGGCGGTTTAACTCTGGATCACCCTGTATAATTAGTTCATTAATTCACTACATTATGTGATACAGATGAGCGCAAACAGGTATTTTGTATTTGTTTTGTAAATTCAGAATTTCTATCTTATTTTAACCTGAAAAATCTATCTGAAATCTATCCTGAACATTTGGCGGTTTATATAGAATTCTAGAGTAGTTTTTCACTAAGGGTGCTTAGTATCCAAAAAATAAAGGCACTCTGTTTGAGTGCTTAGTTAGTGTCGGCAACACTTTTCCTCGGTGCTTACATAGCTCTGCATCAAGAATAACATCCAAATCACAAATGGTATGGGGCATTATCATGACGAGCGATTTAGGGCGAAGAGTTACATTTTAGTATTGGTAAAGAAAGGGCATTTTAACATATTTAAAAGATAATTATTACTTCAAACCAATGATTGAGGCTTTCTTGTAAGTTATTACAATCTGTTATATTAATATTGGAAAATATTTTCATGTCATCGGCATACAATAAACTAGAGTAAATATCATACTCTTGGCTGATTTATTGAGTTTGTTTTTATAACTGTTGCGCATTCTATGAGATACTCTTCTTAGTTTTTTGTAAATTATGTTAGTTCCAATTTTATGTTTGTGTTCCGTTCCAAAACATAATAAATATATATTTTCTAAATTTAAATAATTAATAAAGATTTTATTTACTGATCGATTCTGTTCAAAAACAATAGGGTTCTTCCTTTAGATAACATGAATTTACTGTTCCAATTTCAATACAATAGGACTTGTCCTTCTTAAGATATCATGTTTACAAAAAATGATGGGCGGACAGAGAGACAGACGTACGGATAAACAGATGGACGGTCATTTTGAAACTAGTTCAAAATTCGAAATCTAACACAACGAAACTTTTTTCTCTATGAGTGATGAATCATTCATATCGTTTTCAATATCATTTTTATATGTATTGAGCAGTATAAGGAACTAAAATCACCACGACTCATTTAATGACACTGCGATTAAATGAGTAAGAGCAGCCAAAAACTAAATTCACAAAACAAAATACTTGTTTACGTTCATCTGTATCACATAATTTAGTGAATTATACAGGGTGATTCAGAGTTAAATCGCCAAATGTTCAGGATAGATTTTTCAGGTTTAAATAAGATTTTTCATTTATAAAGTTTTTTCCAAAAAATTTAATCGGATCGGTCACGGTCGAGAGGTTTACGCGGAGCCCTTCAACAATGAAGCTGTCCTCCAGAAAAGGACTGTTCATGCAGGCCGGGAGATCTTTTTATATGAAAAAAGTTTTATTTTAATCTGAAAATCGATTGCGAACGTTTGGCGGTTTAACTCTGGGTCACCGAGTATAATTCCCAAGTTACTTCCCTCCCAACTTTTCTGCCTAAAAATTTGAAAAGATTTCCTACCTGTATAAACAATTAAAGCAGCTGATTTTTTTTAGGGCTCCCTGCAGGGCCGTCAAGAGAAAATCAGGGCCTGAAAGGTTGTAATACGACTCCCACCAATCTTCAATATAAATTAAATTTCGAAATTTTGAAATTTAAAAGAGCGGTTGGATATTTATCTCGGTCGACATTTTGAAGAGCGCGGAGACAATATTCCTAAAAATGAAATATCTATCTCAACTTTCAATATTTCTAAATATTTATCATGGCAGCAATTTTAAAAAGTGCCTAACGATTTCATATTTATCACATTATAAACAATACAAGTCATTCGGAACTCATTACTATTTGCATCGCACTAATCATTTAAAGTCGTCTTCATAATTCTAAGGCATGTAAAAAATGGGGTAAGTACAAAGCGGGCAGGCGGCATCTTTACCTATTCAATGATACCGCCGCGCGGACTCGTTCGACGGGAATTTTTTATGTGACTTAGAAATATGAAGGCAACTTTACAAGTATACCTCTCTCGTTTTACCTAATGCAAATGCTAACCTCTAAATTTCCAACTTCAAGCGAAACCCGAGCCCCCTCAAAATCACTGGCTCCAAGAACACTGCAGCCAAGTTGACTTATTGTGTCATTTCCCTATCTAATCTATATCATACTGATCATTCCCTATGGTTGGAGCTAGGCAAAGTACCGCACTAAAGTACTCACCAGTATTTCACGAGTACCTTTAAAAAGTACTTGCGAAAACTTGAGTACGAGTACTTGTTTTGAAAGTATTCTAAAAAATTAGTACTTCTGCAAAATTTGGAGAGAACTCTTCTAAAAATGAGTAACGAGTACAAGTACTTCGAAAGATACCAAATGGAAATAGGTAATAGACCAGAAATTAAAATACCACTTTTAGCGCATCAAAATACTTCAACGCGTCAAAATACTTCAGAAAGGTTTATCAGAACCTTAGAACAAGACCCTTTTTGCCCTTTATAGGGCAAAAACTGATGCGGTAGATTTTTTTAATATTAGAATCGTTTTCAGTACGTCAAAGAACATGGGAAACGACAGTTCTAATCTAAAGAACATCCCTCTTTTCTTTGTCAGCCTGTGTAATTATTAAGTCAGCCGATGAAAGATCATCATAGCAGATTTCAGCCACTATTTTTTTAATGTATTTTACTTACCACTCCATGATATAGTTTCACATGTCATACGCTCACTTCTCACACCGCCTGATTGAACACTTGTATGAAAAAAGACAAGCTGAGACTTGCCAGTGTTGCACGTCGGTACTCGTACTCGTTACTCGTCAGTTATGGCCACCAAAAGTACTCGAGTACCTGATAATGTAAAGTACTTGAGAATGTCGAGTACAGAGTACTGCCCCACTCTGCCTATGGTTCATACAGTTCCATGACCGACTCTTACGAGTCTGTGATCAATTCCGCAGTTGCTTAATTTCAGTGATCGTGTCTAGATCGGACTCAATGTCTTCTGGACTTCTCACTCATCAGCTGGTCTTACTACTATGAATAATTGCTTCGTCAGTTTTTAGTTGCTAGAGGCAGCAAGATGGCTAAAGTGGTCTATAAAGTATGTACGTGAAAATCTAAATTAGTAGTTGTGAAATATACCCAGCTTTTCGTCACAATTTGATGTTTATACATTTACACTTTATATTAATGAAAAAAAAACAATTAAACTAACAATTATGTTTATTACAATACAATAAAATCAACTATTTTAAATATTTACCCACTATATGCTAGTGATGAGAGGTGGTAAATGAAGACTTTCCATATTTCTGCTCCCACATTTTGGCATATTCCTTCTTTCTTTGTTCACGGCGGGCAAAATATTCAGGATACTGCGCTTTTTCTAATGGATGCCAATAGTCCACTACCCAATCCGGTGGGGTAACCTCTCTACCATAAGCAACACCTCCAGGGGATTCAGGAACTGGAAAAAATATATAATTTAATCCAAACTGAACAAACATACTTTCTTAAAGTTACTTCTGCAGGACTACTCATCTGGCACACAGATGGACTGTGGATGGTTGAAGGGGTTGGTGAGGGCATCAGTCTCTTTGCCTTTCATCTTAATGGTGAAGGCTCATAAACTGATAGCAAGCATAGAGATTATAATACAAGACATATCAAAGAGAAAGTATATTATACTGCACATTGTTTTTTTTTATCCCACCCGCCAACAAAATATCTCCAGCATTTTAGAGAAAAGTTCGACTTTTATGAAGGAGAGGGTAAAAAACTCAGTAAATGTGAATTTTATAAAACTAGAAGAACTAAATCATTACAATTTGACAATAGCAAAACATATACGCGTGTTAAAAATTTTATAGCAATAATTGATAATGTGGTGCTCTAAGGGCGGGAGGCTGATATGCTCATGAGAAATAGCCAAAACTAAGTTGGAATGGTTAGGCAACTGTAAAGCCTATAATGCACGCCTTCTCTGAGACACTGACAGTAGTAAAAGTACGTTTCTAAAACTTTCTAGAAGCTTATAGAAAAGGATCGCGATTTCTACCTTTTGCTGAAATGCTTCTAGACTCCATTCGCGCAAGAGATTCAGCCAAGCCACTCCCCACAAATGTGCGCTAAATTTGAATATAACATTTCTATTGGTTGAATTTTTAAAACCCATATTACAACCAACTATGTCGAAAACGCTAATATATGAGGTATTTGTTCTCCGAGACAAATCGTTTTCAGCCTCAAATCTGATGTATGGTTTTTAGAAATAACTGTTGTTATTTGTTATTATTCCTATTAATCTAATAAAATAGTGTTTTTCAATACCGTGGTGCATATTTGTGTATATCAAGGTACGCAATAAAAACGATTTATAATATTGATTAAATGTCAGAACCACTTTTCCTTTTTTAGGTTAAAAATTCATTCTTGTCAAATTAATTATGAATCAAGCTCAAGTTCTTTCTCCGCCGAAAAAACGGAAAAGCAAACATTTTTTGGTTAAAAAGAAGGAAAATATTATGAATATCTTTAAGGCTTCTGCTGGAAGAATGCCATTCGTCATGCGCAAAGTAAAGAGAAAAAAATGTGGAAGTTGACATCGCACTGGACATTGTAGTAGAGTCACTGATAATTCATGTGGGGGGTGACACTTCATCATCTGAATCGGAAATGATTAAAATTGGTATGACACAGCATAAAATTCAGGAGCCGATAAACAACCTACGCTGCTCCCTCTACTGCACATGAGCCTGCACAGTGTTCTTTGCTCGTATACTTCATAGCCACCGGAACCACAAACATTTTCAGCGGCCAACCTGCTATCTCTCCAGGATCTACAAAGTCCTTATGTTCAACGGACCCTCACGGAGGGGCAGAGCGACCCGACATCGATGGTCCAGGCCGGGAATATCGCTGCTGCCCCCCTCCAGAGCCAATCCAGTGCTGACAAACTAACAAAGTGTACCGTAAACATCAAAATTAGTGATTTTTTTTTTGTGTGTGTTTTATTTATTACTTAGAATACAATTATTAAATTTTCCATTCCATTAAATAAGTTTCACTTGTAAATACGTAACTTTTAAATTTATTAATTAATAACGGTGTATGTATAATATGTAATATTTATTTTTATACATTATTGTTAGGTTTCGTAGATATTTATACAGATATGTACCTCTCGTAAGTTTCTTCTTGGTTCTTCTTACGAGTAGTAATCGAACCTTGTGCTTATAAAAAGTATATGTAGTAGGTAACATTTTGCTTTATTTATTTACACTTAATTTACACAATCAGTATTGTTAAAAAGTGTATTTGTTGAATAACAACTGCTCCTCGCTGGTTCTCACTTGTAATAATATAAAAAAATATATACCATTCAATAATTTTTTAATTTTGCCGCTTTTATAAATTTGTAGCGTGTGAAGCTGGTTGTTGCCCTCAATGGTCTAAGCAAAATGGGGAGTGGCCTTACTGCATCTCTTGGGCGAACGGAGTATAGATGTCCTTACTTGGATATATAAGTCGAGTTCCATGGCGGAAAGAAGAGTTTTTGAATGACAAGTGAAAGGTTAGAAATCCGAAGTAAATAAAAGGTGTAAATCTCAAGTACTGAACATGGTTAAAGGTTATTTTAGACAGTTAAAGTGTATTTTAGTTCAAGAAACTATTGTTAAGTTTCCAGTAAGTAATTAAATAAAGTGTTTATCCCTTGTTACAAATTATTTGGAACCCACGGATTTCCTTGAAGTGTTTCCTAGGGGTGGAAATACGTGACAATAATTGAACAAATGAGTTGTTACGTTGTTACGCTTTTAAAAAGTTAGAGGAACTTTTTGGTTTCCTGAATAACCTACCATCCTTAATTTCTTAACAAATGAGGAAATACCAGAGAATGTAATTTTGCAACAGGTTTATCATCAGGATATTGAGCCAGAATTTCCCTAGGAATGCATTCATTTTAAGGAATTCTTGAACAATATGCAAGCTGAAGTCTCAAGCAAATTTTTACTCAAGAAATAAATAATACTAATCTTTCCAAATATTGAAATTTCCTTGTATGAGAATTTTTACAATCCTAGCAGTGGCGAACAATCTTTTTAGACTTTAAAATGGGTTAAAACGTTCTTAAGAAGAACTGTACAGAATCTATTGTTTCATTTTATTAGTTGTTTGTTGTAGCTATTTAAATACCTATTAAATAGTTTTTATGTTTATTGTTCCTATAAAGTGATATGATTTATTTCTCATAACTTATGAATTTGCTGAAGACACCTTAATAGCTTGTAGTGATGTTAACCTGGAGAGAACTATCCAAAAATTGAATACCACCTTAGTATCTGTGAATAGATACTTAAATATCAATAAACTAAAATTAAATGTGGAAAAAACAAACGTGTTGATATTTACTACTAAATATAAGTATAGTTCTCTTGGCATTGACAACATAAATTTGAATATTAATGGTGAACAAATTAAAATTGTCTCTACAGTAAAATATCTGGGATTTGAACTTGGCAATTTTTTGAATTTTGACCATCACTTTGATTATATATATCAGAAAATTTCTTAAAAAACTGCATTTCTTTAGTCGAATAGCACAACATTTATCAACTGAAACTAAAATCGTGGTTTATAATACTATTATTCAGCCACATTTTGATTATTGTGCATAACTATTTTTCCTATTCAATCTTAATAAATTAAATATGCTGCAAAAACTGCGAAATCATGGAATGAGAGTCATCTTATAGGCGACTCCAATTTTTTCAATGTTGACATCTCTAAATTGGTTCTCAGTTGAAACTAGACTGTACTATTTTACCATGATTTTTGTGTTTAAAATTTTAAATCATATGGCTCCTGAATATTTTCAACATTTCATTACTTTCAACAAAGATATTCATACTTATAATTCGAGAGGTATGAACAATATTCATATAAGAACTAATTATCGTAACTCTATGAATACATTGTATTTTAAGGGTTTTCAAAAATTTAATGAGTTACTCGAATCCATAAAAGATGCTACAACATTAAACAGCTTTAAAATTAAACTAAAAGAATTTATTAGGAATAGAGTGTGATTAAAGTAAATTAAACAGAAATTGAATTTAATGTATTGTGTGGTTGCTGGAGTACTGTTTGTTTAGTTTTAGTTTTAAATGTAAGGATATCCTTATAAATAGTTTTATTTCATGCAATGTGTCAAAGACTTGTATTATTAGGCTGGCCTATTTCAAATAGAGATTATTATATATATTATTATTATTATTATAGTTAAGCTTAGTATTCAGTTCACATTTTCATAAATATATTCGCAACTACAAGGTTCTTTCTAAAGGGCAAACTGAGGATATTCACAATATTTAAAAAAATTAAGAATTAAGACACTGAGCAGATTTTTAAGGATCTGAATACTACACCTTAGGACACTACAGTTGTGGGAAAAAAATGCATTCTGCTTTTATAAAGTGCGCCATCCAGTGAAACATCATTAAATATAGTCGGTGACATCAAATTTATCAGGTCAGACTGAAACAACCATTGAATTTCCTATTTCAATTCCTCCGAGCTTTACAGTAAGAACTAAATGGATCAAGAGGACTATGAAAACAGTATTAAAAAACCCCAATGACGACATTGACAGAGACATAGCTACCACAACAGAGTTACTTACTAGACATATAAGAGGAATTTATTTAAGTGCAGAACACTCACTTATATAAATTGAGTTAACAATGAAGAAAATATTTTTTTATGAGTTTATTATTATACTTACATTACACCTGGGTACGACAACATATACAACATATTAAAAAACTAAATGAAGATATATATGAAGAGATAATTTGAATATACAATTACTGTCTAGCAAACTCATTTTTTCCTCCTGAATGGAAAAAAGATATTGTCATTACAATCTCTAAAGCAAAATCTCAACCACTCTAACGTGGCCAACTACCGCCCTATAACCTTACTGCCAGTAATTGTTAAAAATTTTGAAAAAAATCATTAAAAAATGGATTGAAACAACTGTCGGTCAACACATACCCAACTATCAATTTGGCTTCAAACAAGGAACATCAACTATGCACCCCCTAACAATATTAACAAACAATATCCAAACAAACAATAAATTAGGAAACAATTCGGCAGCAATCTTTCTTGACATCAAGAAAGCTTTCGACAGTGTTTGGCATCACGGACTTTTATACAAATTACATCAAATCCAGTGTCCGGACTATATAACATGGATTTTAAAACACTACTTGTCCAATCGTTCTATTCAAATCCAGGTTAAAACCAAAATGTCCCAAATGTTTACTCCTGAGCAAGGTTTACCACAAGGTTCTCCTCTCTCTCCATTACTCTACAATATTTTCTGCTACGACATATATATCCCAGAATAAACTGGGACTCGGCAAAAATTTTAACAAAAGAGGCAGATAGCAAAAAAAGAAAAATAAAAGAATCCGCGATAATATTATTGAATGAGGATAATTGCGTGTCGAATTGTTCCGTAGATGTCTGTACAACTTGGCTGCCAATGTTAAAAGAAGAACTTCACAAACTTAACATTGTATAGAAACTAAAAAACTGTTAACTATATCAACAGTTCTATGTAAATAGTAAGTATCTATGGATATTGAATATAACAAACATTCTTAGAGCTGTGTATTTGTCATACACAGCAAAAAAGATTTTTCAAAAAAAGCCTTGAGAAAGGAAACAGATTAGATTTCCGAAACGTCGGCGAAATATTTAATTTCAAGTTTTTATACTTATTTGTGTTGTTTATTTATCAAAACCAACCTTTAACTGATCCTTTGACGTAAACGTCACGGGCGTAGAGGTTTTTTACCAGTAACATACTGGTTAATTGTGATATATTTTGTAGATTCCCCTAGCACCGCTTAGAAAGAAAACATACATGTGGCAGTGAAATTCCCAAAGAATTGAAGAAGGAAAGAAATTAACTCACTCATGTCATTCAATGATTTACTTGAAAGCTTAGAAGAAGCTATTAATACACCTATTAGCACAGATAACGAACTTGAAACTATTACCCGTGTACCTGCTCAAATTTCATTAAAACCAAGCAAATTAACCCCTATTCAAACTTCTAATTTCCAAAATCAAAAAATGGCTCAAGTCAACTATCAATTACTCAGAATGTACATCGACGCCATAAGACCATTCGATGGCAACGTCTTCGCCCTAAACGATTTCATTTCTGCTTGTAATGCTCTAGAAACTAATTATGCAAAACCAATGGACACCCCAGACAATATTCATTTAAATAACTTTCTGCTTCAATCAATTAAGTCAAAATTACACGGACAAGCACTTACTATAGTCGGATGTCGCTTCGATTTAAATTCATGGGCAGACATTCGTAAAACATTAGTAGACCATTTCTCAGACCCTAGATCAATCGAAAATCTCGAACATGACTTAAGACAGACAACTCGACGCAATAACGAATCATTGCACGATTTCGGACTAAGACTACAAAATTTACAAAGCCTACTACTTACAAAACTTTCACAATCAAAAGACGACGCTACACAAAAAACAGCTTATACCAAAATTTATCAAAAACTGACACTCGACACGTATACCCATTCCTTGCCACAAAATTATCAGATGATGATACGCTTAAGCCCCTTCAAAACTCTAGAAGAAGCTATAAATCTCGTATCGCAAGAAGAACAATTTAATAAAACTTCAAGACAAACACAGCCACAAAACTTCAACCAAAATAATTCTTACATTCATCAAAATCACAATCTTAAAACGCAATTCCCTTCTCAACCAATAAATCTACCACCACGTCGTACCGTCCAACAAAATTTCCCCACGAACCAACAAGTATTTGGAAGACAAAATACAAATCAAAATCAAAACGTCTTCAAACCAAGACCACAAAACAGTCAACCATTCAAACCCACTCCAATGTCCGGCATATCAGTCCAACATCGGCAAAATTATGTTCAAAACCCTCCAATGAACAAATCCGATTTTTCACCACAGTTTCAACAAAAAACGAATTCTCAAATCAAAAAACAATTCCCTTGGTTCAAACAATCAAACCCTCAAAAATTCATAGCTCAAGAATTGCAATTGAGCTTGATCCAACATCTAGTTACGACTATCATCCTGACGAATCAGATAACCCTAGATTAGCAGACTTAAATATCTCTGGAAGTGACGATCTCACTTTTGAAGAACCAGATGAATCCCCTATTTTAGACGAAGAATATGATGAAATCATAAATTTTCCCAGAGAGCCTCGGAACAACGAATCGATGAGTTAAACTCAGTTATCACCCCATATATCCAAATTCAAAACCCCCCTATGAAACTTCTTATTGATACAGGTTGCTCAAAAACTATTCTTAGACCCCACATCATTGAAACTTTCTACCCTGAATGCATGTACACCAATACTACGAAAATTAAAACATGTCACGGAGAAACAGACATACAATTTCACGCTGAAATTCCCGCTTTCGATGAACTTTATTCAGATAAAACACTCGACGTTCTAGTCTATAACTTTCACGATTTCTACGATGGTTTACTAGGATTCGAAGATATATGCAAATTTAATCTTAAGCTAGATTGCGAGACTATGACCATCTTTAACCAAGATGTTTGTTTACCTCTATTCCTAAGAACCCCCAACGATACATCACGTACCTATGATCTAAACTCACGCGAAGTAATAAAAAGGAAAATACCTGTAAACATTTACAACGGAGAAATTCTAGTTCCCTCATTTTCAAATGGTACAGTCACCATCCCTGAAACTCTGACTATTGCAGAAAATGGTTTGGCCATGGTCGAACTTCATAACATTAACGAATTTTCCACACAAGCCACATTTGATCAGCCCTTACATGTTTTACCTTTTCAAGACTTTGAAACCTTTACCCCTTACATACGCCCCATGGAAGAACCCAAACATAGAGCCGATCTAAAGAACATCATTCGCACAGATCATTTAAATCTC
Organism: Stenurella melanura; assembly: GCA_963583905.1. Classification (NCBI taxonomy): domain Eukaryota; kingdom Metazoa; phylum Arthropoda; class Insecta; order Coleoptera; family Cerambycidae; genus Stenurella; species Stenurella melanura. The sequence continues at coordinate 40,712,359 of OY757310.1, read as the reverse complement.
GAAGAAAAAACCGCACTCTTTTCAGTTTTGGGAAAACACCCAAATATACTCTATTTTCCCGATGACCCACTTTCTTTTACCAATCATGTCAAACATGAAATACGCACTAGTGACGAGATCCCTGTTCATACTAAATCATATAGATACCCCTTTGTACTCCAGCAAGAGGTACAAACACAAATAGACAAAATGTTAAAAGACGGAATTATAAGACCCTCGATTTCCCCATGGAGTTCCCCCATTTGGTTTGTCCCGAAAAAATTAGACGCCTCCGGAAAAAAGAAATGGAGAATCGTCGTCGACTACCGTAAAGTTAACGAAAAAACTATCACAGACAGATATCCCCTACCAAACATTAATGACATTCTAGACAAACTCGGCAGATGTCAATACTTTACCACACTCGACCTTGCATCCGGGTTTCACCAAATTGAAATGCACCCGAACAGTATAGAAAAAACAGCTTTCAACGTAGAAAAAGGTCATTATGAATACGTACGAATGCCATTTGGACTTAAGAATGCCCCTAGTACTTTCCAAAGAGTCATGGACAATGTCCTAAGAGACCTACAAAATAAAATTTGTCTCGTATATATGGACGATATAATAATTTTCTCTACCTCTCTTCAAGAACACATCCAAAATTTGCACCTCGTTTTCACAGCCCTCGAAAACTCAAATCTAAAAATACAACTCGATAAATGTGAATTTCTATGCAAATCAGTTGAATTTTTAGGACACATAATAACCCCTGACGGTATAAAACCAAACACGAAAAAAATAGAAGCCATCAAGTCATTTCCTATCCCTAAGACACCAAAGGAAATCAAGTCATTTCTAGGACTTCTCGGTTATTATCGTCGCTTTATTCCGAACTTTGCAAAAGTTACAAAACCCCTCACCCAATGCTTAAAAAAGGATCAGAAAATTACCCTCTTTTTTCGCGACCAAGTTGTCAAACAGTGTGGACGCGCGTAAATCTTCAGTGATAAAATAGTGTTTTTAAAAGTATTTCTATACTGGTAACTATTGTTTTTGTCATCAGTACTCTCACTCCTTTCCATACTAATAAGATTACTCCATTAATTTTGTATAATCTCTATTTGTTTATCTGTTTCACTGTTATTTCAAACATTCAATCCCTAACCTAACTTCTCAAGTCGCCCATGGGCGACTCGTCGGGAGGGGGGGAAATAAATCCCCCCCTGGAAACTAATAAAAATCGTGAAAGAAAAGCGGTATTTTACTCAGAAACTGATATTGGTCCATTTGAAGTCATAGTACAAAGTGTGGAAGAATCAGGGAAAAACTTAGGAAACTTACATCCCATGGACTTTGGTAAAACTTTAGTACATTTAAAAATACAGAATATTAAAGAAATCAAACGCAAAGGAGCCAATAGAGTAGGTGTTACATTTCACACAGCAGTTGCAGCCAACGAATTTGCAAAAAATAAAGAAATCACGCAGATGGGTTATGAAGTCTTTATCCCAGTCAGTCTTATCACATGCAGAGGACTGATTAGAGGAGTGGGGAAAACCATTAGGTACAGAAGAAGATATTTTAAACAATATTGATACAAAATACAAAGTAGTTTCGGTGAGACGCTTAAATAGACGATATGAGGAAGGAAATGAAATTAAGTATCTGCCAACAGGCACTGTTTTACTGACTTTTGTAGGGAAAATTCTCCCTGCACGCATATATATTTTTCATAATAAGCAGGAGATTTATACCTATGTTAAACCAGTAGTTTTGTGTTATAAATGCTTCCGATATGGACATACAAAAACTCAATGTAGAGGTACAGCAAGATGCGAAAAATGTGGAAACAAGGAACATGAAAAGAATACTTGCAATAAGGATAGACCATTATGTATTCAGTGCAACAAGGAGCATTTAGTCACAGATAAAACCTGCCCAGAATACTCTAGACAAAAGAAAATAAATGAAGTAATGGCATGTGACAACATATCTTTTTTTGAAGCAGCAAAAAGGTACCCTAAAGAAAACTTAGATAAGGATAGATTAAACGGACAGAATGAAGAATCTTTAAGGTTAAAAAACTTCCCATCTCTAAGAAACAGAGTGAATGAACATGAATTAGAAGAAGGGATTACAATCAGAGAAAGACGCAATAATATTTACCGAACTCCAGAATCACAAAGGCAACAGAAATATTCGACAGTTGCTCGAGGAAAAAAAAGGAAAACAATTCCTACATCTCCAAATTATGATGTCGCTGCTCATTCATAATGTCTTTTCCCCTCTACTTCTAGAACCCCAAATTATTCTCGGCTTAACACCCTTACTCGATCAAACGATGAATCAATCGCGGTGCCCCTACAGCTGCCACTACCTAGAAATCGAACTCCAAACTACAGTAAACACAATATGCCTAGTACCTCAAATAGACAAGAAGTCTCAAAAGACAATAATAGAAAAGAAGCAAGCAACGCGCTTGCAGAAGTCTTGACCAATGAACCACTTACCGAAATTGAAGTAATAAAACTTGTAAAAATTCTCTTGGAAAAATCTCCAAATCTGTATTCATTTTTCCCTAGCTTCACTGCTAAATCCCCTAATGATAATTTAGACCAATCATCTGATAACATGGAAACAAGTTCGCAGATATCACAAGAATACTATTAAACCCCCAGTATAAAATTATACAATGGAATATAAGAAGCATAAACTCAAATAAAGAAAATTTACTGATATTAATAAAGGAAGAAAACCCAGACATAATATCTCTCTCAGAAACTTGGCTGAGGGACAGTATAAGATTTAAAATTCCCGGATATAGAATTATCCGTAACGACAGATCCGACGGCAAAGGAGGCATAGCAATCATTATTAAAAATAACATTCCATACAAAATTGTAACCGTCATCACTCCCAGAGACTTCCCAGAGAAACTTCAAATTCAAGCCATAGAAACAAAAAAATTTACATTATTTAACATTTACATACCACCGAATATTCACATACCAGTAAACCCAATAAAGAATTTGTTAGCCAATTATAATAACCTTGTTATAACCGGAGATTTTAATGCCCAACACCCATTATGGGGGTCAGGCATAGAAAATCGTAATGGAAAGTTAATTTGTGAAATTATCGAGGATCTGGATTTCTTAACAATGGAACTATCACCCGCATAACTCCCCCTCATCAACATAAGAGTGCACCAGATCTAACCTTGTGTTCCCCCCAGCTAGCTCCATGTAACACATGGACTACCATTAAAGATCCAGGAACGAGCGATCACTATCCAATTAAGGTCACACTTCATGTAAATCAAAACCCATGCGATACAACAACTAGCAGAACTGAACACAAATCCTTCAACTGTAATAGGGCCAACTGGGAAAAATACAGGGCTATTATTGATACATACATGGAGACTACCAAGGAACCAACTTATGAAGATTTTACCAACATAATTTCATTTGCTGCAAGTGAGTCGATCCCTCGGAAAAAATTATCCCCATATCCTAAACCCCCCACCCCGTGGTGGGACCAAGAGTGTGATGAGGCCATCCAAAAGCGAAGAGATGCCATTACCTTATTTACCAGGGATGCAACACTGTTTAATTACATACAGGCAAAAAAAACAATAGCTAAAACAAGGAAAATACTCAGGTGCAAAAAAAAAGAAGGATTTAAAAAATTTTGTGAAACACTAAATAGAGAAACGCCCACCAAAGTAGTATGGAGAGCTGTCAAATGCTACAATAACAACAAAACACCTCCTCAGGCCGTAACTCCAATTGACTCAAACTGGGTATATGATTTCCTTGATTCACTATCCCCGCCTTTTGCTCCAGAAAATCTACCTTCCACAGAAAGTGAACCTCTAGAAGAAATAAATCCTTTTACCACAGAAGAACTCGAGACAGTATTACTCCAAAAAAAAAAAGATTCAGCTCCAGGATTAGATGAAATTACTTATTCAATGGTTAAAAACTTTCCCGTCCGTGCAATAGAATATCTTGTTACCCTTTTTAATAAAATAATTATAGAACGAACAGTTCCAAAAGAATGGAAAATACAAATTGCCTGCCCTATACTTAAACCTGGGAAAGATCCCACCCTTTTTTCTAGTTATCGTCCTATCATTCTATCATCTTGTTTGGGTAAGTTACTGGAAGTAATAATCAAAAATAGAATTGAATACCACTTAGAAAGTAAAGACCTGCTATCATCAAGTCAATCCGGTTTCCGGCGAGGTAAAGGAGTAATGGACAATCTTGCCTATCTCACAGTTAAAATTAATAACTGCTTTGATAGCAAACACAAAGCAGTGGCAGTATTCTTAGATATATCTTCTGCATATGACAGTGTTATCCCAGCCATCCTTATAGAAAAGTTGCGAAGCTTTTCAATCCCACAGAGCACAGTTGGCCTTATTCAGCAATTCCTGTCGAACAGAACTATATATATCAGAGATCCTACAAACAAAAATCTTATCGGCCCGCAATTAACTAATGTAGGATTACCTCAAGGATCTCCACTAAGTCCTGTACTTTTTAACATATACACTAACTCCTTATATAGTCAAATGACTGAAAATACAACCCTCCTGGGATATGCAGACGATTTTGTTATAATTAGCTGTGGCAGTAACATCATAGATATAATCAGACAAATAAACAGTTCCCTAGGCAATCTCGTGGTTGCTTTTACAAGTCTAGGATTCACTCTTTCTCTTAACAAATCAAGAGCGATTTTATTTCAGAAACGTAACATTCGCCAGGATCTTCCAAATATTTATTGGGGAGACAATGTCATACCATGGACAACAAATACCAAGCACCTGGGTGTGGTATTAGATTCTAACTTGAAATGGAAATCACATATAGAACTCACGGCTAAAAAAGCCTTAGGAGGGGTCAATGCAATGAGAGCTATATCTCGAGTTTGGTGGGGGGCTCACCCCTCAACATTAAGTATGATATACAAGGGAATTGTAAGGTCACACTTAGACTATGGAAGTATTTTAATGGTAAATTGTAGTAAAACATCCTTGGAAAAACTAGACAAAATACAATTTCAAGCCCTACGGGTCATCATAGGGGCAATGAAATCAACACCAACTAATGCTCTTCTTGCGGAAACTTGTGAATGGCCGCTGAAATATAGACGAACATGGCTAGCATGCAAATACATATTCAAATCGCTTACTTTTGAAAACAGCCCCTTGACTCCCCTGATTTATACTCAATGTGCCAATTACAATCAGAAACTAAGGCTACCACCTTCTTCGCCTCTGATAGAAGCAACCGATCTGTATATATATTTCATGGACATAATCCAAAAACAAAATGTACTTCCATGTTACAGATATGGCCACTATCTACAAACGGGAGAAAAGATATCATATGTTGATTTAGGACTCCATAAATCATCCTTTAATAACCATCCAGATTTCATCAGAATGATAAGAGGCAAATGGCCTTCAGCAAAGTATATATTTACAGATGGTTCACTGGATCCAGCTCGAAAAAAAGTAGGTATAGGAGTATATATACCAGGAATAAATGTCTCTCTAGCATTAAGGGCGCAAGATTACTATTCAATTTGTTCCGCAGAAGTCATGGCTATCCAAATTGCCATCAAAAAAGCCATATTGTTAGATCTAAAAGACTTTGTAATATTTTCGGACTCTAAAAGTGCTCTAGATAGATTATCTAGAAATGGACTAGTAGCAGACAATGACTGGATTACATTAAGCACCAGGAAGTCATACTTTATAGCTAAAGCTCAAAATAGAAGGATACAACTAGTCTGGATTCCAAGCCATACAAATATTCAGGGTAATGATAAAGCAGACCTCTTAGCAAAAACAGGTACAAGCCTCAATAGATGCAGCTTAACGAAAGTAGATTTTAGAGATATTCTTCCCCACATTAAAGAAAAAATACATAAAGAATGGAAGATCGAATGGACAAATATATCGATAACTAAGGGGTCTCATTATGCTAGCATCTGTGGAGGAATAAAAACAAAAACATGGTTTCATAACTTGAACCTCACTAGGAAAGAAATCACAACATTTTCAAGAATGAGAGTTGGACACTGCCTAATCCCGACCCATCTGCACAAAATTGGAATCCAAGAGAGCCCTAATTGTGATTGTGGAGAATTAGGTTCATTAAATCATGTCATATTTGAATGTACATTACACCATCAAAACTCTAATAGGTTGTATGCCTTACTAAATCAAAATAATGAAGCTCCCATGAATATCAACTCAGTTTTAGCAAACCCTAATACAGACAATGCTAAAAATATCTCAAAATTTCTAGAAGCTGCGCATCTCAAAATGTAAAAAGTGTTACTATGAGATTAATTCAACTCCAAACCCGCATAATCCAACCCAACACAATTTTAAATTCCTTCTTTTAAAACCCTAGGGTTCTTGATCCGAGGCGTCATTTTCGGTTGTGTTAATGGCTCTGCCGACGCTCCAGAGACAGAAGAGTTTTTTTTTTTATGTTACCAAACCTAACAATCCTTTCTCTCCTTCAATAAGTTACTCAGTATAGAAACGTAATAAAGAAAAATCAATACAATGGTGGAGAAAAACAAGAAAAAAAAGCAATCAAAATAAACTCAAAAAGAAAACTAGAAACTGGCTAAATAGCCACGTAGCTAAGGCCAAGATTGAAAGAAGAAGAAGAAGAAGAAGAAAATTACCCTTACCGAAGAATATATCTCGTGTTTCAAGGAATGCAAAAACCTTCTTTGCAACGAACCAGTTTTAACATATCCCGATTTCTCAAAACCCTTTACCCTGGAATGTGACGCTAGTAAATATGCAATAGGTTCTATCCTCAGCCAAGATGGACACCCTATCTCATACTATTCAAGAACCTTAAATCCTGCAGAAATCAACTATAGCGTAATCGAGAAAGAATTATTAAGTGTAGCTGACAGTTGCAAATTTTTCCGCTCGTATCTTTTTGGTCATCATTTCACCATCATCACGGACCACCAACCATTACAGTGGTTGTACCACCTAAAAAATCCAAACTCCCGATTAATCAGATGGAGATTACGCCTCGATGAATACGACTATATAGTCTGTACGATGAATGTTTGCGCGAGTATGAAATTAGGTAGGACATATGTGCGGTTGCTGAACGCATTGAGACGAGCAAATATTTAGTTACGTATGTCTTCTAACCGCTCGAGCATGCTAAGACAGCCGAACGATAAATTCAAGCGGAATTAAAAAGAGACGTCGATATGAACAGCTGTCGTAGTGAAGTGCTGTCAACGGCTATAATATCTGTCATTTTAAATCCAGTGGCGTTCTTGCGTTTTTGATGAAAATTCGTTTTTAAGCTTCATTGTTATAACCATGTTTAGTGGTAAATAATACATCTATTGTTATTCTACAAAATTAATTGTCATTTCATGAGTATTTACAAAAGAAATATGGCTTCTAATTTGTCGGATGATGACTGAGACTAGAAAAAAATTTCTCATTTTTTTAATGCACGTCACTGCCGAAGAGAAGCAGTGACCTTCAACAGATTACTTCATACGGTTCTTGTTTATGATGCACACGCAAAGATTCATCGTACAAACTATACTATTAAATACAAAAAAGGCAAACATAATGTAAATGCCGATTGCCTATCACGACCCCCCATACAAGAACTTAACGCCATCGATAATGACGACACAAATTCTATGATTGTAAACCCATCAGATATACAATCAATCCTAGACGCACTACCCGAAGTAGACCCCCAAATTGCAAATGACTTAATAAATGATATAGACAAACAAACTTTCGACAACAATACTATACATACAGCGCTCTCAAACCCCACGTTTACAATGCCCTATTCGAAATCAGCCATCAACATTTATAAAAATCAAATCTTTATAAAAGAAAACGATAATGCTGTCACTAACACCCACATCTTAGAAACACCTTTCCCAGGTTATAAAAGACATAGAATCGTCTTAAAATCAAGAACATCCGATGATGAAATATTCAACTTCATAAAACCATTTTTACGTCCTACCCAAAATACTCAAAATTGTTTCAACTTTGATGACGAAAGCATTAAGCATAAGATAATTAGAATTTTCCAAAGATTCGTAGATTCTAACAACTCCATGAGTTGTATAATTTCAAATAAGGTACTCGAAGATGTCTCCCAAGAAGACAAACAAAACCAAATAATAAAATATATGCACGAAGGAAAAACTGTGCACCGTGGAACTAAAGTCACCACGAACTTAATAATGAGAACATATTATTGGCCCAATATCAATTACCAAGTTGCCAAGTATATAAAGAATTGCCACACGTGTAACACCTGCAAATACGACAGACACCCTCAAAAGATTAAGTTTCAAAATACACCAATTCCCAAAAAACCCTTAGACGTCATTCACATAGATCTCTTCCATTTCTCAAATGAATGTTATCTCACTGTTTTTGACCCATTTTCAAAAATTGGACAAAGCTATCCCTTAAAATCCAAAACAGGAATAGAAGTGCAACAAAATCTCCTAACTTTCATACAACATTATGGAAAACCGTACAAAATAATCTGCGACAAAGGAAAAGAATTTGATAACACCATGATTATCGACTACTGTGACTTACATAAAATATCTCTACATTTCACTAGTACTGATAGTCATACGTCCAACAGCCCTGTCGAACGTTTCCATAGCTCTCTAATAGATAGTATGAGATGCTTAATTTCAGAAAACCCTAATTTGCCCAATCAATACCTGATGAAATTAGCCACTATAGGATACAATGAATCAATACACTCTCTTACTAAACATACCCCTTTTGAAGTTCTTTTCGGACATTTAGACAAACCCTCACCATTCGAGATATCCGACGAAATCATTACTTCAGATTATATACAAGAACATAAAAATCTAACCCAAAACCTTTACGAACAGCTCAAAATCAATCAAACCCTTGATAAGGAACACATAATGTCAAAAGTCAACGAAAAACGTAAAGAACCCGATACCTACAAACCAAACGACACCGTCTATGTCAGAAATTCCCAAGCTACACGCGCAAAGAATTTACCTAAATTCATACCCGCGAAAGTAATCAAAGATGACGGACCCGTTGTCTCGACCAACCGAGGACGATTTACAAAAAATCAAATACGTAACAATACCATTAGACAAACTCAATACACAGACTCTGACGATGAACCTTTGTTTCAGGTAAAACAAAGACTAATTAAAGAGAAAACCAACAAACATGACACCACTCCTGCTATTACTACTCCTGGTCTTAAAAACACACTGCTTAAAAGTTAAGACTATTTCCAACCCCATCTATATAATGACGTATCAACCAACTAGACTCATTAATAATTACCACTCCTTTTCTTACATAATTGACCTAGACTTAATCGAAAACGTTATCCAAGAGACCACCGAAAATATGTTAGGATTCTCACATAAATGTACCAACCACTCGAATGACCACTTACTATATCTCTCAAGACTAACTCACTCAAAATTCGCAAATTTCCAACCTTTAGACCGAAACCGATGAGGACTAATTAACGTTATCGGTAAAATTGATAAATTCCTTTTTGGCACTGCTGATGCAGATGATCTAGAAGACATATGGATAAAATGAACAACACCTTTAAAATTATTAAAAGAAACGAGAGATCAATTATGCACCATTTGAATGCAACACTAAGTCAACTTAATAACTTAGGACTAAATATGTATTGTCAAGGTTTATCCAATCAAATATCACAGAACTTTCTACTCCTGTTAAATCATTTAGAAAATCTGGAAAATGCTCTAGTAAATCCCTATTCGGGAATCATACATCATTTTTTCATGTCTCACTCAGATCTATTACATATTTTGGAAACTTTAACAAAACTTTACGATACTAGAAATCTTCTAAAACTAGAAACCGATGAATACTATAGATTGTTTCATATTCAGACCAAAATCAAAAAGAATCTAATTTATATTCAATTAACTATTCCACTCTTTGACATCAGAGACTTTCAATTAATCCACCTAATCCCTATTCCTTTTAACGATACAATCCTTATACCTCCAAAACCCTACCTTATAACGAGTATTGATCACACGGCTCATTTATGGAAAGACACCACCTGCCAGACGATCAACAAATATCACATATGCGATGGAGAACCTTTGCCCTGGACTTCCAGCTGCCTGCTTGACTTGCTAGAAGGAAAACAGACTACACACTGCACCTTACAAAAGATCACAGTTAATTCAGATCTTTTATTACGGGTATCAAACGATAAGATTATCTGCTTCCCACGAGAAGAAATTTTAATCAGAACTTCGTGCCCAGACCAAGAAATAGTTCGAATAAATACCCTCAGCGAAGTGACGCTCGAACACAATTGTAGTATAATCATTAAAAATACTACCTATTCCAAAGATGATACAAAACTTAGAGGACGTCCATTCTATTTGCCAAAGATTATAGAATACGACCTGTCTCCTCTACCAAATCTTCCACTTGAAGAATTTCCTTCGGACTTAAGTGAACTATCCGATTCACTAAAACATCTACAACCATTAAGCATAGAAGATTTTGGAACAACTGGTCACCATACCTGGATTCTTTATACTCTTGTATTTATAATTATCCTAGCTATTTTAAGTTATCTCTTCTTTAAATATTACAAAACAAAACTATTTAATATAAAGATTGTAAATAAAGGCAAACCGCCCTCTGAATCTATTGAATTCTCAGATTCAAACCTTCCTATAAAGGATATGAATCCATTTTAAGAAGGGAGGAATTATGTAAAGTCATTGTTTACTACTTATTTTTATTTTTATAAACACTTTTAGTAAACATCATAATAACTATTGTTACAAATACAACCATTGTTACAAATATCCGGTTGAAGAATAACAAATGTTATCAGATGACCCCAAGTTCAACTATCAAGCATATAAATACTCACACTAAACTTGTAGTCATCAGAAAGTGTTATAAGTCGTTCTAATAAAGAAGTTAACTGTACAACGTTATTTTCTTCTACCAAGAAAATCCCGGTAATTTATTTTACCAAATCCAAATAAATCTCACCTGATTATATTTAACCATAAAATTTCCAACAATTCTCCATCGATCAACCTACTTCAGCAAACACTCCATCCTACATTATCATGCAAATACCTAGGAGTCAATATTGAAAGCAAATTAAATTTTAAATTGCACACCAGACTTTGCAAACAAAATATCATAACAAAAACCAAACACTTTCGATCGTTAACTTACAAAAATGAAAGAATACATACACAAAGCAATCTGAGAAAAATTACGAAGATTAGACACCCCAGAAACCCCTTGCATAATCCCTCTAACAACTTTCTTTATCAAAAAGCCCATATTGAACCTATTCTCTCCCGATTCAAAAGACTATCACAAAAATTGGCCAATAATTCACATCGAAATTATAAATCCTTTAATACACCAAACCAATCCCAACATCCTACCTAAAAGAATGTTCCCTACACAATCAATCTACGAATCCCTTATATTGCTACGTAGTGACTAATATTATTAATTTAATTTGTTAATACACAAGCATCTACTTAGATATATGTAATTTTTTTTCTTTTTTTTTTGTAAGACTATAAACACAAGTGTTATAATTGTATAAAAATCAATATGATCATAAGATAATGTATTGTACATAGGCTGGAAGACCTCGGTCGTTAGCCAATTGGAATTTCCAATAAAGCGATATACTACTACTATTATACTATTCTCTTATTCTCTGACGGCCGAACAAGTTTAATAATAAACTGACCCGATAGTGCAGAGAACTCACGTTTATCGTATGGTGAGCATGCTTGTTAACACTGTCTACTAGTGATGGGATCACTCGAATTAAAAATAACTGATTATCCAATTATTGAAATAACCTGTATCACTATCACTCGATTATCGCCAACGAGTATTCAAGTGAAAAAAAAAACTAATGTTAAACACTCATTGAACTATAACATTTACTTACTGGCAAGCATAGGGTTTTGTATTTCGTCGTATTGCGTGCGCCATGTAGAGTTATACCCCAGAATGTCAGAATAAAGAGGAAGTCAGGTCTGGACTATCAGAATACTTAACACACAAAATATAAACATTTATTGATAATATAAATTATTAAAACCGAATAATTAACTTAGAAATAACTGAAAGGTGGAATATGCCTTTAGAGATTATAAACAGATTCAAATATAAATAAAATTATTAAGTAAATAAACGGATATTCCAAAATATAAATAAATATATATACTTTGTTAAATAAATTTTTTTAAATTAACATATTTTTCTTTGGTACAATGCATTTAACTCGATACCTATACACATTTTTTTGAATATTAAACAATATATACATATATAACGAGATACCTATATAATTAACGAACACTAAATTGTAAAATGGTATGTAAAAATATAATTTCATCTGGGACGCATGTTTCAATCCGCTAGTTATCCACAATCCAATGCAATAGCAGGTAAACAACTAATTAAATGATAATTCGTATTCGTACATCTACCCTCAACTCGAACCGATTGATGCAGTACTGAATTATATCTAGTATTCAGATGACAATCACTCGAATGATTATCCGGTTATTGAAATCACTTGAATACTTAGTACTCAGTTTTTGAAATTAATCAGTTATGTCTATCACTCCTGTCTACTGTGTACTGGGTTCGATCCTCAGCTCCGAGAATGGCAATGTCAAAGGATAATAGATGTTGCGTGTACATTTTTTTAAATGTGTAACCCTCTTCTGGAAGCTTTAGCTTTAAATTCGAGGGGTTGTCTAATATATGCTTTATGTGGCGTGTTATGTTTATTATAAAGATGCGTGATCAGAACATGATTAGTAGAGTCGTGTCGTATTGCTTTTAATAACCAATACAGACTTAAAGCTTAGATACTTTTTATCAAACTGTACATCTACACTAAGCACATTGCCTTCCCTGATGAATGTAATGGATAAGTGGACCATTATTGATTTAATTTACTCAATATACTTACACTTCCTTGGATGGTAGTGCTGCTTTTGAAACAGTTCCTCCTCGCCTTGGTGGATTAATTCTTTAGCTATTCTTGCGTCTTGAATACATCTATTTTGTTCGAATCTATCTCTCATCAGGACAGCATGATATCTAAACACGTCTCTAAAATATATGCGGAATGAATTATGTAACCTAGCTTAAAATTGTCATAAACATAATATAGGTACCTCCTATCATAATAACTTTCTAATAATCTTATGGACTTTTTGTAGAGGCTTTGAACTTTTCTGGTGTGAGATATCAGTCCTGTAGGCAATTTTACGGACATTTTTTTGAATATAGTTTCCTTAAAATTAGAGAAAAAGACAGTTGTCAAATGAGGACTGGGAACTGTCAAGTAGTGAAATGTCAATGTCGAAGTGTCAATTTATCAACTGTCATGCCATGAAGAATAAGAGAAGGAGCAATCAAAGCGTAAGTACTTTGCATGACTATTTCCAGGTGCGTGCTGGCCCTCCGGGCTAATAACGGGCACTTCCCCTGGCCAGCGTGCCCCTCCGGGGCCTCCGCAGACTCTATCCTAAATAAATTATTTCAAGAAGATATTTTACCTGAAATTCTCTTCCTTCATTTGACCTTAAAAAATTCAAAATTTTCGCCTGCGCCGTATTTTTATTCGAGGGTTCCTCCAGACCTTATATGCCCGGGACCCCTATAGGCTCCCCGCCCACTTAAAAGCGAAAAAAGACGAGGGCACTATTCTAACAGAGAGAAAGGGCCGGCGAAGATTTAGATCTTCAATAGATTTCGTATAGTTCCTATATCATATTCCCACTGCATGATGATTCTCTATGCAGGCTCGATGACATGCAAATATAGGGAACCTGAAATTTGGTGGCATACAAGCATCCTTTACAGTCATACGGAAATATGTAAGTATGTAGAAATATTTAAGATAGTTTCGATGGCCGGTTCAAGGATTTTGAAGAACCAGGCGCGCAAATCAAAACTTTAACAAGGTCGCTAAAAACCAACAGTTAAATGAACTTGGTAACATACTTAATTAGGTACTAGCAAAAAAAGAAAACGAACCTATACTTAATTACCTGAACAACACTTAACCTGAAAAGTTCATATACACAGCTATTTAAAACTTTTAATATCTTCGCGATAAATGAAAACTAAGCTGTGACCAAGCTATAACCAAACATTAGAGAATTAACAAGATAGGACGGCCGGCGGAAAACCTCTTATCTTTTAGCAATGGCGCCATTTACGACATTTAAATTGGAATTCACGCGCAGTTGCCACAATGTGACAATCAGACGGAGAAGGTAACATTAGAAAGAGATGCCAAAAGTGACCGAACTCAGCTGATTGTCAGTACCCAAAGCCCAAAGGTCACTAAAAAAACAGGTTGCTTTGTAATATATGTCACATCTCAAATTCATGCACACAGCTCTGATATATAGGTACGTGCGAAAAGAGTAAACCAACCTTAGCTGATCGAATTACACTATATAACCTTAAGGCTATAGAGAGTTTAAAAAAATATTTAATACAATAAAAATAAATAATTGACACCATCTAATTTGAACTTAAAACATCATCTATATCCATTATCAACTACCAGTCCTCTTATATTTCAAATTAATTCAAAAGAGACTTTATTTAAAGTCAAACGTAACAACAGGATTTTTCTAGAACTTCCATAGACATTCAGCTTAGCGAAGTGACAGTTGAGGAGTTGAGGCACTGCATAAGACGAAACAGGTGAGGTTAAAATAAAAATTTGACAATGCCCGGGCTCATTTTCACCCAAGGCGAACTAAAATGGTAGTAAACAGGTAAAGTTCTAAGTTTGTGTGTGCGTGTGTGTGTAGGTATGTCCCTAGCCATGTTCGGTGGAAATCGAGTACCATTACCTATACCGTTTCCAAGATCTTCAGGTTTCATTATGTATCGGGGGTTTTCTAAATTTTTAATTTAATTCGGTTATTTGCGTTTTTACCTCACACCATCCCTATGACAAATTGCATCCATTCATTTCACCCACAGCATATTTGTTTAAAACTTTGAAATGATGTCACATTTTAAGCTACAAGAGGGCCATGTTGTCACTAGCTTTCTCGTGAAGGCTCCCGCAGCGACCACGCGCAGCGTTGTGTTTCTCCATGGTTCAATTAGTGTGACGTCACATAGTTATGCAACCCCTATATACTAGTGTCATGACACACGGGTTGCCTGCCAAGCTTACTGAAATTTGACTCTTATTGCATATGTTTATAAGGCGACATTTTCGAGGATAGAAACATAGCATAGAATTTTATTTTATTTCTCCCTTGTAAGAAATATTTAAGAGCTTTCAGTTATCATTTATTGCATGGTCAAGGTATCCGTAAATATACACAAGTAGGTATAAAGTATTACAAAAACTGTAACCAAAAACTAAAATAAAGTTTTTATAACTCATACATGGATATATACATTTTACCGTATTTTTTTAATGTGAAATAGGTATTCGAAGTCCTTAAATATTTCTTCCACAGGAGAAGTTCTATGCTATGTTTCGATCCTCGAAAATGTCGCCTTATAAACATATGCATTAAGGCTCAAGTTCCAGTGTGCTTGGCAGGCAACCCGTGTGTCATGACAGTAGTATATGGAGGTTGCCTAACTTGTGACGAGTCCGAACTCATGCTTAACACAGCCTTATTGGCTGTGACCAACATTCCATTAATGAAGGTACGCGGCAAATTTTTAATTGACCATACCGTCTTTAAAGTATAAACTGAAAATCAATAGTCTTCAAAAATTGCGTTATATCTTTAGAGAATTATTAAGAGATAGTAAGAACAATGCAAAATGGTGTATGTTAAAATTTTGAAATATTTTACTGGGAAGACAAACAAGGTTTAGAAACTTAGAAAGTATGTGGGAAGACTGTAAAGGAGCTGTCGTTTGTCAATTATAAATCGTTAAATTTCAAATAGGTATATACATGAAGAAGTCACTTAAGGATTTAGGAACATTGACAATTTTTTATGAAAATATTAACGGCGCACTGAAATATAAAATCTACTCAGTTTTACATTAACGAAATATTATTGTAATATTAACGGGGGTGCGTTCATCCTCTACTTTGACTACTTTATACTGCATCAACCTGTGCGCCAGCGCGTGAATGGTTTTTGTTTTGTACTCTCTTTATTCATCTTGTTGAGTTATCACGTCAGAGAGTTTTCTTTATCTAATTTGTCATAATTTTGACTTTTGTTTGAGTTAAGATTTCACTAGAAGGTGCAGTGCATTTGTTTTTACCAGTTAACGTGTTAATTGTTGTATTTTGCATTATTCCAACAAAGGAACAATAGAAATATGTCCGACAAGAAAGGTAAGACAATTTATTCAAGTTAAAGATGGTGGATAGGTGTAACTTAAAATAGGTATACTTTTATAGAATAACATTCAATGGACGCTTATTTGAGAAGGAAAAGTTAAGTTGCAATTTGAGTAATAAATATCTAAATAAAATGCAGAGGTAGAATTGGGCGAACATACATTAAAATTGCATAATAATATGCAGGATGTTCGAATCAATACTAACAGTTAGGTTATCTCTGTCTGTACCAGGTAACCTAGATGTTCTAACTCATTCTCTCCCATGCCTTTTTCATAGCCTTGTCCTACATTGCAAAGTACTGCAGTACATATTAGGGATTTTAATATTTATTGTATTTAGGAGGGCAAGTTGATCATGAAAATTATGTTACTTGCAGCACCTGGTATAAATCCTACAGAGGAGGACGTGCAGTGCGACCCTGGATGCGGACGTCGAAAAAAACAGTACCTATTTATTTTCATGTGTTAATACAGTGGCTGATGCTTGTTGGTTATACCCGCTCAACGATTTACCTTCACTAGATTTTTTTTGGTTGGGAATTGTGTGCAACTCTGCATTTATTCAGTATCACAATAAAACATAAACACTAATTTAAATTTAAAAACAGATGTTTTACATTTCATAACACCTAGCTGTACTGTAATTACAGAGGTCATGTCTATTTTTGGATTGGATAACTTGAGCTTTCAGAAAAAACAATTTTGATGCCTACTTATCTGAAACTCTTGTTTCCCTAACTATTATGAACCAAAAATTATTTATTTACTATTGGGACTCATTCATGTAACAGTTTTTATTCAATTTTGTCATAAATAGAGGATTTAATTTTATGAATGTATAGAGGCGTACTCGGAAGTTAACCTTGAATGATTATAATAGGTATATGGCAAGTTTAACTTAGTTCCAAATTACTCTTGCAGCAGGAGTAAGTTGGAAATTAAGTTATTGTCAAAACTATAAACTTTAAAAAACGGCGCACTAGTTGTTATACTTCGTTTTTCTTGCAATGTTGATTCAACATTATAACTAATCTTAAAGCGGCATGAGTTAAAAAAAGCTGCTTTTTTGTCTAAGTCATCATCAATCTTCGCCAGTTTTGTTACAATCAGAATGAATTAGAATTTTACAGTCGAAAAAAAAAATGACTAGGTATATACTTTCTAATTTGAATATAAGAAAGGTAATGAAATATCCATTCTGTAGTAGAGTGTTGGTACCATTTCATGTCAACTCATCAAGTAACCAGTAAAACATTTTTGAAGGTGGTCAGCCAGTTCCTATAATTTTTTTAAAACGCCTTGTCCCTATATTCTTTGCATCAGCTGATTATCATTGTTTCGCTGATGTTTTGGAAACCCAATCTGTTTTCTCCCTCAATTCGTTTTTTGTAAGATTTTTTATGCTCTTTGTGCTAAATAAGCAGTTCTAAGAGTATATTTGTATCCAAAAAGGTACATATTACTCTTGTAGGATCAAATTGGAAATTAACTTATTGTCAAAACTCTAAAAACGTCGCACTAGTTGTTATATTTCGTTTTTCTTGCAATGTTGATTCAACTTTTACATTATAACTAATCTCAAAGCAGCAGCAGCAGTTAAAAAAAAAGCTGCCTTTTTGTCTAGGTTATCATCAATCTTCGCCAGTTATGTTACAGTCAGAATGAATTAGAATTTGAATATAAGAAAGTAATGAAATATCCATTCTGTATTAGAGTGCGTAGTTGGTACCGTTTCATGTCAACTCATCAAGTAACCAGTACATTTTTGAAAGTAGTCAGCCAGTACCTATAGTTTTTTTAAAGACGCCTTGTCCCTATATTCTTTGCATCAGCTGATTATCATCGTTTCGTTGATGTTTTGGAAACCCAATCTGTTTTCTTTTCTAATTCGTTTTTTGGAAAAAGAAAAATGCTCAGTGTGTTAAATATGCAGTTCTAAGAATATGTTTGTATCCAAAGAGGTACCTGTTAATTATAACACTTATTTTTAGAACTGGCATAAAAATATTTTCCAAAAGATGCTTCGAGAAAGGAAACAGAATAGGTTTCCGAAACGTCAGCAATGCCTATATTTTATTTTTAAATTTGTATTCTAATTCTAATTTGTGTCATTTGTAAAAAAAAAAAAAAACCTCCAACCGTTCATTTGATGTAAAAGTCAGGCATAGAGGTTACTTCCCAGTAATATACTGGATATCCTGAAAAATGAAGGCCTTCATAATAGACATTTACTGCTACTTCCAACTCATCATCAGGCAGAACTAACTCAAGTGAATAAGGCAGATGGGGCAGTAAAACTTGTTTCAATTCAGTTGTTTTTGCCGTCGAAACCAAGGTTATATGAAGTAATAATGTATTATCCTGGAAGCTATGACCTATTCTGCAGACAACGTGGACTTTTTTTGTGGTGAACAGGATATACCTATTATAGTAATGCTTCGATTGTTTCAATTTTTGTTTTGTTTCTGGTATGCAACCACATATTTCATCAGTGGTTACAATTCAACCAAGCTATAGCTGTGTCATTCCTAAAATAGTCCAAAGACTTTTGAAAGCTTGCATTTGAGTGTAGTTTTAATCAACTGTTAACAGAAAGCTAATTATTACAGTTCTACTAAAAATATTATGTATAGCTGTGCCAACTGCTGATGTTTGAAGGAACCAATTCTTAAGATTATAATGCGACAACGAACATACAAAGTCTCCAGGGACAAATATTCTTTTGTTTCCTTGCACTGGATCCACTATAAATTGCAATTATGGCTCTCCATTGCAAGCGGCCTCTCATTCGATCTTCCCTTTCATTTCCAACTCCGGCATTTTTAAGCGTTTGATTCTAAACATTTGTCAGAGGTATCTCTATTTTTCCAGGTTTTTCATATGACTTGAGTAGGGAACCCAGCTTTCTTAACTGTATAGAAGAATGGAGATAATTACTGCATGGTATGCCGAGGTCTTGGTTGTTAAATACACATTCCCCTTAATGATCGAAAAGCTCGTATACGGTTTCGGATCGTAGAGTCTCAAGTTAGTTCAGTTATTTGCAATGCTTCCAAGGTAGTTTAACTGCCTTACATGCTCTAGCGATAGTGATGACTTTGTGTGAAAGAGATGAGTAGTATTGATGATGAGCTGCAGTTTGTCAACTGAGCTGGCGAGGAAGTCACAATCATGCACATATTGTAGAATGGTGACATAACATGATCATAATCGGGCATAAGCTCCAAGAAGTCTTATGTCAAACCTGTAGCATAAACCCAGGCTTCTTTCTTCAATCTTGTTGTACACAATGATTGACAGAGCAGCTGATTTCTATTTCTATAAGTCAACCATACTGCGATTGGGTCTAAATCTGCTGGAAACACTCGGGTACTAGCTCATTTAATGACGATTTTAAAAAATTGCAGAGAAGATTTCATCATAGCCACTTTACTTTCCAGTTATGATATCACGCAATTTTTATGTTTATAAGGTAAAAAATAAAACATTATTTTAATATAATTTTTATTAAATTATCCTGTCTGCTTATCTAAATATTTATACAAATTTAGGTCACTTGAATGACCTATTAGTGAGAAGGGGTCACTAGAAAGGTCATGCTATCATTTCCTCTAATGTCCTAATCAATCTTCTAAAGGAAAATAAATTTTGTGCACCTTGGCAGTCTACTTTTTATGAAATTTTATAATAAACCTAAATATCTAAAAGTTGAATCATTTCTTTATATCGAAATCGAGGGTCAAGAGAGTTGCATGAATTACTCGTAGAAGCATCTTTAAGATACTTGCACGGGAATGCAGAACAAATGATACATGAGAATAGTTTGCTCTGGAAGGTTCGAGGTCATATATCAGCTGATAATATGATGTTTCTGGAAAATATCACTTCCTAAATATCGCCGCCCTTATCACGTATGGGCGTATCTGAATTTTGCATATTTTACAGGAGAAAGCAAAAACAGAAATGTGTGACATTGAAATGGCCGTATCATTTCTGTTTCACAGTATTCTAAAATGATATCTTAGAGTTGATACCCAGAGAATATGTATTTTATGCTCATTTAATAATAGTTAATGTACCTATCATACTTTTTTTTTTAGAGGACTAAATTTGCAGATACGCCTTTACGTGAAAGTATATTTATTTCGTTACGTAAGATAGGTCTATAATAGAGACGATAAATAACCATTAAAAAATGGTGAAAGTTAGTGTAATTTTTTTATTTAATAGCTTTTTACACAACTAGTGTACTTTACTTTTCAATTCCATTACTGTTCTAACAAAAAAGAATACTGCTATAAGTAAAAATGTAACATTCTGTAATGCTGACTGTAATGTTTGCAAAGAAAAGAATAACGATGAATTAATTCACTGTTGGCCATGACGCAAAGATCTAAAAAATTCTTTACACAGAGTGAAAACAAATCTTCATATTTTCATTCAGGTATTTTTGGGATCATTATTTAAAGCATGAAGTTGCATATTGGATATGCTACTTTCTAAACATTTCAAAGTAATGTAGTCGTATTCTTTATCAAGATGGCTTTTTTAAAAAAATATTATATTTGTACTTTTGGTCACCATTACTTCCATCATATCTGGCTACATCACATTGCCTCGATCAGTTTCTCTAATTGTCAAGATACTAAGTTGCTTTGAAAAAGACTTGAAATCTTTAAAGTCATTATAATTCATTGGTATAACTCTCTCTATAGGACTGTTTCCGTCACACTAATCAAATACTAGGGTGAAGCTGGGCAGGAATACATATGTCCCCTGCAGAAGAAATTGCACTATGAGCAGAATCACCCTCGTTGTGCCCATGTGAAGTTTCGAAATATCATAAAGATATTTCTTCTAATGAGAAAGAATAGAGCAACTCTCGTTACAGATTGCGACCTCTGAAGAACCACGCTTACTTATGGCCTTATTCCAGACAAAGTAGAAATCTTCTTTATTAGCAATATCGTAAATTGTCAAGTTTTTAATAACAATCGGCTTTTATAAAAAATTGGGCTTTCCTTTGAAATAGGCAGATATAAAACTTGCTGCACATCAACTATTCCATATAACATGCTTTTATCTTTTTGGGCTTCCTCTTTACATTTAGATTTAATTTTCCTGACAGCAGTTTTTTCTGCAATATGAGCATTGTCTTCCAAACTGTTTTTCGTCTCCTGTTCGAAAAGTTACACATAGTGAACATTGATCCCCCTTGGGTGACAGGAAAGATAAGTTTTTGAACAGACTTACCTGTTTTACGCCTTTACGTGAGAAACCATGTAGAGACTTTGGCAGATACGCCCTCAATTATTATATCGTTTGTGACGAAACTATAAGATATACAGTTGCGCCACTTCGTGAGATGAAAAGTGCACCCATGGAAAGCCTAGAACCGGCGTAACTTAATTTTGCATTTTTTGTTAGTTACGCCCATACGTGATAAGGGCGACGATATGATCCATATCAAAAGTAAGAATTTGCGTTTAAGTAGGATTTAGCACATAAATAGCAAATTTGAAATGGGTAAGGGGGAATGGACTACTCCTTTTCTTGGGCAGTGTGATCCAATCCCATAATGGAACCAGACAACCTAAACAGTACTATGATGATGTTGCATTTGAAGCCGTTAAGGTGACTACTAGTGTAATTGCAGTAACTGATTCGGATAGCAATGAATATTGATGATTTGACTTTTATTAAGATGTTTAAGAAAAATGTCAGTGGGAAATAGTATATTATTATATAAGAGATTATGATAGCCATTATTCACGAAAATGATGTTTGAGTCCACGAGCCATAGGCGAGTGGGAGTCCACGAGCCATAGGCGAGTGGTGCAAATCTTCTGAGTGAATAATGGTCATAATCACAAATGTAATACTATGTGCATACATTGGAAAACATAAACAAACAATATGGCGATACACTTGGTTGTCACTATCCGCGAGTTAATTGTCAGCTGCAGCAAAAGTTGATCGCAGTCGATTTAAAATATCATTGAATCAATGAAAGAGTGGTTTTTGTATTTGTGATTGACCGGGTGCAGGGAATTATGAATCGATAATTCACTACATTATAGGTACGATTTATCACCAAAAAATTGGTAATAATCGCTATATAATGAAATAGGTGTAGAAAGAATTGCTAAATGCACTCTTACTTTTTTTTACTGTTTTCCAAGTAGAATATAAGTACTTAATGAGTTTTATTTTTGAATATACTTAGTCTGGTTCTCGCCCTTATCAGTGGCGGCTCTAGGGCGGTGCAAATGGTGCAACCGCCGTCATAGGGGGTGCCAAAGATGCAACGATAGATTGTTTGTGCAAAGAATAAAACCCAAGCACCTTAATACCACTTAACCCTACCTACCAAAATAAGAGCAGAATTATAATTTTTTTCGTACGAACTAAAAATCAAACTTTACTAAATTTATTATTAAATAATAGTATCAGTGTTAAAAGAAGACATTTCATATCCTCTTTAGATCATTGGCATACTTATATTAGCAATTATAAGTTAAGGTGGTGCTTAGTCAGATGCTTACTTATTGGGACATCCTAATCATAGGTACTCTTCTGGCGAACAAAATAAGAAGAAACTGATAGAGTGAAATTTGCACTTAACGTAGAAAAAATATTAATGGGTTGAGACCAATATGTATGTATACATTTATAACTCACCTACAGCTCATAAATAAAGATTACATTATTGTTACCGACCAAGTCGACCACGTAATTTCAGCATTTTCAGCAGAAGTTACTCGAGTCAACACAGAGTGAAGTAGACGGAGTGACAAGTATCACTGCTCTTGATGGTGCTTCGAGGTACTGGTATATGCTGTGCAACTGAGCTCTGCCGGTCCGAATTGTAAAACGCGATCTAGATGTCTTCATGTAAACTGTGCGTATATGCCTATACTTATACATACGCATGTCGTTGAGCGAGGTGTTTAAGCTCGAGACGATTGCTATGTGTACATATAGGTATGAACGCACTGTTTACATCAAGACGCCTATGTCGCACTATACAATTCGAACCGGCACAGCTCTGTTGCACACCCTATAGCAGTACTTCGAAGTACCGCCAGGAGCAGTGATACTTTTGCCTCTCCTCAGAGCTGCCTGCTTCTCTCCATGAAACAATGCGTGATGTGAGCGTTGTCTACATCATAGTAGTTTAAATAACCTTTTCAATCAAATATTCTTCCTTTTTTTCTGTTATTGTTTCTCATCCATGCTACTGCTATACTAATCTTTCGGAGATTTGAGTTATTAGTATAAAAATGTATGTTACCTTCAGTCTCTACGTATAGCTTAATTACGAATAAGCACCTAACTAGCACACATTGTTTTATAAGTATCGCATAGATACTAGTTTTGTTTTAAGAACACTTATACAGCTACTATAAGTGCAAAATAGGCACCGTTTGCTAGTTGGACGATAGCGTATTGGGAGGATGGGGACGCCACAATGAGATCTCGCACCACCTGAAAAACTAGCTAGAGCCGCCCCTGGCCCTTATAGTGTTCATGTTGAATCTTGGATCAACCTCTAACGTTGAAATTGATGCAGAAATTATTTCTATGTGCTTATTTTATTTTTTTGTGTTAAAATTAATGTATTTTACTTGGAGGCTGACCGGTACATGAAAAATGTTTACAAAACAAAAAAAAAACAATTTTGTTAAATGTTTTGGTAAAATATCGATTTTCCAAAATCAATTATTCATTCCTTACATTTGAAAGTTAGTTTCTGTGCAACACTGAAGTGGTTATGCCTTCCTTATTGAAAATAATTAACAATTTATTTTCTGTTCCTGAAGTATTCTTTAGAGTTACATAAAAAACTAATGCAGATATATAACTAACCATTTTGTTTAAAATAAAAGGTATACTTAAAATTCATTTAAAAAATGATGTTGATATTTAAAACTTCATTCTCTCCTCAGTTGAAATTTTATATAACTGTTAAGGATTCTTATTAGCCAATAAATTGCAATGTTTTGTCGGCGAATTTTCAACTGAAATATTTAGTAACATGTAACGAACTCTACAAAGTTCCTAGGAATCTACTTCGATTCCAATTTAACCTGGAACTCTCATGCTGATAACCTATATTATAACAAACTTTCATCAGTTTGTTATGCCTTACGTGTCCTAGCTAAGTATGTAGATTACACCACTATAAAAGCAGCATACTTCGAAAATTTCTATTCGGCCCTGAAATACGGTGTTATATATTGGGGACACTCTTCCCACTCTGAACAAATCTTTAAAATTCAAAAGAAAGCTATCCGTATAATATTCAAGATGAATTCAATTGACAGTTGCAGAGGGAATTTTTCGGAAAAATAACCTGCTAACTCTAGCCGAAATTTACCCAGCAAACATTTTTGTTAGAATTAACTCCAATTCGACTTGGAAAATGACAAATTTACTTAATAAAGTAATTATGACGTGAAATTGACTGGAAAAATTGACTTCCAATAGAAATTTACCAATTAGTTTTTATTTAGATTCAATGTATGTAAATAATACCAATTAATCTACCTCATACACAATTTTCTTTGAAAGTAAATTTAACAAAACAGCGAGTGAAAAACTACTAAAAAAATTACCAAAAATGATCTCAAGGATAAATTTCCAATAAGGCCGAAATAGGTAATATAATTAGGTAGTATTTACCCTTTTAGCAACTAAAAATATTTCTAATAGTCGAATATCTTACTGGGTAGATTCTGTTGGAAATCCTACGTAATGTATACCTAAATAGCAACCTATTTGGTCACTTTTATTACACTTCTTTGAAGTAACATTAAGTCGACAATGTCGATAAATTCTGCCTAGCTTATCTGCCTGATTTCAACTATTAAGTCAATTACCGTTAAACTGACCCTAAAGTTACTCTAATAAATTTTAAACCTCTTTGTAGCAGTAACCAGGCAAGTCTACCTCAAAGTGAACTTGGCTATAAAATAGTAATGCGGAAGCTAACCCCTGCCAAAACTATTTGTAAAATTCATATTAATTAGGTTGTTTTAACAATTAGGTAGGTGGCTTAGTTATTATCTAAAAATTATTTCAGTCATTAAAAGAAGCCATTAACGTAGTATAGTTGGAAACTTTGTGGTGCCAATAATATACAAATGAAGTGTGCCAAAAGTAAAAAACCGCTGCCTAAGGAATCACTACTTCCACATCCATATTTCCCATCTAAGTCTCTTTAACGGAAAACATCTTGACTATATAATGTATGTGGAAATAATTCGTAATGGAATTTTAATAAGAGGGTACTGCCAGCCGAGTTTCCAGAACTTTCGGGTGCTGCTGAATACCAAGGCAATTTCATGGAGCTCCACTATGACATTTTTAGTTTACTCACTTGTCAATACAATAATACACTAGTTCAGTTAAAATTTACACATAATAGGTAGAATTTACCAATTGGTAATATATTTAAAAATAAGGTAACATAAATAGGTTATATTTACCTACAAGTAATTATTTGATATAACATCAGAATTAATAATACTTTCAATAGGTAAAGTTAACCAAAATGATGTAAATTTTAGGATAACTTGACCTGTGATAATTTCTACCTATAAAATACGGAGATTTTCGTGGTCATTTTAACTTTGAGGTCTAATTAGCACAAATGGTGTCTTGTGCTAAACTTTTTCAGCGCAGTTAAAGTATGATTACAAATTGAAATTTGTTAAATGAGTGTGTATGGAAACGAACTGATGAAAAGGTAAAAAAATACATAAATATACCTGTAAACTTATATTTAGCAAGTATAGCATACTTTCGACTCAAACTATTACTATATTTTTTTTTATTTGGCAATAGGAATTTCCTTATAGATAAATATATTGGAGGCGCATTATTATTTTACGAAGTACAACTGCTATTATTAACAAAAAAAAATTTGGAGCACTGATTTCAACAAGCGAGAACTGCAAATACTTGCCTTATAAATTGGATTTATTTTAGTCCGACATTTATTTTGTATCATTATTGTGAGTTAGGTATCTCTTCAGTCTTGTAAGTGACTGACAAACAATATATCGACTACTTATAGAAAAAAATACCGCTTGGTGTCAATTTCCAATTTCACATACGTCCGTAAATTCTACCTAAAATTAGTCAATTTGATGTTGAATTGACGTTGAATTTAAGTAAAATTCACATAAACGGGTATTAGTAACCAAATATACTCTGCGACTACAAGTACGATTTGTGTAATTTTGCCTGTTTTAGTTGATATAACTTTATTTCGACGTTGTCTTATTCTCCACTTATGTTGATTCCACGTAGCATCAACGTAAATTTTTACCAAAACATGGTTAATTCTAATTTTACGACTAAATTTATTAAAGATAGTTTAAGTGGTCTTAACGTCAAATAACACCTAGGCGTTTGCTGGGTATATACTTCAGTGTGTTTTATTTTTGAGGAAACATCTAGATAAATTCGAGCACAACCTAATTTGCCATGAGTATTTCACGAGGAGAGCTCATGATTATAATTGTCCTGCGCGTACTTTATCCTTGACTAAAAAGGGACCACACTATGCATTCATTTATCTTTATAACCATCTACCTAGAGATATAAAAACTATTTCATATTTCTCAAAGTTTAGAAGAGAAGTTTTTACGTACATCTGTAGCATTGAACCCTACACCATTGATGAATACTTAAGGTCTTATTGACTTTTTTCAAACTTTTGTAACACAAAATTTGCTTTGAAATAAATTTGTCTATCTATCTATCTATCTAGTACAGCTAGGTCAGTTATTTCTAACAGCTAAATTATTGACATGGTATGATCGTCCTAATTTGGTAAATAAAACAATTTCATTAATTCTTGTCAGGATGAATAATGCAGAGTTGTATCAATTACTGTAGCTGAAGATGTAAAAATATTCTCAGTGGTCCAACATTAGACATTTTGTGGTCAATTATTCACTGCATGATGAAGTCCAAAAAATATGTAACAAAGTGTGTAAAATGAACTTGTATGCCAATATTTGTATATACTTGCACAGTACGGCATGTTTACATATTTTTTGCTGTGTGTGGGCGTAGGGTGGTATACCTACTGGATTCACCCGGTGTTTGCTACAATGTTGGCTATACTGCTGCAGCACATCTACGTCGCTAATACTATCATAAAAAAATCTTTACCTATCAAATGCCATAGATATTCAGTTCATTTCATTGCACCTCTAACATTTGATAGGTAGAGAGTCTTTTGCAACAGGTCAAAGGGATTTTTGTATTTATAATGTTTGAACTATTTATTATTAATATGTGACTAATATAGATTAAGTAATCCTCCACTAGAATATAGTTGATACAAATATTCATGATGTTTTCTATGTTTTTGTAAAAAGTTGAGTGACATATTGCCTACAAATAAGGTTCATCCTAAAGAGGATTGCAACTTTTAATGCAACGCTGACTATCATTTTCAAAACCGTAATATTACACTGGAACTCAGTTTCGCTCACCAAATTTGCATCATTTGGAATTTATAAAAACTGTTCCTTGAATTTGATAACTAATATGGTAATAGTTTTATTGATAACTGGCCGTCATAAACAACTGCTTTTTCTTAATTTGTCTTGTGCAGAACCCCAATGCAAAACGAAATTTATTTCTTTAATTTTAATTTTTAGGTTTTTCATGTCAGCTGCATTTTTTTAAACCACTTTAGTTGTCCCCGTAATTAGAAAGAGTTATTTTTGTGTATTGGTAATTAGTTATTGGAATTGGTCATTTTGTTATCTTGGAGATCGATACACTCTCTCCCAACAATCGAGTTTACACAGAAACGGCTCTCATCCGTGAACAAAACTTGACCCCACTCATCATCATTCCAATTTTGGTTTTCTCGAGCAAAGGCAAAAGCTACTTATTGAGTTTTTTTTAATCTTCTAACTGTATCACTTATTTTGGTTCCACGAACTTCTTCCGGTTCGTTTCTTGTTTGAACTGCCATATTACACTATTTCAAAGTGGTTGCAACCTTATCAATCGTTCATCTACAGTCATGGTTGAGCATTTTCTGCTTTACTTCGACATCTGACATACACCCCAGTTTGCCTCCAATGTGCAACATAATGATTCTTCGATTTGGATTTACCCAACTTATTGGCCGATTTCTGGTCTCCAGAAAGTCGTAGGACAATTTTTTTAATAAATTCATTAAAAAACGTCAGTAATTGATTCCCATATAAGTCATTTCTGTAAAATTGAAATTCACAAAATTATTTAAAACAAAAACCTAACCTAAAAAAAATAATTATTTTAAAGCCATTTATTTACCTTTAAAATTAATAAGGCTGTTACAATACTTTCACAGCAAGACAGTACAACTCTATAAAGAAAATAAACCCAAGATCTTTATTGTAGAACCCTCTAAGAAGCAACTCTATCCAATTTTCGAGAATCTTTTTTCGAAAAATTGATACATCTCGAAAAATAAAAGATATTTTTAAATTTTTCAAAAACGTGCTTTTTCAGCTTCCCGTGATCTATACTTAGAGTTGATAGTAAGTATTTTAAAGTAAATTTGAAAAAGATACAGTGAAAACAAGATTTTTGATGGTTTCTTCGTCGTATCTCGAAAAGTGTTATCGCAACTGATGCTTAAGAAAATAGCAATCGAAACACTTTTTAGCACCTACAACTTTCTCATTCAACTTTTCTCGATTGGAGTCGTAGGTTTTTTTTTTTACGAAAAACTTTTTTTTTTTCAACTTTTCAAATTTTTTAGGTTAAGTTCGCTGCTTCAGATGGCGTCCATCGAATCACAAATCTGTCTTAGATTTTTTTTTTTCTTCACAACCATATTTTTTGTTTCCGGGTAATAATTTTGGTATACACTTCTACCTATTGATTGGGTTATGTCTAGACCTTCAAATTTGTTAAGGAAAGAAAAAAATATGTAGATAAAATGCCAATTTTTCTACATTCCTTTAAATTTGCCGGTGTGTGTATATTTATTTTCAGTTTTCTTCCTAGTTGTTGTAATATATTAGTTTAACATAACCTGGCACAAAGTGTGGGAGATATTTTATTCAATTTTCATATAATTAGCATGTTGCAATATTTAGTCCTACGTAATCTTGCTAGTGCCAATATCTTTCGTTATACACATCTATTCTCAAGTGTGTTGATAAGTAAAAATACATTGGATGTATGCCTAAGAGCTACGGTGGCCTAAATATAAATCCTTTTCAATCAGATAACAAGTATTTCTGACTACCCTATTATAATAAGATGTGCATTATACATATTTCTTTTGTTTTCATCTTATGTGAGATAATACTTTCCACTATCGAAGCTGTAAAAGTGGTTCTGTTGTCGACTGCAATAAAACTAGTCGAGTCGCTTGAGCATGAGGATGTATAAAAATAAAATAAATAAATAAACATTTATTGTCCAAGTTTAAGTGGTGAGAACTCGATCGGCGCAGTTAAGCAACGCCGGGAGAGTCGTTACTTGGATGGGTGACCGTATCTCATTTCACCGTCCTGGTTAAGTGGTGGAATAGCTTTAGCTAAACTTCGCCAGGACGATAAAATAAATAAGACGTTAAAAAAAAAAAAAAGAAAATATTGGTAATAATTACAAAGAAAAAGTACAAAGACTTGTACCAGTAGCTGCCGAACATCAAAATATACCATAACATTTAAGACATAAGTACTTACATAAATATACGAAAAGGTGACTGACAAAACAGACTAAAACGAAGTGGCAGACATAACTAAAATTTTAAACTAGTTTTCGTGAATTCGCCTATGTTGTAGATACACAAGCTGAGTAGCAGATCTTTTACTTCCTTGTTGAAGTGCTTTAAGTAAGATATGTTTTTAATATTGTTTGGAAGCTTATTAAATGTTTTGCAAGGTCAAATTCCATACATGGGGGCAGCAGCATATTTGTCCACAACAATTTGAAGTTCAAAGAATTGGGATACCTGAAACAAAGAAGTATAGAATCAGTGATAGAATGCAGTGCTTTAGAAATTCAAAATCTTAAAATTATTATCTTAAACATCTATCGTCCTCCAATTCCCTCTAACATGGAAGAATTTACTAATACGCTTGAAGACATGCTATCTTATGTAATAACAAAACATCAAAATCATACAATAGCTCTTTGTGGAGACTTTAACTTAGATTTGAAAACCCCATTTGAAAAAGATGTAAAATCCTTCATTGACTTAACTACATCATTTAACTTAATGCCGACTACGGATGAAGCAACAAGAATATCGGGAAAAACGATCGACAACATATTAGTAAATATTCCAGAATATGAAATAATGATTGACAAAAATGGATTTAGTGATCACTTTGGAATACAAATTATTATGCCTTCAAACTATATACAAAGAAATAAAAAAGCAAAATCAATGCGAAGAATTATTTCTGATGACAAAAAACATATATTTAAAGAGCAAATTGAAACAGTCAATTGGCACCAAGTAATGATCGAGGACGACCCAAATACTAGCACAGAAATGTTTTTATACGCAGTAAAAGGTACTCTGGAAGATATTTATCCCAAAAAAATGTATAATTGCCATATTCAAGAAAATAAAATATGGGTAAATGAAGAAATAAGAACAAAGAGCAAAATAAAAAGGCAACTTTATGACGAAATGCTAAAAGGGAATGTAACAAAAGAAGTCTATAAACAATATTCTACAGATTTTAAAAAGTTAATAAATGAGACAAAAAAAACATCGAACTCAAATTATATTATAAATTCTAATAATAAAGTCAAAGCAACTTGGGATCTTGTGAAACAAATTACTGGAAAGGAGACATATACAAAATTTGAAATTGAAAATCTAGAATGCGAAAAGATCAAGACCAAAAAAGAAATTTTAGATGATATAAATAATTATTTCATAAACATATGTGACAATATCAATATCAACGCTCAAAAATCTTTTGATCATGTTTATCAGAATGACTGTACTATGTTTTTATATGAAACAACACCCACAGAAATATTTAATATAATACACACGCTTAAAGACACAACTGCTGTTGGAGCTGATGAAATACCAACAAAACTCATTAAATACTGCGCTGAAGAACTTTCACAACCACTTTCACATATAATTAACTTGTGCTTTCAAAAGGGAATATTCCCTGATGAATTAAAGAAAACTGTAATTAAACCAATGTATAAAAAAGGTAGCAAGAAAGAAATCTGTAATTATAGACCCATAGCCCTTATATCAATTGTGGCAAAAATTTTTGAAAAAGCCTTATTAAACAGAATAATCGATTTTACAGAATCAAACAAAATTATAACAAATATGCAGAGTGCATACATTAAAGGTAGATCAACTATTAGAGCAGTATATATTGCCATATGTGAAATATTGGACGCAGTGAGCTCAAAAGAGAAAGTTGTTTCGTTATTTATGGACCTGTCAAAGGCTTTTGACACTGTTGATCATACAATATTATTAGAAAAACTTGAAATAATGGGTTTCAGAGGAAATGTTCAAGAGATCCTGAAATCCTATCTCAAAAACAGAAAGCAATGTGTTATGGCAATAGACGCAGGAAAGGAGGTTTATTCAGAATGGAAGACGACAGAGAAGGGGGTACCACAAGGCTCAACTTTAGGTCCAATTTTATTCCTGTTATATACAAATGACTTACCCGGCATCGTAAATCACTTATTAAATTTATTTGCAGATGACAATTCACTTATAATAAGGGCAAAATCTGAAGAAGAATTAAAAAGAGAAATTACTACTACAATCGAAAAAACAGAAAATTGGTATACATGGAACAACCTAAAAAACAACATTGAAAAAACTCACCTTGTGAAATTTAGTTTGAGGAAAGAAGATCCATTTACAATAACTCACAACAATCGTATTCTTACAACTTGTAATCATACAAAATTCCTTGGCATTGTAATAGATTCTCAGCTGAATTGGAAAGAACACGTCCAATATCTCGCTAAAAAAATATGCTCTTTTACATATGCGCTGCGCATTTTGTCCAATTCTGTTAATGAAGAAGCAGCATTGACCGCATATTATTCTTATGTATATTCCAGAATCCAATATGGAATAATTTTCTGGGGCAACTCTGTGGATTCTCCCAGAATTTTCAGGCTGCAAAAATCCTGCATTAGAAGTATCTTCCACCTAAAAAGAAGAGAAACGTGCAAACAAACATTTAAAGAAAAAAACATACTTACCTTGCCAACTTTATATATATACCACTGTGCTTGCTTTGTAAAAGAAAATTATGAGGAATTTTTTAGTAGATATGAAACAAATCATACTTTCAATACGAGAGGAAGTGTAACATTAGTGCTTCGTCAGCCACAAACTGCTTTCACCCAAGTGCAGCGAAATGCAGTAACACAGCTAATAAAAATTTACAACAAGATACCAGATCAATTCAAAAACTTATTAACAAAAAAATTCAAAGCAGAATTAAAAAAATATTTAAGTCATCATCCTTTTTATTCCGTTTCGGAATATTTTAACCTGGATATGTCTGTGTAAATTATCTGTGTAAATATCAGAACTCATCAGTAAAATTGAAAGTACAGAACATTTACATGAAAAAATTCATTTACTGCTTTTCCCACCATTTTAATTTGTCAATGTGAAAAAAATAATTACTGTATATATATATATAAGTGTACTATTTTATATAATTTTGTATCTAATTGTAATGTTTGTTTTTTACTTACTAAACATTTTTTTTTACTTGTTCTACACCGTTTCATGGTATAATTGAATAAAGGTTATTATTATTATTATTATTATTATTAAAGAGATTTAATCCCAATATCACATGGGATCTCTTTGTAAGACTAAGGCGGTGTGTTGGAACTGTGAGATCATTGTGTTATTGATATTTAGAGTTTTTATTTTTTATAACGATGTTTCTTAGAGCACTTTTCTTATATTTTTTAAGTGATTGAATCTGATTCTGTGTCGTCTTTGCTGTAGAAAGGCGTAAAATCGATTCTCGACCCTTAAATTGTAGCGACATTATGCATACTGTTTGGTGTGTGGAAGATGTAAACAAACAATAGAAGGTAGAAACAATATAATGATAAAATGGATAGAAATACTTACATCAATACGAAAACGTTAGTTACTTAAATTATTGAATAATATACTCTTAATTCATAAGAAATCGAAGATTATTATTATTTCGGTATACTGACTGATCATTAGCATCTCATGTTTGATGAGTATTTGATACGTTGTTCGTATGTTGCATACCCGAGGTTCCATAATACCGCCGCTATGTGAACACAAGTATCAAGAGCTCTCTTACCTGATTTGCCAGTCCAGTAACAGTCTTCAAGAGAATCGCCTTGGTCTTCTTCATCGTTACACTCTTCCTCATTATCAACCTTGTATTTAATCCATAATTAGTGCCTTTTCGTGTTTTGTAAATGGAACATAATCGATGTCTTCTGGTACCTACTTCATCCCTAAGCGTTTCCAGCTGTAAATCTTCATCCCTCTGTAGAGTATCTCGTATGTAAGATGATGCTAATTTTACCTGGTATATTTTAACTGTTAGGCCCTTCACCTATTCAACTGAGAGGTGTTGGTGATTATTTTTAGGTTGATCCATCGACTATCTCTTCTGCGGAGGTTTTTATTTTCAACAAGAGCTTGTAGTGAGTTTGGTTCTTAGATTTATTAAGCATTGCTTAAGCTAGCTGAGCATATGCTAGTTCTATTAATAGTGCATCATAATTATAGCAAGACTTATTTTATGAAAATTGTCAAGTTTAGGCACATATGGTATGGTTATTAAATAATGAATTTTTAGATGCTAAGCAATTTCATATATGTATATATTAGGTATATAATACCCCATTCACGAACAGTGTATCAGATACCTATATTAAATAACTACTACATGCTTATCTTATTATTGTTTGTTTATATCTTACACCAAGCGGTACTTATAATGTCCTTAGGATTGAAGGAAAAGAATCTACTTTTAATGCCTTCTACAGCAAAAACGGTACATAGAATCGTAACGAGTTTTGATCGGCATGATATTGTTGTGTTTCCGCCCCTGGGAAACACCCTGTATGAATCCGTGGGTTTCAAATAATTTTAACAAGGGGTAACCACTAACACTTTATTTAATAATTTACTGATTACACAATACTTCTAAACTAACTTTTACAATGTTTATATTTACACTTCGGATTTATAACCTCACTTTTCGCTACGAAACTTCAATTTAATAAAACTTCCCTCTTCACCGTTGATTTCGCCTTATGTATCCTAATTTCCAATTCCAGAACAATATAACTCTAGAGCCATCTACAGGCTTCCAGAAGAGATGGCATGTATTACTGGTTGCCTAACCATTGATACTTAATTTCAGCTCCTAGTGTCATGGGCGTATCACTCGCCAGGCCTCAGGGGGGTGTAATGCATAACAATGCCCCCTCCTTAAGCCTGAACGTCCCGGTCAGGCAATTCAGAGTCATCAATGTATTTCGCCAATCTATCCAAATGCACGATCTTCATCTTGGACGTTTTGCTTCGTTGAATCCGATAGAAGACATCATTAATTCGGGTAATAATAGTGTACGGTCCATCCCAAGGTGGTTGAAATTTCAGTGACTTTTCCTTCCTTCGCTGTGGGTTGTACGGCCAAACCAGCTCTCCCACCTTGAACCCTTCTGAACTACTCTTCCGGTCATATTGAGCCTTTATTCGGCCACTGGCTGGTGATGGCTCCGCTATATCGTTAGCCAACCTCTTAAAAGGAGCTCTGGCGTTGAACTGCTTCATTTCATCCTTACTTCCAGTGTGTGGTCCCTTACTGGCTGCACAAATCTTGCATTTGCGACACCAAGCCTCCACTTCCTGACGACTTTTTATCCAATAAAATTGTTCGCGTATTTTCTTCAGGGTCTTGTTAACACCGAAGTGTCCGTCAGATGTTCCATTATGAACTTTCTGAAGCACCTTCGCTACTCGACATCTGGGAATCACTAGACGCATAACCACCTACTTTTCATCCGGGCTTTCCCATGCTCTTCGCAACAGCCCGTTCATGACTTTCAGTGAGTCCCACTGCGCCCATAGTGCCTTCAGTCCCACTCTTTTGTCTGAAACATCCTTCCATTTTGGATGAGTTCCCCTTTCTTTGGCCCACCATATCGTAAGTCTAGGGCAGCTTCTAAAACTTTAAAATCTGTTGTTGCTGTACTGGGATTGTCTGAAGTATTTTCAAAGCTTGGCCCCTTAATGCCACGATTAACGCCATAACCTTCTCTTTGTTACTCCCAACTATTTGCATACGCAGCTGTCCAGAAAAATCTCGAAACAGAACGAAAAAGTCTTACCTAGAGTCTTTGTCACTATCCAGTTGAAAGATTTTAACAATCCCCACTAATGTCCAAATAGAAAAGTTCTAGGAATTTCCCGAAAATTCACTTAACTACACAAAAAAGTCTTGTTTAGTCTTTATCACTTTTCAGTTCTAAGGATTTAATTACTACCACTAATGTCCTAATAAAATGTTCTTCTACAATGTCTTAAAAATGCACTTAACACTATTTTTCTGTTCGAAAATAACCCTCGAACAACGTCCAGTAAATCAGTCCACTGTGTTAGCACTGAGAATACACTGTCCGAACCTTCTCGAACACTTCCTAAAATCCTCTTGTTAAAATTCCGCTTCTATTGTTACGTGTTTCCGCCCCTAGGAAACACCCTCTATGAATCCGTAGGTTTCAAATAATTTTAATAAGGGATCACCACTAACACTTTATTTAATAATTTAGTGACTACACAATACTTCTAAACTAACTTTTACAATGTTTATATTTAGACTTCGGATTTATAACCTCACTTTTCGCTGATGGCATGTATTACTGGTTGCCTGACCATTGATACTTAATTTCAGCTCTTAGTATCATGGGCGTATCACTTGCCAGGCCTCAGGGGGGGGTGTAATGCGTAACAATATGAAGTAGCAAATTGCAGACAATTTGACAGAAAGCTAGTTTACCTAAGAAATGTGGGGTATGTTGGTTAAGAGTCGCCAAGTTAACCGATCCGTATTGAAGAAATCTATGTGTTACTCCAAAATGATTATTGATTGATGATCAATTTAAACAAGTATGTTAAAGTTACAACCACCCACATGTATTGATGGCCTTAGAAATGTTTTTCAATTTTTGTTATCATTATTATGAGTTCTTGCACTCTCCTGTTTAAACAGGAATTTTTTCTGATCTGTTGGTGCCGTTATACTAAGAACCCTCGAGGCAACATTGGTGATGTCTCCTGCAACCGCACAAAGTCCAGATCTGAAGAGATCAAGTGGCAGAATAGCCTATGCCAAGCTTTGCCCATGGAATGTAATTTTTTTTATTATTTTAGATTCTTATTTTACATTAAGGGGACCTAAAAAGGGCACTTCTTTTTAGCTTTAAATATTAAATTTGTCACTAACATTTTTTAATGTGTTAATTTTTAAGAAAACATCATGTATATTTTCTTAAGAGTGGCTCAGAATATTTTCCAAACAACATAAATTCTGTATAACGATATTGAAATAATTCTTTTTAAGGTAAATTTAATGTGCAAGTGGTTTTTAATCCTCATCTCAAACGAGTTACTTTCTAAAATACGAGCTGCTTGAACCAAAATATCATGTTTCCATTCTTCTATTGATACACAAACTGGTTAGTTGTGTATTTTATAATATTATCAAACTCAAGACCAATATAATCATTAACTATTTCCAACTTTGGATCTAAAAAATGAATGTAATAATACTGATGTTTATATTCTGAATCACTCGAAATTGCATGCGTAGTGTATAAATATAATAGAGCATGTAGAGATTTATTTTCACTTTTATTCAACATGTAAATATATAGGGAAGCAAAAATTTTAAAATGCCTGGAATAATAATAATTGATTCATATATTTAAAGTGTGTTTATATTTTAAATTTTCAACATTTGGAATAAATTTTAGTTTTACAGACATCCAATGAGAATAACATGTGTCTCTGCCTAACTCTGCGAGAATTAGGCGCCAAAAAATACATTAGTTTAGAAAAGATACAGATTCAGCTAAACAACACCACGAAACCATGTTTTCATTAAATTGTAATATAACCAATTTGTGATATAGTTCTCTATTCACGACTCTCTTAGAAGGGAATGGATACGCTTTTGGCATCTTAGCTAATGCTAACAATTGAAGCATATTTTTTAAACAGATTTGTAAGCTTATTCAAGCAAATATTTAAATTGGCACAGTCATAGTTCTTAAAAATAATATATCACTTTAGGAGTTTTGAGGGAAAAAGCCTTTGAGGAAAGTTTCACGCTGAGTTTAGTCAGTACAGAAACTTAACCTCACTTTCTTTCATTTTTTTATATTTGTACCCTCCATGTAGTTATCTATCTATGGTTCCTGTTTTTAAAAAAATACAGATTACATAAGTTTTTATATTAAATAATTATTTATTAATAATCATAAATTTCTTCTGTGCCATGACATAACCTCAATTATAGTGACATTTAGCATCTTGCTTGACACCGTTGCATTCCCTAACCATACCCAATTAAGCGTTCTTGTGACAGCTAATCATTTTTTCCGATTTTATTCATTCCTTGTCGATTATTATCCGTTAATTGACGAAAATCAGAAAATACTGAGGCATAACAATTTTTCAATCTCAGATATGAGAGATATGTTTCTTATTCTAATGTTAGAGTGTCAAAATTAGAATAGTTTAGTACAATTCTGTTTAATGTCACTTTGTTGTGATTTTGGTAGGTATAATCTTTGCCTATTTTCAATCGTAAAGAACTTTTTTTTCTAAACTGAAAGTGTCGTCACTTTTAAGAAGACTAAGTAAGAAATGAGACTGTGTTCATCGAATTTAATAAGCCTACAATACTGTTTTAAAACTTATGACATTATAGGGCGAAAAGGGATTTTCCTTCGCCCTTCGAAGAAGATGTGAAACAGAGTTTTTATTCAGATTGGTAATATTTCAATAAAAGTATGGTTCGATGGTGTTGTCCAACTATACCGGTCACATGCATAACTTGTGACCACACCTCCATCTGCTCCACAAAAATTAATATTTTTATTACTTTTAAAGATGCAGGTTCCAAGAAAATTTTTGTTTACTAACATATTTACAAATGTGTCAACATGTTTTAAAATCAGTAATATCCACAAATTCCCTTAATTTGAAAAACATAAATTAATTGCTTATTTTAATAATTGAAATTAATATAAGCTTGATTTTAGACCAAATTAGCATGAGGTAAAGTTTGAACAGATTTTAAAAATGATGAGATATCTCTGTTAAAACTTTACATACATTATATTAGTTATTTTTATTTTTAGCATGCTATTTATTTTTATTTTCAATAAAGAAAATATATTTCGCTACTTTTGCAAAATATGCCCATTTAAGAAATATGTTTTCCTTCATTATATTTATTTTGCATGTTTTTAGACATAAAAGATTTATTTTGCAAGTGAAATATAATTCACATCAATATATCAGAAAATTAAATGAGATTCAACTTTATTATGTGTAATTTGAGGTTGAATATATATATTTTGTTTCATTATATGCATAAATAAATCTTTGAATTGCATGCCATAAAAATAAAATAAAGCAGCCCAATTTATTTACTATGAATATAAATGATGAAATATTCGAAATGTATAAATATAGGGTATTTTGTAAAATATTTTTTCTAAAAATCTTAAAATTAATGCAAAAATAAATGTGCTGTACAAAATATTTTATTTTTGCATAAATTTTTTAAATAGGTGAATGTTTTCTGGATATATGTGTTTATATTCACAATCAATGTCAGTTTCAACTATCTTTTTCACTTGAAATACTCATAACTGATATTACGTTTTCACAGTTTAATGAATCATTTGATCAAAATTTATTCTTTCAATAATCTTTTTTAATATCACACATAAATTATTGATCATTTAACTTTTTTTGAGTTTGGTTTGCGTATATTCTTTATAAAATTTGTAAAAATTGTAAATAAATTTATATATATTTTTTATTGAAATTACAGCCATTGGTGGTGCTGGTCCCCCACCATCAAGCGGGCCATCTTTTACCCCACAACCTCCCCCACAGGCTAATCCACCCATGCCCACCACTCAGCCTTACGGCGGTAAGTCGGCGTTAGATCTAAACAGCAACTGTCAAATTCAAATATATACACACACCGGCAAATTTAAAAGAACGGAGATAAATAGACATTTTTTTCTACATAATTTTGTTTTCTCCTAACAAACT
Organism: Stenurella melanura; assembly: GCA_963583905.1. Taxonomy (NCBI): domain Eukaryota; kingdom Metazoa; phylum Arthropoda; class Insecta; order Coleoptera; family Cerambycidae; genus Stenurella; species Stenurella melanura. Next base: position 40,672,544 of record OY757310.1, on the reverse strand, counting down.
TGAAGGTCTAGACAGCCATGAATTTCTTACTTCAATTTTTGTTTATTTTGTTACTCGACGTTAACGTATAAAGATCCGTTAGTTGTTGAATTACATTTGAAACGCGTATTTTCTCTACATTAAAGTTCTTGTATTTGGTTTGGTTAATTAATATTTGAAAATTACTTATACAGTGTTTTTTTAATAGTACCAAAATTTAAGTGCAAGTTGCCTTAGTTGACCTATCTACGCCCAAGACCCTTTGAAGTGGTTTATTGCGATAGAGAAAGCTGAGCAATAATTATTTAGTGTCAAGTGAGCGACACGTGAGTGCAAGTGGGGTAAGATTCCTACCGAATAAAGAGCTGCCAACATATGCACACAGACGAAGAGATAAGTTCTATTTATTGGTTTATTAATTGTTGTCACACGGTCCTTATATTAGGCTTATTTACGAATACAAAAATATCTCTCCAGTCAAAGGAGTTCGGGTCTGCTGGATTTACAGATATACAGAGCATCCCAAATGTTCTCCTAGATCTCTTTTTGATTTTTTGCAGATTTTACTTTTTATTTTGCTTTACCTTGGCGGATCGGTATACAGGGTGTCTAAAATGTTCTCTCGGGGCTCTTCCTTGCACTTCCACTGTAAATTGAGCTGTTGATAAATAAAAGCGAGCAGGAGCTGCATGCTGCTAGGTTCAGAAATAGAAGACTATGAAGAAGCATGAATAAGGAGATGATGATAGATGGAACCTTAAAAGAAGCAAATCACAAACGCCCACACTTCCCATCCAGTGATGATAGATGAAAACTTAAAAGAAGCATCATATATTCGTACCCGTATAAAAATATCCAGATTGGATGTCTGGAAGCCGCAGCAGTGCCTACCTTACACTAGCAAATCAATCAAAGTTCTTGTATTTTCATAAGTAACTGTTTAAATTTGTTTTGTTTTTGTTATCTTCACCTTGATTGTAAAGCAGACCATAGTGGGTGATTTAGAATTGACTGATATTACTAGGGCTCCACCAATGATCTAAAATGGTCAATAATAATAATTTATTAATTCTGTAGATTGCGGTTACACAGTGATGTTGTGGATGTTTGGTAAACCAAAATCGACAATCTTGTAATCTTGCACGTTGAGAGCAAACTCCCAAATAGGAATCAAACAGCAGTTCAAACAGGAAACGAACTGGAAGAAGTTATTGGGACCATAATAAGTGAGCATACAATTAGAAGGCTCAAGAAGTTGCTTCGAAGCCGTATAGAGTAAAAAAGAACCCAAAACTCCAGAGACGTCATTGAGTATTGCTACTGGCCATTGCTTGAATATATCAAAATTGAAATGATGATCAGTGGGCTCAAGTTTTATTCATGAATGAGGGCCGTTTCTACGTAAATTCGATTGATGGTAGGGAAAAAGTGTATCAACGTCCAGGAGAACAAAATAAACGGTTCAATTTTACTCCTACTATCTCTGTCGGTCACAGGTGTCAGGAAGACGAGAAAAGTTTCGGTACAATAACAACGAGAACAGAGCTTGCAGAGTGATAGATTAGATAACCAGAAAACGCAAAATTTCGATCTCCAAATCATAGTGGCTCATGTGTATAAATGATTCGTGAATTCGGAATCTTTTTGAATGAATTTTCCCATATAGCTTTATATGCGTTAGCCGATGAGCTCTCTGGATCTGAATGTCCTAGATATTCAGAAATATGCTTTTCTTAAATCACAAAATTTTTTAAAATCCCTGTCCACCATCAGCCATAACTTTAACTATGTAGTTGTCAATCAAATTTTGTCTAGCCATTACAGTTTTTAAACTGTTTTCTGCGTTGCTCCAAACCGCAGACCTCTGCTTTTTCACAAGATATTGAGGCTATATAAATCTTCCAATAGTATAGCCATTTTCGAAGCCTCTTTAGAATAATTAGCCGGCACAGACTTTCTTCCAGCATTACTTCTGATAAAATGGCTCACATTCATTTCTTTGCCTGAAGCACCAGACTGTACTTGATAAATAGTCAAGTTTTCAGCTGAGAAAACGTTTAGCTTAACAACCTGTTTAAGAAAAATTATTTTCCTGCGGCTTCTTGTAAGCAGGCTCCTAGCGCTCTGGGAATCAACGGTCAAAGAAATTATCTTTTTAATTTTTTCAGAGAGTTGCTTCCGTTGTTTTTCCGGAAGAACGCTTGTCAATTTTTGTACAATTTCCCTCATTCGTGTTTTAGAAGTGGAATTTCTGATACATATACAGGAGTGCACCTTTGCTCTTCCCACATCTTGAAAACAAATTCGGCAAATGGTCATTGCATTTCAGTTTGATGTGTCCTTTTCATTCTTTTGTATCTCAGTAATAATTGAATGCTGAGATACATACATACTGTTGTTGTCTGTGATTCTTATCAAAAGATTCTGTGTTTGCTAACAACTGTCCCTTATGTCTACCAATTAAGCAGATGTAACAAATATCTTCATAGTTTGGCATATCTTTAAATAATGTCTTCTGTTAATTTTTCGCTCATGTTCTTGAAGAATTTGATGACAAGTTAACAATCCTTGTATCTATTTTCAATACATGCATGCACACACACACTCATTATTTACAATACAACTATAGCCTCCCTTAATGTATACAATGCTATATGGGAAAATTAAAAAATTCCAAATTCACGAATCATTCATACAGATGAATGGGGATTTGGGGACCAAAAGTTTGTGTTTTCTGGTAATTTAATCAATCAGTATGCACACTCCATTTTCGTCGTTATCGTACCGAAACTTCTTCCGTCTTTTTGACAACTGTGTGGTGGAGGCTCAATTATGGTGTGAGGTTGCGTATGTAATAATAATAATAATAAACATTTATTGTCCAAAAGAATACAGATAGTATTATAAGACTAGTCAACTATTAGTATAATAATTACAAACAAAAAGTACAAAGACTTGTACCAGTAGCTGCCGAACATCAAAATATACCATAACATTTAAGACATAAGTACTTACATAAATATACGAAAAGGTGACTGACAAAACAGACTAAAACGAAGTGGCAGACATAACTAAAATTTTAGACTAGATTTTGTGAATTCACCTATGTTGTAGACACATAAGCTGAGTAGCAGATCTTTTACTTCCTTGTTGAAGTGCTTTAAGTAAGATATGTTTTTAATATTGTTTGGAAGCTTATTAAAGAGATTTAATCCCAATATCACATGGGATCTATTTGTAAGACTAAGGCGGTGTGTTGGAACTGTGAGATCATTTCTGTTACGAGTTTCGTATGAGTGGAAATTGCTGTTTAGATTAAAATCATTTTTATTAATGAATACATACTGAAGGAGATTATATATATATAGTCCATAGATAGTTAGTATGCCGAACTGGCGGAAAAGATCTCGACATGAATGCCTTTTATTAACACCCGCCATATGTTTAGGGCCTTTTAGTTAGCTTCTCCTGTTAAGAGATTTCATGCAAAGTTAGAAGAAAATAAAAATGTGAAGCAAATAATTAATCTGTGTTCCTTTAAGTTTGCCAGTTTATGTATTTAAAAGAAAAGGTTTATCTTCAGAAATCCTACAAATTTTACATATTTCCTTATTCTACGTAATATTTTACACATTTTCAGGAATCAAATAGTTTGATTTGTTACAGAATAAGAGCAATGTTTAAAATTAATCAGTTCTATAATGTGTTTACATTCAAATTCTATAGTTTCATAAACATCATCAATTTAATAATAACGTTTTTTTTATTTTTAGTGATGCCTGGAATTCCAGGTGGAAATCCATATGTGATCCCTGGGCAAACACAGATTTATCCTCAGGGACCCCCACCTACGTATGATCAAGCATTAACTCACCCAGCAGCAATAGTCGGACAGCATGTAAGGATTTTTTTATGTATTCGTTGAAAACTTACTACATTTAAGTTTACTTGGCAAATAATTTTATTATTGATGAAATTATAATTACAAATGATATTGCAGATAAAACAGTGATAAAATCAATTTTTCAGATGTATCCTCCGGGAACCATGTATGCAGCTGGTTACCCAACGTATCTAGGTTATCCAACGTATGCCCCAATGCAGTATTACCCATCGTTAGGTGCCTACTCGTATGCTATGCAACCTGCACAGTTAAGGCCCACTATCATGATACCGGTAAGCTATATTTAGTTTGTCTTAAATAAATGCATATTTATAAGACCTTTTTTTGTATGACATTGATAGTGGTCCAAAGATGATTTATGTTAATATATCCTTATGCAAAATTATTTTTTTCTGGTATCACAACCACTCGAGAAAATAGGTTCTAGGACTTTATACAGATGCAGATTATTACTATTATTAGAGAGTTTAATATTATCAGTGATTGGAAATTTGGTCGTCATTTCAGCTGTAAAAAATACGTAAAATTAAAAATCTTATTGATATGGCAGAAATCATTACTTTTGTTTTTTTTTTTAAATTATAAGTACCTCTTGAGAATGAATTATCTTATTTTTCCAACATTTTCTTTGTTCTGCCTTTTCAACTATTTGTTTATTATTTTAATTGTACTATTTACAACGTATAATTAACTGTCTGTTTTTAATATTCAGTGACGTCGAAAAATTATATAAATTCTATCTGAGGAAGTTTGTTAGTATTGCACTGGTTCCAATTTATAAATGTGAATAAAAACATTAAAAATGAGAATAAACTTACAAAAACGTTTAATTTGTACTACACATAGACTATTTCTTCAGAAGAGATGTAGTATCTACAAATACCGTTGAACATCACACTCGACGCTTGTTTTACTTTCGATTCAAATCATGTCCCGATGATGCTAACGCAGTTAGCGAAGTGCATTTCAAATACTGATATTCAAGTGTTGTGTTCAAGACTTTTTGGTGTTTGTGGAAACTGTCTCAAGTGCAGCATCACACCAAAGGTTCCTGCCCCCTCCAGTTTTTTTCTCCAAGTATTCCAGTATTTTATAGTTCACTTGATGTAAAGCTGAAAAACACTTCATTTTCATATTACTTATACACATGAAACTGATATTGCCAGTTATCGGGACTAATAGAATTCAAAATTAACTTGACTTGTTGCCCGTCTGCACACGCTCATGGTTTGAGTACCCTAATTAAAATTTACCATTGAATTTTCCGTAGAAATTTTTCAGAACTTTACCTGTAAATTCTTGCCGTGTGAAGTTATGTTCAGAAAATCAATTACAACAGTTTTGTTAGTAAGTCCTCCATTGCAATATTACTCAGGTAAGTGGCGACTACATCAAATTTACAAATTTAAAAACGATCCAGAAAGAGTGTACAGTAAAACACTAGAGCAGTGCATTTGAAAACACATTTTGTTTTCATCCCTAACGACCGAATTCTGACTATTATTTGTTTCATTTTGTTTGCAAAAATAAATCACTTAAAATTATGTGCTTTAGATCAGTGTTTCTTAGAGTTGTAGTCTGCAGAATGATACCAGGTGGTTTACATAAAATGGGGTAAAGTCATCAAATATCTAAAACATGATGTATAGTAATATGATAGTACCATACAGAGTGTTTACGAATCTATGATAATAAATTAAATGTCATAAGTCTAACCAAATTTGTTGGCATTCCCAGAAATATGTATTTTTTATTAATAAACGTTTTGAGAACTGCTAGCTTAAAGGTTCAACAGTACTGTATTAAGGCAGTAGAGCTAAAAAATCAGCGGCATTCGGTTCAAAGGATAGTAGCTGTTATGTAATACTTAAGCGGCACCTCATTCTACTATAACATCCCAAATAATGGAGAAATATATTAAGTTTTATCCACCTACCAGAGATGAAAACCACGACTAGGTCATTATGATTTACGAAATTCGTAAATCCGCACGCCCCTGGCTCTATTGGCTAGACTTATTGGCCTTACTATAGGGTGCAAAAATTTTTTTCATGCTAGATATACCCCAATTTGTTTCCAAATCCGAAAGAGTAAGTATGTTTTGGTTTCTCAAAATTTTTATTTTAAATGGTGTCTGTGGAGACCGGAAGTTTCCCATTTAAATTGCGTGGAAAAAAATCACTGGGATTTTTTGAGTAATTGTTCAGGGTTAAGGAAAATCTTACATTAAACTTATAGGACTTGTAGAGGACTATCCAATGAAGAATTTTATGTATTGTACATGTGGGTTTGTCACACCGAGGAGGTGTACTAGGGGTGACAAAACCATATGTAGAATACATCAAATTCTTCGTTGGATAGGCCTTTACAACTCATATAAGTTTAATGTAAGATTTTCCCTAACCCCGAACAATTATTCAAAAAATCCCTAAAAGTGATTTTCTCCCATGCAATTTAAATGGAAAATTCGGGTCTCGATAGGCATCATTTAAAATATATACTTACTTTTTTCAAATTTGGAAACAAATTGAGGGGATCGAGACTACAAAAAAATAGTCATTTTGGACCACTCTTCAATGCCCTAACATTTTCGTTCCTATTAGATATGTCAATCCTGTTTCAAGCAATATTATCAATTTGAAACATTTCAGGAAACAAACTGAATATACATATAAACCGAGAAATATAAAGTCACCTTATTTATAGTTGATGTTGATAAAATGAGCTATATAACTTTCATCTCCTGTGATTTTTTTTTGACTAGTCAACTGTTCATTCTTGTAATTTAGTACTGGTTTTTACTTTTCAGAATGGGTATGATACAGGCGCTCGTTTCGATGGCATAGCTCAACAGGTATTACCTCCAGCGCCACCTGGAGTACCACCATCAGCAGCTCAGTTAGCAGCTATGGCAGGACACCAGGTTGCTTTAGGACAAAAGAAAAATACATTTCTTGCAGGCGGCTCAGATGGCGGTTACACATTTTGGTAGAAGTTGTAGTTTTTTAGGAATATGAACTACACTAGGCTAACAAAATTGTTTTTTTTTTATTGGACAGATACCCCAATCTAAGTACTAAATAATCAAAGAGTCATTTGGGGTTTGTAAATCTAGTCCTAGTTAAATATTTGTTTTTTTTTAACTGTGTCAAAGTTACAGTAAAATATGTTTATTATTTATTTTTCAGAAAGACACTGACCACCATTTGGTGCGAGAATTACTAGTACATTTAAAATGAAAACAAAATAAATAGATAATAAAATACTTAGGACACTGCTATAAAAATAAAATTTAAGTCATTACAGAAAGAGTAAATATTGAAATTTTTCGACTCTTATTTGAATCAAAAAATTTGTAAAATTTATATTTTATATTATTATCACAACAGATATTACTGATTTAAGGATGCTATCATTTAAAAACTTTCTTATTTATATATTTTCAAATTTGACATTTTCGTCTTATTGTAATAAATAAGATTTAAATGTTCTATGATTTGTATACAGTTATTGTGAATTATTAATTTTTTTTTATTACAAAATTTTTATTTTTAACTGTCACTTTTTTTATTCTTAAAGGCCGAGTTGTACAAATGGTTTTAATGTATTTGCGGATCAAAATTCATATTTTCAATTAATTTCACAATCAGATTCTAAATTAAGTCTAAATGAAACCATATCTTGATACAACTCGCCCTGTCAATGATACAAGCTCTAATATGGCTGGTTTATTGAAGAGTGATTATCATTTTTCACAAATATGAAGCTTTTTTCGCTCAGAATCGTAGAATATGGGAAAATCGAATGTATTATGGATAAAATATGACAAAATATTCAACCGAAGCTAGAATTATCCAATGGCATTCATTATTATTCTTGCTTGATTGGAATATGGAGAGATATTATTATTTTGCTGGGGGAATAATTAGTCGCACCGTAATTAAAGTACTCGTGCAAATCCATTGATTCGGTGCACTTAGGAATATTGGCTCAATGTGGGTTTATATTGGCACATAATCGGACTCATAGGGCGTGTGTATCGCGTCATACATAACCTCAATATTTCTGTTTTTGTAATTTTGATGAAAGTTTCGTAGCTTATATTAATTTTTGAGACTGGCGTCAGTACTATACTTCAAAACGTCAGCAGACATATAAAAGTATCAGTATTGCATATTACTAAAATAAGGTTAGAAGTTTTTTTTTTATCTGACAATGTTAGTTACTATAGTCTATCCAATATAAGCATGAAGTAATCCTGACACTGGTTTACACAACCACACTTGCCACAATTAGAATTTGAAGCAGTCACTGCTTGAGTCGACCGTAAGGCATAAGGGGCCTACTATAAGTGCAAATTTGCATCGCCTTTTGACTAATAGGAAGATGAGAAGTAGCTTCCTAAGAAAATGCGTCGTTCTTAAACTTAATGGAGTAGATGTATTTATTACTTTTATTGAAGTTTTAAATATAATGCGGCGCCATTCTTTAAAATATAAATTTTAGAAATTTCATTAAACTTGCAAAAACCAAATATTTGAATTATGTGTGAATTTTCATGTACATGTTCTATAGACAATGAACTAAATTTAAATTTGGGGTTTTAAATTTTTTTTTTCTTACGTTAAGCTTATTTTGGTAATTATTTATATTTATTAAAATACAAATTATAATTGAGTTGATAAGAATATGATCATGATCTAAATGTTCATGACTTAAATTCATTTTTATTAATCTACAATTTGAAAATAATTTGAGTGAAAGAAGTTGATACGAACATTAAAAATGTGAATAATCTTAAATTTTGAGGTTATGTTGGTCATGGGTAACCATAATGTACGTATTCAACCTCTGTTAATATGGATGGTGACAGGGCGTATGCACTGTTTGACAGCGGACAGATTGGAGGGCAAACAACCTCAATGTTCCAATATAATTAATGTGAAATTAACAGTTTTTGTTTACATTTTTAACTTCCCCGTGCTCACCAAATCAATGGAAATATTATTGTACAAAACACGCTATTGTCTATATTTAATGAAAACTAAACTGTTTATTTCGATAGCTGATAGCATGTAAAAGTAAAAAAAGTAAATGACAACTATTAATTTTACATTAACTATATTGGAATATTGAGATTGTTTGCCCTCCAATCTTGTCAGATGTCAAAAGGTGCATTCGTTCCAGTGACACGTGTTAGATAGTGTGTAGTGACCCATAAGAATTAACCTCACAGCAAAAAGTAACATTAAAATATGCTTTACTCTCATATCTATAAATTCGGTAAAAACTATATTTTGTCTTCGGATTAAAGTTACAGTACTGTGAACTGATATAAGATGGCTACAAAATGGAACTCTAACAATCGAATAGGTCCGCAAAACTTACAAAAGTAATTTTTATACCTACTTACTGATTGAAGGGGCAATGTTCCTTTTTAAGAAATGTTGCCCTGTGAGAGCAATATTCCCCTAATATCTGCTGAATATCCAAGAAATTTTTGTTTATTTTTTATAATTAAGTTATTTGCAAAAACCAGATACTTTTAAAAATTTGAGAGGTTATATATACATATATTCCAAAAATATAAAAAATGCTAAGAATTATTTATAATGGAAGTAATTAAGCACAAATATAAGTAAACATATTAGCAGGGTTTGGTTTATATATTAATGAAACTGTTTCCTTTATATATTTTCGAAATGTTTACAACTAAAACACAGACTACTTAAAAAAAAACTGCATTTGTTTACTCCAATGCAGAGAATATATTTTGTTGGGTTTATCAAGTATTGGGAATAGATCTTTATTGTATAAACTTCAACTTGTTTAAACATGACATAATATTAAATATTTATATACAGAATGACCCATTTGAAAGCGGGGCACCTTTATCACTTCTTTCTTTTTTGTCCGACTTGAACCAAATTTTACCAAAAGATAGAACAAATTAGGGTCTACTTATGACCAAAAAAACATTCGCGTCTTACAAATGCAAAGCCACCTGCGGTACCAATATAAATGGAAAAAATAAAGAAAACATATTAGGCATTTTTTTATCGAAAAACTTTATTAATGAAAGTTGTTCAGAATTGTCCAAAAACCTAGAGTCCAAAATTTCAGCAATTATAAAGACTTGAAATTTTGTTTAAAACAGTGTCCGAAAATATCATTTTAGTTAATAATAAAAATATTGCTGAAATTTTAGACACTAGGTTTTTTGACAATTCTGAACAACCCTCATTAATAAAGGTTTTGCCTAATATGATTTCATTTTTTCCATTTATTTCGGTACCGCAGGTGGCTTTGCATTTGTAAGACGGGAATGTTTTTTTGGTCACAAGTAGATGCTAATTTGTTCTATCTTTTGGTAAAATTTGGTTCAAGTCGGACAAAAAGAAAAAAGTTATGAAGGTGCCCCCCTTTTAAATGGGTCATTCACTTTGAATAAAGGCAATCAAATTATCTCATGCAGAATACGTAATTAATCGTAAACATCAGATTTATTGCTTATAACCTCTTTGAAGCTACAGCTGAGACTAATATGGCCAAAAATAAGTTAATGAAAGATTACAACTGTTATATTGGAATTCATTTGGATGATACCCCTCAACAGACCAGTCAATATTTTATAATAGTGATGATTGTTACCTCGCCTGCAGCTTGTTGATGAGGTAGCGTAACTTTTTGTCCATAATTACCGGTAATTTTTTAAAACTGTTGCATTTAAAATTCAACCTTGAAAAGATTGTGTGAATGATCTTTCCTAATTCGTTTCCATTATATTTATTATCAAACTTTTATTAAAGTAGCCGGTAACCTGATGACTTTTTTGATCATTTTATAAATTACCGGTAGTTTCGTCACTATTTTTATAATTGTTTAGTATTTTCTGAATTTTTTTCTTTACTAGTTGGTTTTGTTATGTTAATCTATATATTTTTTTACCTTGTATTTTTACTGATAGATATTTTTATGATCTTTAAGTGAAAAGGAAATCGTAGTGCAATAAAAAAAAATCTATATGGAGTGAGTTATTCTGTTAAATATTTATTCTTGACTTATTGTTAATGAATTTTGTTTTCTCTTTCTTTCATTTGTTAAAATACTATGAGTTTAAATATTAATATAATAATTTGTATATGCAATAAATATATCAGTTACAGACGCAGGTATAATCTTTTTTTGGAGAATGTGTTAAGAGAGTACAAACAAATTTTATTTTTTCCAAAATAAGATTATTGACAAGTGTGCTGCAGTTTATTTATTTTCCATAAATGATTATGGTGATATTAAAAATTGATCGTTCAGCATGAAAAAAGTGAAGTGAACGCATTTTTTTAATCATTGCGGCACAGGAACCCACACCATTTTGATGAAAAATCGGGTTTTGGTGGAATTGTCTTCATCTTTATATTGTAAATTCTAACCTCCTGAATAAAAATCTCGATAGGCACGACCTGAAATAATAAACAGTTTTTGAGATATGAAGTGTCAAAACTAGACATTCAAAATATTTTTGCTTTGATTTACGTTAACTTTAGTGGAAAAATGAGGAAGTTAAAAAGTGGTTACTTAATTCCAAAAAATTTTTTTCAAACTTTCAGTTTAATTATATAATAAAAAATATGACATACTAATACCTTTATTAATAAAGTTGATAAAGAATTTTGGAAAAATTCATATATTATTATTATTAGACTTAAATACTTTTTGTCTTTTGTGCTTTTCTCCTAAATTGAATGCAAACCAGAGTAGAAAATTCTTGAATGTCTTAAACGATGAGAATTGTTTGGATTTGACAATCCATATCTTAAAAACTGTTCATTATTTAAGGTCGTACCTATCGAGACTTTTATTTAAGAGATCGAAATATACAATGTAATAAAGATACAGATAATTCCGTCGAAACCAATTTTTCCATAAGAATGCTGCGGGGTTCTTACTAAAATAAGTAAAATTTAAAAAATAAGTGGTGTGAGAATGGTTAGCTCTTAAATTGTCTCGTTCCACAGTTGGCATTGGCAACTCGTAACATGTGCTTAACTTACAGTTTAGTTTGTTTCTTGTTCAAGTGTTTTGAGCATCTCTATCAGATGTCACAAATAATCTCAAATATATAGGGTGATGCGTAATTACGAGACATCCTTCTGGGGCCGATGGTAGACCAGAAATTAAATTTTAGTAGTATAGTCCAATATCGCAATAAGTGAAAAGCAAGCTCCCAAAAGGGCGTCATTGTTCTAAATGGCTTGAAATATTGAAATAATTCTAGATAGGAATAACTGACTTTTAGGTGTACATCCTGAAATCGTACTCGTTTTTAAGGTTTTTTTTTTTTTTTAGAAGAGGGTTCACCTTTCCCGTTAACTTTTAAAATACAGTTGACAAGGAAAATATTGTTGGATATAATAGACTCAAGAAAGATTTTTGTGGATATGTAATAGAACAAGCTATTCCCAAATTATTTAAATTTTTTATGTGAATATATTCATCCATTTGAAAAACTTTAGCATTTTTTGCTTCCAAGAAATGTTTGATTCGCACAGTGAAGTAATTTACTAGTGCTGGAAACTTTCTGAAGCTATATTAACAGATATCAGTTCAAGGCAGTGTTAATTTTGATGAAGCGGAAAAATGCAAATTTTTGGAAAGGACACTCAAACAATAAGTCAAATAGCCATATAGAATAAAATTATTCTATCGAATACCAACAAGAATACCTTTCTTGTGCCTGCTAGATCGAAGATCTCTTATTTGTTGAGATTTATTTCAAAATCCGAAAATAAAAAAGGAACGACAACTTGAAGATATCTCCAAAAATGAGTTTCTACCTAAAATTATAGTTTAATAATTTCAAACCGTTTAAAGAAAATGGCAAGTAAACTTCGTGAGCCCCTTCAGGCAAATCACTCCTATGTGATTTATGTATAACTACGAATATACATTCTTTCTAATTTAGTCACCGCACTTGAATATATTTAAGACAACATTGTGCGGTTTTCGTAAGAAACATTGATTTTTTTACTCATGAACATATTTCAATTTTATTGTCCAATTAGAAAATGAGATAATCATCTTCAAAATTAGATGTTCATATATTAACTTCACTTTGGCGGATAATAATTAACACACTGCAAAACAATGGTATTTACAATTTTTGTAAAAGAAGAGCATTTTTCTAGCTCACAAAAATTTCAAATTGTGCATGAAATGAATAAACTTTGGCATATGTAATTTATTAATTAAAGAAGTTTGAGTCGTATAAAGGTAAATATTGTTTTTCCTAAATATAACATGGTTGTTCTGTTTAAACGGGGTTTCTTATTAACTTTTTTTTCTTAATGTTTTTCTAAGTCCTCGCTCAAATCGGAAAGAGAATTTTTATACTTATTAATGAAATCGGTTGGCAACGTACAAGTACAGTGGTTAACAAAAGTTTTCTGGTATTTCAAGTGTTCCATTATAAGTTTCAATATGATTTCTTATTTGAGTTATATCAGTAGAACTACCATAATTCTTAATACATAGTGCAGCACATAACATGAAAACTTTCGTTTTTGATTAATTTAATGAGTTTTATATTGGGGAATTTGACAGATTGGAAGACATGTAACCCCAAAGTGATTACACGTAACTGTTTACACAAGGTGATTTAAAAATAAGATGGCTACAAGAAGAGAATGAAATATTAGCTGTATATATTGTTTTGGGGTATAAAGCAATTAGATTCCCTGAGCATCTGCCATGTAAAACCACTGTTAAAACAGCATATTAAGATGATGTATTCCAATCTTTATCAAATCCCCTAAGACGTTTTTTCATGGTTAGAAGCATAACCTACAACTAGCAGTTTTCTTTTTAGTAACTAACAATATGTTGATACATCTTATGTATTGCTTTTATTGGGGTTCTTAAGCACAAGCGCCAGTCTAAAAAAAACTAGTTAAATTTATTAAAATCAAAGGTTTGAGATTATTTCCAACTTATAAATGATTTTACTTGCTCTCAATAATTGTAGCCTTGTAGTATATTTTAAAAGCAAGTTTTGTAACATGTTATCGGTCAACTAATCATCATTAGTGATTAGTGAATGTTATTTTTCCTTTACATTTTAATGATTTGCTTTACCAAAGCAAGAATTTTAATCGATATACTGAAATGAATATTTAATTTCGATCGAACGGTTAAGAACTTTTGATTGCCAATCAATGTCATGTCGATCATAAGTCTATAATTTTTTTATAACCGAGTCATACAGCAATGATTGTATACAATAAGAAAGAAAATTAGTGATACGATCAGTAAGCAAATGTTTCATTATCGATATACCGATAAATTGAAGAAAATAAAACACTTTTCAATTCGAAAATAATTATGAATTAAATTTTGCAATGCCCAAGGCTTAAGTGGACCCAATAAAATATCGGTGTTCCTAGTAAATTTTTGAAAGATTTTAGACAATCAGAAATACTCCAAAAATTTTGTTTTCCTCAAAATTTGGTTTGAGGACACCAGGCGTGATGCTAATGATGATTATTTTGAACAGTATGCCATATACAGTACAAATTTCAATGCTTCAATAACAGAGTATTTGCGAACTCTGTATATGTACTACAAATATCTGCATTAACTTTGCCAAGTCACTTCATTTATGGAAAATAAATAAAAAAAAGCAAAATTTCTGTGCAGCTTATAATAAAATTACTAGTCAATCATTTTTATAAGAAACAATCGGAAGTGAACAATTGATCTAAGGAAATGTGGAAAAGGAACACCAACTAAATTTTATTGTTAATTGCCAACGTTTTGTTGTACTGATATTTTTTGTTGTTGAAAAACTTTTACAATGAAATTTACTATTGTGAGACTGTGGAAGATCTATTGTGAAATATATTATGACTAAAAATGCATTGTTTTATTAGGCCAATGCCTAAGATTGTTCATGAATTAATTTTGCATTGCTAAACTTGCAACTCATTAGATCTTATTGCTGCTTTGGTGTTCTTCAGCTGAGGGAGATGATCTTAGGACGAGATACAACTTTATTTTATTGGAAGATAAGTAAAAAGGTAAATATAAAGTACTTTTGAAATATAAAAAAAGAACGATATATGTGTATATTTATAACCAAATATACTTTGTTGATTATTATTAAAGTACAAAAGTATTTTTGTTTAGAAAATATTGGAATTCTTACCAATTGATATAACATTTAACTCGAGTAGTGTTTAATTGATGAGAGTACCTTTATCATTAAGAAAAAGACTTTTTGTCATTTCGACATGATAAAAATATGAAAGTCTCACTATTTATTCCTTGCCCTAGTGTTCATTCATCAGCCGTGCGGTTGGCGCATGGGTAATATTCTCGCTTACGGTGCGTGTTCAAACTCCTATGTCTGCTGAATTTTTTTTCTTTAATTTTGTGACGATTAATATATTTTTTTCACAAATTCTTTTCTATGATTTCTTTAGGTTAGGTTAGTAGGTTTTTATTCTGCTTAAAATAAATTCATTCTTTCGTGTGATTTCTTTAGGTTAGATTAGTAGATTCTTATTCTGATATCTAATTGTTAATAATTAGCACCACAGGCAGTATTAGCATCGTAGACAAAGAAAAGGGGTGTGTCCTCCGTTTTTTTTCCACAGAATAACACAAAATTAAGTTGAAATCATTAAAATCACTCTGTTCGTATGGCATTGTTAACTCTCGGTCCAACAATGCCGGCTTGATGCTACAAAATTTGCTCTCTCCGTACTGTCTTGTCTGTTCAACTATTTCTTCCGTGCTATAGCGCTGTTTGTCAACTCCTGGGCATGCCGAATTTTTATTTTGTAATGATTAATGAATTTTTCACAAATTCACGTTTGATTTGACGGCAGAAATAATGTTTTCCTTCTTTTTCCTATAATGACTTTAATCTTTCATGGGATGGTTAGGTGGTTAGGTTAGTTAGGCCGCTGACATGAAAGAGTCGAGATCAGATGACGTAATACTGAGCAAATGTGCACAGTATAAGTATTCATGGAGAACATGGAGTTAAAATGCGGTTGTGGTCAGCGCCAATCGTAGTCACCATGGATTCACAAAGTTTAACAAATAAAGATTAGTTATTTTTGTAACAAGTACCTAAAATCATGTTTTTCGGGACAGATTATAGCTGTTTCCACCTTATGCGGAATAAGTTTATGTTTTACGTATGGTTATCATTTCCAATGTCCCGAGATGTTTGCAAGGATTGCGAGATTTGTGAATTTTTTTTAATACACACCAGAAAAAAACGGGTACTTCTACTGACAAGTCTTGGAGCTACTTAAAAAAAACATTTTTCATGATTTTTGCACATTTGAAAGCCAATTTAACAATGTTCCCACTATTAGGATCTAATTCAAGGCTATTTTCCTTACTAGTAAATCTACCCATTAAACCATGTGATTTCCTGTATTGAATTACGTCATGCATTTTCACTAATTCCACTGGCCTAAACGTGACTGGCAAGATGCGCGTCATGTATTTTATAGAAGTGTATAGTGTTTCAGTACTTGTGGACAGTACGTCATTGACATTTTTCTTGTCTTGCATTTTTGAGAGAAGTAAAGGATTGAACGCAATATATAAAACATCTTTTTAAATATTTGACAAAGGTTAACAAATCAAGGGAAATTGAATGGACAGATTTAAAACATTTATTTTTTTAGTAAAAACAAGTGTATGTATAACAAATCTATTAAATAATTATATACTAGTAAATTTATTTTTAATATAATATATACAATATACATGATGTAAATTAAATATTTATATAGTTAAATCAAAAGCTTATGACTAAATAAAAAATCTTATAATTATATAATTATCATATATTTAAAAACAGTCCTATTTATAAACATTTACTCGTTTTTTAAAATAATTTGCACGTTTTTAGATGGAGTTCGGAAATCCTTGATATGAAAGCAGAAAACTATTCTTGATATAGGTAACCTCACGTGACACCTTTTAAACATTTCTCAATTAGAATCTTAGAAACAGATTTTTTATAGACTCTTCTATAAATTGCTAAATAATGAAATGTTTGCTCCAAGACACATATATTTAAATTTGGTTATAACATAATTTAAAGAAAAATATTTTGAAAATCTAAATAAAATATTTTCCTATCCGAACTTTATCAGTAAACTAGCAATTTCTACTTTACAACAGAAAATTAACATGAACGGTCAATGGAACAAACAATTTGTACTATATAGATTTTTATGATCAATATCACATGCCACATAATAAACTAGGATACTTCTTAGCAGCTTGAGAAATGATTTTTAAAAATTGATAGAAAATATCTAAAACTTGATATATTCCCAAAATATATACTTTACAAATGTTAAAAAACTCATCTCTTGTACCTAATTCAATACAAACTGTTTTATGTTTATCGCTGGTAAATAATGTATGAAAGAATAACATTATAAGAAGTAGAATCAAATAAATATGTTACCAGAAAATACCTACTAGAAATTATTCTAACTTTTACAAGACACCCATCACAGATAAGTATAAAATGAATATCATTCTTATAGATTAATAAGAAAGAAAATATGCCCATTATGGTCAATACAACTGTTACTCAATGAAACCAAAGGCAAACAAAATAAAAGTATTAACCAATATTACAGTTATAACCAAGGATCGGAATCCTTCAGCGATAACAAGGTCATACTCAAGAGCATTAAATAAAGTACAATGAATTATATTAAAATTGCATTGAAAAATAATAGTAGGTATATTCTTACGGGAAAATTTATTTACAATTGTCAAAACACAACATTGGTATGTTATAATTTCTAATATTTCTTGAAAAATTAAATATCAAATCAAGTCCGACTCTGTTAACTCTGAAAATATTCCGACCCTTGCTTATAAAAATTTTAAAACATCCACAGATACATGTTTTGGTATTTATGTATGCCTCCTCAGTGCAGCTACTTCTAAAGCTCGGAATAAACTGGAAAATTTAATAGCAAACGCTCTTGTCACAACTGTCAATAGATTACCTGAACAGGTATAGTAAACGAAATACATATAGTGACATGAAGGAGCAAAATGAAGGACAGTGTCCTCTGTCAGTAGCTTTGTCAGCTTTAATTGCTTTATTGGCATGCTTTTCAATGGCGGCACTATATCTCTTACGTCTACTCTATGTGTCTGTGGATGTTTTAAAGTTTGTTATAACTGTTATTTAAGTGAGTGTTTTTGTTTTGTTTGTCTTTGGTTTTATTGAGCAGGATATTTCCTTTCTTATAATTCTATAAGAACAATATATCTGTGATAAATATTTTGAAAAAGTTAAAATAGTTGCTAGTATTTTCTGGTAACATATTTATTTGATTCTATTTTATACAGCTTTTACATTTGCGGGAAGTTGCATTTGTATCTAATTATATTATAAGAAGTATTTTACTTCACTTGAAAGTTGACAGTCAATAATGGAATTTACATTTAGCAAATTATATAACATGTAAGTTTTTGCCACTTGTATTTAATTAAAATTGTATAATTGTAAAAAAGAATGAAAACAATGCATACAAGGTATGAAAAAAAATGTGTATATGAAATACAATTTATTCAACTAATATTAGTTAGTCGAGTGCAATTAGGTTTTTACCTCCGAACCCATAGTGAATGGATTTTCACGATTTTTTTTGCATCGAGTTTGTAATACTGAGTACAACAACGTTTACCCTTTAAAAACTGCCGCTTGGTTCCCACACTTTCTAAAGGGGTGAGCAAAAAAGTAAAATAGTAACCACCGAATCTGATATAAAATCATATTATAAGAGAAAAAGGTAGTGTACAATTTTTCATGAAAATTTATATTTTCCAAGTTATAACAATTTGAAGATTACGATTTTAGCCTTAAAAAATTGATACCTTGAGACTGTTTTTCGTAAATAACTCAAAAGTACTTACATTTATTGAGAAAGTGGTAAGGTGCAAAAAAGAAGATTGTGAAATAACAAGTATTTTGTTTTTTTGCTTATGTCTGGAGGATGAATAGTTCTAAAAATATGAGTTTAAAAATGGCACTCGAACGTTCATTGGTCGAGATATAATGTTTAAATCTGAAATATGCCTGAAACAATCAGTATGATGTTAAAAATACGTATAATAGAAATTAAAGGGCTTGAAGCACTCTTTGATTTGATTTTTTTTCTATCTGTACAACTTCAAAAATAACGAAGTTATGGGCGAAACAATGAGTGCTTTGCAATTTTTTTAAATAAAAAATTTAGGATTTGTTGGCAATATAATGGAAATTCAAAAAATCAGTTTGTATTAATATGTAGCATTATTAACATGCTCAGTCGTTTTTAAAAATATACATACTTTAAATTAGGAAAAATTTTACGATTTTGCTGAAATAAATAATTTTTTATAAATAACCCCAAGACAATTGCATTAAAGGAAACTATGACAATATAAAAAATAAAACTTAAGATGCTATATATTAATTTGTGTTTTAAAATATTTGTAGAATTAATAATTTCGGAAATATGACAGTACAAATGTGGGACTTGAAATTTCAGTGGCAAAGAAACAGATTTAATCTCACATTTCTTCAAAACTTTTGATAATTAATTAATTTTAATTAATATTAATAAAAACTGGTACAAATTTTTTAATTTCTATTCTTGGCCAATGACAGCAGGAAAATCCAAAATTTTTTATTTAAAAAAATTACAAAGCACTCATTGCATAACTTCGTAATTTTTGAAGTTGTACAGATAGAAAAAAATCAAATCAAAGAGTGCTTCAAGCCCTTTAATTTCTGTTATATGTATTTTTAACATCATACTGATTGTTTCTGACATATTTCAGATTTAAACATTATATCTTGACCGGTGAACGTTCGAGCGCCATTTTTAAACTCATATTTTTAGAACTATTCATCCTCCATAAGCAAAAAAACAAAATACTTGTAATTTCACAATCTTCTTTTTTGCACCTTACCACTTTTTCAATAAATGTAAGTACTTTTGAGTTATTTACGAAAAACAGTCTCAAGGTATCAATTTTTTAGGGCTAAAATCGTAATCCTCAAATTGTTATAACTTGGAAAATATAAATTTTCATGAAAAATTGTACACTACGTCTTTCTCTTATAATATGCAGTTGATTCACAGATTTATTCATATCTTTGCCGGAAGTCGTTAAAATGATAATTCATTTTGCCTATATATCCTTATATGATATATTAATCCAATTAATATTTTATTGCAATTACTTTTGTTGGAAAAATATGTCTTGCGATCAAAGTAGAGGGTATATTTCTCATCGATCAATCACCTCCAAATTTTGGAGTTCAATTCGCTATATCCTAAGTAATAATAATAGCACAGTTTTAATTTTTGGACTATAAGTACAATAAAACATATTCTTTCGGATGACTTTAGAGTTTTTTAAATGCGCTCAGTACTTTTTGAATTTGTCTACATTATTCATACACGTTCAGAAAATGCACAATTATACAGTAAAACATATACAACTTATTTGTTTCTTAACATTATTCAATGAAATTTTTACGAAATATAGATTAAAGTGCGTGGAATCGAATCCATGTAGTGAAAAAGCACCCATTGTTACGGGAGAAATAGGCAGGATGCATAAAACTCAAAAATGTGAATAAATCAACTGTATAAAGTTTACTAAGCCATCTTCTAACACTTTTTTCTCTATGATAAAAATTTGTATGAATTTTGTGATTAGTTCCACTTTAAGGCTGAGACTTTTCTCTACATTTTACGTTGCTTTCATTTTTTTTAGCGGCTCTGAATAGTAATAATTATCGATCGATATGTCCGGTCGTACGAAACTCCCAGAGAATTCTCATTTTCCGCGCATTTCAGAGCGGCTCAAAACTATAAGTGGAAAACTGGATTTATCTCCTAAACGGCTTAAGTAACACAAAAATTGGTAAAGACCAATTTTGTAGAGAAAGAGACGAGCTACAAATTTTGTTGAAAACTTTTTTTGTATTTTCTTTATTTTAGCCGTTACAGCAAAAAAACCGAAAATCTAAAAGTTTTTCTAAATTTTGTTGAATTTCCGCAGAACTTAGAAGTGCAAAGAATGCATCATTCCATTCTACAGGTTATTAACTACTTAAATCCCAGAAATGATTCATTTGTTAATTTTTGCAATGTTTTTACAACATTTTGCCTTCACTGCCTGTACTAATATCAGATTTGGTGGTTACTATTTTTGTCCATCCCTTCTGAGGGTGGGAACCATCCCCCAAGTAAAAAGCGGCAATTTTTAAAAGGTAAACTTTTTTGAATTCAGTATAAGAAACTCAATGCAAAAAAAATCATTCAAATCCATTCGCTATAGCTGGGTTCCGTAATTTTTCACTTTTAAGTCCTCTTCAGTGAAATTACATATCACAAAAAATATTCTCTTTTGTTTCCTCTCTTTCACAAAGTTATGACACTTATGATCCGAGTTTTCTACAGAATTTCACTGAAGAGATGCTTTCTAGACATCAGATTAGTCACTGCTGCTAGTTTAATTTCTCACAAATGCGCAGGTCTGGTTTTTGGAATTTTGTTATTACTGCACAAAAATTAAATAAGTTAGTAGCTATTTATGACATGAGTGTTACAAGATATATTTTATTTTGTGAGAAAGAATGTTTGATACACGTGGCATAATGGAGTAGCTTATTCCTTTGAACAAAGTAATCACTTTTAACACTTCTATCATTACACTAGACGACAGCAAGTTATCTTGGGAATCAGACCTTGCCCTTTCAAAAAAATTGTACAGCTGTCTATTTTTTAAAAAACTCAATAAATGAAAATGTTGCCTTGTTTCATAGTGTTATGTATTATGGTATCCTATTCTGGAATGCATGCTATAAAAATACTTCATCTTCAAAAACATGCAGTAGGTATATTATGTACAAAAGAATATTTCTAACTACCAAATCGAAACCAAATATGACACAAGACATAAATGTTAGATTGAAAAATCTACGTGACTGCAAATTTCAAAAACAAATCAAAAAATGTTTGGAAGAACACATACTTTACAAAATTAATTTGTAATGTTAGTTCATTGCAATTAGGAAAAATAGAAAAAAAACACATTACATTTAAAATTTCTGTTATAATTAAGTTTAATCTATTGTAAAATCATATTTCTTACTTGAACTCAAATTTAGTTATTTATTATAATTATTACTAAGTGACAGGCATTACCGGCGAGTTCGCCTTTAAAAAATGTGTTGTGTTTTTTGCTCATCTTATACTAGACATAGCTTGATGACCACTAAGTCACACAGTACAGTTTACAAATAATTTCCTTAGAAATCGCTAAGGCTAATTCACCAAAATGTTTGAGCAAATATGAAAAAAAGAACAAACATACGGATCAAATTGAAAACCTATTTCGGTTAAAAATAAAGATATATATATAAACAATAATCCAATATTTTAATACCACTGTCATTTCATTGAATGAAGTGTTTATTTATCAATCTTTTCTCATATAGACAAGCAAATACAAAATTTTAAATTTGGTATTCATTTAAAAGTGTTCAAATTTTGAGGTAATTTCAGATGATAATATTGATGATACTGAAACATATTCTTTATAGAATTTTGCAAACAGCAGAAAAAATAACTATCTATAACTAAAAGAAAAACTTTGTGTAAAAATATTAATGAAATCTTTGGCATTCTTTCGATAACCTGAATGCAAAGATTTCATTAATATTTTTACACAAAGTTTTTCTTTTAGTTATAGATAGTTATTTTTTCTGCTGTTTGAAAAATCCTATAAAGATATGTTTCAATACAATTATAAGCAAACAAATAACAATTCATTTTTAAACATTGATGATACCTTGCGCACTTCTGTATGTCGGACTACTCGGCATATTCCAGAAAGTTTGCCATTATTATTCATTATTATACTCTTTGCAAATACCAAAAAAGAATATATTGCATTTGATCGACAAATTTCTAAAACCAGTAATATCGCTCGTAGAGAAAAAAATTTTGTATCACTGTGTTGGTGATTGAATTCTGAACAATTTTCAATTTGTCCGTCCGCCCGTCACATTTTTTGTAATCATGAGAACTTAAGAAAGAAATAGGCCAATCAAACAGCAGAAGATCGTTTTTTGGAAGTA
This sequence comes from Stenurella melanura, assembly GCA_963583905.1. Lineage (NCBI taxonomy): Eukaryota > Metazoa > Arthropoda > Insecta > Coleoptera > Cerambycidae > Stenurella > Stenurella melanura. The sequence goes on along the minus strand of OY757310.1, from coordinate 40,649,469 downwards.
ATTCCCACTAGATAAAAAACACTAGGATGTTATTCAGTACATGTGAAATATCAATTTTCAAACCAGTGCATCCAAGACAAAGTTGCAGATACAAAATTGCGGACGTTTTACGTACAAAAAAATGTGAAAAAGTCTGTTTTTCTGGTTTATCTGCGAACGTAACTTTTTCACCCAAAAAAGTTTCAGACAATAGTTGTAGGCATTTAAAATACCTACAAAGCGGCGCCCGCTGAATGATTTAAAAAAAAAACTCCGTCCAACCTTTAGGACTCGAGATAATTTTTTTTTATTTCCGAGACCTCAATTTTTACGGCGCTGAGATTTGCAGGTATTGCACAAAAGGATTTTTTTTTAGGTACACCAGAAACCAAGATATAAACGACTTTCCAAGCACGAACGATTTTGAACGCAGAGACATAGACGCTAATGCTGCAGACCCTCCCCCCCCACTCTGCCAGTGCACGCTTCAGTAAACAAGCCTTCCAGTACATATGCAGTATTGAGCCATACTCACCTCAGGAATATTATGTGTGATGATAATAATAAGTGTGAATTATCTATTTTATATTTAGCAACTCATAGGCTGGAAGACCTCGGTCGTTAGCCAATTGGAATTTCCAATAAAGCTGCATACTACTACTATTTAGCAACTCGTTTGTTTGTCTCATGTGTCCATATCTTTCATTTTGTAAACTGTGACCTGTTTTATACATGTAAATGAGAGCTAAAACGGAATAAAACTTACTTATTTACTTACGCTGGCTCGACTAGCTCGTGCGAGCGCCTCACATCAACATGAACTACATTATCAAAAAAGACGGTGAAACAATTGCTGTTTTTCTATCTCCAAAGTTGAAGTATTCGAGTGCAATACCTGTAAATCCCAGCACTGTACGTTAAAAAATAAGGACTCGGGAATTTAAAAAAAAAAAATTATTTCGCGTCCTAAAGGTCAGAGGGTGTTCATTTTTTTTTTATATTCATATAAAAATTCCAGCTATGTGAAATCCACTTTACATTTTGATACACTAACAATTGACAATGTTATTAAGTACATTTGTTTATTCCGAGGAAAGCAACTTAATTGAAATATTTGACTTCGGCTTTGAGCTCGGTGATAGTACAACTCTTGAAGAGTAGAAAGCTATTTGCAAAATTGAAAACGGTCCGCCTCTTTGGGGAAGTCAAATGTTACTAAGATCACTTTTTTAATAAACTATTCATCCGTCGGAATTCGGGTTACGGCCACTTCTTAAGCACATTATGATGCATAGTTCCTGTGATTGTTGATACCATAAATTAATTATTGCAAAAGTTGCTGAAAAATTAAAAAATTTTATTTTTCGATGTTTTTTTTAATTTTCGAGAAATGTAACGATCAGATTTTGATTCAGCAGGCGCCACTTTGTAGATATTTTAAATGCCTACAATGATTGTTTGAAACTTTTTTCGCAGATAAACGAGAAAAACTTACCTTTTCACATTTTTTTGTACGTAAAACGTCCGCCATTTTATCTCTGCAACTTTATTTTGGATGCACTGGTTTAATTTAGCTAGACAAACAGCCCCATTGCTTTTTAAGAAAATCAATCAACAAATAAAAGTTTAATTATTTAAATGTTAAAATAATTGTTTGTAATTTTTGTTTCATAATTAAACAAAACATTTCTAAAACTAACATTATATACAAAAAAACTGCGAAGAGTATCCCTTAGAATGTGCAGCAATGAAGAGTATAATGTTTACTGCAGTTGAGGGTTCATGTTAAATCACAATTGACTTTTTACAACAAATTTGAAAAACTTACCTATTATTTTCAAGATAATTTTACTCTTTTAGCGGCCATAAAGTTTTTATCCAGAGCATCCTTTACATTTCTCTTTAAAAATAGATTTTCACAAAAATGTTCTAATGGTGTTTTGGTAAATTGTGTTTCGAATAAGAAATTTGCTTGCACAGATTTATCTACGCCTACAGATATTCCACTTAATACTGATATACAACATTTACATGAGGTAGCATTGTTATAAACATTATCCACATTTGACATCGATCTACTCCTTAATCTAAACTTTCCTTTAACGTCTTTTGCTTCTTTATATTTTTTTTTCCTAATTTCACTTAAACGTTTAAGATTCCTTGGATACTTCTTTTGAAATTCTTTTGAATCTTCCAACCGAACAAGTGTTACTACCGGCTCTGGTTTGATCAATTTCTGAACTTCACACTCACTTCCTATATGCTTCTTTGTTTTTTGAATAGTTGAGAATCTCCTCTTGCAGAATTTGCAGACCAGATGACTTTTTCTGTGCAATCTGTATTCAGTTTTTGAATATGTAGTTTTATCACACAGCTGGCAACTGAACACATTTTGTATTTTATTTCGAACAGTCAACAAATTGGAAGATCTAGGCGAAGCAGCACTATTCGTAGGAGATACTAACATTTCAGTTTTGGTTCCATCCACATTAATACTCAAAGATTTCATAGGAGATAAGCTTTTTGGGGACTCCATCTCTTGTTTTACATTTACTAAATCCAATTTTAGACTATTTTTGATATCTATCTGTTGACACCGTTTGCAGCTACTAGGACTTCTAAGTGGCTGACCTTCATAATCACACTTTGATTCCGTTTGTGTCGAGGAGTCTCTATTTTCTTTCTCTAATATTTTTCCATTATTTCTCAATATTTCCCTTTCACCATTTTGAACTAATTGACTTGAGCAACTAACCCAATTCGATTTCATTTGGGTGGCACTCTCTTCAGCTACTCTTTTACTCGTTTTTATTATTTCACACTGAACTGATCGATTTGTGTTATTGGAAATTTTCTTTAATGGCTTCTGATTAATACTTACAAGTTCATTTTTATGACCTGAGTGACCAAAACTATTTGTTTGTGTGGCCATTTCTCTACCAACACTCTTTGGTATTTTCTTAATTGAGTTTAACTCACATTGGGTATGAACTGATCGATTTGGGTTAGCAGCTTCTGTTTGTGTGGAAACTTCTTTATTCACTTTCTTTGACAACTTCTGATTTCTTTTCGTTAAATCACATTGAATTTGAACAAACCTTGTTGCTATACTACTAGTTTGCGTATGTGCCTCGTTAATAGATGGTTGAATTTGAGTCTCCTTATCAAAACTCTGTACCAAGTCGCACTGTGTACCATTTTCAACCATTTCTGGTTCACCATCATCAGTGTTATCATCACATTTATTTACATTGTCATTATTTTGAGTTGCACAGCAATTCTGTTTAGAAACCAACCAGGGCGTTAGAGTCTCTTTTATTTCTTCGATGCTTGGTAATATTATATCCTCCACATCTGGAATTTGTATCTTATATGATTTCACTTTTACATTTTCTACGGTGGATGCCTGAAAATTTATAATAAATTATTTAATTCATTTCAGACATTCATATAGGACATAATTAGTATCTCAAATTTGTGTAATAATAATAGGATGGGCTTGTTACGGATAATTCTTTTTTCGTTATTTTTTTATGGTATTCAATAGTATTCGATCATCTAGATAAGCTGTTGAAATTTCAGCTTTATAAGTATATCCAATCATCAGATATTCAATGTTAAAGATTGGGTTGCAGTACAAAGCGTTTCGCCGATGTCACATCATTCTGCATAAACAATACACCTTTCATTCCATGCAAAATTATCTAGATGTCAAAAATGCCCATTTTCTTTCGTTTGTCAGGCTGAATTTTCGATTTTGACCCTGCAATTACCGATGTCGATACATCGCCGATCTTCCTCTTTCGATAGAGACATTGGGCGAGCTTCTACTCGAAATATTTATTTAGTTACGAATGTTTGAACCAAAGTTTAGATAAGCTATTAAGTGGTGTAGCGGTGAAAGAAATACTTCACACGCGCAAAGTCTGGAGTTCGAATTCTACCGGAAATATTTTTTAAATATTTTGTTTTACATTTTCGACCTTAATCTGTTGCTCAGATATTACCTATACAGGGTGTCCCATAAATAATTGTACACGGAGCAATGGCAGATTCTTTACGTCAAAATATTAGGATTTAACCAAACTTACCTTGGTCCAAAAGTTGATAATAACAGAGATAAGGGTGTCAAAGTTAATTTTTTGTTTGTTTGTTTGTTTGTTTTTTAAATAATTTCTTTAAAAAGTTAAATATTTTAACAAAATTTGGTGATTGGTGGTTTTTTGAGGCGAGGGATTCAAATCTGTTCACAGTTTTGCTGTTGTTTGTAGAGGGCGCCACCTACGGTAGTTTCCGTGTCGTTCATGCATCTTTTTTTTGGCGATTTTTTTTTTAAACTTTACAATAAAAATTCCTGTTTTCCTGTCATTTTTACGTAAAAAATGCATACCTTCTAAATGTCGCTACGAGTTACCGTTTTCGAGATATTTGGTTTTAAAGCATTCAATGCAACCAATTTAAATTATGATTTAGGGATGTGCGATTGTTGTACCCAAATCTAGATGGCTTGTGTCAATTACTCTTTAAATGTCATACCTAAAAATTTGGTTGTGCTAATGAATGCAATTTAACACATCCCTAAATCATAATTTAAATTGGTTGCACTGAATACTTTAAAACCAAATATCTCGAAAACGGTTACCCGTAGCGACATTTAGAAGGTATGCCTTTTTACATTACAATGACAGGAAAACAGAAATTTTTATTTAAAAAAATCGCCAAAAAAATATGACATATACACGACACACAAACTACCGCAGGTGGCGCCCTCTACAAACAATAGCAAAACCATGAACAGATTTGAATCCCTCGCCTCAGGAAACCCCCAATCACCAAATTGTGTTAAAATATTTAACTTTTTAAAGAAATTATTTAAAAAAAAAACAAACAAAAAAAATCAACTTTAACGCCCTGTATCTCTGTTATTATCAATTTTTGGATTAAGGTAAGTTTGGTTAAATCGTAATATTTTGACGTAAGGAATCTGCCATTGCTCTGTGTACAATTACTTATGGGACATACTGTATATTACATCTATAGTTTTCGGTTTTCATGTTTCTAAATATTTTTAAATAATATGTTTGCTTAATCATAATAATCAAGTAAAAACCTAAAAATTTAGAAATCATCTTAAAAAGTTTTCTACCTTCGATTTCTAAAATAAAAAAAAGGCTGCATCAAAACATTTTAGATGTTTCAAGGTTTGCAACAATTTTGTTTAAATCTTTTCATTATTTTGTAGTTGTTGTCATGGTTGCTTCAAAGGTAAGGAACTCATTTAAGACAGATTTAATCACATGCATTTTGTCTGTGATGCAATAAAGAACTGTATTGTTATTTTACAATTCTCAAATTGAAAACGAAGAGTAAATTGCACTTGATCGGCACATTCTAAAACTGTAATGCTCATAGAAAAGAAAATTCATAACTTGCTCTAAAAGTTGTAAAAGTTTTGTGTTTTTAGAGTTCTTAAGGGGTCAGCCATAAACCACAAACGGTTTTTTTTTCGAGTTTTTTTTTATCCTCCTTCCTCCATGTAACACCTTGCAGACATTCAGCTTGACCCCTCCCTCCTACCGTAATGTAACTTTTCATATTAAATATGAATGAAATTTACAAAATTCAAATATTTTTATGTAATATTTCATTCAAATTTAAATTGTACATTTAATATAATAACTTATTTTATACTTAATATTTTAATTAATATTTATCAACTGAAACAAAAATCACGGTTTATAACACTATAATTCAGCTGCATTTTGATTATTGTGCATCAATATTATTCTTATTCAATCTTAACAAATTGAATATGCTGCAAAATCGTAGAACGAGAGTCATCTTAAAGGCAAGTCGCCTTTTTTCAATGTGAACATTTCTTAATTGGTTCTCAGTTGAAATTAGACTGTACTATTTTACAATGATTTTTGTACTTAAAATAGTAAATCGTACGGCTCCTGAATATTCTCACCATTTCAATTTTAACAAAGATATTCATAGATATAATACGAGAGGTACAAACAATATTCATATAGAAAGAACTAATTGTCATAACTCTATGAATACTACAATGTTAAACAGCTTTAAAACTATACTAAATGAAATTATTATGAATAGATTGAGATTAAAGTAAATGAAATAGAAATAGACTATAATGTCTTAAGTATTGTTATGCATTACACCCCCCTATGATACGCCTATGCCTAATAGTTACTGGAAACTTGTAGAAAGAGATAGAGTGTTCCAGAGTGTGGTAGGAGAATATTCTCCATTGTATTCTGGATAACTCTGGAGGCAATTTCAGAGTATATAAGGCGCTGTACCGGCGGAAGGAGAGAAGTTTTATTAAAGTGAAGTTTGGTAGCGAAAAAAGTGAGGTTAAATATCACGTAAACAAAGTGTAAAGGTTATTTTGGTTAATTAAGAAATATTGTGTAGTCAGTAAATTATTAAATAAAGTATTAGTGGTTTACCCCTTGTTAAAATTATTTAGAACCCACGGATTCATACAGGGTGTTTTCCTAAAGGGTGAAAACACGTAACAGTATTATGTAATTTGTAAAGTACTATTTGTTTAGTTCATTCATTCATATTTATTTTGTTAATGCTTTTAAATGTAAGAATATAGTTATATATTATTACACTATGTGGAATGTGTCGAAGACCTATATTAGGTTGTCCTATTTCAATAAAGAATATTATTATTATTTAAGAGAGTAGTGTTACGTGGCAATAATACTTAACCCCCTCCCCTCTCCTTGTAATGCCATGTAGACATTAGTGTTCACCCCTCCCACCCGCTCAACAGTGTTACATGGTTTACGGTTGACCCCTAATATCAGTACTTACTGTCCTGGAGCTCTCGAGTTCTAGTTGCATTTAATGGAGTAACCCATTTAGTAACAATGACTATATAAAAAATATATTATGTACATTTTCGGGCTATTAAATATTACTTCTTTCATGTTTCTCGATATATGCAGTAGTTTTAAAGTTATCAGGGTTAAGTCACTATTTGCAAATTTTCAATAACCTTAACATTTTTCAGTACCTATCTCTAAAACGACAACAGCTAGTAAACGTGTAAATGCTTCATTCTTTGTATACTTTTATACTGTTTAATTTTGATCCATTTGTAGTTTTAAATTTTTGTAGTAGATTTGAAGTTACAGCGCAATTTGTGAAAAAAGAGTTGGTTCTTAAGATTTAACTTCGATTTTGATGCCTTTTTGGTCAAAGGGACTGTAAGAAACCTTTTATGTTAAAAACCATTATTTCGTGGTAGTCTCAACTTTATGGGAAAATTCTAATTGTACTGGTCTAATATGAAATTTTTGTTAATACCAAATCTATCTTACCTGTAACTTTTCATCATTTTCAATGCTTCGAGCCCTGAATATAAAAAAATTGTATATTTGAACTGTGCATGGAAAACAAATACATTTACAAGCGTCATTTTTCTGGAACTAAAAGAAAAATTCGTTAAAAAAATCAAACAGGTCTAGAATAAAGGAATTATTTACAGTTTATAGTAGATAACAGATTAAATATTAGTCAGTAGTTATAAATAAGGGGCCTGTACACGATCAATAATATTGACAATACTCAAAAATATTGACATTAATATTGACCTTGTACGGTGGATATTGATGTATTAAAGCTGGTATTGACGAACTTCTAGAAATCTTGAAATACAACATCAATATTGGAGAATAGTGGAAATCGAGGTGGGGATATTGATAATAATATAAATCGTCTGAGCATGCTCGTATAAATATTCAGTTTAATACAGCGTATATAAGATGGAAGACGTAAACCAGTCCCAACTATCCCAAAAAATCAAAGATATTTTAAAAAATTCTCAAAAATAAAATATTTAAATGCTTCAATACAATTTTTTAGTGCATTTTCGTCAAAATTATTAATGAAAATACATTTTCATTTATCATGACTTGAAACATTTAAATATCTTATTTTCAGAGTTTAAATTCACCCATAGGCCCTTCGAGGGCCTATGGGTGAATTTTTAACCCTTTTTGATAATACATAATTTCGCTTTTTAAAGATTGACTTAATAGAGATAATACAAATAGAATAATTTTTAGATTTATTCATTTCAACCCCTGAATAGGGGTAATTACTGAATATTTTTTAAAACCAAGAACAATGTCTCTTTTTGTTTTTATTGACGATTAATTTGAGTCATGCTAAACCTTTTTACGATTCTTCTTCAGCTCGCAATCAACTACCAACAAGGGGCCATCTATTAATTACGTCACACTTTGATGGGGGAGGAGAATTCTACTTCAAAATTTAATGCTGTAAAATATGATGTCACAACGGGGGAGGGGTTTCCTCGAATGTGACAACCTGTGACATAGGGGGAGGGAGGGAGGGGTTAGAAAAATCTTGAAATTTGCGTGACGTAATTAATGAATGGCCCCTAACAGGCGCAAAAACAGCGTTTTTTGCAGTCACTCTTTGATTGTATTCCTACTTATTACTGTTGCTATTGAATATATAACATACTTTAAGAATACGATTTATGTTTTCTTTCATAATCTACTTATACTCCGGGAAAATAAGGATTCAACTTCGGAAAGGGAGGGAATAAGCTGAAAATTTCTATGAAACTTTGTTTTGGCATTCTGAAGGCTGGTAGAAAAGTCTCATATAATCTTGTGTCTGCGTCGCGAGATATTCAAGGTCAAAAGTCACGAAAATCTTTATTTCGCGCTTATCTCGTTTCCTATGCGGAACATGTCATTTAAGGTTATTATAAAACTTGTACATCATTAAATGAGCTACAATTATTATTTCAAACATTTTTTTGTATCATCCACTGTTCTCGCGGATACTTGCTTATTTTGAATGGAACATCCTATGTATTTTTGTCTTCTCGAAATGACCAGGAAATTCTGAGTCGAAATTTGTAGCACATCCTATACCTAAACCCAGTAATCTCAGAGATATTTGACATTTTATAAAAAATTTGACAGGGGTAACGGTTTGCAATAACCGTTATAACTTTCTTCGTGTAGGAGATCCTTAGTTGTTATTTGGCACGTAGAAAGAACACAAGATGAGCTAGTCTCTACAATAAGAATAAATTCCATAATAGTATACCAAGTGTTCTATTTTCACGTTACATTTTGTCAAATTCAAACCTCAAAAACTTTTTTACTTTAAATGGAACACCCTGTATTTACATCAAATTATGTAAAATTAAATTCTCTTTTTTCCAGTGTCGGCATTGTAGAGGTTAAAATTACAACTTTTTTAAATAATGGCGGTTTTGTGATATGTGCTTCGCTCGCTTATCTCGGAATGGTCGACTATACGAAAAAATGCTTAATAGTGGAGTAGATCTGGCAGAAAAAAAGGGGGTGAAAAACGAGTGCCTTTTTAAAAAAAAAAAATTTTCCCATCTTATAGAGGACGACTTCCCCCACTTCCCTGATACTTTCACATTCAAGATCTAGGTGGTGCGGGGGGAGGGGGAGCTATTAAACTTGCGGAAAATCGGTTATTCTCAGCTTGCGCGTGATCGGGGAGACGGACAAAAAAATGTTTCAGACTAAAAAGAACGGTCTCCCCGAGGCGCGTAAACTGGTTTCTGGTTTTTTAAAATCGGCCAATTAGGGCCGGAGATATGGCCGTTTGAAGGGATTGAGTTTCAGGGTAGGAACAGGGGTCGGACATGAGGTATGAGGGGTGTTTAAGAGATAAGGGATGGGGTTAGGATGGTAATTTTTTTTTTTTGTTGTGGGTGGTTATAGGAAGAGGTCGAGGCCGCGGAGGGAGCTCTCTAGGGCAATTAGGGAAGGAGAGGGAGGGGAGAACGTGCAAAAAGGGAAATCGGCCATATCTCCGGTTCTAATAGGGCGATTTTGAAAAAGCAAAATGGGATATCTTCCTTCTTTGAGCAGCTATAACGTTGGATAGGTAGGAAATAATTTTCGCCAAAAATGTAAAAATTGGGGGCAACATAAAAAATGTTTCTTTTTCAAAACGATTTTTTTATGAAGGGGGTGAGTGGGGGGATAAAATGCTCCTAATAAACCCCTTTGAAATGAAAAGAATTTTTCAAATTCCTCCATTACAACAGGCAGGGCGACAACTTGAAATTTAAGCCCTGCAGAAGGGCAAAGGAAAGTCCTACGCCCTTCTGCCAGGGCTCATTTTAAAGAGAACAAATTTCTCTTTTTATTATAAAAAAAAAATCGATCGGAGAGCAACTTGCGCTAAGCGCGCGAGTTAGACTTATAAATTTATTTCTTTTTATTCAGCAGCTGCAGCGGCAGGAGAGTAAGCGTGACCTCTACCCTCTCTACTCACTCGCTGCTCTCACTCACACACACACACAAAGGGAAATCGAAGGTCAGAAAGGTAAGTCTGACATTTTCCCTTAATAAAAAAATCGTTTTGAAAGAAAAATACATTTTTTCTTTTGCCCCCTATTTTTACATTTTCGGCGAAAATTATTTCCTACCTATCCAACATTACAGCTGATCAAAAAAGGAATAAATGCTATTTCTATTGTTTAAAATCGCCCTATTAGAACCGGAGATATGGCCGTCTTCCTTCTTTGCACGTTCCCCCCTCCCTCTCCTTCCCTAATTGCCCTAGAGAGCTCCCCCCTTCTTACTTATCCGAAATATTTTTTGTCCGTCCCCCCGATTGCGCGCAAACTGAGAAAAACCGATTTTTCATATGTTTAACAGCCCCCCCTCCCCGACCACCACCTCGATCTCGGATGTGAAAGTGTCAGGGGAGTGGGGGAAGTCGTCCTCTATAAGATTGGAAAAATTTTTTTTGGAAAAAAGGCACTTGTTTTTCAAATGCCAGATCTACTCCACCATAAAACAAAAATTGTAGATAATTTTACGATCTACAAGTTTTATGATAACCTTGAATGACGTATTTCGCATAGGAAACGAGATAATTACGAAAAACAGATTTTCACAACCTTTGACTTTGTCTGCCAAGACATACAGCTTTTAATTATTAACCGTTCCACTAGTAAATATCCATTTACGGTGGAAGTGCAAGCAAGAACCCTATCTCCTCGCGATAGAAAGAGCTATTTACAGCGGGTTATGAGAAAGAGGTCGGAGAGAATATTTTACACACCCTGTATATTAGTTTGTTTTTGTAGTAATTACTTCCAACTGCCGCTTTCCAATTCCAGATATTTTTCTATTTCATTACCTACGTTTATTACAATTTTACTTTTAAAATTTTTGAATTATAATAAAGAAATAAACTTGTACATTAATAAACTAAAAATACTAAGTGAAACTAAAATTGCATTAAAAATGTATTAAGCAGAGCATGTGTTTGTTGGTTTTCTGACTCTTTCGACGTTATTTCGAATTTTCAGTGATTATTTCATTATAAAGTGCTCAATAAACCAGAACAGGCTTGTTCAGCATTTTTTTTCTTATTTCATAAAGCGAAAATGCAAGTATAAAATAATGGATCTGCAAAAAATCAGAATCAGTGTCTTAAAAACAATTACAAACCTCCACCTGAGAGGTTGATATGTGGCCAGGTTACGTCACTATACGCATAGACTCAGTCTCAATCTCAGTCGACTCGATGCTTTTTAGTTATTACATATAATTAAAAGTGATTTCAGAGTATTGTTTGTGTTATGTACTTCTTGTTTGATTCAATATGAGTACAAAGGAAAAGAATGTTAAGTATTGTATAATGCTAGAATGCACAAATACAATAAGTAGAAATGCCCCCCAAAAATTATTTATTTGTTTACCGTCCGACCAAAAATTAAGAAGAGCATGGCAATGTGGCTTTTCGAGGGACATTTCTAATGGGTTCCTCGTAATTAACGCGCAAAAGTCGGTTATCTCTCTCGCCTCTCATTTTTAAGAACGGGCATCGAAGGAATTGTGGAGTACAATTTGGAGAAATGTCAAAAAATTACAATTTTCTCTCGCACCTGTCGGATCGAATTTTCGATTCTGAAAATTCCATGTTTTTCGACCTTTCAGGTTAAATTTGAAAGGTCACAGAAAGCCATTTTTCTCTCGCTCGCGTCAAGCCAAATTTTCAATTTGGCCCGTACAATTTGCTATCAGAATAAGTACCCAATCTTCTTTCCATAGATACGTCGTGAGCCCTTTCACTCCAAGTATTTATTTATTTATGAACTTTTAAAGCACAGGCCGAGCAGAAATTCCGATTTCCACTGTGAAATTTACGATATCGATAAAACGCTTTCTCTTTCCATAGACACCTAAAACTACCTTCAGCTCTACGTGTTTACTTACTACTGAACGGCTGTTAGTGGTCGCGGTGTCTTGGCATATCTCCAAATTCAAAGTTGCATATAGTGACGTTACAACTGGCCGCGCTGTTATTCATTTAAAAATTTCAAGTGTATAATAAGAATATCGAATACTATATAAAAACATATAAAAAGAATATCATGGAACAAGCCTATTAGGTAATTAACACTTAGAAAAAAGCTCATGAACTCCTATTACAAGAAAAAAAATTTTAGTAGTTCATAGTTCGCTTTATAATGAAATGTCATTGAGAGCTCGAAAAAAACGTCGAAAATGTTACAAAACTAACAAACATGCTCCATATGAGGCATTTTTAATGCAGCTTACTGTAGGATATGTTATATCAAATTTATCTAAACATAACTTTGAACACTTGAACTAACTAATTTGAACACAAAAATAAATTCAAAAGCTCAAATAAAAACTCTTTATTTTCATGACTGTGATAGGCGAAAAAAGGCCGATCACAACTCGCCCTCAGAATAATGAAAATTAACGAAAATTTGAAAATTCATAAAAATAAAGGATTTTTAAATATTACTTTCAAAGGATTAGAACGTATACACATTTCTAGAGAATAAGGGGCCATCACAAATGACGTTTACAGAAAATCTAGAATTTTCATGTTCATGTTCATATTTTAGATACGAACATGGAGTCTTATTCACCATATAGTAGTAATGATCAACTGGCCAATTGCCTGTTCATGTGACTCAATTGTCGTTTCATATGACAATATCGTCATTTTCCATGCATAAAACTACCTTTCACTCTTATTTTTAAACTACCTTTCTATATATGTCACTGACTGTGTATATTTATGCCAATCTCCTGTAAAATTCATCTTTAAATTTTATAAGACGATTTTATATACTTAATGAATAATATCGAGGTCTCAGGAACTTCTGTTATGATAGTCACTTTTTGGTGTGTATTATTTATGTTCATGGGTCGTATCGAGATCGTATTGACTATTAATATTACTTCTATAAACTTCTATAAATAACTAATACAAGCTAGTCAGAGTGATGTATATACCTATACTAGAAGTCAAGATCTCAATTTTTTTACATCTGCCACCACCATCAGCAACCCCACTCAAAGGACTTAAAATTGTATTTTACTGTACTGTACCCAAAAAAAGTTTGGACATCATTACCAGCTCGGGGCAGCTGATTTTAAATACTACATTATTAAAATTCTGAGCAGTTATTTCTATTTACTACAGTGCAAATATAATATCAAGGTGTTTCTGTTTAAAGAGATTTGGATGGGAAATCTGGATCTGGAAATAGTGATTCCTTAGGCAGCGGTTTTATTTTGCATTTCATATTGAGGTTTTTTCTGTTTATAGTACTGGATATTTTTAGTTTTAAAATAAAATAACCATTTTAATTGGAGTTTAATTGTGAAAATCCTGGAGAGAAAATTAATCAATTTAAATCAGCTTATATTGGGTCAAACTCGAATCCAGTAACACAACTTTCCACTAAATCACAGTGTTCAGTGATGTCATAATTAAGTAAATCTGCCACTTGATAAAATGTTTGATACAAATTTTCCAACTGTCATATAGCATAGAAATGTTTTAAATGTTAAGGCCATACTAGCAGGTACAACTTGTGTTAATTTGTCTTGTGATATATAGGTACTTATGATGAAGTGTTGTTTTTTCAAAACATATGGCAATTCCAGAATTAAAATGAAAGATGGGGTAAGTAGTGCTGTTTTTATTTAAGTATATTATTAATAGAATCAAAGCACCGAGTCTTTAAAGATGAGGCATTTTATTTCCAATAGATATTAATCACCAGACCTCGGCTCTGAGGTAGTTATGACATAAAACCAGAATTGGCTTTAAGTGATATGAAATATATGAACATTTTCATGCACAATAATACAATATCTTAACTTCTAATTGTCTCTAGTGAATTCCGTAATTCCGTAATATTTAAAGGTAAATGGCTCCAAAATGGTTCTAAGTTATACTTTGATGCACTTATTGTTGGATGCACAAGCACACTTAGTAATTATGAATTATTAAAATAATAAAAATATATTATTTGCATTTGTTCTAAATGGTCCGAAGTTAAACTCCGGCTACTGTCACTAAATATCCACTTGTATTGTGAAAAGGACTGTTCAACGTCGATGCAATCGGCACATATTTAGAATAACTGTAAGTGGGATGGCAGATTTATGTCCGGCATTGAACATTCCACTTCTTTGCCACTTAATAGGTTCACCACTCACCGAAATGTTGAAAAACCGGGGTTGTTTCTTAATATTGTATCTAGTTTGTATTTCACTGTCTCAGCAACACCCCGATAGATACTCTAAAAATATAGTAATGTATATCAAATACAATGTTCATTGCATCAATTACTGTATTCTGCTCTGTTTCCGGCTTACACTGAAGGTCGCGTATGGCTCGAGGGTTTCGTGAGAAATACCCATGTATATATGCTAAATTTTGTTTAATAAATGGATCACTAAACATTTCTTGAGCTTGTAATATAGCAATTGTTCATTCGGATTGACATGTTGCACTTCTGCTTTAACGGTGTCACAATTAGAATAATACGATTGCGCCTCTACTTATGTCCCCCACCACGTTACAACAGGCTCTGGAGGTAGTGGTGTCTTTGACACCTTAATCTGACTTGATGATTTTAGAAATACTTTTTCTACACTGGATATCTGTTTATCATCGTTAGGATAACACTGTCTAATAGTTTCAGCAACTCTAGACAGTTCATGTAATTAACTGCATCTGTAATAAACAATAAAAATTTATGTAAACTTTGCTCATACTGTTCACCCCATAATGTTTTCAAAATTGATTGCACTATTTCTGCTACAGCTGCTGAATTAGTAACTTAACTTTAGATGCAATCAAGTGTCCACGCATTGAAAGTGTTTCCTCCATTCCATGACTATCACATTTGCTATCTTCATACCACAGGCATTTGTTGTTTCATCAACATAAAGCCAGAATGTTTTTTATGTAGCTCTGTAATTTTTTATTTTTTTTTCACAATCTCAAGTCAAATATCTTTTTCTCGCTGTAGATTCTATTGGCACTTGAAACTTCTTATATTCCCCATTAACACACTTCTGCAGAAACTGTCTAAATAGAGGATTGTCTAGTTTTATCTATGGTATGTTACACCCTACCACTACTTCTACCAAATCTAAGTTAAACTTTCGTTGACTATTCCTAGTAACATCCAAATAGTTTTTGACGTTCAAATGAAACATGTTTTAAAATGCTCGACTTGAGCGTCCACGAAAGTGTTTTTTCACACCTGGAACAGAAAAGTTCTACACTGTTAAACCGCAGTTCCGGAAAATCTTGAATACACGAAAGTACCGTATCATTTAACGGAATGCCACTTGACGCCATAATAATTCATGACACATTTACTTCTATCAAAAGCTAAAAATGTACCGGCACGTAATCTGTAGTGTTGATTCCATAATGCGTATAAAACAGGCCCATATGCCACTGGTCGTTGTGTAATAAAATAATAATAATAATAATTCTGGACCTTTTTTATTTCAAGTGCTTCGGTATGTTTAAAGTCTTCGGCAAAATATGAAATGCAATTTGCGGTTTTTTTAATATTACTGTTGTTTACCATATCCTAGTTAATGTTGTAAAAAGAGTACAAAGAGAGTAACAAGAGTGCCGCTGTCTTTGTGATGTCGAAAATAATACCCCTTAAATATTTTTTTTAATTCCTTATGTTACAGTGCCTCGTATTATGTGCACAGCTAAAAATTATATTTTAAATTAAGAATTGTTTAATATAGTGGGGAAGAAACATACAGGAGATGTTTACATTTCCTTCATTGATATGAAAAGCTGAAGTGGCATATGCAGGTCAAAGTGACGAGTTTTTTGTTTTCGGTGGAACAATCAAACTGACGCTGCAAGTATAATGTGCGCCCGAAGACTGGTGTTTTTTATCCACCAGTTTGTTTCAATATCTCTTACATCTACTTGCCCAGCTATAAATCATTTTTCCAAGTTTATTTATTTATTATTTTATGAGTTTTATGTCATACTTTTAATTTCATACCACAAAGTATTTATTTCCTATAAATAATGTATTTATTTACTTATATGAATCATAATATTCTTGATTCAAAACATACTTATCTGTGTGTGAGGAGTCCGTCTCTGGCGTAACTACTTTTGGGCCGGGGTCTGTTTCAACCGAGATTTTGGCTAAGCTAAGTGTTTTACCTAATTTTACTTATATATCCCACTACTAGTTAATTTGAAGTTTTCTAATAAGTAAATACTTTTACGGAATAGATGATATTAGTAGTCAGGAAATATAGAAACGCTTAAGAGGGGAAAATAATGACAAATTAATAAGTAATCTCTATTCTCTACACACTGGATTAGTTCTGTTATGTTTCCGTTATATTAGAAATATTTACTGAAGCCTTATTACAACCTTTATATACAGTTATAATAACTCATATTACGAATTATGTAATGTATTATTCAAATACCTATATTTGTAAGCATATTTTTCTTTGGTTTTTAAAAGTGTTCAGTTCCATACCTATATGCACTTTCGTTAAGTAATAAATTCACTAAATTTTCCCAATGCTTTCTGGAAATTTATAGTATGATCAAGATATAGAAAATTGTTACTAAGTAATGTGCACATGCTCGTATGTACCTATATAATAAACTAATAATACATGTACGGTTGTTTATTAAATGTTAAAATTAATAACCTTACTAATATCAACATTTAATAAACAACCACAATGAGAGGTAATATTCTCGATAAGTGAATCCTGAATCATTTTGGTGCATCTAAAACATAATAAATAAGCAATGATTTTCAGTACAATACCTGTACAAACATAAGTACCTACCTGTACGAAGGAAAAAACAATCAACAGTATAGATATTGCAGAAACTACGTATTTTCAGGAATTCTAATTTATATAAAAACAAACAAACCTTTATTCCTGTGGTAATATCTATTAACTTTCGTATCTGATCTCTGTTTTCCCTAGATTTTCCATTAAATAAAGAAATTAAAGCCGTCTCAGAGGAACATAACCTACACTGTACTTTCAACATAATTTGATCAGTTGATATTTATTAACTCTCACATGTTCACAACCAAAATCGTTGCAAATGTGTCTACAAAAATTAGTACACTACAAAATGTGTAAAACTTCTTTTATATGATACACATAATTGTGTCACTTGCCAAGGTTAATGATGGCGCGTAAAATAAACTGCAGTGTAAAAATAACACTCACAGATCTAACACTTAACACAGCATAGAATTGGAATTGGAATAGAATTGTTTGCCAAGTTTAAATAGACAAGGAGTGCCTAATCTGGCTTTAACCAATCAAATCTTAAGGGAAAGAGAGGCGTCGTGGTGACGTCACTGAAGGATGGTTGATGAAATACCTACGGATACGGATCCTTTTGTTGAGACTCGAGGTGAAGTAGTTATGTTCGTGTTCGTTATTACACTATTGTTAGAAATGTTTACAGAAACAAATTCTGCTTGTATTAAAGATGGCAATATTTTTACAAAGTAAAACCGATTTAATTCTTTAAAGCTCTCACTCTTTATTAATTAGGAGTCTGTTGTAAGAATTTTTTGAAAATTTGGTTTTGTATTATTGTCAGGATTTTACACAGCACCTGGTAGACATTGTAGATACCCTGAAATAGAGTACAAAAGCTATAAGTAGTATAATTTTATAGCAATTCAATGTTCCTGATATGTAGAGAGTATATATAGATAGATCCACTTTAAAAATTGAAACGAAAATGTCGAGATTGCGGTGGCTGCGATTTACACATTAGTAAAAACTATTAAAGGGTTTTAGTGGAAACCAAAAATATTTAAACCTATTTTTATTTATAAGTAAATAACATTTGTCGCGTCTACTTATATATACCTGCTTTCCAAATAATTGTCCCTAGGACCCCTTATATAGGTACCCATGTGTGTAGGTAGGTAGGTACACAGATCTGGGTAGATAGGTATACCCATGCAACAATAATAAATCACCAAGGTGTGTCTATATCAGTCACTTAAAACTGTGATGTTTATGAAATATTATAAACATCGAATCGCAGCAATAGAAAAGGCAGGAAAAACCACAGAACAAAAACTAAATTTTAGTATAAACACCACCATGACAAACGGCCATAATACAGCCCAGACAGCACACGATATCCTGAGGATATCCTATCACAGTCCCGTTGTCCCAGATTTGGGATTATCCCATGGACATATCCCCAGGTCATCCCAAGGTTGACCTGACTGGATATTAATGTCCTGTAAAGATCCAATTATGGATATCCGTAGGATATCCGCAACTGATTGCCTACGGATATCCTGACGGGATGTTAATATCCTATAGTTGTACAAAATACATATATCCTACGGATGTAATAGAATCGATATCCGTGGGTTATCCTGTCTGGATTGCCCACGGATATCCAATGATGGGATGGGATTTTTACCACTTTTTTTAAGAAACTTATTTGTACAAAAACGGTAAAACATTAAACTATATTTATTTAGGCACACATTTTATTCTAGACTAAGAAATCGAAAATTTCAAAAATTTTGATTTTTCCTCGCCGGGGAACTAAAAAAAATTATAATTTCTGTCAAAATGTTCTGAACAAAAGTAGTCTATTTTGGTCAGGCAATCCGAATTTGCAATAAAAAAATAGGGGTTTCCATTTAAAAAACTAATTTTACCTTGAATAACCTATGTATATGTTCTGTGGAAATTATTTTTATTATATTTTTTTTCCGGAGACGGTTGTCTTTTTAAAACGATGAAATACTCATTAAGATTCATATTGATAATTTCGAATGTAATGAAATAATTAATCAACAATAATCATGGAGTAAATTAGCTCTTTTGTAATTTAAATCTGGCCCTGGGGGAGGTGATGTATTATAGCTTATGCTCATTGGTTGAAAATCCAATGCAATTTCTTTAATCATTTCCCGAAACGGAATAACACTACGCTGATAATAAAGATGTCAATAATGCAGAAAATATAAGTCAGAGAGGGAGAGAGAGAGAGAGTTACAGTAGTGCAAACCACAAAAAACACAAACGAAAATTCCCTGTTTCTGTCCTATCATCGTGAACATCAGCTGCTGTGAACATCGCCATATTTTTCAATTTTCAAAGTTCGACTGTGTTCTGTGTTTGAAGATAGACCATTTTAATGTGTAAAGTGTATTTTTTAATGCAGGTAAGGCTACTGTGCTATATTATATACATAATTTAAGATAAATCTAGAGCAGAGTATTAGCTGTTTGATCTAGTGTAGTGGTAGAGACACTATAGAGACCGGTAATCGGTAAATTATTTTGCATGTGGCATGTGATGTAAAAGGTAACCTCGAACATGTCTACAACAGGTAAAATAAACCAGTAGTAAAACTAGTAAAACAAACAGAGCAACATACTATAGGTGTATCAAGAACAACTCTGTCAAAATATCATTACTTGTTAGTGATGATATTTCCACAAACGCAAATCACGTAGGTAGGTATCTAATATATTTAAAAAAAACGAATTGCACTGAACAATACACAGTATGATTTCTTATACAGACACTTTGGTTCTTTATTTGCGATTGAATCACTTTTTCTTATAACACGTTCTTGCATTTGAAACATTTTGGTATAGAAAAGCCCAAGTTTTCTATACTATGTGTATTATTTCTATATACATTAAGCCACGAATGGAGAAAATACATGAAGTATTTCATTTATATAATAACATCCTAATCTGGTATGACATTATTGTGAAAGACTAGTTATAGTCGAGGCAGAAATTCTGACTACATCACAGAAAACAAGTGATAATGTCCTTTTGTCGTATAGAATAATGTTTTTACATCTGTGTCCTCAGTCCTCTACTATAGTCACACATATAATAACTTACTACCAATTTGCATAAGGCCAAAATAACCATACGTTAAAATGTGTCAAAAGTTTTTGTCCGATATAGCTACCTTTTTTTTTTTAATTTAACTTTGGCTGTCTAATTGTAGCCTCAGCAGAAATTTTAATGATGCATGTCACAGAGGCAATGTTATTTAATTACTATACTTATAATTGAGTTTTTCCCATGACGACTTTCCTATCTAGATTATTACACTACTTCTGTTTTTGTGTCGCTGAATAATCATTATTTATGAAGATTAAGCGCATCTTTATAAGTCGTTTACAAATGTGTACTAATCTAGAAATAGCATTTATGATCGAGGCAGGAATTCTTACTATGCATATGTCATAGTGAAAACATGCGGAGCCAAAATTATGTTCATGTCCTTGTATAGAAAAATTACTGCTGTTGTGACTTGTATCTTCGGAATTTTTGCTTTGACTATATTTTAAAAACGTTTTTTTTTTTTTTTTTAAATGTAAATGATTTTCATTTGTGTTATTTGTATATTTTTTAGAAGCTGTTTTAAAAAAACCCAAACTGTGTCAAGGCATCAGAAAAAACTGTGGAAGCTGCTATAAAAAATTGACTCCGACACGCCAAAGAAAGACTAGAAAGGGATAAGGAAAATGGAGATATAAGGAACAAAGGAAATTAAGCTGCTATAAAAAATTGACTCTTGACACGCCAAAGAAAGACGAGAAAGGGATAAGGAAAATGGAGATATAAGGAACAAAGAAAATTAAGTGGACCAAGGAAATGCAGACAAAGAGAACCAATAGATATACTTATGTATATAGGTATAAATAAATAGATTTTTAAAATAAAGCTCAAGTGATTTTTTTATCCAAACATTATTAATACAAAGTGCATGATAAAAAGATGATGGAGTAGTTTTACAAACACCAAAACACTTGAACACAGCACTCGAATACTCTACTCGACTCGCATTTCACCAACCATGTTGGCATCATCTGGAGATGATTAAAACCTAAAAAAAAAACAACTCTTAGTTTTAATCATCTCCAGTTGGCAAAACGCGTGTCGAGTAGAGTATTTGACTGTTGTGTTCAAGAATTTTGTTGTTTGTGGAAACTATTTTTTGGTGTTCGTGAAAACTACTTCATCGTTAGTGTCACACCGAAGGCTGCAAACCATCCAGATCCACGTGTATGACTCGGTGTATGATAAAAGGTAAAATATTAGTAAAATTAAAATAATATCGTCTCATATCTCATGAACTGACGTATCTCGAATTTTTACAACTTTACAGAATTACAGAAGACGCACATTTAACTTTTTGGACAGTTTTTAGAAATCAATACAATAGTGTGAATCAACTTAGTAGTGACTTTATAGCACAGTGTAGTTCATATGTATGCTAAACTAATAGCAATCGGTTACGTCAGTGTGAGTCGGATGCAGATAACAATATTGCTTTTTGTGTCACAACTTCAACAAAATTAGAGTAGTGTTTTTTTTTTTGTTTATTAATATTGTGCCAATTTAATTATCTATTAGAGGTGTTTTAAAATCTCATGAGCTGTGACCTTCATATGCGCACAGACATAATCCCTCCTGTCGACTCAGTTACACTTCTTAAAATTATTATATTTATTGTTTACAATTTATCCCGAACTCTTGTTAATGTATACAACAATTCAGCCGCCAGTGTCTTCAAAAAAAGACTTATAACGCAGAATGAACTTTGGCGTTTGCGCATTTCGCGGCTCATAAGATTCTGAAACACCTCTAACTTTATATCAGTATTTATTTTGTGAGATTACGTAATAGTTCTGTCATGTAGTTGTAATTCTCTTAGGATACTTGAATTCATGTTTATATGGTGTTTTTTTTCTTATTTATCTCTAGAACCGTATAAATTTCTAGAATTAATTTACAAACATCCTATATACTAAGGTTATCGAAAGGATATCCTTAAACACTCATCTAACTGTTTCCTAAGGATATCAAATCAAGAACAATATCGAATATCATCAGGATATACAAAAAAGGGATATGCATGTAGAACACTATTTCCAGCGGTTATTGTAGGGTTATCCTAGATATTGCCCCGATAGATCCTAAGGATATATGCAAATGTGTCCGAAGGTTGTTCTCAGGACATCTGGAACTGTCTCACCTGTACATCCCAGGGAAATCCTATGCAAAATTTAGGTCATCCTTGGGATATAGTCATAAACCAAGCTTTACGTCCTTAGAATATCCATCGGTTAACCTTGTGCTGATTGGGAGGGTGTTCCAGAATTGACGTCCCCGGACGGGAACCTATGGGGTTCCTGAGTTCATATTGGGCCCTTATAACCCATCTTACCTTAGTCCAAAAATGCATCTCTGAGGAAGTGAATAAAGTGAGACAGAAAAAGCATTTTTTTGCAATAATTTCCGTTATATTGAAGATAAAATTTTCAAATTTTGGTGGGATCTGTATCTACAAGTGCTCTATATAAACAACCCAATATTTTTTGTTTCTCAATTTTTTTTCGTAATATAATTAATTGATTGGCTATATTTTTTTAATCGCCCTGTAAAATTACGGAATACTTGAATATTTTTGCAGATCATTGAAAGGGCTTCAAAAAGGCACTCTTAAAATTTGTTGTAATATGTTAATCAAAATGCAAGGAGTTGTCATTTTTTCCTCCATTTGTATTTAACATTAATTTATAATTCTAGAATAAAATGTTGTAATAACAGAAAATTACAGTTTATTCTAAAAAATACATTACACAGGTTTACAAAAAGAAAAAAGTTTTCTGGATCTGGGTTCAGACCATTCGTTGGTTATGTATTTTTCGACGCTGAATTCGAATCTGTTTTTAGTTTTGCTCTATCACGTCAGGATGTTGAGATATTCTAACCTAAAAGTTGGATATATTTGAGGTTAGGTATGTAGCTTTAGAGAATTTTTTTTCTCAAGAAACCATGTGTGGTATCTTAAAGTACAAGTCTTCACCTTTAAAATACCGTTGAGTTTGCTCATATATCTTCTTTCTTTTCGCCGAGATATTGCAATTTAAATAATGACCATTTGCCGTACTAATTAAATGTATTGGGAAAGATATGATATGAAGAGACAATTTTAAAAAGTCGATATCTCAGCGAAAAAAAAAAGATATTTGAGCAGACTCTACATTTGAAAGAGGAAGATTTGTACTTTAAGATCCCATACATGGTTTCTTGAGAAAAAAAAATCTCAAAGCTACATAACCTCAAATATGTCTAACTTTTAGGTTAGAATATCTCAAAATCCTGACGTGATAGAGCAAAACTAAAAACAGATTCGAGTTCAGCGTCGAAAAATACATAAGAAACGTGTATGGTCTGACCCCAGATCCAGACAACTTTTTTTTTGTAAACCTGTGTTCCATGCTCCACGTGACGTCCACCTGTTTCAGTACACAAATTAATACTTTCAAAATTTTGTGTAATATCAACGAAAAATCAAGAATTATCATTTTTTCTCTGTAGGTCGTAGGCGCTTGTGAAATAGGAAACCTGTCGCGTTTGAGAAACAAAAGATATTTAGTTGTTATCAAACTTACCCACACAGCACAAGGCTGTCCGAGGGACGTACTATGGCAAAGACCATTTAGGATTTGGGCTTGCCTATGGACGTCCCAATATCCCAATATGTATGCTTTTCGGCACTCTTTTGGTCATCCCAATGTCACAACTTGGTACCAGATAAAGGCAATACGGCGGACGTCCTGAAGGAGGTCTGAAGCTCATAACTAAGGACGTACCAGGATATCCCGGAATATTTCGGGACGTCGTAAGTAGTACGAATGGGCATCCAAAGGGATATTAGAGGATGTACAAAGTACACACTGAAACGTCCCAGAACATCCTAATATTATATTTTCTTATATTTCAATATATTTCACCACGCCAAAGAAAAAAAAAACTAAAAATATTTTATATGTATTGCTACCTACTTATATATAAGTAGGTAGCGCATAAATCCACATGTATATTTTTTGTTCTTTGTAAAATTGTAGTTTCTCTGACGATGGTTAATACACTGAAACAATAGAAAATATTATATTTCTCATTTTAACTGACCGAAAAAGCCAAGGAATCACTCATCTAGTTATTTGATATAAACGGCCAAGAAAATAAAATTAGATGTAAGACAGACTTTAAAAACAAATTCACATTTGTAATGTCAAACTATTTCGAAAAAATATAGAATAATAAAATAAGTATGTTGCACACATAACTCCACAAATATTTTGTTTCTTGTAAAATTTTATTTGTCGAAGGTTAATATATATGAAAATGTTAGAAAATATCATATCTGACCGAACTATATAAAAAAATTACACATGAAGGTATTTGAATAATCAGTCAAGAAATTAAAAACACCTAGGGGTCATAAGAAGCTAAATATATTAAATATTTAAGGATAAAACTCATTTGTAACATCAAAAAGCAAACTTCTTAGAAGAACATAAAATAACATTTTTCAAACTGAATTATACAAAAACATATTTTTTTATCAAGTAATGTGTTCCTACTTCTCTACTCTCTTCATTGCCTCGCTCTTCTTTTTGCCCTGCTCGGATTTTTTTAAACACTTCTCTGCTTCGTACCTATTTCATAATATTATAGGTACCCATTCATGGTTGCATCTAAAACAAACATTTACTTATTATTTGAATCAGCATTATCAACAAAAATTTAGTCTATATGAAAACTGGGTAAGATAAAGATAATAAAGAGAACATCGAGGGATAGAGGTTTAAATTGAAGCCTAATAAGAATAATTTGTCGCATTATAAAATGCAATCCTGTATTACTTCATTTTAATGCATTATATCTGTCTTCCATACACGTCACATATGGATGTGGCTGCGACGCCATTTACATAACACTATTCACAAACCAATAACCGTTTTCTGCAATTTACTCAAAAGGAAAGAATAGGTATATCAGGATCAGGACAGATTTGCCAATTAACTGAAAATTTATCCCACGCATGTCCTGTCTGATACATATTTCCCTTTAAGAGTATAATGAAAGTTTCAAACAATTGAAGCAAAATTATTTTTACTTACCTATTTTCATGCACTGTTCATCGTCAAACTTCACAGACTAAGTACGACCTGGTTCACATTCTCCAACCTGGCTTCGTAACATTTAATTCTTGGGCCAAATAAGCTCCATTTTGTAGGTTTGTTGGTCATTGAAAATAAGGCAGCCAGAATTTTTGTTTAATACCGTAAGTTTTCTATAAAGTTTCTTCTTTTTAGTTTCCTTTGGCATCCTAAAAGTTTACAAAATTGTATTAAATTTGGGAAGTTTTATAGGTTATGTTATTTTTACATGGCTTGTACTTACTTTCTATAGTGTCGAACAAAAAAGTCTCAAATAATACTGAACTAAACACAAAACACAATCAAAAGTGTTAAAAATATTTCCTACAACCACTAATAATTTATATTATTTGATGTAGATAAATTAACTGACATTCCAAGCTTGTTTTGAGTTTACACTAAAGAATACCAGATACAATAGAAAATACAGGTTTGTGAAATTGGATATGGCCGCCGGAAATCGTAATGGCGCCTTATTTGAACATATTAAAGAAATATATCAGGTCACAGTTTAAGGAGATTTAGGGCCCTTCACTGGACGTCCTTTTTTAATCCCAATGTCAATTCACAGTTAATGCCAAAATGAAACCAGTTCAGGATATCCTCTTGGCCTCCTTTTGAAGAATATCCTGGGATATCCTAAATGGGACGTCCATTTTACTATCTACTTTACGTACTGGGATATCCATCAGGTACTTCAATTTGACATCCCAAATCCCGATTGTGCTGTGTGGGTATACATAGAGTATACGTACAGTGGCGTCAGTCTGGCGTAATTTTCTTTGTTTTATCTCTTTCCAAGCTTACATATTGCTTATGGGGATTAAGTACTCCTTGTTAGTTTAGTCTCATTCTTGACTTTTTCTAGCCTAGAATAAAAACACTCAAATAAGACTGATCTAAACAGATAAAACTCAATAAACAGTTTTAAAATATTTCCTACAACCACTAACAATTATTATTAGGGGGTCAATTCTCGAAATTATTCCTATGGGAAATGATACTTTTGGAACGTGCAAATTGTATTCTTGACTGATTTCCTGTGAGATTGTTTTCCATTCAAATCAGTGGAATTACTTCACCTGATCATTTCCAGCAGAAAATAATATCATAGGACTAGTCAAGAATACAATTTACACGTTCCAAAAATCTTATTTCCCATAGGAATAATTTCGAGAATTGACCCCTATAGGTATCTGTTGCAAATAAATTAACTGATGTTTGTTTTGAATTTGCAGTGCAGTGAACTCTATACGAAAGAGTTCACCGTTGCAGTGTTTGTGGTATTTAATATGGCCGCCGGAAATTATAATGGCGCGTTATTTGAATATATTAAAGAAAATGATTAGGTTGCATAAGGGGCATTAGGGCCCTTCATCAGACATACTTTTTAATTCCGATGACTGTCTACAGTTAATGTCAAAATGAAACAAATTCGGGATATTCGCCTGGCCTCCTTTTATAGAATACCTTGGGACATCCTATATTGGGATGTCTTAAGGACGTCCTAAATGTTACATCCATTTCTGTATTTACTTTACGTACTGGGATATCCGAGTACTTCGCAATTTAACATCCCACAACACAAGCTTTGCTTAGGTAACTCACCCTCATTAAAAAATATATAGCCTGTAAATATAATCAATTACTTTATTAACTGTATTTATTATTGTAACAAAGTTATATGAATAAATTACTTACTCACTTACTATATTCCGATTGTGTTGTGTGGGTTGAAATAGCCGACGAGTAAACGTTATTATAGGCAACTCATTCAACAACCGTAAATATTACACAGCACATCTAGCGGCGGCTGGGCAAAATGAAGGAATTTATCGGGAAATTATAAGAATGCGTCGTATTGATGCGTTATTAGACGAATCGGCAGACCAATGAAATCGAGGACAGAGATGAACATCAGGCCTGTAGAATTTGAGCAGCCCCTGGAGAAATTACATTACCCGCGTAGGGCTGTTTTGCGGGATTATATATGCAAAATAGTTCTATTTTGCATATTTTTCCAAATTATGAAGGAATTGACACCACCTGAAATTCGATGAGCATCCCCTACATTCATTTCTAGCTTCGTGCCTGGAGAGCATATTGCGATGCTGTACACAGAAACAGCAAAACGTGCAGTAAAGAAGGCCTGTTCGTTACATTATTAATGCAGGGCGTATTAGTTAAATATACGGGAGCAAATGACCATTTGCTTCGATGTGTACATCTTGTATGACTTATTATCAGTCGGTGTCTCTCCTCCGATAGAGAATTTTTGTAATTTGAATTTTTCTAATCTACTAATTAAACTACAACGGGATTCACTTGTATGGGTCTTAAGCAGCTTCTAAAGTTAGAAAAAAAAACATAATTAAAATAATAACTTTATTTACAGAAACTATAAATATATTTGATATACAAAAATGTACTTCATCCTTACATTTATTTTAAAGCATGCTTATACTTAAATTAGTTCAACATAGTTTACTTGATGTTTTTCATTGGTAGGAATATCAGTCTCATTATCTAAATTAGTATTTTCTAAAAACAAATTTGCAATAGGCGAAGTGTCTGTCTGTTCGACCGAAGAGGTATTTTCATCACCCTGTGCTAGTAGACTGTCGTTAATTGTTGATTCAGTGAAATTTTCATTTATGCTTAATGATGTGTCAGGAATACTATCTAAAGTTGAAATTTCTGGAAACAAATTTAAAATGGGCGAAGCATCTTTTTCTTCAGCAGAAGATATTCTTGTAACACCCTGTGGTTGTAGACTGCTTATCATTGTTTTCTCAGTAGAATTTTCATTTATGCTTAATGGCATATCAGGAATACTAACCTCATTATCTAAATTACTATTTTCTGAAAACAAATTTGGAATATGTGAAGCATTTGTTTCTTCAACTGGAGAGGTTCTTGCATCACTTTGTGGTAGCAGACTGCCTTTCATTGTTGATTGAGTAGAATGTTCATTTATGCTTAATGACATATCTGGAATACTGCCACCATGATCCAAATGAGTATTTTCTGAAGAGGAATTTAGAATAGATGAAGCATTCACTTGTTTGATTGAAGAGGTTTTTGCATCAGCATATGGTTGCAGACGGCCTATCATTGTCAAGTCAGTAGACTTTTCATTTATGCTTAATGACATATCAGAAATATCAGCCTCATTATCTAAATTAGTATTCTCGGAAAACAAATTAGGAATAGACGAAGCATTTGTGTGTTCAACTGGAGTTTTTGCATCATCCTGTGGTTGCAGACTGCCTTTCATTGTTGAGTCAATAGAATTTCCATTTATATTTAATGACATATCAGGAATACTAACCTCCTTATCTAAATTAATATTTTCTGAAGAGGTTTTTGCACCACCCTGTGGTTGTAAATTACTTTCCATTGTTGATTCAGCAGAATTTTCATCTATGCTTAATAGCGCATCAGGAATACTAGCCTTGTTTTCTAAATTAACATTTTCTGAAGAGGTCTTTGCATCACCCTGTGGTTGCAAACTGTCTTTCATCAATAAGTCAGTAGAACTTCCATTTCTAGTTAATAATGTATCACTAATACTAATCTCATTATCTAAATTAGTATTTTCTGAAGGAATATTTAAAATAGGTGAAGCATTTTCTTGTTCGATTGAAGAGGTTCTTGCGTCACCTTGTGGTTGTAGACTACTTTCCATTGTTGGTGCGGCAGAATTTTCATTTATGCTTAGTAGCATATCAGGAAGACTGGCCTTGTTATCTAAATTAGTATTTTCTAAAAACGAATAGGTTATTTGTGTATCACCCTGTGGTTGCAGACTGCCTTTCATTGTTGAGTCAGTACAATGTTCATTTATGCTTAACGATGTATCAGGAATACTAACCACCTTATCTAAAGTTGTATTTTCTGAAAACAAATTTAAAATAGGTGAAGCATTTTCTTGTTCGATTGAAGAGGTTTTTGCATCACCCTGTGGTTGTAGACTACTTTCCACTGTTGATTCAGCAGAATTTTCATTTATGCTTAATAGTATATCAGGAATACTAGCCTCATCTATATTAGTACTTTCTGAAAACGAATTTAAAATAGGTGAAGCATTTATTTGTTCCACTGAAGAGGTTTGTGCGTCACCCTGTGGTTGCAGACTGCCTTTCATTGTTGAGTCAGTACAGTGTTCATTTATGCTTAATGATGTATCAGGAATATTAACTTTCTTATCTAAAGTTGTATTTTCTGAAAACAAATTTAAAATAGGTGAAGCATTTTCCTGTTCGACTAAAGAGGTTTTTGCATCACCCTGTGGTTGTAGACTACTTTTCATTGTTGATTCAGCAGAATTTTCATTTATGTTTAATAGCGTATCAGGAGTACTAGCCTCATTATCTAAATTAGTATTTGCTGAAAACGAATTTAAAATAGGTGAAGCATTTATTTCTTCGACTGAAGAGGTTTGTGCATCACCCTGTGATTTCAGACTGCCTTTCATTGTTGAGTCAGTACAGTGTTCATTTATGCTTAATGATGTATCAGGAATACTAACCTCCTTATCTAAAATTGTAGTTTCTGAAAACAAATTTAAAATAGGTGAAGCATTTTCTTGTTCGGCCGAAGAGGTTCTTGCATCAACTTGTGGTAGTAGACTACTTTCCATTGTTGATGCAGCAGAATTTTCATTTATGCTTAATAGCGTATCCGGAATACTAGCCTCGTTCTCTAAATCAGCATTTTTTAAAAATGAATTTAAAATAGATGAAGTATTTATTTCTTCGACTGAAGAGGTTTGTGCATCACCCTGTGGTTGCAGACTGCCTTTCATGGTTGAGTCAGTACAGTGTTCATTTATGCTTAATGATGTATCAGGAATACTAACCTCCTTATCTAAAGTTGTATTTTCTGAAAACAAATTTAAAATAGGTGAAGCATTTTCTTGTTCAACTGAAGTGGTTTTTGCATCACCTTGTGGTTGTAAACTGCTTTCCATTGTTGATTCAGTAGAATTTTGATTATGAGAGCTCAAATTAGTATATGGCAGACAGGTATCTAAGGAATCAGCTGATTTTGTACAATAACTTTCAACTTCCGTTTCCTTTATATCAATGGGTGTCAAATCATTCCAAAAGCAAAGTTTCCTATGGTGCTCTGAATTCGTGTTATAATCATAAGACACATTCAATTTTCCAAGCCTCATAATCACAGGAACTTTATAGGCCCACATCTGTTGTTTTATATCTTTTAATACAATGTCTTTTTCTAATATTATATCTTTATTGGTAGGAAGATGGGTTTGTGTATGTGTCTGATTATTTCCACGTTTTGGCTGTGAAAGGGTCAATAGCCTTTTTATTAAATTTGTATCAGAATCCCTGAGATCCATGTTATTCAGAAGACAACTATTTTTAACAGTTATTTTTGGTGATAGTGGACGATTTTGTACATTGGCTTGACATACTGACATTTGATTTGTAGATTCAATCAGAATACAATCTTTCATATAGTTTCTACTGCTCGTGTTAGACATTTCTTCTTCGTCGGACACAATTTCGATCACATCCAAATGGTCTGAGGACATATTGTCTACACCTTTAATAGTTTCCTTCGGATGTGTAATGTTTAAGTAACCAGTAGAACTCAACATGAGATTATTTAAAATTGTTTTGAATTTATTTGCTATATCATATTTTAAAAGGTCTACATCCGTATCGCAGACTGATGTTAGGTCAATAATATTTTCAGTTTCAATCGGTGGAAAGTTTACAAAAGCGTCTGGGTATTTGCGTCTTGTTTCTAAGTCATTTTCAATTTTTTCAACTATGACATTAGGCATATTGGTCATTGATTTTTTAATTATGCATAAATTTTCAATATGACGTATTTTGGCTGACAAAGTTCGAAATCGTATCTTGCAAAATTGACATCGTAAATGCTCTATGCGGTGTTTTCTTAAGTATTTTGCAGTATATTGAACAGAATTACAGATGTTGCAAATATGCAGTGGAACCGATTTATCAATAATTGAAAGAGAGTCAGAAGAATTGTTCCCACTTAAAAAAAGTGTGGTTTCCTTAGGAATTAAATTTAATAACCTTTTTCTGTGTGAAGTGCCTTGAACTTTTGATAAGTCATTCATATTTAAAGAACACTCTGCACTTCTAGATGCCGTATCCAGTAATTCTTCACATCTCGATCGTTTAGTACTTCTTCTTATAACATCTGTGGATAGTTTTCTCTTTCTATTAAATTTACTAGAGGCTGGAGATTGTCGCTCTTTTGTCAAAGGAAGTTTAGCAGAACTTTTCTTATTTTCATTGGTGTTACTGTCTCCTTTTAGGCACTGTTTTACAGTATTGCTTACAATAGGTCTTTTAGTCTTTGCAACCATGCCATCTTTTTTTGATTTAACCAAAGAGCTGTTATTAATTTGGCGTTTTCTAATTAAGCGTTTAATTTCAATAGCTCCTCTAGTTTTCATATTACCATCTTTCTTGAGATCTGGTTTAACATTGACACTTTTAACAACTGAAGAACGCCTATTACACTTAATATTTAAACTATTCTGGAGTTGGTCTGTTTCAATTTGAATTTCCTCGTTAGCATTAGCATTCCTTTCCTGCAATCTTTCTAATCTATTGTTTTTTTTAGTAGACATCAAAGCAGATCTGATATATACGTTTATGTCTAAGTTCTGCTTTTTGAAGTATGATTCCACCTCATCCATTTCCATTTCTACCACTGGTGCAATATGAGATTTTAGGCACAATACAGGCAATTTAAGGTCAGGGTATGCTTTAGCTATATGAGTTACGCTCGGATGTATACAAAATGAAGGCTTGCTAGGCTTACAAGGTATCTGTTTTGATTCATTTTTTATCGTGACTTGCGTATTTGAGATATTAGATTTTCTGTTCTTCAGATATTTCTTGGACTGTTCCTAAAACCAATAGTATGTATTACAATTATGTGTGCTATAGTTTATCTGCTGTCTGGTCTAGGTGCCCGCGTACAAAAAATGAATTTATACATATCCTCCTGTAACTTCTTGTATGGCTTAATTGCGCCTAATCTACAACTTTTCTCTGCGAGAATTTTCGAAAACGCCGCGTTCCCCCTCCACTTCTTTCGAAAGATTTCCACACGTACTGGAAAATTGGTTAATCTATTTTGTCAGACAATTCGAAAATTGGATACTACATGTTACTTTTAGGCAATCTTGAAAAAATCAGCTGCTCATCAATAAATTTGTAAAAGTTTTTAATTCAGAATTACTTATTATAAAAATTTACTAATTTATTGATAACCAGCTGATTTTTTCAAGATTGCTTAATAGTAACATGTAGAATCCAGTTTTCGAATTGTCCGACAAAACAGATTTCCCGATTTTCCAGTACGACGTGTGGAAATCCTTCGGAAGAAGTGGAGGGGGAACGCCGCGTTTTCGAAAATTTTCGCACAGGAAAAAAGTTGTAGGTTAAGCGCAATTAAGCTATACAAGAAGTTACAGGAGGATATGTATAAATTCATTTTTTGTACGTGGGCACCGAACTAATCGTTTCAATTTGAAAAACAACTGCATAATGTTATTATTAATCTGTTTCTTTTTTTAACTATTATTTTCATTTCAGTATGATGATTAAGTTTAAATAGATTCTGATATAGATTTGGCTGAATCAAACTAAAAACACTTTAAGCTATATGGGATTATTATAGAAGAAATTCTGTCATTAAACAAAATGACTAGAATTTTAATTTAAAAAATAATAACTCTAGGCAAAAACATTATTAAGACTAAAAACAAAGATAAATATAAACATTTGTAATAGAAAAGCATCAGACAGTCAAGTACTTGTCGCAAAAAACATGCAAAAGTTTCAGTAGTGTGTAGAGATGTGAATATATAAAATACAATTAAGTGTTTTCACAAATTTTAAATTCTCTTTGAGTGATAATACTTGATTATGGTTAAAACACTTGAATTTTGACAATCAGTCGAATAATACCTTAAAATAAGTCATTTTAATTTTGAATTGAAATTTTACCGCCGAAACACTACATCAATTCACTGCGCATTCATGACGTCATCAGTTGCATTGTCAGTAAACAAACGTCATTGTGTATTATAAACGTTATTTTGCACAGTCTTACCATTTTATAATGAAAACTAAGTGGTGCTTTGTGCCAATATGCAAGAATATATCCAAAAACGTACCTAGAAGAGTTTTGGTGTCAGTACCAAAACACTTTTATAGCAGGTAAATATCCAGAAGTAGCTTTTACAAATTCCATATCAGACATTACTTATTTAATCACATGTAAAACGTAAATAAATAGAATAAAATGTTGTGTTTACCACTATATAAACGCGATTTAAGCCACTAATAAAATCGATGACATCACCACCAATCATAGCGTGTTTTGCATACTCGTTCAATTATTAAAACTTCATGTTATTTATTTCTTGAAATTTTAATTCGATTGATGATCGAATGCTATTTAAATATCAAGAAGTGGTTTAGTATAACAAAGTACCTACTTCATTTTAATAATATCACAGAAGCAAATAGGCACATAGTGAAAACACGTAACTGTATAATACCTAACACTATATTATAAGTAAATATCGTCCAAAATGATTTAATGCCACCGGTAGGTATATACTTATCAGTCAAATGGAACCCGCCCTTTTATTTGAGGTTAAAGGTCGTCCACACAAGTATCTTAAAGTATGTTGATCAAGCGAAACATTATAACTAGATTCAAAGTCAAGATAGGAGAACTGAGAAGTGTTGTCCAACATATGCTTCTGATAACAACCATAGAATAGATGTAAGTATAGACACCAGTAAGTTTGGTACATATGTGAGAGAGTACCACCACATGCTGGACTTGAGTCATTGTCATTAGTCATTGTTGTTAGGGCCATAGTTATTAGAATTATAGTTATTCTCAAACTAGTGTAAACTGATTGGCTATGTTTCACAACAATTTTAAAGTAAATTGTTACAAACGTTTTTTATAAGCTTGCAAACATGCAATATACAGTTATTGCCTTTAGTATTAAAGTAGATATAATCAAAGATTAAAGATTTGGTGTGATACCTATAATATAATTACCTTTAAGTATTTTTCACTTTTCATACATTGGTTTCTAAATTGAAACATTTTGAATGTAAACTGAGAGCAGTTGTTACAAATATGTTGGGAAATGACATCTTTTATATGGACCTGCAAAAAATAAATAAAACAAATAAAAAATACTTATAAAAATGTGATGCTATGGACACAAATAATAAGACAAATTTCCATCTTATTGGAAAATATAACTACTTCAACTTAAATATAATATTACTCCCCTTGTAATACGCAGTAAACATATGCAATATGAACAACAAGTTACTATTTAATGCAATTAAGATGAAAATACTCAAAATATTAATTATAAGCATAACATTATCGGAAAGTAAAAAATCGTCACTTTTAATTCTTACTAGAAGAGGTTCGGCAAAATATCTAGGTTAAGGCTCCTGGCGTCGGCCATTGGCCTTAGCGGCGGAAATATGCCGACGTTGAATAAATGATTATAAAGAATCTGTGTCCGAAAATACAATGCTTCTTTACTGGATATCTCATAGAATGATTGTAAAATTATACATCTAAAAAATAAATGCACAATATGGTATGAAAATATAAAACATAATTCGAATAGAGGCATGTTTCCGTAACATGGCTTCGGAAAACGAACACTCGCTATTTAATACTTTAACCCTGTTAAAACGCTGCAGGAAAGGAGGGCGAACAAGTCTTTCGAATACATTTTTGTTTGGGGTCGCGGAGTTTTCCGGCAAATGAAGTTTGAAATTTCATGTGGTCCGATCGAAGGTATTTTTTGTATGAAGTACCAAAATGTTTTTTCATGAGCCAAAAATTGCAAAAATACCTTCTAATGCATTTTTGGCCGCGGCGTTTGCGATTTCCGATCATTTCGGAACATTTTGAAAAAACGAACTTTGCCGTCCTTTATACTTTTGTAATTTTCATTTTATAGAATAAAGTGATATTTCTATTATTATTATTTATCAGATTATCTCCTTAGAAGGAGGATCGGTGTACCAACCATCGGCTATTATTATTATTACTATCTTTCTTCCTCTGGCACTAAGCGGTACTTTCTCTCATGCACATCGGCCCGACGGCAAGATGTGCGATATCTAAGCGAGAAATTTGCGGACGGTGTTATACGTGTTCAAGATCACTGATTTTTTAATATCCCTCACGACAACAGGTTCTATATTCAATGCGGCCAAGCTGTCCTTTAAATTGTTTGGGATAACTCCAGTGGACGAGATGACTATGGGCACCACTTGGACGTTATCTTACTGTCACTGTTGTTGGATTTCAATGGCAAGATCCATGTACTTGGTAACTTTTGCTGCGTAAGTATCACGGAAATTATTAGTGTTAGGTAGGTACTGTAACATCTATGAGAATGGTCTTTTTCTTGTTCTTATCAACTCAAATATTATTATTATTATTATTATTATTATTATTATTATATTATATTATATAAGAATGAATATATTACTTCGCTGACGTTTCACTGAGAGAACGTGTTTTTTTAAAGCTTGTTGATAAAAAGTAACAATGTATATAGATACTTTGTATATTAAATATACTGCATTAAGATGGCAGCGACATACACAATTTTTATTTATATTTTATCCCAAAAAACAGCCTCTAACTCTCTGTGTGACGTAGAAATTACATCCCAGTAAATATATATTGATTACTTCTATTGTTTCGTAGATACATTTTATTTTTCGGAGACTAGATGTGGTAGAAAGTTCCACAAAAAAATATCACAAATAACATTTGCATGGACAATATAATCCGTGAATATTATAATAAGCCGGTACTATAGATATTGATAATATTATTTTTCAGAAGTTGCAATTTCTTGATTTTCTATCACTATAATGATCTAGCCTCGTATCGATATTCAAGTCAACTAATCCCAATTCTCTTCATAAAAATAAAAATTATCACATTTTATTTCTCGTTTATTACACTAAAACATTCACAAAATATTTATTAAATTAAATTTCCTATGCAAAGTTGTTTGTAAAAATATTCCAGATATTCATTAATTTACTAAACTATAGTGATCTAGCCCCGTATCGATATCCAAATCAACTAACCTCAATTCCCTGCATCAGATAAATTGTCACCTTTTATTTTCTCGTTTATGCCATAAACAATCCACAAAGTAATTAATAAATTAAATAGTCTGCGCAAATTTGTTTATAAAAATAATCCGTAAATATCTAGATAGGCCACTTTCAAGAATTTACATTTTTTCCATCTGTATTGATCTAGCCTCGTACTGAATACCAAGTCAACTTACCTCAATTCCCGTCGAGAAGTAAACTATGTCTTTCATTTTCATATTCTCATTTTCATTCATATCATCAAATATCCACATAAGATTGTCTGTTGATAGGCACAATCTGCACACGTTGTTGATTGACATATTGGTGTAAAACGGCAAAGAATTAAATACGTTACATTACGAATAACATCTATCAACTAACGTCAACATCAATAATATAACCTTTCATTTCAGATCGTATTCAGTCATCGTGAAGTATACAACACACACTGCACCCAAGATTACTAAAGACTAACATAGATTAAAGAGTTTGGATTCCACACCCTAACGTTGTTATTGCAGATGATCGTGTATTTATGGCGACGGCGCCGTGAACTTGTCAGGTATCAAGCTATCAAGACGAATGAAACCGTTCCAAGTTCCAACGTGTTGTTGAAGTTCGAAGCGTACTCAGGCGCAGAAGTGCTCGTTTTAAGTAGGCAAGAACTACATGTCTGCAAACAGCGTAAACACCCAAGGAGAGGTAGATCTACCCCTCCTCGGTAAACACCAGAGGATTGGAATTTGGAATAGGATCTGTCCTATCTGGTAAGATACTTTTGCAGTTATAAAAACCAGAGGAATGGTAGTCGGTAGATATATTATTATATGCAAGGCCGTCGCGAGCCCCAGAGCGGGCCCCGAGACAAAAGGTTTTTTTCAGGCCACAACACTGACAATAAAGTGAAGCCGGGGGGGAGACAGAAGCTCGCAAGAAGCGCCGCGGGTAAAATTTTTTCGAGAACTTCAGTCATTGTATTTTCTAGCCCTTTAAATTCATGTAAGGCTACAAGACGGCAATAAAATATTGATCATTGGGCACGGGCCCTTAAAAGAGGTGTTGGGTCCGGGATATTTGCCCTCCCCTCTCTCGTCGGACCTGTACCCATATATAACTTTTTGTAAAAAGTGCATATAGGGGCCATTCAACGAATACTTTCGCTTTTAGGGGGGAGGAGTAATCGAAATTATGACAGAGTGAGGGAGACGCCTGTAACCAGAAATAAACTGTAGAGGTGCTCCTCGGATTTCAGAGGGTGCCAGTTCCTTTATAATTTTGAAAAATGTGCAGAATTCCCACACAAGTGATGTTGGTGATGATGATTTCTGCATGTAGGGGGTGCTCAAATGTTCCCACAAGGTGCTGAGTACTTCCTGGCGCCCCTTAGCTACAGGCCTGTAGGAGAGAGGAGGTTTTCACAAAAAGTGAACTTTCTCAAGAAATCAACGGAATATATTTTTGGAGAAAGTAAACTTAAATATAGTGGAGTGGGGAGAGTAGTCTCATATTGTTACAAACTGTTGCAAAAGGGACGAGGGGGTCCATAGTTAGCCCATTTTTTGCGAACGCATTTATTGAATGGCCACATAAATCAATCTATATCTAACGAAGTTAATTTCTTATGTATTTTGTAAGTTTATTATTAGGGTATTTTCTCTTAGTCCAGAGAAGTTTTTTTCTCTCATTTTTAGTCAGAACGTCCGTTTTGTAACATCGTTCAAATTGGCCTTCCTTTGCTGCATGGCACATCTAACAGCATTATGCCTTCTGTCGCGGTCGCCCGCTAGGCATGTGACTGCACTAGTTCTTTTCCATCAGCTCTTCGGCAACATCGGCCGGATATTTTGCAGGGCGTTTCTCTATAGTACTTACCATCTGGTTGTCTCATCTGAATCAGTAATTGTTCTATATTTTCGTTCATCGCGTTGAATTTACTAAAGATTGATATATACACTGAAAGAAACCGACCAAATAGAATGTTTTGCTAAGATGATCTGCATTATCATAAGTATTTTTTTTGTTAAGACTACATTATCATTATCTAACCATAAGAAAAACTGTTTTGCTAATGAGATTTTGCAACGGTAAATCTTTGACTATTTGTCCCAATAGTAGCACTTACTTAAACTAGGTAAAATATTGTTATAAGTTTTCTTTTTATTAGGGGTAACTAAATAATTTCTTACGATAAATAAGTGCCTTAAGTTAAAGTTAACTATTTAATGGTTAAAACTCAAATAGACCTATGGTTGGTAAGTCACCTGTTAACTGTAAAGACGGGCTTATTAATCATAACGTCTTACTTATTTATTTTTGCACGTGGCGCAAGCGCAATTGAGTTTTTATCATCGCGCGCCATTTCATCCATGCAGCGACGCATGCAGTAACTAGTAAGCAATTCGGCGTTCGACGAGACAGTTGTGGGAAAGGTTTTATGCAAAGAATTTTTATAAAAAAACTTGTGTTTTATGTTATTGTATATTAGTTGCTTTCGTTCAACAGAGTGATTCATAATCATAATAAACAGGATTTCAATGAACAGTAATCATATGATGCAAAATTGCATGGTATAGGGACAGAGACAACACATGAAACAGGTAGGTGCCTTATCATTACGAATCACTCTGCTGAACGAAAGCAGCTATTATATAGTAAACTATGATTGTGTCTTCTTACAAGTCAAAGTTCCCCTTTTTTAATAGGCACCCTGAATTGTTTATTAGTCGTTTGTTTCCTTAAATGAATTTATTTTAATTTTAATAATTCTTTGTCTGAGTCAACATAGAAATGTATTAAAAACGTGTTTTAATATGAAGTGTGACGTCTAAAAAATATAAAATTAAAATATTGAATTTACAAGTAACGTACTTGCAAAATGACATTACTAGGTCAAGAGAGATTATTTGTTGCCATTATAATGTAAGCTGCATAGTGGTTAAAAAGTCACCTATTAGCAGCAGGAAAGTTCTTTTCCGGTTACAAGGTATAGTAATGGTGTAAGAAATAGGAACTTACTAACTATAACAAAAAACTTATTAAGATTAAAATAGGTGGTGACTCCAGATAGCAAAGCTATCAACCTACAGTAACAAATAAATAATAAGAAAAACTTTTATTAACGGTAAATAAGTGCATCTTAGCAAGATCGTTTTTGTTGCGGTTACAGAGCAGTCTTGCTGGAGCCTATTTAATGCAGATATTTATTAGGGGTTAGTCAATTTCTCTTTATAGATAATAGAAATTTCTTTCAGTGTAGGATGCGTCATGATAATGAAAGCTTGTGTTGGAAGTATATTTCATAAGGTATCGAACTCCTAATGCGATGGGTTGCCCAGACCTACATTTGACAGTCAGTCAGAGAAGTTATAATTAAAGAGAGATATTAAACTTTTCCGCTGTGTGTGCCCAAAGCGCAGTACAGACGCTCTTCCTGGACACATTGTAAGTAAGTCTAAGGCAAAGATTAAAGAATTATCAAGATAAGGCAGTCAGAGAGAGAAGACGAAATAGAAGATCATTGTTAACTACAAATTAAAGGGACACGACATCCAGCGGAAACGGTTACAGGAATTGTTGGATACCCATCAGATGGATTTGGCCAAGTTTACTAAAAGACAGGTTGCTTCGTAAGAATCAGCAAGTGGTACGTCAGGTGTAGCCCCCAATGACAGCCGCGTGTAACAGTAACAGTTCTTTTTTCTTCCATAAAATAAATTATAAGTAGCAACTTTCAAAATTATTGGTTGATTTTCTGTCAATGAATAATTCCATACTAATTAAATAAATACCTAATATGAACGTAAAAGTTCTTAAGGCTTCATAAGGCTGACGTACGTTCAGGGCCGTCGAGAGCGAGAGCGGGGAGAAAAGGTTTTTCCGGGCCCCAATATGGGTCGCAGTGGGTCCGGGTCCGGGCCCTTAAAAGAGCCGTTGCCCGGGAAATTTGCCCCCTACTAGCCCCTCGCAGGAAGTGCCGCGGGCCAAAAAATTTCAGAAATTTCAAGGTCATTGTATTTTTCTAGCCATTCTAGTCATTTATATCCGTGCAATGTTACATGATGATATTAAAATATTGATCATTTGTGGTATCTGGTATCAATTTGTCGGGCCTGAACGTAGGGAAGCACGCATAACGACAACTAAATAAAATACGTAACAAAAAATGAAACTTTATATACATAGGTATACATTGGAAATATACTATATTTATTAATAACTTAATAAGTGAAAAATCTATGTAGTCTGTCTAAAATAAAATTAAGATTGACTAGAAATTTGATACACGTAATTGGCGGACGATTCACACTTCACACTAAATTTTTTTTCGTTTACCTTGCGGCGTCCGTAAATAGAACCATCTCTGAGCCCCCACAGAGATGTATATAAAATGTGTACATTTACTACCATAAAGCGTCATTTTCTGTATATCTGACATATAGAACGACCTTAAAGCCTCCGACAGTGTTGTCATATTTATGTTAGCAATCAATAGGGGTGAGGGATACCAACATGTGCCACACGCCTGCGTCAAGTTTACTCTCGGCATACTAACCTGAGCGCCGAATTATTATTGATACCTACTTCTCTAATTTAATCACACACATAAAAATAATGTTGACAAATATGCTTTTATTAGTTACCGTGTTAATAGATATACATATAACTCGTTCTATATTCATATCCACGTAGTGAAGTAGACAGACGTATATTAATTGTAAAAAAAATTGAAAACATTTTTCCTTGTTGACATAAATTTAGAATGTCATTAAACGCCAAGATTTTAAATTTAGTGGTAAATCGGAGAAAATAAGAAAAGCAAGCTAATAAGAGTCCAGAAACTTAGGATTTGGTGTATATACTGAAAGCCGAGGCCTTTAATTGTTTTGCTGTGCCACCCCCACTACATTATTGAAGGGGTCAATAAAATAAAATTGAGATACCTATTCACTTGAAATTTGTTGCGCGTATTTTAACATCTGGAACTATATTATATTTTGAAATAATTCTATTTATGTTATGTTCACTTGATGGTGGCGATCATCTAACACAGAGAGAAATCGTTGAAATTAATCTCAGTTGTTGCAGGCCAAGGATGTTTTAAAACGTTGGTAAGTTTTTAAGCTGGGACTTCCACATCTATGCTTCCCGCTTCTTTGATCAAAAGTGTCCTTTAGATTTATCTTCTGGCACACGTCTACGGCTTCGCCCTGTCATTAGTACTTCAAAGATGGATACCTATGGCTTCTACCCGGGTTCAGATCACTTTTTTTGTGTGACCAGTCACACAAAATAAAGAGATCAGTACTTGCCCAGACAGCACAAAGTTATCCTACGGCCATCCTAGGGATATCGAAGCAGGATATAGCAATATCCTGAGGATATCCCATAATGATCCCATTGCTATCCCTGGGATCTCGAATTTACACTACTTTCGATATCCTCAGGATATCCCACGGACGTATTTTTATATATCCGTAGGATTATCCTGGGACCCTTAGAGGATCTGTTTTATGCTATCCCCAGGATATCGTTGTAGGCTTTCTGGGGCGTAGTTTACCTAAATAGTCAGACTGCAAGTTGCTTTCAAACAATGTTAGCAACTTGATACTCTATGCCATTCGTTGCATAGTAGACTGTTGCATTTCATGCAAAAATATTTTTACTACTTGAAAGCATATTATGTTAGTATTGTTTACTTGAAACTATATCACATTTAAATTTATAATAGTAACAAAAATATTATTTTGACATGAAATGCTTAGTTTCCTACTCTTTGGAGCACACAATGGATAGGGGGACAAGCTGCCAATTTTGAAAGCAAATTTTCGATCAGTCTTTGCTATTTAGATTACTGAACAGCGATTTCTTTGGTATCGTCTTGCACCATTCATCTCGGAGTTCTGTTAAGTTACTTCTGCACTATCCCAATTCTACAATAATAAATGTGATGGTTTGAAGATATGAGCATATAACGTTTACATCTTAAACCATTCTATTGACAAATTTCGAAAAAGTAGACACTGTCCTCTGTCAGTAGAGCACATTTTTTGATGTTATGATCTAATGTGGAGGCATTGAGGAGGGCAGCCTAGTCACTATATATACAGTGTGTCCCAGGATAGATGTAACAAGAGGTGTAATGGACCAAAAATTTTGGAAATTTGAAATGGTGTTTGGGAATTGAGTCTTGCTTGTTGTAAAACTAAGGTATACCAAAAATGACTTGATTTGGTCTACAGGGTATTTTATAAGCAAAGTTGTAAAAATCACCACTAATAAAGTACCTTTATTTTTCAAGATATGAAAAAATTCCACTAAGAAAACTTATTTAGAATGCAATTTCATGCCTCTGTACCAAATTTCAAGAATATAAAATTAAACTTTTGAACTATTCAATTAAAACTGCATAGAAATTATTTTTTGTGAATTAATATTTAATGTTGTGTATGTAGAAGCTAAATTTTATTTACCAATAGCCTACTTTTTGAGATTATTAACATTTGCTCCTACACAACTTTAAATATGAATTCAACTCTTAATTCGCAAAAAAATGGGAAGATTCAAAAAATAATTTTATATTTCTGAAATTTAGTACAGAGGTATAAAATTGCATTCTAAATAACTTTTCTTAGTGGGATTTTTTCATATTTTGGAAAATAAAGGTACTTTATTAGTGGTGAGTTTTACAACTTTGCTTATAAAACACCCTGCAGAACACCAAATCAAGTCATTTTTGGTACGTTTTAGTTTTACAACAAGCAGGTCTCAATCCCCAAATACCATCCGAAAATTCGAAAATTTTTGGTCCATTATACTGGCGCGGCATTATACTGGCGAAGCATCCCATACCACTCTCTTTTAATTTTTTAGATTAATTAAACTGATGTTGGCGATATAAAATACCCAGAGAACTTAAAAACTTA
This sequence comes from Stenurella melanura, assembly GCA_963583905.1. Lineage (NCBI taxonomy): Eukaryota > Metazoa > Arthropoda > Insecta > Coleoptera > Cerambycidae > Stenurella > Stenurella melanura. The sequence goes on along the minus strand of OY757310.1, from coordinate 40,605,965 downwards.
TTAAATATAGCTGTAAAAGGTTAATATTAGAGTAGTATTTAAAAATAAGACATGTTATCAATATTTTTATTATTTTAAAATAAACGTAACAAAATAAAACAAAAATGTCAAACGAAAATGAAGACACTAAACCAATATTGGGAATTTCTTGTAAAATACTTGTGCATGTGTGATGTTCTTTTTGGTTTTGTAAAGCAAGATCTTCGTTAGTGCGTTGTTCGCAATTCATTTCTGTAAAACAAACAGTGTTATTAATAAATACCCCTTCTTGGATACACTGAGTGCAAGAAAAGTAACCAGTATGACCTTTAATTAATTTTATAAACGCTTTTGCAGGAGCATCACAAATAAAAGCTTTAATTTTAAGTCATAATATTATTTTTTTAAATAAAACCATTATTAGTTAAACATATTGCCTCATCAACAAAATCCCCTAAGAAAAAATTTGGATCCATAGGCTTTTCATAACCATAATATATTCCTGCAACAGCAACTAAATTTTCAAATGAAAATAAAGAAACTGATTTTGTTTTGTAGGTTAAGTAAAATTAAATGGCGTTATAAAAGCTAATTTTAACAAAAGAATACTTAACGCTGAAAATAACTGCTTACACTACACACTACACTACGCACGTTATATACACTTATTATAAGTAATATATACATATAATTCTTAAAAACAGAAACGGCTTCTACAGCAATCCAGCAATGGCACATGCACAAAACAATTACAAATTAAACCTGGAATCGCGATGGCGTGATGATGCGGTCGACGATAACAAAGTGCGCATGCCTAAATTTTAAAATGTTTCAGTTTGCCAATAAACTGTTCACGAGGTAAAATGATTAGCAAGTAATTGTATAAAAAAATTATATTAATTACTTATACTCTTATGTAACCCTGAACAAAGTAATATTTAGATAGAATATTTGATGAGTAGTAAAGGTAAGAAACTCAATATTATTTTAAAAGTAATTCTGACGTCATATATTATTAGGTCACAGCTCGATACTGGCATACCTTTCTACTTCAACCACTGAATACACATTCTTTTACTCAACGATTTGAATATGACATTGTTCTAGTTTATTCTATATATTTATACCTTTATTTATGTTCTATATATACCTATATATTTATAAATTGTGTACAAAAGTATTATTATATATCGGGTGATTTTTTCAATCTGAAACTTTCAAATATCTCGAGTAATAAAAGCATTTTACGAAAAAATGTTTCAAACAAAAGAATTGGATGGGGGCAGTTGCAGCATATATGTCACTTTGACTTTGGATGGAAGGATTACAGGTCATTCAAAAGGTCAAATTAGTTTTTTAAATGGCAACCCCTATTTTTGATAGCAAATTCGTATTGCCTGACCAAAAATAGACTACTGTTGTTCGGAACATTTTGACTGAAATTATCATTTTTTTTAGTTATCCGGCGAGGAAAAATCAAAATTTTTGAAATTTTCGATTTCTTATTCTAAAATAAAATGTGTGCCTAAATAAATATAGTTTAATGTTTTGCCGTTTTTGTACAAACAAGTTTCTTAAAAAAAAGTAGTAAAAATCCCATCCCATCATTGGATATCCGTGGGCAATCTGGACAGGATAACCCACGGATATCGATTCTATTACATCCGTAGGATATATGTATTTTGCACAACTATAGGATATTAACATCCCGTCAGGATATCCGTAGGCAATCAGTTGCGGATATCCTACGGATATCCATAATTGGATCTTTACAGGACATTAATATCCAGTCAGGTCAACCTTGGGATGACCTGGGGATATGTCCATGGGATAATCCCAAATCTGGGACAACAGGACTGTGATAGGATATCCTCAGGATATCGTGTGCTGTCTGGGTGGGATCCGACATATAGTAATTACTATGTATTTCGATGTGCTGAACGCGAATCCAATGTCCATTTAGCTCCATCAACAACCAATTTTTTGTAAATCTCGAAAATAGACTAAGAAATCTGATTTCTATAGGTTATTTTCGAGATAAATTTGATCGACATATTTCTAAAATCGTATCGCTCACAGAGAAAATTTTTCGTATCATTGTATTAGCAAAAAATTTTTGAATAACTTTCAAAATGTCCCTTACCTGTCCGTTCATCCGACTGATTGTCTGTCTGTGCGTCTGTTTCTCCATCCACCATGTTCTTGTAAGCACAGTAACTTAACAACGAAAAGTTCGACTTTATTACATTTTGAATAGCAATTCAGTATTAGATAGAATTTAGAAAAGAAAATTACATCGATAAATATGAAGGTTATGAACCATTTTAATAAAAGAAAATACACGTGAAAAGTATTGTAATCATTGATAAGATTTTATAAACACAAAAATACTACGTATACTAGTGAACGTTTCTCCAATCAAGATGATTTCATCGGGATATATTTAAAGTCACAAGCAATTACCTAAAATATCTTATCAACGACGGCAACACTCTTTACGTGCATCCGTTTTTTAAATAAAATGGTTCATAACCTTCATATTATTCGATCGTTGTTTTTCAAAAATGCAAGGGTTCCTCTAACTCTATGATATACGTTCAAGTTTTAATAAAATCGGACTTTTCGTTCTTAAGTTACTGTGCTTACAAGACAAAATATGACTGACAGACAGACGGACATGTAACAAACATTTTATAAGTTATTCAGAATTGCATGACTAATACAATGCTACGAAAATTTTTCTCTATTAGCGATATTCGCGATTTTAGAAATGTGTCGATCAAATTTTTGTTTTGTATAATCAAAGAATATAACAATAGATACGAAAAAAATGTATACGACATTTTCTGTAGAGAATTATGTAAGCTTTATTTTATAAGCCGTGCATAATTTCGATATAGCTTGTGGTTGGCTAGATATAAGCAAAAACTTCAGTTTGAGCACCATTTTTTCCAGAAGGTAGCTCAAGCGCGATAGATGCTTAGATATAGTGGATTCAATAATACACCTTAATGAATATCTTTTGCGAAATTTCAAAGTTTGATCAATTATTTCCATTAAACGTCGCAATTTGTTTCTATTTGATTCTACTGTTTTCTTCTACTATGAAATAAATGTTATTATGTATTATTTAACATATGTTAATATTATTTTTGATATAAATATCTTTTCATTATTATTAGGTAAATATGAAATATTTAATATACAGGTTCATCGATAAAGTGCGAATCACATGGGAAAAAATTGTATTAATCAATTTAAGTCAATTTTAATTTTGTCAATAGTTTTGGCTAACTCTCATATTCAATTTTTTTAATGCCAAAAATTAAGTAATGTTATTTCTCAAAACTTCGAAAAATTTTGAATAAGTGTACCAATTTTAAACCATCTGCTAGACGTTTTATTTATTTTCAATTTTTTACCCTAATACATCTTTAACTTAACCGAATTTAACCAAACCTAGCTATAATCATTTATTTTTACTGCAGTCGTCGCCTAAATGAGTTTCGTGACTTAATTGTTATTTTGAATACAATTTTTTTTTTTTTTGAAAAACAAAAATGCGCTAATAAAAGTTCCGTCATACTTGATGCAAAGTTTATCTAGGGTCAACAATCTATTTCTAAGCTCATTTTAACAATTTTCTGTTGTTAATAATGCTGTTTTTCATTATTTATATTTTATAGACCTGCACGGTATTGCAGTGGACTGATGCGTCTTAATGGCGAGCACACTTTTCACACTGTCGTGTATCGGATACGACCCTCAGCTTTGACACTGACAATGTCGATGAGTAACCTCCTTCCCTAGGCCTTGAATTTTGGGGTAGTCTATTATTTGTGGTGTGTTTACGTTTATGTCGTATTTATCTATTTACTTAATAAATAGTTCGTAAAAAAACTATTTAAAATTACATTTAATCTCAAAATGTAAATACATTTGGCGACGACTTTGGTAAAATGAATGATTTTATGCAGGTTTAATTCTTAGTTAACTTCGGTTAAATTAAAAATTTGTTAGGCAAGTAATCTCTAAAATTTACCAGACTGTAGTTCTGCTAGGCTCTAATCTGGATACTGTTAAATAAAACATAGATCATAACACCACACTTAGTAGACAACCCCCAAATCCAAAGCCACTCATAGGCTGTCCGGAAGGGAGTTACATATTTGAAAGAACGCAGCCAAAATCCATTACCCACCAACATCGCCAGTGCCGGTGCTGGGGATCAAACCCGCCAGCACACGTTAGGGAGTCTGATCAAGCAAGCTTGCCACTAAGACGCTTAGCCGACTGCATGAGCTACCGTGCCGGTGTAAATAGCAATAGAAACCAAAGTCAACTTTCTTAAATATTGGTGTTCTCCTAATATTGATTGTAAACCAATTATAGTACGGGAGCTTGGTACGTCACTGTTTTATGCTATATCAGATGTTTTTATCGTTTTATGAATGATAATTCATAGAATCGACTTCTGGCGGGGCACCACCCGTCAAGTACGTTACAAGTGACCAAAGGTGTAAAAAGAAAGAAAACTATAGCACGTGATCATTACAAGATTTTTCTTAAAGGCAGAATTCATATTAGCCATAAAAAAATTGTTACCAAATTAAAAAAAAAATCATATTTTTATTGTACATATTGCCTCAGAATTCCAAACTCATCGTTACAAGTTATAGCTCTTTTTGAACGTAAATATATGCTCCCTTAAAAATACAGACCTTCCTAGAAAGTTGTCGTTATAAACAAAAGCACTACAAACACTAAACTGTAGAGGAATTTAACATTTTCCGCTGAGTTTCTACCGCGTCTCAGATGTATTTTATTATTATTAAAATTGTTGTTATTATTTTTAATAATTTATTATAAGTTTTCCAGAGAAATAAATATGCATCTTAAGACTTAAAACTAAATTCCCATCAGGATAAGTTTTGCACGTATTTAAAAACGAGACAATGTTCGACGTTACATTAAATAATAGACGTTTATCTTCAACTATATGGCCAAACTGACGGGATGGACATGCCAGCCAGAAGTCTATTTTATCGTGATTCAGGTTCGACATAATTCATTATTTAACAACATTCTTGTAACCATGAATTTCTAAAAAGCCACTTGGCTCCCGCACTATCTTACTAATGAAAAATAATTAGTACCTACTGATAGGTAATTAAACGCTGATTACTTAATATGCGCCAGGATATGCTCGAATCTGATTCTATAGTTCAAATCTTAATAACGCATTTCCACTCCGTACAACGTTGCCAAGTATATGAGACAAAAGCGCACTATAAGTTCAAGAAAACCGGTACAACTGGTTGATACACTTCAGCGTATCTAGTATAAAAACAGTCACGCCCTCTGATGCGCGATGACGTATACTAAAGTGTATATGTGTATAGACGTAAGGGTCATTTTCGACTCCATGCTAAAATCTGTCTAAATAACGTATAGACGGTAAACGTCATTTTAAACCATAGATACACGGTTATTCGTTTTCGCCTCCGCTTTTCGTCTTCGTATCCGGAGGCGTATATGTTCAGTTCAGTTCAAGCAACGAGGAGCGGCAGTAGCAGCAGCAGCAGCGGTAGCAGCAGCAGCAGCAGGCAGCTTTCAGCTAGAACCTGAAGATGGCAGATGAGATTCCGCCGAAACGTCGTTCAGACAATCATGGTTCCAACAGGAGCCTACCAACTACACGGGAAAACACCAGGAAGCACGTCAACACTTCATTTAATACCCGTGAAAACCTAAGTGTTGGTGTACTTCCGGGTGTTTTCGAGCAACGAGGAGCAGCAGTAGCATCGGCAGCAGCAGCAGCAATAGGCAGCTTCCAGCGAGAACCTGAGGATGGCAGATGAGATTCCGCCAAAACGTCGTTCAGACAAGCGTGGCTCCCACAGGAGCCTACCAACTACACGGGAAAACAGCCGGAAGCACACCAACACTTCATATATATATATATTACATACAGGCGACTATACGCGCAGCATTGCCGGCATATCGAGACGGTGTGTCACAAATGCTTCGCCCACGAGGAAAAACGCCTCCTGATTAATTAGATACTATGGAACGCCGTTTTAATCTTTACTGACTACTCGTCAATATATGGTTTGAATTAGAGAGAGATCTAAATATAGCGCCATCTAAGATGTAGATGCTAAGATGTTTAGTTATGTGGTAAACTGCCTACATCTTAATGCCTGTGTTGCCAAATTGCCTACGCTAGCATCACAATAGATGAATGTGTTGAAATACGAAACTCTCGGTTATATTTTGCAGCGTGCCTCGGCCCAAGCTTACTAAAAAAGTTTGTTTGGTTACTTAGAAAGATATAGTTTGATATATACGTCATAAGGCGAGATTCGCTAAATTTGCGTAAGTTTATGGATGTTGAAAGCGAACATTATTTTTAGATCTTAATAAGTGTGTATCAGTTATCTATTCAAATGCTTAATGGCAATAAAGAAAGGAAGCAAATAATTTTGGAACTATTTCTAAACTGTATAAACTGAAAAATCTGTTAATGCTGCTGTTAATAAGGACTACACGTGACGTAGCACTCTTACCAGGAAACCTGCTTGTAATTCCAAAATTTTACTCGCTGGCAAAGTGAGGCTGGCAATGTAAACTTGGCAACACGGGAACAACTTACATAGATCGCTCTGGACAAACTCATCATTAAATTATGTTCTAAAAAAATTGATTGAAGGAGCCGTTACTCTGTGGTAGTTAATCATTTTGCACAAATAACTAAATAAAACACACTACTATGTTTTCTACCACTATGTATTTATAAAAATTGCGACTGCAGTTTCGACTTACAAAGCCATTGTCAAGCAGTGAATCATCATTTTTGATTCACTGCTTGACAATGGCTTTGTAAGTCGAAACTGCAGTCCCAATTTTTATAAATACATAGTGGTAGAAAACATAGTACTTAGTGTGTTTTATTTAGTTATTTGTGCAAAATTATGTTCTACTTCTTCATGCAGAGATGGTGCCATATTATGATATCTCTAATGAATTAGAAATATCTAGTCGATATTTTTTTCTTGAAGTAGAATTTTTATGGAACGCCGTTTTAATATTGTCACGTATTTCCACCCCTGAAACCAATCTTCAGGATCCGTGGGTTTTAAATTTGTAACAAGGGATAAACACTTTATTCAATAACTTTACAATACTTTTTAATGAACTAAAATACACTTTTACTGACTAAAATAATCGTTACCAATGTTTACTACTAGTATTTACTTTCTATCACCTCGGACTTCTAACCTTTACTTGTCAATCAAAAACTTTCTTTTCTCGCCGCACATCTTGCGTTATATAGTCTGAACACACCTCTAGAACCACCTAGAACAAAGTCCAGAAACCTTCCATGGCAATCTAGAATTATGTAGAAACTCGATCTTCTATAAATTTCTAAAAACGTACCTCTACCAGTATTACAGGCTTGCATTACTGGTTGCCTAAACATTGGTACTTAATTTTGGCTATTTCTCATGAGCTATCAGCACCAGTCCATAGAGGGCGCGAGGGCGTAACAATAGTTATTCAATATTTTTCAATATATACTTTGAATTAGAGATATCTGAAATGTGTATAAAAATATCAAGTAGGTATTTTTAAATATATTTCAAATATCACCAATTCAACTACATATTGACAAATAGTGAATAAATATTAAAACAGCGTGCCATAAGATCCGGTTTCCCGATAACTACTTAAAAGTATACTTTATCTAATGTCAATTATTAGAAATCATAAAAAAAGACCGATAAAGGAATAGTCAATACACCAGCAATGTCATTAACGTCGACTGACAATTTTTAGAATCGCTTTTTAATTATTAGAATAAATTGAATAATGTTTTACTACTTTATATTAATTTTGATGGGCATGATGTAAATTATTTATTTATAATAAATAATATTAGTTTAATGCACAACTTTACAAATGATTCAATAAAAGTAAATAAATATGATCTAACCTACGGCTATACTACCGGCACTTATACAGATAAAGCGAGTCCGGCCACCTGGCTTGTAAAGACGAGCCAAGTAAACAATTAATTAACTACTTTCGTTTGAGGTAAGCACATAACATATCTGGTTGACTATATTCGTATACGGGTATCGTTTGTAATATTCTAGCACGGTTTCTGTCTTATTCCGTCGGAGGCAGGCTCCGGAATGACTTATCCTGGTAGCAACGCTTTAAACTGAATATTTCAATTGAGAGTAGCAATATTATACTTGAGTTTAATTCATTGTAATTGAGGCAATAGGACAAAGCGTCAGAATATTTTACAGCGTCGGTTGACATTCAAAAAGAAAGTGTACTGTAGTCTAAGATAACTAACAACGTTTGTAAAATTTATGTTTTACCTTAAAAAATGGGGTGCAAACATTTTAGTTGTTTCCATTATAAATATTAATATATATGAGTTTGTAAGTGTATAAGTCTGTAATTATAATGCATCAGCAATTTGTTGTAACTTGTTGAAATTTTCGTGTTACAAGTCTCATTGATAAATCTTATTTTCAATTTGATTGATTGATTTGCCAGCGTAAGGTGGGCATTGCTGCCGATTCCGGGCATCCAGTCTGGAGGTTCGCAGCTTGGTCGTCCGTCGAACACGTCCAACGGACGGCCAAACCTCGGATATTTTATATACCGCCGGATCGGCTGCATACGCCGGGTTGGACATTGGACATGCTTGTTGCCGGGGTAGGAATATAAGATGGGAGGCTTAGGTGTTTGTGAGATGCTCCTTTTAAGTTTACATCTGTCATCATTGATTGGGAAGTGTAAGCGTTCGCGAGATGCTTCTTTTCAGTGTCCATGCTTTTAATTTTCTATATATCATCATCAATTAATATCTTTTACTTGTAGAAATTTCTAATTAGGTATAGCTCAATTTTCAATATTGTTTATTGTTTATAATTCATTAGTTACTTTTCAGTCTATATAAAAAAGTTTTGCATTTCCTTTCCTATACGTTACAATCCGGATAGTCTTTGAATGCATATTTCCCGGTCGACCCGGTCTTTCATTGAATGAACACTGCGCTTCGCTTCAAGGCATTTGCTTATAACATAAATGACCTTGAATTACTTTTGCGTTGTCTAGCAACACTTCGAATAAGCCAAGCTAAGGCAGCTAGCTTAAGTCCTCAGTTCCTTATAGCGCATGTGCATGCAGTTCAGGTGATTCACAAGAAAACGAACTGTCAGTGGTAATTTCCCGTTTAAGATTAACTTGACGTAAAAACATAAAACATTTGATAGGCGAGCTAGAAATGAGTGCTCTAGGTGAAAAATACTGAAAATGTTCCCAAGATCTCTTGTTGTCCAGACGTGGTGGATTATTTATTATTAAATGTATTTACTACTCTTACTTACGACGAAAAGGTAAGCTGCCTACACCAGCAATGCCTTCGTTAGTTTTTAAAAGTGGCAAACAAAACAGAGGGTTTTGTGATAACAATTATAAAAAATCGAATGGTTAACGGAATCAACAGTTAGAAACAAATTATATTGTTGGATATGTTTATTATTTACTAATGATCAATCTTCAATTTGGGCAGGGCCGGGTTTAATAATTTGCAAAGTTCATGAAAATGATTTTTTCATGTCATTATATTTTCTATTTCCTTTTTTTTTCTATTCTTTTATTAGTTTTGTTCTCTCAAGTCGTGAATCGGTATCCTGGCGAACCCACGAGAAAAAAATGTAACGCGCCGTTATACTACCCCAGGGGTGATGAGGAAATGTACAAATTGTAATCATATTGCAAGTTAATTGTCTTTCAAAATATCAAGCCTCCTCTGCAGACAATATCACGAGCCGCCACTAATCAGCATCTCCTTATTTATTCTTCTTTTAAATTTTCTGTTTCTGAATATAGCAGCTTCTATTTTTATTTTTATTTATTAACCGTTCCGCAGGTAAATATCCATTTACGGTGGAAGTGCTGGGAGGGGCCCTATCTCGCGGTAAAAAGATGAGAGCTTTTTATGGTGGGTTATGAGAAAGAGGTTCGAGGGAATATTTTTTACACCCTGTATATTATTTTTTGAAGTAATCATTTTTAATTTACGCTCCCTAATTCCGATTTTCAATTCCGGGTAGTTTTCTAAATCATTACATATATTTAATACCTTTTCAATTTTACTTTTAAATCTTTTTTCTGTTGTATAATGAACTAAAAAATTAATAAACAAATAAAATAGACTAGACTAATCTTTTGGTTACTTTGTATTTATATTAGCAGCTTTCTTCTGTAGTATTCCCACACTACTTTGCACTCGGTTTAATTCTTCCAGATGTTAAGTGGGTACCATCCACTAAACCATATAGGTAAAACTTCAATGGACCCTTGCTTTTCGATGCACTTTTAGCCGCTATTACCTTTTAAGATGTGATCGAGTTATTCAGACTATTCATCACTTTATTACAGGAGAAATTCAATAAAATCCGCACCAGCAAGAATTCAAATTGCTGATCCCTCAAGAGGAAATTTCTTCGGGTTTGAGAACATAAAATAGAAAATATCAGTATATACACGAAGTATGATTTACCCGGAATTCTGTTGGATGCAATTGAATATAATACAGGAAATATCCCGAAGCGTTTCAGATTTTGTTGGCACCACCCCAGTAACTGAAGTCATCCGGGACGCATGTTCGTAAGTTAGACACAAATAACAATTCGGTTTTCCGAACGACTCTGAATAAGTTACCGACGTATTAACAGTTTACGTCTGCAACATACAACGTATTGCACTATTCATTATAACTGAGTAAGACACGACAAAAGTGTATATTAGATAGATTCAAAATAATAATTTATTTTTATGCATAAAGTCAGTAGGTGGTATCCGAGAAGGGCAAGGAGGTTCCTCGGGTACCAACTACTGATAACCACATTCGTAACTTAATCAGAGACCTTCTGAAAATCGAATGTTATTTATGTCTGTAACTTACAAATATGCAACTGGTACAGAGCGAAGAATCCATACGCCCGTGCAGCAGAGCATGGGAATCCGCTTGTCAGACAGGGGACTGACTATACTACCCCAACGACGCTCAGAGGCACAAGAGGCCGAAACTCCAGATCCTGGACACCGGGTAAGTATAACTTAACCGTTTTTCTGTGCCAGCCCGACCTTCAAGCCACGCCGCAAGGAGACAGTGACCAAAAACACCCGTCACCCGATTCCGGAGGTACTAAGCGAACAACTAGCACGGTACCTTTACCCTATCCCGTGCCGGCCTCTGACGCTAAAATAAGCGTCTTTGACCGAACGCAATCCTTGAGCTACACAGTTCGCACTTCCGACGAAATCGGAGCACATGATGCCAATTGGCACCCTGGGCTTTCGACTAATCAACACCCCCCAAACCCCTCCAAACTCCGAGTGAGCTCGGCAACAGCCGTTCCTTCTCACTACAGACGAAATACGCTCCCGGGAGCCGACATGCCAGCTAAGAAAGAAGACCAAGACGGAGGAGCGCCAGAAGAAACGATGTGTATATTAAATTTGCAATTTCTATCTCATTGAGGTTGATTTACATTTCCGAACAAAGATACTTTTAGCTTTATATATTTTTGATTACTTAAATTCTGTGGTTGTGGTGAAGTTCTCTATAACTGTTTACAGGATCAGATGTCATTTGACAGCATTCTAATTAACTTACAATTCGAGGTCCACTCCTACATGTGCAGTAATATCCTTTAATGGCATCTTTGCTCTCTCCACCTTGTTTTGCCATAATATAAACATGATATGTTATATCAGTATGCCATCTAAGGACACGAGAAACACATACAAGTAACGTATCAGTTAGCAAAGCCAAGTGATGGTCATATGGTCAATGCTTTCATGCCATATTTTACCTGTTTCCAAATTGTAATAAAGTGTTTGAATATTATCTTAGTGTTATTGACACGCGTTTTCAAAACATAATAGCAATACGGACTATACGGTATCATATTTTGTTAACGTGTCGGAATTGTATTGGTCCTTTGAGGAATATTGAGTCACTAATGTTAATCTCATAATTCGTAATAGGGCAGAGTCACCTCCAATATCGTGGCTTAGTTCTATTTAATACACCGTCCAACTTTCGCTATATGCTTATCGAAAGTCAACCATTGGAGGTATCCTAAATTATAAGGGGCAGTACAAGTAGTGCTTGGCTGTAAGGAATGTATTTCCTTTTAGAACACTCAGCTTGTAAATCATACATAATATAAACCGGGATAGCTAAAAAATAAATGTATAGTAAAAGTATATGTTGCCATTTGTAGCACTCAAGTATAAATGTTTGAAAACATGAATGAAATTCACAAATTTGTATAATCTCAGAATACAATCATTTACAAATTATTATACTAATAAAGCATACAGAACCGTGAATGCCTGTTACTACCTATAAGTTTGATTCAAGTTTATCTTCACGACGCAAGTAGGTATGGTATAGTAAATGAAACTTAGTTGGATTGAACAAACTAATTTTAATATTTTTAAACATAAAATCATAACTTAACAAATTGTAATATGTTTTCTATATCAACAAAATGTATAATTATAAGATCGGGAAACAGTGCATCGTAGGTAGATTATATTATATAACCTAGGTTTTTTGTTATACTGAGCCGACAATCATAAATATAAATCACAATAGAGCATGAGACATCAGGGTGTAGGTTATCCTTAACAGCTTGGCTTAATATTTGCTATCACTTACCTTATAAAATACTCACTAAAAATATTCCTTAAGAGAGATAGGTAATGTTCTAAAAAGCTCAACAAAAGAAGATAGATGGACGCCACCTTATTTTGCTTTAGGAGAAATCAAATAATACAGATATTACTAGCATATCATTTCAAACTATAAATAGACCCGACAAAATAAGGAAACACCGAGCTGTCATAGTTTGAATGAGCGAGAAATTATCGAAATTAAACAAAGAATATAAAAAAATAATCTATTAACCGTTCTGGATTACATGGACTATTCGTAAATCGTACAATAAAGATAGTTAAATGCAATATCATATATCCCACGGTCTGAGCTCAATGACCTTGAATAAGAAAACATTTAACTAACTAGCTTAAACTACTAAGAACTGTACAAAAATTTAAGTTAACATGGATTAAACAATTTAACTACAAAACATGAATCAATATTACTTTACATTAATTAACCATCATTGGGTTTTAAAACAGAATTCATACAAGATTTGGTTAGCAATATGAAATGCCACACCGCACGTAACGGCTTTTCCTCGTTCCTAGGAAAACTTAAATGTTACTATGCGATTACGCACTACCTAGGCCACCATTTATGCCTAATGGGATATATGAATTGTTAACAAATCAAGTCATCGCGGCAACTGTCCGCGAATAACATGAAAGCGGTCAAATTGTCTACTGATTTTTCTCGCTTTAATTAGATCGGGGATAAAACTCAATTGCGAGACAGGTTCATTATCGGCACTAGAGCACTGTCCCCGAAAACGCGTAGCCTTAGCCACTATAACATAGTACGTAAAATGAACAATTTACAATATTATTCCTTGGAACATTAGTGTTAACTTAATGATAACTTCTCGAAAACTGGACTTACGAAACTGCCAAACCAGATAAAGATACTGGAAACGATCGCCGATCGCTTCAAAGGAAACATTCCAAACTAAAGAAGCAATTTGCTGCTATTAAGTCCAGATTCACTGTCATTTAATTTATTTGCTAATATTTTCACATTATTATAATGCATAGATGAGCGTAAAACGTAGTTATTCCACTATTACTCAATACATCACCGTACAAATAGCTTCAAATTAGCTTAGCATTATTTTAACAACATCAGCTTCATAACTTAATCTACCCCGTTTTTTTGGCAAACTTTCTTTCCGAAGACGTAAACTTTCAGCTATACTCAAGTCCGTGCATTGACTGCCATTATGTCAATGAAATGGTAAAAGAAATGCATATATTTCTTTGAGTGTACACCAATCCTATAATACGCAGTTTGACCTCCCACGAGTGTTCATCTAAAAAAATGAAAAACTTGTGTCACTATAGTGCCGATAATACTAAATTTGATACGCACATGTTTCTTTACAAAATTAAATATTTTGGATGGTTGTATTGACAAAATATTGATCATCCATGATAATTTCACGCCTTTAGCAATTAAAACAATTTATACTTACTTTTTGCACAAAGATGGAGATAATACAAAAGGATTTCTATATCACTGATCACAATCGATACTTGCAAGCATGTGTTACAATACAAAATGACTAGAGTAGTTTAAAAGTGTATATATGAAATTGCCTATTTTAGCTACACATTATAGTTCTAGTAGACTTTCGCTATAAGCCAGAGGCCGCTGGCCATTCTAAATATCCAAAGAAATAAAATTGGTTGAATATTAGCTGCTTTCGTTTGCAGTGAACATAATAAACAGGATTTCAATGAACAATAATCATATGATGCAAAATTGCATGGTAGGGACAGAGACAACAAATGAAACGTGATTACGAATCACTGCCGAACAAAAGCAGCTGTTATGTGCGTCTCAAATGATACTACTTATAGGCACAAAGAGGTTAACGAAATTTTGAATATCTGTCGACATATTTTTTCAGAACATAATCTGATGTGCACGTAACCTTGATTTCTGTACACCAAAACGTTCTTCATGTATTAATAGTAACATCTTTTTACAGTTCCCTGGGGACTATTCTGTTAAAATAGTAAATTATTAGTCGAAAATATATTATCTTAAATTAAAATAGAATTTCAATTCAGATTCAAAATTTTTATTATATTTAGGCGACTGTGTAGACAAATATTATAAAGAATAAGATCTTTATCAATAACCTACTCAAAAATATTCAATAGAATCAGATTGGATATAAGAACTACGTAGTGTGTCTGTTCTACATGCATTTGACTACCTGGTAAATATTTAATTGTTGCTATACTTTAATAATATACGGTGGAAACGAGCACTAACATTTCTAGGTTTTTAGTAAAAATCGATATTAATGACTTATGATCAGTATAGTATACACATTCCAACCATGAGATAATGAAATTTTTCACACGAGAAAACTATACTTAATAGTTCTTTTTCTATTTGAGCATATTCAGATTTATTTAAAGATCTGGACGCGAAAGCTGCAGGGTACAGGGCATGCAGTAAGGTACTTCCCACTCCTTTACTTGACGCATCGATTTGAAAAATAATTTCTTTAGTTTCATCAAAAAATTTTAATATAGGTTTTTTTTGTCACTAAAGTATTTAATGTGTCCAATTTTTGTTGATGAATGTCAGTCCAATTAAAAATTTTATTTTTCTTACTTAAATCTCTCATAATATGATTGACAAGTTAACTGATAAGTTCGGGATCAACTTTAAAAAAAACTGAAACATTCCTAAAATTCTTTTTTATTTTAGGTTTTAATGAAAACTTTTATTCAGAACAACGCGTTTTCTTGAAATATTTTAATCAAGAAAATTTACTCAAGTTTGTATTGCAACTTATTAAAGATGAATATACATAAATTTAAGCTATTCTCATTAAGCTGTGCGAAAATCCATCTTTCATATCAATCACTAAAAGAATAGTTTTACCTACCATCCTACTCAAAATGTTAGCAATTTTAGGTATTAAATAATATACTTTATATTAAATATCATTATTTAATGGCTTTGGGTCCAAACACAAATGAAGTGCACCATTATTTTTTTATGCTACATTAATGAATTAATTCATTCACTAGGGTAATCAACTCTAGAAATTATATTTTTGATTTAGAAATCAAGAGCGTCTTTAAAGCTCATGTACAATGGGAAGTGGTACTCTTTTTTTCGCCTATATAACCGGTATTGTATTTGATTTTAATTTGATAATTATAAATCCTGGTAAGCAACTTAATCCTTCAAATAGATTTTTAAATTCTGTGTATACATCATTTTTGTCTTTAGATGACAAGTCTGCTGTATTAAATAATCTACTTTGGACAGAATCTATACTACAAATGAAATTAAATTTCACACAATCTTTTAAACCTAACAAGGGTTCAGAATCAAGATCGCTAAGAATTTAACATTTTTCTGTATGCATACATCTTAAAATTATCTGACCAACTGTCTCAGATTTAAAGTTTCCTTAAGGTACCACTGTTATTGCAGAAGTCTCTAATTGTGATTCATTTAGTCCTATTTTTCTAACCTACCTTCACGGAAGTACGCTCGACTCCGCTCCTGTGTAAATTTTATTCTGTTTATTGACATAAATGTCTTCGTATCAGCTTGAACAAAAATGTGGCTCATTTCGTTTTAAAAATGAACACTCTTCAATCTTTAACGATTCCCCTGAAGCTTCTCCATGTTTTCCTTTAACACTAGCTTCAATTATTTGCTCATATTTTCGAGTACCTAGGACCTAGACGATTTTTTAGCGTCTCAAATTAGGATGTTCACATACCCGATTCAGTACTGACTTAATACTATTATTAAAATGAAAAGCACATCATATCAAAAAAATATATTAGAAAATATTTACAAAAATAATAAAACGAACAATAACTTTAACAATACATAATTTTTCTGGATACAAGTTAAGATAATTCCCATACATTTTTTACCCTAATCAAACCTAGCGGAATCGGAATATTTGGAATAGGCTTTCCTACAACAGGAGATGAAGAAACTGGTTGAGATGCAGTGATTTCTTCAGTTGCACGGGATGTCGTACTTTGTGGCTGAAGGAAGTTATTCAACATAGGATTCATATTTATAATACTAGGAGGTGGAGGATTAAATGTGGAAGTAACAGAACTGGTATTTGGAGAAACAACTGTAGATGTAGTGGCAGTGACCTGTGGAACCAAACTCGGAACTCCGGGAAAATTATAAGTAGCAGTTGAGGGTAATATTGATCCTTGAATGTTGCTTTTCTCGCTTATAACTTGAGTTTCGTTGTTAGATCTCTCAGTGACCTGCGGCATCAATCCCTGAACTCCAGGGAAATTACAAGGGGCAGCCGAGGGTAATATTGACGGATTATTGGTTCTTTCAGGATTACTTTTCTCACTTGTAACTTGTGCTTCATTATTAGATATCTCAGCGACGGCAGTTGGCACCAAACTCTGAACTCCAGGGAAATTATAAGTAGCAGTCGAGGGTAATATTGATGGATTATTGGTTCTTTCAAGATTACTTTGCTCACTTCTTACTTGTGCTTCATTATTAGATATCTCAGCGACGACCGTTGGCACCAAACTCTGAACTGCAGGGAAATTACAAGGAACAGTCGAGGGTAATATTGACGGATTATTGGTTCTCTCAAAATTACTTTTCTCACTTATAACTTGTGCTTCATTATTAGATATCTCAGCGACCACCGTTGGCCCCGAACTCCGAACTCCAGGAAAATTATAAGTAGCAGTCGAGGGTAATATTGACGGATTATTGGGTCTTTCAAGATTACTTTTCTGACTTATAACTTGTGTTTCATTATCAGATATCTCAGCGATGACCGTTGGCACCAAACTCTGAACTCCAGATGAGTTATAAGTAGCAGTCGGGGGTAATGTTGGCGGATTATTTATTCCTTGAATGTTACTTTTCTCACTAATTTGTGTTTTATTGTTAGATTTCTCAGTGACCAATGGCATAAAACTCTGAACTCCAGAAGAATTGTTAGTAGTTGAGGGTTGAGGATTATTCGTTCCTTGATTAATATTTTTCTCACTTAAGACTTGTGTTTCATTGTTAGATCTCTCAGTGACCTTCGGTAATAAACTCCGAACTCCAGAAGAGCTATAAGTAGTAATAAAAGGTAGTGTTGAGGAATTATTGGTTCTTTGGTTATTACTTTTCTCACTTGCAATTTGTGTTTTATTCTTGGACTTCTCAGCTACAGACAAATTATGATTAGAAGTTGCGGGTAAAGAAGAACCGCGACTTGTTTCTTGATTACTTTTTGCATTTGTAGCTGGGTTTGTTAAAAATTCAGACCGCGTTGCTTTAACAGCTTTAATATCAACAGGTATTAAATCATTCCATAAACATAGTTTTTTTGGTTGTTTGACATGTGCGTGATAATTATAAGTTACATTGTAATTTCCATTTTTAATAACAACAGGAATTTTATACACATAGAGCTGTTGTTTTAAATTTTGTAACTCGGTAGTTAAGTCGGATATGTTTACACATATTGACTCATTTCTAGGTAATTCCGTTTGAGTTTTTTTCTCTGAGGACAACCGTAATGGTTTGGCCTTTAAAAGTTCTTTCAGTATTTTTACGTCTGTTAATTTTGGTTCTTTACTTTCTATCCTTTCCAACAAATTATTGTTTTTTATTATTATATCTGGTTTCACTATTGAGACAGTATTATAAACTACATTTTCTGGAATGGGAGCGAGTTCATTTGGTATGGTAGAGGCAGAAGTTGCTGAAGAAGACTTGGGTTTCATTTTCTCCTTGGGAGTAGCTGCTTTAACTTCACCTTCTATTTTAGAATTGTCTTTCGTAATTGAACTATCAACGCCAGTTACATCAGCACTTGTTGAAGGTGGATCTTCATCGTCGGATAAAATTTCTATAATTTCTCCTGTGACTATAGGTTTATTAATAACGCTTTCCGGTTTAAGCTTGTCTGCAGCATTTGCTTGATTAAGATGTTTCTGTATTAATGATTGAGTGAACACTTCCATATTTTTAACATTAGAGCTAAGTTTCGCTTTGTCTGAAGCACCTGTGCGACTCTTATCTTTGCTACTGCTTTTTCCCTTATGTTTAGTACTAGGTTTGGTCTTGTCCACAGGACTTGCTCGGCTTACATCTTTGCGAGTGGTCTCTTCGATGCTTTTAATGTTAGAGCTAGGCTTGATCTTACCTACAGCACTTGTAGGATTTATATCTTTGCCGTCACATATAGTTTTCAGCGGGGCAAAATTAACAAAACATTCTGGATATTTTCTTCTAACTTTTACGTTATATTCAATTTTTTTTAACTGAACGTCCGGTAAATTTTTCATCATATTTTTAATTATACACGTATTTTCAATGTGTTTCGTTTTGGTTTCTAATGTTCGGAATTTCGTCTTACAGAATTGGCAACGTAAATGCTTCACCTGATGTCTTCGTAAGTCTTTGGCACTATATTGAATGGAATTACATATGGTGCAAATGTGCAATGGCACAGATGTATTTACTACGTACGATAATTGAGATTCTGTACATGATGTAGAAACTGGGTTGTTAGATTTGGGTGTCAATCCCAAGGACTCGATGAGATTTGGCTTCTTGTGACTATGTTTGTTCGAAGGTTCTTCAGTCTCTGGATATTTCCTCTTTCTGTTACCTGAAGTATTTTCAGAGGTTATATCTTTACTACTTTTAGGTTTGGCTTGGTCAATATTACCTACTTTCACATCGCTTTTACAAGCAACGTCTTTAATTCTACTATGGGAAGCAGTATCATGATCCTTAATTGAATTAACTTTGTCACTGGTCTTTATACTAAAATTACTTGTATTATCTTTGCTGTCACTTTTACTGAGGATTATCTTATTAATATTGGGCTTACTAGAAGTGGTATGTAAAGACTTCGGTGCCACTACTGCAGAAGTTCTCTTAGTAGCTACTTTCCTACCTCCTCTTAAGGCTAATTTCGTATGTAGGTTAAAGTCTAAATTGCGAGCTTTGAAGTAATTTTCTACATCGTCCATTGGCATAGACACAAACGGTGTGAAATGCGAACTTAAGCACACTGACGGTAGTTTAATTTGAGGATATATTCTAAATAAGTCTCGCACACTGGGATGAATTTTATACACAGATTTGGAGGAATCTGGTTTCGATTCGGTTTTCACTTCGTCATCTTTGCGTGTAATGTCACTCTTAATAAAAACATCGGTATTCGGAATTTTAATACTGTTTTCCTTCAGGTGCTTCCTACACTCCTCCTGGAAATAAAAACAAGCTTTCATTAATGGAACAAAAAAATAACTCTAAAATATAGATAAGTTACAAACAGTGAGCTGTTAAGAGGATCCAGATAATTAGATATATAAACTTAATATTTAAAATAGGCGTTAGGTATACCAGAGTGCTAGGTAACACTGGAAATTACGAGTCTCGTGATCTCTTCAGGATGCCTTATTTTCTTAACGTACAATACGAATATTGAAATTAGCCATTCAAGCATTGGTACCGTTTTCTCTCTTATTTACTGCAAATATCAGTATAATTTCTATAAAAACATGGTTTAATTATTGTTCACGGTGGTTGGTTTAATTCTTCATCAAATCGTAGACTATTAATAATGCCATTTGATTGGTGCAGTGATTCCAAAAAATGGCATTCCGTAATCTTCCATGTTAATAAGTGAAACAATCAATTTTAATAATGCCTTTAGGTGAAGTGCTAGGAAACAAGTTTGTTCGCTAAGGAAATGAGTTGTACCTACATTGTTAGGTACAAATTATTTATTTATTTATTTATTCATCTACAACTATCCAACTGAATTATATCTCAGTAAAAGAATAAGAGAGGCAATATAAAGTTAAAAACTAGATACAAATTTTAAATAGCACAAATATAAAACAGCTAACAGCACTAATAGTAAAAATGTTGAAGAGTTGGCCTGCTCAGAGGTTACAGGTGCCATGAATGGCACACCCACGGTAGCCTTAGAGGAGGCCAGAATGGGGCATGTAGATTATAAAATTCAAACAATGCGAATTTCCACAGAGCAAGATCTGGAGGATATTTGAGGATAATATTGCAGAAGACCCTCTGTTGAACATAAGGTCAGACTACATGATACCAAAAATCACCTTCAACAAGCCCTTCAGAAGGAAGGACTGGTCAACAGGGGCTCCTGACACATTATGTAAGGGCCTAACCTGGTATACCGACGAATCTAGGACAAACACAGGCACTCGAGCAACATTTCACAGTATTCCAGTCAGAAATTCTAGCTTACTTAAATGTGTACACAAATATAAATCAGCAATACGTTAACCAGCAGATCTCCATTGCATCAGACAATCAGGTGGCACTAAGAGCACTAGCCTCTAACAAGGAGTCATCTCTACTGCTATGGGACTGCCACAAAAAACTGGCAGCTCATGCGACAGTGGAATGCAATATGGCTGCTAGAGAAGGGGCTAAAGGATAAGATCATTTATTGAAATCGGTGAACTTTTGAGTAGCTTATTGCATAGTAGTGAAAAAGGAATTATAGTAACTAACTCGATGAAAGACAAGGTTAGTGTACCAAAAATTTACAACTTTATCGATGTCGCAGTACATAACCTAGGCACTATTGTCACTACTGTAAAAAACGTGGAGTGTCATTTGCAAGCGCACGATTTGCACTCGGTGTTGTGCTCAGTGAAAAACGCTTTGGGTCGAGAGTAATCACAAAACCCACTGGAGGAACATTCCAGGAAATCGACATGGGAAAACGTTCATCATGGGTCTATGTGCAAAACAAACTGAATAACTGGTCTCAAGGAACAAGATGCAGTAAAGAATAATAACAGGACTTCTGACAGGTCATTTTCCTGTTAAGAAGTACCTGCACAAATTTGACGGCAACCTAGACTGCAGACTATGTGGCAAAGAGCCGGAACTAGTGGACCACATTATATTCAACTGTGAGGCACTGGTCCACAGAAAATATAGCATCTACGGACAAACATGAACAAACCCACCGGAATTAATTAGTACTCGCCCAACCTTAGATCTGTATCACCTGAATCGGGGTACAGGGGTACTGGAGTGGGTAGAGTGAAGCAGGACAGGGAGAGCACAATAAGCTCAGAAAGCTGCAGTGTCCTCGGAGTTTTCTACGGCTAAGCCCAGGAAAAAACAGTCCCAGAGTAACACCAGACATGACTCCTTTGGTTGAGATAAAGCCTCGGTAACATGCGTATAGTAGTCGATCCGATAGGTAGAGTTTAAAAAGACTGCATTCTGTGGCAGACCGTATTTATCTCAATAATATTATATTGTTCTGTACGATATATAGCTTATGGAACAATATACTATGACTGAGCCTGTCGAAGGTTTTGGAGAAACAGAAAAACATGACATTAAATTTACTAGAGGTAAGCAAGCAAAATTATTTTCAATGATAATATTTATACCTGTACAGAAGGCTTAATTGTAAACAATCCCTTAAGCCCAGCAAGCAGTATTGCTAATTGAAATCCATTTTAACTAAACATTCGGAATTACACGCTCTATTTTGTCCAAATATATACGATATTACAAACTTTTCAAGCTTGTTAAAATTTTGCACATTGTCTATTACACACTGAAATTACACACTTATTGGCAGCACTGGTTTAGTTACTAGGAGCATACCTTTTACCTTTACTAGGAGCATTACCATTTACCTGTTATCAGCGCTCAAAATTACGTAACATTAGGATACAAAAATGTGACATCTTTACGTAACACTAAGGTACAAAAATATGGCATTTTCAAAATATTCCCGAGAAATTCTTAGGATCCAGTGATATTGATATTGTTCAGTTGGATATGAATAAAATTTGACCAACATTACTTGACATTTGACAAACGTTGAGAATTGCAAATTTAGAATATATACAAATTTTGGCGAAAAATATTCATTTGTAGTATTTAATTTATTCAAGTATACTTGGCTACATATATTTAGTGCACAAAAAAGGCCATAAATATGTCTCGTTAGCATAAGTATATGGGAAAGTGATCCCGCAGAGCCGTACTTTTTGTGCACAATAACAGTAGAAATTTAAAAGTATTGTCTTCGATAAATAAATAGTTATTTGGTACGGTAATAAATTAAAGTTTTTTTACTGTTTTGCTATTCGATATTCCATGATTCACCGACAATATTAAATTCGGCTCTACGGGAGTAAGGTTTACATACCTGCTGTAAACCGTTTCGTCGTAAAATCTTTCCGGAAGGAGGTAGTCGAGTAACTATACCAAAATAATTTGAAATTATAATTGAAACAAGTGTGTTTCAATTAATTTCTTATTTTAATCATGCCAGAACATACTTTACATGAGAATAATGATGTTCTATGTATTAAGTAATACATTATATTTATGATTTAACATGCTCTAGAAAATTAAAGCATGCCCCGCTCTCCCCTCTATACGTAAGCGGCAAAGCTTTGAGGTTTTTTATGTGCATTAAAAATATGTAGTCAACTATAGCTAGAACATGAATTAATCATTTTTACAAATACACTGATATACTAGTATTAACAAATATGCAAAATTTAATAGAAACAACAAATGAACTAACATATGATTCAAATGTATTGACTCCTCACTTTAACCCCGAATATCTCAGAAACTGAGGAGCGGAAAAAATATGTTCGTTATGTGTCTATTCTAAATAATTTACTAAAGTTTCAATGATGTACATTGGACAGTTTTGTAGTTCTAAATGTAGTTCTATCTAAAATATTTACGTAGTAGGCATATTTTCCAAAAATTAATGGATTTAAAAGTGATATGGTCAAAATTTTCTTAAAAAGTAGGACATTTTTAAATATAACTTAGCAGTACTTCAAAACTGGTCAATGTATATTATTCAAATTCCAGTGAATAATTTAGGATAGAGACATAATGAACACATAATTTTTTCAATTTTTTCCGCTTCTCCGTTTCTGAGACATTCATGGTTAAAGTGAGGGGTCAATACATTTGAATCGTATATTATATAAGTTGTTTCTAAGGTGAGGTATTTATTAAGTGTGAGATACAAATAATTTTTTTTTTTTCATTGATAGATATTAATTATTTCCAAAATGTCAACTACTTATCAACCTTATTCTAAAAATTTGGATGACAACAGCTTTGTCTGAAATTGCTGGAGGTGGCAATGTGAAAATTAAAAGTATTTACTGAAATAATTGTTTTACTGTTTTATATAAATATAAAATAATTGTTTTTGTTTTGTAAAATGTTTAAATATTATAGTTTTGTTTAATGCTATATTTTTATAAAGTATAATGGGCATGTATCTTTTAATAAATATATGTAAGTTTCTATCTAATAAATAATAAAGCTCAAAATATCATTTCTTTAAGAAGTTCTGCATCATGATCAATCCTGAGATTAATTCCGAGATTCGGGATTATTTATTTCCTCGCTATTTTATCCCGAAATCCCGAAACTGGATTTTTGTTCCGGGATTGTATTCCGTAGCTGCAATTAACATTTACATTACACTAAGAAAATACTACTATAATACTAGCAAAGTACAATAAAAAAGGCCAGTCTCCGTTTTACAAATTTCTCCCGCATTCTGCAAATCAAATGTCTAGTAATTTTGGCTCAGTATGTATGTGATTGGCTTACCCTTAAATATTTATCGTTTTTTAAAGACGTCCTTCTGAACTCGAACATCTTGATGGTCACTTGGCAGCATTTCCTACAGATTTTTTGCGATATGATGTCTTTTATATGCATCTGGAACAAAATTCAAAAAATCATTAATGTATATTTTCATCATACTGAAATGAAGATTATTGAAAGAATGGGTAAAATTGGCAGCACGTGTGGGTATATGCGAATATCTGCTTGATTAACGTTTTCCTCGACTACGGCATAATTCACTGCCAATCTTTTCTATCTTTAGCAGTCGATCGCACCGGCATCGATTGCAACTTCTACTCGTATATTTGCGTGTTTAATCACATTCAAACACATTGGTAACATTCTATTCCAAAATTATAATACGACATAAGTAACTAATGTAAAATATGACAGTTTACACACCTCTCGCGAGTACCTTCTCAGATGGATAGGATCCAATTTTAACAGACTACTTTAGCATGCTATTTTACATGTGTACCAAACTTGAAATAAAAATTCTTAACAGAAATCTTGTGTTTGTGCAAGACACGCAAACATACATAACAGATATTTTTCTTAATCGATATTTCGTGTTGTGAAACGAATTTTTGCAAATTTTTTTCTACAATGATTATTGTAAAAAATATCCGTTATATTAAATCAAATAGATACAACAAAGGTAGATACAATGCTGAATAAAAATTATATGTATATTAGTGGACTGAAAAAGCAGCAAAAATGTTTCAAAAATTTTTTTTAAGATACAACCACATGTGGTCTTTACAAAATGATAGATTAGGTCCCTGGCCATCTGAAATCGGCAATTACAACATTTTTTAATAGGGACAACATTTTTTATTGCAAAATTTGTCAAAACTATGTTTTATTACTTTTCACACATCTCCGGAACCAATTTAGATACAATTTTTTTTTTTTTAATCGATAAAGGAAGTGTAGGCGAAGATAACTGCGGTATTGTCGTTAGTATGAAAAATTTAGTTTTTTTGGGAAACTAGGAGAAACTTTGATATTTACTTTTTTGCAGCACTATTTTCAGTAAGCGAGAAACTTTTTTGTTTTAAGAAATGTTGCTATACTATCTTCGTACGAAACAAGGCCAAAGCTTCAAAAAAGTTTCAAAAAAAAGAAAATCACTATTCTATGTCTTATAGTTTGTTAAAGTTGAAAGTTCCCGCGCCTCCGTTAAAGCATGTAGTACTAACTGCAGGCCGGTGTGGTTTAGCCGGCCGGCCCGTGCGGCTAGGTGTAAATACTGTTGGTACAGCAATATTGTAGGAGCGTCAACTTGTTTATACCTGTAAATAAAACTTCCTAAACATTTTAAAAATATATTATTATAGCTATGACTTCAGTTTAGATTAACAATCTTCGCCATCTGATGAAGTTTCGTTGATTAAGCTGTTACTGCAGTTTGCATATTTGCAGTCACTGCAGCATTTTAACCCTTGTAAAACACAGGTACACCTATTATTGTTACAAGTTTTGTCGGAACATCGTATCGACAAAGTTTTTCTTATATCATCGGGTACTGGTTCTTGAGAAGAAAAATTGGCCTGCCAAGTATTTTCTTCTAATGTCCATCCGTATAGAGTCGGATCTTCTACTGGCATCTCTTGAATGTGGCTACTGTACCAAATTTTTAATTGATACAGACACCTAAGACACCTTGAGTTTAGTAAATAAATACCCCTTAAAAATTTATAAAAATTAATATAGTGAAGCAAGATTTTTTAAAGCAGACGTAATTTGGCTTTTATATTTCTAAGAATTATATTTTCACAAAATTTCCCAAAAAAATTTTATTAACCTACCTGTCTGCACAGATGTTAAGCGCTCTTGAACTTTCTTTCCAGATCTGTTACATATTAGACACATTTTCCGAATATTAAATGCGTCTTTATGGTATCTTGCCCGAGACAATGACGCATTTTCGTTTTCACTGTTTTGGGAAACATATCCAATATTTTGCGAACTAATAAATGTTTGTCTGCAAGTTAAATGAAATCTTACTTTAACCTTTCCTCCTAGAATGTCTTCCTTTTGTAAAATCTTTTGAGCAGAAATGTCTTTCCTTTTTTCTGCAGCACTTATAATTGTTTTTAATCCTTGCAATCTCGGATTTTGTGTCACATGTTTGTCATTTTCTTGTAGAGCCTGCTCACAGTGCTCACAAAATAAACACTCCATTGTTAACAAAAAAAAATATGGGTAGACGCACACCTCCAAATATACACAATAATATATAATCGCAGTAATATTACGCAAAGACAGTCTGTAACTTGTTAGCAAAGTGAATCAAAACTGTATAAGTAGCATGTAGTAGGGAATCTAGCTTGCCGTACGATGCGTTTTAAAGGTGGGGGGGTCAACTCATATGTATACAATAACTAAAAACAGTTTTCTATGTAAAATTTTCTGCCGAATTCGAATTACGAGTTCACCACTAAATTCGGAATTGCGAAATTAGAGAAAAAGTTGTTTATTTCCAAAAGTAAGAAAAACACAATAAACATTAGTATTCTCATTCCCCACTCGATATCTCATTTACTGGTAAAAGTATCGATCTGAAATTTTAGGAGAATAATCTTTTAACTTTCTTCTTGGGCTCTGTATAGAGCAAAATTATTGTGTCAATATAATTTTTTTATAAAATACAACTATAGTCCTACATGTCGCACAAAAGTTCAAAAATGTATTGCAAAATATAGTATGTGAGAAACTTTTTTCTAAGTAGAGATAGAGGTGTAGTTAATCGACATAAAATGATGATAAAAGACCAAAGAAGTTTTTGCATTTGAATATGTTTTTATACTTTGGCTTAATAGCGAAAAAAGGAGATTGTATTGGTTCAGCGTTGGCGCACATGTTGGCCCGGCCCGGTCAAATTGGTCTAGCTGGGTGTGTACACTTCATTGCGTGCTCTGCTAACGATTGTGTATCTATTATAAGATAAAAGCTTCCATATTAGTAAGAAAAAGGCTTAGGGTCTGCGATTTAATGAACCATATTTATATTGTGTCAGTCCGATTAAAAATGTTTGTATTTTATGTAAATAAAGAAAACTGTTTAATTTTTATAATTAGTTTAATTTAAAAGTGAGGAACATTTGCCTTCGCACAAACAACTTATACCACATTTTACTTTTGCACTTAGACATCGACAGCGACTGGTACAAGTGTACATTTTACATTTGCAATATGAATTTAAGTGTATATTCTCTGGTTTTTGTGGTTTACTCATCATTATCGGTATAGTGTCTATATAAAATAATTAAAACAATACCTCATATCTGTTTTATATGAAGTGAATAAATGTGCTCGTAGCTCATCCAAATTTCCTCTAAATAAAGGTCTGCCATAAAGAACCTTAAAAAATAACCTACAGGAATCTAATACACTATCAGTTAGTTTGTAAGTTCTATCTCGGTTCGCTGCGTCAAAATGTGTTAATTCTTCTAACATATTTAACCTTTCACGTAATATTTTTACTACTGTCTTTTTGCCTTTCTTAAAGGGATAACTATCAATATCATTTCCAGAGGGGCAGTAAACAGCTAGTAAAATGTTGGTCAGATTTCTTTTGTCGAAATCAAATGTACTAGATATTTGGGTAATCACATCATGACAAAAAATAAAAGATTTTTGCCGTTGAAGCTATATTTCAGTGTTTAGTATTTTCTAAAAACATACCTGCAATAACAATCTGAACGTTTTGGTCTATTCTGTAATAACTTTCCTCAAACTTGCAAGCAAAAAAGTTCAAGAGTTCTCGTTTATTATCAGAATGAGAAATAATATTTTTCCAATTCGGTATATCTACCACATCGTTTACCTTATACAGACAGTACACTCTTCTTACTTTGGTCCGTCGGTAGGTTACACCCTTTTGGTCTCATGTTTATAACTAATTTCAAAGACTTTTCAAAGAGTTCTTTGAAAGTTGAACAGCCATAGCTTTGATGCCTTTGAATTAAAGACATGATGTCAATAATAAAAACAGTATTTTTCGGTTCTACTGCGGTAACTGACAAACTTCCACTGGTACCATTTTTAAAATAAAACATACATGAACTAAATAGTAAAATACCTACGTATCTCTGATATGACTGAATACGGTTGCGAGTGGCTAGTAGAGAGTGCTCGCGCCGACCGAGGAGAACGCGCAATATATGAGTCGTTACACTACTATTTATGTACAACAGTCATAACAGCCAAACTAAGCATTCTAGAAAAAAATTCTTCAAGTAAAAAAATTTCTATAATTCATAATCTTTATTTTCTCTCGATCATATGCCCATGTATCTTTAGTAATAAAAAAGTTTCTAGCATGTTATATTTTGCAATGCATTTTGGTGTTTTTGTGCGTTAAGCGAAGATTTTTATTTTTTTTGCCAAAAAACGGCGTTGCCGAAAAAAGTTTCACATAAACTGTAAGTGAGGCCAATCTCCAAAGATATTGGTGTCAAAATTTGAAACAGATATCTCGAACAGTTAACGAGGTATTGACTGAGAAACAAAAAAATAAATGTTTCCCGTAGTTTTTAGAAATTTGCCCAAAATTGCATTTTTTTCCCATTTCGCAATTCTGGATGAAGGGGTGAACTCAAAATTCGTATCCGTCATGAAATTTTACATGGGAATCCGTTTTTGGTTTTTGTATATGTCACAGTTGACCCCCCCTTGCTGAATTGGAGGTCTTAGATTCCCTACTAATGCGGATGCGGATATGTCTGCTCGCCGGCCGGCGCGGTGCGTTCTTTAGAAGGCGATGCACAATAATTAAAGGCGGCTGCGGAAACTTTCAACTTTAACTGACTATAACTCGAAAAGTATAAGACATAGAATAGTGATTCTTTTTTTTTTTTTAACTTTTTTGAAGCTTTGGCCTTGTTTGGTACACAGACAGTATAGCAAAATTTCTTAAAACAAAAAAGTTTCTCGCTTACTGAAAATATTGCTGCAAAAAAGTAAATATCAAAGTTTTTCCTAGTTTCACAAAAAAACTAAATTTTTCATACTAACGACAATACCGCAGTTATCTTCGCCCACACTTCCTTTATCGATTACAAAAAAAAAAAATAATACCTAAATTGGTTCCGGAGATATCGCGAGGTATGTGTGAAAAGTAATAAAACATAGTTTTGACAAATTTTTGACAAATTTCGCAATAAAAAATGTTGTCCCTACTAAAAAATGTTGTAATTGCCGATTTCAGATGGCCAGGGACCCAATCTATCATTTTGTAAAGATCCCATGTGGTTGTACCCTAAAAAAAAAAAAAGTCGAGAAGGAAGCGACTTTTTCCCCGTTTTTCAGTCCACTATATATAAAATATGCTTTTATTTGCATCACGCCTTGGAACCGGATCCGTTTAGAATTGAAACCGATATTTTACACTTACAATTATTTGAATTTCATTCTCATATTTTTGTCTCTTTTGTGTTGTAAGACTATAAATTTGTACGGTTTACGTTTAGACCACAATTCTTAAATTGTCATCTTAATTTTCCTTATTCTAAACTTATATTAGAGAAAAATAATGATCTTTCCTCGCAAGGCAGAACGATATTCGATTAGGTAGAGAGCCGGCTGTATAGATTTCCTATGAATAATATACATGAAAAACTTTGTATGCCAATTTTCTTATAAGCAAATTTTGCCCGCTTCATGGAATTTTACCGGAAGTGACGTCACAATGGGAGGATGCAGCAAATA
The DNA here is from genome assembly GCA_963583905.1 of Stenurella melanura. NCBI lineage: Eukaryota > Metazoa > Arthropoda > Insecta > Coleoptera > Cerambycidae > Stenurella > Stenurella melanura. The sequence continues at coordinate 40,575,842 of OY757310.1, read as the reverse complement.
AGAAGAGGCAGCCCATTTTTTTTAATAACTAGAAGACTTGTACTTTAACTTTAAAAAAATGCATGTATTCGATGACTTAAGTAAACAGGAAAAAAAAATACTTTGTCTCAGGGTTGCGGGTAAATTAAGCCTGGCAGCCCACTACAATCCTATTGTATACCTCAAAACTTATATTTTGACGTAAGTATTATTCATGTATTCGATGACACAAAAAAAAAATCGTGACCGGAAGTGACGTCAGAAATTCATGACGCGGGCAAAATGTGCAAAAATGAAAAGTGGCTCCCTGTATGTCTGTGGTAGTACTTACTCGCTCATATGAAGATTTTCATGTATGTTATTAATAGGAAATCTATACAGCCGGCTCTCCACCGCAAAGGTTGCAAAGGTAGACAACTTTGCCTCGAAGTTACATAACTACCCACTCCCCCGCTTCAATAAAATTTACATATCGTTACGTATTTCCATCTCTTAGGAAACACCCTGTATGAATCTGTGGGTTCTAAATAATTTTAACAAGAGGTAAACCACTAACACTATTTAATAATTTACTGACTATACAATACTTCAAAATAATCTTTACACTTTATTTACTTGATATTTAACCTCACTTTTGTTACCGAACGTTACTTTTCAACTTCTTCACTTTTATAAAACTTCCTTCTGCGCCGGAAATCGCGCCTTATATACTCTGAAATTGCATCTAGATTCATCCAGAAACAATGAAGAATCTTCTCTCACCACACTCTAGAAAAGTCCATTCTCTTTCTACAAGTTTCCAGTCGCTCACTATAAGGCATAGGCGTATCAATCTCCAGTTCCAAGGGAGTGTAATTCATAACACTGCCCCCTCCTTAAGCCTGATCGTCCCGATTAGGCAATTCAGAATCGTCAGTGTATTTCGCCAGTCTATCCAAATGCACGATCTTCATCTTGGACTTTTTGCTTCGTTGAATCCGATAGACGACATCATTAATTCGGGTAATAACAGTGTACGGTCCATCCCAAGGTGATTTCGGTGACTTTCCTTTCCTTCGCTACGGGTTGTACAGCCAAACCAGCTCTCCCACCTTGATGAACCCTTTTGAACTACCCTTCCAGTCATATCGAGCCTTCATTCGGTCACGGTGGTGATGGCTCCGCCAACCTCTTGAAAGGAGCTCCGGCGTTGAACCCTTCACCCTTACTTCCAGTCTGTGGTCCCTTACTAGCTGCACAAATCTTGTATTTGCGACACCAAGCCTCCACATCCTGACGACTTTTTATCCCATAAAATCGTTCTCGTATTTTCTTTAGGGTCTTGTTAACACCGAAATGTCCATCGGATGTTCCATTGTGCACTTCCTGAAGCACCTTCGCTACTCGACACCTGGGAATCACTAGACGCATAACCACCTGCTTTCCATCCGGGCTTTCCCATGCTCTCCGCAACAGCCCGTTCATGACTTTCAGTGAGTCCCACTGCGCCCATAGTGCCTTCAGTCCCACTCCTTTGCCTGAAACATCCTCCCATTTTGGACGAGTTCCCCTTTCTTTGGCTCTCAATATAGGCCTAATTTCCTCATCGTTCAGTTGCTCTTGTCTGAGAGCTTCGTATATCCTGTTCTTCTTTCTCTTCTTGGCGCTTTCTTTCCTGTTCTTCTTTCTCTTCCTGGCGTTTTTTTTCTTGGTCCATCATCATCTTTTGCATTTGGGCGAATAAGTCCTGTATATGTTTTTCGGATGCCATGCTTCTGGTCGTTACCGGCATATAATTACGATAAAATCAACAACATCTAATAATCACGTCAATATCGGTGATGTAACTGTCCAAAAATCTCGAAACAGCACGAAAAAAAGTCTTATCTAGAGTCTTTGTCACTTAACCACTTATGTCCAAATAGAAAAGTTCTAAAAAAGTTCAACGAAAATGCACTTAACACTATTTTTCTGTTCGAAAATAATCCTCGAACAATGTCCAGTAAATTGGTCCTTCCTGTGTTAGCACTAACTCCGAGAATACTGTCCCAGTCTTCTCAACACTTCCGAAAAATAATCTTGTTAAAATTCCGCGTCTGACACCAGTATTACGTATTTCCACCTCTTAGGAAACACCCTGTATGAATCTGTGGGTTCTAAATAATTTTAACAAGGGGTAAACCACTAACACTTTATTTAATATTTACCTACCATTTTAGGCCTTTGTTCTCATGTTTAACTGAATCTTCATACCGTAGGGGGTCATGTAGATACTAGTTTAATCTGCTTAGTCGTAGGGGACTATGTTGGATGCTAGTGTTATAATGAGAATGTCAAACAAAAAATTGAACAAATTTATTTTAGGCTTTTGATTTGCTAGCATAACCAGAAGTCAGGTTATCGAAAGAATGAAAAGATTTCATTAATATTTTTTATACATAGTTTTTCTTTTAGTTTTCATAGATAGTTTTTTTTTCGCTGTTTGCAAAATCGTATAAAAAATGTCACCCCTGGGTAATATTTTGCGAATACAGCACGGCGCAAATTTGCACCTCGCTTGCTCCACTACGTCTATTTCAATAATTTTTTATGGAAAACCCGTGACTTTAATAAAACATTTTGTAGACACTTTTTGCTTAGAAATGTATGCTCTTTCTGAAAATATGTTTTATTTTCCCATACTCCGAGACTAGACAAAATTAACCACCCCGCCTGGGCTAATGCTTTAATTAAGGTTGCAACTAAGAGGAATAGTCGAAACATCAAATCATAACAAGATTCACGAAACATGGCCCATCTTAAAAATGGACGGACTGAAAAAGGTATAGTGTAATTTTAATAACAAGCTAACCGTTATACTCTTCGCCGATTTACTGCACTTTTTATATAATTGTTGCACATTATATAGGATACTCTTCGCAGTTTTTTTGTAAATAATATTAGTTTTAGGCATTTTTAGTTTAATTACAAAACATATAAAACATTATGTAAAAAAATATTTTGTTTGATTTAAAAAAATTTATAACATTTTTATTTATCGATCGATTTTGCTCAACAACAATAGGGTTCTTCCTCTAGCTAACACTAACTTACTGTCCGAATTTCAATACAATCGGACTTTTCATTCTTAAGTTATTGTGCTTACAAGAAACGTGACTGACGGACGGACGAAAGGACGGACGTACGGACGGACGGACGGACGGACGGACGGACAGACGGGCAGGCAGACGGGCGGACATTTTGAAAGTTGTTCAGAATTCGATCACCAACACAGTGATATGAATTTTTTTTTCTTTACGAGCAATATTACAGGTTTTAGAAATGTGCCGATCGAATGCAATATACTCTTCGTTTTGTATTTGCGAAGAGTATAATAATCAATAGGTAGAGTAGACATATATAACTTAAGGTTGATTAGAAATATACCAAACAGTCGACAACAGGATGTTTTCCAAGCTTAGAAATAGCAAAATGTAAAAGTAATGTAAATAATGACAAAGTGCCTATTCCAAATAGTCCTCTTTATTGGTTATTAAGTAACAGTTTATCGAACGGAGAACGGAGACAGAGTTCAGGTTGTACACACGGATTGGTTAAATTTCGTTTAACCATGACATTATTTTATGACGGATATAAGAATATTTTTACAAATTATCGGCTTACCACACTGCTGTATGTATCAGTTAAAACGTTTTTGATTAACCTCAATAAGAATATTTTTAACATAGGTGATAATAGAATTAGCCCAAGGCCATATATTTCTGTACAAAACTAGCCACACCACAGCTAATTACATCTACATTATTCTACATCCGCGTAATGGAGTGGAAGTGGAACTATAGTAATCGTAAAAAAATCTTCTTTTTTTTTGTTGAAATTGAAATTTTCTATCTGTAGGTCGGTCTGCATGTCTGTAACTTTTTTTGTGCGTACGTTTTCTCAGCAACGGTGTGGGATATTAACTTGAAATTTGGTCCACATTTGTACCATGACGAGACCTGGAACTAGATTATATTTTGAGCAAATTCCGGTGAAGGGTTGGGGGTTAAATAGGGGTAAATATGGGAAAATAAGTAAAGCAAGCTGGTAAGAGTACAATAACTTGTGATTTGGTGTAAATACTACAAGCCAAGACTTCACATTTAAAAAAAATATATTCACGTATGTATTGTAATGATATTTGATTGAGATGATTTCGTTGAAGGGATGGGGGGTGGGGGATAAATAAGCGAGCTAATAAGGGTCCAGAAACTTCATTTTTGGCGTATAGGCCAGAAGCCAACGACTCAATTTTTTTTATTAGATCTGCCTCAAATATATTATTCAATTCTATGACCAATGACCACATACAAAAGTGCAAATATAGTCAAGTTGTTTTCCTTTAAAGAGATTTTGATGTGAAAGTAGTGATTCTTTAGACAGCGGGTTTTTTATCAATCTTTCACAAGAAGTGCATGAGACAAATAAGCCACGTCAACCAGTAGGTATAATTTATCAAAATAATAACATATAGATAACTGATTAATAGATCACTGCATCGTGTTTAGAAGAATTTGAATCTTATGGATATGAGATGAGATGTCATCCAGAGTTCCACAGGGCTCAAACTTGGGCTCATTTTATACAGGTAAATAACTTGTGTAAATAAATAACTGAAGAAAATATACAAGACAAACAAAAAAACCATATATAACATGGGGTCTAAAGCTCATAGTTTTGGAGAGAAAAAAATAAACAAAAATTTCCAAAATAATTAATAACATAATAGTTGGCATACTCTGACATTCGTGCAAATAAGTATGGTGACCTAAGAGATTATCGAAAAGTATGTCGACAAAGCAGTTAAAAGCGACCGACAGAGGACAGCGCCATATTTCTTGCTTCTTCGCGGCCAAATTATCTTATTAGGCGTGCTATACTCTCCCTTGTAAAATTCTCAAGTAATAATTTCAGTTTGTGTCCTTACTTGGTAAATAACGTACAGACGGCGCGACCTAGCCGTTCCTTGGTTTTGTCTGTTGCTTTTGTTCTTTTTGAATTTTGTGCCACTTATGTTAAGATTTATTTTATTGACTTATCGTTCAAGTCGTTAGTACTTGGTTACGTAAGACACTACTTCTCGTTAGTGCTTTTTGTGTTACGTTTTGGATTTTGGACCAAGTTTTCCTTTTTGTTTTCTTTATTGATAACGTTAATTTACAGTTTAGTGTGGTGTTTTAAAACGCAGATTTTGGACATTATGGGAGATTACACTTATCCAGAGCTCGCGGATATGCACTTGGTGTATAGAGAAAGTTGTGGAAATGCAGCTGGTGCGGAAGAGCTTTATCGTTTAAGGTTCCCCAATCGATGTCATCCTTGTGCTCGTACATTTGTTATAAGACCAGCGTCTTCGAGAAACAGGTCGTCTCGATGGACATGGAAGAGAACGAGGTCCACAACGCGAAGAAAGGGTAATTGACGCAGAGGTTCAAATTTTGGAACTTGTAGAAGAGGATCCAACTTTAAGCACCCGCGATATCGCGAACCATGTGGGAGTATCCCATTTTGTGGTATGGAGGACATTGAGAGATATGAACTTACATCCCTGTCACTATCAACGTGTCCAAGCACTAGAACCTTTTTGCAGAGCGAATGCAATTTTGTAGGTGGGTTTTAAGAAAACAAGCGGCAAATGAGGATTTTTTTAAACGTTCTGTGTTTCTCCGATGAGTCGTGTTTTACCAGACATGGAGTGGAGGGCGCATTTTCAACGACGGTTCAGCGTTAATTTGTGGGCAGGAATTTGCGGTAATGAAATAATTGGACCTATACAATTACCCGCTAGATTAAATGGTGATGTATACTTAAATTTTTTGCAACAAACATTGCCAAATTCCTGGAAGAATGTGGTATTTGCACGATGGCGCGCCAGTCCATTTTAGTCTGGCTGTTCGAAATTGTTTAACAGAGTTTCCTCGACGATGGATTGGACGTGGCGAACCAGTACCATGGCCTGCTAGATCGCCCGACTTAAATCCGATGGACTTTTATTTTTGGAGGCATTTTGAATCTCTGGTTTGCCGTGATCCAATTGACACTTTAGAACAATTGCAACAACGTATTTTAATGTGCGTAGAAATCATAAAAAATTATCCTAATTTACCAAATGTGTTGAACGGAGTGCATATGTCCTTAGTTCGACGTGCCGAAATGTGTATACGTGGAGATGGAAGTCATTTAGAACAATTTTTGTGAGAAATTCAAAAAAAATCTTCAGTTATTGGGTGTTACCTACTGGGCATTAAAGGTATGGTTATTATTATTAGTATTCGCTGTCTTGTTTTGATCTGTTTATTATTGTTTACATTGATTTTCATAGAGACCAAAGACTCGATTTTTAGTTTTCGATGCCTGATTGGGAAAAACCATACGCTCAATTCGTTAAAAAAATCAGATTTTTCCTAACTTAAAATACACAACTATTTTCTGTTATCGTATCTCAGACATCTATCTGTTCGTTTTCCAATTTCATAAAATAATTACTAATTTTTTAAGCTTTTAATATAATGTTACAAATGTTAATACACCACTTTTAAATTTTATAAATTCTTATAAACGACAATAAAAGCTACAATAACTTTGTTCCAAATTAACAAACACATGTAAACAAATCATATTTAAACCCCTGCAGCCATGTTATGCTTGCGTTGTGCCGAAAGAGAAGGAATTATTTACATTTTCATAATTAGTGGTATAAAAAGTTCGGTACAAGTAATCCTATCAAAGTGGAACTATACATCCATTGACCCTGAAAAACAGTGGTTCTCAAATGTTTCCTACCTTAACATTAACAATGTAAACCCAGGTCAGTTTTTTCAAAGTGCCCCTAGAGAAAAAAGTCATATAGGTTCTTTGTTTGTCTAGTCGGTCCCTATTACCAGTTTTTTTTAATGACATGAAACTAATTACACCCTGTATAACAATCTGCCAACCATTGTTCCGTTAGACCCCCGCATCAAAAACATAGTCATCGACGTTTAGCCTGTTTTTATCAATACTGAATATCGCATCTCTCGTCAAATACGACCTATTGTTTTTATTCGGATACGCACTGGAAAACACGGCTCAGGTCAAATATGTATGACGCAGCTGTTGCATTACCTAGTTATTAGTGGTTATTGTTGATTATATACAGGGTTGGGCAAATGTGTGGAAACACCTGATTTCTGGCTAAACTATAAGTGCGATTAAAAAATACCCTTAACAAAAGTTTTTGTAGTATCTTTATTCTATTCAGTGATGTACTTTGATTTTCAACAGCTATCCTATTTTTCGAGATGTGACGTCATCGACAGTTTTTTTAAATGGATAACCCTGTATATTTTTACATTTTCAGATAGACAATTTTCATCAATTATAGTGATATAGGGTTTGGTGGGTGTGCGGCTTGTGGTTTTTTAAATATTAAATAAAATAGTAAAGCAAAGACATGGCTGTTTACATTTTAATTATCGTCAACAGGATTATGTGATAAAAAAATATTCGTTTTTTCTTGCCATGCTTTTTGCAAACTTTCTTTAACCGAACTCAAATCATTCGTATTACTGTCAATTGCAGTCAATACTGTTAGAGTTTCGGTGTGAAATATTAACATTGTTTTTTAATTATGGCTGAACTAACTGAACGTGAAAGAATTACGTTGTTAATGATGGTTGGCTTTGGAGACAAGCAGAGATCTCTACAAGATGCATGCGATATTTTTAATGTAGCATTCCCTGATAGAAATTCTCATATTTCAAAATCGACAGTTTCAAAGGTTGTGCAAAAGTTTCACGAAACGGGAAGTGTTAAAAATCGGCCAAAATCCGGTCGAAGTAAATCGGCTACAAATGAAGATATTTCACTTGATGTTCTTCTTAGCCTACAAGAAGAACCAAAAACTTCAGTACCAAAACTAGCCTTACATCACAATATTAGCGAGAGATCAGTAAGAAGGATATTGTCCAAAAATAAATTTCATCCGTATAAAGTACATTTAGTACAAGAATTAAATGAAGATGATCCTGATAGAAGGATGCAGTTTTGTCAGGAAATGATGGATACAATTGAAATTAATGGTAACTTTTTCAATAATATAGTCTTTTCCGATAAAGCGACATTTTGCCTGAGTGGTTTTGTAAATCGACATAACTGTCGCTACTGGACTGATCAGAATCCTCATTGGATTGGATGGAAGAAAGTCACACCCAATACCCTCAAAAATTAAATGTATGGGCGGGGATAATCAGAGGACACATCATCGGACCATTCTTTCTTAGAGAAAATTTAAACTCCAATCTTGTTTTACAACTTTTACGCGAGCAAATTATTCCAGTTTTAAATCGTTTATTTCCAAACCAGGCAAATCCTGAACGACTCTCAGATGAAATTTGGTATCAGCAAGATGGAGCTCCGCCTCATTATGGAGTTGACGTGCGTCAATACCTTAATGAAATATTTCCACAGAGATGGGTAGGTCGAAGAGGACATATTGAATGGCCACCGCGATCGCCAGATTTAAGTCCCTTAGACTATTTTCTTTGGGGTCATTTAAAATCCGTTGTCTATAGGACCAAGCCTCAGTCATTAGAAGAGTTGGAAGATCGAATTAGGATGGCTGTTCAAGAAATATCACAGCATGCTATTCAAAACTCTTTAAGAGCTTTCGTTGATCGAATAGGATATTGTCAGGATGCTGAAGGTTTACAATTTGAACATTTATTATGAATATTTTCTTCGTTTCTCAATATTAAAGTGCTCAATATTTTGTAATAAGAAATTTAATTATCATTAACTAATAAATATTTATTACACTTTATTTTATTATTTTATTTAATATTTAAAAAACCACAAGCCGCACACCCACCAAACCCTATATCACCATAATTGATGAAAAATTGTCTATCTGAAAATGTAAAAATATACAGGGTTATCCATTTAAAAAAAAACTGTCGATGACGTCACATCTCGAAAAATAGGATAGCTGTTGAAAATCTAAGTACATCACTGAATAGAATAAAAATACTACAAAACCTTTTGTTGAGGGTATTTTTCAATCGCACTTATAGTTTAGCCAGAAATCAAGTGTTTCCACACATTTGCCCAACCCTGTATAATTAATGAACATAAAAAACCTCAAAGCTTTGCCGCTCAAGTATTGACGGGAGAGCGGGGAATGCATTATTTTTCTTAAGCATGTTAAACCATAAATGTATTACTTATTACATGGAACATCATTATTCTCATGTAAAATATACCCACGACAGAGTCGAACTTAATATTGTCAGTGTATAATGGGATATCGAATCCGTCAATGCTCCACAAATATGCAAGATATTCCTATCTTGACACAAGCAAAACAGAGCAAAATTTTTTAATTTATCACCGTACCAAATAAGTATTTATTTACCGAAGACAATACTTTTAAATTTTTACTGTTAGTGTGAACAAAAATTTTAAGTACGGCTCTGCGGGATATCACTATCTCATGAACTTATGCTAACGAGACATATTTATTGGCCTCTTTTATGTACACTAAGAATATGTAATCAAGTATACTTTTTGTTTCGTTCTGATCGAACCGAAAAAAAGCAGGGTATGTGCATTTTCCGGCACTAAATCTTTCTCAGCTTTTAATATCACCCAACTAAACGGTACTGTGTCATACTCGCTACAAATTAGTACTCCCTTGTTTACCATTTTATACAGACCCCGTATACAGAGCGCCGGACACGAGGGCGGCCCACTGTAAGTCAGCGTTAATTCGGAGCAAGACAAGACCTTCTAAGAATTAATTTTGAGGCAAATACCCGTATTACTATCTGCAATACTTAGAAACAAATCATTTAGGGATAAGCAGTAGACTAAGAAAGAAGTAATTTTCAAACCATCAGGGACATGGATGGAATTATATCCATTGTAGAGCCAACGGTAACTAGTCTTTTGGCAGTCGGTTTGGCCAGTGGTTGCGTCTATCTACAGCGTGGGTCGAAACGTGTATAAACATTGCTAAAAAAAACTATCAATTGCATGAAAACAAATTATGCTGTGAAATAATCCTTTACTCATTTATATAAATATAAATGAATTGTGTAAAGACTGACAAAGAAATCGGTTGTTTTCACTGAGGCTGACAACTTTGAAGTTGCTTAAAAACAAATGAAAAAGAAACTATAAGAGGCGTGATTGAAAATTGCATAGAATGAAAGTCATCGTGACTGACAGACTTTGAATGTCTGAGTTTTTATATTGAGATATAGTTGGTCTTTCTAAGTCGAACTGATATACACAATTAGATGTTTTCGTTCTCGATTCCAGTCTTCACCGAATATATAGTGCTCTCACTTACTATATCTGTCTGTTTCTTACACACACTTGTTGAATAAAAGAATCCATGATTGATTTGCCAGCGTAAGGTGAGCATTGCTGCCGATTTCGGGCATCCAGTCTAGACCTGGAGGTTCGTTCCAATACGCAGCTCGGTCGTCCGCCTAGCACGCCCAACAGAACCAAACCCCGGATGTTTTATGTACCGCCGGACCGGCTGCATACGCCGGGTTGGACATTGGACATGCTTGTTGTCAGCAGCGAGAGCCGCATGACGCATGGGGTGGGAATATAGGATGGGAAGTGTACGTGTTTGAGAGATGCTTCTTTTAAGTTTCCATGCTTCTATTAAGTTTCCATTTGTCATCATCGGCTGGGGTGTGGTACAGGTGTTTGCGAGATGCTTCTTTTCAGTTTCCATGCTTCTTTTAAGTTTCCATCTATCGTCATCTACTTATTTTTCTCCTTCTAAGTTTTCTGTTTCTTCTGTCTCTGAATCTGGCAGCTTTTATTATTATTTTTTAAATTTATTAACCGCTCCACAAGTAAATATCCATCTACGGTGGAGTTGCTGGGAAGGGCCCTATCTCTCGGTAACAATATTTTTTTGCGCGTTATGATAGAAGGGGGTCCGAAAGGATAGTTTGCTCACCCTGTATGTCGCTTCCTGGAAACAATCGGTTTTCATTTCGGGCAGTTTTTCCATTTCATCACATATATATTATGTTTATTACCTATATATTATGTTTAATATCTTTTCAATTTTGATCTCCATTTCTTGTTTAAAATTTAATAAATAAACCAATGCTAATGCTACATAAACAAAAACTTATCTGTTTCATTCACACATCTGATTAGCTGTTGCTTATTTTATACCACCCACTTCAACAAGGGACGAATCCAGGTATAGATTTTACGGTCAAGCACTCAAGCAGTACATTTCTCGGGTTGCTTATATACACTATTTTGTGTTGCTTTATTCAACCAACAGAATTTAATCAAATATCAACTATATGAAATAGCCATACTCACGCCAATTTATATCAATCAATGCAGAATTATTCACGCTTCAATTCAGTACATTCGGCGTTTTGTTGCCGCTTTATCCGGATTTATCTCGATATCCCGTAGGAGCCACGAAACATGAACAAAAATTGTTTGTTCTCAACCGGGAATTATTCCACATTGTTTAGGATAAATTCGGAGGGGTTCTTTTTAACAGTTTTTGAGTAATTAACGAGTCTCTTAATTTAGGAACGGGCAATCGAGGGATTGTAAAAAATGCCAATCTTTCTTTGTAAATAGAGACCAAAATCGATCCTCTACTACGAGTATTAACTTAGATATGAGCGTTTAAAGATTTGATGTTTTCGAATTTTTTAGGTAACGTTTTAACACTTCTAAAAAAGGCATTTTTTCTCGCTCTTGCAAAGCCGAATTTCCGAATTTCTCTGTACAATTTGGTATCAGGAGAAAGGGCCAATCTTGTTCTTTCCATAGAGACCTAGAATGGACTTCCATTAAACGTATTTACTTACGAATTTTTTTTAATTTATTTTCAATTTTTAAGAGAAAAGCCATCTTCCTTTCGCTCGTGCCCAGCCGGATTTCCGCATTTGCCCATTCACTTTGGTATCGGAACAAAACGCCACTCTTCCTCTTTAAATAGACACCTCAACTCCACGTATTTACTTACTACTGAACGGCTGTTAGCGGTCGCAGTGTCTCGGTGGGTCTCAGAGTTCAAAGTTGCGTATAGTGACATCATAAACAGGCAACTATTACTAATTTCAACCCCTTATATCTCGAGAACGGAAAAAGTTATTAATAAGAAATTTTAAGTGCATAATAAGAATATCGAGTACTTTATAAAAATGGATAAAAACCATATAAAAATAACATCATGGAACAAGCCTCTTGTGTAAGGAATCAATTTTAATTGTAGCTCTTTGAAATGGGGAGTTTCTACTCTAAGAGACTGTACTATATTTTGATATTGATTTGAACTTTTAAGTTTTGCTAGTGAAAATTGAAATGTTTGCATCAGTTGTTCTACGTACGAATACACTCTGCATTTGTTTAAGTCGCTGTAACTAAAAAACGGAATGATTGGTCTCAAATGTTCACAGTTATCACTATGCATTTATAAAAATTGTTAATTTGAAGCTCAAACTTTAATAAGTGTATTTTTCTCAGATTATGTTGACAAAATAGGAAATTTGCGCAAGCGGGAAACTTTTATCTGTCAAAATAGATACGAGGTATACGGAGAGCAAATGAGGATAAAGGATAGAGGCTTCTTTTATTTGAAACTTTTTTTCTAGGATGTTATTTTCCAGAAAATCGCTCGTGGGACAAATATTGACCAATGAACTAATGTTATATACAAAAACAGTCACTAGATAAAATCATTTGCAGTGTCAACTTTTGGTTTTACCAACGATTCTTGTTTGTTTGTATTTCATTTCTCATTTCTCTAGATATTTTTCATGCACGTGTTTTATCCGCTAAAAGGTCAGACCTTCAGATAACACATTGCCATAACATGTTTGCTTCTGTATTATGTTGGGGTAAACTAAAAAATATATTATTTGGCGTTATCGCGGATGTACTCTTGCATCAAGGAACTTACACAATACATACGTTATTTATTAATGTTAACACAAAACCTTCATAATGCGAGTCTTACTACGTATTACAACAAAATAAATTACTTCGCTCTGCTACCATTACCATTAAGATATGTTTATTTTATGTATCTATCAATGCATTTCAAATAGGTATTTGATTTATCTCGTTCATATTATATTTAATACAATTCAGAATATAAATTTTCAACCCGTTACACGTATAGCTTATCCAGTGTCAGTTTAAAATTCATAAAAAAAGACGGACAAAGGAATAGTTCATAATCATAATACCAGCGATGGCATAAGCGCCGACCGACAACTTTTAGAGTCACTTTTTAATTATTGTAAATATAGTTTTACCACTTTATATTAATTGATAGGCATGATGTAAATTACTTATTTAAAATACATTATTTATTTATAATAAATAAAGTTAGTTTAATGAAGAATTCCATTTCAAAAAAAATAAATAAATATCATTTAACCTACGGCTATGCTACCGGCAATATTAAGAATGAACCAAGAGCTTATAAGTTATAACAAGGGACTTGTAATGCTGAGCCAGGTAAACAATCGACTACTTTCGTTTGAGGTAAGCGCACAACATATCTGGTTAATTATATTCGTATACGGGTATCGTTTGCAATATCAAGTAGGCGGCGCTATTCCATCACAAACAGGTTTTGTAATGACTTATCCTGATAGCAACGCTTTAAACTGAGTTTCCAAATTAATAATAGAAATACTACACATACACGGAACAGAATGCTGGTGGTAAGCAGAGATAGAAACCCTAGTTGTTATAATAATACAATAGCAACCACAGGAGCACATCGAGGTAAAAAAGCGTATTATACGTTTTGTTAGGCTTAGTTGCCTATCTCATAATAATAAAATCCAATTGGTGCGAGCCTCTTCCTCTTTGCGATTTTGTCCATGAGATGTGAAGACGTGCTTAATTTCGCCGGTCCGGCCCCGTCTCGGAGGGATCGGGACTGAATTCCGAGTAATATAGGCTATACTCGCTTCCGGTATTTTTCCGGGTTTTTCCGTTATTAACGGACGAAAGTCGGCTATCTCTCTCGAATCTTATTTTTCGGAATGAGTAGTGGAGGGACGGTAGTGGCAGACCATTTGGCGGAAATGTCAAAAAATGAAATTCTTTCGATTTTGATCCCGCAATTTACGATGTGAATTAACTAGAACCCTTCCTCTTTTCGTCGCGAGGTCGTACGATCCCTCGGAAGGTGTATTTCGAAAAATATGAACGTTTTAGGATTACACGTTTTCGCACTTTTTTTCGACTTCGAAAAGGCGCGTTTTATCCTTGCGATTTTTCGCCTATATCTCGGAAACGGTTGGGTTGGAGTTAGTTCAAAAATAGAATTTTCCAAAGGACAAATTCGTTTCGTGAGGAATAGTTCGGTTCCATCGTAATTTTCTTACGGTTCTTCGTTTCGGAGATATCGACCGAAATATGAGGCGGTGTAAGGCGAAAAATGGGACATACATAGATTCCAGCAAATTTCACCGGGGCGGGGGCCACTTCCCATAAGAAATGAGCACCCCCTTTGCACCCCGATGTCTGGAAAACTGTCTATTTTACGACGTTGTGCCCATTAGCACTTTTGATTCGGAGATCGATGAGAACATATATCAATTCCAGCCAATTTCACCGGGGGCCACTTCCCATAAGAAATGAGCGGGGTCCTTTCTCCTATTAAATGTAAATGTCTTCGTTTTGTTTTCGTTTACCTCTATTTTCCATTTTTGGAAAGAGTACAGGATTTTCGCGAGAAGATATCGTAGTTTTTGGGCAGCAGTCTGGGCGTTAACAGACTACCTGTAAAGCACGGTATCATCGGCATATAGAAGTGAATCAGTGGTGGAATGGGGAAGGATATCGGAAGTGAACAGTTTAATAATTGCATTGATAATGTACGTCAATTGACATAGCTTTTAATAGTAAATTCTAAAGACACAGGTTTAGAGAATCGTATCCGGGCCTGGTGCCTTAGAATTGGGGAACGTTTTCAATGTTTTGACTATTTCTACGGGAGGTTGGACGCGGTCAGGGATCGTCCTGGTACTGTCCGTCACGTAGTCGTGGAACGGTGAGGATTTTGGCGTGGTAGTACTAATCATTTGTAGATAGTCAGCGAGTATCTCGGCCTTGTCCGCGTCAAAGATATAGTTTACATCATTTAGGGATCGATCGATATGATTTTTTAGGCCGATACCGATAATCAGCCGATTATCTGAAATATTTGATTTGGTATAAAAAATTAAAGTATATTTTGCACAATATTACTTTAGTAGTAGGTAGTTCGGATGATAGTGATGATTTTCCTTTGGCAAAAATTGCTAGACAATCTTCAAACACCGATAATATCGGTAACCAGAGTAATTATAATGATGTTGTTCATGACATGTTTTGGCGCACTTATGAAGAGTTTACGGTTGTGGGAAATATAATAAACAAATTAAGCCCAAGTAAAGATATATTAATTAAAATTGAAAATGAAATTCAAATATACACAGAACTACCTCCGATTGCCAGAACTGAAGATCTTGGTGGATCAACAAGAGAGGCGTTTAAGGCGAACAATGATTTCATTCAGCTGGTAACGTTTATGAATGGCAAGGAGCCGATTAAATTCAGAAAGTCGGATTTTATTACATCATAATTTACCTAAACTTAACTTTAAATATGAAACAATTAAATAAATATTAACATTATTACGTTTTGACTTGTTTTTAACTTTAACAATTTAAAAAAAAGTATTTCTGACCGACACCGATATCACGCCGATATTACAATCCAATATTGGCCGATACCGATAATCGACCACAACGCCGTTATGACCGATATACTGATATCAATATCGGTATCGGTCGGTCCCTAACATCATTCTTGATGAGCGTTGCGACGGCCGAGTACGGCCTATTTAATGGACGGGGCATTTTCCACAAGAACATATGTCGATTTCTTGTGTGCTAAAAGCTATGTATTTTTTTGTGTACAATGACTTTATTTTGATGCATCAATGAAATTATAAATTCTTCGCTATGTTGTTGTGAGAGCAGCTCCTGCTGATTGATGGGATGTGGGTCCGATATATTTGAATTTGCTGGCAGTTCCAGATTAAGTGGTGTACTGGTTGCCATTCTATCGGCTCCGCTGGACTCCGTTGTGACAGGATTAGTGGGCTTGCTCTGCACCAGAATAAACTCTACGGGGGATTTATGTCGTGTCACTTGATGATTTATTAGCGTCTGTTTCGCTCGTACTCACGGTACTTAAAGGACTCATTTCTTATGGGAAGTGGCCTCCGGTGAAATTGGCTGGAATTCATATATGTTGTTTCCTCTACCTCCGTATCAAAAGTTCTCTTGGGTACCGACGTCAAAAATGCATAGTGTCCAAATATTTAGAGGTTAAGATACCACTTTTTGACATCTCCACGTTTATGGCGTACCTATATCCTTATAATGGACCGGGGAGTGTCTGGGCGTCCTTTCGGCCCCTGATTCAATCCGGGACCTTCTCGGTTGCTAATTTCAGATGGTCAGAGTTTTAATACGTTATGACAGTATTTTTGACAGCTGTCAACTGTCATTGAATGTGATTGTTCATACCATCTGAATTAGCAACCGAAAGGGCCCCGGATTGAATCAGGGACCAAAAGGACACTCGGAAACTCCCAGAGAACTTCTCCGGTCCATTATAAGGATATAATCTATACGCGTCAAGATGCTAAAAAGTGGTATTCTAACCTCTAATATTTGGAAAACTATGTATTTTTGACCTCAGTGCCCATGAGAATTTTTGATCCGGAGGTCGCGGGAATCAACACATATCAATTCTAACCAATTTCACCGGGACAACTTCCCATAAGAAATGAGTGGGGCTCTTTAATGTATCTCCCTCACTTTCACTACTTGTGTCTGTCAATTTTTTCCCACATTCCGATGCGGATGCACTTTTATTTGACATAACACTGCCACTAGTCACTTTAACTTTCTTCGTTTTTGAACGAGAACTAGACGTACTAGGTTTCTTTACAGAAGATTTTACTGTGTAATTGTTCTGATTATCTTTCAAGAACTTTAAGCGTCTCTCAGTGTCTTCTATACGGCGTTCACTTTGCGACTACTCTGCTACCAAGCGGAATTAAGGAATGAATCATATAATAGTCATAGCACAGAAATTTCCGTATTAGCGTCGCGGTGTCTGGGCGGTTGAACGAAGTGACGTCACAACTCGACTGATTATCCCGAGCGATCTTGATAGCGTCGAGTTCAATAATTTTTTATATATGAAGGAGCAGTTAGAAAATATTAATTTTTAGCACAGTTACTATACTCGTCAAGCTCTTTCAGAATATGTAACAATAAAACAAGTGTTAAATGGGTCTATTGCGCTGCATTCTATTTCAGTTTTGGACGACAATGCCTACGCGAAGAATTGTTTCATAGCAAAACCATAGCTTTCAATTTAACTTTCCTCGACATCTCCAAAGCCGAAAATTCTAAGGACTTTTTGTTTTAGGGAGTTATCTGCATGGGGATATCAACGCATACAGGTTCATTAACTCTCCTTTAAAACTAGTACATGTTTGCAGTGTGGAAAATGCGTTTCAATTAGGATACTATATTTCGTAAGAGAGGCACCCGCAATACACCGAACTATCGCAGTGGAACCACTCACATAAAGATAAATTATTATTAAAATATATATTTTAACTGAAATGTATCTTTATGTGAGTGGTTCCACTGCGATAGTTCGGTGTATTGCGGGTGCCTCCTCTGCATAATAAGGTTACGTCGGTCGGTTGCGGGGCGACGTGATCGATGTATGTCTGTTTTGTACATATTTTGGAAGAACTGAAATGATTCAACTGCTTATGTATTGTCGATGGGATAAACTGAGGCTTGCTAAAGTTATTATGTTCCTTAGGTGATACTCATAAAACTAGTCAATATTATATTTGTTTATATTATCGTTTTATCTTGATTCTAAACCTTTCGTGAAGAGACTATAAGGATACCGATTTCAATCTTTAAATTCTCAGTACATTAAATGTCTACTTGTTGAAAGGACCCCGTACAATTTTTATGGAAAATGGCTTCCAGCTAAATCGGCTGAAATCGCAGTATAATGTAAATAATTTTTTCCTGATCAAAAGTTCTCACGGGCGCAGTCGGAAAATGGACAGTTTTTCAGATATCGGGGGCGCAAAGGGGATGCTCATTTCTTATGGGAAGTGACCCCAGCCCCGGTGAAATTCGCTGAAAGCGATGTTATTCCTCTCGAGCTCGTGATAAAAAGTTCACATGGGCACAAGGTTGGAAACAGGACAGATTTACAGATATCGGGGGTGTGCTCGTTTCTTATGGGAAGTGGCCCCCGGTGAAATTCGCTGGAATTTATGTTATTCCTCTCGTGCTCCTGATCAAAAGTTCTCCTGGGCAGAAGGTCGGTTTTTCAGATATCGGGGTTTGCAAAGTCGACTTACACCCCCGATATCTGGAGAACTGTGCATTTTCAGACCTTGTGCCCATGAGAACTTTTAATCAGGACTTCGAGAGGAATAAATATACTGATTATAGAGAAACTCACCAGGGGCCACTTCCCATAAGAAATGAGCACCTCCTTTGCACCCACGATATCTGAAAATCTGTCCATTTTCCGACCTTGTGCCTATGAGAACTTTTGATCAGGAAGAAATTATCTACAATATACTGCGACTTCAGCCGATCTAACTGGAAGCCATTTTCTATAAGAATTGTGCAGGGTCCTTTCATTATTTTAATTTTTTTTAACACAAAATCTTTCTCAAAACCATGCAAATATTGACAGGCGTAAAAGAGTTTGCATAAACTGCCCAAGGAGATCCTAATGGGCAAAATGAAAGGGAAAATAGGACCAGACCGTAAGCAGCATTTACGGTTCCGAAATTGGTGGAACATTCCTGACGTCTCAACAATTATCAGAGAAGCAGAAGAAGGGATATTACATGACATCTACAGTATACGACCGTCTGGCACTCGAAGAAAATACTATACAATATTCATCATGTGCTTGGCTGCCGTTTAATTAGCCGTTTTTATCTATGAAATATATTAATTGAATTAACAAATGATGCACTAGATACCTAATCTGAAGACTTTGCAATATGATTAGAGCAAGTAAACAGGCTGATTTAATGCATTTAGTGTAGTCGTACAAAGTTTAAGTATAAAAAAATAAAATAATTTAAACCCAAAAACATAGCGCGGAGGTAAAAACTTAGATCAAATTATGGACATATTTTTAAACTAAATATACACTGTCGCAACAACGTACTGTAGACAACACATCTAACTTTAAGGTTTTTAATTAGCACCATATTACGCGAACACAAAAATCAGAAAATAAAATAATATTTATAATCACAATTTGTCTCTATGCGTTAATTTTCAAACTAAGTCCCTGAGCTACATAACTACGATTGTATTAAAAGCATTTTTCATATCTATATTAATAAAGAATGTATCGGATACGGTTTAAAAAACGGGATAAAATCGTAGTTCGGGTATCACATATTCACTGGATCAACTGATTGTAGTAGGATATTATAGTTTAAATTCATATACTTATAAAACAGATATTTTTATAAAAATAAATAAACAATTTAAACAATAACACAGTGATACATAAAACAATCTGTAATACTATTTACACAAAGCTTGTCTCTTTTATTTTAACTAAAATGTATAACAGGTATGTTTCGTATTAAGATTACTCCAATTCATTAAAAGTAATAACATTAATTTATATGATTGAACAATGAATATTCCTCCATTTTTCCTTATTATTTATTTTCCCTAAGATAATCACCTGGTGCATTGTTTTTTGTTACAAGTACATTTTCATAGCATATTCTCCCTTGTCGTTGATATTATTAAAGTGGTCGCCGTATTTATTTTTCACAAATAATGTAGCGTTTCTTTCTCGGTAATGGTGTTAACTACATTTCAATTATTTTCTCGATTTTTTATAAAAATTTTTGGCTCATCATCCTGTATATTCTTCACTAAAAATATGGTAGAATCATTTCTCGGCAGTAGTGTCAACTGCATTCCAAATACTATTTTTCACCATCATTTCTTAACTACCTAATTTTTCTCAGAATCGTCATCCTAAATATTCTTCACTAAAAATGCAGCGGTATTCATCCACTAGGTGTACATGCCAAACTCCGTCACATCTTTTCCAGTAAAGATTTGTAGCGTATCCACTGTGTATATTTGTCACTAAAAGTACATTATATTTCTTCATTGATAATAATGTCGACTACCTACCAAATATTGTATCTTCGCAAAATAATTTTATAAATTTAGCGCCAACGGACCAACTGGTTATATTTCTAAATTTTCAGTCTACATAGCCTAAAATATGAAAATTCGAAAATATCTCAGAGATTTTTCATAATTACAATACTTCCTATCGGTAAACAAGGGACATAAAATATACTACATTCTCAAATAATATTGACAAATTTGCATTACCATGGCCCTTGGTTAAAATAAATATTAATATTGTCCTTACATTTTATTTATCTAGACTAATTATTTTGTTAACTGTTCTGGAAATCTTAAAATATATTTATATTTTGCATGCTGTTCTGTCATTTTGTTAGTACACGGCACCCGGACCGGCTACAAACACTACCCCGTAGAATACTGAATAAGTTAGTTGATAAAAGGTAGGGTAGGTACATTCCTAATATGAACACTTTATGCTTATTTTAATGTATCCAAATCACTCACAAACACAGACACTAGATTCAAAACGATTAATTTATGTGGTAAGTATAACATAAATAAAGCGCATGCGCGAATGTGTGCAATTGCAACTCTGCAGATATTTTCCACAACATAGGCGCCCGAGTGGAATACAAACATTATCCGGTAATGCCCCTGCGCAAGGATGACACGCAAAATCATGAGATGTTCCTCTTTTTTCAGTTTTATTACTCCTTGACGTAGAGGCCTATTTTACAGTCTGACACAACGGGTTGCTGTACAAATTTGACAACATCCTGGAGTTGCCCATTTACATAGTCACTTTATTAAAATCCTATATTAGATCACGTTAAACAACATGTACTCTTCGCGCAAACTTTTGTCGGCGGGTGTCCTACAGGGGGCAGTTCTTTCACCCCTCCTATATAACCACTATCGCTCAGACGTTCCATCCCATCTCAACTCCAATATACTAGTATACGCAGATGATACCGCTACGCAGACCGCTACTCAAAAAGTACGGTATCTTACAAAACTGCAAGATTCTTCAGTAAAGATAAAATTAAAATCAACCAAAATTAACCGCAAATTCACTAACACAAAGACTTTTAACAAACTAAAAATAGACGGACAGAGAATTGAGGAGCGAAAGTCCCTTGGGGTAACCCTGGACAGACTGAATTTCGCCCCTCATATAAACCAGATACTTAACAGAACGTACGCCGCACTCAACAAACTGTATTCTCTTGTCAACAGGCGAAGTTGTCCCTCAAAAATAAATGAACCTTATACAAGGTTATGTTTAAGCCACTGATCACCTACGCATGTCCTGTATGGAACATCTCCGTCACACCGCGCAAGAGGATACAAATGACAAAAAACAAACTCATACGCCTACTCAGACTCAGATCGGCACACGGTAGTTAAATTGCATCGGGGGACGGATATCCCGATGATTCGCGATTTCATAGACAAGATCTCGCAAGAGTTCTTTGCTAATAAAATTCAGCTATCGGCCATGACGACAGACCTGACAAATGTTAGAGCGCACCGCACATACACACTGACTGGTACAGCAAAGATTTTCATGAAATACTGTAACAGTAACATACGTCCCCACAGGACTCGACACACGAAAACACCACAAAACCCATAAACATCCCTATACCCCCTGACTCATATAGAGGATATAACATTTTTCTGTACATAAAAAATACTCTTTCATATTACATTTTCTATATTCTTACTCAAGTGCATTAAGTAGGTTTTTCACTGTATTTTCGTACATAATTTTTAAAGTATTATTCTCGTTCTGGTCAGCTACGCCCTGACTAATAGACTATAAGTGCCGATTTTATTCCTGCGTGGAAAAAATCATAAAGATAATAAGCATAAATTATAAGAAGTGTTTGATAGTAATTTATCAGGCCCCGGCCATGCCATCGGCAATCCTTGTGTTTGTATTTATGTGTCCATAAATTAAATACATGGATATTTCTTTAAATGTATTATACTTTGTATTTTATATACCTATACACTTTTTAATTATCTTAGTTTTAAGTTTAAGATTTAGATATGTAATAATAAGTAATAAATTCTTTAAATGGTATAAGGCCGAGTAAGTTCAGAAAAGCCCGAGTACCCGGTACATCATTAATGTGAACAGTTTATACTAATTTTAATGTATCCAAACCATTTAGAAACTAGATTCGAAATTGGCGTATTTAACTGATAGGTGCTGCTATATAATACAGATTTAATGCGCGTGCGCAGTAAAGAAACAAATGTGCGCAATCGCAAAATAACTACATAATCACCCGTACCCTATCAATTTATAGGTTTGTTCTGGTTTTGACAAATACCCTGTCCGAGGACGTCAGGCGCATGCGCAGTTAGTAAAACGCGTTCTGAACTTACTAATTGAGCAAGTTCCTGACATCCGAGAACAGGCATTTCTCAAAACCAGAACCATAAGTAAACTATATTTTTTAGTATTGAGCGACACAAATAAACTATTTTCATTAAGTAACTGCGTACCTAGAACATGAATTACACACAAACAGACACATACACATGCATATTAAAATACAGCACAATAATAAGATGTATTGCGTATCACCCACGTAGGTTACAAATTATGGCACATTATCAAAGAGTAACTTTCGTCGCCTCACATTTTACACCACCAGAAAGTAACATCACTACACAAAACACCTAAAAACAATAGTATACTTCAACAAGCGGCAATGCAGATAACTCACGCATATTAAGTTTACAGATCGAGCCGCAGGCGAAAATTCTCTCACATAAAAAACGAAGAAAAAAATGTAATCACTTTCAAAGATAATTTATATTATTGCATCGTCAATAATCAATGATCAAATTTATTTTGAAATAACACTAGTCGTCGTATTGAAACACCCGGTATAGGTACGAAACACAGTATTAAACCGTTTATCAAATAACCACAGTATATCGTTTTGTTAAACATAATCTGCCATATCGGTCACCGCCATTTTAACTATCCGCACGAAATTATCACAGAATTCTTCGAATGCGGAACACATTCTAATAATTTCTATCCATTACCCCTTCGAACACTATTCACTGAAACGATTTAGTTGGTTTCGATCGACTCGGCTATTGTTGGCGATGTGAAACGAAGGTGACGTCACAACAGTTCGGACAGGTTCGTTTTCTACTCAGTAAAGCCGACACCAGAAATACCTTTAAAATTTCACTGGGCTTTATTATATCATCACTATTGATATTTTTTAATAAACACAAATTGCTGTTTAATCTTCCCGAAATAAACTGTCACTTGTCACTTTTAAACGCCACATTGCGCAATGTTGCACAATGTTACACTAAAACAGAAATTATAAGTACACAAAACACCACAAAAACAACCACTTTAAATAGATATTTGCTAACAATAAATTAACAATTTTTCCGACTTACTTAATAAGTAAGAATACGTCCTTTTTAAAACTAAATTCCATTATTACGTTTGTACAATAATATGTCACCTTGAACTAATACTAATATATTGAGAAGACCTGGTATATAAATTAAAATGGACATACCTCTACTCCTGTTGTTATGTGTATGACATCCTTCATGTTTTCACTGCTTTCAAAGCGTTTGTCAAATATCCACACAAGATTGTCTTTAGTTAAACATAATCTACATACGTCGGGCATTGCCATCGTAACGATTCTCACGAAATTATCACAGCTGGCTTCAATATGGCGCGCGGGACGACACACACAAATACCTAGCAACGACAACTTCGCCAGTCGGACTCGAATTGACCCGCGCGAGCTCAACTGCCAGGTTATAAGGGCCGGGTGGAATGATGATACGTTAGCGGTGGGAGACGAAGGGGGGAACGTTGCTTCGGCTAGGTTCGTTCCGTTACTTGCTTGTTTACACAGTA
Organism: Stenurella melanura; assembly: GCA_963583905.1. NCBI lineage: Eukaryota > Metazoa > Arthropoda > Insecta > Coleoptera > Cerambycidae > Stenurella > Stenurella melanura. The sequence continues at coordinate 40,551,677 of OY757310.1, read as the reverse complement.
CATAACTGACGTGGAATTCCAGAATAAATATATAAATCTTGTGTTGAAAAATATAAATATGTAGTGCGCCTTACTTATTATTAATTATACTCTACTCTTTGTTAAGTTGTTATTATACTAATTTATTAGTAGGTATAATTTGAAATATATTTTTTTAAACACTGATAATGAAAAACTGTGATGTCAATTAATTTTTGAGATTGAAAATATACATTAGATATAGACGTAGTGTGGTATCAGAAGTAGGTAGATAAATATGAGTCACTTTAACCAACCGTCACTGCATTGTGGCGTCCTTGAGATAGTACTCCCCTCCACTAATCGATTTTACTTCGCTCTCTTCTATTTTCGTTTCTCTCACACATATTAAGGGGCGCTTCCACTAGGTATAAAAATATGAGATTATAAATTTGCTTTTAAAATTATTCTGCTTCTGTTGATGATCTCAGTTACGGTGGACAATACGATTCCCAGTTTGTTAAATGATCCCTGAAAGCGAGGTAGCCATTTTAGAGAGGAAATTTTCAGTAAGTACATAAAATAAAATTAGTTTATCTTCAGACACAGATCATGCAAAATAATGCTTTGAATCAAGAATATTTTGTTTCATATACCTACATGTAATAAATACAAATAAATATAGGTAGTAAACGAAATACATTTTGTGACACGAAGGAGTAAAATGAGCGACGGTGTCCTTTGTCGGCTTCAACTGCTTTATCGGCATGCTTTTCAATGGCGGCACTATATCTCTTACGTCTACTTATACATTCTGCCTGAAAACAAATACCTACTTTTGGGGCAAGTAGGGATGTAAGAGAAAAAGGTAAATTCGTAAAAATTCACTTAGTTTTTTTTAATTTTGATTTAATAATTTAAATTTTACTTCCACATCCACGTAGTGGAGTGGAAGTGCCTAGTAGGTATTAATCGTAAAAAAATTCAAATTTTTGTTGTTGTTGAAATAGTCATGAAACGTCAACATTTTAAATTTGAGAAAAAAAGTCTGTCTGTCGCTCGGTCTGGGTAACTTTTCTCTGTGCACGATTTCTCTGGAACGTTTTACATATTGACTTTATATTTGGTACTCGTATGTATTATAAGAAAGTCTGGAACTAGATGATATTTTGAGCCTATTCCGGTGAAGGGTTGACGCTTAAATAGGGGTAACTAGGGGATAATACGTAAGGCAAGCTGGTAAGAGTATAGAAACATAGTATTTGGTGTATATAGGTAATAAAAGCCAAAGCATCAAATTTGTTTATAACATTTGCCACCCCCTACCACCACTCCATTATTAAAATGAAATTGATATAATCACTTGAAATTTGATACCTACACGTATGTATTATAACGACATATGGAACTAGATTATATTTTGAGACGATTCCGTTGAAGGGTAGGAGGTTTTCACCCCCTACCCTTCAACGGAATCGTAAGAGTACATAAGTAAGACAAGCTGGTAAGAATCCAGGAACTTGGTATTTGGTGTAGGTATATACTAGAAGCAAAGATCTCATTTTTTTTAATGAAATTTTACACACACCACCACCCCCACTCCATTATTAAAGTGGTTAAGAAAATAAAATAAATATATTGACTCCGTAAACTTGGCATTTGGTGTATATACCTGCTAGGAGCAATGGTCTCAATGCCTTTTAAGACATTTTGCACCCCCACCATCAAACCCCTCCCTGATAACACCAAACGTCCCCAGGACGTTCACTTAGGTCCTCGTTTGGTCTGAACGTCCCGGGTTTACATGGTACGTCCCAAGGACGTCCGTTTGCTATCGTCCCTAAAACGTTCTGAATAAAACGTTTTGAGGACATCCTGCTAGAGTCTAGTCAAGACAAACCTAAACACATTTGTGAAATAACCTCTAGGAGTGATGTTTTTTTTGAGCAGATGAGGATATATGATTAAAAAAGAAAATTAAAAACTAAAAATGAAATTACAATACTTAAAAAGTTTTACTAACAAAATTTCTTTTGATAAAATATTTTCATATTTCATGGTCCATTTAAATTTTGTCAATTTGATTTTTCTGATTTCAGAAATCTTATATTCGTTTCAACTATTTTTTTCATGAGTTTCGGTTATATTACAGACATTTTCACTGCAATATTTAAGCAGAGCTAATGTAATGTTATTCAGTTGCTGTCAAACTGGGAAATTCAATTTGGCAGGCATTGCATCATTTTTACAAAGAATTTATATAAATTCTTTGCATTTGTATTTCTTCCGCACACTGGCACTAGTCACTTTTAACGGCTACAAAAGAAAGTACCAAAAACAGGTAAGTCTATTTAATTGATTTATTAATATATAAGTATTTAGATCGATATTTTATTCTAGATAAATTTGGTGCGGCTTATTTGTAGGTTATAATAAATATACTATTCTACCACCCACCTTATTTGGATCTGTTAAAATTCTATGGGAGATCACCTGTGAACCTGAGCATGTAGTTTTTAGTTGTTTATCAAGGAGCGAACTTATTCACTTAAAAGAAGATTGTTGGTTAAACATTATAAATACAATACTTCCCTTCGGTATGCGAGGGAAGTAAAAATTGAAAAGTACCTACTCATGCAGTGTGTTAAACGAAGTATTATATATGGTTCGACATCTCTGATGAACAAGTGGAGGTGATGAAACTTTTAATAGGTAAGGTTTGATACATCGAGTAATAAAAACATTCGCCAGAAAACATCAACAAACTTGTAAAGTATATTTAGGGACTTCAGTAAATTGATATAAGGAAAAAACTATTAAAGGTACTTTTTGAGGAATATTTACAAATTTGTAACTTATATGCCCTATTTGTTATATTTTTCTGAAATTATGCTGTACGTACGTACAAAGACTTTTATACATCATCAATGTTCAACCTAATAAACCTGCTTCTAACCGTAAATCCTAATGCATCTTAACCCATAGCCATTTTCTTTACTTGAATTCTGTAATAATATTGCCAAAAAATATAACGTTAAACTTCTAATAATGTTATTAATCTGCGGTAGCATTAGTCAAAATATATTTTTGCTTCTCTCGGTCTTTGGTATTATTTGTAGAATCAATCATTCATATAAAGAGGTGTTTTTAAAATTTTTAAATGAACAAGGGAACCTTTCAAATGCAAAAGTCAGTTAAACAAAAAAATGTTCACATTTAAACTGTGATTTTTTTTTAAATAGGACACCAAGAAAATTATAACAATTTATTTTAAATATAAGCTTGCCATCAAGTGGCATATATTAGTCTTAATGTTTTTTGCCAAGATTTCATCTGAAATGTTAATTTTTCTTTTATTTGCACAGGGGCTGCTGCAGTCGCTAACGCTTCAAAGTCTTGGAAGGACACCGAAATGGCTATTACATCGTGATTGAAGAGGGCAAAAGAAAGAACAGAGAGGGTGTCAAAAAAGAGAGACTATTAGAAAATAATATAAACTAGGATAATTATAAAAAGACTAAGTGTGCAAAACGTTAAGAAAAGGTGAGATATACATTTATCTTACGTTTTATTGCATACTTGGCTTATTTCTTATAATATTCAATAAGACTTAATGTATATATAACTATATTATACTGTACAAGGTATTATAATATATAACTTTTAAATCCCATAAAATTGTATTTTTGACACTTGACACTTGAATTTGTAGAGTAAGAAGTTAATTTTAAAAAAATACAAATGCCATAACTTTTTTTTCAATAGCACAATAGAAATAAAATGTTCGCATAAATTTGTCATTTGGTGTTGATAAATAAAAGTACTAAGTTTTAAAATCAATCTAATTGAATGATTTTTCTACATGGTAATTATATATTGACATTTTTTTATCTTTTTGGCTTTTCTAACCACATTTATTCCCTTCGAAATAGAATCCAATCACTGGATTCTATTTCGAAAGAAATGCATGTAGTTAGAAAACCCAAAAAGAAACATAAATACCCTCTGCTGTGAATACACCTCAAAAGTGGTGGAGGGGGAGGTACCTATATGTTTTGCATAGTATGTCCCAACAACGTTTTCAGGACGTCCTCTCTAGACCTACATTCGTCCCACATAAGTCCTGGGTGGGACGTCCTCGGGACACCCCGTTTTGCTGACACGGAACGTCCCTCAAACGTCCTCGGTACGTCTTACGTCGGTAGAGTACGTCCTCGGGACGTTTTCATGTCCTGTGAGTACGTTCTTGGGACGTTTTCGGGACGTCCATGTGCTATTAGGGCTACTCCATTATTAAAGGGGTTAACAAAATAAAGTAACGATATTGACTTAAAATTTGGTATACGTATGTATTATAACGAGATCTGAAACAAAATTGTATTTCAAGTTTATTCCGTTGAAGTGTTGGTGAAATATGGGTAAATAAGTCAAGCAAGCTAAGAAGAGTCTAGAAAGTTGGGATCTTGTATATATACAAGAAGCCAAAGTCTCAAATTTTTCTTGACATTTTTCATTCCCAATACCATCCCCAGTCTATTATTAAAATAGTTAACAAAAAAATGAAGATATTGACTTAAAATTTTGTACACGTGTGCATTATAACGAGATCTAGAACTAAATTGTATTTTGAGCTTATTTTGTTGAAGTGTTGGGGGGTAAATAGGATTAAATAAGTAAAGCAAGCTAGCAAAAGTCTAGAAACTCTAGAACTGTGTATATGCTAGAAACCAATAAATTTTTATGACATCTTCCAGACCCACCACCACCCCCATTCCTCTATGAAAGGGGTTTATAAAATTATTGATATGTAAATATTATAAGTATCACAATAATGTTTACCGGTTTACTACAGTGTTATGTAAAATATTACTTTTAAATTGAATGTTTGATTTTATACATTTAATTACATAAAACTGACATAAATACTTTATATTAATATGATCTTCCAATATTATAGCGTTGCTATGTAAACATTACAAGAATGTTTACTGGATACTAATGTAAAGTCGAATTTTACCTGCTACTTCCGGCCCACAGAAGTTAATTTGCTTAATTTAGGCGGAATTCAAAAGAGGTATGGTCGGACTAAGCCGATGCGATGGTTATATAATCCTTTAATTACGGCTACGAAAGGGTTTGATAAAAGGTATGGCCAGACTACGCCGGTGGTCACTTAATGAGAATATATAATTACCTAAGCTTAACTGCACTATTGTTAATATCGGATTTGTGCAAAGTCTACTACCTACAGTTATACACGGCAATTATATAAATTCAGGAATAAATACAAACTGTTTTTTTAATACACTATAATATAAAACTTGCATTTATACTTAAGGTTAGTCGTACAGGTTAGGTTGGTTTTCATTTTTCACGAATATATTATTAGGTAAAATTAACTGTTGGATCGTTGGTGACTTTGTTAAAGTTTCGATTTGCACGCTTCGATCTGGAAAGTTTTTAAAACGTTCACTTAAACTATCGAAAATACTACCATTTTCGCATGACAGTAAAATATGCTTATAAACCGGAAGCGTCCAATTTTCCCACGCGCCCTGTTCTCAATAGGCTTGTTCGGCATTTTTTTTAATTTCATGAATCGAAAGTGCAAGTATAAAACAATGGATCTGCAAAAAATCAGAATCTTATTCGCACGTTTAGTATCTTAAAAACTATTACAAATCTCCACCTCACGAAAATGGGACGTGGCCAGGCGCTACGTCACTATACGCATAGACTCGGCGATCTCAATTGACTTGATGCTCCTTAGTTGTTATAATTACAAGTATTTTCAAAGTGTTGTTTGTTTTGTTTACTTCTTGACAGTAGGGGAGTACGTTTTGGTGAAATGTCAAAAAATTACAATTTTCTCTCGCTTCTGTCGGGACGAATTTTCCTGCAATTTACAATTAGGATTCATCGCCGACCTTCTCTTTTTCGTAGAGGTATAGAACGAACTTCCACTCGATGCATTTATTTAGTTACCAGCATTTGAAAATTTCATGTTTTTCGACCTTTCAGGTTAAATTTGAAAGAGCCCAGAAAGCCACTTTTCTTACGTCACTTGCGTATAGTGACGTCACAAATGGGCGCTCGGTTTTTGCAACTATTACTAATTTCAACTCCTTATATCTTGAAAACGAAAAAGGTTAATAATACGAAACTTTAAGTGCATAATGAAAATGTCGAGTACTATATGAAAAAGTGTAAAAAACATATAAAAAGAATATCATGGAAGCCCATTGTCGCGCAACAAAATTTCTGTGATCAACTGACGTAGATTCCTATACTGTACAAAAGCAACAGACTAACTCAAAACCAAGCATGTTATTACTAATACTATTCTTTACCTGGTAATTTCCCCTAATTTATTTGTTTCTAAGTACTGCCATATTAATGTCGTTATACATTTACCAATTGCGATGGATACTAATAAAGATTTCCCCAAAATTAATTCTTAGAAATTCAAGTTTTATCTTGCTATAAATTAATTTTGGCTCACTGTGTGCCGTATCGTCGCTTGTGAATGAATGGGCTGTTTTACTATTCTCTGATGATCCTGATCAGTATAGTAGACGTAATAGATATTAGGTATTTCCTCTTAGTAAATATCAAAAACGCCGAGTATGCCGACAAAGGAATTAGCCGGCGCGTACAAAGGATTTTGCGTCTTGCGTCTCACCCGTCAGGGCATAATTTCATTTTCCTGTACTATACATTTTCCATATCGTTGTTTTGTGATGGTCTCGTTTTCGGAAACAACCCTCCACACGGGGGAAATTTCGTCTGATATATTTAACACAGGTTCAGCACACTTGGTGTTCAGACAACGCAACTTTGTGATTTTTTGATTTTCTGCGTAACTAAGTTTTTTTTCATAGTAACAATTCAATTGATTAAAATAATAACTCAACACTTCAACATAATAAAAAAATAATTCAATATATGTCAAAAACCGCTTGCTAAAGACATTAATAGTGCTTCATTAAGAATAAAAAACCTACAATCCCACTTGTGAACTATCCTTGGACGTTGTTGGAGATTGTTGGGCCCAACTAGAAGAAGAACAGCATCAGTAAAACTCTTCAGTTCCACAAAAGGTAGCTTATTTTCTTTAATTTTGTGTGCCGCTTACTCAATCTATTTTTTGTCAATGCATTAAGCTGACTTCGCCAGTACTGTAAATCCGCGTTGATATAAATTTTGGTTCCTTCGATATCAAAAATTTATTTAAAAAGTTTACAGAATCAGTTTTACCTCTTGTCCATTTTCAAGTCGTTTTGGTAATTAAGTACTTCAATACTGATATTTCTCACATACAGTTAAATTGACACTAGCACACTATATAGTTGTATTGTTCTGAACCTGCCGCTAATCTATTTATTTTCTTGTTCTATCCTCATTTACGAGGATTTTCAAGAACAACGTAACTACATTGCTAAAATTAAGTCAACTTTCTACTGAAAATTTGGACCAATGTATTCAATGGTAGAGAAAATAAATGATTTATACGATAACATTCAAACCGTTAATATAGCCAAAATGGAATCAGCTGTTATTGCAAATCAAGAAGTTAATGTGGGAAATAAACAAAATAATGTTCATCTACCAGAAATTCAAATACCTAAATTTACAGGAAATCCTATTGAATGGACTTCATGTTATGAACTGTTTATATCATTAATACACTTGCAGTAATGCAAAATTGTCAGACAGAGAAATTCCATTATTTAATAAATACCCTGCCTTATGAACTACTAAAATTAAACATTTGCCATTAAACTCTGATAATTATCATATTGCATTCAGAACTCTAGAACAAAGACACGACAACAAACGCATACTTATTTCGACATTTTGGGAAAAGTTCTCTTCGTACTCTAGTACTCTCTTGAATATATTTTCACAAAATATTTTCGCGCTTAACAAATATAATGTTCACTTGTGAAATTTTACTCTATTTAATTGGTTAATGCAGACAATTTCCCCCAATACTAGAGAACATTTTAAAATGCGTTATAGCGATGCGGAAATGCCCACATACGAGCAGTTAAACAAATTAATGACCGATCAATGTAACGTTTTGGAATGTAGCACTATGACATTGCATCTTTGTTCTAATATTTTTCAGCATTCAAGCTCTATTACTGAAAGATTTGGTCCATCACTTTCTCATAAACAACATAGGCAGTCTTCTACAAAATCCAAACAGCAATCAATCCACCTGGTTGTGGAGACATAGTTTCTCGACTCATACGCTGCTAACTTTTCTACGCGAAGCAACTATACGACTTTCAATTCTACCGATAATGCCACCGCTTTTGACATTCCTCAAGTTGTAGCTAGTGTTATTGCCCCAGTTACAGTTCTCTTATCTGTTTCTTTGGTGTCTACCTGTGATGCTAAAAGTAATTTTCAAATATATATTGACAACGGCAGTCAAATTTGAATAATTACTAAAATATGTCTAAACAGACTTAATTTACCGCTCACTCAATGTTCTCTTCCTGTTCAAGGAATTGGTCGCACTTCTTCACCCGCTTGTACTGTCATGACTATGCGTCAAGTAACTCCGCTGTTTAGACACCATACCAGTTTCATTATACATTCGATGGTATTGACAGTTATCTGCAATGATATTCCGTCTAGTCACATTGGCACTCAAGGTTATGATCATTTAAATAACCATTATTATAACGAACAATTATCAATCGTGTGACCTTCATGGTTTATCTGACGCTTCTATATGACTGGTTATGCATGCGTGGTTTATTTTAGGGTTACACAAGATGATAACTCTCTTTACATTTTTTGGTTTGCGCTAAATCCAGGGTTTCTCCGCTTAAGCGTATCACGATTCCGCGCCTTGAGTTACCTATATGCGGCACTCTTACTTCCGGATTTAGTTCATTTTGTACGTGAAATCTATGCCAACATTGCTTTGAATAAAATTACCCTTGGACCGATTACACTGTGGTATTAATCTTGATTATATCCTCTCCGCATCAATGGAAACCGTGTCACATAATGATGATATCGATAATCCTGCTGATTGCGCCTGCCGTGGCCTTCTTCTCTGTGATCTCTTGAAATGTTCCGCATGGTGTTCCAAGTGGCTTAATTCTTCCTCTGAACTTTGGCCTATTATTTCCTCTTCTACTTCATCTTCCGAGGTAGATTTAGAAGCCAATACAATCTCTCTCGTCGTCACTGAATAACATGATTTCATATTGACTCTATTATTGCATTTCTCTTCTCTGCGAAAGGTTCAAGGAAGTGTTTGTAGCGTTTTTAATTTGATTCACCCTCTACTTGAAGGACATGACTAATTTTGTTCAAGGTGCATTGGTAAATTTGGAACTACATAACGCATTACTTATAGTAAGCTTATCATTATAAAACATATTCAAAAACTAGTTTTTGCTAATGAAATAAAACAAATTTCTTCAAATAGCCTTTGTGCTAAGCTTATACGAAAACGTGCGCCTTTATCAGCTTGTGCGGAAGGTGTGGTAAACTTATAAAAATATTTAGGTACTTAAAACTTAACTATCTTTATTTTACCCGTTTATGTGGTACATACTTCACGTACAAATTTCTATCTTGTTCCAATTATTTTTTTAAATTAATTATAATTCTAGAGCAACATTATATTATGCTGACCTATCCTAAAACGATTTGCAATAATAAATATGTGTATAATAAATATTTATTTGCCTTTGTTAAACTAACCTACATAACTTCTCTAATTCTTAATTAAACGATATACAGTAATATACCTATTATTATTCCATTACAAAGGTCCTGCCACTCCAGGCCTGTCGAGGTTGGGGGGGTATTTCCACCCGGGCCCTAAATTTTTGAGGAGGTGGATTCTAGGAGATAGAGATTCATATGAAAATTTTAATTGCATTTCCATCAGTTAATGCGAGAGAGGTATACTTCTTTGTAAATTGTAAGAGGCAATATAAAAAAACACAGCTTGTATTTTCTGGAACGATTAATTTAATTTCTAGCAAGGTAAGTGTTCAAGCATAAGAAGGAATATCACCCGAACGCCTAATGGTAAGGAGACCCCCAGTAAAATTGTGTCCGTTATCAACTCCTCACTATAGTTTTATGTTATTGTTAACTTATCTTTAGTTTCATAATTTTAAACATATTTCATGTATTCATAATGTTCATGCTGAAATAACAAACTTTTTATTGCAAATACCCCGCGGCGATGGGCGGTATGCTCAATCAACACAACTTTGTAATTTTTTGTTTTTCTCCGTAACTACGTTTTTTTTCATAGCAACAATTTAATTGTTTGAAATAATAACTCAACACTTCAATATAATAACGAAAAAGAAAATTCAGTATGTCAAAAACCTCTTGTCAAAAATATTAATAGTGTTTCATTAAGAATAAAAAACCTACAATCCCGCTTATTAACTATCCTTGGACTTTGCTGGAGATTGTTGGGCTGAACTAGAGGAAGAACAGCATCAGTGGAGCTCTTCAGTTCCACAAAAGGTAGGTGGGTTCTACAAATTTAAAATTCGTTCCCAAGCAAAATGGAAGTTTATAATTTAGAAGAAAGAAAGCAAACAATTAAATGGCACTACGTAAGTAATACTGCGAAGCGAATAAGAAAGTTATTCTGCAAATAGGTCCGTACCTCCTCTGTCAGTAGTGCATGCAAAGTTATTAAAAATTTTGAACAATACAGAAGCCATCTGTCATTGACGATGACAAAGAAATGCTAGAAATAATGACAGGAGAAGCTTCTACTATTAGCCGATGAGTCAGCAACGTCATTTGCTTGGCCGGAGCGGGTGCATTATGGCGTCCGGGCCAGAGAGTTACAGATGACTGTCGTAACCAAAGAGTTTAATAACTAGAGAAGACAAGCCGTGGATTTGCTGGAAGCCGCGATTTGGTTGTAGGCTTTTCGTCCTTGTCGCAGACCTCGTACCCTCTCTCTCCACTCTGTTTTACAAAGCAACTCAGCCTTACCCGGCGCGCTTTGTTTTCACAAATACCGTCAATTTTTAATCTTTGTTTTAAATAGCGGTCTGCTTTATTTACAATTACACGTGTTTTCTCAAATTTTTCTTCTGTTTATAACGTTTAATCTGTTTATCACGTTTAATTTGTATATTAATTAATTATTTTTTGTGACAATAGTTTATACTACTTGTAAAGTTTGTAGTAAAACTAAGTCACCCATAAGTCCCAAGTAGGTATACACATATATTGTCATCTGTCATACTGTCAATGTATTGCAATCGTCACCTCCCCTCATGTACTGTGCGACAAAGAGAGAACGAACTGTGTGAAAAGGATGAAAAGCCTACAGTCTACCGCTGCTTATACATTACGCTTATGGAGCTTGTCTCCTCTATGTGTTAAACTCTTTGGTCGTAAGTATATATGGGTAGCCTGCAACGACCAGGGCCGCCGAGAGAAAATCGGGGCGCGGGGGTAGTAATATACGACTCCCACCAATCATCAATATAAATTTCGAGGAGCGGGACGAAGTACTCGATCGAAATTTTAAAGAGCGGAGAGGTGATACTCCTCAGAATTGATTTATTTATCTCGATCGAAATTTTAAAGAACGGAGAGCGATATTCCTTCGAATTGGACGGAGAGCCAGGAACGTCTAACCAAACCGACGTCCTTCACCTCTGGGGCACCGGTAAGATTTAAATTGGGGGACCATTTAATATAATGTTAATTTTCTTTCTGTATTTTGAATGTTCCCGCTAATGTTTTACATAAAATACCATTTTCTGAACGGTATTGTACAAGGTTTTATGCACCAAATTTTTTTTACGATTACTATACTTCCACTCCACTACGTGGATGTGGATGTAAAACCAAGATACGACTAAAAGTACAAATATAAAGACAATTTACTTAATAACACAGGTACACTAAAAAAGTCGAGTGCGAGAAGGTAGACCTAAGTACCCCATGCATTTTGACCTACTGCACAGGAATCCGATGTGTGTTTTGTCCGATTGGCTCTTGCATTTTTCCTAACCTCAAAAGACACCGTCAGAATGCCCGAAAAATCTCAAATAAGTAAATAAAAAGCTTAAATGAGCCAACCACTATTTCCATACGTATTTGGGGCGCTGAGGCCGAATGTGGGCGGCACGATGATCTATCATTTTTAAGGGAGAGGTCCAAGGATTTTGTTTCTCGAACGACACGACCCAAAGTCAAAGGTCCGATAATTTCGCTTCTCCGGCGACATTGGTTCGCCTCGGGAGAAACTGCATCCGAAAGAGGACCTATAAAATTATGAACATACGCAGAAAGAAAAGAGAAATTGAATGGCGTAAACCAGACATCCCTACGATAATTATTTCTGAGAGCTCAAAGTCACCAGAAGGAGAAAATCTCTTTTTTCCCCCACTTCTCGATACTCTATTTCGGAAACTAAAAAATCTATAGACATTTAGTTTGTGCCACTCGATTCCTCTCACCATCCTACGTATTCCTGAATTTTTTAAAATTTTTAGCGACACTTTCATTTTTTCCCAAAATTTTGAAAAAATGTACGCGTTTTCAACATTTCTTCAAATGACACCCCCCCTTTTTTATGCTTAATCAATTCAAGATTAAATTTTCTATCCGATGGTGGGTGGCACGATGATCTACGATTATTTTCTAACGAGTTACAAGTCGCCAAAGTGAGAGGTCCAAGGATTTTGCTTCTCGAACGACACGACCCAACCTTGTAGGCCGCTGGTCCTAGACGAGTAACCTGAAAAAATTCAGAAGTAATGAGATATGGTATATCGAATGGCGTAAACCACAAGTTTAGAGCTTTATTGGTTTCCGAGATAGAGGCTCGAGAAGTGGGGGACCTATCTCGGAAACGAAGTATCGTAGGGATGTCTGGTTTGCGCCATTCGATTTCTCTGTTCTCTTTGCGTATCTCTAATTTTTTTCATAATTTTATGATCCGTCGTTCGAATGCAGTTGCTCCCGAGGCGGACCCATGTCGCCGGAGAAGCGCAATCCTCGGACCTTCGGTTTTGGCGGTGCGTATCTCCCTTAAAAATGACCATAGATCATCGTGCCGCTCACATTCGGTCTTAGTGCCCCAAAATATTTATGGAAATGCTGGTTAGTTCATTTAAGCTTTTTGTTTACTTGTTTGAGATTTTTCGGGCATTCTGACGGTGTTTTTTGAGGTTAAGAAAAATGCAAGATCCAATCAGGTAAAACGGACATCGGATTCGTGTTCAGCAGGTCAAAATGAATGGGAGTACAAACATAGGTCTGGCTTTTCGCTAGTGTTGCCGATTGGCGGACTTTTGTCCGATTTAAAATTTGTTTCCTGAAATAGTGAATAACATAATTTTTATCGCTGAAAATGTCGCTTCCGTTCTTTCAAATTTCGAGGGAGAGAAACGTGTAGAGAAATTGTGCTCCCCCCCGCTCTTCAAAATTTGTAAAAAAGCACCTTCAACGAAATCTACTGCCCGAATATCTACCGAAATCGCCGGAAAGGTTGCGGCAACACTGAATCGGACATTCTCGGACATTTCATTTTCATGTTAGTCGGCGGATAATTACAGTTAATATTATCGGCAACACTGCTTCTCGCACTCGACTTTATTATAAAAATATTTCTGCATGCGGGCGACTATTTGATAGTTATTGATGGGATATCTATGGGTAGATGCCGAAATGTAAGCGTAAGTATACTTTATCAGAAACTTACTGTCGGTATAAAAAATGTCGAGATCTTTGTTCTTACCGCTCTATCAAAGGCGCCGACATTTTTTATACTCAAAATAAGTCTGAGATAAACTATAAGATGACCATACGTCCCTTATTTTGAGGGATTGTCCCTCATTTTTATGGTAAGTCACACAAATCTAATTTAAGAATTTTGTCCCTCAAACCCTTTCCCTTTGCCTTGAATTTTTTAATCAAATCGAACAAAGAAACAAGGTGTCTCTCGTCTCTCTCCTATTCAAGGATTAATGTTTAGTACTCTACTCTTTGGTTTAGTATTATACAGAACATGTTGAATATCCGGCGTATAAAAGTCGATTTTGTTGATTGATATAAATATTTTTTACACATAGTTTTGTTACATTTGTAGAATATGCAATGCCTACTCAAAAAATATTATATATATTTTTCTATAACTGTTATTATTTGAAAATGTCCCGCTTTGCTTCTGGGATATAGTCATTTTATGTAAGCGCCACTTGTTTCTAAGCTATTCTAGTTCAATTTTCCGCTAAGATTTTTTTCGGAATGAAACATTTGTCGGCAACAAAATTTATTATATTCTAAAATTGTCTATGATGATATTTAATATTATCAACACAGCCGACCCAAAAATTCGTTGTTGTTAGTGAACCAATAAATTTCAAAACGATGTTTACAAACTTATCAATGACAAGCCAAGGTTACCTACAGATCAGCATGCTTATGTTGATAAACATTCGTACGACAGCATAGCAACCTGTGACCCAAACAGACGTGTTCAATACAATTTTTCAATTGCACATTTGCGTTTTCATTACACATGTATAAAAACTCGAATACGAATTTTACTCTGGCGATTTATTAACAAAAACAATAACAACAGGGCATGTTAAACAAACAGAGGCATCAATTTACCATTACAGCACAGAAGTATAATAGTTAAATAGTACTTCTTATTCGCTTTTCAGATAGCAAAAATTCCTTAAAAAATAATGTCATCTGACCCTCTTAAAAATAGGTTGTATCCTATAGAGAAACTGTGCTGTTTTCAGATTTGCTACAAAAGCCACCATTAATAAAAAAGAATTGATTGCTATTTACTTATAGCATTGCATCGGTTTAGAACATTTTTCGAGGTTGTTTTGCGTTAAATTGTTTTAACTTATTCTGTTATACAGGGTGATCCAGAGTTAAACCGCCAAGCATTCAGGATCGATTTTTCAGGTTAAAATTTTTTTTTTTTAAACAATACTGTTTTTTTAAAAATTACCTCATAGCATCTCATGAATATGTACATCCATAGCAAATACATTAGATGTTGGAATCTGAATGTGTATTTTTAAATATACACATATGATGTGAAATGTGTATTCAGGTACTAACATCCATCAGTGTCATATACCATGTATATTGTTGGAGGCATACATAATAATTTATACATAGTATGTCATACTCCCGTCTGACGGTAGCCGATTGCGCTCCAGTCAGGGGGAATGTAAGAAGAGATACTATAATCCGTGTTATAGCGGTGATTATCAGCTGGATGATAATGCGAGAGGTACCGAGTTCAACTCATAGACCCACTGGATTTTTTTAAAATTTTGTGACGATTAATGTATTTTTTCACAAATTCAGGTTTGATTTGATAGCAGAAATAATGTTTTCCTTTTTTTTTCCTATAATAATTTCATTCTTTCGTGTAATTTCTTTAAGTTAGGCTTTATAGTTTGTTTTTTATTTTGCTATGTAGGTAATTGTTAATAATTATCAGCGCTGCAGGCAGTATTAGCGTCGCAGACAAAGAAAAGGGGTGCGGGGATATCCTCCCGCCATTTTTCCACAAAATAACGCAAAATATTTCAATTTCTCAACTTGCGCCTCCGTCAGGGGGTCAAAGTATGTAGGAAGAGAAAAGTTGGTATCCGAGAAGGATAAGGGACATTTGCACCGCTTTTGAAATTGAAAATAAATTGCCAAAACGACGCAAATGCTCCTTGCCCTTCTACCAACTACTGACTTTCAACGGGTGACCTTGGCCTACCTAAAAATCTTGCAAACAAGACATTGTTCCGCTGTTCGATATTGCTTATATTCCACCAAACACCAACAGTTCCCGCTCAAACAGTTGATTGAAATAAAGATTATAATGTAATAAACTGACGGTTTCGCATTAAGAATGACGTTATCTACCTGACGGGAGCACAATCGACTCCCTTCCGACAGAAGTGTAGACACGGCGATAAATTATACACTTACTCGCATGTGTTACTAGTTTATAGCATCGTGCTGTGTCAGCTGACGGGCGTACCTATGACGCGTCATACGCCTATATTCCAACAGTATTGCAACACACTGCGCATGTCAGGGGGATAAGCTGATGCGATAGTGTTGGAATATAGACTTATTCCTTGTCCTAGTGTTCGTCGACAGATGAATGGTTAGCCCATATGCAATGTTCTCGCTTACGGTGCGACAGGTCCCGGGTTCAATCTCCTACGCCCGCTGAACTTTTTTTAAAAATTTTGTAACGATTATTATATTTTTTGCACAAATTCTTTTGTATGATTTCTTTAGGTTAGGTTAATAGGTTCTTATTCTGCTTAAAATAATTTCATTCTCTCGTGTGATTTCTTTAGGTTGGGTTAGTAGGTTTTTATTCTGATATTTAATTGTTAATAATTATCAGCGCCGCAGGCAGTATTAGAGTCTCAGACAAAGAAATGGGGGGTGCGGGGGGATGTCTCCCCCGCCTTTCTTTCACAAAATAACACAAAATTAACTTTAAATCATTGAAATCACTATGTGCGTAAGGCAAGCGCAGTTTCCTGCAATAGTGTTGGGATATAGACGCAAGTGTACGCGTCGGCGTACTACTTATCATATTCGTGTATGGATTTCAGTTCGCAGCAGCCGTCAGCCATTACGTCCCTAATTTTCCGTGCATGGTGTTTGTGTGATTAAATGTTAAACTCTTTCTTATTTTCTGGATTTTATAATTGCTTATTGCTTATTATGCTGTTAGATTTGCATAAGGCTCTCGTAATGTAAGAGTATATTTATCATAATAGGTTTGTTTTGGTTCGCAAAACGGAAACAGTTTGGAACTGCGCAGGACAGTATGCGTAGATGAAAAAATCCCTAATTAATAGTCCGAAACTATCTGGGACTCATAATTGAACCAGAACGAATATTCGCGCGATTAACGTGCCATCTTTTGATATCTCTTCTTATTACAAACATTCTAGTTTTCACAAAGCAATCACTCTAAGTTTTTATCACCTTTTAGAACTGTCAGATTTTCTGGGTGTTAATGGTTAGAAAGAAAATGAAGATCAAAGTGACGATTTTTTTTATTAAAGAGAAAACTTTGACCCTAATAAATCTACACAAGAATTATAAACCGAAAGTAGGTAGGGGAGAAATTAAAAGCATGAAAATTGTGGGAGAAAATATCACTGTTGTTTCACTATATTGTTCATTCCTGGGGCATTGTTTCAAAAGCTCCGCAGCACTGAGTATTTCTAATATAGGTAAATTATCGTCAGAAGACGAGGATGACATTGATAAACACGAAATATCAGTAATATTCATATTTAACTCCAAAACCAAACGTAATACAACGCACAAGAGGTTACGTTCGGTTAGAATATATGGTTAGGAGCAGTCATTAGAACACAAAACTGGTACCTAGTAGTGAACCGTAAAACGCAAAAGCGTATGCTCAACAAAAACAGTCCTGATCTGTCCATACTCGAGGGCAAGTACAGTTTCTGACGATCCCTGACAATTACAGATTATTGCTAACACAAAGCCAGCACAAATGATCGGTGAATCCGAACTAGTCACAGACAACCCAGAACGCGTTTCACTAACTGTGCATGTGCCTGACATCAGAGGACTGGTATTTCTCAAAACCCGAACAAACCTAATGCTAGAAATAAACTCTTTGCAAGGGTTACAAAATTTGCAAGTTTCATACGTAACTGATTGTGATAGGTGTTTGGTTAAGATGAAGCAAAGGGAAAGGGGACTAAAGATTTGCTGTTGTCAGTTCATATTGGGTATGTATTTTATAAATAGTGAATAGAAATTACATATAACGGTTACGAATATATATGTAGGACAAGAGTAACTAGTATTGTATGCCTACAATTTGTTAAACTACCGGAAGGTACCTATACAAGTACTTGCACTTACATATTGAAAATTTTAAATATTATGTAATAATTTGGGTTATTTTTGTGTATGTTTAAAATAGTTACATAAAATATATTCTTTGTTAAACTGTCTGTGTTTTATTACCTCTTGTATAAATGCCTACCTCTGTAGTAGTTCCCACGAACATCAATATACTTGAACACCATCACTCGACGCGTGTGGCACCAATCATCGTGTCGGTATCATCGAGAGATGCTTAAAACTGTTCGTTTTAATCATCTCTCGATGATGGCGACAGGACTGGAGCAACACGCATCGAGTGCAGCGTTCAAGTGTTTTGATGTCCGTTGAAACTACTTCAGAGGTAATGTAATGTATATCCACACATAAATCCCAAATGCGATACTCTTTTTATCTAGCAGAAATGCCGCCGATGACCTCGAACTTTTACTATGGATTTGACACGTCAAGATTAAATACGCTCGGGATGATTCGGATAATCGGAATCGGAATTTTAGTACCTGACTGAAGTAGGTAATGGAGGGTTTTAATCGTATAATTATAATATCTGCATCATACAATACATTTACCTACATCGCATAATTCCTTACATTACCTATTTGTATCATTTGTAACGCTTATTTTAAAATAATAGTGAAATTTGTGCGTCTTACGAAAATTCAATCTTTTATTGCAGTTAAACTGTATGAGTCTCGGCTTTAACCTGGATATATCTCTGCTAATGTTGCACAAAATGTCTCTGTCCTTTTCAATGTCGCATATGGGATTTATATGTGGTAGGTATATCCATAAAATATGTTAATTATTATGTATGTGATGTATGTTTCACGTTCAATGAATGTTACATATGTTTATGTACATTTAGTGGATATGAAATGGAAATGGAAGTCGTCATCCATATCATCTAATAAAATTCAGAATTTGTTACCCGATGACCTACCGCGAAAAAGAGACTTTTCTAAATGGTTCTTACGGCAAACAACAGATGATGCTTTTTTTCCCTGGGAGGGTGATTTGGACCGACGAAGCTTCACCCGCGCTGGTATCTTTAATCAGCATAACGCTCATATTTGGGAGCACGGAAATCCTCATGCCGTACGACAGCAATTTTCAATATCAATTTTCGTGCAACATTAGGATGGGTCCAATTTTTCTGCTTCCACGCCTAAACGGGCCAGCTTTTCTTCATTTTTTGGAAAATGAGTTTCAACCTATCTTAGTCGGCATGCCTTTAAATTAAGGAGTAAACAAATGGTTCCAATTAGATGGATGTACAGCCTATTACACTCAGGGCCGTCAAGAGAAAATCGGGGCCCGGGGGTAGTAACATACGACTCCCACCAATCTTCAATATAAATTTCGAAAGAGCGGGGGATGGCACTCATAATAATAAACTATTTACCTCTACCAAAATTTTGAAGAGCATATACGTTTGTCGTCGACTAGAATTTAATATTTTTCTCGGCAAAGTTTTGAAGAACGGGGGTGACATTCCTTAAAATTAAATATTTATCAACAAACATTTTCAAAAGCGAGGGGGGTAATATTCCTCAAAATTAAATATCTGTTGTCTCGATCGAAATTTTGAACAGCGAGGAGGATGATATTCCTTAGGTTTCAATATTTACCTCGATCAGAATTTTGAAGAATATGCAATACGAGACTCATTATTCTCATTAACCCATTAACACCCAAGACAATTTTTCTTTGAATTTTGCAAAAATATTCGGTATGTATGTTCAAAATGCTTCCAAATGACCGTACAAAATAAAAAATATATTCATCATGTGGTTTATCAAAAAAGTGGCGATCTATAAATAGATCACTGGGCAGATGTAATATCTAATTTAATATATAATAATTATTTTACTTTACTTATATATCTAATAATATTATCATTAGAACATCAGTAAAATATCATTAAATTATAAAAATTATGGACAAATTTATCAGCTGTATTTGGTGGAAAGATAGGAAACAATTGGCACAAAGAGTAACATTTGATGCAATAGGTATTAGGTCTATTCTTGCAATCTTTTCTTTGACATCTCTGACCATCACGACATTGCAGAAAATGATTTAGGCCATCGAATCGAAAGTCTTCAGGGGGCCACAGCAGCTTTGGTTTTCCTTTTAGCAGAGGATGTGAGTTTCATATATGGAACTGCAACTGCTCTACGGAATTCTAGACGCTGATAGCCTCACGACCATGCATGGTGCGATATAGAATCCAGGCATTTGTTAATGCCACATCCAGAATAAGAATGGACAATGGCCAAGATACTTTTATCCACGAATCTAGATTCCATATTTACTAATGATTCTTCTTCCTTTATATAATCTACTATATCATCTGAAAGAAATATCTCAAAAATCTTCAACGGGGTGAGGGCTCCATGTTCTTTTATCAGTGCTTCTATTTTCTTTTTTTCAATAGTAGCAAAGTCTGTATCGGTAAAGGTATACTTGGGATCGCACTTTTTCCATTTCGGTGGAGAATTAGAAAGTATCTGCTTTTTCGAACCTTTTTGCTTAGAGATGACACTGGTACTCTGGTCTTCAACAATGTCTTCTGTATCTTGATTTTCATGACTGTATTGTACCTCCAGCTAACCAGGAACATATTGTACCTCCGCTATGCCCAATTCGCCATCATCCACTTCGTCTTCATCTGTCACATAATCTGGTTCTTGAGGTAAAACAACAATGTCTAGGGTAGCACTATCATCGTCAATATAAACATTGCTATTGGCAATAATTTCTTCTATCTTCTATCATAGACAAGCGCCCTTTTTCGAATCCATGTCCTCTAAAAGTAAATTATTATTATTAATATTATTCAAACCATTACCATGTTTTAATTTTTTATATTATAATTTTATCATATCTAATTTCCACTTACAAATGTTTGACTGTATCAACGCAAAAGAAAAAAGCTTTACTTACCAATTATATTTTTCACCAATACCATGGAAACAGGTGATATTTTAGTGAAAATAGCACTGAAAGATTTTATCTCACACACTGACTAAGGATAAACTCTCAAAGTTCCAGTTAGATATTATGATATTATATGTGCCCAGTGGTATAAATATAGATCAGCTAAATAAAGTTGTTTACAATTATGCTGATAAAGAAAATATTGTAAAATGAGTTATGGAATAATAAACTTTTATATTTCAGGGACTCATTATGACATATCATATTTTCATATTCAATAGGTTTTTGTTTATAAATAAATAAATAAATTTGTTAGTGTAAACGACATTTTTGCTCAAGATTTTAAAGAATTAAAAAAAAAACTTCCAATTTGACAAATTATTAGAAAATGGTCTACTACTGTTGTAGTATTATAGATATTAATTTAAATCCGTTTTTACGAAATTAAATACCTATGCTATTGTCATGTTAAAAAAATGTCTCTTGTGATCTATAAATAGATCACTGGGCGCTAATGGGTTAATCATTTAAAAGTGTACCTTTCTCATTTTACCCAATGCAAATTCTAATCTCAACTTCGGGTGAAACGCGGGCCCCCTCAAAAACCGCCGGGCCCGGGGGAAAACACCCCCGAACCCCCTCTCGTCGGGCCTGATTACACTCTACCTGTCCATCGATTGTTGCATGACTATTTTACAGGAAGATGGATCGGTTGGGGTCGAGACTGCCCCCACCCTTGACTTGCGCGCTCTCCGGGTATGACTCCTACGGGCTTTTTGTATGGAGTACGATGAAGGAGCCCTCTAGGAAAGGATTGTTCAAGCAGCCCGTATGGTACAGAGGCTAGTGTGCAATTACCTGATACATTTGTAACCGATAGAGACATGATTAATCGCGTTCCTTAGAGCATGCCATACAGAAAAAGTGTTATGAGAAATGATCTTAGTGGTGGAAACTTCCCTAAATAACTGAAAACGTCTTTTACAATTGATAACGAGTGTTTGTATCGATTACTTACCACTTAGTGATTAAAAAAATACAACTGGAATACATCCCGGTCAAAGGAGGTCCAGCGATAGACATTCTAAACCTGCAGGCTGTCACTGGGCACGACAAAGAAGTTTCTAGCTGATTTTTTGTTATCAATTAATTACCACTTAGTTATTGCAAAAATACGAACGGCACATATACCGGTCAGTGGAGGTTCAGAGACAGACATATACATCCCGGTTATTGGAGGTACAGCGGCAGACATTTTAAATCTGCAAGATGTCTCTTTTTAATTGCCAAACGACTTAGATTGATTTGCTCCTAGGGCAATTTTCTTCTCTCTCTAATTGGGACCAGACATGAAAATTGTTTATTTTACCTGTGCGTCGATACGAGGCACACGGTGTTCAGTGCAGAGGCGAAGTGCGCCGATATGACGCACATAGCAGTTAAAGTTAGGCCATGATTAGTAAATAATGTTAAGCTGATTTTTTCAAATAATTAATTTCATTTATAAATTAAGTTTTCACCACTATAACAAATTCTCATATCACTTTTCTTGTATTCCACACTCTGAGTCCATAACACCAGCAATATCATGAGCGTCGACTGACAATTTTTATAATCACCTTTTAATTATTGGAATCAATTGAATATTGTTTTATTACTTTATATTAATTGATAGGTATGATGTAAATTATTCATTTATAGTAAATAATATTAGTTTAATGAACAGCTCCATAGATGATTCAATAAAAATAAATAAATATCATTTAAACTACGGCTATGCGGCTTATAATGGTGAGCCAAATAAACTACTTTACTTTCGTTTGAAGGAAGCGCATAACTTATCTGATCTGGTTGATTATATTCGTATACCTGTATCGTTTGTAATATTCAAGCACGGTTTCGGTGTTATTCTGTCACAAGCAGGCTTTGTAATGATTTATTCTGGTAGCAACGCTTTAGACTGAAGTTCTCAAATGAGAATAGTAATATTATACCCATAGTAATCATTTGATGAAAAAACAGCTACTTAAAAAATCATGCGCAACATTCCACACTTTTTACAAACACTGTATAATCAATCACAAATTGAAACTCAAACGGCTAGACGGTTAATTATTTAAATAGATGATTAAATAGTTAATTAGTTAAATTTGTAGGTGCCAATTACAAAGTACTTATTTATTATGAATATTATGATATAAAAATAGAAAGTAAATAATATACCTCATCGTACCTATTCAAAATAGCTTAAATGAAAATCAATATTTATATTTTCATACGTTCAGATTGTTCATTAACCATTCTGGGAAAACTAATAATTACGAAATTCTTTGTCACCAAGTTTACATCTATTTATTTGAGTGTTTTCATATAAAAAAACACGTATTAAAGTTGCCTTCATATTTCCTAGTCACATAAAAAATTCCCGTCAAAAGAGTTCGCGCGGCGGTATCATTGAATAGGTAAAAATGCCGCCTGCCCGCTTTGTACCTACCGCATTTTTTACATGCCTTTAAATTATGAAAACGACTATACCTATAATTTTTATATCCTCTGACTGAAAAATACCTGAGTCCTAAATCCTACACATCAAGTTATTTCTTATTATATTAATGGTCAAGAGAATTAAAACATCTATCTATATAGTAATGAATACCAAATATTAAGTTGGAAAGCATGTTTCCGCTATTCTATCAGGCAGGCTAGTTAAAAAGATAAATAATTTCCCTCGTTAGCAAGATTATTATCTTACGAACAGGACGTGAGACAGTGAGACATAACGATCGATACAATAAACTGCTCTGTTGTCTGTTGCTAAGCGAGGCGGCAGTTGAAGGTCACATGATTCAAACGCGTTAGGGTCAACGCTCCCTGCCATGGATAAAAAAATGCAGGGGCCCAGGCAAGGAGAACTTTTAGAGTATATAATTTTGGATTTACGAGGCTTCCTCAATATATTACTAGTATCGCTAAATATAGGAATTTAGGATAATTATTTATTTTAGCATTGAAAATGCTTATAGGATCGCAAAGGTGCCATATATGGTTGGATCACATATAAGTTGGATTTCGATGAAAAGTGTAATGCGATCAGTGACATTGTCACAAAGAGATGCCAGCCAATGTTAGTGTTGCCACAGCCTTTCCGGCGATTTCGGTAGAATGGGTCGAAATTACAATTTATACATTTTTTTTTCTCTCCGAAAATTTTTAAGAGCGAAGGGGAGGGATTTCCCAGGTCTTTGGACCAGCTCCGCTTTTCGGTGGAATTTTAGAATAAATCGGTACCGGTACAGAGCGGGCGCGTAGTCGCGTAGTGTATATAGATTATAGATGAATGTCAGGTGTTTAAGCGTAAAGGGACGAAGACAACAGAGCGATATTTACTAGAAAGTTTGAACAACATTGATGTGGGTTAATTCTTAGCTTGTTGACAAATAAATAGAGTATCCACGTTTTCGAGGACGGGTAAGCACATCGCGGTCAAGAAACGGTATAATCGGAATATCGGATATCTTATGTTACCGTAACTACTCATGTGCCATGCAGTAACTTTATGTGAATATTGTGAATAACGGATGCCCTTGTAGGTTCCCTCTAGTACAATGGTTGCGCAGTGGATTCTCCGAGTACTATCGATGCGCCGTAGTTTTCCTTAGGTATAACGGATGAGCAGTAGTTTTCCGCGGGTGTAATGAATGCGCAGTAGTTCTTCTCGGGTATAACGGATGCGCAGTATATTTCCTTGGGTATGACGGATTCGCAGTAGTTTTCCTCGGGTATGATGAATGCGCAGTAGTTTTCCTCGGGTATGATGGATGCGCAGTAGTTTTCCTCGGGTATAATGGATGCGCAGTAGGTTTCCTCGGGTGTAATGGATGCGCAGTAATTTTCCTCGGGTGTAATGGATGCGCAGTAGTTTTCTTCGAGTATAATGGATGCGCAGTAGTTTTCCTCGGGTGTAATGGATGCGCAGTAGTTTTCCTCGGGTGTTTTGGATGCGCAGTAGTTTTCCTTGAGTATAATGGGTGCGCAGTAGTTTTCCTAGTGTGGTAATGGATGCGTAGTAGCTTAGATTTTAGCGACACAAGTGATTAAATTATATACATTGAAATAGGGCTACTTTTTGTATGGTAACAAGTGAAAAAACCTACATTTTGATATGCATCGTTCTATTTTTATTTAGTAAATGAAAATAACTAAATGAATGATGATATTTTAAATATAACATTATCACTTATCAATTTGTAATATTTTTTTAAATAATTCTTTGGAATGCATTTTCGTAAATAACTCGTTTATTTTAAGTTTTTCTAAAAAACTCTGTTTTATATTTTTTGTCCAAAAAGGTCCATGCCTTGTACTGGTTATAGATATCGATCGACGGAATAGTTAATTTTCGATTTTTATTAGGAAATTGTTCGGAATTTGTAGAATTTATAAAAAAATCAAGTTTTCCAGGATTTGTAGATTCGCTTTTGTTTTGTCAAAATTTCTCACCAACGTCAACTAATAGAACTAATCGAGCCCTACAATTGCCATTTTTGAAAATCAAAATCGGACCTTCGGTTCGGGAGTTATTAATTTCTTTGTAAAATCATACTCGGCCCTGGAAAACATACTTGCGGTCAACGGATTCGAGCCGCCAGCAATAGGCTTGATTTGTGGCCGGGTACCTTTGATCCCACCAAGTCTCATCGAAATCGATCAATATTCTAGACAGTTATCGTGCTTCCTAGCCCGATTTCGAGAAAACCAGTTTTTTGCAAAAAAAATCAATTTTCATTTGTTTTTCGACATAGCCTCTGGTATACTTATTTGTAGAGCTTTGCCGGCGGCACCATTTCTTTTTTGAAATGTTTCGATCCGACTACCCGTTATCGAGTTATTCAATTTCTCCCGAAAAACTCGAAACGTCTATATCGGGTACTTCTGGTTTCCGAACGGAGCCGAGCTTCGGGCGTTAAGGTTTTCTAAAGACCTCCTATTAACCACCCAAGTTTCATCGCAATCCGAAAACGGATTAAGGGGGCTGGGCGTGACAGACAGACCGACAGACAGACAGACAGACAGACCGACAGACCGACTGACCGAATTTTCTAAATTCGCTCTCGAATCGATAGATATGACTTTCACATCGATCCGACGTTTTTTTCGGGTTTCGACGGTCCACCGGAAAAATGCTAAACGTATACTACATTTTTTTTTCAAAATGTAGTAACAAGAAATTTTAAGAAACAACATTTCTACTTTCACTGATGTGTACTACTATATGTATTGTTACTAATATTCTGTATGATAACAAGGGAGTATAAGATGCACTACTTATTATTTTCAGTTAGAAAGCAGCAGATATCTGAAAATGCACAAAGGTGTCGAAGATATCGTGAAAATGAGAAAATTATGGCAAAAGCTACGTCGATGGAATGCGATAAGGGTCCAGATCCATCTTAATTAACGTCGAGTATTACAGAAAGGCGTCAAAGATATCGTGAAAAAAAGAAGTTGTAAGAAGGCGATTGTATAAAAATTCTAAAGCCCAAACGTATATTAGCGGCAGATACCTGTCGCTTATATGGTCAGAAAGTAATGTTTATTGGATGAAATTGTTCCTGATGAAACAAGAGAAATGGATGTGGCTTCGAATACAATAGCATTGCGCGATTCTTGTGAAAGAAAACGAAGAGTAAATATTTCATTCGATAATAATGATTCATAAAAGGAAAACAATGAAGTTTATTCACACCTAGAACAGCATGTAGAAGTTATATTGAATAATAATGGTGATAATGAGCAGACGCAAGATGATTTGGCCTTATTCTTAACGAGTACGACTGCTTCAAATGATGATCTGCTAGTTTCTCTCTAAATCGAGTTTCCAAATATCGTGAAAAAAGACGATAAATGACTGAAGACACATTTAAAAGTTATGAATAAACATTTCTTTTTAGATAACCTAGACAAATATTATCATATATGTGACCATATTTGGTGGCGAAGTAGAATATCGAACGTTACAGAGAAATTTGGTGTATCTGAATATTTAAATATTATTGGATACTATATACACGATGAGTCTCTAACATGTTTAAATTGTTAAATATTTCTTCGACAACAAACAATTCCTACTTTACACAATAAATGATTTTATATATCCTGGGATTCCTCCAGATCTGCCCGAATTATGTCCCATATTTCAAAGATTAATATCTCTACGTTTACCTTTCGTGCAAATACGACCTTTGAGCTATTTTGCAGGTTCCAAAGTCAAGTGATAAACGTGCCAGTGGATGTGAATACAATGGTGCCTAGTCTACTGAGAAAATTGAATGACTGCACAGTAAATGTAAATTTAAAGAAACATTTATTGAATAAAAGTTCCTAGTTAGCTGGATGTATTTCAAGAAGAAATATTAAGGCATGGCTGGAACGATTAGTTGAAACTCCTCTGTCTAGACAGTATAAAATAGAAATTAATCCGTCTTTAACTTATACTGAGATACTAAGAAATGGAAGCCAAGAAGTTACAACAAAAATTATGTATTATGGTCACTTTAAAAAATATGGCTCCAGGACAACATGTACAGCGTACAGCCTTTAGTTTTAGCGTTTGATTCCGGACATCCATGGAGGTTCGTTCCAACACGTAGCCTGGTCGTCCGTCGAACATGCCCAAAGGACGGCCAAACCGCGTGCCGAAACCAAATCTCGGATGTTTTATATACCGCCGGACCGGCTGCATACGTCGGGTTGGACAGTGGACATGTTTGTTGTCAGCAGCGAGAGCTGCATGACGCATGGGGTGGGAATATAGGATGGGAAGTGTAGGTGTTTGAGAGATGCTTCCTTTAAGTTTCCATTTGTCATTATCGGCTGGGGTGTGGTGCAGTTGTTTGCGAGATGCTTCTTTTCAGTTTCCATGCTTCATTTAAGTTTCCATCTATAGTCATCTCCTTATTTTTCTTTTTCTAAGTTTTCTGCTTCTTATGTCTCTGAATCTGGCAGCTTTTATTTTTTAATTTATTTTTGCATTTCTCCCCCCTTTTTACCATTTCTTCTTTTATTTATTAACCGCTCCACAAGTAAATATCCATCTACGGTGTAGTTGCTGGGAAGGACCCTATCTCGCGGTAACAATTTTTTTTGCGCCTTATGAGAAAAGAGGTCCGAAGGGATAGTTTGCTCTCCCTGTATGTCGTTTCCTTGAAACAATCAGTTTCAATTTAGGGCAGTTTTTCCATTTATCACCTATATATTACGTTTATTACCTATATATTATGTTTAATATCTTTTCAATTTTGATCTCCAAT
This sequence comes from Stenurella melanura, assembly GCA_963583905.1. Lineage (NCBI taxonomy): Eukaryota > Metazoa > Arthropoda > Insecta > Coleoptera > Cerambycidae > Stenurella > Stenurella melanura. The sequence goes on along the minus strand of OY757310.1, from coordinate 40,523,562 downwards.
TCTTGTTTAAAATTTAATAAAGACAAATAGGCTAATGCTATATAAACAAAAACTTATCTGTTTCATTTACACAGCTGGCTGGCTTTTGCTTATTTTATATCACCCACTTCAAGAAGGAACGAATCCAGGTATATATTTTACAGTCAAGCACTCAAGCAGTACACTTCTCTCGCGTTGTTTATATACACTATTTTGTGTTGCTTTATTCAACCAACTAATTTAATCAAATATCAACTATATGAAATAGCCATATTCGCGCTAATTTATATCAATACAGAATTGTTCACGCTTCAATTAAGTACAATTTAGGCGTTTTGTTGCCGCTTTATCCGGATTTATCTCGATATCCCGTAGGAGCCACGAAACATGCGTCTTTCACCGAACTCGACACACTTTGAACTCCATCATGTCCTACAATTTATTTTGGACATAAAAGAAGTTTTAAAATACGAGTCACAGCATATTCAATGGCAACAAGTGAAATCCGAAGACGAGATAGACGAGGGTTAAAGGTTGATCACATTTTATTATGGCTGCAAAAATTTTGTATTTTCGAATTAGACAGTTTTAAAGTTACGTTTCGTTCCAACAATACGAATGTTGGTACAATTAAACGAAGTGATTTAGAAAATAGAGAATTTGTTCAACAGGCGATGGCGAGAAATGAACCGTTTCAGAAACATATTCCAAATTCAATACAGTAGCGGCACTCACGAAAAAGGGACATCTTTGCGATGATACGACAATTGGAGAAACCTACATTATTTATGACTTTGAGTGCCTCCGAAATCCATTGGATGTCATTGTTGAAATATGTTTTTAAATGTTGGCACAATTTAGATAGTCTTTCTGATATATCTATTGTATCAGAAACTGTTGATGCTGTGACAGCTACTCATAAAGCTAAATTGGTAAACAGTGATCCTACAATTTTCTGTTTATCTTTTGATAAATTGGTAGGTACTGTTATCAATGCTTTGAAGAAAGTTAGCGATCCCTTTGGAAAATATCGCATCGTAATTATTTCAGGCGTATTGAATTTTAGCATCATGGTAGTCCACACTGCCACATGTTATTGTGGTTGGATAGTGTTCCTGATGAAGCAGAGGTTGGTTTTGAGAAAAGTGGGAATATCTCTTCTTTTTGACCTATGAATGAGACAAGGATTTTGTTTCCGATTAATCCAGATGACAGAGAGGTAGCTTTCTTGGAACGTTTTCATGCATTGCATGCTGATCTGGAAAATCAAGAGTATAGAAATATTCAGCATTTTTTCGACCATCTAATTGAAAGTTACGATGAATATTTGAATATTTTACATAATGGTATTTCTAGACCTACGGTTCTTAAAGCAGCGTGTAGACAATATATGGACAAGTTCTATTAATCCACACATATCCTATATTTTATAATCAAATATGAATATTCAGTTAATTTTGGATAAATATTCGTACTCTGCCTATATTGCAGAGTATGTACATAAAAACGAGCGTGGATTTAGTTCTTTGTATAGGGAACTCAGTTAAGAGATAAGTATCCCGACATGGATTACGAAATGTGTATGAAAGAATTGGATGAATGTACTTTAAATAATGTTGAAATGGGTACACCCGAGGCTGCCTGCTTTATTCTTCGTTTGCCAATGTCTGATGTATCTCGTTAAGTGTCCATATTTTACTCAGCATCCATCGGAAAGATTTCGTTCACGAAGAACTAAAGAACGAATGGAGCGAAAATTTAGCCGATGATTCTAGGGATGTCTGAAAGACTAATATTATTCAATTTTACGAGAATCGTCCTGAACATTTACAAGATATATCTGCTCAGAGGAATTTGTGGCAGATTACGATCATATTCGAAAATATGGTCCCTCGAAAAACAAAAGATGACGATAATGGTGTGGCGAAAAATAATGAGGAATCTCAAGACAATTTAAATAGTAAGGGGGTAGAGGAAGACAGTGAGAATGGTGATGGCAATAATGAAGTATCGGCACAGAATTGTCGTTATCGTAAGCGACTGGTACATCTAAAGTTATTAAATAGAAACATTATATTATTAATGATAAAACAATACAGAAAATAAATATATGCTTACAATATTAAGTTTAAGTTTTTAAATTTAAAATTTTCCAAAAGTTGTACATTTGCAAACTTTCTATACTTCAAAAATTCCCTAAATCTTTGAATTTCTTTATATGACGTGTAACTGGTACACAGTTTTTACGATCCTAACCGACGGTGACAATATTTCTTTTCCTACCCTCCTCGAACTACCCCTAAATCGAAAAAACTACCCCTTTTTCAGTTTTTCTGTATTAGGCTTGCGAGGATTTGCCGGATCGGGATTTTTTCATGGGATATGGATAAATTGGGTATCCTTGACAGGAGAGGCTCAACTAACCCTGGGGGTTGGAGCAACCCTCTCCCTAAATTGGAAAAAATCCCAAAAACCCCCTGAACCCCCGAGAAAACGATGGTGTTAGAATTTCTACCCTTCTCTAACTACCCCTAAATTGACAAACTACTTTACTAGGCTTGTGAGAGTTGCCGTATCGGCTTCTTTTCGTGAATATAGGTAAAATGTCTTACCTTTGTGACCTGATCAACCCCAAGGGTAGGGGGTGGTTGAAACAACCCTTCCGTGAGGTAACTTGTCTATTAAAAAGTACTTAAGATAGCGCTTGTCTGCCAGAGCTGTACAAGGAGTTGTACAGCTATGCCGTGCCTAGCATCGCCGCGCTGGTACGTCGCACAACTTCTTCCACCTTAAAAATAAGCAGTTAATTTTCACTTCTTACAATCTTGCCCTTTACGACGGTCTTCTCGGGAGTAGGTAACTGGTAAAGAAAGAAAAGCGTCAGTAGGCAAATCGCTGTAGAGCACACAAAGTTGTTTTGCAGGCGATATGCATCAGATTACTGTTGGAACGATATAATTGGACCCTATGTCATGTACAATAGGGGCTAGATATATTATGGAGGGGCCAGCGGGGTAAGGCGGGTTGAAAATTTTGTCCGTAAAAGCTCTCGGTACTTTCTTCCCTCGTTTAACTATATGTATTTCATAGACTATGCAATCGGTGGTAAAAGTATGGGTTTTAGAAGTAGCGTTAAGTTGGTTTAGTATATCTAGCACGGACCTGGACCGAAATGCTAATTTCCACAAACCGAACTCAAAATCCATTTTTTTCTGAATCACTATCGTAACCAAACCCTTACTTTATTGTTACATTGGCGTTGTCGGAATTCCTAAAGATAATTTCGGCTTTTAAATTTTTGTTCATTCGTTCGATTTTTTTTTTCAGCCCGATCTTCAAGCCACGCCCAAGGGGACAGTGACCAAAAACACCCAATAACCCGATCCCGGGGTACGGCAACAGTCGTTTCCCTTCACGACAGACGAAAGACGCTCCCGGGAACCGACATGCCGGCGAAGAGAGAACAGAAGACAGAAGAGCGCCAGAAGAAACGACCCAGCTAGGACCATTGGAGGTCTGCTGACATTCGCTCACACCGCCCGCATATGCGGCTGGGGTTGACGAAAAATCAGGCCCACCCCTTACGACGCCGGTCCAGGTCTACAGCCATCCATCGGAGCAAAGAGCTCAAGCTCTGGCCCCTATTATTCATCACAGACCGTCATCAAAAGCAAAGGATATGGGTGCGGTTTTCGATTTTTGGCTAGGATATGGACATTTAGTGGCTTTGTAATGCGTTACCGTGACTATAGCGGTGGATTAGACCCTGCTTGAGTGAGACAGCACGGGTAGTTCCTGTTATCTCTCCTTAGTTCAAGTTTCAGCTGCGGCTGATCACAGTATCGCGGGGGATAGATATTTGTAAATCTCCGAGTGCAGTGGTGGAATAGACATATGTGGCTAAATTCCTTGAGAACGTTAACATCAATGAGGCTCAAAAAAATAAAATATAAAAAAATTATGTACTAGATTAAAATTATTAATAATTTTCGAAACAAGTTAACAGTATACGGAATCGAAAAACAATGGTGGAAGCGGACTTAAATAGTTCTGGCAAATCTGTAAGAACCGAAAGTGAATGAGAATAAGAATCGTTATTTCAGTTTTATTTAAAAATCAGTATCGAACCGAAAACGATTTCTGTTTTATCTGAATCGCACCGGAATGGATATTTTATTTCGGACCTTTAAAACATTACGGTCTTCCATTTCTTTACAGGGAAGATTTATAGTATAATATTAGTAATCACCCCCGACACTATTTGGTCAATTTGCGAACATCTATAAAACTATTCTTTGCGTTTAGCTAAGCATTAATAAAACAATTTTACTAGGATTCTTCTTAACACACTATTATTTCTGGGAGCATATTGTATTCAGCCGTAGCTGCTAAACAATTGTTATATAAACGAAGCACACATATTGCTCTCATAAAACACTCATAAAATAAAATAGTTAAAACGTTAAAAATTGTCCTTAAAAACTGTAATATGTTCTGTACCATTTTTATAAAACATGGGTAGGTGTTTATGAGCCATATTGTTTCTCATTTACAGTAAAAGTCTTTTACATTACTTAGTGTCATAATGTCGAAAATGTATTTAATTTATTTCATACTGATCATTGTTTTTTGACGGGAACTTCTCGTAGTTGATTAACCAGGCAAAATTACTCGGAAAAAATATTAATGGAAATTACTTTTGCTTTTTGCAATACGCCCCTGACTCATTACCAAATTGATATATGACAATCCTTTGGAAAATATATTTGTTCTATAAGTGTTTTCATAGTTATAAATATGATTTATAAGATAGACGCCATAATGTTATTTATGTTTGAACTATATGTATAGCGGCCATTTTGGACTTTAAAATAAAAATAGTTTAAAAATAAAAATTATTGTGATATAACCATTTTAGCAACAATATATTATTGTGAAATGTGTTATCTGCGGAACAAAGTTGGTGCTACTATACCCCTTAGGCTCCATGCCCTCACAATTGTACGGGCATTATCAATATGTGCTATAAGGATCTTGTTTTAAAACCAGCCACAACGATTGTGCATATTCTAGTTACAAGGACAAATGCGAATTCGGCGCGATTTTCACAAAATAGACGGTGTAAACAAATTATGTCTGTGTGTGTTGCAACCATTTTTAGCTAGAAAATGTTCTCCAGAGGTGAGTAAATGATTTTTGTTAACTGCATGAATTATCTTAGATAATTAGTTGAATAAATGGGATAATAAACTTGTTTTAATCTGTCATTCGTTTGGACTTGATTCATTTGTATTTTTGTGGTTAGATTTTGCTACGTAATTGGTTGCCATCACAAATGTGTACTCCGGGAGTGCACTGTTACAATTTAAGTATTCGGGTGAAGCAAAACTACCTTGAATTTTATGCTTATTTTTGGTTTTTCAGATAAAAAAAATAAAACCAACTTTGCCAAAATACAAAATAATCCTGAACAATACGATTTGTTAGGCGAGATAGGATCTGATCTAGATATTGATTTAGATGAAGAATGAAGATGAACATTGAGAATCAGATGTACATGAAGAACTAATTGAGCGGGCAGAGGAAATAGACGTGGGTCAAGGGGAAGACTCCGTAGATGACAATATTCCTCTGGAAAACTTTTTAATTTGGCAGAAATCTTAGTTTACTTCTAAACCACCCAAATCATGTCATAGCAGAAAATCACTCTGTAGATAACGCCCATGGGTTACAGCACATTTTTCAAAATACGCAAATGGACACTGAAAACAATGTTACCTTTATTTGATCTTTCAATTGTCAACAGCTGGGTGGAATGCAGATCTAATTGGAAAGCTAGAGGAACAGCTCTGCAAAGGACGTGATGGACCTTCGGACTTTTAGGCTGAACATTTCAGAATATTGATTGAGTGGGACAAGAAAATGGCCAGCACAAAACATGGACTGAAATGACGAGGAACAAACAGTTCTTTTTGCTAATAAAGCAGCTCCTATGCCAGCAAATGACGGTTTGATGGATTTTACCACTAGCCTATCACTGATTCTCTGAAAGAACCATTGATTTGTCGACTAGAAAATTGCAACAGCCGCTCAAGTATATAATGTCAAAAATGCAATGTATATCTGTGCATTAATAATAAACAAAATTGTTTTCTAAAACATCATCAGAAATCTTAAATAAATCCATATTTATGATAATTTTTTCAGTTTCTGAAGTTCAGTTTTAGTCCTAGGTAATACGATTGTGAGGGTCCTGAAAATACCCTGAAATAGTCCTGAAAAATTCTGAAAAAAATTAGACAGCTTTCTGAAGTGACGTTAATTCACATCTGCTAAATACCAGCAATTAATTTTTTCTAGCATATTCTCGGGAGTGTAAGGGATACCACAAAAATATCGAAAACAAAAATGTTATTTTGACTTTATATTTTTAATTTTGATAAATATTCGCTATTTTTAGAGCGCTCAAAAATTTCATTTTATATACAGCGTGATTCGTGAAAAGAGAGTCGTACTTTACCAAAAGATAGAAAACGTTGAGATGATCTTAAATCCCCAAACAGTAATGGCTAAAGCGTTTTCTAAATACAGGGTGTTTTATATTTTTTGGAAGAATATTCTTTTCGCCATATGTCTGTAATGCGTAAGCGGAATCCAATGAAATTCTGTATTTTGATTACAGTAGTCATTCACCATCTCATATGCCTGGGATATTAATAAAATATCAGAACCGGACCCAGAATATTAAGTCATTCCTAGAAAATAACACTCTGTATACTGTTTAAATATTTGACATTAAAATATTAATTTACACCTAGAAAGATACAACATCCTATAAAAAATCTTTTGGCGCCATTCAAAAATCAGTCATATTGTAATTAAGAAGTGTCACGTCACCACCGTTGCTTTTACTGGTTACAATATTGCAATGGCAATGCAAACGCTGCTGAAAGGGAATACAGACGCCGGTTTGGAAATCAATGTGTACCAGATTATAAAACATTTTATAGTGTTTAGACATCTTTCTGAAACTGGAACCGTTCCCTCAATCATGAAAATAGAACGTCCTGTTAGGCAGACCAGACAAGAAAAAGAAACTATCTGAATGAACAATATCCAAATAGGTGGATTGGTCGGGGTGGTCCCGTTGCATGGCCTCCGAGATCACCAGATCTCACACCCCTTGACTATTTTTTGTGGGACTATTTAAAAACTGAAGTATATAAAGAAGAAATAAATACCAGAGAGCAGCTGATTGCAAGAATTGAGCATTTTTGCAATGAAATTAAAAATAATTTAGAGATTGTTAGAAAAAGCGTAAATGAAATGACAAATCGATCAAGAAAATGTATTGCGGTGGTCACTTTGAAAATAGACTGTGATTCAAAATAATTTAATTGGATTTAGTAAGTTTGACTGATTTATGTTCTAGTTAAATTGTTAATTTTTATTATTTATTATTTTGTTAAGTTTATTAATTACATATTCATTACAAAATATTTTTTTTATTTCACCAGGTATATGTGATGAAGTTTTATTCTCCCTATTTGCACTACCTTTTTGTTAGTGCAGATAGGGGAAAAAAATAATATGTAGTTAATCCCTGGAGTGACTTTTTTCTCTCAATTTCTCATTTAAAGAAAAACATTTTGAACCCTCAACAATTTAATTTTCTTATTTAAACAATGAAATGGTGCCAAAAGATTTTTTTATGGGATGTTGTATCTTTCTAGGTTTAAATTAATATTTTAATGTCAAATATTTTATAAACAGTGTTATTTTCTAGGAATATCTTAAAAATATTTTTATTCTGGGTTCGGCCATGATATTTTATTAATATCCCAGGCATTAGATGGTGAATGAACACTGTAATCAAAACACAACATTTCATTGGATTGCGCTTACGCATTACAGATATATGGCGAAAAGAACACTCTTCCAAAAAATACAAAACACACTGCATTTCGAAAACGGGGCCGCTTTAGCCATTACTCTTTGGGGATTTAAGATCGCCTCAATGTTTTCTATCTTTTGGTAAAGTACGACCCTCTCCTCACGAATCACCCTGTATATATATACCGGGTGAGTCACGAATTGCGCTCGCCCCGATATTTCCTAAAATATTTGGAATAGAAAATTGAAATTTGGAGGCCTTATTACACGACTAAAATGCCATCTTTTCAATAAAAAATCATGTTTGGTGCACATCTGGTTTGACCGGAAATGCCCACAACTTTCGATTTTTAAATGGAACACCCTATATATTTTTACATTTTTGGAATCTAGAGGAAATTTTGAATACAATACATTCATTTTGGTCACTTTTTGATAAACATTAAAAATTTAAAAAAAAAATCTATTTCTGAATCCAGAGTGCTGTGGTGCCCAAAATATATTTTAGTTTGTGTGCTACGTTACTATAAAAATAAAAAGAGCAATATGATTGCATTACTTAATTCTCTAGAGGCGTTTAAAATTTTTAAATGTGATTTTTACCCACTAACTCGGTTTTTTTAAATGGGAATTTAATCGTTCACCAACATTTTTAAATACCTCATTTTCATATGAATCTAATGATACCAAGATTTTGAAAATCCGCTCAGAAATATTTGAGATTTCAGCCAAAATACAATGCAACCAAGCTTTTAGAAACATGCGGCTAATAGATAATAGATTAGTGGGCTTTGGAAACTGAAATGGCACATTTCTGTGTAAATCTGGTAACCTAATAACATTGGAAAAATTATAGTAGCCATTGAATGTAATAAAACAATATCAGTTGCACACGTTCCCAGAATCGATAGTGAGGAAGAAGTAGAAGAGGCTATCATCTCCCTGGAAAACGACATCCAGGCAGCGCTAACGCAAAGCACGACGGAAACTGTAACGAGAAGAGTTGCAATGCCGATGGGAGAACTCCTTGAAGATACCATGCGGTTCATTCGAGACAGAAGGAGGGTTAAGAAACTGGTGCAGAGGACAAGACTCCCTGAACACCGAAGGGAATACAACCAACTCCAAAAGTTGAAGAAGCCCTGCAAAAACACAGATGGCAACGTCACCCAGAGTCGCTAGACCCTCAGGACAGAAGCATGCAGACTACCTAGAAGGCCCTGCGTGCCAAGCAAAAACCAGTCCCGCCCATCCACGGAGAGAATGGTATTGTCTACACTCGACAGGAAAAAGCCGAGGCTTTTGTCGACAGCTTAGAACTGCAGTATAGGGAAAACCAGATCGGTGACGAGGGCTGGGAGGACGATGTAATACGCAGAGTCAGAAAGCTGCAACGGATGCCGAATGAAGAAATAATCCCTCCGACTTCTCCTAAAGAAATCAAGGAAATCCTGAGAAGCCTCAAACCTCACAAAGCGCCGGGGTGTGACGGGATAGGAAACATAGTACTTAAGAAACTACAGCAGCAATGGTGAACATTATCAATGCCATCTTGAGACTACGTTATTTCCCCACCAAGTGGAAGAAAGCAGACGTCATCATGATTCCCAAACTAGGTAGGAATCTAACATTTCCTTCAAATTACAGGCCCATCAGAGTTCTACAGGGATGAGTAAAGTAGCAGAGAGAGCAGTTTGCCTACCGAACAGAACATTTCATCGAGCTCCAAGTACTTCGCCTAACGGAGGGTTTCAACCACCACCAAGTCAAGCTTGTGAGATCCTACCTTCACTGGAGGCAACTCCGTGTGAAGATTGCCGACAAGCTGTAGAACTACAGGCCCATGGAAGCAGGTGTACCTCACCTGTTCACCATCTACACCTCCGACATGCCAAGAACCGCAAGGACCTCTTGGGCGCTCTACGCAGACGACACGGCCATAATCGCAAGATCATGGAGTGCAAAACTTGCTTCCCTCAGAGTTCTGTCACTGCGGTGCAGTCGTTCTGAAATTCTAAACCCATCTAATGATTGTGTCACGTTTTGGGACCGGACCATGGTGACGGATATTAAAATGTCGGCGGAAACGCCGCGCCATTGCACAACAATTACAGTTTAGCTCAATTTCAAATACTCGACTGCGAACGCACAATGCTCTTTCGTCCTGATAACCATTGTGACTAACAAATGGCGTATACCACCCGTTCCAAAAACACCCATCCTTTCTGCGCATCTTGACCTAATGGTCAGCTTTTTGTTTCTCTCAACTGATTTTTGGATATTATTGAATTTCGTATTACATAAAAGCTGATTCAAAAGTGTTTTTGTATTGGGTGGTCTACTACATGTATTTTTCAGTACTCCCCGAAAATGTATGTTTTTATTAAAATGGTTACTTGCTAACATTTTACGAGATTTAGTAAGATTGGTAGTTAAAAGAATTACGTATTTCGAAGCAAAAATGAAAGGTTCTAAATTTCATTTCTGATAAATAAAAAATATATATAATACGAAAATATATTTTAAAAAATAACAATTATTTATTCTAAGTACAAAAAAATAACAGAATATACTTATTTCTCAATGTGTAATACATCTAAGACCTATTTAAAGTCTAGATCAATTCCGACATATCCTTAAGTTTAATAAAACCTTGCGGTGAAACGCCGGTAACAGGGGCAATAGTAACTTCTTGAGATTTAGAAGTTGACGAGTGCTGAAAAACATCTTGCTGTGGACCAGGGATATATGCTACAGATGAAGGAGGATTAGCTGTAGTGATAACTTCCTGAGGTTTGGAAGTTGAACTGTATGAATAAGCACTTTGTTGTGATACAGAGATATTGGCTACAGACGAACTTGAGCAGTTAGAAGCGAGAATACCTGCAGCGGTACTTTGTTGAGGGTTCAAAGTTGAAGAGTGATAATCCCCTTGCTGTGGTCCAAAGATATGTGTTACAGATGAACTTGTACAAGTTGAAACGGCAATAGGTGTGGTGATATCTTCTTGAAGTTTGAAAGTTGAAGAATATTGGTAAGCACCTTGCTGTGATTCCGATATATTTGATGCAGACAGACTTCCACAGGATGAAACAATCGTAGGTGCAGTGATAATTTCTTGAGGTTTGGAAATTAAAGAGTATTGATGAACGTCCTGGTGTGGATCAGAAACATTTAATGCAGACGAATTTGGGCACGTTGAAGGGAGAATAGCCGTAGTGATAACTTCTTGAGGTTTAGAAGTTGAAGAGTATTGGTCAACTTGTTGACATACAGAGACCTTTGCTATAGGCGAAATTGTACAGGTTGGAACGGATACAGTTGTCATTTCTTGAGGTTTGGAAATGGAGGGATATTGATGAACATCTTGGTGTGATACAGAGATATTTGATGCAGATGAAATTGTACATGTAGAAACAGCAATAGGTGCAGTGGCATTTTCTTGATGTTTGGAAGTTGAAGAGTATTGGTGAGCATCTTGCTGTAATACAGATACGCTTGATACAGACGAACTTGTACACGTTGAAGCAGTGGTCATTTCTTGAGGTTTGGAAGAGTATTGATAAACCTCTAGGTGTGATACGGAGGTATTTGACACAGAAGAACTTGTGCGAGTTGAAGCGAGAATATATTCAATGGTAATTTCTTCCGGTTTGGAAGCTGAAGAATGTGTGTAAGTACCTTGCTGTGATACACAGGTATTTACTACAGACGAACTTGTATGAATTTGTATAGGTGCTGTGGTAATTTCTTGTGGTTTGTAAGTTGAAGAGTAACGGTTACCTTGCTGTGAAACAGAGATATTTGCTACAGAGGAACTTGTACAAGCTGAAACGGCAGTAGGTGCAGTGGTAATGTCTTGAGGTTTCGAAATAGAAGAGTGTCGAGCACCTTGCTCCAATACAGAAATATTTGCTACTGGCGAATTTGAACAGTTTGAAACGGGAATAGGTACAGTGGTAACTCTTGGAGGCACGCAAGTTGAAGAGTATCCATAAGCACCTTGCTGAGATACAGAGATATGTGCTGCAGAGGAATTTGTATCGGGAAATGCGGGAAAAAATGTAGTGGTAGCTTCTTGAGGTTTGGGAATTAAGGGGTATTGATGAACACCTTGCGGTGATGCACAGATATTTGGTACTGATGAACTTGAGCAGGTTGAAACGGAGCTCGGCGAAGTAATAGCCTGACGTTTTGAAGTTGAATAGAATGATTGAGTATCTTGCTGTGGAAGTATATTTGATACAAAAGAATTTGTGGACGATTCTACTGGACTCGGAGTAGTAATTATTGTCTGAGGTATTGAGATCGAAGAATATTGATTTACATCTTGCTGTAGAACAATGACATTTGATAGAAACGAATTTGGGCAGGCCTTTGCGGAATTCAGTGTCTTAATAATTGTTTGAGGTTTCGAAGTTGAAGAATTTTCTCCTTCAGTTACATCATCCACCAAAGGATTGCTGCGTCCTATACTCTGAAGTGGCGTATTGACAATACTGCTTTTAATACTAAGTGGCTTAGCAATAGGAATGTGGTTATTAGAATTCGCATTTGGAATGTTACTATTTCTGTTATCCATTTGTATTACACTATGATGAATTGAAAAATTTCTCCTCTTAGCTTTAATGTCAATGGGCTGCAGATCATTCCATAAATGAAGTTTCTTAGGTTTTTTAGAATCCATACTATAATTATATGATACACTGAAAGGTCCGCGTTTTATCACTACAGGTATCTTATATGTGTGCAGTGATCGTTTCAGATCTTTAAATTCAGCACACATACCATGAGAATATACATTAATGGACTTATTTGTAGGTAAATATGTTTGAGTGCATTTTTTTGCGAACAATTTTAGTGATTTATTGACAAGAAGTTGTTTTAGAACTTCCGTATCTGACATATCGTGGTTCATGCCGTTAAGAACAGAATTATTTTTAATTATTATTTTTGGTCTGGTTATTTCAACTGTTGGGGCTCCAACGTTATTATATACAACTCCAGATATAGACGTTGCCACAATCTGACTTTCTGTTTGATTAGAAGCTATCTTTTCAGGAACAGTGTTACTCATACGGATTTCTGCACCAATGGGTATAACATCATCATCATCATCAGACGAAATGTCAATAATGTCTGCAGTATCTTCTGCCGTAATGTGCCTTTGACTATGTTTAAGGTCTGTTCTAGATGAATTAATACTGATAGAATTTGAACTTTTACCTATATCCAATGCAGGAAAGTCATTGAAGGCCTCTGGATATTTTCTTCTTATATACATATTATGTTCTACTTTTTGCACTTCGACGTCAGGTAAATTTTCTATGGCATTTTTAATTATACACATGTATTTTAAATGAAATAATTTCCTTTCTAAATGGTCAAATTTCATTTTGCAGAATTGACAATGTAAATGTATATTTTGATATTCTATTAAATCTTTGGCATTATATTCAACTGAATTATAAATATCACAGACATCCAGTGGAATCGACTTGTTGATGTATGATAATGAAGAAGGAGATTCTTTGTCATTTTCCTCATTTGGAGATTCACCAACATCAGAAAATTTTCTCTTTCGAGGTAATCGTTTATATTCTGACGCATTTAGGTGATTCATAGAAGGAGGCCTTTCATACACATTACTAGTACTTTTTCTACGAACAGTAGCAGTATTGAGATTCTTGAGAGATGCATTACAGTTACTGCCAATTTCTTTACTGGCACAATCTTTTGAAAATATTTTAATTTTTATTGGTCGAATTACACCGTTATCATCATCTACCTTCTCATTGGAAATTATTTTTGCATCGACTGCGAAATTAAATCTGGCAGGTCCATTACCACAGCCAAAATTTGTCGATTCTTTCCTATCTGCTTTCTCAGATTTTAGAACTAATTTAGTATGTTCCTTAAAGTTTAGACTATGGCTTTTGAAATAATTTTCCACCTCATCCAGAGGCATAGACACGAACGGTGAAACATTATAACTTAAGCAGGGCGACGGTAGTTTAAGTTTAGGATGCGTTTTAAATAAATTTGCAATAGTAGGATGGACTTTACGGCCGGATTTGGCACGTTCTTGCTTCGGGGTGTCCTTAATTGCGCTTTTTTCATGTTTAATAGTGACATCAGTGTTTGGAATTCTCATATCATTAGTCTTAAGAAGCTGCATACACATATCCTGCAAAATAATAAAATGTTTAACTCTAGAAAATGTAAAAGGGACATGTTTTTATATTTTTATTCAGTCTATGAAATATACAGGGTGTCCGGTATAACATCAGATATTTAAAAATAAGGCAGTCTGAATATGGCACCCAAAATGTGGTTTTCGTGTTTTATTTCAAAAACTATTTTTATCAAAATAATGGAATTCGGTACATTTATTATAAGGAATGTATTATCAAAAAAGTTCGTACAGGACATTTTGGCACTGACATTAGATTCTTTGAGCAAAATTGCGTGAAAGAAATTGAAAAATATATATATATGAGAGAACAGAATATTATAATCAGTAATAGTACAGTCAGTGAGGTTTCTACCCTGCAAAAGGTAGGAAAGTTAACTTTCTTGCACTCATGCAGCTTCACTTCGAAAAACGCACTATTTAAATTTTTTTTGTCGTTTTTAGCCGATAAATAATTCACTGTTCCCAGACTAAACGGATTGTTAAATAAAATACAGGGTTAAACGGAATCGATAGACTGGTTAGGTATTTCTGGGACCAGTAGGTCAGCCACAAAAAATCAAAAATCAGCAAAAAACGAGGTAATATTTGTTTTGTTGATAAAATACCTAATTTTAAAAGGAGATAATTAGTGATCTCAGAAAATATAGTTCATAACACGATAAATCTGCCTGCCAATTTTCAGCAACCAAAGTGCAAGAGAACCGCCAAAAATGTACTTCATTTTCGTCAGTTTATGCCATGGTAATAAAATCAGATAATTTTTCTTTAAAAGTTTCGTATTCACGTGTACTTTGTAATGGAATTTAAAAAACTTTCTTTTTTTCGATAGTTAAATTGCATTTTTGATGATTTTTTATGAATGCACTTTTGCAATTTGCTTATATTTCGACCAATAATTGTTGCAATGGAAAAATTTTACTTTTAAAAATCTACAAACAAAATCGTTTTATGCATTTTTTTTTTAATGAGCCATTAGTTATTTTGTCTTTTAGCTAAGTAATTACACGAAAACGGTAACATATTTTTTATTCAAAATGGCTTAAATGTAAGCTTAATCTAATTCTTATCAATCTGTATATTTATAAACGTAAATTTAAATTTTTTATTATATTACATCACTTTAAAGTTTTATAAAAAAGTTGGGCGGCGAGATTCTCTTTTGCTTAATTCCTCTAATAGACCGAGAGCTAGCGTCACAAGACATGTACTATTTGTAAATGGACGGAGTGTGCCTTAATAGGTTGTCGATGATTCATTGAATACCCGCCCATCAGTCTGCTGGGCTGGGAGCGCTACGTTAGGCGGCGAGAGGCAGTTTAGTCAATAACCTGACAGCGGTACTGTGACAAATGTCAAAAAAACCCTTTTTGATTATCTCGTGCCAGCCGAATTTCCGATTTTACTGTCGCAATTTACAACACCGACAAAATATCAATCATCTTTCCTTTTCTGTAGACATCACACGATCCTCCACTCACCGAATTTATTTACTTCTTAACGTTTGAAAAATTGATGTTTCTGAGGTTTTGCCTTCTCTAACGAGATCATAGTCAATTTTAAGCTTGGGATCCGCCGTAGCTCATCGTGCTAAGCGGCGACTACTTTTAAGTGGATTCCCGTCTTCAAATTTCGCACAGGGCTTCTTTTTTTTTTTTTTTTTTTACTTTTTGGCAGATATTTTTGATTCTATAATTACTATTCACTTATTTCTATGCGACTAACGTGTTAAAATTATAAATTTTTATCATTTTTTCAGATTTTTTGGCGATACAGAAGGAAATAATCTTTCTAGTTTATTCTCTGTTCTTCAGTAGGTATGGTGGCGTAACGGCAAGAAGTCCTGATTCGAACCACGCATAGGGAAATTTTGTTTACATTTTCGGTCATAATCTGATGCTAAAATATTACCTATATATCACATGAGTAAATGTTGAGGTACAATCCTCACATACCAAATTTCAGCCAATCAGACCATAAAGATAAAATGTTTTAGTTTCTTTTTTTCATTATGACAAACCCTGTATGTTCTCTTTGACAAAAATGCATCAAGCTTCTGTAGATCCGGCTTCTATCGATTGGTTAAATCCAAATTAGAATTATAAATTTTCTCGCACAATTTTTTGTATCGAATTACTCATGTGATATATAGGTAATATTTTAGCATCAGATTATGACCAAAAACGTAAAAAAAGGTAAGAAAAATATAGTTCCCGGAACGTGGTTCGAACCCGGATTTCCTGTTTGAGAATCAGGACTTCTAGCCGTTACACCACCATACCCACTCAAGAACAGAAAATAAAGTAGAAAGATTATTTCCTTATGTATTGCCAAAAAATCAGAAAAAATGATAAAAATTTATAATTTTAACACGTTAGTCGTATAGAAATAAGCGAAGAGCAATTATAGAATCAAAACTTTTTACCAAATATAAAAAAAATAATACAAATGTAGAACTGTGCGAGATTTGAAGTCGGGACTTAACAGTAGTCGCCGCTTAGCACGATGGGCTACGGTGGATCCCAAGCTTAAAATTGACTATAATCTCGTTGGAGAAGGCAAAACTGCAAAAACATAAATTTTTCAGACATTAGGAACTAAATAAATATGGCGAGGGGAGGACCGTGTCATGTCTCTACGGAAAAACAAAGATTGGCATTTTGTCGCTGTCGTAAATTGCGACGGCAAAATCGGTAATTCGGTTCGGCACGAGATAATCAAAAACGGCTTTTTTTGACATTTGTGACAGTATCCAGCGATACTTAGGTTATTGACTAAACCGCCCCTCGCCGCCAAACGCAGTGCTCCCAGCCCGGCAGACTGATGGATCATCGACAACCTATTAAGGCACATCATGTCCATTTACAAATAGTACAAATTTCTGTGACGCTAGCTCTCGGGGTATAACCTCTCTGATTTTGCCGTTTTAGTGCGGAGTGTATTTTTTCGTGGGCATTTTTGCCGTTTCAGACCTGTCCGGATCGGATCGGAAATAAATTCTATTTTGTTTATGTATAGTGGAGTCAATAGAGATTTTCACTTCGCAAAAATTCCGGGAAGCGGTAACTTTTAAGGATACATCTCTGAACATGTCAGGAACAATATACCAAAAGTAACCAACAATAGTCCTTGAGCGTCATTTTTTATTAAACAAATTAGTTTCATGATACTAGTTCTTGTCAAATATATTAAAATAATTTTTTCTTGAGAAAATTAATTGCGCCATTCGAAAATACGGGAAATTTCACATAAACAATGTATACGAAGTTTTTTGTACGATCAAAACGTAGGTTCCAGATTTGTTTGTTTAATGCATGAAAATGGAACGTAGCGACACGTAAGTACGGTGCGAAGCGCGCGCGGCTTCGGACGCGCTACACCAAATATGTTGTAACTTTTGAACTAATTAATGATATTGAGCTCAACAAAGCGTAAATGAAAATAAGAACATGTGGCTATTGGAGTATTATACTTTTAAATATAAAAATAAATATATGTAGGAACAGTACACATATGAAGTCGGTACATAAAGAGATTTCCGACAAAATCGGTAAAAGCTCTACCATTTCTACAATTTTTAAAACAGAATCCTGGTACTTTCACATATTACTCTTGAAGTAATGTATAAAAAGATTCGATTAGTGAGAAAAATTTTAAAAATTATTTTTAAAATTTTGAGAAAGTGATAAAATTGGATATGTATAACTAACTTTAACCCCTATTACTTTGGTTTAAATCGCTTTATTAAACTTCTTTAGGTGCGATTTTTAAAGCTTGAAATGTGTACTTTAAGATGTTTCAAGGTGATTTACTTAAAAATTAAATTAACCCTCTTTATTTTACGAAAATAAAAAAGACAAATTTTTGCTCCAAAATTCGTGAATTAGGGGTTAATAAACGTTAGTATCTTTTATGGAAAATTTATTTAGCATACCTATCCAACATATATTTATAGTAGCACCTCAAAATAAGTAAATCTGATGTAAAAAAAATTTTTGGAATATATATAAACCTACACTTTAAAATAAATATTGAAAAAATCGAGTTCTTTCGGTAAATGGACTCGATGTTGATTGGAGTCGATCAGTGGTAAGCAGTTATCCGATTCACGCCACAGAATCGCACGCAGGTCGTCAATCTCAGATCTAGTGGATCAATAAAGAGTAGAATTGAAAATATATTTTCATTTATTGAAGTAAAATTCAACAAATACTAAATATTGAAATATTCAGGTCTAAGCTAATTGTACGCAAACCTGTCAGAGAGCACTACCCTTGGCAAGACGTTACATCCTGAGGAATCGTAACTCATACAGCGGCAGCGGCGAGAGCATTGTAACAATCGACTGTACAAAAAGATTCAGACTCCCAGTCAGAGATGATAGTAAAATATGTGCTGAACTTTTGAAAAATTATTCACTTTTAATATTGCACTGGGGCCATCCATAAATAATGTCACGTTTTAAGGGGGGAGGGGGTGTTCAAAGTGCTAAAGCAGTTGTGACGTCACAATGCAATAAAATAATGTTATGCCTATATCTTGATTATTTATTATAAGTACCCTTGTTGAATTTTGAGACTAATTTTATTGGACGATCTTGTGGTTCGGACTCGGAGTATTCTCCATCACTTCCAGAATTAAAAAATTTGTTTAACGGTTAACTGAAAAACCGCCCCATTGCAATCACTCAAGAACCAGCATCAAGTAAGTTGCTACAGATAATTTTTTGAGGATGCAAAACTGGTTGTGGTAAACAGTGTGGCTGCAGGAAAGCCTGCGTTGCGACGTTGTTTATGACGGATCTGATTGCACAAACCAAACCGTATATTTGAAACAAGAGCAGGAACAAGAAAGGCAGATCGGACTTCCATTAACAGAATAATATTTTATTTTTCGCAAACCATTTTTACTTTTTATATCGAGACATACATATTATTTTTTTGAGACGTCACCTATTGTTATTTTTATATACTAATAAATATCAATAGCCATAAAAAATGAAAACACAAAAGAGTATTTTATATCTCCTTTAAAACCCATTTTGATTTTTCTTCCTAGCTTGTTTGGTTTTCGAGCAATTCAACTTATTCTATAGGCCGCGCACAAGAAATATCAAATAATTCGCGCGCATTCAAAATACAAATTTTGCAATTTTTGTCAATATCGATTTTCTCGAAAACCATAGCATATACAAGAAAATTACAAAAGGACTTTCTTTAGGCAATTAGTCAAGCTCTCTTTTTTATGATGAGCATTTCTTTTATATCTTCAACGGTTAATAAGTACAGGCAAATTAGCCATTTAGGGTAACAAAAATTAATAAAAGGATCATCTCTGGGATTTAAGTAGGTAGTAACCTGGAAAATGAGACCATGTATTATCTGCATTTCCAAGTTCCGGGAAAATTTTAAAAAATTTGGAAACACTTTTCGATTTTCGGTCTTTTTGCTCTAGCGGCCAAAATAACGAAAATAGAGAAAAAAGTTCCCAACAAAAGTTGTAGCTCGTCTCATTCTCATGTTTGTCTTATTTAAGCCGTTTAGAAGATAAATCGAGTTTTCCAATTACAGTTTTAAGCCGCTTCGAAATGCGCGAAAAATGAGAATTCTCCGGGAGTTTCGTACGACCGGGCTCATCGATCGATAATTCTTACTATTCAGAGCCCCTAAAAAAATGAAAATAACATAAAATGTAAAGAAAAGTCTCAGCTTTAATGTGGAACTAATCACAAAATTCATACAAAATTTTATCATAGAGAGAAAGTGTCAGAAGATGGCTTAGTAAGCTTTGTACACTATGTACATTGTACAGTTGATCCACAGATTCATTCATATCATGGCCGGAAGTCGTTAGAATGATAAATCATTTTGTTTATATATTTTTATATAATGATATATTAATTCAATTAACATTTTATTGCAATTACTTTTGTTGGAAAAATATGCCTTGCGATCAAAGTAGAGGGTATATTTCTCATCGATTAATCACCGTTAAATTTTGGAGTTCAATTCGCTATATCTTAATTAATAATAATAGCACAGTCTTAATTTTTGGATTATAAGTACAATAAAACATATTCTTTTGAATGACTTTAGAGTTTTTTAAATACGTGCAGTACTTTTTGAATTTGTCTACATTATTCATACACGTTCATAAAATGCACAAGTATACAGTAAATCATACACAACTTATTGGTTTCTTAACATTCTTCAATGAAATTTTCACGAAAGATAGATTAAAGTGCGTGGAATCGAATGCATGCAGTGAAAAAGCACCCATTATTACGGGAGAAATAAGCAGGATGCATAAAACTCAAAGATATAGAATAAATCAACTGTATAAAGTTTACTAAGCCATCTTCTAACACTTTTTTCTCTATGATAATTTTTTTTATGAATGTTGCGATTAGTTCCACATTAAAGCTGAGACTTCGATCTACATTTTATGTTGTTTTAATTTTTTTAGCGGCTCTGAATAGTAAGAATTATCGATCGATGTGTCCGGTCGTACGAAACTCCCAGAGAATTCTCATTTTCCGCGCAATGGGCTTGTTCGGCATTGTTTTTTAATTTCATAAATGGAAAGTTCAAGTATAAAATAATGGATCTGCAAAAAATCAGAATTTTATTCGCACGTTTAGTGTCTTAAAAACAATTACAAACATCCACCTCGAGAAAATGGGGCGTAGCCAGGCGCTACGTCACTATACGCATAGACTCGGCGACCTCAGTTGACTCGATGCTGTTTAGTTGTTATTATCTATATACTTATTTCTAAATCCGGTAATATCGCTCGCAGGGGAAAAAATCATGTCACTGTGTTGGTGATCGAATTCTAAACAACTTTCAAAATGTTGAACGCCTGTCTGTATGTCTGTTCGTCCGTCCATTCATCAGTCTGCCTGCCTGCCCGTCTGTCTGTCCGACCGGCACATTTCTTGTAAGCATGGATAACTTAAGAACGAAAAGTCGGTTTGTAGTCAAATTTGGACAGTAAGTTAGCTTTAGCTAGAGGAAGAATCCCCTGTTGTTTTGAACAAAATCGGTCAATAAATAAAGTTATTAATTATTTAAATTCTTTAAATTTATATACCTATATTATATAATATTGTTACATTGCAAAGACGGCAATAGTCCCTATGCATATATCATATATCAACCTAATAGTAATGAATTTGCCAACAATGCGATAAGATTATGGACTAAGCTTTGGTGGCTTTCATTCATCTCGCAGTTACACAAGAGCATCACTCGTTAAAAATACAAACTAACATTATTATACTATGCGCAAATATTTCTTTATTAACAAAAAAACTGTATCCTATAGAATGTGCAACATTTATATAATAAAAAGTGCAGTAAATCGGCGAAGAGTATAATGGTTAGCTTGGTATAAAATTCAACTAATTATTAAAATATATAAGTAAATAAGTAATTAAATTAATAAAATTTCTATTCAATTACGAAATATAGAAATTAAGTTTAAAAGTGAATTATTTTTTGTTTACTTGTAATTGTAATTAACCCATTAATGCCTACGGTATGATTTATAATACATAAGTTGTTACATTTGGAATTTGCATGTGTCATTTCAGTGTTTCAGAAGTATTCATTTATAATTAGAAATTGGTTAAAGATACTATGTTTTGTGTTTGGTGCAAAAATCAACCCGTGATATAAATTACAAGTTGTTTATTTAGCATCTTGTCCACGCAGGATTTAAATAAAGATAATTATGAGTCTTAGGTAAGGTTACACCCAACACAATTTATCTGTACGGTAGTTTATTATACTCTTTTGCTATGATAAGCTTCTTTATACTCCAGTAGAGGCACTGTAATATTCTAAAGTAATACTTGAATAATTCTCAAATTGTTAGGGTCATAAAAACATTGCGTATGAAATATCATACGTTAGGCACATATATGTGTCCACACATTAGATCTATTTCTTCAGAACAAACTTAACCTTCCTTCAGACACAAGAGATGCTGAAGAACTATTTAGATATTTAGATTAAATTAGTTCGAATGATGAAGATTTTAATTAAATTAATAAATGCGAGCGTGTGAATTTGGTTCTATTACTACCACAAGATGGCCAGGACAGTAATGTGGATGCAGCAAGTGATAATGAGAGTTCATATGATATTCATCATGTTGCAAAAGTCGTCTTGAAACAACCGATTGAAATTTTCGCTGTTGACGTAGCAGGAAAATTGTAAATGCTGTTGAACGATCGAAATAACGACAATGTACACAATTTCGATTCTAGTGATAATGATGAGGACATTCCACTTCCAAAGAAATTTCTTCCTAACAATAGGGTGTGCAAAATGTTCTCTCGGGCCTCTTTCTCATAACCCGCTGTAAAAAGCTCTTTTTACCGCGAGACGGGGATCTTCCTTGCGCTTCCACCGTAAATGGATATTTACCTGTGGAACAGTTAATAAATAGAAGCTCCTTACGACGTATGCATTTCTTGACAGGCATTTAGGGGGACGCACTGATGCAGGCATTGAAAAGAAAACACAGATTTCTGAGAAATATGAAACCATATATGGACACAAGCGGGCGGGAGAGGTGTACACTGCTTAATTCAGAAACAGAAGAAAGAGAAATCTCAGAAGAAGTATAAATAAAGAGATGGTGTTAGATGGAAACTTAAAAGAAGATGGAAACTAAAAAGAAGATAAAAACTAAATAGAAACATCTCGCAATAGCCTAACACTTTCCATCCGATGAAAACAGATGGAAACTTAAAAAAGCATCTCACAAACACCTATACTTCCCTTACTATATTTCTACCCCAAGCGACATGTGGCTCTCGCTGCTGGCAACAAGCATATCCCATGTCCAATCCAGCTTATGCAGCCGGTCCAGCGGAATATAAAAACGTCCAGAATGGATATCCGGAATCTGCATCAATGCCTACCTTACGCTGGCAAATCAACCAACCAATCAACGTTGTTCAACAAATTAAAACTGAAGATTTACAACCCAATGAACAATTTTTGTTTTGTAATGGTACTCTGAATATCACCATCACCGAATTATAAAAACTTTAGTAATGAATATTTTCCATGAAAACTTTACAATTACCACTTTATACCACTTAAAGAGCTTAAATGGCGCGCTCTATAAGGGTTCCCATTATTACCTATCTCCAAGTTTTATAGTAAGAAGTAATAGAAATGTAACTGTTACTCTTATAAACTTTCTTATAAACTTTAAATACAGAACCTCTCCTTCTCGCTCTTTGTTTCACCAGAAACCTCTTTCTCTTTAGTTGATGATGAAATTATTACATCTTTCTTTCTAACAATATGGATACTTTGACTCTGTATATGAAATATACGTACGTCAATTAGAAGTATATTATACATGACTTTTATTGCAAATATGCATCTGAAATTTTCATGCAAATGCATCTTTACTGTAAAATTGACATTTGTACCTCGAAAAAATAAAGGCGCCACCGAAATTATACATATTTAAAAATTTTAACTAAAAAATTTTTTTTTAGATTTCTCAAAACATTCGATTCTTCATAAAAAACTGCACTTTTTAACTTATGGTACATATTTATATTTACATAAAATGTAGCATCAGCTGGGTATATTAAATATTCAACCTGTTTTTCAACAGTTTTCTTAAAACTATCAATATGGCGTCCACTGACAGGATCAAAAATAAGGCATCCATATTGAAAATACCAAAAGGACACTATAAATCTAAAAAGAAACTTCTGGGATTCTTATAGAACTTCTGTGCCTCTATATAACCAAGAATGTGTGGTTGGATTTTTCCTTGCACATTTCAGGGGTGGACTTGAATAAATTTATCAATATCTAATAAAATGTATCAAAGTTCAATTAATTTATTAAAGCGTTTCCACAAAAATATGTAACGTCAGTGGTTCTGCTACAAATATAACTTTATGGATTGGTAATACTCATTAAAATGGCAGAAAAATCGTTGACCCTTTTCTGGACGCTCACAAACAGAAAGGCAGATATGCTGCAATTTCAAATGCTATGAAAGTGTGTATTCATTTATAGACTGATGTCCAGGTTTACCTACTTCTAGGTATTTACGTATAGTAAAGGCAGTGGTTAGGTGTAGTTCTAATAAAGTGTAGCTTTTAGATTGCTTTAGTACCTGGTTATTTTCGATATTTATTGTTATTAAGTTTTATGAATTATTTCATCGTTATACTTATCTCGATCATTACTTTGGGGTAAAAGTAACTTAAATTAAATATAATTAAATAGCAGTAGAACGAAATCCGGCCCTGCAATGACCATGAAAATTCAGACTCTGAATGCTAATTATTATAAGTTGAATTTCCAACCTGTAAAAATCAACAATATTAAAAAATGTGTATACTATATGAGAGTTTATGAATGTTACACTGATTCTAGTTTAGAAATGCAAATAAAAACATTCAAAAGGAGAATAAACTTACAAAAATGTAGAATTTGCGGTTATGTTAACAATTATTGTTGTTATTGTGAGACGAGGAAGTTTTATATTCATCAGAGCCAACCCCTATAGAGGAATTGAAAACTATTAGTTTTATAAATTTGTGACTGCAACTTCTATAAAAACTCTTTATATAAATTATAGTAACCGTTACTAAAAGTTTTATAAGTCTGTGATGGAAATGTTTCCGTTGCCATTTTATAAAACCTAAAGTTTTAAAACTTTTAGTAATTTTACATACCTACTATGCAACTTCGCAACTCTTTAGTAATCTTATAAACCACTTTTATAAACTCACAATTTTAATAAATCACTTATAAAAAGAACAGTTACTTTAAGTGAGCAAAATTGTTCATTGGGAACCGACTTATTTAATGATTGAAATAGCGATAATAAAGACAATTTTGATTCGAGCGATAGTGACGACGACATTCCACTTGCAAAGAGATTTAAAATAAGTAACATAACACAGGAAAACCAACTGTAACTAAAAAAGTAATAAAGACAAAGTACAGAAAAAAAAATAGAAATTGGACAGAAGAAATATTACAGCCATTACTCTCTCATAATTTTAGTAAATAAAGTATTTTCTACAAGATATTTGTATTTTTGATTTTGACAGCTCATCCAGTTATGCTAAAGTATCCGCTATTGCCTACTGTATGATATATCATAAGCGAAAAAAAAGTACCAAAGCAAACTAAAAAAAAAATAAAATAATAGTTTAGGGGCATTTTAGATACTTATATGAAGTTACTCTAAAAAAATGCGACAATCTGAAAAAAAAAGTTACTCAGGCATTAATGGGTTAAGCATATTCTTTACAGGATTTTGCAAACAGCAGAAAAAACTATCTATGAAAAATAAAAGAAAAACTATATTTAAAATTATTGATTTACAATCTTTGCATTTTTTCGATAACCTGAATTCTGGTTATCCTAACAATAAAAATCCTAAAATGAATTTGTCTTTCTTATTTGATAAGTCTCATTCTAAAACTAGTTTCCACATAGTCCCCTACTGCTATGCAGAGTAAACCAGTATCCACATAACCCCCTACGGCCATGAAGATTCAGTTAAAATTACATTACAATTGCAAACAAACAAAAAATAATTCACTTTTAAACTTAATTTCTAAATTTGGTAAATGAATAGAAATTTTATGAAACATTTCTTATCAATATGTATTTATTAATTTAATTACTTATTTACTTACAAGTTTTACTAATTAGCTGAATTTTATACCAAGCTAACCATTATACTCTTCGCCAATTTACTGCACCTTCTATATAATTGTTGCACATTCTATAGGATACAGTTTTTTGTTAATAAAGAAATATTTGCGCATGGTATAATAATGTTAGTTTGCATTTTTAAGAGCGACGGTCTTGTCTAACTGCGAGATGAAAACCACCAAAGCTTGGTCCATAATCTTATCGCATTTTTGGCAAAATTTATTGCTATTAGGTTGATATATGATATATGAATAGGGACTATTGCCGGCGTTGCAATGTAATAATATTATATAATATAATTTAAAGAATTTAAATAATTAATATCTTTTTATTCATTGATCGATTTTGTTCAAAACAATAGGGGGTTCTTCCTCTAGCTAACTTACTGTCCAAATTTCACTACAAACCGACTTTTCGTTCTTAAGCTATCATGCTTACAAGAAACGTGCCGGTCGGACAGACGGACAAGCAGACAGATAGACAAGCAGGCAGACCGATGGACGGACAGACATCGATCGAATGAAATATACTCTTCGTTTTATATTTGCGAAGAGTATAATATACACCAATAGACATATGACATTTAATTTGTTTCATGCTTTAAAAAATAAAATTAACGATTCGTAATATATTGAGAAAAATGTCAATATATTGAGAAAAATGTCAACATATTGGGAAAAATGTCAATATAGTGGAAAAAATGTCAATATATCGAGAAAAATGTCAATACATTGACTTTTAAAAAATAAAAATAATGTTGACACCAGGGTGCTTTCGTACCAGGGGCTCTTGTAGGATCCTGTGATGTCTCTACGGAAAAAGAAAGATTGGCGGATTTGTCGATGTCGTAAATTGCGACGGCAAAATCGGAAATTCGGCACGGCACGAGAGAATCAAAAACGGATTTTTTGGCATTTGTGGCAGTACCGCTGTCAGGTTATTGACAAAACCGCCGCTCGCTGCCTAACGCACCGCTCCCAGCCCGGTTGACTGATGGGCGGGTAGGTATTCAATGGATCATCGACAACCTATTAAGGTGGTTATTCCCTAGAAAGAGACATCCGATAGGGAAATATTTATTATTTTTGCCCATAACGTTTTTTTCTTAATGTACTCTTATAGTTTTTAAATATACGTACTAAGAAAAAAAGTTATGGCCAAAAATAATAAATATTTCCCTATCAAACGTCTATTTCTAGGGAATGGCCACCTTAAGGCACATTCTGTCCATTTACAATTAGTACATTTTGTGACGCTAGCTCTGGTCATGATACATACGTGTGCCAAATTTCAAGTCAATATCTTAAACCGTCCCTGAGAAAAAATGCGCACAAAAAAGTTACACACACTGACTGACAGAACATTTTTTTCGCCCTTTAAAATCTCGACGTTTTATGACATTCTAAGCTTATTCAACAAAATCCCCTACGTGGATGTGGAACTAATATCTATGAAATCCCGAAATTTATTCCTAAGAAAAAAATGCAAAATAAAGCCAAAACTGTGTACTATTTGTGCGTAACATAATTTCCGGTCCAGGTTCCTGATTTTAAATAGACATAGGTATTTCTACAAACAAGAAAAATAAAAATAATTATTTACCTTGAGCTGCTTATCATTTTCTATGCATTTTTTTCTGAAGCTAAACATTGTTATAATAAATTCGGTACATTTATCGCATATTTTTTGTGATATCATATCCATCTTGTGAATCTGCAACAAAAGGAATATTAAAAACAGCACTGCTATGCAAAAACTCGCAATATCTGCGGACTAGCAAATACTATATTGCTGAGTTTACATTAAGTTATAAACATTCATGTCAATGAAGTATTAGTATACTGAATATAATATATGCTATACAGGGTGAGTCGGTAGTGTGTCAACCAGTGGAAATTTGGCCGTCGTACAGTGGTCAATTGTATTAATCTAAGCGGACATAATCGACATCTCCAACTCATTCCAATACAAAAATTATTAACATATCTTAGTAATAAATACCTTGAAGTAAATAGTTCTGAGAATTTTACCTTACAAGTAAACCATTGTAGGATGGCCAACAGCCGCGCAGAGAGAGAAGAAATATCGTCGCTGTTGAATAGAGACAAGTTTCTTAACTATGAACGTAGTACAGTAGGGGGAAGAAGTTTAAGTAAAAGGTGCTGTCTTATTCACCAACAATCCGGGTATGTCATGTCATAGGGCAATTGATGTTTTCGATTGAACAACAGTTCTTTGTACACGTAACATTAATGTTTCTAAGTAGATACTTCTAATAGGTACCTATGTGTTAAATATAAGTTATACACTACAAGCACTTTTCTCAAGACTGTACCGATGTTTACACGAGGAAGGAACATAAACAAGTGAGCTCCGTAAAGGTGGGGTCGTGGGGTGGTTTCAACTACTGCGCATCCTAATCTCGTTGGCCATTCTAGGATGGTCGACCTGTACTTATCCCTTCCCTCATATTTTTGTGATGACCGTTTTATAAGGGATTGCGGACTGGTGCAGGTCAAGAAAAATTGAGTTTATGATTAGACATTGTTCAGTAAAGAATGCTTTAAATGTGGTATTGTATTGAAGTTATTCTGTGTCATGGAGAATGTACAATGAGGTATGTGGTTTTTTATTCTTAAACGAAATCACCAACATTTAGCTTTTAGTACTTTTTATAGGGGTGTCATTTTTAACCATATGAGAATTGCAATTTTCTGAATATCTACAATAGTGGAGTAAACGAAGGCCTTCACTTCGAAAAAATTTGTAACCAGGTAGATTTTGATGAACAATATTCTTCAAGTATGTTAGAATAGCGTAGTGAAAAGTCTACCGCAAAAAAGTGTACGCGTCCTATTTTTATTTAACAATTTAAGTGCAAAAATAAGTTTTTTTGCGAATAACTTTTTAAGCTTTATTTGTACGAAAAAACTGATAGCGCCATTCGAAAGAACGGGAAATTGTACGAAAGAAACAGATATGATATGTATTTTGCGCATTAAATTGGAGCGAGTAGAAATTTGTTAACTAAGGTCCCAAGTGACGCTGCGCCGATCGCCCGTTGACCCTGGAATAGGCTTGCGGGAGCGCGCGCGCGCTGTACGTAATTGGCTATAACTGTTGAATGATATGAAACCAATTGGAGAAGTATCATTTCCTCGAAGTTTTTAAATATTTTTTTAAGTACTTTATGTGAAAAATAAAGGTACTTTATTAGGTGATTTTTACAACTTTGCTTATAAAATACCCTGTAGAATATCAAATCAAGTCATTTTTGGTATACTTTAGTTTTACAACAAGCAGGACTCAATCCCCAAATACCATTCCAAAATTCCAAAATTTTTGGTCCATTACACCTCTTGTTACATCTATCCTGGGACACACTCGATAAGTCTCAGGTACCGAATTTGAGTAGAATTGTTTAAATCTCTACAATTTCGTTGGGGTAATTACTTATTACTTATTAAGGTTATATGACAAAAACATATTACCAACTTTACCATTGCCAACTTACACACACCCTCAATGATAGTAAGTAGCAGGCTTGCCACACTTAGGGTGTAGTTGTAATAATGAGGGAGGGGTGGCGTTGTTGACGGAAGAGAAATTTCAAATTTAGAATGAAGTAAATGCAATTAATGGTTGCGAACATATAAGTTTCGTTTAAATTAAAGCCATTCTATGATATCATGTTTGCACAGGAATCTTGCAATAATAATCACACAGGTATACCCAGTTTTTGTAGATCCGGATTCTATTAGTTTACCAAATTTTCAAGATTTTCCAATGTCTACTTTTCGAGATATCGATCGCCGCAGTTCATCGTGGGACACCCTGTATAGTCCTTGGCGAGTACAATAAGAGCGTGTTTAAAAAACAAAACATTTCTCAGTATTTGCAATAATCGATTTCCTCGAAAATAAGACGATTTTATAGAATTCCATTTACTCAGCTTCCTGAACACTTACCGAAATGTTTTTGGGCTTAAAATTTTCTTGAAGAGTTGTACTAACATGTGCATTTAGTGCGCGCATTGCTAAATAATTGAAAATATGCGAAATAATGACTGAAATATCGAAAAAAAAATGTTAACCCCAAAAACTAAACTAAATGGACTAGTTAGTACAATACAATAGTACAGCTCTTCAAGAAACTATTAGGCCCAAACACGTTTAGGTAAGGGTTCAGGAAGCTAAGTAAATGGAATTTTATAAAATCGTCCTTTTTTCGAAAGAATCGATTACTGATTGCAAAAACTGATAAATGTTTTGTTATTTTTTAAACACGCTCTTATTGTACTCGCCAAGTATACGTTTAGCGACTTTCATTAAATAATTTTTTTTTTAAGACGAAAATGAAAAAAAATATTGATTTTTAGCGGTTTTCTTGAAATATTTGTAAATTAATTGATATTGAACTGGGCTTATTTTTTGCTATTAAAAAGTTCTACAACTTTTGTACAAAACTTTTTTTTGTACAAAGTCTAGATTTTTTTAAACGCGAAAAACTGTCTTTAGGCCTCTTTTGACCCCATTTTGAATAACTTCTGCAATGGACCACTGGTCTAAAACTAGTTCATCAAATTCTACGGAAATTATTCTTATTTTTTACTATATTTTACCTTGTAGATGGCGCAGTTGGCACGAAAATATCCAATTTTATTGGACCAGTGTACCTAAAAAAACTATTTGACGAAGAACAGTAAAATTTGGTAGGTAGTTGTGTCAACTGCCAATTAATTAATGGGTATACCTTTTACTGAAAAATATACAAGGTACCGCCTAAAAGGAATAAATAATGAAGACATGTGACAGATGGCAATAACATTGTCAAGGAAGACACCTATTACATTTTAATGAAAATTATACAGGGCGATCATCTTAAGAATTAATTCAAGTATGATGAAAATTTGTAAAGGTATTTACGGACTTTCCTATTTGGCACTTTTTATTAGTTATTTTTTCTGTTCGGATGACCACCTTGTATAATGTTTTAACTAAAAATCATCAGGTCTTCTTAGTAGCAAAAGTGACAACTACGTTTATATTACTATTTTCCTTTATCGTTTTTTATTTAATTAAGTATTTATTAGATTAACCACCCTGTATGTTTTCACTAAAAATATGACAATAGTGACGACTATATTCTAAATATTATTGTCCTCAATCGTGTTCTAATTATTTTTTAAAGCAATCACCCAAAAGTACAGCATGTTTCCTCCTTGGTAATTGTAGCAACTCCATTCCATATAATTATTTTTTTAAGTGGCCACCCTGTATAATTTTTTCGAAAAGTATAGCAATTGGCAATTAGGTCAATTAGGTATACTTATGACAAATATTATTTTTCTTCGTTAAAAAAAATACAATATAATTGGTCACTCTAAAAAGTAGTTAATTAATTAACGTTTATCTACGATCGTGTAAAGAGTAATCGTTTTTTACATCATTTCCAGTGTAAAAAGTGGCCTTTTATGAGAGACTGTGCAATAATAGTTATTTATGCACCAAGTGCGTCATATAGATTATAACGCCCGGAGGGTAACACGATGTGCGTTATAATCTAATAACGTTCGTGGTGCATACAATATTTTATTTTTCACGAAAAATATATTTTTTTAATGAAAAATTGACTCTTCTTTTTTTAAATACATCTATGTCTATGACATTTGTTGATACTTTGACGTTTATTAGCTGTATCTGACAATTGTTGATATTTTGACGTTTGTTGATTTTATAAAAGGAAAATTAATATGGAAATACCACAAAATATCCGAAACAATGAGGGAGAAGCCACAGAAAAAGTAATGCCGATCAAATCTAAACCATTATACGATAAGGAATATGAAACGTTTACTCTTTCTTTGCTTCTCATATAACAGGGCGTTATGGCCATAACGCCCACAAATAACATGCAGGTGAAAAATAAAAATTTTTATTGCACGATTTCTAAAAAATTTTACCAAGGACAACAATATTTTATTCATTATGAATTTTTAACAATATTTACTTCTACTTTGCATTAGCACAATTTTCAATATGAATTCTAGGCAACTCGTGACTCCTCGATGTAGTAGGCAGTATATCATTAGCGTCAATGGCATCGTTTGAGCTTGCTTTCTCAGACAATTCTTTTTGCAAAATTTGACGTGATATCTCAATTTTGTTTTTAATTGATTCTTCAGCGTAAGATTCTGCCACCGTCGATGACTTCCAGCCATCATGCCTCTTCAGTTGTAATTGCTGTAAAACATCCCACTGTATCTGCAAGCATGGCGGCAGATTACCTTCTGAAACTATGACCAGTATACTCATGTGTATTGGGCAACCCAAGATATCTCGCAATTTCGCTTGATATTTTCCCAAAGGTATTAATACCTGAACAGAACTTTCCATTACGGTAGTTTACAAACAGTAGATCATGTTTTGTTGCTGGTGACCTAAGAGTGGAGTATATTCTATAAACTTCAACCATATTTTCCAAGTCTCTTGTTTACAATCAATAATAAAATTTCGAAGTTTATTTGTTTTTCATGTTGGAATTCTCACTATCAACATATTACCAATATCTTGCACATCACCAACGCTCATTTTATAAAACTCGTCTCTTTTGCATGCACCGGCAATTCCAAAAATTGAAACAACCTTCATTATTAAATATCTATCATTCGGTGCTTCGTTTACAAATGTGTATATTTCATCTTTGTTAAACACTTTAGATTTCTTGGAATGGTATCCTACACACTGCCGCATCATATAAGCGGTTAACTTAGAAAACTGTTAAGATTGATGTCCGCTATCAGTAAAGCTTTCACCACTGAATATTCCGACCAAAGATTTGAAGGTTTTATATGCTTTGCTCTTTTCAAAAAAATACGCAAGGAACACATTAAGATTCTTCACTATCTTCAAAACACACCAATCGTTGAATAGTTTATAAACAACTCATATTGTTCTCGTGACTGCTCAGGTATTAAAGTTGACGTTGCCGGTTGTGCCACGTTCATAACTTCTGGGAGAGTATTTTGAAACTCTTCTACATTACTATAATCACCATTAAACATTATTAACTTGATACTTTAATTCAAACATTCAAGAACAACAATCGCGACTTCAACCACGCCAGTTTATTTATAATATCGTTTCCTTAGTTATCTATCATCGCAGATTTTCTATCACGATCATGAAGTAACATAATTAGAATGGCGACTTCAACTACAACTCGAATAATACTAACCGTCAAAGTGACATTCACAAAAGGTTGATACAGTTTTACAAATATTCATGAAATATAGCCAATTTCTTACAATAATTGGCACGATCGAAGATAAAACGTAAATGGCCTCTTTATTGCACTTACATCTTAAATAACTATGGTGGAAAATAATATTTGGCGTATACTTCTTCTCATTTATCTAGGCGGCATAAAAAGTGTCGGCGCCTTTGACTTTGTGGTAAACATCAAAGGCCCCGACATTTTTTATACGAAAAATAAGTCTGAGGTAAACTAAAAATATAGTTGATACTATTATTGTGGAGGAAATCTGACATACTCTTAGTGTCAAAATGTACAAGTCGGTCATCCAACAGAAAAAATAAGTAATAAATAAAAGGTGGCAAATAAAGAGGGAAAATTTTGATTCCAGTTTTTATTCTAAGATTTGCATTTTTTGCGTCACAAAAATTTAAAATATTGTTATTTAAATATAGTTGTCTCCATTTGTTTAATGCACATAAAAAAGGCAATAAAAACCAGTCATCCAAATATCAAAAGCGCTATTATAGTTGTCTCCATCTATTTACTGCACATAAAAAACTTCAAAGCTGTGCCGCTTACGTATACCAAGATGGGAGAGCGGGACATGTTCAAGTTTGTTGTATGTTAAATCATAAATATAATGAATTACTTAATACATAGAACAACATTGTTCTCATGTATAGTATGTTCTGGCATAATTAAAGTAAGAAATCGGACACAAGCCTCTTTTAATTAAAATTTCTTACTCCTGAAATATAGTTGCGCAAATCACCCCTAACTAGAACGTCATACCCAGGGAACAGATAAGCAGAGCCGTACTTTGAATTTATCTATCAATATCGCGAAGAACGGGCAATGAGACCACCAATGCGTCAGATATCATCCTATCTTGGCGCAAAACAGAGTAAGATTATAATTTATCAGAGATGTCATTAAATTCTACCGAAAATACAATTTACAATTCTCTCTATAATTATTTTGTTTATTCTAATACTCAAAAATTTGAAGTACGGCTCTGTAGGACCGTTTCGGCAGGTAGAAATGCCGATTTGCGATTATTAGGAAGTTTTTTCAATTTTGAACCAAATTTTGCGGCAATCTTTGTAAACCAGTGTGAAATTTGGATTCAGCATCCAAAAACATAAATAAAATCTATATACTCATGTCTCTGTTACAGAACTTTTTTTTTGTGCGCGTCAATGTTATTAATACTTATTTTTAAAATTTTATACCGCTAATAAATTATTTATCAAAAATTAAAATTATTATCAAAAAGTTTACTACCACTAAGAAAATTTCTCATATCACTTTTTTTTGTCGGCCGTACGTGCTGTAAGCAGGCCTGTCGAGAGGGGGGGGATCGGGGGTGTTTCCCCCAGGGCCCGTAGGTTTCCGAGGGGGCCTGGCGGTTTCGAGGGGACCCGACGGTTTCGAGGAGGCCCGGGTTTCACTCGAAGTTAGAGAAGCATTCGCATAAGGCGGAATGAGAGAGGTATATATTTAAATGATTAATGCGTTGTAAATAACGAGTTCCGATGTACGATTTGTATTGTTTATAATGAGATAAATATGAGATTGTTATGTAAAGTATTTCCCCCTTTGGTCTTTAAAATTTCGACCGACATAAATCATAAATTAGGTTTCGCTCTTCAGAATGTCGATTGATATAAATATTTAATTTGAAGGAATGTCATCCCCCCTCTTCAAAATTTTCGATCGAGGCATATATTATTCAATTCTAAGGAATATCACCCCCCCGCTCTTCGAAATTTAATATCGAAGATTGCTGGGAGTCGTATGTTATTACCTCTCGGGCTCCGATTTTCTCTCGACGGCCCTGGCTGTAAGACAAAAGATCGATTATGTCTCCAGCTAACACAAATGTGTCAGGTTATTGTATACTGGCTCCAGTAGGTACTATATGTTTCGTATTAAGAGTAATTATTATTCAAATTTATTAAAACTGTTGCTTATGACAAGAGCATTATTTTATTCGGTTGAACAATTTTTTTAGTGGGATTCTGTGATCACCCGGTATGTTGTTTTTATTATAAATATATGACAGTATACTACCTCCCAAACATTGACTTCCGTCGTTAATTATTTATCGGGGCGACGACCCTGTATTTTTCATTGGAAAATTATTAACTATGCACAATGCCAAATATTATTGTGCTGTCACATTTTTGTAAAGTTTTCAAGCCCCCCCCCCTCGATTACTTATTTATCTTTTGTTACTTTTTTGTCATAAAGTAAAAACCGCTGCCTAAGGAATCACTACTTCCACATCCAGATTCTTCATCCAAATCACTTTAAAGGAAACATCTTGACTATATCTGCACTCTAGTATGTGGAAATTATTGGTCATAGAATTTTAATAATATTTGGGGCAGATGTCATCAGGGGCGCCTTTAGGCCTAGGCGCACTAGGCGCGCGCCTAGGGCCCCACTTTTCCAGGGGCCCCCATTTCCCGATTTATTGAGGTAAAAAAGCGATGTAAAAATGTTATTTCTTTGTTATGTCGTTATTTATTTTCGCTTTACTGATAGCAATAATGATATTTACTATCATGAAATACATTTCTTTTTTCCCTTTTCCATATCATCTTCATCAGATCTCAATTGCAACAAAAATGACAAAATAAGAATGGTTCATGCGAGAATGTGTTCACGAACATTTGTCGTTTATTTACATTTTATATCATTTGAACTTGAAATCATTTTATAGTTCTTCCTTTGCATTTCAATTTTTTTCATATTTCAATGTAGAAGTCTATAGGAATTTATTGTTTGTGTTTATCGTGTTTGAATATTCTTGAATATTCATTTTTTTAATCTTTATTCACTGCATCACACTGAAAAAAATATGTTCGTAGTATTAATGAATCGGTTCATGTACGTTTACGTAGTAACAATAAATGTGTACATTGTATTAATGAACATATACATTAGATCAATACACAGATTCATACATTCTCAATGAACTTTCATTCACTGAACATGTTTTTTTCAGTGTACTAAAAAAAGATGCAATCAATTAGCAGACCAATTTGTTGGCAATTCCTCAGACGTTACTATTTAAGTTTCGGCAGTCAGCACGTGCCAGATGACGAATCAGCTTTTCGGTCTATTTCACATTAATGAAAATAAATCTACTGATAATGATGATGCGAAAATTCAAGAACCTGAGACAACAATCTAGAAAACCCGACAAAATAACTGAGAAAATTTTGATTTTGAAACCAGTGATGAGG
Source organism: Stenurella melanura (assembly GCA_963583905.1). Taxonomy (NCBI): domain Eukaryota; kingdom Metazoa; phylum Arthropoda; class Insecta; order Coleoptera; family Cerambycidae; genus Stenurella; species Stenurella melanura. The sequence goes on along the minus strand of OY757310.1, from coordinate 40,487,269 downwards.
ACTGCGAACAGGAAGAACCATTAGGAAACGATTCTAGTGAATCTGGCGATGATGAACAAATAGAAAAAGAAACTGAAAATAAAGAAAATTTGGAAAAAGAGTATGACGATGCAAAATAAGCTAATAATCAGTTCACTGCAATGATCAATGCATTAGTATCAACCTATAGAGGCGACATAGATTCCGAGCTATCTCCAGATAAAATGCATCAATTTTTTATATATGTCGGCTTAAGTCGCCTGCTGAAATATATAAAGGACCAGTTGATAGTTCTGAAACTTGGGGAAAATGTTTTCCTGGGCCCCCTGATTAAAATTCCCTTTGACCGAATTCGATTTTTGACCTAGACACGATTGAAACTGTGAACATCTGCGAAGGTCTGCTTAAATGTTCCATAAAAATTCTGAAAATATTCACTCATTTTTTAGAGAAAATAAACATCTTTTGTTTCTTGGTGTTTTTTTTTTTCAAAGTGCTTCCTTCTCCCGGAAAAAAATAAAACAGAAACAAATAATTTTTTTGCAATTTTTTTACGGGAAAAGGAAGCACTTTGAAGAAAAAGTTGAAGGGGCATAAGCTGATTATTTTTACCTAAAGAACTTGCCTGAATATTTTGGGATTTTTCTGAAGTAGAAAAAAATAAAATTTTAGGGAAATTCTTGGTCGAAATTATTTTTGTCTAAGAAATTCTGAAAACCGGTAGGCGTGTTCTTTGAACAAAAATAAGCATCTTTTGTCTCTTGGTGTTTGTCTTCAAGTTGCTTCCTTTTCCCGTAAAAAAATACAAAAAATATTTTTGTTTGTTTGTTATTTTTTTCCGGGAGAAGGAAGCACTTTGAAAAAAATACCAAGAGACAAAAGAAGCTTATTTTCCTTCAAGAAATGAGCATGAATATTTTCTGAATTTTTATGGAACATTTACGCAGACCTTCGAAGATGTTCACAGTTTCAGTCGCCTCTAGATCAAAAAATCGAATTCGGTCGGACTGGTCGTGAGAGAGAATTTTAATCAGGGGATCCAGGAGAATATTTTCCCCAGAACATTCTTACTATAAAAAACTGCGGAGTCCTTTATTCTCAATGTGTTGCAGGCGACATTTCTTAATGTTGAAACCCTTTTGTGTATTTACTTGACCATTCCTGTCAGTAATCCCTCATGTAAACGCACTTTTTCGACGCTCAAAATAATTAATAACCACCTACGAAGTACTTCGGGGCAACAGCGACTTCAAAATTTGTCTCTTCTGGATACTGTATCAGAGGAAACAAAACTGTGATATCAAACGTTCAAATTGACAAGTTTGCTAACATATAAAGCCGGAAAAAAATAATATGATAATATGTATTTGTAAAAATATACTTGCCTTCAAATATTGCATAATATTTTTTTAATCGAGGGGCCCTCAAATCTCACAGCGCCTAGGGCCCCAATTTACCTAAACGCGCCCCTGGATGTCATAGAAAAGTTTGAGGGGTTGGTTTCTACCATAATCGTTAAAAATGAAGTTTCTAGTTTACCCTACTGATTTTCCACTATTCACAATCTACCACCTCCCACCTCTTCAATGGAGTCATCTCAATCGGATGTCACAACAATACATACGTGTACTAACTTTCAAGCGAATATCTCAATTTGATGTTATAAATCCCATTAATAATGAAGGGGAGGTGGTGGAGTTTGAAAAATATTAGAAAGAAATCTGAGGCCTTGGTTTCTACTATATACACTGAATCCTAAATTTCTGTACTTTTACCAGCTTGATTTACTTATTTTCCCCTAGTTACTCCTATTAACCCCAACCCTTCTACGGAATCATCCCAAAATATAATCTAGTTCCAGATGTCGTTATAATACATACGTCTACCAAATTACAAGTGAATATCTCAATTTTATTTTATCAACCCCTTTAATAATGTAGTAAGGGTAGTTAGTGAAAGTATTGAAAAATAGTGTCAACAAATCTGAGGCATTGGCATCTAGGACATACACCTAATTTCAAGTTGCAGTACTCTTACCAGCTTGCTTTACTTATTTTTCCCTATTTACCTCTACTTACCCCCACTCCTTCAACGCAATTATGTTAAAATATAATCTAGTTTCAGATATAGTTATAATACATAAATGTACCAAATTTCAAGTGAAAATTTAAATTTAATTTTATCAACTCTTTTAATAAGGGAGTGTCATAGAAAAGTTTGAGGGGGCGGTGGGGAGATGGAAAATACTAATAAAAAACCTGAGACCTTCGCTTCTACTATATACACCAAATCCCAAATTTCTGTACTTTTACCAGCTTGCTTTACTTATTTTCCCCTATATACCCCTATTTAACCCCCAACCCTTCAACGGAATCATTTCAAAATATAATCTAGTTCCAGATGTCGTTATAATTCATACGTGTACCAAATTTCAAATGGATATCTCAATTTTATTTTATCAGCCCTTTTAATAATGAAGTAGGGGTGGTGGGGGTTGAAAAATATTATAAATAATCTGAGACCTTGGCTTCTAGTTCGTACACCGAATTTCAAGTTTCTGTAGTCTTACCAGCTTGCTTTACTTATTTTCCTCTATTTACCCCTATTTAACCCCCAACCCTTCAACGAAATCATCTCAAAATACAATCTAGTTCCAGATGTCGTTATAATACATATGCGTACTAAATTTCATGTGAATATCTCAATTTTATTTTATCAACCCCTTGAATAATGGAATAGGGATGGTGGTGGGCTAAAATATATTATTCAAAAATGTGAGGCCTTGGCTTCTAGTACATACACCGAATTTCGAGTTTCTTTACTCACACCAGCTTGCTTTACTTATTTCCCCCTATTTACCCCTAAATAACCCCCAACCCTTCAACGGAATAATCTCAAAGTACAATCTAGTTCCAGATGTCGTTATAATTCATACGTGTACCAAATTTCAAACGAATATCTCAATTTTATTTTATCAACCCTTTTAATAATGAAGTAGGGGTGGTGGGGGTTGAAAAATATTATAAATAATCTGAGACCTTGGCTTCTAGTACATATACCTAATTTCAAGTTCCTGTAGTCTTACCAGCTTGCTTTACTTATTTTCCCCTATTTACCCCTATTTAACCCTTCAACGGAATCATCTCAAATTATAATCTAGTTCCAGATGTCGTTATAATACATACGTGTACCAAATTTCAAATTAATATCTCAATTTTATTTTATCAACCCTTTCCATATTGGAGTAGGGGTGGTGGGGGTTGAAAAATATTATAAAAAAATCTGACGCTTTGGCTTCTAGTACATACACCGAATTTCAAGTTTCTGTACTCTTACCAATTTGTTTTACTTACATTCCCCCCTATTTACCCCAAATTAACCCCCAGCCCTTCAACGGAATCATCTCAAAATATAATCTAATTCCAGACGTCGTTATAATACATACGTGTATGAAATTTCAAATGAATATCTCAACTTTATTTTATCAACCCCATTAATGGGGTAGGGGTGGTGGGGAGTTGAAAAATATTATGAAAAAATCTGAGGCCTTAACTTCTAGTACATACACCGAATTTCAAGTTTCTGTACTTTTACAAGCTGGCTTTACTTATTTTCCCATATTTACCCCTATTTAACCCCCAACCCTTCACCGGATATCCTCAAAAAACAATCCAGTTCCCGATCTCGTTATAATATATACGTGTACAAAATTTCAAGTCAATATCTTAAACCGTTCCGGAGAAAACGTGCGGACAAAAAAAAAAGTTACAGACAGACAGACAGACAGACCGACAGACAGAAAAAAAATTTTTTTTTCGCTCAAATTTAAAATCTCGACGTTTCATGACATTCTAAACCTATTTCACGAATAAAAATTTTTGAAAATTTTTTTGCGATTACTATACTTCCAATCCACTACGTGGATGTGGAAGTAAAAATGGCAGATGCTTGTATTCTATCCAAAGGATGACCCAGCGGCAACGCGGAGGCACTGCCTCGGGGCCCCCGCCAATGGGACTGAAATTTTCAGAGAATCAAGTGTGCGATTTTTTAAATTCTTGATTGAGAAACTCATATCCTCTTGAAAGTACGAAGGTTCTAAGTAAATTATTTGTACGTGTTAGATAGAAATAATAAATACATTTACTAAATAGTAAGTAATATAATAAATAGGTACATTTATAAATAAGAAGCAGCCCATTACGGAATTCATTTAAAACCCTCCATTTGCCTTACATTTCCGAAACCGCATGATGAAGTACCGGCCAATTAATAAAATTGTAATTTTTACTTTTAAAAAGCTAAAATTACGTACCTACCTCTTCAATTGAATTGACACGGGTATTTTATTAAGCTGAGGATATTCATATAATAAAGTCAATAAATTCAAAAATATAATGCAGCCGTTCGAGCCACAGTAGTGCAAGTTAAATAACGCATTGAGAAGGCCCTGTATATTACTATACAAAAAGATCGTACCTACCTCTACTCCAGTTGTGACGAAAATAACTTCTTCCATCTTTTGACATTCCGTATTTTCCCTATTAAATACCCACAAAAGGTTGCTTTTTGATGAACATAACCTACACAAGTCAAACAGTGACATTTTGATTTAATAAAAAACATCGGAAGGTGTCACCGAATGTTCGATGCAACAAGTTTGAAATAAACAATATCACCACGTGCGTTGACTTGACAGCGCTTAGCAACAAACCAGCATGCCAAGCCTAAACATATAAACATAATACGTATGTTAAAACGTTTGACATTTTGAATTTTGGTTCGGTAAGCACTGTACTTGCGCAGGTCGTGATCAGAGCGAGACGGTTGATGTTGCTATTTATATCGGCACTGCATCGGCAATCTTCGTCCTTCTACCATTATTTCACCTTTATTGGTACACACGTATTTAAGAAAATCACATTCATTAATTTATATTTAATTAGGCATAGTAGGCAGGTAGAATAGGTAAGGACGTAGGTATTAAAACGATTTTAATTACATAACGAATCCTTAATACATTTATGTTGTCTAGACAGCACCTATGGTGGAAATGTCTGGAATAAATTCATTGTTTCATACCTACATATAGGCATTGTATATGGTAGTCTATATACAATGATATAGGTATGTATAGGCATATATAGGGAAGGCAAAAAAATGTGATACATCACAAGACAGATCGATATATTCGATATATCAACAAACAGTTATCGATATTTCTATGCATCGACATATTTTCTACATTTCGAAGAGGGGGAGGGACGAATATTCCTCGCAATAAAGTTTTTATCTAAAATAAAATTTTGAAGAGTGGGGGGGGTGATATTCCTTTATTATTCTTGACATCAGCGTCTGTTGCAGATTGCATTTTAGTACATCGTTTCCATCCCTAGGTACATATGGTTTAAAAAAGTCAATTTTAAATTTAAAGGCGGCGCATCTCTTGATTATATATACAGTGCAATCCAGCAAACATGAAGGTGACACGTCACACGGAGAAGTCATTAAAATTATTAAAACTGATTTCTGTTCTAGGTATACGTACATTATTAAACCTAATTTCCTGTTACTATAGTACTATAGACATAGACTACGCAATACTGAAATACAAATGGCCGATGCCTTGTGATCAGCTGATCGGACGCGTTGTTTTAACTGTAGGTAGGTATATTTTGCGGATTTTGTGATGTTTTAAAACTTAATTTTGAATTATTTAACATCCTTAATCAATTCATGTGGCGAATTTTGTTTGTTAAGATGGAGACGAGTTTATATTTTACAAAATTGTCTTATGATGTACAGGATAGGTGTGTGAAAAAAAGTTAGTATCAGTTTAAATCCCTATATATAGGTATGTTAAATAAAGAAGACTTTAGTACAGCTAGATGCCGATGTATTTCCAAATATTACACACACATATGGTGTGTAATTACATGATTTTTGAAAGGAGTGCCTTATTAAAAGGAGTCCAAGATTCAAAAGTCGAAGCCATATACATATTAACTATATAGGTAGGTATACATACTCTACTATGAGTTTCGTTCGTAACTTGACGCCAAGGAAGAAGGAAAGCCTGTCTCTCTTATAATTTAAGAGTACTCCTGGGTACCGTGCGCATGTCTTATTAGTGACGCGAGATTGTGATAGTTCAACTGAATATAGAAGGGAAACGGTCACAATCTAACCAGAGAAATTGGCCACTGGCCTGTTAAGGTGGCTTCAGAATGCATTATTAGCATTAAGCCATAAGATGTAAGCATAAGACGTATGACTTAATTTTAGAGAGGTGCATTCATAGTGTCGTAAGCGTAAGATCGGTGCATGCGCAGAACACTACAAATCTACATGACAGAAGTACCTAGGTAGTTACATTTTGTTGATTTATTCTATTTTAGTATTATTTTCATTCAATAGAAGCCTAAGCGATTATCACCAATAATTTTTCCATATTCAAAATTAATATATTTTATCCTGAAAATGTCAAATTTGTGGCGAAACTGTTTTGCGAATCTACCCGAAAGCGTACGCTTTTACCCAATTGTGTAAGACACTTAAGCATAAAACATAAATAAATAGAAATAAACCAGTTCTTACGCCATACGTCTTATGTTATGTACACTATGAATGCTCATACGGATTTGGGTATGTTTATTTCTCTTATGGCATACGCTTACACCACACGCCGTATGCTTAATGCACTCTGAGGCCACCTTTACAAGAGCGCGCTACCTTACTCCATCAGATGATGTCGTTAGGAGCGTGCGCGTTGGGTCCCAAGTCACAGTAGACTCACTCCCTCTCTAGTCTATGTAGAAAAAATGGGACTTGGTTTCGTTTTTTATGCTCTAAACCTTCGAGCATATAGGGGACCTATATGCTCGAAGCTCTAGACCAGACCAGAGCAGACCGAGTGCGCAAGACCACGCGCACAGCGGGGAATGGCGCCAATTTTAAAATCGAGTACCGAACTCTCCTATTCGTACGCTGTAACCGAGAACTAACTTGTTTCGTACTGAGTGTAGCCCAAGCGTCGATGGCAAGAGTGGGGGTCATGGACAAATATGAGGGGAAGTGACCCAATTGTATATTATTAAACTGTGCCCAACTTCCCAGAAGAGATAGAAAACTATCTCCTTCTCTAGCCTCAATTCCGCACATAGTGGCTTAGTTAATAGGTATATGGTCGAAGCAAAGATTAGGGAATTAACAAAATAGGGCAGCCGGCGGAAAACATTTTATCTTTTAGTAATGGCGCCATTGACCTCGACATTTAAATTGGAGTTCTCGCGCAGTTGCTACAATGTGACAATTAGACGGAGAAGGTAACATTAGAAAGAGAGGCCAATAGTGAAAAATGGACAACACTGTCCTGATAGACCAACCGAACTCAGCTGACTGTCACTATAGGGGAGTCATGTTAGGCTAGGCGCGCACGGGTGACTTTTGTCACGCAATTGTTTTTTCACCTACCTCGGAGTCCATCGAGTCTTATAGAGATGCGCTCACGAGCGACGTGACTGTCACGTCGCTTCGGAAAAATTCCTCGATGGATGATTTCACAAACTACCTAGTGTGGGTGGTTTGTGGATGATTCCTTTTGGAACGTGTTCGTGAAAGTGTGTAGAATGTCATATCAAAATGTCTCCGCGAGAAAGTGGGTGCTAAATATTTTATTTAACAATTTATATGCAAAAATGCAGTTTTTTGATAACTTTTTAAATTTTATTTTTAAAATGAATAGCGCCATTCGAAAGAACGGAAAATTTTACAAAAGAAACATATACAATACTTGGTTTTTTGAATATTAAATTGAGCGATCAGTAATTTGTTAAGTAACGTTCCAATTCGCGCTGCGTCAGCCACACAAACCACCCACACTATAGACGCTCAACGACCGTACATTCGAATGGGACTAAAATTGACGCGCCTCTGGTGGTTGGAACCGGTAGTAAAGGATTGGAGGGAACTTTAAATTATTTTGACTGTCAAATTAATATACATGATTTTAAAAACACATGTTCTTTCAAACAGTGCTATGCCACATTTGATATTAAAATATGACTAGCACAGTTTCCGAGACACTGAAATTATGCTGATATGCTGTAGAAGCAAATATAGTTTGAGTTTTATTTCATTTGTATTTATATCATATAGTATCAATATGTACTAAAGCCACAAATAGTAGATTGGTTAACAAGTGGTAGTTTTCTAGCGAAAAAATTTACACAAGCTTGAGAATACACCCACTAAACATGAAAACATTACCGAAATAAAACAGTAATAATGTATCATCGTTACTTTGTAACATTATTCAATAGATAATTTTAACGTTTATATAACAAGTATGTTATAGATTATGTCCCAGTCAGCAATGTTACAAAGTTATATTATTAAAAACACAACATTAAAGCAATATCCTCTCAACATATCTACATTAATGTTTTAATGTTATATTTTAAATACTACATTATGACTACATTTTTTAAATGTAACAAAATAAATGTTTTAATTTGATTACTACAATAATATTTCAGTAATATTAAAAGAAACATAATTTAATTATGAAAATGATATTTAAATAATGTTCTTTTGATGTACTGTTTGTTAACATTTATACAATTTTATATTTTATAAATATTTATAGGGTGATCTTTAAATGATAGCTACAAGATTCTTTAATTATGCTTCCCCTCTATGTTCTTACTTTTGGTTTGGAGATGACTGAATGACATTTACACAACTCTAAAATTGAATGAATCAAGAATGGATCAGAAATATAGGCTCATATTTAAAAATATAATAGCTCAAAATGCAAGGAATATAATATGCTACTGTACAGTATAGTCGCTATTACATTCCTTGCACTTTGTGCTGTTAGATTTTTAAATGTGATCTTATATTTTCACTTTTCATCCCTTCAATTTTAGAATTGTGCAAACGTCATTCAATCATTTCCAAACAAAAAGTGAAAAAGCAGAAGAAACGTATTATGTGAAAGAACCTTGTACCTATCATTTAAAGACCACCCTGTAAATAATTATAAAATATAAAATTGTATCATAGAATCATAAAAATTAATTTGAGAATTTATAACACATAATCACTATTATATGTGCATGTATGACACAATACACTTAGCATTTCAAAACCGCTTGCGTTTTACAAATTGTTCACTAATTATTAATAACAAAGCACCAAATATAACTTTTGTGCCTTTCAATGTTGTTTAGAATAGGTGAATTTAAAAAATTAGTTAATTACTTGAAACCCAGAATTATTTAATATATTTAGTTATATTTCGAATTTTAAAACCAAATAAAGTGCATGTATTAGAAACAAACATCTTAGAGATCACTTACTTGTGGGACAACTAAACAGAATTATCTAGAGGTTTTTGTATTGAAAATAAAATAAAAATTTGAAAATGCACCATTATGTGTAATTGTGTGTTTATACATAGTGTATTACCTGTTCTGAACCAGCTTATGAATAAAACCAGCAGAAATGTATAAATGTTCCTTATTATTCAAACCCGGTTAAATTATTAGTACGGATGATATAGTATTCACCACACAATATTTTTTCTGATGGAGTTTATCATAATCAATTTGATTTGTATTATGTATTTTGAGATAATGTGCATTATTTAATATACAAAAAATAAACATTGATTTACAAATTGTGTGAAAATAGCATAAAATATTTTATGTAGACATTCTTTGTTTTGAAAATCGTAGACACTCGAAATTTCGAAACATTCTTTGGTGGTATTCGGGAAGCAACTCTAAACCGCATCTGAAATTAAAACAGAGAAAATTGTTAAAATTATTGATAGTACTTATATGCATGGAACATTCTAAATTCGGTGTCATATGGGAAAGAGGAAGTTTAGAAACGAACGCTCGTTTAGGGGGGGGGGCTTCCATAAATGTTACAAGGGAGAAGGGGGGATTGCTTTTTGCAAACATGTTTTTTTTTTTGATAGCCTCTTAAATGTAACATTTATCACAACACGACCTATAAGTTTGACATATACTTATTAACAAATTGAATATTTAAAATTAAACCATGCAATAATAATACTGAACTAATGGAGTAGGTATAGGTATATTAAAAAAATGTGGAATACAATTCTTGCAATCAAAGAACTTTTATCAAATTTGTTTTAGTAAATATTAACAATCAATTTGTCAGTCGATCCGAACTAATTATTATACGCAGGAGCAATGAAGCAAAACAAAACTACAGTGAAGCACATATTTTCACCGTTGTAGTCGTAAATCTCAAAATATTAATAGAGAAAAAAATGCAACCTTTATTTCCTACAATATTGGTAATAACTAATTTCAGAGTAGAACTAATGGGAAAGCAAAAAATCAAGAAAAAATTATTTTGACCGGCAATTTTCCAATATAAAAACTTAAAATGATTGTTCCATGTACTTATATATATATAAAACCAATATTTATTTTTAAATATTAAATACCCTATATAGTTTCACTTACCGATTCTCCATGTTATTATCTGTTTCTAGTTCTTTTACTAGCAGAAATTCATCGAATTTTGTTGTCTTTCAACAAGTCCTTTTCAGTAGTTTCACCACTTGCATTTACTGCTTCTAAGATCCGCTGCATCGTAGCTTTAATTGCCAAGATCAAGTAAGAGTTGGAATTTATATAAGAGTTGCTTGATCTAGATTAATTGCTTCCTAAAATAGGGATTTAAAACATTATAGTTCATTAATTTCAAATATACCTACATAAAAACACATTTTTACATTTTCAATGAGTGTGAACCGTTAGCTAGATAAGTACCAAATTATTTTTTATCTCTTCTGAATGTAATTTGTCAATGTGAGCTTTGATTTTTAAGAAAACCGAACTTTCGAAAAAATGTTAAATATTACTGAACTTATTTACTTACCCTTTGTTTTCGGACATATTGAACACTAACTAAACTATTATATAAAGTCGTCTTTGCGAACAGGACTTCAACAATCAATTTCTTAATGACGAAATCAGGACAAAATATGCTTACTCTTTTGTTTTCGGACATATTGAACACTATTAACTATTAGGTATTATAATGCTATCTTTGCAAACAAATTCGAGGCAAAATGGCGTGTGACTGACGATTTTCCTTTTCTTCTTGTTTAGCCGTCTCGGTCTCGGATGCGTCCGTTACGTTCGGTCTGGAATGGCCAATAAATAGCATTTAGGCGTAGCACGTGACTATAGACGAATGTTGGTTTAATAACATTTATAATTATAACCTATAAATGTAACTTTAATTTAACAACAATGTTAATGACAAGTGTTCTTAATATAATTTTATAAATATTACATAATAACATTATGGAGCTGTTATAGAATAATATTGCATTACGTTATATTCCAGTAATATTATCAGAGTGTTTATGAACAATATGGCATATGTTATATTTTAAACACATAAATAATATTGATTTCTTGTAACATAGCTGTTTTAATAAATATATAATGTTTTTTGGATATATTAAAATAAAATTATAATTACGTACAAACAATATTACAAAAGAATATTGACAAAGTAACTTTAAAAAAATGTTTTTTAATATTTTAGTTATGTTTCATGTTTAGTGGGCACGTTTCTCATTTATTTAATTTTTTAAGAAACCGGCGAGAAAGTAGCACTTTTCAGTTTATTTTCAGGTCAGAAAATCGCATTTATCAGACTGAGCCATATAATGAGAAATGAGTCCTATGAAAGCATTTACAGGACTGTCACAATCATTTCCTGGCTCGGTCTGATTTTCTGACCTAAAAATAAACTGAAAAGTGCTAATTTCGGCACGCTATAAAAAATATCACAAGGAAACACCACTATAAATAATCCACAAATCCAGGAAGACACTCGTCGTGTAAAAATTGACAGTTTGCCATATGACAGCACATTTGCCAATAACGTCATACCAATAACACAGCGCTGCCAACTTTGTTCATAAAATTCTCTAGAGTTTGGGACATCTCTCGGTTGGAAGCGCAACTTTCAAGTACCACTTACGGTAATTTACGTTGAGCGTCTATAGCGTGGGAAGTTTGTGGTCAGCCACGCTGGATCGCTGGAAGTGGGCCGGCGCGAGGGCGCGCGCGGCACTAAAGTAGCTGTAACTTTTAATTGACTAAAGAAAACGACATAAAACCGAATGTATATTGAAAAAGATCAATTTTTTGATGTAGAGTAGTATTATTATGAGAAGATGCTCGGGGCGGAGCTAACGTGCGCGAATATTTTTGTCAGTGACAGCATCATCTGGGGTAGAAGGATATATAATAATTCTAATCAAATTTTCGAGGTCGAGGAACTGTGTAATCTAGAATATTAAAACTCGTCACACTGGTGTTTACGATGAAGACATTCTTCACTGAAAGTAAGGTTATATCACTTAATTCAATCAGAAATGGGGAACACAACAAGTATACTGCAGCACAGATCCTGTGACTGCAGATTGACGGTGCCACTGGCTTCGACGTCAAATATGACGCAATTCGCTCTCATTGGCTTAAAAGAATGAAGGCACACAAACTTGTCTCTGCGCATTATTTTTTGCGAGCATCTTCTCATAATAATACTACTCTATACATGTATTTAAATATTTTTTTTCATATTTCAAACATTTCTTACATAAGCTTGAAGTTAAGTATTGCACGAATTTTCGACTATTTCATAATATTTAACGTTATTTGAATAAAATAGGCAAAAAAATAGACAAACAGCGGAATATTGCATTTAAATAAGGGTTACCCAAAATACGTCTTTTCTCAAAAAAATTAGAAAAATCTATTTTACGAAAATCGGACCCTCAAAGTTGGCCGATTTACGAAAAATGCATTTTTTCCACTTTGACTTTCTAACTTTGATTGTAAATAATAATAAAGTATTGGAAAATGATATCGGCATTCTATAGGGGGTTAAATTAAAGTTCATGATGTGTACTTTAAGATACAAAAATTTGTTTTATGATAATTATAATTTTTCGTGTTTTTTTAATGAAAAAGAAAAAAATCTTTATACTCTAAAAGTCTGAAAATTGTATTATCAATTGCTGTAACAAAAAAAAAAAATAACACTGACCACGTGGAGGTGGTAGCTGACATATAAACCTTGAATGATAAGCTTTATATTTTATTTTTTATGTAAAAACAGTTCGGAAACAAAATGAGCGGTAAATAATTAAAATATACATGTTTTCAGTACAGCTACAACTAGCGCAGGGCATTTCAATGGAAGTTGACCTGACCCGTGTATGTAGGATGTATACTTTTGATGTATATTCTGGGAAGGGAGAAAACCATCTGTTCTCTTGTATCTAGAGTGGGCAAGCCTTATAATTCAGCTCAAAACAGTATATTTTCTTTCAGCAAGTAGCTGCGTAATAACACGTTGCGCATAACATATCCAGTTTTTTGTACAATAGTCGGTTAAATAATTTAGTATATTATTATAGGAGCGATTATGATAGCCATTATTCATGAAGATAATGTTTGAGCCCACGAGCCGTTAAGCTAGTGGTGCAATTTCTTAAATATGTGTACAGTTTTATTCGTTTAATTTTTTCATTTTTATTTCATAAAAATACATTGTAAATTTATTAAAATCAATGTTTACCCAATAATTTTATACTTCTTAAATAGATACATCAACGATATTACAAGGTAATTTTTTTTCCATACTTAATAATACTAGAAATATAATTATAAAACAATAGTAGTATATGATATTTTATGTTAGACAAGCCATCACAAATTTCTGTTATCTAACGTTAAATTTGTAACTTCCATGCTTAAAAATTGTGAAAAAGTAGGTATTTGAAATTTTTTAAATCAATTTTATATATACAAAGTAACCCATTTAAAATGACTCCCCTGCTACTAGCCAAGGTGACTAAAAGAACAGGTTGCTTTGTAATATATGTCACATGAAGTATTTCTATGTTTATATGTAAGGTATCTATTTGGTTAGGATAGAATTGTACATTGAAAGAATAATTTTGAAACTTTTTTCTATAAACTAAGCAAAAAACAGCCATAAGCAGCTGTCCTATCTTGTTAGTTCTCTAATCTTTGAGGCTGTTGTGCTCCGTTTCGTAAAGGCATAAAACATAATTCACTTTTAATCCCTGTAAGTTTGTTCTCTACATTTCAAGGAAAGTTATTGTTTGTTTCCAAGTTAAGAATGACAGAATAATCGACAACAAATTTTAATAAATAATTTTGTTTTTGGTTCTTTGTACTTTTCTCACTTGCATCACACAAAATCAACATATTGAAATTTATTAATTGTTGCCCTCTTATCTTTCGGAACATAATATTGCACTGCAGGTAGTTCATAATTGTATCGAGCATTACAGCCATTTTACTAATTAATTTGCTTATTTAATTTTAGAAAAAAACGCGATTATCCATTCAATAACACTGTTTTGTAAACAAATGGTACGACTTGGCGGCCATATTGCCTTTGATACCAGCACAACGGTGGTATAGTTGTCTTCATATATTTACTGCATATAAAAAACCTCAAAGCTGTGCTGTTTACGATCGATGTGAGAGCGGGGGCTTGTTCAAATTTGGTAGAAAATGGTAAATCATAAATATAATGTATTACTTAATACATAGAACATTGTTCTCATGTATAGTACGTTCTGGCATAATTAAAATAAGAAATAATTGAAAACAAGCCACTTTTAATTACAATTTCTTAGGTCCTGAAATTTTGGTGCGCAAATCACCCCTAACTAGAACGTCATACCCAGGGAACAGATAAGCAAGTACTTTGAATTTATCTATTAATATTGTGAAGGGCGGGCAATACGTCCACCAATGCGTAAGATATCGTATCCTGACGCAAAACAGAGCAATATTTTTTAATTTACCAGAAACGCAATTAAGTGTCAATCAAAAATACGATTTTAAAGTCTGTAGTATATTTTGTTCACTCTAATCAGGAAAAATTTGAAATACGGCTCTGTAGTACCTTGTCGGGTTATAATAGCAGTGTCTTTGATATTTAGATGGCTGGTTTTTATGGCAGTTTTTACGTGCATTAAATAAATGAAGACTACTATAAAGTAAATCCTGATCTCAGTGACAGCCGGTGGAATTCCTTTGATGTAGGAGTTGGGAGTTTGTGGGAGGGCAGTCACATTTAAGTGACCGCAAGTCCCTCAAGTCGGCCAAAGTAGGCCAACGTTCTCCCAAAATAGGGGAGACTGCCGGGCACTTACAGAGTACGTGTTGGACAGTCTCGTCTTCTTGTTCACAACCTCTGCATAGGGGTGTGTCGTTTAACTTCATGTTATAAAGGTGCTTTCTCAGCTGGCAATGACCAGTAAGAATTCCTGTCGCGAAGCGCAGGTTCTTCCTGGACATTCCCAGGTAGATCATCGTTGTATCCTTGTCGGGGTATCTAAGCAGATCCCTGGCCAACTGACAACTATGAGTTTCATCCCACAGTTTTTTAAATTTTCTGTGGGTGTTTTCTTTAATCATTAGCATTATTGCTGAGGTCGGCAGTATGTTAGAAGGGCCAGGTCCAAGTATACTTAGACTGGCTGCCTTCTTAGCCAGACTGCCAGCTTTCCTGTTGCCTCTGCACTGTGCATGTCCTTTGACCCAGCATAGAATGACACTGTTCATGCTGGAGGCGCCCACGAGTGCCTGATGGCATTCCCATACTGATCCTGTTGTTATTTTGTGTCTCTGTAGGGCCAGTAGTGATTGTATTGAAACATTCTTTATAGGATTTTGCAAACAGCAGAAAAAATAACTATCTATAACTAATTATAAGCAAACAAATAATAATTCATTTTTAAACATGCACAGTAGTGATTGTCTACTATCAGCCTAGATTCTGATTGTTTTTACCGTTATTTGTCTACGGGAAATTTCTTTTGCGGCTATGGTTATTCCCACCAGTTCTGTTTGTGTTATACTGACTTGTTTGTTCATAGCCCATTTAATTTGAATTTGCAGGTTCCTGGAGTATACCCCACAACCTGTTCCTTCTTTCTTTTTCGATCCGTCTGTGAAGATGTTAACTGTTCCTTCACTGACAGCCTCATTGCTACTGTTGGTGTGTATCGCATAGGGTCTATCAAAGATGAACTGTGGAGAAATACCATCTGCACGTACCTGCAGAAGTGGCATCTGTTTGATTGCCTCATTCCACAGCCGGCATCTGGTCACTCCGCATCCTATGTTTGGCTGCATACCAACGGATTTGAGACGTGCCATAGTAGTTAGAGCCACCTCTTCTTGATATGTCTAGTGATGTAGGAGTTATAACTTTATCCATTTACAGTGGAATGGCAGATTATTTTGAGTTATTATTGTGCAGCAGTTTTCTCTCACAAAGTGCCCAAAAAACACGATAGTATCTTATGATAATGTCTCTAAATCGCTTCCAAAGTGAAACAAGGAAAAAATAGGATTTTAAGTTACCATACTAATGATGTTAATGAATGTTTGTATTAACCATAAGTTGAAAACTGAAATTGATTGAAAGCACTAAATGTAAAAGGCAAATGCATACAGAATTATTTATTTACAAAGACATAGGCGTTTTATTATTCTAGAACCGCTATTATACCAAAATAAAATTAACAGAAAAGTTAAAATAGTAGTCAAAGATTTATACCTAGGTAGATACATTTTTAATTGAAACATCTTCTAAAAATGAGATCAAATACTTTTACACAGCATCCACACAGATTACATTTATTAGCAATAAAATAACACAAATGAATTATAGTAATGGCAGTATTTTTCCCAGTAACATACCCATGAAAGTATAATTATAAAATTTGCAAAATATAGTTTCGAAATTATAAAATTCTAATCCCAAAACCTTGACAATAATTAAAAAACTAACATTTATTCAGGGCTTTTCAGAAATAAGGAATACAATTCGTGTTTCTGAAATTAGGGAGTTGTAGAAAAAACCTTGGTGTGGTCCATTTTTTTATGTTGATAACGTCAGAGCATAATGTAGAATGAGACATGGAGGATGGAAGTCTTTCATGGTTGCTGAAAGATTTGTAAAATTTGGACAGAAATGTTAACTTATTAAATATAATGTCATAATTTTGAAACAAATTAAAATTTTATTTGATAAATTGTATGAACAAAGTAAACTGCATGATTATTACAGAGAATAATTTTTACCTAACGTTTAACTATAAATGATATATATACAACAATTTTAAAACAACTTGTGGAATTTCTTTAAGTGATAAATAAACTTATAGAAATTCACCTTTTTAGCGACGTCTAAAAAACACAAAAACATTTAATTCACCATGTGTTTTAACAACAAAGATGGATTTTTTTTTTATTTCAAAACATTGCACATAATGGTTGTGATATTCGCTATTCTTATTTTCATTTCATATCTACATATTATATGCCCTTATTTAATCTTGTGCAGGTATTGTTCCTTGTTTATTTGCAACTGAACTCTATCCTCAGCATTATTATCAATTGATTATACTACTGGGTATTCAATCCTGGAATTCCAAAATCTTGAATATTTCAACATCTTTAAAAATGAGATTCTTAAATACTATCATTTCACTTTTGAAAACTACAATAACAAAAACACACCTTTTTAGTGCCTGAGACTGAAATGTGGGGTTCCCGAGACAAAGGATTATTTCGAGCAGGACTTTCTTCACTTATGATATCTCCGTTCTGTCTGTAAATCTGTCTGTAAGTATATAATAATACAGATATTCTTATAATATAAAAAAAAAATTTTTAAATATATTTTATATAATTCTGGGATCAATACCAGTATTATATATTGGAAAATATCAATTCCAAAATCCCGGGAATGAAATTATACTCTGCAATTGGATGCCCTAAATCTTCAGTCTTTTCTGTTTTTAAGTCTTGCTTTCTGCACTATGTTCTTGCCTATAAATGCAAGGGTCACTTGTTGAATTTCCTAGGTGGTAATAAATAGCTTTAATTTTTTTCCTCCTCACACTGTTGTGAAAGATTTGGTATTAAAACATCATCTAATCTGTTAACTTTCTTTTCCAGTTCCCTGTGATGTTCCATATGTTCTTCATGTCCAACTCGTTCCTTACATTCTACGATATCTAAGGTTATTTTAGTTCCATTTGGCTCAGGTACATTTTGGATATCTTGTTGCTTATCTCCTGTTGACAAACTTTCATCCCGCATAGTAGTTCCCTTTTCCTCAACTACTTTACGATACGCTAGGTTATCTCCTTTGTTTTCATTAACAAACATTAAGTTTGGAAAATGATCAGACTTGATTGAAAAATTATCACGCTTACTTTGATTGCCTTTACTGAACCAATTTTGCCTTATCCCATTTAAAAACAAGTTTGGTGTTAAATATTCATCTCTTGCGGATATTTTTAGTGATATCAGTTCTGTAGTCAGATCTGTAATAAGTTGTTTTGTTTCATTTGTAGTTGAAGGTTTCCTCCTAGACCTGTTGTATCCTTTCCTCTTTTGACATTTTCTACCTTTAATTTCATTGATTTCATCTTCTCTTAACTGTTCGTGGTCTATTTTATAATGGCTACTAATCTTTTGTACCGTTTCAAATGATTTACTACAATACTTACAAACAAAAACACCATTTTCAATTTTCAAAAGACTTTCACATTTGTCCTTTACTCTTTTTGAAGGTTTAGAAATGTTAAGTCTTTTTATTACTTCATTTCTATTTTTACATAACTGATCCAAAGGTGGCGGTAAGCTGTAAGTGTGGTCTTCCATAAAATGGAACCGCTCAATCACATATTCCATGAGACCTGGATTGTGATTAGGTTTGGATCTTTGTTTATATGTCGTGTCACTTATTTTCTCGAATTCTTCCAGGAATTTGGTATCTTCTAGTCTTGGAACACTAAGTGAGGGAGACAAAAGCTGTCTATATATGTCTATTGGAAAAATACCAATGGTACCCTTCACTGGATTAGTTAAGTTTCTGGGTTTTGTGAACTCTTTCTTCTCCTTGTCCTGAAATACAACAAAACAGAATAGAATCTTATTGCAAACTAATTTCGATAACACGTGCAATTCTTTTCATAATAAATAATAACAATTTAAAAGTTCTTTATTGGTAATATCAAATGCAGACTTCCTACCAACATTGGAATTTTAAATTCCCTCACTTTTCATTCCGATCAAAGAACTTATCCCCCGATACATAGTGTGTATTGGTTTGCTTGTTGCTGAGATAGTCAGTCTATGGCACTTCAGTTGTAAACATTTAAAAAATTCTTGATTGGATAGTCGATATATATGCGGCTTTTATTTGAAAAGCACTAATGTTTCGCCATTAACGCTAACAGGAGTTTCTAGTATTTAACAGTGATTTTGTGCTGGAAAAGTATTGTTTTTCACTTTTTATTAACAATATACGTATTACAAAATGGTGAGACGTTGTGCCGTTTGTAAAATGCAGTTTAAAATTAAGTTCATCGATCATTTTACATGTAAGTATATAAACTTCATAGTCGTGACATGATAGGGTTCTGTTTACACTTGTAAAAAGACAAATAGCGATCATTTTATATGTAAGTATATAAATTTCATAGTAGTGACATGATGGGGTTCTGTTTACACTTGTAAAAAGACGAATAGCGAGAAAATTTTAATACAGTTCAATATATAATTCTCTTAGAATTAAACTTGTATACTCTCTACCTACTGTTATGCCATCTCCAGTGACGTGCGTGATCTAGGTATGGCTGGTTTAAGGGTCAGTAGTAGGGATGACAGGCAACTGCATTCATAAATAGCATTCAGTTCAACTATCACATCAGAGATGGCGCTGCGAGTATGATTTCTAGTAACATCTGTTTAAGATTTTCTAGCAGGAGTTGGAATGTTGGAGAATAGTCTAGAAGCTTCCAGACGCCATCTGTAGTATATATAAGCAGTGGTGTAATTTCAGCATTCTTACTGGGTAGGCAGGAATTTTTCACAGATAACCCAATAGATAGAAGCAAAGAGAACCCTGTAATTCTTAAACGATAACCCTACAAACCCAAATGATCAAGAGAAAGCGAGTGCTACAAAAAGTTAAACCATACTTTACAAGTAATATTAAACTCAAAAGAGGGAAAGCGAGTGGTGTGAAAAAACAATTTGGTAAATTGGGTTCGCGCAAAAATCGGAAGACTTGGCGATCATTCACCGAACGGTTGTGCGAACGTTGCCCAGATGATTGTTGTTTGCATACGTTCGCTGATATGTTGGCGAGCGCTCGCTGATGTATACAATTTGAACTTTTTGCGATAACTCATTGAGCATTCACAATTTTTAATTTTATAAACAAATTGTAAATAACACGATTTTCAATTCCAAACTACTTCTATTGTAAAGTACTTATGAGTCAAAACAAGAAAAAAGTCATCTAAGTTATGCTTAAGTTTAAAAAGTTGGTAACGTATAAACATTGAAAAAATGCGTTTTTTAGCTTTTTTACCATTAATAACTTTGGAATGGTGAGAAATTTTTAGATTCTGAAAAAATATTCTGAAAGAGCAAAGCTTTAACTTCAAAGCGCCAAAGGAATTATAAAAATTACATCAGTATAAAAGTTACACCGATTTCAAAATTGGGAGTTTTCGGCGCAGCGTGCCATGCTTTTGCGATTACAGACCATGTCTCTGACAGCAGGCAACTTAAGTATAGTAATCATAGCATGCTATAACTTTGGAAACATTGATGTAATCTTTCTAAATCTTTCGGCATTTTGAAGTTGAAGTTTCCAATTATTTTTGCAGAATCTAAAATTTTCTTTCCATTTAAAAGTTATCAAAGGTCAAAAATCGCACTTTTTCAATGTTTAAACGTTAACAACTTTTAAACAATAAATCTGCCCGACATAACATATACCGGGTGACACAGGAGACATTTAACACACCGTAGCATGTTTATTTAAAAAGATATTATTTTGAAATTTGGTACGTTAATATAATGCATGATTGTCCTTTTCTAAGTACAAAAAATTTTTGTCCACCACTTGACTTGACTTGACATCTACTCTGTTATTTTAAATGGCATCCTGTATATTTTTTTTACCTATCTGATTCGTCCCTAGATTCTCTTTTCAACTATGTATCGGAAGATGGCATTTGTTTTTAAAATTACAGTTAACATCAATTTTAGTTTGTCAAGTCTAGGTGGCCCTGATATGAACCTTGGCAGATATTGATGCGTAGTGTGCCGTGATATCGAAAGACCTCTGGCATGCAACTTTGTGCCTCATATTTTTTTGGAAATAACCAGTAGCTGAACAGACTAATAAGATCTAACTTATTTAAAAAAAATATCTTTAAACAACCCACGATATCTTAAAAACCAAGATAGGAACCCCATTTTTTTACTTCACCTAGTTAAAAAATACTTATCTATCTTTTATTTTTGTCCAATATAATTACTGTGCCTATCATATTTTGCTTTCTTCATTAAAATTAGTATAGAATGTTATTGCATAGTAAATATTGTACTGGAACAAAAATATTTACTAAGCAGGCGGTGGAAATAAAAGAAGGTAAAATGACGCGCCATTTTGATTTGACAATTAAGAATTGTTTACTTGGCAGCAATTTAAGTATTTTTCATTAAATTATACTTAAGTTATCACGTTTTTAACTCTATTTTGCCATGTTTTCACGAAATGAAAAAGTAGATATGCTACTAATCTATGGCGAATGTAAAAAAAATTGCAGGTAGGCTGCTGACTTATATGAAGAAACATTTCCCGAAAGAATTCATCCACCAAACAACTATTTTGTAAGAGTTGAACGGCAATTCAGAAGTGAACCAGAAGTACCAGAAAATAATTTCATTATCGAAGAAGTGTCGGAAATCAATGTACGTGCAATTGTCGAGGTACATCCCACGATTTCGATAAGACAGATTGAGGACCAAACCAGTGTTAATCGGGAATCATACCAGTACCAAATACACCAGCATTTATACGAATATGATTTTCAAAGAAGATTGAACTATTGCAATTGGTTTCTGAAGAGACACAATTTGGATAATCATTTTCATGAACAAATTTTATTTTCCGACGAGTCCAGGTTCACTAATTTGGGATTATTTAATCGTAACAACACCCATTATTGGGCACAAGAAAATCCCAGAAATATGAGAGAAAGTGCATATCAGGAGCGATTTAGTTTTAATGTATGGTTAGGAGTAATTGGCAGAAGAATTATTGGGTCAGTGGCGGCTCGTCATGGGAGGCTGAGCCTCCCCTTGGAAGAACCACCATATCTTCACAAGGAATATCTTAAGAAATTTCAATTAGGTATATCTCAATTTTCAATATTTTTTATTGTTTATAATTCATTAATTAATTTTCAGTGTATATATAAAAGTTTTGCATTTCCTTTCCACAAACATACCTATAACGTTACAGTCAGGATAGTCTTTGTATGCATATTTCCCGGTCGGCCAGTCTTTTACTGAACGAATACTGCGGTTCGCTGGAGGCTAATACGAAATAGCTTCTAACTTTAACGCATTTACTTATAACATGAATGACCTTGAATTTCTTTGCGCTGTGTAAAATAGCAGCACTTCGAATAGCCAAAGGAAGCTAGCCTCAGATCTCAGTTCTTTATGGCGCATGTGCACAGGTTGTTCAGGTGATTCACAAAGAAAACGAACTGTCAGTTGTGTTTAGCCGGTTAAGTTGACGTAAAAATACATAAAACATTTGATAGGCGGGCTAAAAATGAGTGCTCTAGGTGAAAATATTCCCAACAACATGTCTTCTTGTCCAGACGTGGTGGATTATTTGTTATTAAATGGATTTACTAGTCTTACTTACGACGAAAAGGTAAGAATTAAAAGAAATGCCAGGCCTACACCAGCAATGCCTTCGTTAGTTTTTAAAAGTGGTAAACAAAACAGAGGGTTTTGTGATAACAATTATAAAAAAGTCAAGTGGTTAACGGCATCAACAGTTAGAAACAAATTATATTGCTGGAGATGTTTATTATTTACTAATGATCAATCCTCAATTTGGGGCAGGGCCGGGTTTAATAATTTGCAAAATTTATCGCGAGGTTTAGAAAGGCACGAAAAATCCCAGGAGCACATTTCATCTTGCATTAAATTCGAAATGTTTGGTAAACAAAATATTGTAAATTTCTTGGATTCTGCACATAAGAGAGAAATAGAAAATTTTAACAAAAAGGTCCGTGAAAATAGGGAAATATTAAAGAGGTTAATAGATGCCGTTATATATTTATCTTCACAAGAAAATTCTTTCCGAGGACATGACGAAAAACGAGAATCGTGCAATAAAGGAAATTTCAAAGAGCTGATAGATTTTTTAAAAACGTATGACCCAAAATTAGAGAACTTTTTGAATAACGCCACTGTTTTTTCCGGAACGTCTAAATCAATTCAAAATGATCTTATTGAGAGTGTTAGCTCGATTATTAAAGGCAAAATTTATGAAGAACTATATAATTGCGAATTTTTTTTGTGGCAAATTGACGAAACGATGGACGTTACTTGTAAATCTCAACTTTCCGTAATTTTTAGATATGTAATGCACGGAGAAGTTATTGAAAGGTTTGTTGGTTTTCTTGATGTGAGTAGTGGAAGAAACGCGGAGAGTTTATTTAAATTATTAATCGATGAATTTGGTAAATTTGATTTGAAAAATAAATTAATAGCACAGACTTATGACGGCGCTGCAGTTATGTCAGGGCATCTTAATGGACTCCAAACAAAAATAAAAGATATTGCTCCTCAAGCTTACTTCATTCACTATTACGCACACCAATTAAATTTAGTTCTGAGTAAAGTATGTAACGGAATTAAAGAAGTTAGAATATTTTTTTCAAATATTACTGGTTTTTCGTAATTTTTTTCAAAATCTACCAAAAGAACTGATGTTTTAAACAGAATTAATATGAAACATGGAATTCCGACAAACGCTCCCACTCGTTGGAATTTTTCATCTAGAGTTGTTTTCACTGTTGACAAATACAGGAAAGAACTTATTGACGTTTTTAATTTTATTTCGGAAAGTGAAGATTTTTTAAATGACGATCAGACTTTACGAGCAGCTTACGGATTAAAATCGTTATTGTTGGATAAAAATTTCATATTTTTTCTAAAGGCTTTTAAAATGATTTTTGAGCAAACTGATGTTGTTTTCCAAATTTTACAGAATAAACTAACTGATATAACATATTCTAAAATTAGACTTAATTCACTTATATCTAAATTAAAAGAATTTCGCAATACCGAAATACATTTCAATACTTTGTACAACATTTTTTTAGAAAATCTTGAAAAAGTAGACGATGACGATGAGCCAGAGCCACAATGTACAAAGAGAAAGACAACATATAACTTTGACAGGGCAGATACACATTACAAACAAATTTTTATAGAAATTTTGGACACCATTATAGTCCAAATTGAAATGAGATTTTCTGATTTAAATTCTTTGCAATGTTTCGATTTAGTAAATCCCAATAATTTTACTACGTTTTCTAAATCATTTCCTACTAGTCTAATGGAGAAATTAATAGACCATTATCCTTTTTTTGACCGTATTTCGTTAAGAAATGAACTATGCGTGTTGTATTCTGACCAGCAACTTTTAACAAATTCAAAATCATCTCAAGAAATGCTTACTTTTATATATAATAACAATTTAAAAAGCTGTCTCCCCGAACTGTACAAACTTTTGTCATTAGTGTCAACAATTCCGGTAACCTCAGCTTCTGTAGAACGATCATTTTCAGCACTTAAACGCATAAAAACATTTACTAGAAACAAAATGAGTCAAGACCGCCTCTCAAATGTATCGCTTATTTCAATAGAAAAACGTTATTTGTCAGAATTGAAGAAACACGATTCATTTTATGATGAAGCAATCAACCATTTTGCCAGTTCCGAAAATCGCAGGTTACCACTCATTTATAAAAATATTTAGGCTTTAAAGCAGAGATTAATATAGGTAGTTGTTATTTTAGAAAAAATATTTATTTGTGTTATTTATTTTTTAGGAAATATTTTTTAATTCTCCATAATATAGAGTTCCGCGGTTATATTTTTTTTTATATAACTTCTGTCTCAAAACTATTTTAATTTTTATTAAAAGTTATAATTTTACACTCCTGGCAGTGATAATGAATACAATTTTTTGTTTGTAGAAAAACACTTTAATTTTGTTACCAAAACTATTTCCATTTTTTTTAAAAGTTATATAATTTAATTACAAGTGGGATAGTAGGGCTCCTTTGGATACCGATACTTGAGTCGTAGGAATGAGAATTTCATGAGAATGATTTTTTCATCTCATCATATTTTCTATTTCCTTTTCTTTCTATTCTTTTATTAGTTCTATTCTCTTAAGTCGTGATTCGGTATCCTGGCAAACAACCCACGGCAAAAAAATGTAACGTGCCGTTGTACTACCTCAGGGGTGGTGGGGAAATGTACAAATTGTAGTCATATTGCACATCAGTTGTCTTTCAGAATATCAAGCCTCCTCTGCAGACAATATCACGAGCCGCCACTGTATTGGGCCAATAATTTTTGATGCTCTATTAAATGGAGAAAGATATTTGGGATTTTTGCAAAACCAGATACAAGATTTTTTGGAAGAACTGCCACCCAATGTTAACCCAATAATTTTTCAACAGGATGGGGCTCCACCACATAACAGCAGAGTTGTGGTGAATTATTTAAATGAAAGGTTTGGAGAAAACTGGATGGGAACAAATGGGCCCGTTCAATGGCCTGCAAGGTCACCAGACCTTACGCCGCTTGATTTTTTTGTATGGGGCCACCTCAAGGAAAACGTTTATAGGACTCCACCAACAAACAGAGAAGACATGGAAATGAGAGTCAGAAGAGCAATTGATGGGATTACTGAATTACAGTTAGATAACGTGCTTAGGGCTATCGTCACAAAAACACGATTGTGCAGAGATAATAACGGACAACATTTTGAACATCTGTAGTAAAAAAAATGTTTTTTGTATGTAGTACTTCAGTAAATATTTTATTATAATTTCATTCATTAGTTGTAAAAATGTATTACATAGTGTAATGGTTTTTCATCAATTTTGTTCAAATGTGTTTTACTGATGTTTCTTATTTATTAAAAAAATCGTTTTACCTACTTTTATTTTGTTTCCACCGCCTGCTTAGTAAATATTTTTGTTGCAGTACAATATTCATTACTATGCAATAACATTCGATACTAATTTTAATGAAGAAAGCAAAATATGATAGGCACAGCAATCGTATTGGACAAAAATGAAAGATAAATAAGTATTTTTTAACTAGGCGAAGTAAAAAAAATGGGGTTCCTATCTTGGTTTTTAAGACATTGTGGGTTGTTTAAAGATAGATTTTTTAAATAAGTTAGATCTTATTAGTCTGTTCAGCTACTGGTTATTCCCAAAAAAATATGAGGCACAAAGTTGCAGGGTTTATATCCAAGGTTTATATCAGGGCCACCTAGACTTAACAAACTAAAATTGATATTAACTGTCATTTTAAAAACAAATGCCATGTTCGGATACATGGTTGAAAAGAGAATCTAGGGACGAATCAGATAGGTAAAAAAAATACACAGGGTGTCATTTAAAATAACAGAGTAGATGTCACTTCCGGTGAAACCGGAAGTGATAGACATACATTTTTTGTACTTAGAAAAGGACAATCACGCATTATATAAGTGTACCAAATTTCAAAAAAATATTTTTTTATATACACATGCTACGGGGTGTTACATGTCTCCTGTGTCACCCGGTATAGTGTGTCTAAATTAAGTGTGTATCAGCGTAATAATTCTTTTGATTTTTGTCCGATTTGAATCCAACCGATCATAAAAGATAGAGGTCACCAAGGTCTATTTAGCACCACAAAATCACTTTCCATCTTTAAACTTGTTCGAAATTATTCAAAAACCCCCAATCCGAAATTTAGTTAAATTCTGCAACCCTCCGAAAAGTTATGAACAATAACAGAAAGCTAATTGAGGCATGCATTAGGGCTGATGGAGGTTTGATAGAAGATAATATTTCATTCTTTTGGTTGTATTTATTATTCATTTGTATAAATTGTTTCAAAAAAATAAATTTAGAAATAATTTTTATTTAAATGCCTCAAAAGAATTTCTTTCATCAAGACCTCATTTTTTTAGAATTTAACTAAACTTCGTATTCTGGGTTTTTGAATTTAGTATCATAGATGGCCTTGCATTTAAAGATAGAAAGTGATTTGGTGGTCTTAAATAGACCTTGGTGGCCTCTATCTTTTAAAATCAGTTTGATTCAAATCGAACAAAAAACAAAACATTTATTATATGTTACACTGTACATATGGCATCTGGGGTTTAAGTTGTCTGTCTGTGGTTTACGAGTATTGACCTCGTTTTCCCTCGGGAGCCTGGAGTTTAACTCGCCTGTCTGTGGTTTTACGAGAATTGCAAAAAGGCTCCGCTCAAAATTTAGCCAGAGGCCCCACAAATTCTTAATCCGCCCCTGCCTAATTGTATTGAAAACCTTCGACTTGATTGGCGTAATTGTCATACTTATTATTTTTTCCGGAACAATTTTGGAATTCGGCAGATTGGCCTTAAACAATTTAATGCTCTTTCTAAATATTGGGTGGACAGTTGCCTACCCTTGCCCCCCTCAATTACGCCTATGTATATAATGCGATCAAGTCATGGCAGGAAAGCTGTTTTTAATTCAGTAGGAGTTCAGATAAGCCCAGATATATCAGAAGTGATCCCAAATGAACAGAAAAGTAAAATATGAAATAATACGGTAATACGGTATTTAATGTCATATTAGTACAGAGCCATCATTAATAATCGTAAGACACGTGACCAGTTAGTTTGAATTTTATCATTGTCATGTTTCTCTCAGATTTTCTAGGGATTTATCGTGGATTTGTTGAATCCTACGTAGATCGCTCATTACACCTTTTCGGAGACTAAGAAGGAAGCAATGTCGCCTGATTTGACAATTCTCGAGCAGTCTATAAACTACGAGTCTGTGGCATGACATCTAATTATTTTCTAGGGCATAGACGTACACACGGAAAGTGCTTATTTTGTTATTTCCAGTCCTTTTTCATTTCCAAGTGTTTTTAATTATTTTTACTATTTACACTATTTTTACTATAATTTGCATATTTATCAGTTCCTTTCAGAACTACCTAATATACATTTGCTATTTTTGGTGGTAAGTAATAATAAGGGGAATAATAATTTTAGGTTAAGTGTATTTCTAATGTTTCAGACGTGCAATTTTCAATGGCTTTTACGACGGAACAAGATGCCTTTAATTTAATGGCCCATTTTCGAAGTGGATCTCGCAATACAGATGGATTGTGGATATATTCGTTTCAATCGTGCATTGATCAATTTGTGGAAGAATTTCCTAATGCAAATATCTCATATGACACATTGGCCCATGGCGTTAAACGTTTTGCAGATAAACACTGCATTTGCAAGGGAAAGCCAACTGGGAGGAAAACTGTTTTAACTGAAGTGGTTATGAATGATGTTCGGGAAAGAATGGATCAAAGCCCAACAACGCCTGTATCAAAGTTATTTGCCCAAACAGGTAAGTTATCTCTGACTTTTTTATCAATTTGATTACCTACATTAAGGTGTCAAGGAGTGCGTCGGCTCACTCGGCCCCTTAATTGGGTTTACCGGGGTGGGTTGACGCACACCAGGGACGGTTGACGCGAATATAGCATTCTTGCCCTAGCCTATCACCGTCCAAGACCGTCCGCCAGCTTCACCAATGCCCCTTCGGAGGTGCTGGTAAGCATGTGGTGAAGAACCACACCCTGCACGAGGTGACACTGCTTAAACAAAAGGCGGCGGATCTAGACCGGGAGGTTCGAAAAACATCCCCCAAGTCAAGGTGTAAGCCATCGTGCCGAGGACTGAATGGTACCAGGGTTAGGGTACCTCTAACGATGCCTATGGGAATTTGGGCGACATCCCATAGTAACCAGCCCCCACGTGTTTGTGCCGTGCGTGGCGACCCGTGTCGTCGGATGAAGGAATCCTGGTGGTTGAGTGGGCCGTGCCTGCAACACGCCACTTTGGTCCGGAGTTCGGCTAGACGGGCGGTCGGGAGCTAACCCACTCCTGATCAACCGGCTGCGTCGTCCCGTCAGAGGGCCGGCAGGGTGAGTCTCTGGCGGCAGGGGGCGCGTAGGGGGCCGTGGATCTGGCTGTCGATCGCCTCGGCAGTCAGGTTTGCGCCACCCTCTCACAGCGTTGCCTGTCTCTGGGGGCTATATCCATCTGGTATCCTTGGTGATCGCACGGGCTTGCCGTGCGACATCCCCAAAGAGGGCTCCGTGGCGGGTGGGGAACCAGATGGACGAAATCAACAAATAACCCATATGGATAATAAAACCTTAGCCAATCAAGCGGCAGAGCGGCCACGCTCGCCGCACCAACCAGTGGATGAGCGCCAGCGCCCACCACAACATGCACAGTCTGCGGCAGAGCGACAACGTTCGCCACAGAACGAGCCAAACAAGGTAAGAGTAGTCCAGTGCAACCTGCAACACAGTAGAGCGGCAACGGCAACATTGTGCCGACGACTCGATGTGGAGCAGGATACACTGGCTCTAATCCAAGAACCCTGGATAGTTAAATCTAAAATATCTGGTTTAACAAAACTAAGCGGAGTTATTTTCAGCTCACCAACAATGACGCCGAGGACAGCGATTTATGCCCCCCGGCACATCAAAATCCAGCCATTACAACACCTTTCAACCTCTGATCTCACGGCCGTGAGGGTGGAATGTGCAATATCAGGCAAACCAACAACAGTCGTAATAGCATCAGTGTATCTCCCCCAGGACCAGGCAACACCACCGCCGACAAGGGAAATGGAGAACCTGGTAACTCATTGCCTCACCCAGAAATGGGAACTAATCATGGGATGTGACGCCAATGCTCACCATGTAACCTGGGGCAACAAAGACAACAATGTTAGAGGTAAGTCACTTTACGACTATATAATCGGTAATAACCTTAATATAATTAACCAAGGCTGTACACCGACATTTATTAACTCTAGAAGTCAAACCATAGTAGATATCACCTTAGCTACAAACCGTATATCCAACTCGATCCAAGACTGGCATGTGTCTGACGCTGCTTCAATGTCAGACCACCGCTGGATTGAATTCGGCATTAAATTAATCAAAGCACCAAGAAAACTCCTCAGGAACCCCCGAGACACTGACAGAGATGAATATCGACGTCAACTCAGGGAGAACCTGAGGGATGTACACAATGGGGTGCCACAAAACAACGGAGAGATTGAGCAGTATGTTAAAACTGTTCAAACCGCTATGAAAAAAGCTTACGAAGCATCGTGTCCCTTGAAGGCCGTACAACAGCAGCCTGGGGAAGCCACTAAATGGTGGTGCCAGACGCTGACCGACCTCAAGAAACAAGCTAGGACATCGTTCAACAAGGCGAAAATGACAAAACTTGAATCAGATTGGGAGCTATACAGAACCAATCAAAGAGAGTTCAAAAAACTAGTCAGGCAGAGACAACGAGAGGCATGGAGAGCCTACTGTGAGGAGATCGAGGATTACTCGCAGGCTGCTAGGCTACATAAAATACTTGCCAAAAACAAAGACAATCACCTAGGTCTACTGAAAAAGGATGATGGTACCAGTACCAACGACCTACATGAAAGCCTAGAGTTGCTTATGGAAACTCACTTCCCAGAATCTGTAGTGACAGATCGGAAGGAATGGCCAAATGAAACCGACACTCAACCCACCGAACTGGACTGGCAAACTGCCAAACAAATTGTGAGTGAAGACAGAATTAAATGGGCAATACTGAGCTTCTCCCCCTTCAAATCGCCAGGTACTGACGGCATTCATCCAGCCCTTTTACAATGGGGTCTGGATGAAATAGTGCCGCACCTGACAGCAATATTCAGGACGTGCCTAGCACACCTTTATATTCCGAAGGTGTGGAGAGAAGTCAAAGTAGTGTTCATACCAAAGGCGGGAAGAATAGACTATACTACCCCCAAAGCATACCGACCCATTAGCTTGACCTCGTTCCTTCTCAAGGCGATGGAAAAGCTATGTGAGCGATACTTGAGGGATGTTGCGATTACTGCTAATCCCACACATCCCAATCAGCATGCATACACCCCGGGCAGATCCACCGACACCGCCCTTCATGCGGTTAGTGGTCGGATTGAAAAGTCTTTGGACAATAAAGAGTCCACCCTGGGTGTCTTCATAGACATAGAAGGCGCTTTTGATAAAACTACCTTTCCAAAAATTACAGCAGCCCTCACGAGCAGGAACGTTTCTCCGATCGTAAGTGGCTGGATATCCAACATGCTCTCAAAAAGAGCGGTACAGATTAACATGGGAGACATCGCTGTTAGAGGAATGGTTGCAAGAGGCTGTCCTCAGGGGGGTGTCTTATCACCTCTTCTATGGAACTTAGTTCTTGACAGCCTCCTGCGCCGCCTCAACTCCGAGGGATTCCACACAATTGCATACGCAGATGATCTAACGATACTGCTTAGTGGTAAATTCGAAGGAGTCCTCTGTGATCGAATGCAGATGGCCCTGAGAATAATCGAAAGATGGTGCAGAGAACACTCTCTGTCGGTCAACCCCAGGAAGACAGAGCTGGTCCTCTTCACAAGGAAAAGGAAATTGGGGCCAATGACGGCCCCCGTTCTCCTAAATACCACACTAAATTTCGCATCAGAAGTAAAATACCTTGGAGTAACTTTTGATGCCAAACTAACATGGAATCTTCATTTAGACAGAAGACTAAAGAAGGCTTACATCTCTTTTGAGCAGTGCCGCAGAACCATAGGGAAAACCTGGGGAATGAAACCCAAAGTGGCTATGTGGATTTACACTGCTATAATAAGACCAATGATAGCCTATGGAGCCATCGTCTGGTGGCCTAAGAGTCAGCAGACTGTAGCGAAACGTAAGCTCAGCCAGGTACAACGAGTAGCCTGTTTAAACACAATTGGAGCTATGAGAACAACACCAACAAGAGCAATGGAAGTGATGCTGTGCCTGCCACCACTAGACATATATCTAGAAGAGGTGGCCCTAACTACTATGGCACGTCTCAAATCCGTTGGCATACAGCCAAACATAGGATGTGGAGTGACCAGATGCCGGCTGTGGAATGAGGCAATTAAACAAATGCCACTTCTGCAGGTACGTGCAGATGGTATTTCTCCACAGTTCATCTTTGATAGACCCTATGAAATACACACCAACAGTAGCAATGAGGCCGTCAGTGAAGGAACAGTTAACATCTTCACAGACGGATCGAAAAAGAAAGAAGGAACAGGTTGTGGGGTATACTCCAGGAACCTGCAAATTCAAATTAAATGGGCTATGGACAAACAAGCCAGTATAATACAAACAGAACTGGCGGGAATAACCATAGCCGCAAAAGAAATTTCCCGTAGACAAATAACGGGAAAAACAATAAGAATCTACACTGATAGTAGACAATCACTACTGGCCCTACAGAGACACAAAATAACAACAGGGTCAGTATGGGAATGCCATCAGGCACTCGTGGGCGCCTCCAGCATGAACAGTGTCATTCTATGCTGGGTCAAAGGGCATGCACAGTGCAGAGGCAACAGGGAAGCTGACAGTCTGGCTAAGAAGGCAGCCAATCTAAGTATACTTGGACCTGGCCCTTCCAACATACTGCCGACCTCAGCAATAATGCTAATGATTAAAGAAGACACCCACAGAAAATTTAAAAAACTGTGGGATGAAACTCATAGTTGTCAGTTGGCCAGGGATCTGCTTAGATACCCTGACAAGGATACAACGATGATCTACCTGGGAATGTCCAGGAAGAACCTGCGCTTCGCGACAGGAATTCTTACTGGTCATTGCCAGCTGAGGAAGCACCTTTACAACATGAAGTTAAATGACACACCCCTATGCAGAGGTTGTGAACAAGAAGACGAGACTGTCCAACACGTACTCTGTGAGTGCCCGGCAGTCTCCTCTAGCAGAGAATCCATTTTGGGAGAACGTTGGCCTACACTGGCCGACTTGAGGGATATTCCCCTAGGCAGCATCACCACCTTCTTCACAAGATTAGGATGGTTGGAGGCCTAGGTGGAATCCTGTATCCCTCGGGAGGACGTACAAGGGGCCCAATGGGGCCTAGGTGCTGCGGTCACCTAAATGTGACTGCCCTCCCACAAACTCCAAACTCCAAACTCCAACCTACATTAAGTTACTGATAGCTAAAACTTTTGCTTTACACATGAAGTCAGAGTTTGAATAAAAATAAGTGGGGTTCTCTCAATAGTCGAAGAGCTCACAATATTTTTCCAATGTCATTTCAGCATAGGTAAGAACAATTCGGAATTTTTACTGTTATATTAAAGTTGGCGATTGCATTTCACAGTTTGCCGATGAGGAATAGGGAACTTGCACATTTTTTTTATTGCATAAAAATGTTCAAATATGTAAGTAAATAAGATATGTAAAATATGAGGCTTTAAATGTGAGTAATTAATTTGCTGTAAATAATTAAAGTGTTAAGCTTCAGCGGATCAATTAAAACAGTTCAGATGCGTGTGACGTTACACCGTATGTAGAAGACAACGATACGAGGCCTATGCTCTCTGACTATCATACTCACACATAATCTTGCCTTATGTTATGATTTATTTTTGTATTAATCTTTGTTTAATAAATAGAAATAGCTTCAAAAAGTTTAACAATTATTTTGTGCTGCTGGTTTTAGGGATGAGCTGTTGTATTCTCTAGTAGTAAGTTGCCGGAAACTTTCATGCTAGCCAACTTTAGTGTTCTCATAAAAATTATAAATTATTTTTGCTCAATTGACATTGAAAAAAAATATCGCTGGCTTTTCGACTATAAAATGACCTACTGCAAATAACAAATCAATGAATTTGAACTATTTCAGGTCTTTCAGTTGGTACAGCCCATAAAGCTTTAAAAAAGCTACATTTACATCCCTACAAAGTAACAGTTGTGCAAGAACTACTACCCCTTGACTTTGGTAAACGAGAAAGATATTGTCGTTGGTTTAACGAAAACTTTTGACCTTCTTCACTGACGAAGCATGGTTCCACCAAAGTGGTTATATCAAAAGCCAAAATTATAGGACATGGGCTACAGAAAACTGTCACTGTTATGTGGAAACAAGTTTACATCCGTTAAAAATAGGTGTATGGGTCGCAATATCCAGGAAAACAATAATAGGCCCAATATTTTTTCAAGAAACCATAAATGGAGAAAGGTATCGAAATCTAATTTTAGAACCCTTTCTGAATCAGCTACATGACGATGAATTGCAACTTGGTTACTTCCACCAGGATGGTGCTACTGCCCGTACAGCAAGAGCTACTATGCATTTTTCAAAGGAATTCTATGATGATAGATTAATCAGCCAGGGACTTTGACCTGCACGTTCTCCAAATTTGACACCCGTTGATTCTTTTTTATTTGGACACTTATAGAGAAACATTTTTAAAAATCGATTACATGATCTTAACGAACTACAACAAGGAGTTGAAAGAGAAATTTGCAGTATAACAGTTGGAAAGCTGCAAAATGTATTTGATAATATGAAGCGAAGAGAATTTGTTTATCATCTTCTAAATTAGTACTTTTTGTACCGTACACTATAAAAAGGCAATGGAATTCTCATGAAATATTTTTTTTTATCAAGTAACTGTTTTTACCTACTACCCGAGTTGTGTGATTCATATATTAAACCCATTGGTTGTTAACGTAGATTCAATACTTGTAATTTTATGTAGTTTATTATTGTTTTTGAACATGTTTTATTATTTCATAGTATTGATTAATCTTATTAAATATTATAATTTGATAAATAGTACACTTATAGGAGATTCTGGAATTAAAGGTTATTAATTTATTTTGAATTCTATATAATAAATTCATTCTTACGAGTAATTTTTTGTTATTATTAAATTATGAGACATACGACATAAGACTTTTATTCCATTCTTTACAATTTTTTTTTTCATTGACATAAAAGGCATCTACCATTCTACTTTATTATTAATGTCAGAAACATATCGTTTGGTAGAGAAGCCAGCATGTAATTACCCGACCATTTGTAACAGCTAGAAACATGGTTAATCCTTAGAGCATGTCAGACAAGAAAAGTGATATGCGAATGTTTCTTATATTGTCTATAATTGTTTATTTGTGGCATATTCAGATTTTCTTATTTTTTGTTGGGTATTTTGCCACTGAAAATATTTAAGAATTTTAATGAAAAAACCTCCGCCAAACGGATCAGACAGAGGTTGGTTCTCGAGTACTTGTTTATCACAAAATGTCTCACACCTAAAAATATATAAACTAGAACAATGTTATAAACTAAAAAAATGAAAATGAAAGCTAGTCAGTTAACGTTTCGGAAGATTGTCTACATCTGTTCTAAAAACTTTTTGGTTGTCAACCACAGTTCGTTGTTTATATATTTCCATAATCACGTGAAACAATAAATTATATTTATCTTATTTTTACTTGCTTCGTCTCTAAGGATGGGCAATCAACTAGTACAGTAATATATTGTTACGGATTTCCACCTTTTAGGAAACACCCTGTATGAATCCGTGGGTTCTAAATAATTTCAACAAGAGATAAACACTACTAACACTTTATTTCACAATTTACTGACTATACAATACTTCAAAATAAACTTTGTTTACTTTAACCTCACTTTTTCCCGAACGTGTCACTTCTCAAATAAACTTCCCTTCCCGCGCTTGTAATCGCGCCTTATATACTCCGAAATTAGCTCTAGATCAATCCAGAATCTTCTCCAGCCATAATCTAGAAAAGTCCTTGGCTCTTTCTAGAGCCTTTCCAGTCACCATCAGAGGCATAGGCGTACCATCTCCTTTTCCAAGGGGTGTAATTCATAACACTGCCCCCTCCTTAAGCCTGATCGTCCCGATCAGGCAACTCAGAATCATCGATGTATTTCGCCAGTCTGTCCAAATGCACGATCTTCATCTTGGACTTTTTGCTTCGTTGAATCCGATAGACGACGTCATTAATTCGGGTAATAACAGTGTACGGTCCGTCCCAAGGCGGTTGAAGTTTCGGTGACCTGCCTTTCTTCCGCTGTGGGTTGTACAGCCAAACCAGGTCTCCTGCCTTGAACCCTTCTGAACTACCCTTACGGTCATATCGAGCCTTCATTCTGTCACTGGCTATGGTGATTTGGTCTCTAACTAACTCATGGACATTCCTTAGCCGTTCACTCACTTCATCTACATAGCTGTTCACAGGAAGCCGTTCTCCACCTGGTGTTCCAAACATCAAATCACACGGCAGTCTGATCTCATGTCCAAATACTACACGAGCCGGAGTTTGTTTTGTAGTCTCGTGGATAGCAGCTCTATATGCCATGAGGAAAAACGGTATGTGGAGATCCCAGTCACGTTGATTTTTATGAACGACTTTAGAGAGATGTTCTTTCATAGTCTTATTATGTCGCTCCACCATTCCATCTGATTGCGGGTGAAGGGCTGTCGTCCGTGTTTTGTGTATTCCTAATAACTTGCAGATCTGCTGAAATACCCCTGACTCAAAATTTCTCCCTTGATCTGAATGCAGCTCCAGGGGTACACCAAACCGACATATCAAGTTATCTACCAAGACTTTGGCGACAGTAACCGCTTCCTGGTTCGGAATTGCGTAGGCTTCAGGCCATTTACTAAAATAGTCCATGGCAACCAGTATGTACTTGTTACCGTCCTTGGTTACTGGGAATGGTCCGGCTATATCGATCGCAATCCTCTCAAAAGGAGCCCCGACGTTATATTGCTTCATTGCACCCCTACTCCTAGTCTGTGGTCCTTTACTGGCTGCACAAATTTTACAATTACGACACCAAGCTTCAACATCTTGACGACTATTTACCCAGTAAAATCGTTCACGTACTTTATTCAGGGTCTTGTTAACGCCGAAGTGTCCACCGGATGCTCCATTATGCACTTCTTGAAGTACTTTCGGTACTCGACACCTGGGAATCACTAGACGCATAACAACTTGCTTCCCATCCGGGCTCTCCCATGCTCTTTTTAACAGCCCGTTCATAACTCTAAGTGAGTCCCACTGTGCCCACAAAGCCTTCAATCCAACTGCTTTGTCCGAAACATCCTTCCACTCTGGTCGAGTTCCTTTTTCCTTTGCTCTCAATATAGCCCCAATCTCTGCATCGTTCAGTTGTTCTTGTCTCAGGGCTTCAGTTGTCCAATCATCCGGAACGTCTATTTTAATAGTGTTGACTGCTCCCGCGCCCTGCTGTTTTTCCACGTGGCGGCAGTGCTTGCAGTCGTCCTTGCATGGTCTTCTAGATAATGCGTCTGCGTTCTTATGAGATCTTCCTGGTCGATGCTCGATTTTAAAGTCGTACTGTTGCAACCGTTCTATCCAACGAGCCAGTTGACCTTCCGGGGTTTTCAACTGCAACAGCCATTTCAACGCAGCATGGTCGGTTCTGATTTTGTAATGTCGCCCGTAGAGATACTTATGAAAATGGTCCACTGATTTGACGATGGCCAATAACTCTTTCCTGGTTACACAATAGTTTCGTTCTGGTTTGGAGAGCACCTTGCTGAAGTACTCGATCACTCTTTCCTCTCCGTTCTGAATTTGGGACAGCACACAACCAATCGAAGAATTACTGGCATCTGTATCTAAAATAAAAAGTCCATTCTGTTGTGGGTATGCTAGTACAGGACCAGTGCATAGAGCTGCCTTCAATTTTCTCCATGCCGTTTCACACTCCGGTGTCCACTGGTACTGAACTTTCTCCTCTGTTAGCCGGTGTAATGGCTTCGCAATGTCTGCAAACCCTGCCACAAAGCGTCTATAATAAGTGCAAAGGCCAAGGAAGCTTCGTACTTCATGAACGTTAGATGGCCTTGGCCAATCTCGTACGGCAGAAATTTTGTCGGGATCCGTTTGTATTCCCTCCGAAGACACTACGTGACCAAGGAATTTAACTTCTTTCTGAAATAAAAGGCACTTCTTCGGGTTCAATTTCAGGTGTGCATTTCTGACTCGTCCAAATACTTCTTGAAGATTTTTCAAATGTTCTGTAAAGTCTCGTCCCATAACCAGCACGTCGTCAAGGTAAACCAGGCACGTCTTCCAGGTTAGCCCTCGTAGTACAAATTCCATCAATCGTTCAAACGTGGCTGGAGCATTGCAAAGTCCAAAAGGCATCACCGTAAATTGGTAAAGACCACTGCCTGCTGAAAACGCTGTCTTTTCCTTATCATCAGGATGAAGCCCAACTTGCCAATAACCGCTCCTAAGGTCTAACGTCGAAAACCATCGTGAGCCTGCCAATGTACTTAACGTGTCGTCAATCCGGGGTAATGGGTAACTGTCTTTCTTCGTTACATCGTTCAATTTCCGATAATCGACACAAAATCTTAACGTTCCGTCCTTTTTGGCAACCAAAACTACTGGCGATGACCAGGGACTCGTTGACTCCTCAATGACTCCATCTTGTAGCATCTTATCTATCATTGCCGAGGCTTCTTCTTGTTTTGCTAGCGGAAGCCTCCTAGGTTGTTGTCGAATAGCAGGTGAGTCACCAGTATTTATCCGATGCTGGACTATATCTGTTTTTGTAAGGGCCTCCGTACTTTTGGCAAATACTGAACTTTCCTTTTCCAGGAACTTGATCGCCTCCTCTCGTTCGTCCTTAGATAAATGCTCCAACTGGGAACTCAGCAAGGTTAAAACTTCCTGGTCTATATTTGTAGATGAATTTCCCTCTGTTTGTTCTTCGCACCTTGCTACCCACATAACCGGTTCATAGGAGCCAATCGGTTTGCTTTCTTTAATTGTTACTGCATGGGAATTTAAATTGACGACTCTAATTGGGATTTTATCTTTAGTCCGGGTTAAAGTTCTTGCCACAACAATATTGGTTAGGGACTTAATCGATTCGTCACCTTCCACCAGGCCAACACGGTAGCCTCCAGGATTTCCTTCCAAGGCAGCATCGATGATCTGTTCCGAATGAGCAGGAATCTTAATCGTCTTTGTTGTCAATAACCTTGCTTTATGGAATTGGTCATCTGCGGTTGCCAGGATAAATTCCTCATTTCCAATTTTCAAGACTCGCTCCCCTACGTCAACAATAAACCTCTTCTCTTCCATGATGTCCAGTCCCAAAATGAAATCATCTGTAATGTCAGCCACAATGACCTTGTAATTGAATCTCAATCGTCCAACCTGCAGTTCCAAATTGACCTCTCCATGGACCGCAGCCCTGTCTCCCGTGGCTGTCCGAATAATTACTTCATTTTGCTTCTTCTTAATCTGCAAGCCTGATATAAACCCTGGCCGCACTATTGATGACGTAGCGCCTGTGTCAACAGTAAACACGCACTTTCTTCCATTCACATATCCTTGCAACAGCAGACTACTTGGAATTCTTCGCAGCTGGGAAATCTTTATTTCTCTGGGGGCACCGTGTTCCCTAGCCAGCACAGCCCCCTTAGTGCTGGCTATCTTTAGTTTTCCTGCTGCTCTTCTACATTTACAGCATTTACTCGTCTGTCCGAGTTCTGCTGTCGACAGTCTCGTTTCATATGTCCCATCCTGCCGCAGTTGTAGCATTTAATACCTCCACTTGGCCTTTCTCTGTTTTGTTGGTTTTCCTGTCTTCTTGGAGGATTCGATTGAGCCAGTAATTGACCGATCATTTTATTCGTTTTGAGAATCGCATTCAAGATAGGGTTTTGGTCTCTCTCTTCTGGCTGCGATTCTTCAAGCGTCATAGCCCGCACTCTTGACTTTGGGGTATCCCTATAGACGGCTTCTACCTCTAGTGCATGCACCAAGGCTTCACTACTACTTTTATGTCGGGATAGCCTGAGGACTCGCCTGATCTCCTCATCCCTTATCCCGTCTAGGAATGCTCCTACTGCCAATTGTTCTTTAAATTCTTTTGGCGCATTAGGATATGCTAAGTGTGCCAGTCTTTCCACCGCAGCTTCAAATTCTTGCAGACTCTCTCCAGCTTTCTGAACGCGCACTTTCAGCTGGGTCTGGTATACTTGAGCAAGGTGTTGATCTCCATATCGTAGATCTAAGGCAGCTTCTAAAACTCTAAAATTCCGTTGTTGGTCTGCCGGAATTGTCTGGAGCAACTCCAACGCTTGGCCTCTTAAAGCCACGATTAATGCCTTAGCCTTCTCTTCGTCATTCCAGTTGTTTGCACTCGCTGCTGCCTCAAACTGTGTCTTGTAAGTCATCCAGGAATTTTGACCATCAAAGGAGGGAATTTTTAATCGCTGGCCTGATGATACCACTTGCTGGTTTCCTCTATCCCTCAACTGTTGTTTAAGTTGGTCTATTTCTCCTTCTACCTGATGCATTTTCTCTTCAACCTTGTCTACTTTTTCCTCGACTTTGTCCATTTTTACTTCGACCTCATTAACTTTCGTCTTTACGTTACCCATATCTTCCTTAATCTCATTTTTTATTTCTTCAACGACTGTAAACAAGGCATTCTGTTGCGTCTCTATAACTTTCCTTAAGTCGTCATTTTCCTTTTGACGGCGTTTCTCTTGATCCTCAAACATTTTTCTTAATTCTTCTTGACGTTTTTGGTCTTGTTCTTCTTTTTCCTGGCGCTTTCTTTCCTGATCCATCATCATCTTTTGCATTTGGGCCATAAAGTCCTGCATTTGTTGTTCGGATGCCATGCTTCTGGTCGTTACCGGCATACAATTACGTTGAAATCAAATAAGTTTAATAATTACGTCACTATCGGTAATGGGACTGTCCAGAAAACCCTCAAAACGACACGAAAAAGTCTTATCTAGAGTCTTCGTCACTTAACCTCTAATGTCCGAATAAAATGTCCAAAAAATGTCTCAAAAAATGCACTTGACACTATTTTCCTGTTCGAAAATAACCATCGAACAACGTCCAGTAAATTAGTCCTCCGTGTTAGCACCAACTTCGAGAATACACTGCCAAACCTTCTCGAACACTTCCGAAAAATCCTCTTGTCAAAATTCCGCTTCCGACACCAAAATGTTACGGATTTCCACCTTTTAGGAAACACCCTGTATGAATCCGTGGGTTCTAAATAATTTCAACAAGAGATAAACACTACTAACACTTTATTTCACAATTTACTGACTATACAATACTTCAAAATAAACTTTGTTTACTTTAACCTCACTTTTTCCCGAACGTGTCACTTCTCAAATAAACTTCCCTTCCCGCGCTTGTAATCGCGCCTTATATACTCCGAAATTAGCTCTAGATCAATCCAGAATCTTCTCCAGCCATAATCTAGAAAAGTCCTTGGCTCTTTCTAGAGCCTTTCCAGTCACCATCAGAGGCATAGGCGTACCATCTCCTTTTCCAAGGGGTGTAATTCATAACAATATTGAATAATCTGAAACGCATCTATCCTCGTTTAATAAAATAATCACGGATTCTTTAAGTTTTCTTTTAGTTCTGTTGCTCTCTTTTTTCCAAAATCTTTTACGTTTCAGCACTCACACGGAACACTATAAATACAATTTTTTGAATTTTGAACAATATTTAAAAGTTTGGTTTTTGATAAAACTGATCTTAGCATGGAGCCCGTTTATAAAACCTTTTGTACGGAAAACTTATTCCTAATTTTTCGTAATTTACCCGATAAACCATGTATATAAGGAATTACTGCCATAGGCCTAAAGATCTCAGGTAAGTAAGAAAAAAAGACAAGAATGTTTCTTGCAAACTTAATTTATAAATGAAATTAATTATTTATCAAAAAATCAGCATGACATTTACTAATCATGCATAAAAAGTAGACCCCTTGCTGGTTCAACATATCTCTGAACTCCACTAACTGCGTAAGTCAATCGTATGTTTGTAATTATTAAGTGGTAATTAATTGACCACAAAGAAATCAGACGATATTTCTTTGTCATGCCTAGTGATATAGCTTGTAGGTTTAGAATGTCTGTCGCTGGACCTCCAGTAACCGGGATGTATGCCAGTTGTATTTTTGTATTTTGTATTCACTAAGTGGCAAGTAATCGATAAAAAAAGTATTCGCTTGAAACAAACACTTGCACCAATTAGAGAAGACATGTCGAGTTATGTACTGAAGTTTCCACCACTAAGAAAATGTATCGTATCCCTTTTGTTGTCTGCTAAACTCTAATGAACAAGATTAATAATGTCTTTAGCAGTTACAAATGTGTCAGGTAATTGCATGCGGCTCCTGTACCAGTGATGTTGCTTCTTTTCTTAAATTCGACAGATAAATTAGTGACACATGAAGATTACCACGTGAAAAACTGAAAATTTAAAAACCAGTCTCTGCAAATAAAAACACAAAAAGTATCTCACAATTAAATCTGTTTTTGATTTAATTCAATCACCTATCGTATGTTTAAAAACATAATAAGTAAATTAATATATTGCCCGTGCAGACTAACATAACCCATAACCTCAAATTATACGTGTTTGTTAGTTTATTCTCATATTTTAATCTTTTTATTCACATTTCTAGATTAGAACCAGTGTAACATTAACAAACTCTTTCAGTTAAAATACATTTCATTTTTCAATATTGTTGAATATTGATTCTAACTCAATGTTGAAAACAGACCGCTAATAATTATAGGTTGGATTTCCAACTTGTAAATATATACATCTTTAAAATTCAACAATATTAATAAATTATATGTATTTATCTAAGAGCGTTTGTTAATGTTATACTGCTTCCAATTTAGAAATAAGAATAAATTTACAAAAACGTAAAATTTGAGCTTAATTAAATTTATCCAACAATTAACTTTCAAGTCGACGTCACTGGATTTAGGGATTTTTGTCAAACAGGCGCGCCAACGGTGTTTAGTGGGTTGCATACATTTTGTGGTCACGTGTCTTACTGTTATTAATGAAGGCCCTGTATATACAGTAATACATATTGGGAGTTAAGTATATAGTAAATACATAGTGTAGTGTTAGCATCTCGTTATAATTTTTGAACCCTCGGTTTTAGGGGTATTTACCACGGGATGAAAACACGTGTCACTATTATATTTGTTAAACATGAGGTTATATATTAAATTAAAACTAAATATTCATTGAGTTGAGTAGTTGAAAGTGTGTAGCTCTCCAAATAAAATAGTTTTTATTGTGAAAATTCGTTGTTAATAGGTTTATATTTTATACCAAAATATGGCTAAAGAACTGTGACAGACTACTTGTGACTAGTTTATGCATTTAGTGATTTGTTGCAACAAATAATAAACAAATTGTATGAATCTAAACATTACATTTACTTGGGTATAATTATAAAAACTTATCAGTTTCTTTCATTCCTTAAATATCCCCGCTCTTCAAAATTTTGACTGAGGCAAATATTTAATCTTAGGGAATATCATCCCCCCCGTTGCCTGAAATTTTTATTTCTTGTACTTGTAGTGCAACTCACAATATATTGTTAATGTTAATTAAGTTGTGTTCTTTTAACTTTTGACTTTTGCCTAAAATCGCTATTAGCTATTTTCAACCAGTTCTTCTATAGTTTTTTATGGGAGATTCAAAAACATAGTGGCGCCCACTAATTTTTCTTTTGTCAGGGTTTGTATTGACTTTTGTTAAGGGCTTTTAGGATAAAACAACAGACACTTCTGTGTCAATTAGCTGTCAAATTACTCTCACTTTTTGAGTAGATGTCTCAGCCGTGGTGAATTTTCAATAATTATCTTTCATATTGATGTAAAGTAATACAGTTACAAAACATCCTCTCCAAATTCAAATACCAATAGGACTCGTTATACATGCTGATCACATGTATTTATTACTATCCTCCTTTCACAGATTCAATCTAGGAAAATGTCGTTAATTTCCCCATAATACTAACCTTACTGATATTCTCTATTTTCTTACCGAAGGTAGCATTAATTTTCTTATTTTTTCTATAAACTTTGCTCTTTTTTAATTTAGGTGTAACAATCGGTCGAGAAACCATTTGTAATTGATCTCTGGCTAATGCAACACAGCCCATATTTTCTCTTGTATCTACATTACTTTCAAAGGATGTGCCTACATCACTGGAGGACAGCGACACACTAGCCTAAAACATAATATTATATTAAGCCTATAATTTAAAATAGATGTGGATATCACCTGAAGCAGACAGTAATAAAATTAAAGTATAAATGTAGTTAGGAGAACTGCACCAACAGATTATTGCTAAAGAACTCCATACACCGCTTATGGAAATCAATGATCTGTTAAATTGTCTCATTTTTTGATATGTTGTAGTTTTGGCCCTCTTCAAAGTCTCACACAGGGCACTATATAACTTCTAAAGTCCTCACCGTTCTGATATTTTGGAGACCAAAGTCATAAAATCACATTATGAAAGGAAAAAGGATTCTTTTGCAAAAAAAATCAAGCTCTGGGACTATATTTCATCTTTTGTAAGGTCTCTTTAAAACGCTCTTGAGAGATTTACTAATAAGG
Source organism: Stenurella melanura (assembly GCA_963583905.1). Classification (NCBI taxonomy): domain Eukaryota; kingdom Metazoa; phylum Arthropoda; class Insecta; order Coleoptera; family Cerambycidae; genus Stenurella; species Stenurella melanura. The sequence goes on along the minus strand of OY757310.1, from coordinate 40,442,651 downwards.
CTTAGCCACTACGGATATGATTTAATATTCATCTTGGGGAATAAAATGGGGGTTAAATGGAATTATTAACTACAAAATAGCGATTAATGGCTCATAATTGATAATAAACCAATGGAATCCTAAACCTTACGTCAGAAACCAAAATCATATACACACGAAAGTTCACAAATAAGAAGTAAAAATATAATTAAGGGGTAGAAAATACAGTCAAATGGGACGATTTTCTAGTTTCTAGTTTCTTTTGTGTGGTTGTGTTAACTAATACACAAATTTTTTTATGGCCGTATTCTTATTTCGTATTGGATATGATAAGATTAATAATTCCTGGTATGGTAAAAAATTTAGCAATTAGTTATTACAGCTCTCTAACTATTGGAAATAATGTTAAAAATAGTTCACACAAACCTCACTTAGACGCTTTTCAAACAAGTCTCTGTTTTCTTGCAATTTTACTTGCTTCCGATGGCAAATTTCTGTCCTTAATTTTCTACATTTCAGTTTTGTGTCAAGTTGTTGAACATGTTCTCCTTCAAATATGTCTCCATGTTCATTTCTTAAACATGTACTATCTACATATGATAGGTTCTTATTTAATCTAACAACAGTGTCAAACTGTTCCTTGTTTCTTTGTAAGAAAAGTTTATCATTGGCATTAATATTGATTTTCTGATTACCTCCACCACTTATTCCATTATTAATTGCATTACTTTCTACAGTACTTCGTCGACTATAAGTGCAAAGGTCATCACTTATTAAGTTTGGTGGACCACCATACGATTCATTTTTATTCTCCTTACACCGTTGAGAAGAATTTGACGGTTGGATTATCAAAACAATATTTTTTAATATATTCATTTTCCTTTGCAATTCCCCATGTTCCTTTTGTCTTTTGTGCAAAACTTTTTCTTCAAGTGGCACATTGTCTAAGATTCTTTCATTTTCAGCTGGCCCCGGGATATTCTCGATCTTTTGTTCCTTATCTCTTGCAGATAATGAAAATTTATCCTGTGGGATACTCTCTATTGGTGTATCTTGTGTGTCCCAACCTATGTTATTTATTCTAGGTTTTTTAACCGAATTTAATGTTGGAAAATGGTCTTGCTTGACTTGGTCACAGTTAATATCTTTTAACATGTCAATTTTTCTTTTCAGTTCAAAATGTTCCGTTTGTTCTTTATGCATAACTTTTTCCTTAAGTTCTACACTATCCAAGATTATTTCAACATCAGCTGGTTGAGATACATCTTTCACTTCTGGCCATTTATTTCTTGGTGATGCTAAAATGTTATCCTGGGTGGTATTTTCTATTTGTAGGTCTGGTGTGTCACATACTACGTCACTTTTTCTAGTTTCTTTAACATTATTAAATGTTGAAAAATGCTTTCGCTTAACTGGATTACAGTTAATTTTTTTTAACGTGTCAATTTTCCTTTTTAGTAGTTCAGATTGTTCCATTGCCCCCGTATGCATAACTTTTTCCTTAAGTTCTACACTATCTAAGATTATTTCAACTTCAGCTGGCTGAGGTAAATTTCTGATTTCTTGCGATTTATCTCTTGTTGATAATAAAATCTTACCTTGAGTAGTATTGTCCATTTTCTGGTCTGGTGTGTCACATACTACATCAGTTTTTCTACTTTCTTTAACACAATGTAATGCTCGAAAATGTTTGTGCTCAACTTGCTCACAGTTAACATTTTTTAATATGTCAATTTTCCTTTTCAGTTGTTCAGAATGTTCTGTTTGTTTTTTTTGGATAACTTTTTCCTTAAGATTTACACTATCTAACATTATTTCAACTTCAGCTGGTTGAGGTACATCTTTGACTCCTTGTTTCTTATCTCTTGTTGACAATAAAATTTCATCCTGTGTGGTATTTCTCATTTCTAAGTCTGGTATGTCACATATTACATCATTTTTTCTAGATTCTTTAAAATTATATAATGTAGAAATATTATTATCTGGGTCACAGTTAATAATTCTTGATATCTCAATTTTACTTTTTAGTTGTTCAGGACGTTCCGTTTGTACCTTGCTTATGACGTGTTCGTTAAGTTCCACATCATCTAAGATTATTTCAACTATAGTTGACTGAGATACATCTCTGACTTCTTGTGCATTATCTCTTGTAGATAATAATATTTTATCCTGAGTAGTATTTCCTATTTTTTTCTCTGGTGTGTCACATACTATATCATTTTCTTTACTTTCTTTAACAAGATGTAATGTTGGAAAATACTTACGCTTAACTTGGTCACAGTTAATATTTTTTAATATGTCAATTTTCCTTTTCAGTTTTTTAGAATGATTAGTTTGTCCTTTGCTCATAACTTTTTCCTCATGTTCTACATTATCTAGGATTATTTCAATTTCGCCTGGTTGAGGTACATTTTTGAACCCTTGCTTCTTATCTACTGTTGTTAATAAAATTTTATTTTGCGTACCAATTTTAATTTGCTGGTCTGGTTTGACACATACATTATTTTCTCTGTGTTTTTTAACACTATATAATCTTTGAGAATGTTTACCGTCAACTTGATCACAGTTACTATTCCTTATGTTAATTTTCCTTTTCCATTCCTCAGAAAGTTCAGTTTGTTCTTTTTGCATAACCTTTTCTTTATGTGCTACACTATCTAAGATTATCTCAACTTCAGCTGGCTGAGGTACATTTTTGACTTCCTGTTCCTTATCTTTTGTTGATAATAAAATGTTATCCCGAGTGATACTTTCCATTTGCTTCTCTGGTGTGTCACATACTACATCATTTTCTTCACTCTCTTTAAAGTAATTCATAGTTGGATCGTGTTTGCGCTTAATTTGGCCACAGTTAATATTTCGTAATTTGTCAATCTTCCTTTTCAGTTGTTCACAATGTTCCGTTATTCTTTTGTGCATAACTTTTTCCTTAAGCTCTGCATTATCTAAGATTATTTCAACTTCAACTGGCTGAGGTACATTTTCGACTTCCTGTCCCTTACCTTTTGTTGATAATAAAATGTTATCCTGAGTGGTACTTTCCATTTGCTTCTCTGGTGTGTTACACACTACATCATTTTCTCTACTCTCTTTAATGCAATTTATTGGTGGATTTTGTTTGCGCTTAATTTGGCCATAGTCAATATTTTGTAATATGTCAATTTTCCTATTTAGTTGTTCAGGATGCTCCATTTGTTCTTTGAGCATACATTTTTCCTTAAGTTCTACACTATCTAAGATTATTTCAACTTCAGCTGGCTGAGGTACATTTTTGACTTCCTGTTCCTTATCTTTTGTTGATAATAAAATGTTATCCCGAGTGATACTTTCCATTTGCTTCTCTGGTGTGTCACATACTACATCATTTTCTTCACTCTCTTTAAAGTAATTCATTGTTGGATCATGTTTGCGCTTAATTTGGCCACAGTTAATATTTCGTAATTTGTCAATCTTCCTTTTCAGTTGTTCACAATGTTCCGTTATTCTTTTGTGCATAACTTTTTCCTTAAGCTCTGTATTATCTAAGATTATTTCAACTTCAACTGGCTGAGGTACATTTTCGACTTCCTGTCCCTTACCTTTTGTTGATAATAAAATGTTATCCTGAGTGGTACTTTCCATTTGCTTCTCTGGTGTGTTACACACTACATCATTTTCTCTACTCTCTTTAATGCAATTTATTGGTGGATTTTGTTTGTGCTTAATTTGGCCATAGTTAATATTTTGTAATATGTCAATTTTCCTATTTAGTTCAGGATGTTTCATTTGTTCTTTGTGCATACATTTTTCCTTAAGTTTTACACTGTCTAAGATTATTCCAACTTCAGCTGGCTGAGGTACATTTTCGACTTCCTGTACCTTATCCTTTGTTGATAATAAAATGTTATCCTGAGCGGTACTTTCCGTTTGCTTCTCTGGTGTGCCATACACTACATAATTTTCTCTACTCTCTTTAACGCAATTTATTGTTGGATCATATTTGTGCTTAATTTGGCCACAGTTAATATTTTGTAATATGACAATTTTCCTTTTCAGTTGTTCACAATGTTCCGTTATTCTTTTGTGCATAACTTTTTCCTTAAGCTCTGCATTATCTAAGATTATTTCAACTTCAGCTGGCTGAGGTACATTTTCGACTTCCTGTCCCTTATCTTTTGTTGATAATAAAATGTTGTCCTGAGTGGTACTTTCCATTTGCTTCTCTGGTGTGTTACACACTACATCATTTTCTCTACTCTCTTTAATGCAATTTATTGGTGGATTTTGTTTGCGCTTAATTTGGCCATAGTTAATATTTTGTAATATGTCAATTTTCCTATTTAGTTGTTCAGGATGCTCCATTTGTTCTTTGTGCATACATTTTTCCTTAAGTTCTACACTATCTAAGATTATTTCAACTTCAGCTGGCTGAGGTACATTTTCGACTTCCTGTACCTTATCCTTTGTTGATAATAAAATGTTATCCTGAATGGTACTTTCCGTTTGCTTCTCTGGTGTGCCATACACTACATAATTTTCTCTACTCTCTTTAACGCAATTTATTGTTGGATCATATTTGTGCTTAATTTGGCCACAGTTAATATTTTGTAATATGACAATTTTCCTTTTCAGTTGTTCACAATGTTCTGCTTGTCTTTTGTGCATAACTTTTTCCTTAAGTTCTGCACTATTTAAGATTATTTCAACATCAGCCGACTGAGGCATATTTTCGATTTCTTGACCACTATATTCTGTTGATAATAAAATTTCATCCTCTGTGGTATTTCCCACATTTGAGTCTGATGTGTCATATACTAAATCACTTTGCCTACTTTCTTTAATATCATATAACATTGGAAAATGTTCATGCTTAACTTGGTCACAGTTAATATTTTTTAATTTATCAATTTTCCTCTTCAGTTTTTCAGAACGCATTTGTCTTTTGCACATAACTTCTTTATTAAATTCTACATTATCTAAGATTATTTCAACATCAGCTGGCTGAGATACTTCTTGTTGCTCATCTATTGTTGATAATAAAATTTCATCTGTAGTATTTTCCATATTCGGGTCCGGTGTATCACATAGTACATCATGTTCTGTACTTACTTTAATATCATGTAATGTTGGAGAATTTTTACTCTTAACTTGGTCAAACATAATATTATTTAATTTATTAATTTTCCTTTTCGGTACATCAGAACTTTCTGTTTGTCTTTCGTCCATAACTTTTTCCTGAAGTTCTACATTATCCAAGATTATTTTACGATCAGATGGCTGAGGTACATTTTCGACTTCTTGTTCCTTATCTCTCGTTGGTAATAAAATTTCATCCTCTGTGGTATTTTCTAAATTCTGGTCTGATTGTACTTCATTATACATCACATTTTCCTTAATTTCTGCATTATCCAAGATTTCAACTGGCCGAGAAACATTTTTGACCTCTTGTTCCTTGTCACTTGCTGATAATAAAATTTCATCTTGTGTAATATTTTCCATATTCTGGTCTGGTTTGTTACATACCACATCATTTTCCCTACTTTTCTTGTAATGTAATGTTGGATCATGTTCATGTTTATATTGGTTGCGATTTATATTCCTTAAAATGTTCATTTTGGTTTTCAGTTCCCTACATTTCCTTTGATTTCTGTGCATAATTTTTTCCTTATGTTCTATGCTCTCTAAGTTTATTTCCACTTCGGTTGGCTGAGGTACATTTTCGACCTCTTCTCCTTTAAATCTTGTTGATAATAGAATTTTATGCTGTGTATCCATCTTCTGATCTGATTTGCCATATTCCACGTCATTTTTTCTAATTTCTTCAGCAGAACTTATTGTAGGGAAAGATCCATGCTTATTTCGGTCATAGTTAAGCAACTTGTTTGCATCAAACCATTTGTGTCCTTTACGATTTAAGAGCATCCTTGGTATTAAACATTTATTTTTTAATGACATTTTTAGTCTTGTATTACTAGGCTGATCTGTAATGAGTCGTTCTGTTTGCTTAGTAGTTAAAGAAGTAGTTTTTCGTTTCATCCCAATACACTTGTATCTTTTCTTCTTTCGACGTGTTCTACGTCTAATCATATTAATTTCATCTTTTGCTGGTTGCCTGTGCTTTGTTTTATAATGATAATTAATCAATTGTATAGTTTCACATACTTCGCTACAATACTTACAAACGTGAACTTGATTCTCCCTATTAATTTTAAAAAGGGGTTCACTTTTATCATTTATCATTTTTGGACGCTTAAAAATTTTAAGATCATTTTTACTTCCACTTCTTCCTTTAATTAACTCTTGTAGCGCGGAGGTCCGAACGCGATAATAGTAATTTATAAAATTCAAGCGCTTTATTCTGGGTCTCATAAGATCTGAATTGCGGTCAATTTTTCTGGCTATTAGTTTATACGTTGTGTCATTTACTTTGTCAAATTCTTCTCGAAATTTGGTATCTTCTAATCTAGGAAGAATAAGTGAAGGAGATGGAAAGTGTCCATATTTATCTATGGGCACCATAACAACATTATCATTTGCTGGGTTAGTTGAAGTTTCTGGATCATTAGACTCTTCATCGACTGGACTAGCAAAAGTTGTTGTATTTGTCTTTTTACTGTCGACCTAAAATATAGAGAATATATAACCTTACTGTTAACTAATTATATAACATACATGTAAATAGTTTGTACAATAAAAATCCAGCCCCATGTCCTTATCATTTGCAGGTTAGGAATAACACAATAAAGTATTATCATTTATTTATTTACGAGTCTAAGCCCAATTCCAAAATACAATTAAAATACAGTGCTTACAAAAATATTATAAATACAGCAATACTAAGAACATATTTGAGATAGACTTAATTAAAACAAAAAGTCTCCCAATATTGTGTACGTGGAGCTCTACCATAGATTCATGTGGGTAAAATATGTCAGTATAACTAAAGTTACATAAAGGGCGTCACTAATGCGTAGGCGGTCAATATCACCTCAATTATTTGAAATTTGAAAAAATGTGGGAAATCAAAAGTGGCATATTATGGAACTATTTTAAAATCTACAGTGTGTTTCATATAGCAGAGGCAAGCTAATAGTTGTTTTTTTTAATTGGAACACCAAACATTTTTCATGTATTTATATTTAACTCTAATTCTCAACACTGTGGTGTTGTCACGTTATTCCACATTTTCGGATATTAAATGCATTTGCAACGGTGAAGATTAAGACATGTAAATTAAAAGACTTCACTTCCAATGTTAATCAAAGGCATGTATGTACTAACTTCCAGGCCTCTCATAGTCAAACTTATTTCTACAGGGTGTTCTCCACGATGATTCAAGTTTCTACATTCTTAAACTGTCATAACTCAATTTTTTCAAATGGAAGCCATTTAAATTTTTGCTTAAAAGGTTTCGGCAATCAATTACCTACAACCGGATACCTCATAAGGTAACTTTGTTGAACGGTTTTTTGAAAAATTCATTTAGAAAAGAAAGTTGTCACTATGTATATCAGCTTGTAGGTAATTGATTACTAAAACATTTTAAGTAAATACAAACAGCATGGTCCATTTGTAAAAAATTGAGCTATGATCATACCTCGGATGTAGCGGCCGGAGTCCAGGGCTGCCTTTTACAGATGGGTAGATATAATATTGTTATATTATAAACACCTACTAAAACATTCCCAAACTACAAACACAGAAGGGCATGCAACGTATTTATTGAATTTTATTAATTTTACCATGGTAATGCGTTTAGTCGGTGACACACAATACTTATGAAATACAAACAAAAGGCATAATAGGATATTTTAACCATTTACCATGCTCACGATGAAGCAGTAGCAGATGTAACGTCTCGTGTGTTGGTCGGTGACAAATATGCAGAAAATACGGACAAGTTCTTATTATTCCTTACCGATGAAGTGAATTATATGTAAGCTGCTGGAAGAATTTTGAAAGAAACATATCGGAATATACTGCATGTAACATGTTTAGCACATGGGCTGCATAGCATTGCTGAAACTATTAGGAGGTGCTACCCTAATATTGATAAATTAATATCTAGTGTAAAGAAAGTTTTTCTTAAAGCACCAGATCGTGTACAGTTATTTCACGATATTCTACCAAATACTCCATTACCTCCAGCGTCCATTATCACACGATGGGGATCTTGGCTACAGGCCGCATTGTACTATTACTGTCATTTTGAAAATGTCTAATACGTAATTTTTCAATTACAGGGAGACATTGCTGCTATAGTACAAACAAAAATTCACAACTCTGTTAACAAATAATCCCGGATTTGTTACGATGACAGGTGTAACAGACCTTTTACAAGGCAAAGAAGTAGATTTTGCTACACCTGGCATGAATGTGGTGACTTTGTGAAAGTTTTGATATTTTATGTATGCATATTACATCTGTCGACGTCATATGCAAAGCGGTCCATCTCACAATATAAATGTATTTTTACCAAAAGACTACGAAATTTAACTCCAAAACATTTAGAGCAGATATTAGTAATATACTTTTATTCTTGTAACCACCGGCACTGAAAAATACTTGTGTGTGTTAGTCTAGTGTGAAGTAAAGCTCCCTATACCCCCTAGACTTTCCATAGAAATGATAAAATCCGTTACATACTATGGTATACCTGAAGCGATTTGAATTTCTTTCGATATCACATTGTTAACTCGAACAATCTGTATCTGATCAAGTAGATAGCAACACAACCTCTTAATGGCAAATTTCAATTTACATGTTTCGCATAAAACTTAACAGCAAGGCACATTGCTTCATTTAGCCATTTCTCACATTCTCCAATTTCAAATTATGTGTGTCACATTCAACAATTAAATTCATATGATACAAGCAAGGAATAGGTTATGCTGTATTCCAAACTAGGAAAATTTCACCAATTTCCCCATAGTACTAACCTTATCAATATTTTCTAATTTTTTATATAACGTATCTTCAATTTTTTGATATTCTCTATAAATATTGCTCTCCTCTAATCTAGGTATAACAATAATCGGTTGTGAAACCATTTCAAACTGATCTCTAAGAAATGGAACATCGTTTGTGTTTTTTTTTGTAATCGAGGTACCGTTGTTCTTCTCATGGGAGGTACCAATGTTCTTTTGAGGGGAGGTACCTATGTTCTCAGGGGAGGTATCTATGTTCTTCTCAGGAGGGGTATCTATGTTCTTTTCAGGAGAGGTATCTATGTTCTTCTCAGGGGAGGTATCTATGTTCTTCTCAGGGAATGTACCTACATCATTGAAGAGCAGCAACGCACTAGCCTAAAACAAAATTTTCATTGTCTATAATTCAAAATAGTTTTATATACAACTTCAAAGAGATAATAATGAAATTAAAATACAACTGGTAACAGTTATAAAATTGACTGATACAAACCTTACTTATACGTTGATTTTCAAATAAATCTCTTTTTTCTTGTAATATCGTTTGGTTTTTTTGAAAAGTTTCTCTAAAATTGCCGACAAAATTTATAATACAAATACATTGTGAACATATAAGTTTTGAAAATGGGTCGCACACGTTTACCTAAAATAAAGCCGTTTTATAAACTTCTACCTACTAAATAACATTTGAGGTTAGTTAACACTTTTTGTTGTATTAGTTACCTCCACTCCAAATATCCAGTATAAACAGTCGATTAGAGTTAACTCTGAACATTTTAACGTTGAATTAACGATGTTAATTAACGGATCTTTTTTTGTTGTCAAACATAAACGACAAATATTTAATACCATTTTAACAATTTAACAAAACATCAATAACCATATCAATAACTGTTGAGTAGTTGACTAGTTGACGTAATGATGTAAAATGTCAAAATGGGTAGTGTGTGTTCGGCACGATCAGTTATAGTTTACTGATCGTGTGTGTTCGGTTGCCTAATGCGATACGATAGTGGCGACACAAGGAAGGATAGATTAAAGAAGGAGTTCTTAATAAAGAGCTAACCAATCAAAAATCAATACGTAAAAATCGTCACTATGACGTAGTTGGATGTATGTATATGGTGTCCAAAATTCGAAATAATAATGTTATAATGAAACTTGAAGAAATGTTCCTGATAGTTGGTAGTTACGATTTCTTACAGCATGTAGCAAAAAGACTAAATCAGTTAGGTACACGATGAGAGGTTTGTTCAAAATCAGTGGCGGCTCGTGATATTGTCTGCAGAGGAGGCTTGATATTCTGAAAGACAACTGATGTGCAATATGACTACAATTTGTACATTTCCCCACCACCCCTGAGGTATTACAACGGCGCGTTACATTTTTTGCCGTGGGTTGTTCGCCAGGATACCGATTCACGACTTGAGAGAATAGAACTAATAAAAGAATAGAATGAAAAGGAAATAGAAAATATGATGAGACGAAAAAATCATTCTCATGAAATTCTCGTTCCTACGACTCGAGTATCGGTATCCAAAGGAGTCCTACTATCCCACTTGTAATTAAATTATATAACTTTTAATAAAAATAAAAATAGTTTTGGTAAAAAAATTAAAGTGTTTTTCTACAAACAAAAAACTGTATTCATTATCACTGCCAGGCGTGTAAAATTATAAGTTTTAATAGAAATTAAAATAGTTTTGAGAAAGAAGTTATATAAAAAAAAATATTACCGCGGAACTCTATATTATGGAGAATTATAAAAAATATTTCCTAAAAAATAAATAACACAAATAAATATTTTTTCTAAAATAACAACTACCTATATTAATCTCTGCTTTAAAGCCTGAATATTTTTATAAATGAGTGGTAACCTGCGATTTTTGGAACTAGCAAAATGGTTGATTATTTCATCATAAAATGAATCGCGTTTCCTCAATTCTGACAAAAAACGTTTTTCTATTGAAATAAGCGATACATTTGAAAGGCGGTCTTGACTCATTTTGTTTCTAGTAAAAATGTTTTTATGCGTTTAAGTGCTGAAAATGATCATTCTACAGAAGCTTACCGGAATTGTCTCAAAAAATAGTGGCGTTATTCAAAAAGTTCTCTAATTTTGGGTCATATAAGTTTTAAAAAAATCTACCAGCTCTTTGAAATTTCCTTTATTGCACGATTCTCGCTTTTCGTCATGTCCTCGGAAAGAATTTTCTTGTGAAGATAACTATATAACGGCATCTATTAACCTCTTTAATATTTCCCTGTTCTCACGGACCTTTCCGTTAACATTTTCTATTTCTCTCTTATGTGCAGAATCCAAGAAATTTACAATATTTTGTTTACCAAACATTTCGAATTTAATGCAAGATGAAATGTGCTCCTGGGATTTTTCGTGCCTTTCTAAACCTCGCGACAAATTTTGCAAATTATTAAACCCGGCCCTGCCCCAAATTGAGGATTGATCATTAGTAAATAATAAACATCTCCAACAATATAATTTGTTTCTAACTGTTGATGCCGTTAACCACTCGACTTTTTTGTTATCACAAAACCCTCTGTTTTGTTTACCACTTTTAAAAACTAACGAAAGCATTGCTGGTGTAGGCCTGGCATTTCTTTTAATTCTTACCTTTTCGTCATAAATAAGAGTAGTAAATCCATTTAATAACAAATAATCCACCACGTCTGGACAACAAGACATGTTGTTGGGAATATTTTCACCTAGAGCACTTATTTCTAGCCCGCCTATCAAATGTTTTATGTATTTATACGTCAAGTTGTTCTTATAACCGACTAAACGCAACTGTCAGACGTCAGTTCGTTTTCTTTGTGAATCACCTAACTCTTGAATGACCTGTGCACATGCGCTATAAAGAACTGAGATCTGGAGGCTAGCCTCATACTTGGCTATTCCAAGTGTTGCTATTTTACACAGCGCAAAGAAATTCAAGGTCATTCATGTTATAAGTAAATGCGGTAAAGTTGGAAGCTATTTCGTATTAGCCTCCAGCGAACCGCAGTGTTCATTCAGTAAAAGACCGGCCGACCGGGAAATATGCATACAAAGACTATCCGGACTGTAACGTTATAGGTATGTTTGTGGAAAGGAAATGCAAAAATGTTATATATAAACTGAAAATTAATGAATGAATAATAAACAATAAAAAATATTGAAAATTGAGATATACCTAATAGAAATTTCTTAAGATATTACTTTTGAAGATATGGTGGTTCTTCCAACGGGAGGCTTAGCCTCCCCTGCCTCCCCTGACGAGCCGCCACTGTTCAAAATTGTTGTAATATCTGCACCACAAATGTTGAAGTACCTATATAAGTATACTGAAAGTTTGTTCAGTGTTCAGTAAAACTGATATCGCTGCCATAATTTATTTGGTGTTCACAAATTTCCAATGTAACGCATCGATCTATATGCTCTATATATAGCCACACTTTTACGGGCCTTGGTAATTTGCAGGTCAGCAAAAAAGCTTGCAGATCAGCCCGTCTTATTACTACGGTCAACTTGAACATAAGTACCGTTGGTAAGGAAGCACCTCCCTTTCCATTTCCGGCGTCAAAACGGACCTACCCCTATTTTTAAAACTACCCCTCCTAAGAAAGTCTGCAGGTCAACCCGTTTTATTGCTACGGTCAACTTGAAAATCGGTACCGTTGGTGGGGAAGTACCCCTTTTTCCATTTCCAGCGTCAAAACCGACCTACCCCTGTTTTTAAAACTACCCGTCCTAAGAAAGTCAGCAGGTCAACCGGTTTTTTTGCTACGGTCAACTTGAAAATCGGTACCGTTGCTGAGGATGCACCCCTCTTTCCCTTTCCGGCGTCAAAACAGACCTACCCCTATTTTTAAAATTACCCCTCCTAAGAAAGTCTGCAGGTCAACCCGTTTTATTACTACGGTCATCTTTAAAATCTGTACCGTTGGTGGGGAAGCACCCCTTTTTCCATTTCCGGCGTCAAAACCGACCTACCCCTGTTTTTAAAACTACCCGTCCAAAGAAAGTCAGCAGGTCAACCGGTTTTATTGCTACGGTCAACTTGAAAATGGGTACCGTTGGTCAGAAAGTACCCCTTTTTCCATTTCCAGCGTCAAAACTGACCTATCCCTATTTTTAAAACTACCCCTCCTAGGAAAGTCTGCAGGTCAACCGGTTTTTTTGCTACGGTCAACTTGAAAATTGGTACCGTTACTAAGGATGCACCCCTCTTTTCATTTCCGGCGTCAAAACAAACCTACCCTTATTTTTAAAACTACCCCTCCTAAGATAGTCTGCAGGTCAACCCGTTTTATTGCTACGGTCAACTTGAAAATCGGTACCGTTGATGAGGAAGCACCCCTTCTTCCATTTCCGGCGTCGAAACCGACCTGCCCCTATTTTTAAAACTACCCCTACTAAGAAAGCCTGCAGGTCAACCGGTTTTTTTGCTACGGTCAACTTGAAAATCGGTACCGTTGCTGAGGATGCACCCCTCTTTCCCTTTCCGGCGTCAAAACAGACCTACCCCTATTTTTAAAATTACCCCTCCTAAGAAAGTCTGCAGGTCAACCCGTTTTATTACTACGGTCATCTTGAAAATCTGTACCGTTGGTGGGGAAGCACCCCTTTTTCCATTTCCGGCGTCAAAACCGACCTACCCCTGTTTTTAAAACTACCCGTCCAAAGAAAGTCAGCAGGTCAACCGGTTTTATTGCTACGGTCAACTTGAAAATGTGTACCGTTGGTCAGAAAGTACCCCTTTTTCCATTTCCAGCGTCAAAACTGACCTATCCCTATTTTTAAAACTACCCCTCCTAGGAAAGTCTGCAGGTCAACCGGTTTTTTTGCTACGGTCAACTTGAAAATTGGTACCGTTACTAAGGATGCACCCCTCTTTTCATTTACGGCGTCAAAACAAACCTACCCTTATTTTTAAAACTACCCCTCCTAAGATAGTCTGCAGGTCAACCCGTTTTATTGCTACGGTCAACTTGAAAATCGGTACCGTTGATGAGGAAGCACCCCTTCTTCCATTTCCGGCGTCGAAACCGACCTGCCCCTATTTTTAAAACTACCCCTACTAAGAAAGCCTGCAGGTCAACCCGTTTTATTGCTACGCTCAACTTGAAAATCGGTACCGTTGGTGAGGAAGCACCCCTTCTTCCATTTCCGGCGTCGAAACCGACCTACCCCTATTTTTAAAACTACCCGTCCTAAGAAAGTCTGCAGGTCAACCTGTTTTATTGCTACGGTCAACTTGAAAATCGGTACCGTTGATGAGGAAGCACACATCTTTCCATTTCCTGCGTCAAATCCGACCTGCCCCTATTTTTAAAACTGCCCCTCCTAAGAAAGTGTGCAGGTCAACCCGTTTTATTGCTACGGTCAACTTGAAAATCGGTACCGTTGGTGAGAAAGCACCCCTTCTTCAATTTCCGGCGTCGAAACCGACCTACCCCTATTTTTAAAACTACCCCTCCTGAGAAAGTCTGCAGGTCAACCTGTTTTATTGCAACGGTACCGTTGCTGAGGATTCACCCCTCTTTCCATGTCTGGAGTCAAAACCAACCTGCCCCTATTTTTAAAACTACCCCTCCTAAGAAAGTCTGCAGGTCAACCCGTTTTATTGCTACGGTCAACTTGAAAATCGGTACCGTTGATGAGGAAGCACCCCTTCTTCCATTTCCGCCGTCGAAACCGACCTGCCCCTATTTTTAAAACTACCCCTCATAAGAAAGTCGGCAGGTCAACCCGTTTTATTGCTACGGTCAACTTGAAAATCGGTACCGTTGGTGAGGAAGCACCCCTTCTTCCATTTCCGGCGTCTAAACTGACCTGCCCCTATTTTTAAAACTACCCCTCCTAAGAAAGTCTGCAGGTCAACCCGTTTTATTGCTACGGTCAACTTGAAAATCGGTACCGTTGGTGAGGAAGCACCCTTTTTTCCATTTCCGGCGTCAAAACCGACCTACCTCTATTTTTAAAACTACCCCTCCATGGCATGGCGCCATCTATAGGACATTAATAAGAACTGGCTTATCTTGTTCCCCATTGAGAATATACAATTGCGCCTGTCTCTATGTATATGTAGGCGCTATAACTGATAAAAGTTGAGAAAGTATATGACAGGGGAAAATAATTAGCATGTAATGATACCTTTGCCAACAAAGAAATAAGCGGGTATGCATTTACTATAAAATATGGGGCGCCCTAAAAATGTTTTAAAAATAATTACACATTACCTTTATGACTTAGAATACATCGTTGTTTCAGAAGGTGAAAGGGGTATGCGCAGTAGTCAGGGAGTGATACTATTATTGCGCAGTAAATTAGTTGCGCAGATTTGGAATATTGACAGATGATGGGTGTATGCGCAGTTTACGACAATTACATGCAGATACCATGAAGTGATAAAACATAGGAATAAATCGGCTTTGACGACGGAAATGGAAAGAGAGGTGCTTCCTTACCAACGGTGTCGATTTTCAAGTTGACCGTAGCAATAAAACGGGTTATCCTGCAGACTTTCTTAGGAGGGTAGTTTTAAAAATAGTATTAGGTCGGCTTTGACGCCAGAAATGGAAAGAGGGGTGCATGCTCAGTAATCTTACTGATTTTCAAGTTGACCGTAGCAATAACGGGTTGACCTGCAGACTTTCTTAGGAGGGGCAGGTTTAAAAATAGGGTTAGGTCGGCTTTGACACCGGAAATGGAAAGAGGGGTGCATACTCACTAATGGTACCGATTTTCAACTTGACCGTAGCAATAAAACGGGTTGACATGCAAACTTTCTTAGGAGGGGTGCTTTTAAAAATAGGGGTAGGTTCTTCTTTGATACCGGAAATGGAAAGAGGGGTGCCTCCTTACCAGCGGTGCCGATTTTCAAGTTGACCGTAGCAATAAAACGGATTGACCTGCAGACTTTCTTAGGAGGGGTAGTTTTAAAAATTGGGGTAGGTCGATTTTGATGCCGGAAATGGAAAGAAGAGTCTTTCCTTGCTAACGGTGCGGATTTTCAAGTTGACCGTAGCAATAGAACGGGTTGACCTGCAGACTTTCTTAGGGGGGTAGTTTTAAAAATTGGGGTAGGTCGGTTTCGACGCAGGAAATAGAAAGAGGGGTGGTTTCTTACCAATGGTGCCGATTTTCAAGTTGAACCTGGCAATAAAACTGGTTGACCTGCAAGCTTCTTTGCTGACCTGCAAATTACACAGGAAAAATTGATAACTATATATATAGTCATATACACACCAAGCTATCGCCATCTGCATCGCACTGCCAGGAGCAAAGTAAACTATACTGCAATGTTTAAAAGTGAATTATTTATTAAGAAACTGAATGAGACTTTTAAACAAACATAATTATAGATTTCTAATGAATAACTAAAATGGGAATAAGAGTTAATAAGAATTCAGTAAAATTTCCTACAGTGTATAATTTTTAAATATATATATAAGTAGGTTACTATAGTATTTGTTATATACACATATCTGCGAGATTATATATTTTTACAAATTATCTTTTGTTGTATTTATTGTAATGTTTCACACAAACGGAAAATAACAGAAATTTGATGAGATATAGACACACACACTATACATTACAGCTCTGCTATTTTACCTCCAATGACGCATGATTTGCGTCACAATATATCTCGTATCTCGGTGTCTCTTTTGCTCGCTGGTAAACATAGATTATAGGCATTAAGCACTCCTTATTCTTTAATCTTTTCCTGCTTGGTGGCAACACTAGTGATGGCCGATGTTCATTGATGTTTAGAAAACATCGATGTTGCGCTTTCGATGTTTTTACCATCGATGTTATTATTCGATATATCGATATTTTTATATGTTTTTGTCAAGCATCGAATGTTTATTTTTATATAATTTGTTTTATTTATTTGCTTTTATCATGACTAGTCAATATTATTTTTAGGTATTTTGCAAATCACAACTTACACATTTTCTTATTTAATATTTAATATGAAATTACCTATTTTCTGTATATTGGTATAACCTTAGACTAGGAAACATATAGGTATCTGTCCTACTCTAAGGGTATAACATAATATTTATATTTATGTAGGATTGGTAGCGGCATCTAGCGGACGCTGTTAAAAATTTGACGATTCTCTTATCGAAATCTACAATTTAATTCAGCATTTACTCACTGGAAGGCGGAACAGACCATCACTAGACACTAAACAAAGCAATAGACTCAAAGGGAAACGAATATCCAAACTATTGTTCCTTCAGTCTATCGAAAAATGCTTTTGGGACATTTAAAATAATTTTGTATGCTGTTTTCTTAAATTTATATTTATAGAATAAATTGTGTTTCAATGTTAATTGGATTCTAATTTTAAACTTTAATTACAGTAACATCGATGTTTGTGATGCGATAATATCGCTACGTCGATGTCTACAATTAATTTGAGCATCATTTGATGTCAAACATCGATGCATGTTCACAAAACATCGCCCATCCCTTGGCGACACTAGGAATACCTATCCATATAATCTATGACTAGTAAACAGTTAAAGCTAGAGATTACGCAAGAAGATGAGGGATGAACGGCGATGACCAATCAAAACAAAGCGAACGAAGTGATTTGTAAGTTTTAATAAGAGAACTAGAGACCAGTCTAAATTCATCAAAATAAATACTAAAAACGAAAATTACAAAACTCTACAACCAAATATAATAGAAAAAATTGAAGAGCTTATAAAACTGATGACAATTTTCAGCTATATTGTTTAACTCTATAATGGTGCCACAAAATGTTCGTCGTCTTTGTCTAAGTTAAGTTTGAGTACTCCTCGTTTATCCCTCTTGAAGATTAGAAACACGCTCAGCAAACATCACGAACGTCATACCTACATACAGTAGATTTAATATTTATGACGTCCGAGGTTCGAGGGATCCAAGTCAGTTTACAATAATTGTGAGGATAAGTGTTATCCTATAGTTAAATCATAGTTTAATAATACAGTAGGGTCAAAGACTAAAGAATTAATGATGATAATGATGAAATTTTAACTTGATTAAGCATGAAAACCCAATTAAAAGACTTAATTTTATAAATATTAGGGAAAGATATTGTTGCATACTTTCACCCCTGGGAAATACCTTGTAAAAATCCGTAGGTTCTAAATAATTTTAACAAGGGGTAACCACTAATAACACTTTATTTAATAACTTCTCAGAACTACACAATACTTTTCCTTAACTAAAATATATTTCTACTGGACTAAAACAATCTTTAACAAAACTTATCAATTCAAATTTACACACTGTATTTATTTCTAACCTCACTTCGCACTTTTCAACTTCACTTTCATAAAACTTCTTCCTATTCCGTCGGGAATCTCGCCTTATATACTCTGAAATTGCCCCTAGAGTTATCTAGAACATAATCGAGAATCTTCCACCACACGCTAGAAAACTATCTCTTTCTACAAGTTTCCAGGACGTAATACATAACACTGCCCCCTCATCGATGTATGTCGCCAATCTATCCAAATGCACGATCTTCATCTTGAACTTTTTGCTTCGTTGAATCCGATGGATGACGTCATTAATTCGGGTAGTAACAGTATACGGTACATCCCAAGGTGGTTGAAGTTTCGGTGACCTTCTTTTCTTCCGCTGTGGGTTGTACAGCCAAAAAAGATCTCTCCGCCTTGAACCCTTCTGAACTACCCTTACGGTCATATCGCAATGTTTGTTAATTCTTCGAATTAAACCCTATTGTAACACAAAATAAACATTGATTTATAACTCTTAGCATTCACTTTTTAATAAACTTTCTATATCGTAACTCATTTATCTCACTCTTTCTCCGCTTACTCAATTTTGGCTTTACTTCTTTAGTTTTCGTTTTCCTTTAATTGCGTGTGTTTAAACGCTTTACCCTTTTCCAAAAAGAACTTTCTATCTACTTAAAAACTTTTCTAGCTCTTTCTTCAGACAAAACGGTTTATAATTTCATCATATTCATATTTAATTCCTGACCGATATCATGGTTGATGCTCATAGGTATTACTTAAATAATTAGAACTATCTTGAGACATGGTCCTTAAAATTTTTTTTATATCTTTTAACTTTGAAAATGATCTTTCCCCAGTGTATAGTCGTCTTCATAATTCTAAGGCATGTAAAAAATGCGGTATATAAGTACAAAGCGGGCAGGCGGCATATTTACCTATTCAATGATACCGCCGCGCGGACTCGTTCGACGGGAATTTTTTATGTGACTTAGAAATATGAAGGCAACTTTAATTTGTAATCATCAAAGTCAAATATATTCACAAAACCATTTCTATATTTGGAAAAGACTAACGTTTTTTTTTCCAATATTAATGAGAACATTACTTGTTCTCGATTAAAATTTCCTAACGTGGTGACGTCACGCGAGAACATTCAATGGCACGATACCGTCAAGTACCTTGGCGTTATCATGGATCGAAGCCTGACGTGGAGACAGAACACGGAAGCGATAATACAGAAAGCGAGGACGAGGAGGATTCTACTTTACCATATGATAGGTAGACAGAGCCAACTCAACCTGAGGAACAAACTCACACTTATCGCCTCCGTTGCCTGGGGATACCAAGCAGCCACCCATCTGAAGAGGATACAAGCCGTGGAAAACGTCGCACTTCGTTGCACCGTGGATGCACCATGGTTTGTCAGAAACGCCGACATCTTCAGAGACCTGGAATACACCCTAGTAACTGAAGTCATCCGGGACAGAGTGAAGAACCTATACGCCCGTGCAGCAGAGCATGGGAATCCGCTGGTCAGACAGGCGACTGACTATGACCTCAACGACGCCCCGAGGCACAAGAGGCCGAAGCTCCAGATCCTGGATAATGGGTAAGTATATCTAACCCTTTATCTGTTTCAGCCCGATCTGCAAGCCACACCGCAAGGAGACAATGACCAAAAACACCCAATTACCCGATCCCGGAGGTACCAAGCAAACAACCAGCTCGTTACCCTTACCCTAGCCCGTGCCGACTCTGGCCGAACATAATCCTGAACTACACAGTTCACACTTCCTTCCGACGAAATCGGAGCACA
Organism: Stenurella melanura; assembly: GCA_963583905.1. Taxonomy (NCBI): domain Eukaryota; kingdom Metazoa; phylum Arthropoda; class Insecta; order Coleoptera; family Cerambycidae; genus Stenurella; species Stenurella melanura. The sequence goes on along the minus strand of OY757310.1, from coordinate 40,422,683 downwards.
TGGTGCCAATTGGCACCCTAGGTTTCCGAATAGTCAACCCCCCAAATTCCTTTCAAACTCCGAGAGTTCTCGGTAACAGCCCTTCCCTCTCACGACGGACGAAAGACGCTCCCGGGAGCCTATACATGCTAGCGAAGAAAGAAGACCAAGACAGAAGAGTGCCAGAAGAAACGACCCAGCTGGCAGGGTTCAACAGCCAGAACCAGGGGAGGTTTGCTAACATCGTCAATACCGTCCGCATTTGCGGGGGGATAGGCGAAAAAGCAGGCCCACCTTTACGAGGCCGGTCCAAGTCTACAGCGATGATTGGGGCCAAGAGCTCAAGCTCGACCCCTAATCATCCGAGACCGTCATCTTTAGTCAAGAATATTGGCGCGGTGACGTCATGTCGCAAGTTCTAATGTTGGCAGCGATGCCCGCTGTTCCGCAGAAACATTAATTTATATAAAATTATTTGTGATTTAGATTTTACTTTGAATGGAAATATTAATTTTTTTAATTTTTAAATTAACTTTTTCTTGCGTTCTGCTTCTTTTCATTTGTAATTTTTTATTTATTCCTCAAATTTTTTTACCACTATTATACATTCGGGGGCCATAATTACGTGGGGGTCCTGGGCACGTGCCCCAAGTGCCCTTATGTAAATCCGGCGCTGTTAATTAGTGCAGTGACCTGTAACAATATACTTCTTAGTTCTCATATTTACGAAGAGCTTAAATAGGTCAGGCAAATTACGTGAAAACAGACAAAATTCTTAGATAAATTAGTAGCCGCAATGTTTTTTTGCAGAATGGCTTTGAGAAAGGCAATGGGAGAGGTTTCTCATTTCGTGAGTCAAATATTTTCATTTGCATTATCGTTTTTTATCAACAATTAAAGCAGAAAATCAATTTTCTTAAAATACTAGAAAAACTATTCGTGCGCAATTAAAATCCCTATATTCCAAATCGATCCAGCGGAAAGTTATTGCAAGAAAACCTGCAATTTTTTAATTATTAACATAACTTTTTAAGTTGTTGTTAAAATTTTACAAAACTTTCTTAAATACGTTTGTTTTATAGTGCTTTATAAGTTTGCAAAAGGTGGGTACTGTTGGTGCAATAGGTATTGCACAATCCTATTTGTTTATCTCATCGAGCTAAAAAATGAACAACTGACCTCCCAGGGAGTTTGCAATTTTCAACTAAAATCGATTGCCAAAACATTTTTGTAATATTCAAGATCTAACTAACCCACATGCAAAAAAGAGCAACCAATTTATGCAAAGTATGGCTGTGAATTATTACTTTAAAAAAGGTTTGATTTTCGCTAATAAACAAAAGGCATAACGATTTTATCTCTTAAGCTGCGTTCTTGCAAATTAAATGAAAATTTGGTTAACACACGCACTTTATAAAAATAAGTAATGAAGTTGACAATATGTAGAAACCGAAAATACTAGAAATTAGGTTTCCTTAATAAGCTTGTTCCATGATATTCTTTTTTTTATTATTTTTATACGTTTTTATAATGTTATAGTACTCGATATTCTTATTATGCACTTAAAATTTCATATTATTGACTTTATCCGTTCTCGAGATATAAGGGGTTGAAATTAGTAATAGCTGCAAAAACTCTGCGCCTGTTTGTGACGTCACTATACGCAACTTTGAACTCTGAGATCTACCGAGACACCGCAACCACTAACAGCCGTTCAATAGTAAGTAAATGCGTGAAGTTGAGGTCCGTTTTAGGTGTAGAATTAAAGAGAAAGAGTGGCGTTTTGGTACCAAAGTGAATGGGCAAAACCGGAAATCCGGCTTGGCACGAGCGAACGAAAGAGGGCTTTTCTGTTAAAAATTGAAAAACATCGAATTTTCAAAAATTCATAACTAAGTAAATACGTAGAAAGGACATCCACTCTACGTTTCTATGGAAAGAACAAGATATGCCCTTTCTCCTGATACCAAATTGTACAGGGAAATTTGGAAATTCGGCTTTGCAAGAGCAAGAAAAAAAATCAAGAACATAAAATTTTTAAACGCTCATATCTAAGTTAATTCTAGTAGGGAGGATCGATTTTGGTCTCTATTTAAAAAGGAAGCTTGGCATTTTATCCACATCGTAAGTGTCACAGTGGAAATCGGAATTTCCGTTAGGTCTGTGCGAAATAAAAATGGCTATTTTCGTAAAAATTGAAAACCGTAAGTATTCATAACTAAATAAATACTCGAAGTAGAACGGCGTTCAACGTCTCTATGCAAAAATGAAGACTGGTGCTATCTCGTGATACCAAGTTGTATCGAAAAAATCGAAAATTCGGCCCGTCGCGAGTGAGACAAAAGTGATTCTCCGGGACCTTACAAATTTAACCTAAAACGTCGAAAAACATAGAAGTTTCAAACGCTCGTAACTAAATAAATTGGAAGCTCATTCTAAGTCTCTGTGGCAAGGAGAAGGTGGGCGATAAATCGACATTGTAAATTGCAAGGTCAAAATCGAAAATTCGGCCCGACAGGGGCGGAGGCAAATCGTCATTTGTTGACATTTGGTAACATTTCTCGAACTCATATTCACGTAAAATCCCTCGACTACCCGTTCCTAAATTTAAGAGGCGAGAAAGATCGCAGACTTTTGCTCGTTAATGACTCAAAAACCATTAAAAAGAACCCCTCCGAATTTATCCTAAACAATGCAGAATTATCTATAATTGTTTATTTGTGGCATATTCAGATTTTCTTACTTTTGTTGGGTATTTTGTCACTGAAAAATATTTAAAAATTTTTAATGATGGTTTTCAGTTTTTAAGAAAATATCCGTTTTTATTTCGCACAGAACTACACGGAATGTTCGATTTAACCCAGAGCACATACTATGTAGATAAACTAAATAAAATGTCAATCACCATGTTCAAATAGAGACTAAGATCGAGCCTCTACATCAAGTTTTTATCGAGATATAAGTGTTTGAAGATTTTGTGTTAAAAAAAATGTTTCAGGTTACGTTTTAACACTTTCAAATTTGTCACAATTTTCTCGCCCCTGCAGAGCCGAATTTCCGATTTTCCCTGTACAATTTGATATCATAAGAAAGAGCAAATCTTCCTCTTTCCATAGAGATCTAGAACGGGCGTTTATTCATTGTACATGCTTAGTTATAAATTTTTGAAACATTGATGCTTTGATGTCTACAAGGTATAGTGATTCAATAAATAATGAGTCAATGTGAGAAAATTGATCGTATTCCCAGTGTTTATGTTTCTGAGTTATATAACAATCAAATAGTCTCCTCTAGAACTCAGGACTCTAGCACTTTAAATAGGTATACTCTAATGGAAGAAATAATTAAACATAACATTAACAACATTTTTGTTTTTGTTTCATTTTGTTCTGCCATCTCTCTTTGTAAAAATATTAATTAATCACAAATAATTCATTTTCTTGGGTTATATAGAACACCTACAAAATGCCTCAAAAACATAAACACTTGTTAGGAACACAGCACAGAAAAAGATACACACAAAACAATTTGTTGCTAAAGTCGCAAAAATTCATAAGAACAGTTACACAGTTGAACGTTTGAGGGCTCATCGAGGGACTAAAAATAAATTTGTTTATCCAGTCGTTATAGACTACAATATTATTAAGTTTGCCCAAATAACATTTAAAATTGCTACTCCTAGTACTCCTACAATTGTTAGAGGAGTGCACATTTTCTCTAATGATGTTTTGTGATTGTCAGTTATAATAACTAGTTTTTCACTAAGATAATGAAGATACATTTAAGTTAATTTTATCCATTTTTGGTTGTATTTGCTGGAATTTGCAGTTTGTGCCTTAGCACAGTTAAGAATTCGGTGAAATTATTTGTTTCAGCTCAAATTTAATTTAAAAAATTTATTGAAAACATTTGGTTTCTGTGAGATATAAATCTCGTATGCTTTCATCTCCCATATCATGTTTATGGCGATTTTTTTTTCTTTTATCAAAAACTGTTCCATGTAGGCTATTTACTGGTTTAATATGAAACACATTGAAATTCTCTCATATTTTCTATATAAAATACCAAAGTTCCATATAACCCCAAACCGTGGGTTATATAGAACAATGGATAATAAAAAAAAGAGGGAGTTGGGGGTGGAAATTTGAATTATTTTTGTATGATAGGTACTACTATAAACTAACTTTGAAACGATCTTAAAGTAATAATTTTATTTCATTATATATTGGCCAAGTTCTAGGCAAAAACGCGTAAATATCGTTCTATATATCCCCCGATTACGGTAATGGTTCATCTGAAATGAAAATTATACTTTTTAACTCATTACCTACTTATTACCGACTTATATGAATTTGGAGGCTTAAATGCCAAGAAAAGTTTTAAGGATCTAAGAAAAGGATCCTCAAAACTAATTTTTATTTTCAAAGGAATTTCATATTTTGAGTATCACCGGGTATTTTACTAAAGGACAGTTGAAAAAATATTTAATGTAATTAACAGCCCCGGCGCAAAAACAGTTATGCCAGAAACGGTCTTCACACACAGATAAATCTAATATTTTGAATCGAAAATCTTATGATATGATTCACATAAGCAAATAAATACATTATACTTATATAGGAAACAAATACTTTTGCGGTAAGAAATACAAAGTAGGTTGGCATAAAACTCGTAAAATAATGAATAAATTTATTAGAAATTTGGAGAAATTTTTTATTTGGGATAGTTGAGCAAGAAGATGTTTACTGAAACTGGTGGATAAAAATTCACAGATCTTGCATCTTTCGCAAGTATCTTAAGCGTATTGAAAATACCAGATGCAACTATACTGCTCTTGGAGTCCAAGGATGGATGGCTAGAATGATAGGTATTTTCAGCATTTGCATTAGGTACCATTAGCGATTAGTGATAAAATAACTTTTATCAAATTTAATAATACCACTTGGGCTCATTGTAATTGGACTCAGGTTCATTGATAATTTTTTTTTAGATTAACCCAGCTATCATCTGTCAAATTTTGTCATAAAGCTTGTAGAACACCCTGTATAGTGCTTTTCTACTGTACTTTTTTATATCATACTTAGATGTGTTTGATGATTTTATTTACATAATTTTAAATATATTTGTCCATACGAAATTAAGCTAGTCCATGTTTCTTTGGGTTATTTTGTTGTTTTAATGTTAATTTGAAAGTGACGGTGTTCTGTAAGAAATAACGCAAGTTATGCAAACCAAGTGACATACGATATGGCAGTGTCGGCATGTATCACAAGAGACCATTAAGTTTAGGAATGTTTATGTTTATATTTTAGTTTCGAGATACTGCTTGGATTGTTATTGAAACGTGATAACCCTAATAGCATGGCGTTGATTGAACATTACGGTTACAAGGTCGGCGCAGCGGCCTAGACAGATCTGTCATCTGTCACTCTCGATGCGTTTTTCATAAGATGGGTTCTATATCATGCGGCGCCCAGTAGTGTTTTCAATACTAAAAACATTCAACTTTGGCCGCACATTATAACCTGCAGCGTCGCGCGTCGGTCTGATTGTCTAACCGAAAACAAAAAACTGCATAACTACGTCTCTTAAACTTTTTGTATCAATTAAGGAAATGTAAACATCTTCCCAACCATATTAAACAATTTTTAATATAATTGTGCACATAATACAAGGAACTATATTTTATAAAATATAAGGACTCCGCCACTCTTGCCGCTCTCTTTCTAATTTTTTTACGACAGCAAATAGGATACGGTAAACAATAATAATAGTAAAAGAAATCGCAAATTGCATTTTATATTTTGCAGAGGACTTTAAACACACAGAAAGCACTTGAAATAAAAAAGGTACAACAATTATTATTATTTTATTACACAAGTACCAATGGCATGTGAGCCTGCTTCATATACACATACGCATTATGAAGTCAACACTACTTGTCAGTACATTTTCAGCTTTTGATAGAGTAAATGTGTAGTGAATTATTATGGCGTCGAGTGGCTCTCCATTAAATGAAACAGTACTTTCGTGGATTCTAGATTTTCTGGAACTGCGGTTTAACTGTGTAGAACTTTTCTGTATCAGCTGTGAAAAAACACTTTCGTGGACACGCAAGTCGAACATTTTAAAACATGTTTCATCTGAACGTCATAAAAACTAAAATTTAGCATATATACATGGACATTTCTCACGAATCCCTCTAGTCATACGCGACCTTCCACTCAAGTCGGAAACAGATCAGTAGTTGATGCAATGAACATTATATTTATATTTGATCCAAGTCAATATATTTTTAGAGTATCGGGGGGTATTGCTGAGACAGTGAAATACCAACTGGATAAAGTGTTAAGAGACAATCCCGGTTTTGCAACATTTTTGTTGTGTGGGAAAGAAATGGAGTGTTCAATGCCGGACATCATCCATCTATAATTCTACAAGAAAATATACTTATCTTAAATATGCGCCTATTACATCGGTAGACGTTGAACGGCCATTTTCACAACACAAGTGGATATTTAGTGACAGGTGCCGAAGTTTAACTTCGGACCATTTAGAACAAATGCAAATAATATATTTCTATTATTTTAATAAGGCATAATTACTAAATGTTTGTATTTGTGCATTCATCAATAAGTGCATCAAAGTATGACTTACAACCCTTTCGGGGCTATTTGCTTTAAACAGAAGACACCTAAGGTAAGATATTGTATTATTACGCATGAATATGTTTATATAGTTCACATTGCCCAAAGCCGATTCTGGCTTTTACGTCATAACTACCTCGGAACCGGTGACTGGTAATTAAACAGTAATGTCAACTTAACGTCAGAACGTTTTTGAAAATTTTTAGTAAAATGGAACTGGAAGCAAAACTAGACGAGGATTTTCTATTCTACCTAAACTTTACAAATACATTTCTTAGACGAATAGCTGACAGAGAAATTCATCATAAATGTCGAGTAAATATTAATGTAGATAAGTATATGTAAATTTATCAATTATAAACTTGAATCTAAGGTATGGTTATATAAACTATGTGGAGAACCTTGTGAGGGCATTCAAAGGAAAAGATGTAGAAATATGTATTTGGCACAATTGCTTATTTGCATGCAAAATGGACATTTGGACAGACCATTTTTAGAATCACCACACGATACTGATATTATAAATGCTAATGAAGTTTTTGGGCCCATACCAAAAAATATTGAGGTTTGACTAATAGAAATAAATAAATATCTATCTACAAAGTCTTTAAAGTTTTACAAAAATAACAATTTATCATTACACCACTCACTTCACATATCAATATTTTCTTAATCTGTAAGTCACTTTAACTTTCTAGCCACCAGCCTGGTTAAATGACACAATATATGATGTAAGAGACGAAGAACCCATGGCTGATAAAAGAGGTCGTACATATATTGCTACTCGTACACTGCCAAACGGACAGGGAGCCTTTGCTTACATAGGTGTTTCGTTAACCAATGAGGAGCCGATGTGGATTGGAGCAGGAGAAAGGTAAATTACTTTATTGGTACAGGGTGACAAATATTTTCCGCCAAGCCCGATTTGTCGAAAATGACAATAATGGTATAAACCTGCAAACGGGGTATAGAATATTTGGTCGATCTGTATGGTAATAAAAACGTATCTCATGTCAGTTTGAATTTGAAGCCAAGATTGTGGTATTCACAATTTTGTTAAATCAAAATTGGCAGTGAGGTAAAGATTATATTTTGGACCATTTTGAAGGTAAGTACCGACAGACAATAGTAAAAATATCGAAGTCAGTTTTCGTCTTGTAAGAGAATATCATAGTTAGTCGGAGGGGCATAACACATCCCATGGGAAATTTGATGATGAATTGATGGAACCAATTTTAACACACTCCTTGTGCCTTCCATAATCATGCCTTACCAGGTGCTTTGCTTAATTTTGTGGTAGACGGCCATACGATGTCATAGATCCAAGATGACGACCACCCCAGACATCATCGGAAGTTATCGATTACAACTCGATAGGGCCATCCTATCAGTATTTTGTATTGAACCTTATTTATTTACAAGGATATTTTATAAAAAGAGAGAATTTATTGATATATTTTACCATTTAGGTGTTTTGTATAAAAACAGTTTTAATTTTGGTATCTCTAGTATCATTAAAGAAACAATTCAGATAACAGAACGATAATCGGGCAGTTTAATACTTTCAATAATTTAACTTTGGACACTATGTCTATTCCATCACAAATTCGTCTCCAAGTATCCTTGCCTCCATCTGCAAAAAAGGCAAGGCTGCAGACTTATTACCAGCTGTGTATTTTATGCCAAAATAAGAGTTCATCATTATTGTCATCACTATTAACTATGATAAAGTGTTAGAAGTGTGTCAGAAAGAGAGCAGAATGGAATGATAGTGATAAATGTCACAGTTGAAGAGTTGATAAACGAAAACATCATGGCATACAGATATTAGGCTACTGCAAGAATAGTACTCATAAAATCAAAATGGACCGAAGTGAGAGATCTGAACTGGAAAAGGACAAGCCTTCTAGTTCTAGTTGGGCTGGTGAAGACAGTACGTAATGTAGGTTACACAATAGGATAAAAAATCCCTGCCGATGATAAAAATTAATGTCATTTCTGTCTGAAAGAGAAGAAATCTATTAATTAAAACAAATTCTGTCGGTCTGAAATTAAAAGAAGCAATTGAAATATTACAAAATGAAGAATTCGAATTATTGATTGTACAGATCCGGGAGGTCCTCATGCAAAAGACATTCTATATCTCAAAAGTAGAATGGGAAATCTTACAACGATGATAGCTGATTTTGAAATAAATTAGGAATCAATTGCAAATAAAAATAGTGGAAAAATAAAAAACGCGAAGAAATGAACGATATTATCTTTAGCAATTCAAAAAGAGTGAATGAGCAACAACGAGTATCTCTAAAAGCAACTGTAGATATTACCATAGCTAATGCAGAGAATGATTTTACAGATATTGGAAAAATATGAGATCTCGCCTTGAAGATGCAAATATTATATGAAAATCGGTGGTATTGTAGATGTAGTATCGTATGGTCTGATAGACACGCCAAGGATTTTATATAATTTACACAAGGGGGATTCAAGTTACCCTTCAGACTCCCCAACACGAAAATAGACAAAATTATACTTACCGGGATTGCTACAGTCTGCTCTCTCCGTCGAAATCTTATGTCGGGCGGTGCACTTTTAATGAATATATCTTATAATTAGCACTTTCTTAGAAACACTTTTTAATAATTAATACCGTCGATGGATTCTATGAGTATTCGGACAAGTACACAGACGTGGCGGGATCAAAGGTGACCCGCGGTAAGTAGTTGTCCGACTCACGCCACAGAATCGCATGTCGGTCACCAATCTTATAATTAGTGGATCAATAAGAAATCGAATTCAAAATATATTCTTATTTATTGAAATAATTCATAAAATGTGAAAAATATAAATGTTCAATACTTAACTAATGTATACAGGGTGTAATTAGTTTCATGTCATTAAAAAAAACTGGTGGTAGGGAACGAAAAGACAAACAAAAAACCCTTGTATAACATGGGGTCTAAAGCTCATAGTTTTGGAGAAAAAAAAAAAAAACAAAAATTGACAAAATAATTAATTAATAACATAGTTTGAGAACTGCTGGCATACTCCTGCAAATAAGTATGGTGCGTCTAAGAGATCATCAAAAAGCATGCCGACGAAGCAGTTAAAAGCGACCGACAGAGGACACCGCCATGTTTTTTGCTTCTTCGCGGCTAAATTGTCTTATTGGGAGTGTTATACTCTCCCTTGTAATATTCTCAAGTAATAATTTAGATTTGTGTCCTTACTTGGTAAATAACGCAGATACGGCGCGCGACCTAGCCGTTCCTTGGCTTTGTGCCACTTATGTTAAGATTTATTTTATTGACTTATCGTTCAAGTCGTTAGTACTTGGTTACATAAGACACTACTTATCGTTCGTGCTTTTTGTGTTACTTTTTGGATTTTGGACCAAGTTTTTCTTTTTGTTTTCTTTATTGATAACGTTAAATTAAATCACAGTTTAGTGTGGTGTTTTAAAACGCAGATTTTGGACATTATGGGAGATTACACTTATCCAGAGCTCGCGGATATGCACTTGGTGTATGGAGAAAGTGGTGGAAATGCAGCTGGTGCGGAAGAGCTTTATCGTTTAAGGTTCCCCAATCGACGTCATCCTTGTGTTCGTACATTTGTTGGTATTGACCAGCGTCTTCGAGAAATAGGTCGTCTCGATGGACATGGGGGAGAACGAGGTCCACAACGTGAAGAAAGGGTAATTGACGCAGAGGTTCAAATTTTGGAACTTGTAGAAGAGGATCCAACTTTAAGCACCCGCGATATCGCGAACCGTGTGGAAGTATCCCATTTTGTGATATGGAGGACATTGAGAGATATGAACTTACATCCCTATCACTATCAACGTGTCCAAGCACTAGAACCTCAAGATTTTGCAGAGCGAATGCAATTTTGTAGGTGGATTTTAAGAAAGCACGGCAAATGAGGATTTTTTAAACGTTCTGTGTTTCTCCGATGAGTCGTGTTTTACCAAAAATGGAGTGTTTAATTTTAAAAATATGCACTATTGGGCAGACGAAAATCCACGTGTAATAAGAAGGGCGTATTTCCAACGACGGTTTAGCGTTAATTTGTGGCAGGAATTTGCGGTAATGAAATAATTGGACCTATAGAATTACCCGCTAGATTAAATGGTGATGTATACTTAAATTTTTTGCAACAAACATTGCCAAATTTGCTGGAAGATGTACCCTTGGCTACAAGCAGAAGAATGTGGTATTTACACGATGGCGCGCCAGTCCATTTTAGTTTGGCTGTTCGAAATTTTTTGATCAGAAAGTTTCCTCAACGATGGATTGGATGTGGCGGACCAGTACCATGGCCTGCTAGATCGCCCGACTTAAATCCGATGGATTTTTATTTTTGGGGGCATTTTAAATCTCTGGTTTACCATGATCCAATTGACACTTTAGAACAATTGCAACAACGTATTTTAATGTGCATAGAAACCATAAAAAATGATCCTAATTTACCAAATGTATTGAACGGAGTGCGTATGTCCTTAGTTCGACGTGCCGAAATGTGTATACGTGGAGATGGAGGTCATTTCGAACAATTTTTGTGAAAAATTCAAAAGAATTGTTCAGTTAATGGGTGTTACCTATTGGGCTTTAAAGGTATGATTATTATTATTATTATTATTCGCTGTCTTATTTTGATCTGTTTATTAATGTTTACATTGATTTTCCGTTAAAAAAAATCAGATTTTTTCCTAACTTAAAATACACAACTATTTTTTGTTGTCGTATCTCGGACGTCTAACTGTTCATTTTCCAATTTCATAAAATAATTACTAATTTTTTAAGCTTTTAACACAATGTTACAAATGTTAATAAACCACTTTTATTTATAAATTCTTATAAACGACAATAAAAGCTACAATAACTTTGTTCCAAATTAAAAAACACATGTAAACAAATCCTATTTAAACCCCTAAACAAAAAGTTCGGTACAAATAATCCCATGAAAGTGCCGCACTTCTACCGGCAGGAACACAAGTCGGGTTTTACAGTTTTTTATTATTTCTAACTATTGATCCATTGACCCTGAAAAACAGTGGTTCCCAAAAAGTTTCCTACCTTAACATTAAAAATATAAACCCAGGTCAGTTTTTTCAAAGTGTCCCTAGAGAAAAAAGTCATACAGGTTTTTTGTTTGTCTAGTCGGTCCCTATTACCAGTTTTTTTTTAATGACATGAAACTAATTACACCCTGTATAAGGCAAACATCAAAGAGCACCACCACTCAGCAAGCGGTTACCTCCCGTAGGAGTGTAACTCATCCAGCGTTGAGAGAACTATGACAATCGGCTGTACAAAAAGATTTAGACTCCCAATAAGTAGTGATTGTAAAATATACGCGGAACCTTTTGAAAATTATTGACTTTTAATTTTGCACCGAAATTATTGTTCGATGGTTTTCCTGCTTTTATAAAGGTACTAACGGCATCGAACCCAAATATACTTTTTTTCCGTCGACTCGCCTTCGAGCGACTACTATGGCGCTGTCCGCCTGAGCCGGGATAAAAAGTATTTTGGGTTCGTCGGAATCGACCCTCCGACTTTGAATTTTTTGACTAATTTTTTGTACGTTCTGGTAGTTTGGATAAGGATTATGCTCCCCCACTTTGAGGATAATTAAATGAGGATTTTGGTTTTTATTGGAAAAACCATCCCATTGATTTTTTTCTAAATTTTGACGTTTAAAATAGGTACTCGCTACATCCCGACTGAGGATTTCGACCAGTGAACCATCAAATTCGTGGTACTTACGAAAAACCAAATTCGTGTACTTTCAAAAAATCCATCTCGAGGAGCAGTTCTCTGCTTTGTGCAAGTGTCTTTATTGTACTTTTGAAAAACTAAATTTTTGATATTTAAAAAAAATCAAATTCGTTGTACTTTCGAAAAGTTCGTCGGACGGAGGAGCGGTTTTCCGCTCCGTGCAATCTGAAATTTTTCAATTTTTTGAGTACTTTTGAAAATTCGAACGACGGATCCCAAAGGCGATTGGCCGTCGTCCTCGAGTTGAAAAATTTTTCGAAGTCAATATTTTGGTTATTTTTAGTGAAATAATGTTTTACGCAGATTTCGATTTAATATGGTGTCAAATGTGGTTAAGTCTTTTAACTTTGTCTTTTAAGTCTTGTTAATGGTTCAAATATGATTTTGTTCATGGGATTTTTGTCTGAATTTATTTTTATGGTAAATTGGATATTTTTCCAAATGGATCGTTTTATTAGGTTCAATAACAGTATCCCATCAGAAATGGATATTTACAGGTTCTCTTGAAAAACGAAAAGTAGATGGTGTCATTCCAATCGAAGCTAGTCTCTTCACTATTGGTGCTGTCAGGGAAAGGTCGATATGAACCATATTCATGAAAAACGAGAAACTGCGAATTTGAATAAGGCTAAAATATTGTCTCAAATTGTCTGAGATGCTATCACCATATCAAGCGTCACACCTGTGATATACCTTTGCTAGATGCTATTGGCCTTACCATGTATACTGCAACTCGGAGCAAATTACGACATTGTGTCACGTCACCCTCTTGTCACCGACATCCGAAACTTTTTGTCTCGTCACCGCGGTTCGGGCGTTACCATGGAAGTGCACTCACTAGGCAACTTTTTGTCACGTACTACATGTGAATTTTTGGTGTATTGAAAATAACAAGGTTATTTTTGTGAATGATGTCTTCAACAATACAGCAAGAAGACATAGATAATGAAATACTAATTGAAAGTCTTCTTCTCTTTAGGAGATAAATCCAGTTTTTCACTTATGGTTGGAGCCGCTCCGTAATGCGCGGAAAATGAGAATTCTCCGGGAGCTTCGTACGACCGGACACATCTATCGATAATTCTTACTATCCAGAGCCGCTAAATAAATTAAAAAATTTTCGGCAAATTTTGTTCTTTGTTTTTTTTTCAAAATCGCGCGGTTTTGCCGCTAGATTGCGAAAAACATTTCTTCAATACTCTTGAGCGGAAAAAATATTGTTACGAGTTTTCGCCCTTTTAGGAAACATCCTGTATGAATCCGTGGGTTCTAAATAATTTTAACAAGGGGTAAACCACTTTATTTAATAATTTACTGATTACACAAACTAACTTTTACAATGTTTATATTTACACTTCGAATTTATAACCTCTCTTTCGCTATTAACTTCCCTTTAGTAAAACTTCTCTTCTTCCGCCGGTAATCGCGCCTTATATACTCTGAAATTGCCTCCAGAGTCATCTAGAATACAATCGAGAATCTTCTCCTACCACACTCTAGAAAACTCTATCTCTTTCTACAAGTTTCTAGTCACTATTAGGCATAGGCGTATCATAGGGGAGTGTAATGCACAATATAGCACATATATTTTTAATATACAGGCAAAACTATGCATTTTTTAGAGTACTCGTCAATTACATAAAAATTTGGAGGGTAAAAAAAAATAAAAATTATTTTTTTTGAAACCTATTGTTCATTTCTTACACAGCTGCGCATAGAACGGTGCATCTAATAGTATGAACTACGCGCATTCAGCTATAGTGGTCGTGATGGGCCTTTTTGTATCCTTAATGTCATCTGTATTAGCTTAGCCCGTTAAATATATTGAGTAGAGGGAGGTGGAGGGGCAAAATACTATAGCTGTTCACGATGTCTATATATTTTTTTATCCGCTCAAGAGTATTGAAAAAATGTTTTTTGCCCTCTAGCGGCAAAACCCCGCGACTCTGAAAAAAAAAACAAAGGACAAAATTTGTCGAAAATTTTTTTATCTACAACTTTGATATCTTGATATTTTTTTATAAATTGCATAGTTTTGGCTTAAAATCAAACCAAAAAAATGTATACATTTACATAAACTTCAGCGCGTTCTAGCGGCGCAACTAAGCGGAATTTCAAAAAAATTAAAACGACAAAAATTGTAGAGAATAGCTAGATCTACAATATCAAATCAGGTGATATTTTCTCAAAAATGCACAGTTTTGCAGCAAAACGCAAAAAACCGCCAAAATGACCAAAAAACATATATATGTATCTATATCTAAAAAACAACACGTTTTTTTCATGCGCTTGGGGAAAAATATGTTAACACAACCCCAAGACAACTTTTTATATGGGTGGCTTAGCTGTAGGAAAAATTTTCATCCATTTTCCTAATTTGAAGGGACGTTTAAGACTGATTTATTACAGATATTTGTTTGCTTCGTTAAAACTCTAGCAAGCAGTTGGTTTTATGAAGGTTCGACCTGAAACGTTGTGATTTCAAAGTATATTAGATTTATAGCCCAGCATTAACAACCATCTCAAAGTAATTTCATAAAGCAATGATAAAACCACAACATTTGCTCTCTATAAAACTTGATCCTCCTAACTTGAACTTAACAGCTATAAAGTTTTTTTGAAGGCTTGAAAAATACCTTGATAAGTCAATTTAGTTTTAATGTAAGTTCTTGAAGGCCTCTTTAAAACTTTTTAAGACAAAACTATCTTGTGCATTTGGCATTTCATAAATCTGGCATAAATCAAAGGTTTATGAGGTGACTATTATAAAAAACTGATAAAACCTAAATAAATCTAAAAAACATTTAAATTGTTACTTGGGCCGGAAGAATATCTCAACCAAATATAGCTTATGACGCACTGAATTTAATTCAGATTCGATCAATGTCGGTTTGGACTTGAAAAATAAGCACGACCATACACACATCTATTGTAAAATCGCAGAGTAAGGGGTACAAAAACCTAGGATTTTAATTTTAAGCTGAAATATAAATACAATTAGTACAGGCAAATTAGGCATTTAGGGTAACACAAATTTATAATAGAACGATCTTCGGGATTTAAGTAGGTAATAACCTGGAGAATGAGATGATGCATTCTTTGCATTTCCAATTTCCGGGATAAAAAAAAATTGAGAAAAATTTTTGATTTTCGGTTTTTCTGGTCGAGCGGCCAAAATAATGAAAATAGAGAAACAAGTTTTCAACCACAGTTGTAGCTCGTCCCTTTCTCTACAAAAAACGTTTTTACAATTTTTTTTCTTACTTAAACCGTTTAGAAGATAAATCAAATTTTCCACTTATAGTTTTGAGCCGCTTCGAAATGCACGAAAAATGAGAATTCTCCGGGAGTTTCGTACGACCGGGCACATCTATCGATAATTCTTACTATTCAGAGACCCTAAAAAAATGAAAATAACATAAAATGTAGTCTCAGCTTCAATGTGGAACTAATCACAAAATTTATAAAAAAATTTATCATAGAGAAAAAGTGTTAGAAGATGGCTTAGTAAACTTTGTACAGTTGATCTACAGATTTATTCATATCTTTGCCGGAAGGCATATATGTATTATGTATGTATCCTTTTAAAATTTTGCCTTCATTGCCTGTATTAAATACAAACGGTCCTTAGTTTAATTTTTTTAATAGTTCCTTTGATCAAAAACTGCAGATGAAATATGGTGAAATGGTACCACCCGTATATGAAATGGAAAAAATACTAGCTAGAAGGAAAGATCCCGCAGAGAGGGAAAAAGTTTTAACGTTCTTCGATGTTTTGCTGCAGAACATTGCCGATGAATTAGATGGTAGGTATATCGCATATTTTATTTTACATTCTTTTTCAAAACAAATCATTCTCATTTTTAAAATTATTATAGTTATTTCTCTAGGCTGCAAATGCCGTAAATCCCTGAATGACATCCAGATCTCTGTAAATTACTCAAAAAAATTCCTAACTGTACGGTTTATAGTGTGTCGCACTTATATTAAGGCCAAGAAGTGTAGGCACTAGAGTAAAAAATCAGCATCATTCTGGTCAAAGAATAATAGCTGTTATGTAATACTTAAGCAGCACCTCGTTCTACTATATAATCCCACATCATCGAGAAAAATATATTAAGTTTTATCCGCCTGACATAAAAACCTCGACTAGGTCATTATGTGTAATTGGTATAATCGATAGAATAAATGTTTGAATACGGCCACTTTATACCTAATAACTTGTTCAAGTACTGTGAAATTGGCAGAATAACTTTCATAAACCAACTTGACGACTCCATCCTATCGCATTCATTGGCGCCACATATATACCCACATAACAAAATGATATGCAATGTACATACACTGCATATTCAATCTATGGATATGTATATCCACAAGATGGAGAAAGTATATCTAATGTACATCTAATGGATGTGGAATTAACATTCCTAGCATATACATTTTTCGCCGACTTCCATATCTATTTCATATCCAGTGAATGTACATAAACATATGCAATGTACATTCAGTGAATATGAAGCATACATTATATACACAATCGCATATTTTATGAATATACATTACATATCTCTGAAGTAGTTTCCACGGACATCAAAACACTTATTAAACACTGCACTCGACGCGTATTGCACCAGTCATGTTTGCATCATCGGGAGATGATTAAAACGAACAGTTCTAATTATTATCTCGATGATACCAACACGATTGGTGCAGCACGCATCGAAAGAAAGTATTCAAGTGTTTTGATGTTCGTGGGAACTACTTCAGAGGTATCCATATAAGAGGTAATAAAACACAGATAGTTTAACAAGAAACATATTTTATATAATTATTTTACATATACACAAATTTTACAAAATAACATTATTACAAAATATTTAAAACTTTTAATATTTACGTATACTTTTGTACCTTCCGGTATCATACTGGTTAATTGTGACATATTTTGTAGATTCCCCTAGCACCGCTTAAAAAGAAAACATACATGTGGCAGGAAGTCCCAAAGAATTGAAGAAGGAAAAAGAAAATTAAGATAATGCCACAAATAACATTTAGACAATACCTTCCGGTAGTTTAACAAATTGTAAACATATGTATAATACTATAGTTACTCATGTCCTACATATGTGTTTAAAACACAGTAAGTAATATAATCAGTAAGTTATATAATATGAACGTGTATCATTTTTATTCACAATATTTATAAAATACATACCCAATACGACTTGACATAACAGCAAATTTTTAGGCCTTTGTCACTTTGCGCCATCTTAACTAAACACATCTATCACAGTCAGTTAAATATGAAACTTGCAAATTTTCTAACCCTAAAAGAATATGTATTTACAAATGTGGAGAATTGCATTATAATAAATATACTCTTACATCATGGGAGCTTTCTGCAAATGTAACAGCATAATATAGCAATAAGCAAATATAAAATCCAGAGAATGAGAAAGAGTTAACTTCCGTCACAATAAACACTATGCATGCAACACTATAGGGCTTAATGGCTGCCGGCTGCTGCGAATTACAATCCGTAAACAAATGATGCATGGTACGCCGTCATTAAATAATGAGATAAAATTCGTGTACGTGTATAATTTAATTATACCTTAATGGACATGTTATGTATAAGTCTCAGTGTGTATATACCTCCAGCAATATACAATGTATATGATACTGATGGATGTCAGAAACTGAATATACGTTTCATATCATATGTATATTTAACAATACATATTCAAATTCTAATGCATATGCTATGGATGTACATATCCATGAGATGTTATGTGGTTACTGCTACAATTGTAACGGTTTTCTTTGCAGAAATGATGACAACTACTATTTTGACATAATTTTAGTTAAATGTTCTTGATTCTGCCAATAAAGAAATTGGTTTCACTGTACAAAAATGTGATGCCTGCAGTCCTAATTAAATTTTGTTACTTAATTTATTTCTTAGGAACTTACAATATTAATTATTTTTTTACAGGAAAGGAGATGCGTGAAAATGAAACTGTTGAGGGAATTTTGCTTCAGTTGGTAAACGATTTAATTGAAAAACAGCAATATGACAAGTACGAGGAAATGTCGGAACGAGATAGGAGATTCGAACTACTCTTGCTACTCTTCGATCGCGTTAAATCTCGTAGGGACAAGGTAAACTTTCTTTTAAAATGCCAAATAATTAAAATTTGAATTTTGTTTCATATTTCTTTATTATTACTCATTTTTAAACACCTCTGAGGTAGTTTAAGTAAATATGGAAACACTTCAACACCACATGAACACGGTAACTCAACACACGTTTCGCTAAAATCGATATTGTTACATGTTTTCGCCTCTAGAAAACACCCTGTAAGAATCCGTAGGTTCCAAAACAAATTAGAGCAAGGGATAAACACTTTATTTAAAAACCTAGTGAAAACTACCATACTACATAATCATTACCACTGTTGTCGTTCAGGTTATCAATTTATATTTTTATCAGTCATGAGATTTTTCTCAGCTTAAATACTACCGCATTAGAATATAAATAACAAAAAGTAACGTCTGATGGGGCTAAGACAGAAATTCCAAGTGTAACGATGCCTTTTAGGAATGAATAGTACGGAATTCGGAAATTAAAAGATGATGACTTTAGCGACAACATTCGTGATTAGTATTATACACAATATTTTTATTAAGTAAAATACGCTTTTACTGGACTAAGATGGTGGCCAAATGGGGAAAATCGAGTTCTATACTCACACTTACCCCCCCTAAGCATCGAAAGAAAAAAATACTGTCCTACTCAAAATGCAAGGTCAATGTAACATTTCAATGGATTAAAATTACGTTTTCTATATCCGTGCCTTTATAACCTTCCTAATATTACTAGTACATCTATAGAGATAATAGTTTTTATTGTGTTAATGTTAAGTATTTTAAACCTGTTGCGTAGACATAGTATAATTTTAATGTTCATTTTAAGCCGCCATTGGCGGCAGGTGTTTTAACCTGTTTGTCCATTTTATTAAGCCGAACCGGTCGCGATCCGCCCAACCCTGTGCACACACGCCGCTACACGACGAGATTGTCTGGTTGGCTCCGGATCACGATCCGGGGAGGCAATGTTGTATTGTTGAATTTTAATAAATTGTTTGATGATGATGATAATGATAAGAAGAATAAAGATAAGAAGCAAGTTCCTTACAAATTCAAATAATATAAGTAAAGAGAAATATTTTAATGATTGATTTAAATTTTTGCCTATTTTTAAAAGTATTAATTTCTAATTATATTTTATTTAACTACACAGGTAGCAAAGAGAGAAGAATTATTAGATGAAATTGAGGCCAGAAACATGCCTCAATCCTTCTTCGATGTATCAGAAATTCAGCCAGAGGATAAATATGAACTTCCTGCTGCAATGTGGGAACAGGCCATTGATAAGGTTCCTACTAAGAAGCAAATGGAGAGCCTACAGAAAGCTTATCCATTAATACTAATTGAATTGTAAGGCCAATAAAATTAACATTTTGGATTTATCGTTATCCATATCCTTGCACGGTTGATGCATGCATGTAGCCAGGGGGGTGCCAGGTGGTGCTCTGCACCCCCTGGGAACATTTGAGCACCTCCTGTAGTCTACGGAAATTAGCATTTGATCTAGACAAAATCAGTAAAAATCTGAATTTTTGCACAGACGTTCTTTGGGGCGTTCCAATCCTAAATTCACAAAAATCGCAACATGGCTACCTAAGATACTGAAGGTCAAGATTTTTTGCAAATATCTCACGTCCTGTTGATCGGTTACTCATGAGGTCAATGCGACAGTTTTAGAGAATGAAATTATCTACAAGTTGTCTTTTTTTACCACCCCCTCCCTTTTGAGATAATCAAGGTCAAAGTTTCAAAAACGTTATTTTTCGCGAACATCTCGCGCCAAAAAATCAGGTAGCAATAAAGTTAACATGACAGTTTTAGAGAATTCAATTGTCTACAAGATTAGTATTTTGAATTTTTTCCCAAAACCTCACCCTTTTCGAGATATTAAAAAATTAACAAAAAAACAATATAAATACTTGAGTCCGCTAGTCAGAATGTTTCTGATTTTAAATAAACAAACAAAACAAACATTTTGAAAAAAATCCTCAAAATAGGCATTGTTCCTGAGAATTTTGAAGTAAAAACCATTCGGCTACATGTATGCATGGTAATTTCAATAATAAAAGTGACTAGTTTATTTCATTTTCATTCATAATTTTACTCGTTCATTTCGAATTGATTGAATTGCTGTTAGTTAAGTTGTTACTGTACCTACATCGTACTGGATTTTATATGAAATCATGTCATACAGCCTCACTAGGCTTGATTCCTACGTAATTTTAATAACTGTTAATTATTAAGAGGCATTCTAAACTGTTAAGCTACCTTATATAATTCCAAGCGAATTTCTTGTTTGTTGTATTATTACCATAGATCGAAATTTAGTCGTCATTTGAGGGCCACCATCAGGTAGACATGTAGCCAGGAATAAATTGTAGTGGGTGCTAGGAAAATGAAGCAAAATAATTCTACATGCTGGAATTGCTTTATGGGGCAATCCCCTAGCTAGAGGCCTGGCCAGCGTTGGGGATGAAAAAGAAGAAAACCAAATGTGTTTTTGAATACATTCTTCTTAACAAAGCTTCAAAACATGCGACTTGATTGTAAAAAATATTTTTAAATACATTTTCAAAAATTGCCTATTTCCAAGAAAAGTGCCCCGGGGAACACTACTACGTCGATCATTTTAACAGTATTCAGTATTCACCTTACCATACGAATTAAGTGCTATAAACAAGGTGTCAAAAACTTCTTATCTTTGCTTAATCTAAAAGAGAATTTCATTTTCACTAAAAATAATTTTAACATGATTGTCGAACCAGTCACTTGAAAATCTTAAGTTGCCAACCAATAAATCATTTAAAACATTAAAAATGACTTTTTCATATCAATAAATATTTTTAATTTTAAACTATCACCTTAGTACGGACCTGGAATGACGACCAATTTCCGATTATTGATTATTATATAACAAAATTACGAATTGGTTCTTTTTTCCTCAAGCAATACTCTCAAACAAACGTGTCTGTGTAAACAAAGAAATGCTCAGGGCAAAGTTGCACAATTCATATTTGAGTATTTAAAAAATAATCTATATTAATCTTTCTTTGAAACAGGTTTTTGAGACTTTTGGCCAATCATAAAGAGGAAATCGCAATAAGAATGCAGAGGAGACATGAGAATATCGTCACGCAGATGAAGAAGGAGTTACGAAAAGAGGGCGAAAAGAAAAAGAAAACGGCAGAAGTAAGTACAGGTCAACGATATACTTTAAAAATAATAATTTGTTTAGAACCTGTAAGACTATTTGTGCCTGAAATGTGACAGTGAAGTATTTACTTTCTCCTTTACTTTTTGATGGCCATATCATCTGCAAATTAGCTTCCATTATGACAGACTACGTAAATGAACTCCATCCACATATCCAATATACATATACACAATATGTCAATATACACACAACGGATATTAATTGACATTTGTTTCTACATGTTTTTTTCTTCTAACAAATTTAAAGGGAATCTCTTCATACGAAAAGTTAACTTACAGCTAGCTAATTGCAGTTTGCTTTGCATACTATTTTGAAAAAGATAATATAAAAAATAGCGTTTTTGAATCAAACGAATAGTACATTTTCACTTAAACATAACATAAACATAAACACACCACACGTAGTAGACAATCCCCGAATCCAAAGCCTAGCCTAGGCTGTCCGGTAGGCTTGAAAAAAACGCAGACAACATCCATTACCCACCAACATTCCCAGTGTCAGAGCTGGGGATCGAACTCAGTACACGATAGGCAGTCTGACCAAGTGCGGCTGCCACTAAGATGCTTAGCCGGTTGAACTACCGTGCCGGTAACTTGTTTTAAACATTTATTAAACAAGAAAAATTACAAACATTATTTTTTAAATAACGTGTGTGTCCCTCGAGCCCTTATGGCTGCAGCTTCTATCATACGTTACCGATTATTTCTTAAGGCAAATTCTACGATATTTCAATTAGAGCACCTCTCGCTTCTTCTGTGTATTGAACAGCAGACATTTTTGAACTAAGTCGTCTGCCTAGCATCGCCCATACATGTTCAATTGTATTTAAGTCAGGGGAATATGCAGGCCAAGCCATTCTCGGTATATCCACTCGATTTAAAGAGTCAGTTACACAACGATGTGTATGCGCGAGCATTGTTTTGAATTAACAGAAAATATTATTCGATATGTGGACGAATAGTACCATATAATCTTGCAGGACATACCTTAAGTACCTATCTATAGTTAAAGTGTTGCCATCAGTCACCACCAACTCTGTGCGTTCCCCTAAACATATGCCACCCCACACCATAATTTGAGCCTCCACCGAAAGAATAATTGTTCATTTTGTTCTCCTTTACGTCGATACACTCTTTCCCCATTATCAACCGCATATACTCAGAAGCAACTCTCATTTGGTCATTTGCGAATAAAAATTGACCCCAGCGATCATCATTCCAATTTTGGTGTTCTCCGGCAAAGATTAGGCGCCATACTCGATAATATCTCTGGAGTTTTGGGGCCTCTTTGACCTAGACCACTTCAAACCAACGTCGTTTACTCTTCTTCCAACTGTACGCTCACTTATACTGGTTCTACGAACTTCTTCCGGTTTGTTTCTTGTTTGAACTGCCGTTTAACGTCTATTTTGAAGTGTTTGCAACGTTATAAATTAATCATCTAGTGGCGGGTATGTGTAGAAGGGTAAATATTTTTATCAAAATAAATCATTGTAATTCATTCATTACCTGCTCTTTATACAACAATGTGATGTATAGGCATGTGAAATTACAGCAAGATAATGCTTGATATATTTTAAATTTCATTAACCTAAACTTCTAAATATATATATCTATCTATCTTTCTGAAAGTTTACATGTAATAGATAGGTAAATTATATATATTTACATGTCTAAATTGTTAATATTCAATGTTGGTCATTACACTTTATTATTTTCTGCACCAAAGATTCTTTTTCCAAAATAACATTTTCTTCTTCCAGACGTCGCAAACTACATGTGGATATTTTTTTTGCGGCGCGGCATTTGCAGTTGCTCTGAGATTTAGGTCCCTTGTAATAACTGGGGTTTTATTCACCTAATTACATGATTTAATCAGACATTACCATCGGTATAGTGTGAGTGACCCAATTACTTTTGTAGACTCCGTCGATATTATAGTATATCCATCGAAATCAAAACTGTGCTTACCCTTTTCCTTCTAGGTGATTATATCCTTTTGGCGTCCCTCAGCCAGGTTACTTCAAAAACAACTTTACTGAATATAGAATGAACTCAATTGCATAACAAGCAAATGAAACACGTGATTTCTCAAAACACTTAAACCACTATACAGAAGAAAATGAAAATAAATGAAAATGACAATTACAAACATTTAACGACTAAATAAATTAACAAACAGTAATTACACTATATCAAGAAATGAAATGGTCCGCGGCAAGTTCAAATCTTTAGCTGAATCGCGGCCGGATACTCTTAATTCAATTACATTAATTTATGCTTATTATAACCGGCAAAATACTGACCAAATGTACTTAAACTTTAAAATTGAAAAAGGTGCGCAAAACGAGAATTTACTATACCCTGTAGGTAGATGACGACCGATCAGACGTTAAGTCAAGAGTGTCGATATTATCTCAATCGAAATAAGACGTTTCAAAAGTGGGCAGTAAACTTTAAACCCTCGACCAAATAAAATCTTCTCTACTTTAAACCGTACCCCTATTTGAAAATACCTAAGGGACCATGGTATTTATCATATGGCCTATCTTAACATTTTATGCCATTAAGATAGATGAAAAAAACCCCTTTTGTTCCTTACTTTGCTTTTGTATGGGGGAAAAAATCTACCTTATTTGGCTTATCTATCTTATTGTCTATACATATGTTTTCTGGAATCCTCTCTCAACTGCCTTAGTAACGAAAATTTAACTAGACCCACCGGTGGGTAGAATTTAAACAAACCAAGTCCAAGTGAGAAAAGCGAATTGGACATAAAACAATTTAGATGGTTATTTATCGCTTCCAAGTGGCTAACGTCGACTACCTAATAAAGAGTAAAGTTAACAAAGCATGTTTCCTGGGCTCTAAAATAAATCAGTTTGAAACATAAAACAGATGTTTCTCAGACCAGTGCTTTACGTTATTGTACTAAATAAGGTGATTCTATATGCGACAGGGTCGGACTTGGCTCCCTTAATTTGACTTTTGTTACACCCTGAAGAGCTAGCTTGCCTACACTATACTCATAAATTCGTCTCATAGCCATATTTGGCTGCCGGAATCGGTATAGACATTTAACAATTTCGTCGTTTATAGGTAACTTTTTTAATAGTCAGTAATTTATCTCCCATAGGAAGCTGATATAGCTTGTGGTAATGCACAATTAACACTTGACGATGTAAGGGAACAATATTTGAAGAAAATGGAAGCAGAGAGAGCGAACACCGCCAGATATGAAATACCAGTTTCCGAGCATACTAAACAATACGAAAAGATGAAGGCTGCCGTCTTTGATACACAAAAACTGGTCGAGGTAAGTGCTTGAAATATTTTTGCAAATCGAATAACCTTAGTTGACTTTATGTTTTATATTTGTGTTATTTTTGTAATTATTGCAAAATTTAAATTTATATACAGAGTGTTTTAATTTTAAATGGTGATGGACTACGGGCTCGTGACAAATTTTTTGAAATTATCTGATCATCAGGCAGATATCAGATTTGATTGTTAGGTTGTAAAGAATCATAAAGTTAGCCACCAGCTGCTATAACGCGACAAGAAAAAGCTGCTCATCACATGATTGTGTCTGCCTCTGGACCAAATGATTAAATACATAATAACGACCAAGGAGATACCCGAGGTAGTCGTTCTGAGCTCGTATTTTGTCCAGGCAGACGATTTAAACTGAGTTCTAGCCATAACCATTCCGTGAGATAATCGTTGCTGATCTTGGCTAATATGGTTTCATAAACAAACGAATTATTTAGAATAATGTTATATATTTTATGTGCGTTTGTCTCTCCATCCATCATATTTTTGAAAGCATAATAACTTAATAATGAGAAGTTCGATTTCATTAACACTTGAATGGTACATCAGTGTTAGATACAGGAAGAATCTATTCAATTTTGAAAAAAAATCGATCGATAAATGAAGAAGTAGAAAAATGCACGTGAAGGGTATTATATTGCTGATAAAATTTCATGAACAGAAAAATACTACATATTGTACTTGCGAATGATAGATAGAGATGGGAACTTTTAGTATGTTTAATTAAAACTACATCTTAATGAACATTTTTTGCAAAGTTTTAAAACTTTATTAAGAATTTCCGTCAAACGTCGAAATTTGTTATTATTTGACTGGAGTATTGACATAATGACATTTGATTTCGTTCGAGTTATCGATTTCGTTATTTTATTATTAACTTATTCGTTGAGTTAATATAGAGTTAGTCTAGCATCTTTATAGAATCTCTTAAATTTCCCTCGTTGATATGCGCACGTACGAATTGGTACATCGAATAAGAAAAGATATATAGGGTGATTCTTTTAAGGCGACCATTACAATATTTCTCACTTGTAAATGAGATAGACATTAGAGATTTGGTACCCTGCCATAGTCGACCATCGCGAATCCGAATTGTGGCACTTCCGGAAATAACGGAAGTTGATGCCATCTTTGTTTCTTTAAACGGACACACCCAATTTTTATATCTTTTGAATTCGTCATTAAATTCTGAGTATATATAAAGTGTTCAGGTTGTTGGTACATATCTGTAATAGTTTATGACATATTATGTCCATTTTTCTCTTAAGTTTTAGGAACGCAAGGGCCCATTTAAAAATTTATATCTCTTAAACCGTTCAAGCTAGGTAAATAAGTTTTTTTTTCAATCGATTTTCTAAAGTTTAAGGAATCATTTAAGTGGCAATCATAGGCCCAACGAAGTTTCCTGTGGGTGCTGGGATTTGTTGAAAATGACAAGAAATGTCAAGAATATTTTTTTAAATGGCATGTGCTGAATTTTATTATGGCAATCGATTTATAATTAAATTTCAGGTGGATTTATATCAGGATGTTCTATACATAGAACGTGCTTTTGGAATTATTCGCAGTATTTGGTTGAAAATTATAATTTATCCAAGAAAACGTAGAAGCCTATAAAACCATACGCCTATTAACTATATACTGGTAACACTCTATAAGCCACTATGTATGGAATTGAGGCTAGAGAAGGAGATAGTTTTCTATCTCTGCGGAGAACTTAGGACCCAACGCGCACGCTCTGACGACACGATTTGATGAAGGAGTAAGGAAGCGCGTTATGTGTAACAGGCCAGTGGCCAATTTCTCCGATTAGATTGTGACCATTTCTCTTTACCTTACACAAAATCATTCTGGATTTTCAAGGAGTTACCTCGGTGACTTGAGGAGCGGTTAAGAAAACATTGTAAGAAAACATTGTAAGAAAACATTTACCTTCTATATTAATTTGCACTGCCACAATCTCGCGTCATTAAGGCATGCGCACCATACCCAGAGTACTCTTAAAGGATAGAGAGACAGGCTTTCCTTGGCGTAAAGTACGAACAAAACTCACAGTATATACTTAATATGTATATGTATAATACAATTGAAACAATAGATTCGCAATGGTCGACTATGGCAGGGTACCCAATATCAAAAAATGTCTATCTCATTTGCAAGTGGGACATATCCTAATGGCCGCTTTACAAGAATCGCACCTGTATAGTTTTTATTGTTGGTAAGATCGAATCGAAATTCTCAAAGATTGAATTTAACAGCTCCGCTCCCTAAAACCAAATCACCACAAAACGTGGACGATTACAGAAGAATAACACTCTGCAGTGTAGGGTACAAATACTATGCACAATTCCTCCTCAGAGAAATGGAAAAATACATCGGCGAACTACCAGATTATTAAATGGCATTTATCAAGGGTAGATCAACAGACGACCATATGTACACCACCAGATGGATCCTGGAAGAAAAGTGGAAAGAAGGAACAAAACTATATATAGTCTCAATTGACCTCCAAAAGGCATCTGATACCATAAGGCATGAGGCTATAATCAACATTTTGGTCAGCAGGGGAGTACCGCACTACTTAATAAACAGAATAATAAAAGCATGCCTACACGAAAACACTGCAATACAATGGTTTGGACAGACGACGGAATAAAAAATGAAGAATATAGGAGTCAAACAAGGATGTCGTCCCCTATCCCCCCGACTATTCACCACAGTCCTGGACCAAGTGATAGAAAGCACAATAAAGGAGAATCAGAACTTCAATGGAAACGATGGAACGATAAAGCCCCCCATCGTACTTGCATACGCCGACGATATACTCATCATCACCGAGGAAGAACAAGACATCGTTAGATTTCTAAGAAACATGACACCACATCTGGATTCCTCTGGAATGAAAATAAACTTCAAGAAGAGCCTAATAATGGTTCGAGACCCATTGACAAAAACACGTCCAACAAGTGGGGAAGAATACAAAATAGGAGACTACATCCTGAGAACCACAAATAGAATGAAATACCTAGGAACATACCTAACGAATCAACTAAAAAGGAGGGAAACAGTAAGGGAAATAATCAAAACAGCCTACAGAGTGACAAGAGCTCTACTACCCTTCATCGAGGACAACAAACTACCATGGTGCATAAGCATAACCAAAAAGATATACACGACCATCATAATGCCTACGATGATATATGGAGCCAAAAACGCAGCAACGACAAAGGCCAATAGAAGAAGCCTGAGAAGAGCTGAAAGGGACATTATCCAACTGCTATCAAAAACAGGAAAACCACAAAAACGACAGAAAACGTCAACATTACTAGAGGGAAGAACAATAATCAAAAGAATAGAATCATACGCAATGAAATACTGGGGACACGTCCAAAGACGAGACACGACACACCTACTAAAGAAAGCGCTGCGAATGAACAGCAACAAACTGAAAATAGGGAGGCGGCCATGCTTCACATGGATAACAACAATCGAGAGGATTATGAATAAGCTAGGAAAGGATTATACACACTGGGAGAAATTGGCACAACAAAAAATGGAATACAATAAAGAAATATCAAGGATATACACACTGCCAGACTCAGAAACAGAAGAAACAGAAAACTCAGAAGTAGAATAGGAGAGAAGATGATCACAGACAGAAACTAAGAAGAAGCATATCACAAAAACCTGAAAGTAAAAAGGAAGCACGAAAACCTAAAAGAAACATCTCACAAATGTAAAATTGTATAAGAATGCCATCAGCGCCAATCGATAACTGATAATTCTCTACAGGATTAAAGAAAACCAAATTATTCTACGTTCTTTTGGTTGGTACTTGTTCGTTCTCTTGACCATTCCCTATTTTAAAGAAGTATATTTGTTTATTTGATGGTGCCAACTACGTCAATATTACTCGTCACCAAAAATAAGTTGGCCTGTAGTCATCGAAGACACCGATTCGGAATCTCTCACGCACATTGCTGTGTTGAACGGAACATGATTTTACGGAGCCCAACATACTTTGGATTACAGTGCGGTCAATGATAGCGAAATAATTTTTATATTAAATTGTAATGTCAACTAATATGTGTGCTAATTTCAGCCCTTAAAATCGGTAGTTAAAGGTGTACCGATTTTTCGGAAAAAAAAAAAATTATACAAAATTATATCATAAAATAATTTGTACTTCTTTAAACTTGTAGATAATTAGCAGCAATCGATTGGCGTTGTTGGCATTCCGGTATAATTTGACACTGAAAAGATAAGATACGTTTTTGGAGTAAATTTTTTTTTCGATTTTCCGGTCATTTTTTCGCATATTTGCATAGTACAACTCTTCAGGAAAGTTTTAAGCCTGAGAACGTTTTGGTAAGTGTTCAGGAACCTGAGTAAATGGAATTCTACAAAATCGTCTATTTCTAGAAAAAAAATGGATTGTAGCAGAAACTGATACATTCTGTGCAATTTTTTAAACACACTCTTGTTCTTCTCGCCAAGGACTATTCTTTCACTTTCATTAAGTAAAATATATTTTTTTAAATATAAGAAATTGAAAAAAATACCATTTTTGGCGGTTTTTATGAACTAAACAACATTTTCAAATTCATGGATATCGAACTGGGCTTATTCTATTGCTATTAAAAAGTTCTACAAATTTTGTACTAAACTTCTTTTTGTACAGTCTAGATTTTTTAAAACTCAAGAACCTATTTTTGGGCCTATTTCGACCCCATTTTGAACAACTTCTGCAAGGGACCGCTTATCCAAAACTAGGTCATCAAATTACACGGAATTTTTACTATCATTTCTATATTTTATCTTGCCGATGACTCGGTTGCCAAGATAACGAGGTATTTTCGAAAATTTGTTTAGCCTGTTATGATTTTGGCAGTCTATAAGGCTTATACTGTAATAGAAAAGTTATAATTTAACAGGACGTTAAATTCATATTTTTAATCTTTTCTCATATTCTGTAACTTCAAATTTAACCCGACCATTAAAAAATAAAATTTAGGGTAGGCCACTAAAATAATTGTGAAATAGTAAGCGTAATCGACCCAACTGTAGTTGCAAATGCACTCAAATCGCCAAGAACAGGTTTAAAATAATTTCAGCAGCCGTCAATCAGCTGTCAACTGCCAATCAGTTATTGTCATCTTGTGGCCGTTTTAGTATTGAAAATACTACTGGGCGCATGATATAGGACCCATCTTACGAAAAACGTATCGAGAGCGACAGATCTGTCGGCCTTGTAACCGTACCGTTCACTCAACGCCATGCTATTAGGGCTATCACGTTTCAATAACAATCCAAGCAGTATCTCGAAACTAAAATATAAACATAAACACTCCTAAACTTAATGGTCTCTTGTGATACATGCAGACACTGCCATATCGTATGTCACTTAGTTTGCATAACTTGCGTTATTTTTTACAGAACACCGTCACTTTCAAATTAACATTAAAAAAACAAAATAATCCAATGAAACATGGGCTAGCTTAATTCGATCGTATGGACAAATATATTTGAAATTATGTAAATAAAATTATCACATCTAAGTATGATATAAAAAAGTACAGTAGAAAAGCACTATGCAGGGTGCTCTACAAGCTTTATGACAAAATTTAACAGACGATAGCTGGGTTAATTTAAAAAAAATTTATCGATGAACATGGGTCCAATTGCAATGAACCCAAGTGGTATTAAATTTAATAAAAGATTTTATTTTTTTTATTTTATCACTAATCGCTAATGGTACCTAATGCAAATGCTGAAAATACCTATCATCCTAGCCATCCATCCTTGGACTCCAAGAGCAGTATAGTTCCATCTTACATTTTCAATACGCTTAAGATACTTGCGAAATATGCAATTTTTTTACTGTCTTTTGTGTTTTATGATATAAAAATATCCCAATACGAGTCAAGAAAATCGCGGCTCCTGAGGCTGACAAAATTACAAAAAGAATATCTGATCAATTCGCAGGAGGGTCTGTATTCCTGTTTGCCTATGTGGTTGGTTCATATACTGTTAATCAGTTTTTGGCAGAAATATTTTTCGAGTCTCAACACTTTAAGGAACATCTCGTTTGTGTCATTAAAGGGATTACTCATGCCTCGTAATTCTCGTTACCGGAATCGAACTTCTTCACTGTAAAATAATGTGACAACAAATCTTGGCTATATGCCCATGAGATAAAACAAAGATTTAAATATAAGTGTATATGTAGGTACCTATATAATTTCCCAAAATGAGTATACAATCCAATAATTACAAAGATTTCCATAACAAAAAATGGTATCTGAGATTTTCCGTCAGTAACTGTTAGTGGAGGTATTATACATTACAAAACCACAAAAATCAGTTCTAGGGGTACCGTGCTACCCCTCCAAAAAACCACCCCTTCGTTGAAAAAAGCCTTATTTTTCTGATAACTCGTTAACTGTTGAAGATATAAAAAAATTGCTCATCATAAAAAAGAAAGCAAAGCTAATTGCCTAAAAGAAAGTCCTCTCGTAATTTTCTTGTATATGCCATGGTTTTCGAGAAAATCGATATTGAAAAAAATTGCGAAATTTGTATTTTTAATGCCCATGAATTTTCGTTTATTTGAAATTTTCTGCTCGCGGCTTATAGAAAAAATGGAATTGCTCGAAAACCAAACATGCTAGGACGAAAAATCAAAATGGGTTTTAAAGGGGATATAAAATACTCTTTTGTGTTTCCATTTTTGATGGCTATATAGTATATAAAAATAACAATATAACATAGTTACCTCTTGATTTTTTGCACTTTTAACTATTCACAGGCCCATAAAAAATATATAAGTTATAAATGCATTATCTTTTAGTTCAAGGTAGTACTTCAATTTTCGTCCTAGCTTGTTTGGTTTTGGAGCAATTGAATTTTTTCTGTAGGCCGCGCGCAAAAAATTTCAAATAAACGAAAATTCGCGCGCATTAAAAATACAAATTTTGCAATTTTTGTCAATACCGATTTTCTCGAAAACCATGGTATATACAAGAAAATTACAAGAGGACTTTTTCTAGGTAATTAGTCGAGCTTTCTATTTTGTATCTTCAACGGTTAATGAATTATCTAAGGCTTTTTTCACCGAATGGGTGGTATTGGAGAGGTGAGGGTTGCGCGGCACCCCCAGAACTATTTTTTGTGGTTTTGTGATGTTTAATCCTCGCACTAACAGTTATGGAAAGAAAATATTAGATTACATTTTTGTGAGCTTCTGGTGTATTTTTTACTTTACCGACTGGACTAATATGTCCTATAATATTAATATCTTTGTCTACTACTGAAATATTTACTAGTATGGAAGTGACATGTATCTATTTCACATACCTTTGTAATTAATTTTCTGTGCGGTCAACTATTAAAAAATGTAATAAATCGTCAAACGCCATTTCTTAAGTTAAAATTAAAGTTTAAAAGGTACTCTCCACCCATCGTTAAAAATAATGTTTTAACTGGCGAATTCAATGGAGTAGGCTAAAATTTCACCAAAAATTGTGTTACAGAATACCAAACCACAGCCAGCGCGGTAAAAATTTTAACATCCCGTTATATTTTAATTTTATCTGTTACAGAATACCAAACCACATTTAGGACGGTTAAAATTCTAGTCCCATTAAATTTTAACGTTTGCCTTACAGAATCGACCATTGTCTATGTATATGGGTGTGTATGAATCTTGTATTATAGCGGCCAAACTACTGGACTCGCTTTTATAAATTAGGTATCGTCAAATGTCAAGAGTGACAGGCTATAAAAATATAATAAAGAAACGTACAATGTTGTTCACTGGCCGCCATATTGTCCCGGATGATAGAAAAACTGCCTGTAAACCATATCTAGATAAAAGTAAAGATCCCATTGAAGAGGATCACATTGATAATATATAACACACCAATAATTTCGCAGTCGGGATTTAGTCTCTAGGCTACTTCTTGTTATATTTTGTTGTCGATGTTAATTGTATTAATTTTTAGGAAGAGGCCTTGCGTGGAAAATTCTTAGCTGCTCAAATTAATGCTGTAAGTGAGCAAACAGAGAAATTCATTCATGTTAATGACGACATGATCACGAAAACTGAAGAGGCCAATATGAGAATCATGAGAAATATTAAGAAGCTAAATATAGCAGTTAAACAATATGAAACAAGGGTGGCAGATTTGAAGGCAATGGCTAAAGCTAGACAAAGTAAGGGTGCAGCGTTCTTCATGTAACAAGACATATTTACCATGATGAAAGGAATAGTTGGAGATGACTTTTAATTCAATTAGTCCACATGTATATACTCTTTATTATACTGTTTCCCTCTTCCAGTGTCAGATAGTTTTTTCCCATAGCTCCGATTTGGGGAAAGGCAGCAGTAACCAATATATCCAGAGTTTTGTCTAATATAGAAAATAATACTTGAAATGGGCCTTTAATTCAGTCTGATATGTCCAGAGACACCATACACCACACAATGCAATGATTTACTACAACGGGCGTACCTACCTAATGCGCATTAACTCAACGATTATCTGTTGTCGGTCCCAGCTGCTATCAGAAGACTTGTGGATCTGACGGTTTACCAGACTCATATATTTCGTTTTTAATTTTATGTATCATTACCCACTGAGGTGGCTCAAAAATTCGTTAATTTTTTTTGTTCATATCTGTTCGAAATCTCAAAAAATGATCTCCAATGAGTCACCATATTTCCCATTAATAGGTTCGTAATCGTGACATAGAGTTAACGGTTGGTTGTTTAATACAAATATTTCCTGGATAAACAGTCGGTAATAATGGCGACGTGTTGTGGTAAGCAAGGTCCCTGCCCTGGAGCTAAGGCCCCTTGATTTTCTTTATATGGAGTCACACCAAAAACGAAGTTTATTATTTTGTGGGTATTTGTCCATGAAACCGAACTCTACTAATAAAGCATAGTTTCTTTCGGTTTTTTACTCGTTTTAAACTGATTGAAAATCCATTTTGTATTAATCTAGAACAAAGTTTAAAATATAATTTAAAACACATAAAGAACCGTATCCTATTAATTAAAAAAGGATTCTTTGATTTTTAACTAATTGGAAAACCCCCACGTTCTAGTACAAAATTAAAAGATAATACAAAATCATTTCAAATACATAAAGAATCTAATATTATGTCCATATAAAAGACAAAAGTTGTTTAAGTTGAAAATGACGTAACCATTTAAATTAGGAGATATGAAGGTTCTTCAAAAATGCATGATTGTGCTTTTTACTGATTATTTCAAATATGTAAAACTACTATTGAAATACCCAAAAGGTTATCTATAAAATTCTCCAGCTAACCGACGCATTTTCACCTATAATAACAATAATAACGGATATAGCAATACATGCAGCTCTATGAAACATATTCTTTATAGGATTTTGCAAACAGCGGAAAGAACAACTATCTATGAGAACTAAAGGAAAAACTATATGTAAAAATATTAATGAAATCTTTCATTAATATTTTTAGATATAGTTTTTCCTTTAGTTCTCATAGATAGGTTTTCTTTCCGCTGTTTGCAAAATCCTACAAAGAATATGTTTCATTACTATAAGCAAACAAATAATAAATAATTCACTTTTAAACATGCAGCTCCAATTTGAGATTAGCTGTATAAATACAATCAGATCCAAAGCCAATTTATTGAAAGAAATTTAGTTCAAGGCTTTACGTATTAGATTAGGTGCATCAGTATCTATCATATTGTTGATATAAATTCGAATAAATCAAATAAAAGTTAATTATAGGTAGAGAGACGGCTGTATAGATTTCCTATGAATAAGATACATGAAAAACTTTGTATGAGTAAGTACCACCACAGACTTACAGGGAGCCACTTTTCATATAAGCAAATTTTGCCCACGTCATGGAATTTTACCGGAAGTGACGTCAAAATGGGAAGATGCGGCCAAATAAGAAGAGGCAGCCTTTTTTTCTTAATAACTAGAAGGCTTGTACTTTAACTTAAAAAAAATAATTCATGTAATTCGATGACTTAAGAAAACACAAGAAAAATACTTTAATCGAGGGCGTCTCAGGGTTGCGGGCAAATTAAGCCTCCACTATAATTGCATACCTCTAAACCTACATTTTGACGTAAGTTTTATTCATATATTCGATGACACAAAAATCGTGACCGGAAGTGATGTCAGAATTCCATGACGCGGGCAAAATTTACAAAAATGAAAAGTGGCTTCCTGTATGTCTGTTGTAGTACTTACTCACTCACATAAAGATTTTCATGTATCCTATTCATAGGAAATCTATACAGCCAGCTCTCCACCTATTAGCATTATCATTCTATCAGAAAATATGTGTCTCACTTAAGAGTGTAACAGCGTAATAATTCTTCTGTTTTTTGTCCGATTTGAATCAAACTGATCTTAAAAGACAGAGGTCACCAACGTCCATTTAAGACCACAAAATCACTTTTCTTCCATTTTTAAATGCCATCTACGGTACTAAATTGTACGAAAAAAATCAAAAATTCATAGTAGGTAGGCATTTCTTTAACAAACTTCTTCGAAATCATTCAAGAACGCTGAATCTGAAGTTTAGTTAAATTCTAAAAAAATGAGGTCTCGATGAAAAAAATTCTTTTGAGCCTTTTAAATAAAAATTATTTCTAAATTAATTTTTTTTTAAACAATTTACACAAATGAATAATAAATACAACCAAACTAATGAAATATTTTATATTCTATCAATCCTCAATTCGATTTCTGTTATTGTTCATAACTTTTCGGAGGGTTGCAGAATTTAACTAAATCTTGGAATCAGGGTTTTAAAATGATTTCGAACAAGTTTTCTTAACATTTTTTTATTAAAAAATGCCTACCTACTATGATTTTTTATTTTTTTCGTATAATTTAGTATCTTTGGTGACCTTTATCTTTGAAGATCAGTTTGATTCAAATCGGATAAAAACAAGAATTATTATTACGCTGTTACACTTTTAAGTGGTACACTGTATAATATTTCAAATATTTCATTTTTATCAATAACAATAGTTCACTTTCAACTTCACAACAACTGCTCCACCTAAAACCCTCTGGGATTATGTTTTAACTGCTAATAGAAATAAACAGATGAAATCTGATACTAATATACGATTCTAATGTATTGACCCCTCACTTTAACCGCGAATATCTCAGAAACGGAGGTGCAGAAAAAATTGTAAAAATTGTATGTTCATTATGAGTTTATTCTAAATCAATCGTTGAAATTTGAATATTGTACATTGAACACTTTTGAAGTTCTGCTAAGTTATATTGAAAAATGTCCTACTTTTTATGGAAATTTTGACCATACTAGTTTTAAATCCATTATATTTAAAAAAATATGCCTACTATGTAAATAATATTTTAGACACCGATAAAGTACGGCATTTTTTGTACTAGGAAATTTTTTCTATTCTAAAATTCTGCAGTTATTCTCAAAAACGCGACGTCATGTTTATTTGGTTATTTATCGATATATTTAAAAAAAAATTATTAAAATAGTTAATTATATAAAATGTAAGCATTTTCTGAAAAAAATAATTGGTATGTATCAAATATTAATTTAGTTATCAAGCGTAATAAATAATATTCTTGCAAACTTGGAATTATATTATCCTTTTTCGAGTAAAAAAATAGAAAAATTCTAGAATTTTTATTATTTCTCGCTAGGTAAGTAAATAAATGATAGTTTCAGAAAAAAATGTTTCGAACAAAAGCAGTCTATTTAGCCAGAAAATCCGAATTTGTAATAAATATAGGGGTTCCCATTTAAAAAACCGAATACGACCTTGAATGACCTTAACACTTCCACCCAAAGTCAAAGTGACATCTGAGGGTTATCGAGGATATAAATATTTGGTCGAAGTTTATCAACTCAAAATGGTGGCGTCAATATGGCGGATAAGTTTTGTAATTTATGGTCTGACTGGTTTGAAAATCGGTATCTGGAGATTCTTGAGGTCGCAGGTTATAAATATTTAGTAAAAATTCAATATTACACACTATCTGTTTCTTTTTACTGCATTTTTAACAGCTTCAGATAGTCTTTAAAAGCGTGTTTTTCAATTTCTTAAAATTATTTATTTATTTTCCTCTTTTTAGTTTTATCCTATTTAGACTAATAGTACAGGGAAATTAGCCAAATAAGGAGGAAACATGGACGAAATTAGTAAAAATCTGAATTTCTGTACAGACGTTCTTTGAGATGTTCCAAACCCAAATCCACAAAAATCACAAAAATCTCAACATGGCCACACAAGATATTGAAGGTCCAAGTTGTTTGTAAGTATTTCGCATCCTATGCATCGTATGCCCTTAAGGTTAATGTGAAAGTCGTAGGGTCAAACGGTGTAAAAATGAGACAGCAACAATTATGGACAAAAATGAGACACTAATTTTTACATGATTTAAAAAGAAATTGTTGACATGATAAAGAACTAAGCTGATAAACATTTCATTTTGCTACTTGAATATGTTACTAAATTTCTTTCAACACACATGAAAATTTAAAAAATATGTGATGTTTGTAATTCAGTATATACATTTCTAAACTTTGAAATTTTATTTAGTTTTATTTAAAAAAATTTTATTCAGTTATAAATAAAGTTTGAAAAGTTACGTTTATACAACATTGTCTCCTCTTTCAACTGAGCCGGCTCATTAACACCCCAGAGTAATAGTATACCAAATATATTAATGTCTTATTTTTCCCCAGACAAGTCTCATTTTTACCCCAAACTCTCGGCTAAAAATAAGACAGGGTTTAATTGTTTTAAAAAGAAAAGCACTCGGAAGAGTAATTTCTTTCATAGTACGGAGTATTGATAACACGTTTTTGCGTCGTACGTACATACATAAGATATATTTTTTTGGTTAGCAGAAACGGGTTTAAAATTTAAAAAAATCAAAAATCGTCTCATTTTTGCACCACTTGACCCTAGAGAATTAAATTATCTATAAGTTACTCTTGCCCAAACCCACCCCCTTTTCGAAATATTCAAGTTCGAAGTTTAAAAAAACCGTTTTTTTGCAAATATCCTTCGATGCATACGAAGCGAGGTACTTGCAAAAAACGGTTTTTCTAAACTTTTACCTTGAATATCTCGAAATGTGCGAGGTTTTAGAAAAAAATTGTAAAACCAATCTTGTAGATAATTGAAGTCTTTACAACTTTCATGTTAACTTTATTGATGTCTGACTTTTTGGCGCGATATTCGCGAAAAAACATGTTTTTGAAATTCGTCATCTTGAAGCCGCCATTTTGAATCGTAAAATTGTGACCAAATATCTATAGTGTGACCCATTTAAAATGGAAACACCTTTATCACTTTTTTCATTTTTGTCCGACTTGAACCAAATTTTACCAAAAGATAGATCAAATTAGGATCTACTTACGGCCAAAAAAACATTCGCGTCTTACCAATGTAAAGCCACCTGCGGTACCAAAATAAATGAAAAAAAAATAAAGAAATCATATTAAGCATTTTTTTATCGAAAAACTTTATTAATGAAAGTTGTTCAGAATTGTCCAAAAACCTAGAGTCCAAAATTTTAGCAATATTAAAGACTGTTGAAATTTTGTTTAAAACAATGTCCGAGTCCGAAAATATCATTTTAATTGTTTTTTTTTTAGAAAATTGTGCTATGACAATTTTGCTTGAAATTAAACGTAAGCTGTCAAGGGATTTGTATTTTTTTTTTAAATTTTGTCGAAATTTTGGACTTTAAAAACAAAATTCAGTATTTTTTAATATTGCTGAGATTTGGACGCTAGGTTTTTGGAAAATTCTGAACAACTTTCATTAATAAAGTTTTCCTATAAAAAAATGCCTAATACGATTTCTTTATTTTTTCCATTTATTTTGGTACCGTAGGTGACTTTGCATTTGTAGGAGGCGAATATCGTTTTGGCCATAAGTAAATCCTAATTTGTTCTATTTTTTGGTAAAATGGGGTTCAAGTCGGACAAAAAATAAAAAAGTTATACAGGTGTTTCCATTTTAAATGGGCCACGCTGTATAATTCGCAACATCGACATCATTCAGATACCGATTTTCAATCAATTTCAGTCTGATGATAAATCATAAACCTAACCCTTGATATTGATGCCACCATGTTGAATCTTTGAATTTTGATCACATATTTATAATCTGAGATGTCGAAATGTAGTCATATGAACCATATGCACATGTAAAATTTCGTGTCAATACAACATTTGGAAGTGGGTGAAAATTAAGCGCATAAACAAATATGTAGATGCATACGTGTCAAAATGCGTTAGACAAAAGTTGTACAGAATTTTATACTGTACAAGATTGATAATTAGTATTTTTGTCGCAGGATTCACCGGAAACGAGATATTCCGCAAAAACCGATTTTTTTGCACACGAAAGTAAATATGGCGGCGTTAGCGGCGGCCATTTTTGTAAAAAAAAATATGGACGCTATTTTGGAGAGTCATTCTACATAACATATCCTAAATTTGCAATATTACATGGTTTCGTTGATTGACCTAAATATCAATAATAAAAGAGGGTTTCAAATTATATATTTAATTTATATACTTAGTAGTATATTAAACGATATTTTTCATTTCTTTTGTTAAAATAGGAAATAGGTACCTTAATATTCTAGTGTAAAGTTCATACTTTTTTTCAGCTATATTTACATCTTGTGAAGGTTCACTCTTCTTTCTGAATTAAATCGGCTAGATCCACTTCCGCAGCTTCTTGAACACTTTCATCCAAATTATGTATTTCGTACAAGGGATTTTCAAGAGATATCTCCGATTTGGTGATCATTTCATCTGGAGTGTAGATCGTTCCATAACTAGTACTCGCCGTGGATGGGGTAGACTTTCCGAACATTGGATTGTCGAATGCTTTATCTAAGTTCATCATCGATCCCGATGAGGACTGTCGTTTTAAAATCAATTCTGCGTTTTCAATGTTGTGATATCTGGCAAACAAATTGCTTTTAAATGACGAAACTGACCTCGATGAAAGGGAGAATCGATTTGTCAAGTTCAGCGCGGCAAATCTAGGAGAGTATGTCAAGAACAAGATGGCAAAAATTAGCACAACGCCACAGAGTGATCCAAACACAATTGATAGCGAATTGTTCGAAATTTCTCCTTCAATAAAATAGGGCCCCGAGGAATGTAGTTCTATGCTATTTGCTTCGATGGTTTCATCTTCCAAAAGCTGCAAAAGATAATCCTTTGCCTCATCCAGGCTTGAGCCACTGAACTGTTTCTCGGCAAAAATAATCTGAATAACTTTCTCGGACTCGTTGTAGACTTTACTAACATATGTATCAGATGAGTAGCGTTTTAAGGATTCTCTTACCTTAGCTATCTGAAAGTGACTCTTTGGTTTTAACAGTATACTGGCTCCACACATTTTCGTGCAAAATCCTATAGGCTTGATCGGGTTCAAACAGCTGAAATATTCTATATCGTTTACGCTCATACACAAATTCACATCAAACCTTGATTCGTCTCTACAGATACACCCAGTGGGATCAGTACATGTCGTCTCTGAAATGTGGACTAAGTCGTGGATATTATGCGAAAACACAAGTTCCAAATTTTTGTCATTCTCGATATCTTCATTTGTCAAATTATGATCTCCAAATTGAATAGACTTTACTTCTACTTCATCCCAAAGTTTACAATAGCTGGATTTAAATCCCTTCGGAAAAATTATATCGTCATATTTGCAGGGGACTTTTTCATAATGTGGGATGGCTGCATTATCTTCATTGCCTTTTATAATCCAAGACTCGGTATCCATCCAGTAGTCCGGTATGTTCTTTAATTTTATCCGTGCGCAGTCCATAATATTTTTATCATGTTCATTAAATTCGATGTGCGCACCCGATAATGCTAACAGTCCATTCCATGGCAGTATAATTTTTTTAATGTTCAGATCATCTAGTACAGTCAATGAATATGCGTCTTCGGCTAGATCCAAGCCATCGCAGTGAGTTTGAGCCATTCCGCCCACCCAGTTAGTTGGATTGTGGATGTCGAAGTCGTACTTCCAAATTTTCACAGACGACTTTCCATAACTTATAAAATTTAGAACCAGTATGACGATGACATATTTGGTGGTAAAATCCATCTGATATCGCTGCGTTTATGAAAAACTGAACAGTGGTTTACTGACACAAAGCAGACACCCAACTACTGATTGTTTTATTTTCTGGGATAATGATTGCATGGAAACTCTAAACCGGGTGTATGCTGCTTGGCATGAATGATTTATTTAATCGGCTGTCATATGATATGACTAGTCAAGTTATAGCAGATACAATATGCAAATACATACAAGGTGGGCTAATTTTACTTCCGCATCCATGAAGTTGATTGAAAGTATAGTAATCGGATTTTTTTTTTGAAATAGGTTTAGAATGCCATGAAACGTCGAGATTTTAAATTTGAGCGAAAAAAAAGTTCTGTCTGTCTATCGGTCGATCTGTCTGTCTGCCTGTAACTTTTTTGTCCGCACATTTTCTCTAGAACGGTTTAAGATATAGACTTGAAATTTTATATACGTATATATAGCGAGATCTGGAACTGGATTGTTTTTTGAACATATCCGGTGAAGGGTTGGGGGCGAATAGGGGTGAATAAGGGAAAATGAGTAAGAGTACAGAAACCTTCAGATTCCGTATATATACTAGAAGCCAAGGCCTTAAGTTTTTTTAATAATATTCTATGTCCCCCTACCATCCCCACTACATTATTAAAAGGGTCGATAAAATAAAATTGAGATATTCACTTGAAATGTGGTACACATACATATTATAACGACATAATCTAGTTCCAGATTATATTTTAAAATTATTCCGTTGAAGGGTTGGGGGTTAAATAGGGACGAATAGGGGAAATAAGTAAAGCAAGCTGCTAAGAGTACAGAAACTTGGAATTGGTGCATGTACTAGTAGCCAAGGCCTCAGATTTTTTATAATATTTTTCAACTCCCCCCACCAACCCCACTCCATTATTAAAGAGGTTGATAAAATAAAATTGAGATATTTACTTGAAATTTGGTACATGTATGTATTATAACCACATCTGTAATTAGATTATATTTTGTGATGATTCCGTAAGCAGGAGCGTTCGATTTGATTTGATTTATTTTGATTTTCCATAAGATTAGGCATCGGGATGATTAAAAAACGAGAATAGTCCAGTAAGTGAGGGATTTTATCTACAAAAATTATTAACAGCAAACCGAGGTATGCAAAAAATCGGAAATTTTCCGTAGAATTCAATGAACTATTTTTAAAACAAATGACGAACTTGCGTCCTCTTCAAAATGGCGGCCAAAGTTTGCGAAAAACAGTATTTTGCGTTGAAAAAGAAAAGTTGGCGTCGCACAAAAAAAAGTTTAACAGCACAATTGTGTAACTTTTTAATACAGATCGAGCCCGCCTAGTCCGATCTCCGAAAATTGCAAAATTAATTAGTTATTGTAAAAAAGACGTTAAAAATCGCATTTTTTTGAAATAACTGTATCTCCGTGAAGAGAAAATATTCTTTAACGAAACTTGGAGAAAGCGTAGTCCAAGATATGTCGAATAAGAACATTTTTACAGATTTGCAAAATATTGCAAATTTATTGCAAAAATCGATTTTTTCGAAAAAAACGCGATTTTTTCAATGTCCAATAGCTCATACAGGCCATCATATTTCTATACCGCACCGGTCCGAAAAGTTTCTCTAGCAGTTGCGCTAACCTGTGCAATTATTGCGCATATCACAAAACGATCCCTAATATGCGAAAAATCGGTCAAAAATAGATAATTTTTTTTACCCAAAAAAAAAAAGAATATTTTTGAGATTTTAAATTATATTGCAATGTCGTTATTGCCAATAGATATCTGGCATTTTTCTATAAATTAACAAAAAAAATAATTGCTCTCCGGCCTTCTGAAGCCGAGATAATTTTTTTTAAGAAATTCTAGTGGAGCCATTTTTTTAAGTAAAGGGCTGAAAACGGATAAAAGAACACGTTACAAA
This sequence comes from Stenurella melanura, assembly GCA_963583905.1. Classification (NCBI taxonomy): domain Eukaryota; kingdom Metazoa; phylum Arthropoda; class Insecta; order Coleoptera; family Cerambycidae; genus Stenurella; species Stenurella melanura. Next base: position 40,379,506 of record OY757310.1, on the reverse strand, counting down.
AGAACAATCAGTTTGGAAAATAGAACAACAATAATTAATACTTAAATTAAAACAAAAGAAAATGCAACTTAAAAGATAAACAAATAAGGAAATTGGACCGTAGTCTCGAACTTAAGCAAGAAAAATTACTTTGTTAAAGGAAAAAATCATTTACACTCAAATTCAAACTGATTGCCAGAAGGGCCAAAAAATACAATAGCCTTAACTAGCATGAAGTTAATTATTTCTTTATAAACTAGTGCAGAAACGCCAGTTGCCAGTGACAATATGAACGAGGTAACGTTTAATTTGAGAAATCTGATGACATGAAGTTAAATTTTATAACAGAAGCTCAAAAATGCAAATACCTATACTCGGGAATACTAAAATTATCACGATAAAAGTAGGCCGATGTCACACCACCAGTAGCTGATCGGAAAGTGTCTTTCTTTCCGGACGGGATTATCCTTGTCAATTTTTAGTTAGTGGTCCTTATCCACCCCAAAGCAATCTAGATCAATGAATGAAAGTCCGCCTCTTTTTAGAGGCATCAAGTCATCCGGAAGGTTGCGTCCTCTATAGTAGAAATTATGTACCGACATAGTACTCGCCTGGCAAGTGGCGTTCTCTTTAGTAACCGTGGCCAAATTGGCTTCCCTTCAGTATAACACGTCCATTTAAACAACTTAAAATATTCTACATCTAAGCTAGCTAATTATACCTATTATTAAAAAACCTATTTGTTTTACGAGTGGACTTAGAAAAGGAAAAAGCAACTAGTTCCTACCTAATGTGCAGTTTGGGGAATTCTTGTAACCAATTTATTTTATGATTTGATTATTTTACACATTCACCTCATTTAATTACCCGCGCGTTTGTTACATTTCTAATAAAAAGCAATTTGACGATGACATCGATCGTAACGGATTTTTATCAGTTTATGAGGGGTATATTACTGGTAATAAAATATTTCCGACTTAGCAAATTTACTACAGATTACTTCATAGCTATGGCTGAAAAAATCTAATAGTACATCGCCCGCCTCGATAACATTTTTGGGGTTTGTCCAATATCGTCCCAAACTATCTACGAAATCGTGCTATTGTATGGCAAGTAATTTTAATTCCTTTACGCTTTATTACATTTGTTACATTACCAAAGAAACATCAAAATTTTATTATGTCTCATTTATGTATTCGAATTGTTTTTGTAGAATACGTTGCATTAATATTTTTTTTCTTTTGCTTTTTAATAGGAGACTCGTCTTCATTACCACTACTACTGTCACGGTGAACGTCATGTAATATTATTTCCGCATTATCGTCATCACAATCATCATTATCGTTATCATCATTTGAACATTCATCTCTTTCTAGCTCAGTCTCTGTGATATTTGGCTCGTCTATTTCTTCGTCGATATCATCAGCAACGACTCTGTTCTCCTCAATAGCAAATTTCATCGTCACACGTTGAACACACATTTGAACATTTTATGCCGTGTTTTCGGCAGCTGCAGGCGTACGCCACAGCATCGAGCTCCGAGTTTCATTGAATTTGCAATGTTCAGCAACGGCCGATCAAGTTGCGAAGATTTTTTATTGAAAATATAAGTATTGTACAATAACCACTGCAAATTTCAGCCCTTTACCTTAAAAAATGGCGCCACAAGAATTTCTTTAAAAAAAAAATTATCTCGGCTCCAGAGTCCCAGGGCAATTTTTTTTTTTTTTTTGGAAATTTGTAGAAAAATGCCAGCTATCCATTGGCAATAATGGTGTTCCAATATAATTTAAAATGTTAAAAATATTCAAAGTTTTTTGGGGTAAAAAAAATTATCGATTTTTTGACCGATTTTTCGCATATTAGGGATCGCTTCGTTATATGCGCAATAACTACACAGGTTAGCGCAATTGTTGAAGAAACTTTTCGGACTGATCCGATATAAAAATATAAAGACCTGTATGAGCTATTGGACATTGAAAAAATCGTCTTTTTTTCGAAAAAATCGATTTCTGCAAGAAATTTGTAATATTTTGCAAATCTGTAAAAATGTTTGTATTCGATATATCTTGGACTATGCTTTCACTGAGTTTCGTTAAAGAATATCTTTTTTTCACGGAGATACAGGTATTTCAAAAAAATGCGATTTTTAACGTCTTTTTTGCAATAACTAAATAATTTTGCAATTTTCTAAGATCGGACTGGGCCGGCTCGATCCGCATTAAAAAGTTACACAACTCTGCTAATAAACTTTTTTTTGTGCAGCGCCAACTTTTTTTTTTAACGCAAAAAACTGTTTTTCGCAAACTTTGGCCGCCATTTTGAAGAGGACGCAAGTTCGTCATTTGTTTTAAAAATAGTTCATTGAATTCTACGGAAAATTTCCGATATTTTACATACCTTGGTTTGCTGTTAATAATTTTTGCAAAAAAAAGCGATATTTTCGACAGATTTATTGGACTAGAATGTTGAGAATAGACGTGGCTTGAAGATATAAAGCTTGTTAGAATGAACCATGTTGCCTAATACTCCACAGGCTGTTTTTAACTTAGTGAAAAATCAGCATGTTTTTCTTGCTTGTTTTCTTCTATGACACTTTTTTCTAAAATTTAAAACACGTGATAATTTCTACGAATTTATCTACAACTTGCTAAAAAATATTAAAATAGCTCTAGGGGTGTAAACATTCTCAAACATCAAACTTCATCTGAATTACGGGTTGATCAATTTTTTGCCACTGACTGTATATAATAAATAAGTGATCGATTGCACATCAACATATTTAGTATTTTTCTAAATAAACACAAAATACTAACATTTTAATTAGATTTATATACTCTAGTTTTAAAATGTCTAAGACCTATAAACTTAACGTGGGCGCCGTGGCTTAGTTGGTTAAAGCGCCTGTCTAGTAAACAGGAGATCGGGAGTTCGAATCTCCCCGGGGCCTAACACATTTGTTTTAGTTTTTGTTCTTGTTATCATTGTCCAATTTAAGTTTTCATAGTTATAGTAACGAAAGTGTTAAATTGTTTTATTGTTTTCTTAAAAAATTTAAGAATGGTTGACCTCAGAAATGGTCTTTTAAAGCTGAGGTAGCACCATCTTTGTGTCAAGCTTCTCACTATAACAAGTGCTACATATTGGTGTGACCAGCACGAAGCACGTTACAGTTGGGTATAACAATAATATTAAGCTGCCAACCGTTAGGTGGCGGCTCATGTATCGATAGAGTTCATACAATGACTATTTGCCGCTTTCGTTTCGTATTTATGAAGATATTTATTAGAGTAAACGCTGTATAGTGTGCAAAAAGCATATGTGAGTTGATCTAACAGGAAAACGGATAGAATATTAATAAGTATATTTGTTTTCGCGTTGATCAATGTTTTAAAGATTTACAGCATCCTTTCAAAGGCATAAAAGAGTTCATGTTAACATGGGTATACAAATGCTTCTTTATCGAAATGTGTGTTGATGACTGATGAAACATACAAAAATATTGATAATTTAAATAAATCATATAGTCCAGGAAGTTTAGCATTTCACTTCGGAATTTATAGTGAGATATAAATTGGTGTACACATACCTTTTAGCTCTCCAAACAATATGTGAAAAGTCCCAACGATTCCGGTGTATGCATAACTTTTGACAGCGGAAAAACGGCTCAAAAAAGTATCACATTTCGGTAATATGCCAATATCATCGTTCCCATCGATCCTACGGCTATGAAGTGTACTTATAAAAAAGAAAGAACGGAAAATTCTCTATAAAAAAGGTGATGCAAAGTTTATTGATAACACTAATAGTGTTTACGTAATCGGGCACTGAAACTCCGGTAAAAATTTTGTATGAATATTTTAGTGATGATCAAAATACAGTTTTCTGTGCGTCATCTTCTAATTTTTACATTTTTTATAGGAATGGGCTATGAAATACGGTATATTCTAGTGAACAAAATTTGTTATTTATTTATTTAGATTATTGATTATTAACTTAATATTAAAAATAACTACAAAAATTATGCCTGCTAATGTAACTCAGTTTTGACTTATTTTCTGACTTGAAAAATAAATCCTCGATTTATTTTTCATTTTACCACTGGACTTGTGGAGAATACCAGGATTCGGAATCATCAATAGAGGTTGTTTTTGGATCGTCGGTCGATATAAATTCTTTTTTCGAGATTACGGTCTTTGATTGGGGCAGCATTCAGGCAGGATATCCCATGACAGTTGCCACAAACTGCTGAACATTGCAGACCCACCTTTTGACAGCCGCACAAAGTGCCACAGCTATTCGAACAATTACAAAAAATCGTGTTCAAAAGACAATCCGGGGCAGGAGGTTGCGAGGTATTTATTGGCTCCAATAAGCCGTTTTTCAATACCCATCCTCAATCCTGAGGGCTCAGCTCATTTCCTAACCACTTCTCTACCTGGTAGTAGACACGATATAGGTGCTCTTTAGCCGCATCAACTGTGGGGGGTAATATACTCAACTGGACCGACTTGCTTCTACCTACAGTTTTCATAAAGCACTGGTAATGGTATTCTTCCAAGTCACCTTGGTTAACCGGAATATTCATCGTCTCGTCGAAGTAAGTATCAACAGATGAACATTTTGCCGCACGGCGATGTTGTTCCATGGCTTTAACGCTGTTGGTGCTATTGTTGTATCCATCGAAGACTACGACAGCGTTTGAACCGTAGTACCTTTGTACACAACCAACATACTTTGCACAAATCGAATCAGAAGATTCATTCTGATACCACACAACTCGATGCAAGAGGAATCTTTCGTAGATGACGTACGTCAGAGGGGAAGGCGCAGCGCCAGCGCACCTGCTATTTGCACCGTCACACAGAACGCACCACGCAGCGGCGCCGAACCACAAAACTTAATTTGATGTCTCACGCCTTTTTCCGTGGAAATGACTAGTTCTATCAACTAGAAACAAATGAAAATATATTACCAGAAAATACTAGTAATTATTCAAACTTTTACAAAATACTTATCACAAATAAGTTTAAAACATATATCTTTCTTATAACAATTATAACAAAGAAAATATGCCCATTATGAACAGTACAACTGTTATCATAATGTTATTTTTAATTTAAATTATCCTGCTCAATGAAACCCAAAGATAATCAAAACAAAAGCACTTACCGATATAGCAGTAACACAAAACTTTAGAACATCCACAGACACGTGTTTCGGCATCTATGCCTCTTCGGTGCGGCTTTTTCTAAAGTTCACAATCAACTGAAATATGTAAGCAAATACTCGTGTTATAACTATCAAAGGATTACCAGAACAGGATATTAAAAATTAAAATTAGATTATAGGAAATTCCCCGTAAAGGGATAATTATCAATATAATTATATGCAAATGCAACTTCCTGGAACTGTAAAAGTTCTATAACAATAGAAACAAATGAAAATATATTACCAGAAAATACTAGTAATTATTCAAACTTTTACAAAATACTTATCACAAATAAGTTTAAAACATATATCTTTCTTATAACAATTATAACAAAGAAAATATGCCCATTATGAACAGTACAACTGTTATCATAATGTTATTTTTAATTTAAATTAAATAAAGAGGCATAGATGCCGAAACACGTGTCTGTGGATGTTTTGTGTTACTGCTATATCGGTAAGTGCTTTTGTTTTGATTATCTTTGGGTTTCATTGAGCAGGATAATTTAAATTAAAAATAACATTATGATAACAGTTGTACTGTTCATAATGGGCATATTTTCTTTGTTATAATTGTTATAAGAAAGATATATGTTTTAAACTTATTTGTGATAAGTATTTTGTAAAAGTTTGAATAATTACTAGTATTTTCTGGTAATATATTTTCATTTGTTTCTATTGTTATAGAGGTTTTACAGTTCCAGGAAGTTGCATTTGCATATAATTATATCTATCAACTAGTTTTATCAACTTTTTGTAGAGAATTTTCCGTTCTTTTATTTATATAAGTACCTACACTTCGTAGCCGTAGGATCAATGGGAACGAAGATATTGGCAAAAAACCGAGAAAAGGTACTTTTTTTGGGCCGTTTTTCCGCTGTCAAATGTTAAGCATACATTGGAATTTTTGGGACTTTCACAGTGAAGCTGAAAGATACGTGTACGAAAATTTATAGCTCACTATACATTTTTCCGAAGATGAGCGCACTTTTCGTCCTGGATCAATAGTCATTAAAAACTTTTTATTATTTCATATAACAAATCTCGAGTTTTTAATAAAACACAAAGGAAGACATTCAACTTATTATCAATAATTATTAGAAAGGATGTTTACAAATTATTGTAATTTCTCTTACTAAGGCTGTGTCACCAAGTTCGAATATAAAAAAAGTGTAAGAACAAAACGTGTTGTGAACGAAGAAAATGAGTTTTCTGTGGTGTTGGCAACGGTTGAGAATCCCCATATTAGTCAAAGAGAGTGAGCTCATTAGTAGGAATAAGTAGATGGTCTGTGGGTCGAATCTTAAAAACAAATAAGTTGCATGCATATCATATTCAAATGCCCAGGATGACGATTTTCAAAAGCGCTTACAATTTTGTAATTGGGCCAGAGGTAAAATGCAAGATGATGTCAACTTCTTCAATAATGTTTTATTCACCGATGAGGCAATTTTTCATGAAAATGGATTTGTTAATAGGCACAATTTCTATTATTATGCTTCGGAAAATCCTCACTTCTATATGCAAGTTGATAATCAACACAGATGGTCTATAAATGTTTGGGGAGGAATTATTGGAGAATATGTAATAGGGCCACATTTCTTTGATGGTACATTGACTGGAGTTATTTATCTTCGTTTTTTGAAAAAATGTCTGCCACAATTATTGATAAATCTTCCTGAAAGAATTCGAAATAGAATGTGGTTTCAGCAGGATGGTGCTCCACCACATTTAAATGCAGTTAGAGACCACTTAAATAATACTTACCCTCATCAATGGATTGGAAGAAATGGACCCACAAAATGGCCTGCTAGATCCCCAGATCTTACAAAAATGGATTTCTCCTTATGGGGATACGTGAAGGAAATTGTTTTTAGAGACACACCAACAACAGTACAAAATATGAAGGAAAGAATAATAACTGCCTTTAGATTTATCACACCGGCAGTTTTAGGAACAGTCGGAACCTCATTTCAAAAGCGCATAGAGATGTATGTCAATCAAAATGGGCAACATGTGGAACATTTATTATAATTTTTTCTACTGCGTTATTTGAAGAAACCTCTTTTTTAAGTTTATTTTGAATTTTGTAATTATTGCTCAATAAAACGAAATTGGTTGTAATTAGCCATAGGGAAGTACTTACAAAAAACATTCGTTTTTCATTTCTACACCACATCGTTGAAAAATATACAGGGTGTTCCATTTGAAAAAATTGGGAAAATTCAATAGAAAAAGTTCTTAATTGAAAAATAATTGTTGGCCACCCTGTGCAGTTTTAGGAAATGAAAATGACTCAAAAACATTAATCAGGTGTCTCGTAATTGGTATTCACATAAGTTTTTCTTAAAACCCATAATTGTGACTGTGGTAATTTTTTTTTTCATCCATCTGCAGATTGCATTATTTTACTACTATACTTGCAATTTTTTAAAAAAATTTCTAGGTATCGTAGAACTCGAGATATTGAGGTCCTACGCACTATTGCCCTACCCTCTATATTTGTGGAGCATTGACGAATTAGATATTCTATGATACACTGACAATATTAGATTCGACTGTCTTGCGTAGGATTTACATATAGTTTACCTCAGACTTATTTTTCGTATAAAAAATGTCGGGGTTTTCAATCTTTACCGTAAAGTCAAAGGCGCCGACACTTTTTATGCCGCCTAGATAAATAAGAAGAATTATTCCTGTTGTAAACAGTTCCTTGTACGGTCACCGGTTTAGGTGCAGGCACTCGATCGGCGATGTTAAGCAACGTCGGTCGGGTCCAGCACGTGGATGGGTGACCCAACTTCTCGTTCAGGTACGTCAGTCCATGTCAGGACCTGTAAAAGCCTTGACTGGACTCTAACGGCTACGTGAGAAAAAGAAACAAGGGGTTGATAACATAACCAAGGAGCTACTTATCAACAAACTCGAAGTCTTATAAGGATCATGTCTGGATAAGGAGCCCTAAGATACAAACTAGGAGTACTATAATAGACCTATATGGTCGCAGTAGGTAAGGCCAAACGCCAACTTCTCTCAGTTAAAATCTAAAAAAAAAACACCTTTTGTAAACCTACATCCTGCAATATTTTCTGTAGGAGGGAGTCGAGTAATTATCTCAAAATAATAATCCAAACACGTGTGTTTTCGTTAATTTCTTATTTTAATCATGCCAAGGCATACTTTACATGAGAACAATGTTGTTCTATTAAGTAATACATTATATTTTTGATTCAACATTTTATACAAAAATAGAGCAAGCCCCGCTCTCCCATCTATACGCAAGCGGCAAAGCTTTGTGATTTTTTATGTCCAGTAAATATACGTAGTCAACTATAATATTGTTCCACATTAGCGCTTAGGTGTGGGTGGCATAATTAATAAGCAGAGATTGTATTCATTAGCATATTACTACACCCAATTCGTGGTTATTGAGAAAATGTGTGATAGAGTTTCGACTGTCACTATCATCACAGAGGGCGCCAGGGAATAAATAGTTATCTATAATTAAATTATGGTTCCTAGAGAAAGCGGATCGAGACTTTGCTAGATGGTTCCAGATACCTGCACGAGAAGGATTCTGGATGGTTATGGAGTAGTGTGACAATATCATATTTACTTAAATTTGTCAACATTTCACCTTAATAAGTAGATTGTAGATTGTTTAAGGGCTAATTCGGCTCTTTCAGCCCTACTTCACAATTCACAAAAGATTTTTTGTGAATTACCCTTACAGTTAGTTATTGCCCAGGAGTCCCAAGCTTTTTACAAAGCTTGCGATTTTCCTGGAAGCTAATTTCCTTATTTCTTCAGACGTCAATTTCATCATTTCTAGGTACTTTAGCCTAGTACTTTATTAATAAGTTATTACAAATCGTATACATAATACACAAAACTATCCACAGCAACGCCACTGTAAGATAATTCGTACTAGCGGCACACTAATTATCTTACTCCATCCTAATCCTTTATCGCACTGTGGGTTCTAAAACGACTGGCGGCAAGTAGCCAGACATTCCATTTCGGTATCAGAAAGTAATAATGAACTTCTCAATGGAATATTGCGCTTGTTACTACATTTTGAAAAAAAAAATGTAATATAGGTTTTGCATTTTTCCGGTGGACCATCGAAACCCGAAAAAACGTCGGATCGAAATGAAAGTCATATCTATCGACTAGAGAACGAATTTCGAAAATTCCTTCCTTCGGTCAGTCGGTCTGTCGGTCTATCTGCCTGTCTGTCATGCCTAGCCCCCCTAATTCGTGTTCGGATTTCGATGAAACTTGGGTGGTTAATAGGAGGCCTTTAGAAAACCTTAACGCCGGAAGCTCGGCTCCGTTCGGAAACCGGAAGTACCCGATATAGACGTTTCGAGTTTTTCGGGAAAAATTGAACGTTAGATAGGAATTAACAGTTGAGTAAAAGTGTTTGTTTTTCCTGTTAAACATTCCAGAATTTGTAAAGGTAGTTTCACCAGTCCAATGAATGTTATTGTGGAAATATCTAATTTTCTTGCAGGAGGTTAGTCTGCGGTCTGGGTCACTTCCATGTAATTTCTGCACTGTTTGAAATTTATAATCCTGATATTTGTATTTCTTTAATATTTTTTTAATACCTGCTGCCGATATTCCACATTCACTTGCAATATTTCGTGATGAATATTCGGGGTTTATGTATTTTTGAGCTAGTACATTAATATCATTTACCGTTTCTCTCATTTGGTGCTTCCGTTCCAATCTACGAACACTGCCAATTTCGCATAAATTCTTGGACACAGTGTAAATAGTATTTCTTGTCGGATGGTGTCTGTCAGGATATAAATTCGCATATTCTTGCACTACCCTGTCAACATTCCTGTCTTTTTTTTTCATCTACAGCATAACGAATCATAGTGAGAAGTATAATAGTTAGCAGCTAACAATAATAAACGTCACCAATACGAACTATAATAAAATGACACTTATGAAATTATTTTGTTTTCAAGGTACACTGAAAAAGGTGGATAATATTGAGTGTATTTGTTCACACACCAAGTTACTACGTTTTGATAAATTTTATTTATTGTTTAAAAAAATACAATTGTTAAGTTGATAATGATTTTTTATTTCGTGCCCATTTTCCACAATAATATTAAGCAGAACTAGACTAGTAAAGTTAGTCAATACATTGGACTATTCATAAAATAAACTTTTAAAGTTTCAAATGATAAGTCACCCCTTGTGTTGCAGCAAGCAAAACAGTTTTGTGAAGGGCAATGCCAATAAAATGAAAGGATTATTTTGCTGACGAAACGTTGTAAAATTGTCAAGTGTGACATACCTCCGAATTTAGCATTTCAAATGCTTTAAACATTTTAAATAAAAAAGACAGGTCCGTATTAAAAAAAAATATTGTTGATGGTGGAGAGACGAAACGTTGTAATAAAAATTTAAATACGACCAGTTGCAGCAAAGTCAATTTATAATAAAATATTATTAATATAATAACAGCGCTAGAGAAAAAACAGGAAATGAACTATTTCGGGTTTTATCGTGATATCTCCGGAACCAGTCGGAATATTTTTAATTTATATAGCCCATTTTATTGACCCTCAAAATACGAAACTTTCTTCCTATTTAACCGACTTTATAATTGCTGTGGTTTACGATATAGCAATACTGTTCAATATAAAAAGCAGCCACCCTGTATATATCGCAAATGGCTAAAAAACTATCGAATGTATCCTTTGCCTTTGCCGCCAAGCACGTTTCGACTCGACTCGTAGGACATGAGATATTTAGATTTGAAAATTTCAGAAAATTTGACTGAAACTGGAATTTCAGCAAACCTGTTCAATAATTTTAGCTGAAATATGGAGAGTAGTTTTTATGTGATAATGACTACCTTCTTAGCTCCAAATCGGCCAAGATTTGACCAAACTAGCCGAAATTTAGTTTTCTCAATTTTTTTCATATATATATACATCTATATCAGAAAGGGGGATGGTCGGATCGTCGCCAAATTTGAACTGGAAGTTCCCTCAATATTGAGAATAAAAGGATAACATTTTGGTTCCTTAACTCGTTATGAAACTGGTGATAAACATTTTTTTTTTAAATTCACCCCTAATAATATCCAAAATAGCCCTTTTTGGCCAAAAAAACTTGCACTCCTTCGCGGAGAGAGAAATTTCGGAATCTTATTATTCTTACCAAAACAAACACTTTCCACTGTGTCGCGTTCCATCTTCAAAAATTTTCCACCTAAATCACTATTTGACTCCACTAATAGGTGTCCAAACCAAAAAAAAGTAAGATCATACCGGAGAAAATTCTATCTCTATAAATAGTTGACCGATTTTCATTTACTAAATAGAAATAGAACCGATGCCCTTTCTGTGTTTCAAAATGTAGTCGACCTTTACTTTAGTCAATTCAAAAGATAAAAGAAAGATAAAACATGTCAACATGTACTGACTCATCTTACGACCCTCTGCCGAAAATGTACTGAATCATCCCAACAGGGATAAAAAGCATATCAAAATGTAGTTTTTTTAGTTTGTTGAAATATGTAGTAAAAACATAGCCTAGCTCTTATGCTATATTATGTTTATTCTGAACTAATTATATCCCATCTTCGATTTTCCTGAAAGAAAATTTATACAATTCTCAAGGGACTCTTCAAGGGATATACATCCGGAATTTAGTAAAGGATATTTCGTGTAGGCAAGGTGGTATAGACTAAGTGTAGGTGGTAAAGATCTGAGGTCAGAGTTAATTCACTGACACAGATAACGTTCCCTTTTCACATTACGTTTTTCACGGTGCATAGAGACAGGAACATGGATTGCTGACTCTCCTGGGATTACAACTTATTTACGTGGGAATAGCGTTGGTCGTAGCCATACGTTAAACAATAAAAATTAATTTCAGTAATCTATTGGTAAAATTAACCTATACAAAGGGTAATAATTCAGTTTAGAAAAAGGCTACTAGCATCATTGTTGTAGGTTAGGTATTTACTTATTCGGGCTATCATCGTTCTACTCATTTTATTTTGAAAAAAAAAAAATGAACGAAATATACAAGCTGTCTACTTCGTCACAGCCGTCGAGGATATATTGTTTAATCGTGCAAAAAATTATTTATACAAAAATTGTGTCGAAGCTACAAAACATTTTGTAGATATTTGAAATCCAAGCCCACTTTAAGGGTGATATGCTGACGAAAAATCTCGAAAATATGAAGTGGGTTTAAAGCAAGATATTTCCGTTTCACTCAAGTACAATTATGACTACTTAGTATAGTACGGTCGAAAAGTGTAGTCAGTAGAGAGCCTGGAGCATGCGATAAAATAAAATTTCGTAGTCCAGAGACTTAGGATTTGGAATGATAAGGAATCACTACTTCCACATCCAGATTTCACTTGCCTGGTTTTCCCTCTAAACAATAGAAAATATTTCGTTTTTTGTTTTTGAAATCTTATTTATTGCGGATGACGGAAACAAATAATTTAAAATATCAATAGTTCGTAATACTTACATAAATAATGAAAAATGGGGACTTAAGAAAAAAAATCACAAAATCGGAACTGTTTAAAGACCGCAGCATGTTACATGCCTGCTCATATACAGGGTGTCCCGTAAATAATGGATAATCCTGAAACTGGAAATAGGCCAGGCCATGACCTATCAGAATATTACAACTTGACCTTATTGAAAACCCTACGGGTATCGAGACATGGACAAGTTTTTGAAATTTTGAAAATTTCGACTCTAGGATAGTGTTTTACATGCCAGTGCCACAAAGTACAGATTTGTTCATTCTGTTTTTAGGTGAGTATTCTAGAATAGTTGTGCTATCAAACGTGTATAGGAGTTTTTAGATAACGACTACAGTATGTTTAAAAAAGAAGTATTTCGTAAATTTCTGTTCCGACTGTCTGCCGACTTTGACCTTTGATGGTGTAAAGGAAAGTGCCAAGCAAAACTTGCCCACTTATTGTTATATTATAAAATGTTTAAAAATTATGAGTTTTCCTGTTAGGAAAAAAGACATAGCTGTTTGAATTGTGGAGGAGCTAAATTTATCCAATTAAAATTTTTAATAAGTAAGCCTATCTTTTAATTGCATTGCTTGGTCAAAGCATTCGTGGATATTCTCTTATGTGACACATGTCATTTTGTACGTTTGGCGTTAGTAGCGACATGTCATTCCTCTGAAGTTATTTAAATTTTTCGAGATTCGAATTTCTGTAGACTTCTTGAGAACCACGACGCCTCGTATACAGTATACACAACGTGAGCATGCTAATATGCATTCTATTTACGGCGAATGTCGAGACAACGCCAGTGCATCCGCTGTGCGTTATCGAGAAATGTACCCGAACGCACGCCATCCGGACTATCGTGTATTTATTAGAGTACATAACGCGTACTGCGAGGGAATGATTTCTAGTCTTCGTGGTATTGGTGGTGCCAGTGAAGGAAGACCTCGTCAAGATTTCGACGCCGAAGTGCTTGATGAAATTAATAAGGATCCATCTACTTCTGTGCGTACCATATCACGACGCACTGGTGTATCTAAAACAACGGTGCATAGAATTTTAAAACGGTACCAACTCCATCCTTTCCATGTGCAATGTGTGCAAACTCTACTACCCAGAGGTTATCCCTTAAGGGTGGTATTTTGCCGGCGAATGCTGCGGATGATAGGAGAGGACCCAGATTTTTTAAATAAAATTTTGTGGTCTGACGAGTCATCGTACAGAAGAGATGGCTTTGTAAATTTACATAATCTGCATAGCTGGCAGTTGGAAAATCCCCATTTGATGAGAGAAGATCGATCACCATACCAATTTAAAGTAAATTTGTGGACAGGTATCCTAAATGGTAAATGGTAGGCCCATTGGAACTGCCACCAACATTAACGTCAGAGAATTATTTGGAATTCCTTCAAAACAACCTACCGGTCTTACTAGAAGATTTTTCTTTTTCCCTGAGGCTGACAATGTGGCTACAGAACGACGGATGCCCTGCACATTATAGGAGAGAGGTGAGATTGTGTGGTCACCCAGGTCGCCAGACCTAAATCCTTTAGATTTTTTTTACTGGGGATGTATGAAGGAAAAAATGTACTTCCGACCTGTTCAATCCTTAAATGAATTGCATGAGTGTATCGGAGTAGCCGCCGAAGAAATCAGCCGATCCGGATATTCACGCCATCTAAAACGTTCCTTTGTTAAAAGGTGCAGAGCATGCATCAGGGCTGAAGGAGAATAATTCGAGCATTTATTATAGTGACTTTTCTTTTTATTAATAATGATGTTTAACAAATTCAGGGGAAATTATTTTTTATTTTATTTCGATCTTTCTTCGTCCTCCTAACTCATAATTTTTAAACATTTTATAATATAACAATAAGTGGGCAGGTTTCTAAGATAAGTGGCAAGTTTCGCTTGGCATTTTTCTTTACACCATCAAAGGCCAAAGTCGGCAGACGGAATCTTGGCGGAACAGAAATTTACGAAATAGCACAACTATTCTAGCACAACGTTTGATAGCACAACTATTCTAGAATACTCACCTAAAAACAGAATGAACAAATCTTTACTTTGTGGCACTGGCATGTAAAACACTATCATAGAGTCGACATTTTGAAAGTTTCAAAAAAGTGTCCATATCTCGAAAACAGTAGGGTTTTCAATAAGGTCAAGTTGTGATATTCTGATAGATCATGGCCTGGCCTATTTCCAGTTTCAGGATTATCCATTATTTACGGGACACCCTGTATATTGCAATTGACCTATATTTTCCTGCTCGTGGTCAGCATCGATTTGCCAAACATCCTGTATATTTACATAGAGATTGCGTAGAATTTGAAGTCGGTAATTACATCAAAATTAGATCAACCGCCCCCTCCCTGATTACCAATCATCACATGTCGGAGTGCAAAAATAGGATCAAAACATTTTAGTTTAAAGACACTTGGATGGAAAATCTGGATATGGAAATAGTGATTCATTTTAGGCAGCGGTTTTTTTACGGTTTAATAGTGTTTACCTAACTAATACGATAGCGTCTCCAGATTGAGGCAACAATATACACAAAAACTAAGTACTTCATATTAAATTAGAAAATGTGAAAGGTTTTTATTTTCTTAATATCTAAATAATATTTTCACAGTTAGTATAAATATTTACTATGTACTATGTAGACCCTACACAGGTCGAATTTGCCTAATAAATTTCCATTACTACTCTCCCCTTGAAATAAACTAAATCTACGGTACACCAACTTGGTTTATGTAACAAGATTTTAGTCAATACAGTGTGTCTCACTTCTCGTGACCCACATCATTCCTCAGTCATAAAAATGTAAGTAATGCAAAAGTTGTATGAAAGATACCCTATCAACAGGGGTTATAAATTACTTCAACATCAACGTAGTGGAGTGGAAGTATAGTAATCGAAAAAAAAATTTCAAACATTTTTGTTATTGAAGTAGTGTTGAAAATGTTATGAAACGTCTAGATTTTAAATTTAAGAAAAAAAAAAATTTCTTTCTATCGGTCTATATGTCTGTCAGCCTGTAACTTTTTTGTGAGCACGTTTTCTCTGGAACGGTTGAAAATATTGACTTGAAATTTTGTGCACGTATGTATTATAACGAGATCTGGAACTGGATTGTTTTTGAACTTATCCGGTGAAGGGTTGGGGGGTAAATAGGGGAATATGAGTAAAGTCAGCTGGTAAGAATACAAAAATTTGGGATTTGGTGTATATACTAGAAACCAAGGCCTCAGATTTTTTATACTATTTTTCAATCATCCCACCACCACCTTCCACCTGCACCACCTCACTCATTATTAAAGGAGGCTCATTTAAATTGAGATATTCACTTGAAATTTGGTACACGCATATATTATAACGACATCTGGAGATTATATTTTAAGATGATTCCGTTGAATAGAAGCAAAGACCTAAAATTTATTTATATCTTTTTGAAGGGAAAATGAATAGAACAAGCTAATAAAAATCAAGAAACTTAATTTTTTGGCGTATAAGCTAAAAACCAATTATTTCCACATTCTAGAGTGCAAATATAATGCAGATGTTTTCCTTTAAAGAGACTTGGATGGGAAATCTGGATGTGGAAGTAGTGATTTCTTGGGCAGAGGTTCCTTAAGCTACAGCAGCGCCTTTCGTCGCTATGAATTAAAAATAGGTCGAATTTTCAGAAATTATAATAATTTAAATTTTAAAATAAGTCAGATTTATATACAGTGTGTTTGTTTTAAGTGGGCCACTCTATAAATTTCAGTTGCTATTTAATCTATCAATATGTTTTCGTTCTAGGTATGTAGTCATTAGATTAATATTCCGTGGCGGAAATTGCAAAACTTCTCCAAGAAATGCAATAGAACGGAGCAAATAGCAATTATAAAATCAAAAATATCTGTCAAAAAATTGAAAACGAAAAGAAAATTATCCCCGGGCGGGATTCGAACTCGGGAAACCACTTAAAAATAGTCGCCGATTAGCATGACCGCGAGTCAGTTTTTCAAACGTAAGAACTGAATAAATACAGCGATCGGAGACCAGTTCTATGTTTCGATGGCAAGGAGAAGGTCGGCAATGACCGTACAACGTGAATCGCGAGGTGAAAATCAAAAATTGGGGCCAGCAGGAGCGAAGGCGAATCGTCATTTTTTGACAATTCGTGACAATTCAAAAAACGAAATTTTCGTCCATCTATTTTTATTGCAACAATTTTACTCATTTATGCACCACTAAGAGTTTGGTAGAATTTTTTCTATAGGCCACGCGCAAAAAATTTCAAATAAACGAAAATTCGTGCGCATTAAAAATACAAATTTTGCAATTCACTATCGATTTTCTCAAAAACCATAGTATATACAAGAATATTATAACATGACTTTTTCTTAGGCAATTAGTCAAGCTTTCTTTTCTATGATAAGCAATTTTTTTATACCTTCAACGGTTAACGAGATATCAGTAAAATAAAGCTTTCTTTCACCGAAGGCGTGGTTTTTTGGGGGGGTTGCGCGGTACCTCCAGAACTGGTTTTTGTGCATTTGCGATGTATAATCCATCCACAAACAGTTACTGAAAGAAAATCTCAGATAACATTTTTTGTTATGGAAATCTTTATAATTATTAGACTAATTGTTTTAAGATCGTTTAACAACCTTGAAAACTTTCGTCATAAAGGACTTTTTTCTTGATTTGGGTATAAACTGTCCGAAAAAGTTTGGAATCCTCATGTCGTGATGAGGCTAAAAATCCTGGTCGTGGGCCCCCGTTCTATATTAATCGCATTTTTAATAACTAAGTAATGATACAGTGCGTCTCACTTTCGATGCCTTCCATCATCAAAAATGAGACACACTGTATACAAACACAGTTGACGCGAGTATATGTATATTAAACAATATTAATTTTTTTAGTTCATTTCTTAATAATCAAATTCTACACAGAAAAATTACTTAACAGTTTATGTTCATTTGGTAACTGATTATTATAATTAGTTTTTTGCTACATTGAAACAAATATTATTTTAAACATGTGATGTAATGGGTATATGTTCATTCAAACTATTTAAGTTGAATTATGAAACATTATTTTACTATTTACCTAATTATACCGACCAACAAATCGATTAAGTAATTATTAGTGATTAAGAATCAGCGTTATTATGAGGTTACTACAAGTACGGCATTTGCAAGTAATGCGGTTTAAAGTAGCACCAATGTCACGTGTACTGCTGTTCTTAGCACATTTTGGTACCGATATAAATCAAAAGATGCAATTAGATAAATGGATAAAGTGTTTGTTTTGCAAATATCTCGAAAAATCGTTAATAAAAATTAACCGAGATACAGCGTATTGAACTCAGTGGCGTGCCGTCCCTACTTTTAAATTATGTAAAACTAGACTATAAAAAAATATTTCCACAAAATAAGAATATTTATCAAAAAAATATATTCCCATATTTTAAAACGACACTACGCAGTAGTGGTAAACGGAGTACATAATATGACTTCGGTATGACATATTTATAAAATAAAAATAAGAAACTAAAACAATGAAGAACATGAAACAAAATGTACTTTTTTCATAGCTAAATGATTGATTATTTCGTTTGTATCCAGAGCTTTTAAAAATCTCATTTTCAATGTTTAATACTACTAGTGAATTTTACCCTTTTTGTCACTGTAAGCATTTTTCACCCTTCACAAGGTCGAGACACTCCTCGAGAAACATATATCGATATTGGTGTATAATTAAACTTCATAACTTGCTCAGTTCCGAATTGACAAAGATATTTCTTTGTCAAATCGCTCATTCTGTTTTGAAATTGAGTGCATCCGATTCTACTCGTAATAGGGAAATGAGCATGTAGGGAGGAGGAACATTATAGGACAACATTTTCATTTCTTCGCCCGCCGTAATAAACTATCTATCAAATGCCTACCTACGGAAATACAGGGTGGGGCAATAGTGCGTCGGACCTCGATATCTCGAGTTCTACGATAGCTAGAAATTATTTAAAAAATTGCAAATAAACTAGATTAAAAGTCTATAACTGGAAATTATTTTCGATACAGGGCGAGCCAAGACGAAATTACAGGACCAAGTATATTTTTTAAAGCCTTTTTCTAGGCTCTATTCATTCCTATATTAGCATTGAATATCTCACAACCAATTTAGTTCTTGAAATAATGCAATCTGCAGATGAATATTAAAAAAATCACCACAGTCACAATTATGGGTAGGTATTAAGAAAAGCTTATGTGAATACCAGTTACGAGACATCTAATTAATGTTTTTGAATCATTTTCATTTCCTAAAACTGTACAGAGTGGCCAAAAATTATTTTTCAATTAAGGACTTTTTAAATGGAATTTTCTCAATTTTTTCAAATGGACGCCTTGTATATTTTTCAACAATGTGATGTAGAAATAAAAAACGACCATTTTTTGTAAGTACTTCCCTATGGCTAATTGCAACCAATTTCGTTTTATTGAGCAATAATTACAATATTCAAAAAATAAACTTAAAAAAGGAGGTATCTTCAAAGAACTCAGTAGAAAAAATTATAATAAATGTTCCACACGTTGCCCATTTTGATTGACATACATCTCTATGCGCTTTTGAAATGAGGTTCCCACTGTTCCTAAAACTGCCGGTGTGGTAGATCTAAAGGCAATTATTATTCTTTCCTTCATATTTTGTTGTTGTTGTTTTGCTGTTGTTGGTGTGTCTCTATAAACAATTTCCTTCACGTATCCCCATAAAAAGAAATCCATTTTTGTAAGATCTGGGGATCTAGCAGGCCATTTAGTGGGTGCATTTCTTCCAATCCATTGGTGAGGGTAGGTGTTATTTAAGTGGTCTCTAACTGCATGTAAATAATGTGGTGGCGCACCATCTTGCCGAAACCACATCCTATTCTTTCAGGGAGATTTACCAATAATTGTGGCAGATAGCTTTCCAAACAATGAAGATGAATAGCTGTCAATGCACCATCATAGGAATGTGGCCCTATTACATCTTCTCCAACAATTCATTCCCGAACGTTAATAGACCATCTGCGTTGGTTATCAACTGGCATAAAAAAGTGAGGATTTTCCGAGGCATAGTAATGGAAATTGTGCTTATTAACAAATTCATTTTTATGAAAAGTTGCCTCATCAGTGAATAAAACATTATTGGAAAAGTTGATAACATCTTATATTTTACCTCTGACCCAATTACAAAATTGTAGGCGCTTTTGAAAATCGTGATCAGATAATTCCTGGTGCATTTGAATATGATATACATGCAACTTATTTGTTTTTATGACTCGACCCACAGACCGTCTACTTATTCCTATTAATGAGCTCACTTTTCTTTGACTTTTTAATATTAACAGGTAGCTTATCAAAAAGTTTTATATCCATAACAGAGGGACCATTAGCAACCAGAGACAAGCGGTGATGCGGGATACTTATATTAAAATTCAGCCTAAGTCCATAACGGGAACTTCCGTCTCGAGCTTCTATGAAATCTTCTGGATTTGATTTCACAAAAACCACTGCATTAAATACATAAAGCGAAAGTACGGTTACTGTATTTAACTGCTTAAATAGTTCTCTACAGAAGCTGGTGATAGGTTTAAACAGCATCATGAGAATAATTTTTTTTTGAATTATCAAGATTTCATTAACTCTGAAGCAGTTGCCCCAGCAAAAAATGCAGTAGATAATAGGCGAGTGTATATATGCAAAATAATATGGCTTTAAGACGTCTAAGTTAACTTTACTTCTCATTTGCCATAGTACGAAGAAATGTGTGGCTAATTTCCTCAATAAAATATCAATTTGAATGCTCCACGTTAAATGGGTATCAAAATGTCATCCCAAGCGCTTGACCGAGTTATTTTGCTAAATGCTCATTTTATTAACTTCTATGAGAAGATTTTGACTGGTCTTTCTGCAAAAGAACAATAACTCGGTTCTTGAATTATTTAATGCTAAGCTATTGTTAGAACAAAATGTTACCATATGTTATTTATAGCAGTTATACTTGGTGCAGAGACAGCAGTAGATGTGTCATCCGCAAATAATGACACGAATGAATAATCAAAATGATCAACAATGTCGTTTATAAAAATTATCCAGTACACTCCTCTGGGGGACGCCCATACTGACCATGCCAGTAACAGATTTATAAAAGACACCGCTGCTCCTTATTACAACTTCCTGTGTCCTATCCATCAAATATGATTTTAGCCAATTTAAAGCAGTATTTTTATTCCATATTTTAGTTTAATTAACAGCAAATTCAAATTAACTGTGTCGAAGGCACTCTTTAAATCGAAAAATATGCATGCAGTGTTATTCCAAGTCTAAATTATTCAAAATAAAATTATATATTGAGAGAATAGCATGCTGTCCTCTGCTATGGAATCTCGTTCTCGACGGCCTATTACAGGAACTCGAGAAAGAGGATCTCTTTGCGCAGGGTTACGCGGATGACCTTGCAATCATCATCTCGGGAAAATTCCCAAATACGGTCAGCGGGCTCCTGCACAGGGCCCTACAGATCGTACAAAGATGGTGCAACGACCAGGGCCTTAGAGTTGACCCCTCCAAGGCGGAACTGGTCATTTTTACAAGGAGACGCAGGCTAGACGGCTTCCTCGCACCTGTGCTCTACAATACCACGCTAACGATCTCAAGGACAGTGAAGTATCTGGGGATGATCTTGGATTCTAAGCTGACCTGGAAAGATCACATAGAGAGACAAATACAACCCTCTGGGTATGTAGAAGAACCTTTGGTAAAACTTGGAAGTTAAACCCCATGGTAACAATGTGGTACTATACTGTCATAGTTAGACCAATGATCACGTACGCTTCCGTCGTCTGGTGGCCTGCAGTAACCGGGCGTAACATACGGCAGAAGCTAACACAACTTCAAAGACTTGCCTGTCTGGGAGTCACAGGAGCATTACGCACAACCCCCACGGCAGCTCTGGAGGTCCTCCTGGACCTCGTGCCCCTTCACTTGGTGATTGTGGCCGAGGCTCGGTAAGCGGCCTACAGACTGAAATGTCGTGGTCAGTGGAAATTTGGAGGAGAACAATTAGGCCACACAAGGGCCCTATCTGATGCGATAGAGGCCCACCCACTCCTGGAGGCCAGGAGTGACGACGTCGTGCCTTCCTTCTCCTTCGCACAACCCTTTGAGGTGGTCATCCCCAAAAGGGAAGACTGGAACCCACTCGAGGGCACACTCGGGCCTGCCGATATCGTCTGGTTCACAGACGGATCGAGGCTAGAGGAAGGTACCGGAGCAGAGATATATGGAGAAAGGCCCAGGGCTCTGCTCTCTTATGCCGTGGGCAATTTCGCCACAGTATTCCAGACTGAGATCTTTGCTATCTTGGTCTGTGCACAGGAGAATATCAGAAGGGAATACTCCAACAAACACATACACATATGCAGTGACAGCCAAGCGGCCCTCAAGGCCCTTGCATCGACAAGAACCAAATCAAAATTGGTTCAAAACTGTAAACAGGCTCTCTGCGAACTTGGCTCATTCAATTGGGTCAGGCTCCTCTGGGTGCCTGGACACAGCAACATTGAAGGTAACGAGCGAGCAGACGCTCTGGCCAGAGGAGGCTCACGGAAGCCTCTACTGGGTCCGGAGCCGGCCCTAGGTTACCCTAGATCCAACGCCAGGAGGTTAATAGAGGACTGGGCCCGCTCCCAGTTCATTGACTACTGGACATCCCACCCAGGACTCCGGCAAGCGAAGCTCCTCATCTCAGGGCCCTTGCCGGAGAGAACAAAACAAATTCTGCGACTAAGCAGGAGACAAGTCAGAGTCGTAATAGGTCTTTTGACCGGACACGGCTCTTTCAGGAAACACCTGCATACCATGGGGGTAGTGGACCACCCCGACTGCAGGTTTTGCGAGGACGAGGAAGAAACTTCTATCCACGTCCTGACTTCCTGCCCTAGGTTGATGAACCTGAGGCATAAACACCTCGGCATTGGCTTTCCAATGCTGGAGGAAATAAGAAATTCCCCCATAAGCAGGATTCTGGCCTTTATTACCTACATTTATTACCTACACACTGACTATTTTTTTACTTAAGTATTTCAAAAACCATGAAAGAGAGTAGTCACTATGAGGTGTCAGCGTATAGGCAATTGATTGCAATATAGTGTAAGTCCCAAAGGAATATATGCCTGGATGTAGAACAAAGAGTCAAACATAAATACGTTTAAAAAATGTTTTAGCATCATCACATTGATAGGTATGGTTGTATCATTTTTGCACATGAAATACGCAAATATAAAGTAAAAACATTCTTATAATCGCGGTCGATGTACTAGTTTTCAGGACTTTCAAGGGCGACGCTAATTCTACATGGTGTTTTCTACTGTGCTTCAAATATTTACATTTTTAAACTGCCGTAACTTAATGTTTGTAAATTTTCACCTAAATAATTCTAGCAATTTATTACCTACATTTATTACCTACACACTGACTATTTTTTTACTTAAGTATTTCAAAAACCATGAAAGAGAGTAGTCACTATGAGGTGTCAGCGTATAGGCAATTGATTGCAATATAGTGTAAGTCCCAAAGGAATATATGCCTGGATGTAGAACAAAGAGTCAAACATAAATACGTTTAAAAAATGTTTTAGCATCATCACATTGATAGGTATGGTTGTATCATTTTTGCACATGAAATACGCAAATATAAAGTAAAAACATTCTTATAATCGCGTTTGAGTCCATCCCTATAAATTGTAAAATAGCTTCTGATATACGGTTTCTGGTCATGAGAGATGGACTTAAAGAGCTAATGACTGTTTTTTGTCAGAACTTACACTATAAACCCTCCCATCGTTATTTAGTCCATTTTGACATATTTTTCCTCCCTAAAAGTGAAGGTACTCTTTAATGGTTTCACATCAAACTTTATTGTCCGAGAGCTAGCGTCGCAAAAATTTGTACTATTTGTAAATTGATCAAATCTGCCGTAATAGGTTGTCGATGATCCATTGAATACTGCCCTTTAGTCAGTCAAGTTGGTAGCGGTGCGTTATCAGCAAGGGACGCATGGAAGTCTAAATAATTTTTTGTTTGTTTATGCTGTTTGTAAATGGATGAAACTTGATTAGTAGTTAATTTGAAGCATAAGAAATGTAATCAAATCAGTCAGCTACCTTGGTGGTGGTGCTTTGCCAGTCAGTCAAACGTATTAATGTATACATTTAAGATGACATGTTGCGCGTTTCAGAAAAAAGCAGTCTTCTCCATTGCCATGTTTCAATAAAAGTATACGAATTAAAATTAATAGAAGTGTTTAAAAGTAGAGTGTAACGTGCTGCTGATATAAAATAGATAATTTGACAAAAAATTTAATGGCATAATAACTATTAGTTTAATAAGTCCAATGAATGAATAATATGAATTATAATAAAAATTTGTTATAACAGTTGTTATATTTTTCATTGAAATACATTTACGCAATTGTTTCGTACAATCACAACGTAGTATATTATTACAATCACATTATTCTTCATAATTCGAATCTGTACGTTTTTTTTTTTTTTTTTTTTTTTTACGTATATTTTATTTTAAACGGTTTTTAAGCATATTGTGCACCGCATAGCTACATTCAGCAATAATATACGATCAAAGCATTCAGAATTTTCGTTATAATTGCATTTGAATATGATATGCATGCAACTTATTTGTTTTTAACATTCGACCCACAGACCGTCTACTTATGCCTACTAATGAGCTTACTTCTCTTTAACTAACATGTGTATTCTCAACCGTTGCCAGTACCACAGAAAACTCCTTTTCTTCATTCACAACACATTTTATACTTGCACTTTTTTATATTTGACATTTTCAGTTTCGAGAAATCTATCGAGAAGGTTTTGGAAGCTGCTAACATCAGGAATCCTTCTTTCAGGATAACGTTGGTGATAAATTCTATTGGCAAGTAAACAATTTCTGTCTGACTCGTCCAAAACAAAAGTCAAGCCTACAAGTTCCGCTATATTGAAATTCATATTGTACAATTCCAAATATTTAAATTCAATACAAATTGTAACTAGCGACCGATAAGTGTGATAAATGCTCCATTGTACACGACAATTTATACCAAAAGTTCTTCATTAAAAAATAATTTTTGCCCACCCTGTACAGTTGTAGGAAATGAAAATGAATCAAAAACATTAATTAGATGTCTCGTAACTGGTATTCGCATAAGTTTTTCTTAAAACTCATAATTGTGATTGTGGTGATTTTTTTAATATCCATCTGCAGTTTGCATTATTTCAACAAAAAAATTCATTACATCCAAGTGGTTGGGAGATATTCAATGCTAATATAGGAATGAATAGAACCTAGGTAGAGGCTTCAAAAAATGTACTGATATATATATAACATTCCATTTAAAAAAAGGCACTTGGTCCTGTAACTTCGTCTTGGCTCGCCCTGTATGTTCGAAAATAATTTTCAGTTATAGACTTTTTTATCTAGTTTACTTGCAATTTTTTAAAAAAATTCTAGCTATCGTAGAACTCGAGATATCAAGGTCCGACGCACTGTTGCCCCACCCGGTATACTTTATTTTAATTCATTCGCTTTTATTAAAACATTTCTGAATGACTGGCAACGCATCACCACCAAGGTAGCTGATTGATTTAATTACGTTGAATTAACTGCTGACCAAGTTTCATTCATTCGCAAATAGTATAAACAAAATTTTTTATTTACATACCGACGCCTCCCTCGTTGCTCAACAGATCGCTACCAGCTCGACTCACGGAAGGGCGGTATTTAATGAATCATCGACAACCTATTACGACCCATTCGGTCCATTTATAAATAGTACACATTTTGTGACGCTAGCTCTCCGACTATTATCTGGTTATTATGAATCAGGTGAAAAAAGCCGGTTTAAAGACATCTTGTATAACGTACAACTATTTGCGAAAACATAAAACGACCAAAACAAAACAACGCAGCAACACAACAATCAACTTACAAATGGTACAACGTTCACAACGTACCCATTGTGCGAAAATGCAGTGGCAATAAAATTTTTATTATTTAGCTTTAAAATTTAACAATAGTTTATTGTGAAACATTTGCAATAAAACTTGGAGATTTTGCGCGTTGCAGAAAGCGCGCTCGCGAAGTTCCATTTCCACAGAAACCGCCTATTCCGCCGTCATCCCTTTGATGTGCTAGACCAGTGAATCGGTGTTATAAATTCGCGCGAAAAATACGCAAATACATTGGGAAATCTAACGTGCATGTATTGAAAGTTTCGGGTAACTATTTAAACTTTGTAAAATACGCTAGTTTGGTTTCCAATTATTGTCTATGAGCTACCAAAGTTTTAATATCAGCAATTAATATTCAAAATAAATATATTCAATAAACTTATAAATTAAGTGTACAAACTGAAATATAATTGTCACAAATTTAGAAAACTGTTAAATAAAATTGACTGTATTAGGTGAATGATTAGTTGCTGTACTGGATACACCTATCTGCGGTTAACAAAATAAAATGCCAATAAAGTGAGTGAAACTACTACCAATGGCTTTATAATAAGGTAATTAATTCTTTTGTTACTATCTACCTGTTTTTAAATATTTTTGATAACCGGTATAAGCACAATTGTATAAATTGCAACAACAGTATATTTATATGGGGCAATAAGGTAGAAAGCTGACATTGAGAAAGGTTGAACATAAATCACACATACACTGGATGACTTTCGTAATTTTTAAAAATTTTGATATTGTGAGAAAAGTTATTTTTTATGAAAAGTTTTATCGGTCTTGGGAAGTCATAAACAGTTATCGTAAACTATACAGGGTATTTTAAAAATTAGAAAATATGGAATCGACCTTAAGCAAATGAAGGCACCATAGGAACCCTTATAGTTTCGGTGTGTCGCCCGTCTGTTTGTCTGTATGTCGTAGACCTCCCATTCTCACATTTGTATACCTATTGAGATGAAACTTAATACACAGACGTAAATTAATAACCCGAAAACAGAATTTAAAAGAATTTTGAAAAAACATTTGGACCCCCCCCAACAATAGAATATTTATATTGGGCAATGAGGTAGACAAGTGACATTGAGAAAGGTTGAACATAAATCACACATACACTGGACGACTTTCGTAATTTAAAAAATTTTTCATATTGAAAAGTTTTATCGGTCTTGGGAAGTCATAAACAGTTGCTAAGTTATCATAAACTGTACAGAGTATTTTAAAAATTAGAAAATATGGAATCGACCTTAAGCAAATGAACCTTTCTAGGCTTCCATAGGAACCCTTATAGTTTTGGTGTGTCGTCCGTCTGTTTGTCTGTATGTCGCAGCCATCCCATTCTCGCATTTTTATACCTATTGAGATGAAACTTAGTACACAGACGTAAATTAATAACCCAAAAACAGAAATTAAAAGAATTTTGAAAAAACATTTGGACGCCCCTCCCATGCAACAGTAGAATATTTATATTGGGCAATAAGGTAGCAAGGTAGCATTGAGAAAGGTTGAACATAAATCACACATACACTGGATGACTTTTGTAATTTAAAAAAATTTGGATATTACGAGAAAAGTCATTTTTTATAAAAAGTTTTATCGGTCTTGGGAAGTCATAAACAGTTGCTAAGTTATCATAAACTATACAAGGTATTTTAAAAATTAGAAAATATGGAATCGATTTTAAGCAAATGAACCTTTTTAGGGTTCCATAGGAACCCTTATAGTTTCGATGTGTCGTCCATCTGTTTGTCTGTACGTCGCAGCCCTCCCATTCTCTTACTGTTATACCTATTGAGATGAAACTTGGTACACAGACGTAAATTAATAAGCCAAAAACAGAAATTAAAAGAAGAAAAAAACCATTTGTACCCCCCTCACATACAGTAAAAGGTGAAACTAAGAAAAGATTGGACAGGTTGGACAGGTCACCTAAAATGCAACAAAACATGTTATGGAACCTTATAATTTTAACCCTTCTGTCACAAGGATATTAGCTTTCAAAGTCTTTATCTACGCGTCCTCCTCCCGCTTTAATTTCTACAATATATGGAAACATTTGAAAACATTCCCGAATGTCGCTTTTATTTAGAAATAATAATAATAACGACTTTATTGAGAAGAGAAAAATATAATTCCACAATATAGGGCGCAACTTAGATAATATTATCTATTCTTTCACTTAATGCTAGACATATAGTGTGACCCATTTTGAATGGAAACACCCCTGTAAAAACTGTGTCTATTATCTAATTTTAACGTTTTTTTTTTAAGACAGGCAATCGAAAGCTCTGCTTTATGACAAAAATTTAGAGATAAATGTCAATTTTCAAGATCTACTATGATTTTTTTCAATGTCAAAAATGGACAAATTTGATTAGCGATTTTTTAAATAAAATCTAACTATACCACTGGATTCAGAAACATCTCAAATGGGTAAATCCAAAATTTCGTGAAAAAATATTAAATAATGACAGATCATTTATGACAAAATTAATGTCGGAAGTATCTTATAATAATTTTTAGATGATTTTTTCTAAAAATCGAAGTAGTCCGTGAAAAATAAACAATAGAAAGATAAATTAAGTGGGTAGTTTTAATAAATATTGTCTCTTAAACAAACTTAATCATATTTGTCTTAAAAACATGTATAAACAACTGAAAGTAATAATAATTAGGTATTTAATGAACAAAATAACAACACGTTACAACATTACACTAAAAGTAAAACACGATAATACAATTCATCTTAAATTTTTGTAGCGACATTCTGTAATTATTGCGGGGTAACTTCTGTACAAGCTTGTCTTATTCTTGCACACAAAGCTTCTCTATTACTCGGGCGTGACCTGTAAAATTTAGATTTTATTAAACTCCATAAAAAGAAGTCCATCGGTGTTAAGTCCGGGATCGGGGTGGTCATCCAATTAACGGGCTGCCGCGACCTACCTATGGATTAGGAAAGTTAGCATTAAGCCATCTGGTAACCACTTAGGCATTACGGATATGGCTGCCGTCTAATTGAAAGTGTAGATTTACTCTTTCTTGTACTGAAAGTTCATGCAGCATATTCTAAAATTCGTTTCTTAGGAACTGTAAAAACTGCATGTTATTCATATCACCTTCAAAATAGAAAGGACCAATGTTTGTTTCATTGAGTAGCCCACACCAAATATTAACTTTTTGGGAATATTGTCTTTTACAATTAATGACCCACTCTGGGTTTTCTGTAACCCAAAACCTACAATTTTGTGATGATACCACCCCATTTGTGGTAAAAGTTGCCTCAACGCTGAATAAAGTAGTTTCCAAAAAATTTCTGTTATTAAGATACTCTCCTTGAGCCCACAAGCAAAATTCCATCCGTGTTTCATCATCACCAGGTTTCAACGTATGTAAAAACTTGGGTTTGAATGGTTTTACCTTATTCTCTTTAAGGCATCGGCGAATATTTTCTCTAGGTAAATTCAAATCCAAGCTAGCTACTCTTACACTGGCGTTTGGATTGTTGTTAAAATAATTTAAAGCGGTCTGCTCGTACCTGGGTCTTCTTTGTACATTATCCGTTCTTATAATACGCCTTGTCACAGCGTCACACTCATTAAAAATTTTGTTTATTTTACAAACGGTACTTTTAGTGATGTTGGGCCTATTCGGGTGCCTATTATTAGATACCTCACATACCTCTCCCAAAGTTTTGTCATTATCTCCTCTAAGGCGAACAAGTTCAATTTTTTCTACTACATTTAGAGTATCCATAATTGTAACTTCAAACTAGTAAACTAATACTTCATAATATTATTGATCAATTTTATAATTTCAGTAACAATATACTCTGTATATGCGTATGTGTATTTTAAATATTTGACGTCTGACTTTAAAATTTGTTTTCCATGGCACCCTATTATTAACTGTCATTACTCAATAAAAAGACAATATTTATTAAAACTATCCACTTTATTTATCTTTCTATTGTTTATTTTTCATGGGCTACTTTGATTTTTAGAAAAAATCATGTAAAAGTTATTATAAAATATTGCCTACATTAATTTTGTCATAAATCTGTCATTATTTAACACTTTTCACGAAATTTTGGATTTTCGCATTTGAGATGTTTCTGAATCCAGTGGTATAGTTAGATTTTATAAAAGAAAATCGCTAATCAAATTTGTTCATTTTTGACATTGAAAAAAAAATCATAATAGATCTCTAAATTTTTGTCATAAAGTAGAGCTTTCGAATAGACACATTTTTTACAGGGGTGCTTC
Source organism: Stenurella melanura (assembly GCA_963583905.1). NCBI lineage: Eukaryota > Metazoa > Arthropoda > Insecta > Coleoptera > Cerambycidae > Stenurella > Stenurella melanura. Next base: position 40,349,461 of record OY757310.1, on the reverse strand, counting down.
CATTCAAAATGGGTCACACTGTATGTATAATAAAGAGAAAACTATCACAACAAAGTTAAACTGAACTGGTATCTGTAATTCTTACAACATAAATTAATTAGAAGAGCTTAACATAAAAAAATAAATTGATAAACCTGCATATACTATTTTTATATAAACATATACACATGCACATATATGTACACACATACATATAAAATATACGCATAGACTCGAACATCATTGTTGTTAATTAAAATAAAATAATTTAATTTTTATTAACTAAAAACGAGATTTTTAAGTTAAAATTGTTTCAAATTGCATTAATTTCATTTTAAACTACACTAAAATTCTTCATCTAAAAGCAGTTTTTTTCAATTTTTTCCTTAAGATAGATAAACCTTAGAAATCAATGGGAACGATATTATACAAAAAGACCAATAAGGAAAGCTTTTCTTGAAATTGGCGCGTGTATGATGTGGCAATGTATATAGTCTGTCTCAGCCTTTATGGCGTGTGTACGGATCGAGCTACGCCTTGCTTTAATATTTGTTCTCACTCATACATATGTCAAATGGGACGCTATTCTAAATCTACGACGTGCCAATTTTCCACTTATAAAACTTCTACAATCATACGTTCATCTGTTTCATTCTTTCATGCGGTTAAATTCGATAATGGACCAACGTTTGTGCCCACTCAATTAGTATGCGACGCCTCTTGATTGACAAAATTTGAACAAATATATTTTTTTAAATTTCTGACAACCTTCGATTCTTCATAAAAAGCTACACTTTTTAACTTATGGTACATATTTATATTTACATAAAATGTAGTATTAGCTAAGTATATTAAATATTCAACAGTTTTCTTAAAAGTATCAATATGGTTTTCTTAAAAGTATCAATATGGCATCCACTGACAGGATCGAAAATACGGCATCCATATTGAAAATACCAAAAGGACACGATAAATCTGAAATTCTTAAAGAACTTCTGTGCCTCTATATAACCAAGATTGTGAGGTTGAGTTTTTCCCAAACATTTCAGGGGTGGACTTGAATAAATTTATTAATACCTGATAACATTTATCAATTCAATTCATTTATTAAAGCGTTTCCACAAAAATATTTAACGTCAGTAGTCCTGCTACAAATGTTACTTTATGAATTGACGAGTCATATGACAACGATATATATTAGTAATACTCATTAAAATGGTAGAAAAATCGTCGATCTTTTTCTGGACGCCCGCAAACAGAAAGGCAGATGTGCTGAAATTTCAAATGCTATTAAAATGTGTATTCATTTATAGACCAATGTCAATGTACCTTCTTGTGGGTATTTACGTATGGTAAAGACAGTGGTTAGGTGTAATTAAAGTGTAGCTTCTAGATTGCTGTTTATTTTAAATATTTATTGTTATTAAGTTTTGTGAATTATTTCATCATCATACTTATCTCGATCATTACTTTGGTATAAAAGTAGTTTAAATGTAATTAAATAGCAGTAGAACGAAATCTGGCCCTGAAATGACCATGAAAATTCAAACTCTGGCCGCTAATTATAAGTTGAATTTCCAACCTGTAAAAATCAACAAAATCAAAAAATCTGTATCTTATATGAGAGTGTTTTTCTTTCCGCTGGTTGCAAAATCCTATAAAGAATATGTTTCATTATCATAAGCAGACAAATAATAAATAATTCACTTTTAAACGTACTATATCATTTAATTGGCGAAATATGATGGATGGCTTATCTAACACTAATAAAAAAACGAATTAAGTGTAAGAATAAATAATATTATCTAAAGTCTGCCCTATATTGTGGAATGTTTTTTTTCTCAATAAAGTCGTTTATTATTATTAGTATTAATTTTATTATTATTATTATTATTATTATTATTAATACGGTTTCTTACTCCATCTAAGATTTCGAAAATTAGTTTTTATTTTTTTATACGTTCAAGAAGTTCTAGCGATATTGAGACTTCCGTTTAAATATAAACATTACTCAAGTTAATCCAGCTGGTCTCCTTTATTTTGTAGACAGGACATAATTTCTCTTCGTATCTTTAAATACAAGCCTAATACCATTTCGGATGGTGCCCAGTAACGTTTTCAAGCATCTCCATATATTCTGTTTAAGGCATCCACAAAAATAATTCTGAAGGAAGTAGGTTCGTGTTCGCAAACGTGGGAACGAAATAAAGCTATGCTATAAAATCCCATGAAATGAATTATTTTACGTGCTTTGTAAAGTGTAGTTGGAGATTTGAATTCTTTTAAGAATTAAGTTGAAATGTTTTTCATGTTTGTGCTTGTGTGTAACGTTCTCCATTAATAGTATTGTAAAATAACTATGTGCCTATTGGTTGTGCTTTCGAGCAATTATCAACCTTATTTAGGGTGGAACAGTGACGGCCCGTCGGAGATGGTGTACATGTACCTAGTAGCGTAGGGTATGACGGACACGACAAGGATTTTATATTAATTAGGCCGGAGCCGTGTCGCCGCTACGATACCTATCAACTCTACTCACAAGGGGGATTCAAGTTACCCTATAGACTCCCCAAGACGAAAATAGGCAAAGTTATACTTACTGTGACTGCTACAGTCTGCTATTTCCGTCGAAGTCTGATGTCGAGCGGTGCACTTCGAATGAATATATCTTATAATTAGCACTTTCTCAGAAACACTTCTTAATAAGTAAGACCGTAGATGGATTCTATGAGTATTCGGATAAACACAACCACGTGACGGGACCAAAGGTGATCCGTATTAAGAATCAATAAGAAATAAAATTCAAAATATATTTTCATTTATTGAAATAATTCATAAAATGTAAAAAATATAAATATTCAACACTTAACTGATGTATATAAGGCAAACATCAAAGAGCACTACCACTCGGCAAGCCGTTACCACCCGTAGTATCGTAACTTATCCAGCGTTGAGAGAACTATGACAATCGACTGTACAAAAAGATTCAGACTCCCAGTTAGTCATGATTGTAAAATGTATGCGGAACTTTTTGAAAATTATTCAGTTTTAATTTTGCACTGAAACTATCGAAATCCTTGAAATCCTTATCAGAATGCTTAAAGAAGCTATCTGTATGAGTTCAATGGTTTTCCTGCTTGCATAAACGTACTAGCGGCATTGAACCTAAATATATATTTTTTCCGTCGACTCGCCTTCGAGCGACTACTATGGCGGTGTCTGCCTGAGCCTGGATTAAAGATATTTTGGGTTCGTCGGAATCGACCCTCTGACTTCGAATTTTTTGCCTAATTTTATGTACGTTCTTGTGGTTTGGACAAGGATTATGCTTTCCCACTTTGAGGATAATTAAATGAGGATTTTGGTTTTTATTGGAAAAACCGTCCCATTGATTTTTTCTTAAATTTTGACATTTAGAATAGCTACTTGCTACATCCTCACTGAGGATTCCGCCCTGTGCAGCACCAAATTCGTGGTACTTTCGAAAAACCAAATTCGTGGTAGGTACGGTACGTTCGAAAAAGTAAATTCGCTGTACTTTTGAAAAATTTGTCGAACGGAGCAGTTTTCCGCCTTGTGCAATTCTCTTCGTGGTACTTTCGAAAAACTAAATTCGTGGTACTTTCGAAGAATTAAATTCGTGGTACTTTCGAAAATGTTGTCGAGCTCCGTGCATCTTGAAATTTTTTCAGTCAAGTCAAGTATTTTTGAAAATTCGAACGACGGAGCCCAAAGGCGATTTACCGTGGTCTTCGAGATGATTTTTCTAAGTCAATTTTTCGGTCATTTTTAGTGAAATAATTTTTCACGCAGATTTCGATGAAAGATGATGCCAAAGGTGGTTATAGGTCTTTTGTAAAGTAATAATGTTTCAAAGCTGACTTTTTCATGGGATTCTTGGTCTGAATTTAATTTCTTCGTAAACTGGATATTTTTCAAAGGGATCGTTTTACTGGGTTCAATAACAATTATCTAAGATCGCCATGGGCCAAGCAGTAGTTAGTCATTAATTTTAATTTATATAAAATTACAATTTTTTTCCTTATTTTTGTTTATGATAATAGTTTTAATATTTTTCTGAATATTAATCCGCCTCCGCCAAGTTCACATATGAATCCCCTCAATTTTAATACAGGGTCGCTTGGCGATAATATTTTATGCGCATGAGCCTAAACTCCAACCACTAGTAACCAGGGTGGACAACTGACACAGAAATTGTGTTATACTACGTCTACGCATATGTTGGTGATTCTCTTCGATCTTATTCATATCAGGGGGGGGGGGCGGCTTGCTACGCCTAAAGAAAACTTATGAATAATGAATATTGAATTTTGAATTATAGAATAGAATATGTTTACATTTGAGAATATATCAATATCAAACTGGAAAATGTATAATGAAAATTAACAAATGTGTTAAATTTGATTAAATAATGATTAAATAATTTCTTAATCTTATGTGAATATTGGAAATACCAAATAGAATATTTATGGTGATCCTAATTTATAATTTGATATTTGATAAATAATAAAAAAAACGAAGTTAATGTTACGTTAATTATGATTATTATTATTATTCCTTAACAATCGTAATATCTTATTTTAATATTTTCAAGCCAATCATTGGACTTAAAAAGTTTCTCAAATTTCATATTTTTCCATATTTGTTGCAGTGGTCAGAGATTTTTAAAATATACTTAGAAATTATTTTATCATAACTTCAAAAAATTATTTTTGTTTTTTACAATGCTTTCCGGTTTCTCACTAGCTTAAAGATTTGTATGTACTGCTGTCGACATTCTAACTGGAGAGTTATGATTTAAACAAATACCCACCGTTCGTGCACAGAGGCACAGGAAGTATTGAGTGATCAAAAGTCGATTTTTCTAAGCAGTACTGTGACTCTAGTGCACATACGAATGATGAAATAAGAATGTGAAGGCCCTCAATGAAATTTCCACTATATGGAACAGGCGGTATGGGCGCTGGAATGAGTTCAGGAGACACTACTCATTTTGAAAATCCATATTACCAGACCGTAACCTGGTCAGATATTGTTTAAAACAATTTTGTGCATAACAAAAGGAAATATTACATTTTTCAGATCAAACAAGTTTATATTTCTCGACCGATTTCCAACAAAAAATGCACATATTTTTTTCAATCTTGCTAATTTTTTAGAACTGAAAATCGCCAATTATTACAGTAGATATAGGTTGTTGGGTTCAACTAATTCCTACAAGGACGGGGTTTGAATTTCTTAGTTCGTTGTTGGTATATTTTTGATACACCAAAAGTTTAGAAAATTCTGAGTGTCCAAATGCGGTTCTTTCATAGAAAATCGTATGTAGTATCAAATTACAGAAAATTTCTGAAAATGCTGAAAGAGATTATATTAGTTTAAAAAAATAAAAATAAATAATATACTAAAAGTCTATACGCCAATCAATTTATACACAAAAAAGTGTTCGACCTTGCAAAAGCTCATGTAGTTCTAATTTTCCAATATGTTATTATAGTACAGGCGATGAAGGCAAAATGTTGTAAAAACCTCGCAAAAATTAATAAAAGAGTCATCTCTGGAATTTAAGTAGTTAATAACCTGTAGAATGGAATGACGCATTCTTTACACTTCCAAGTTCCGGGAAAATTCAAAAAAATTTGGAAAAACTTTTTGATTTTCGGTTTTTTTGCTCTAACGGCTAAAATAATGAAAATACAGAAAAAAGTTTTCAGCAAAATTTGTAGCTCGTCTCTTTCTCTACAAAATAGGTCTTTGCCAATTTTGGTCTTACTTAAGCCGTTTAGGAGATAAATCCAGTTTTCCACTTGTAGTTCTGAGCCGCTCCGAAATGCACGGAAAATGAGAATTCTCTGGGAGTTTCGTACGACCGGACATATCGATCGATAATTATTACTATTCAGAGCCGCTTAAAAAAATGAAAGCAACGTAAAATGTAGACAGAAGTCTCAGCTTTAATGTGGAACTAATCACAAAATTCATACAAATTTTTATCATTGCGAAAAAAGTGTTAGAAGATGGCTTAGTAAACTTTATACAGTTGATTTATTCACATCTTTGAGTTTTATGCATCCTACCTATTTCTCCCGTAACAATGGGTGCTTTTCCACTGCATGGATTCGATTCCACGCACTTTAATCTATATTTCGTGAAAATTTCATTGAAGACTGTTAGGAAACAAATAAGTTTGTTTTACTGTATAATTGTGCATTTTCTGAACGTGTTTGAATAATGTAGACAAATTCAAAAAATGCTACACCCATTTAAAAAACTCTAATGTCATACGAAAGAATATGTTTTATTGTACTTATAATCCAAAAATTAAGACTGTGCTATTATTATTACTTAAGATATAGCGAACTGAACTTCAAAATTTGGAGGTAATTGATCGATGAGAAATATACCCTCTAATTTGATCGCAAGGCATATTTTTTCAACAAAAGCAATTGCAATAAAATGTTAATTGAATTAATATATCATTATATAACAATATATAAGCAAAATGAATTATCACTCTAACGACTCCCGGCAAAGATATGTATAAATCTGTGGATCAACTGTACAAAATTCACTAAGCCCTCTTCTGACACTTTTTCTCCTTGATAAAATTTTTTATGAATTTTGTGATTAGTTACACATTAAAGCTGAGACTTTTCTCTATATTTTATGTTATTTTCATTTTTTTAGGGGCTCTGAATAGTAAGAATTATCGATCGATGAGCCCGGTCCTACGAAACTCCTAGAGAATTCTCATTTTTCGCGCATTTCGAAGCGGCTTAAAACTGTAAGTGGAAAACTTCATTTATCTTCTAAACGGCTTAAGTAATACAAAAATTTGTAAAGACCTCTTTTGTAGAGAAAAAGACGAGCTACAACTTTTGGCCGCTAGAGTAAAAAAACCGAAAATCAAAAAGTTTTTCCAATTTTTCTTGAATTTTCCCGGAACTTGGAAGTGCAAAGAATGCATCATCTGATTCTCCAGGTTATTACCTACTTAAATCCCAGAGATGATCCTTTTATTAATTTTTGTTACCCTAAATTGTTAATATGCCTGTACTATTAGGACCTATGCCAATAGTAAGAAACCAAGTTTGCAGTTTCGGATAACCCGTGCGAACTGCGCAATACCCGGAAAAAGCGAACTTTTTACACTTGCTTCTGTTTTTCCTCAGTATCTCCTAAAGTAAATTTTATTAGTCCTTTTTTAAAGTAAATTAAACTTACTATAATTCAAGCCCAAATAGAGTTCCGCAAGTCCAGAACTTTCCGAGATACAGCCCTTCAAAAACGTACACGATTGAGGCAGCGCGTAATAACTTTTGCGTCGGGAAACGGTTCTCGTTGCGGGAATCCATTTCCATTTTAATATTTTATTGCCTATTATTTATAAATCTATCTTAAATCTAGGTAACTCATTGAAATTAGTGAGTACTGTATAATATTAATTATATACAAAAACATCCATTATAATTTATCGTTGATAAAAACATAACCGATGTGGGCCGTTGGTATGGCTGGTGTATCGAGTGACCTTGAATTTATTTTAATTGATAAGCTTTTATAAAATATCTCAGTAAAAAACTTTTATATTTATTATCTCTACTTTTATACCTCAGTTCAATATTTCATCATTAGTTCGGGCGCATTACGGGGCAGAACGAAAATACATAATTTATACAGGAAAAGCATTAAGAAAAACCTGTTTAATATTTTGTCATATTGTTAAAAACATTTAGGTTTATGAGTAGTGAGTGATTGGGGGAGGGGGGGGAGGGTCGGTTATATATATTATCGACGGGTAGGGGGCAAGGTAGGTTTGTGGGTGGGATGTTTGAGGGTTTTTTGATTTTGCGGGATTTTTGTCATGTGTGGCGTTTGGTTATGGTCACCGTCTTGTATGGTAGATTGGCAGTCTCTGGTGTATTAATGTGTGTCGATGTGTCGGGTTTTGGTCTGCACGTATGTTTGTGATGTCTGTTGTCAGTGCCGATAACTGAATTTTGTTGGTAAAGAATTCTTGCGAGGTTTCATCTATGTACTCACGTATCATAGGTAGGTTCGTTGCCCTGTGCAATTCAGTTATCGGCGTGTATCTGTCAGCGTTCGTCAATAGTCGTATTAATTTATTCTGTGTAATTTGCAACCTCTTGCATTGATGGGCGGAGATATTATTCCAAGCTGGGCATGCGTATGTCATTATGGGCCTAAACATGACTTTGTATAGAGTCAACTTATTGTCAATGGATAGCTTGCTCCGCCGGTTTACAAGAGGGTACATCTTACTTAGGGTTGCGTATGTCCTATTTATTGTCTGTGTCACATGAGGAGCGAAAGACAGCCGTTTATCTAAGGTTACTCCTAGATATTTGACCGTCTTACACTCCTCAATGGTCTGTCCGTCTATCTGTAATTTGTTAAATGTTTTTATATTTGTAAATTTTCTGTTGAAATTTATAGTCTTTGTCTTGTCGTTATTTATTTTTATTTTCCATTTTTTAAAAAATGTCTGTAGGGTCTGCATATGATACCGTACCTTCTGCGTCGCGGTCTGCGCATAAAATGACTTTGCATACAGTACAGTATCATCTGCGTATAGGATAATATTGGAGTTGGGATAGGAGGGGATATCTGACGTATAGAGGTTATATAGGAGAGGGGAAAGGATTGCCCCCTGGGGGACGCCCGCCGATATAGGTGTATGAGATGAAAAAGAGTTATTCACTCTTACAGTGATACATCTCCCTCTAATATACGATTTTATCAAGGCTACTATATAATTGGGCAACTTTAGGATGCTGTCGAGTTTATACAGCAACCCGTTATGCCAGACGGTGTCATAGGCCTTCTCTATATCGAGAAGCAACAAGACTGAGCATTGTTTTTTCGTGTATGCAAGGTAAGTGTCTTGCACCACCTTGCATACAGCGTGTGTCGTACTGTGTCCTCCTCTGAAACCGAATTGGACGTCTGGTATTAGCCGTTTTTTGTTTACAATATTATTTAATATTCTAAGAATAACCCTCTCCGTTAATTTGGAGAGGGTATTCAATAGACATATTGGTCTATAACTGGCTGTACTATGAGGCGGCTTTTTGGGTTTCAGAATCGGAACAACAATACCTAATTTCCAGTCGCTTGGAAAATACTGCAGTTTGAGGATAGAGTTTATTATATACATCATTTGGCATAACATTTTTGGGGGACGTTGCGGGAATCGGTTTGCGTACAGTCGTGCGGCTGGTACAGCTTGTTGATGAGCCATGCCATAACAGATAATCATATCTACGAGATACTCCTGTGAGGTGTACTCTGCCATTTTTAGTTAGTGAATGACATACGCCTACTTTGAAAAATAAATAATGCGCATTTAGCAAACGAATACGCAACATTTCGTTTAGACCGCTTTTACTCGAAAACGGCTTGCCATATGGGTAATTGTAAAGAGGACCTTTTTTACGCAGAATTAACCAGGGAATTATAATCCGGGATTAAAATACTAAAAATGCCAACTTGAAACATTAATATGCAGAAACAAAGGACACCGACCCCTCGTTTCTCCGCCCCCGGATATAATTAATTTTGGATAATACTGTAAAACAATAACCTTTAATAATCGAAAATAGTTAACCTAGTTTCCCAAATTATTTCCGAGATAATTAGTAAAAACACCCAGTTTTGCGCTATCCTTCGACGACCGTAGCTCCCTTAGGGAGCATTTCCGGACATATGTTTATAGGAAATTTTCTTACTATTTTTGCATGGAGAATTAGCACCTAAAGGGGAAGACCGGAGTTTCGAGATACCCTGTATAGTTTCATCATTCCGCCATTTTGGATATGTCATTTTGAATTTTAAACATCATATTCGAAATTAGCGACCTCGAAAAACCCCCTACTAGCATTTTCTTCGACTTCATTCTTTTGAATTTAGCACACGATACAATTTATCATTTAATTTTGCCATGATTTATAAATACGTAGAGCTAAATGGTAACAATTTTATAAAAGTTAGGAGACGATATGACCTGTTACACGGAATTATCTTATTTTACTGCACTATAACTAATAAGATATGAATTTTATCAGCAAAACTCATTGTTGGGCATTGACATACAGTGAGCACATAAAGGTTGGAATAAATTCATTAAAATAGTTACAAAACAAGTGACAAAAATTCGTTCAGACCCGTCGACTTTTAAATACATTTCTCAATCTGTTCATTTAATAAAAAAGTGCTGCAAATATTTCTTTAAAGTTATGATGTCATCGCCATTTTTTAAAATGACAACCCCCATTTTTTATAATGTCATTTGAAAGAGCACATTATTTTGCATACAGTACGTTAAATTCTAGGGAGTATTACATGACGAAATTATCGAGAAAAAACATTTTTGTGTTTACGCATTTTTTCATATACTAAGCAACGCGGACCTGGTTCTAACACATTAGTTGGTTACGCGCCTTGTAGTATTATACCTAGAAAAATATATGTTTTGAATTCTTTATGGTAATACTAAGAAGTTTTTTTTAGCGAGTTTCTTTAACGCAGTGTGGGTCGAGCGCGACCCGCATAGAGACAGTAGTATGATAGTAAGTAAGACAATAGTCACTTACGCCGCAGAACGCTATAGTTATTTATCAGTGATAAGTGAATTATAATTGCCCTTTCTTAAATTAATTTAATAATTGTTACGTGTGTCGGAGATTTGTTCCTTTTCCTTTTGGCCCCCTCTGTCCCTCCTATTGCCTGGGCCGACATCGACGACGGAGAATCCATCAAACCTACTGTGTAAGTTTCCGACACATTCTTTTTTTTTTTTTATTATACCTAAATACAGTTTACTAAATGATATTAGCCTAACCACGCTGAAAGGGGTAGGCCCATTCATTAGTATTTACTTGTGATATCGCATTGAAAGTGCTGATAATGCAACGTTTAAGTGAGACAGAACGACTTGAAATTTTGATAATGATTGGTTATGTAGACAAGTCCCGAACACAAACCATGGTTTGTGAATTATTTAATGGTAAATACTCTAATCGACCTATTACATAATCAACTGTTAGCAAAATAGAAAAGAAGTTCCGTTCATGTAAGAGATAATTTCACGAAAGGTCGACCTACAATTTCAGAAAATAAACAGTTAGATGTTTTACTGACAATTGAGGAGAATCCTCACTAACCAAGTTTGAAGAAGAATAAATGGCACCCATATAAAGTGAATTTAGTTCAAGAGCTTAACGAAGATCATTTTGGCCGCAAAGTAGATTTTTGTGAAACCATGATGGAACGATGTACTATCAATCCACATTTCTTAAGTCGAGTACTTTTCTCTGACGAGGCCACCTTCTGTTCAAATGGCACTGTAATAGGCAAAATTGTCACGCGAACATCCACACTGGATGGTGGAGGTCCATACTCAGTTTCCACAGAGAGTTAACGTGTGGGCTGGAATTGTTGGGACTACAATATTGGATCCATTTTTTATCCACGGTTCATTAGATGGCGAAAAATATATGGAGCTGTTCCAACAAAACATAATTCCAGAACTTGTCGCACTGTATTCAAATGGTGAAAACTCTAATGTACCGGAAAACTCTATATGGTTTCAACAGGATGGCGCACCGCCACATTATTTGGTAATAGTGCGTAATTATTTAAACGAAATTTTCCCATGCAGATGGATTGGTAGACGCGGATCAATAGAATGGCCAGCTAGATCTCCGAACCTAACCCCATTGAAATATTTTTTATGGGGTTGCCTTAAATCCAAAGTTTATTTTAATAGACCGAACAATATTGAGGACTTAAAAGACAGAATTACTTACGAAATTGGAAGAATTGGACCCGAAACAATTATTAACGTTTTGCGAGAATTTCAGTTTCGACTTGGACATTGTCAAGAAGCAAATGGGGCGCAATTTGAACATTTAATCTAATTATTTTTTGCTGTATTCTTAAATTCTTGTAATTTTGTTTTATTACATTGTTATAAGTAGTTAAGATTTTTTCTCGATAATTTCGTCATGCAATACTCCGTAGAATTTAACGTACTGTATGCAGAAAAATGTGCTCTTTCAAATGACATTTAAAAAAAAATGGGGATTGCCATTTTAAAAAAATGGCGATTACGTCATAACTTTTAAAAAAATATTTGCAGCACTTTTTTTTTTAAAATAAACAGATTGCGAAATGTATTTAAAAATCGACGGGTCTGAGCGAATTTTTGTCACTTGTTTTGTAACTATTTTAATGAATTTATTCCAACATTTACGTGCTCACTGTACATATAATTAAACCGAGAATACATCACAACACGCATATAGACAGTCTGGTAAAAATCCGAGTGTGTCCGAGGCATTGTGTGATACCGAAAATTTAGTATAACAATTAAAGACCAAGAACAAACTTTTGGCTTAATTAAACAGCATATTAATATCATGCGGAATCGCTACTGGCAAGTAAAATATCTTGTTGGTCGTTTTCTTAGTCTATTACGATTCTTTTTACTCAAGTTTACATTGCTGGCACTGACACAGTTGTTTATATTTTTGAGAGAGGTCCGAACGTGATTTTATGAAGTCTTCAATTTGTGGTAACCGCATCAAGCTTCCGATGGCATTGCTTGTTCATAAAAACCACGAGGGATTGATTCTCTTCCGTATGTATTGGCGTGGTTAGAAAAATAAAGATTGAACTTACGTCACTTTTGTTTTAGTAGCCTCTTTAATAAATATTTAAATATTTTAATAAACTGAGACGTTTGATTGTAAAATTATTGATTAAATATTTCAGTTACAGCATGAATATAAACACAATAGAAATTTACATAATGAAGGATTCGATTGTTCATAAAAACCGCGAGCAAAAATGTAACCGGCAAAATAAAAAGGTTTTGTGTAATTATAGTCTGGAATTTTAACAAACATTTTAACTAGCTTCGACCCCATTGGCTTCCCCAACTGGCAAACACCAGGCTACTATTAGAAGCTCTAAGTGAAACGTTCTTGTCAATTATTGAACGTGCACTTAGGTTCAGTACTTTCAAGTCAAAAGGATAGTTTCTATTTTGCTATTCCCAGTAATTATAAAGTTCTGTGAATATTGTATTGGCATTTTCTAACAGAAATGAAATGTTATCATCCTCAAAGAGAGTGCCTTGAGCAAAACTGGCGTAACTGTACAGTTTGTAGTCATTGTATGTATCTAATAGTTTGGAACTTATCTTCAAGCTTTGCCTTTGACATTTCTTTCATACCATAAACGCTGCACAACATGCCTTGTACAGGGTATTTTTTAAGTGGTAAGTAAATTATATAATTCAGGTAAATGTGTGAAAAGTGAAAAAACAAAAACCTTTTCTTTAAGTCAATAGTTCAAGGTCTGAGGGAATTATACTCTCAGAAACAATAAAGATTGAATGACAGAAAATTTGGGTGACTTGCAATAATATTTTAGAGCAAAACATCCAATTTTCATCATTTTTAACCCCCGACGCCAAAAGGAGGGGTGTTATAAGTCTAAGAGGTCTTGGTTTATGGTATATACACGAAATCCCAAGTGTTTGTACTTTTACCAGCTTGCTTTACACATATTCTCCTATTTACCTCTACTTATAGACCGACAGTACATGACCAGTCAGGTGCAATGTTATTAAAATGCATGGCAATCATATGTATGAATGTAATTACTATGAATATACCAGAAATGCTAATTTTAGGCAGTCGTCGCGTACAGAAGGGTGTGCAAGTTGATTTTCCGTTTGTATGGAAAATCGATGCCTGTGAACGATTTTAAAATGGATGCCAATGGAGCGAAACGAAAAGCGGTGAAAAAAATCCTGCGGGAACTTATTGGCATGCAGTTTCCGTGGGCACAACAAATTTTGGGGAGCATATTAAATCGTAAAATTGTTTGGTGTCCCTGAACGAAGTTAAAATGCATGCCAATATGTTTTATGAATAACTTTCATTGTAAAATGACGATTTACCGATTGGCATGCAGTTTTATAATGCAGAACGTTATTAAAAGTTATTCCTAAAAATTCAAAAAAATTCAGGTCTCTCCGAACGATTTTAAAGTATTAACAATTGGCATGCAGTTTTGGGATGCTTAATATATTTGCCGTCAACCAAATACACAACAAATAATGTCAGGTATCTCCGAGCGTAGTTAAAATGCATGCCAATTACGTTTTACGATAAATTTGCACTACCAAATGACGATTTACCGATTGGCATGCAATTGTCTGATGCAAAACGTTATTAAAAGTTATTACAAAAAATGCATAAAATTTTAGTTGTCTCCGAACGACTTTAAAACGTACGTTAATCAGTTTTATGAATACTTTGCACTACCAAACGATGATTTACTGACTGACATGCAGTTTTCTAGCGCAGAGCGTTATTAAAATAACAGAACTACGCGCGGGGAAACGGGCGAAATGGATTATTTCATCTTTGGCCGCTAATAAATTTTTTTTAGTGCTTCGGAGAGTTTAACTATACAGTCAATTACCAACGGCGTCGGTTTTATTCCTGTGGGATAATTAGAACGCGAGGTATGAGCGATTTAAAAAAATAAGAAAATCCAAGATGGAAGCGGACTGGATGAGTCTGAGAATGCGAAAACTGAAAATTAAGGTTCTCATTGAAGACCCTTTCGAATAAGCAAGGAAAAATTTACTCAAAATCTTTGACTTCCTATATAAAATTTGCCTATATGCACTCGGCTAATAGTCGCCCAAACACGTCACTGCTTCCGTCTCGCCCGCACCTTTCCTTCATCCGATTGTCCGCTCTTCGAGACAACCTATTTAGTTAATAAATCTTTGTAATTAAAAGTACAAATTATTAATTTCACGATAGCGAGCACAACGACGATAATGATGATGAAAATATTTCGGAGGATGACGGTTTTAAAATTGAAGATGATGCTAATGAAGACATGCTTATGGAATTGGACACTAAATAAAAATAAATTGTTACATCTTGGTTTGAAATATTTTTTAAAATGACTTATTAAAACCTACTAATTGTTTAAGTCAATTAATCCCCTTAGTCTATTATTATTATTAATAATATTATTGTTATTGTATTTGCCGCTTTTTCTGTAAGATTCCATCAACAAGTTTCTATAGAAGTCACTTCATTTTTCACTTTATATTACACCTGTTTCTTCCCTATAATATAGGTATAGGAAAAGTAAGGAGCGCTCGAAAATATGTATTTAAAAAATCACAATAATTTTTAGGATCCAAAACACTTTTAGTATACGTTGAAACTGCATGCCAATTTTTAATATTATCTTTTGTTTTCATTACCTACAACATACTGCAATTGCATGCATTCTAAAAACGTTCAGAGATACCTGAACTTTTTTGCACGGTTTAAATAACTTTTGATAACGTTCTGCACTACAAAACTGCATGCCAATTAGTAAGTCGTCGTTTGGTAGTGCAAATTTATCACAAAATAACTAATAACCAAACGAACTTTGGCTGATATAGTTCTTCTCCAATCAGTATCTTTCTTTGAACTACTTGGTCCTATTTTGCACCGGAGAAACTCGAAGTCAGTTGGTGACATCCTACAAAAATTCTCGAATTTGCCATTTTATAGGTTCTAGCAAACACTGCTGTATCGGCCAACGTATGAATGGTATATTTGTAGACAAATATTTCGACAATTGTTTCTGCCAAAATATGGCCCAATATGTGTAGCGCTAGCATAAAAAAATTCCATTCGAGCATTACCTGGGTGGAGCTATTTTGTAAATATTGTAAATTATAAATGTCGATATTGGCACCCTCTGAAATTCGATGAGAACCCCCTACAATTTATTTCTGATCATAAGCCTCGACAATACCTGATTAGGTTTCCGGTCGGAAACATACAAGTTTTCCTTGCCCATGCCATGCGCCAATACGTGTCAGCCTACACTCAGGTACTTCTACTTTGTTTACCTGCAGTGATAATCGACTTATGATGTTAAAATTAGCTGTGAGATTACAGTTTGTTTTTGCTGGCTAAATCAATAGGTATTCTGTGATCTGCTTTTATATTTTTACATCGAATTGTTTCCTCTTTTGATTTTATAACTTTTTAACTATTGATATTGTTAAAAAATATTTCTTTTGGCTCATAAACCCAATTAAAGAATTTTATTGCAAAGTTACTGCCGTCTTGTTTTATGTTCTTTATTGAAAAAGTATATTAATTCTTTTTATTATATCTTAATATCGTACTAATTTTAATTTGATCATTATTTAGCGCTAATAAGTTAGGTAAACACATACACATGTGTACTACGTTATTTTACACATTTAAATGAATAATAAATATTTATGAGTTTGATGAAATGATGCTTACTCAGTAACCTGAATATATTTCTAAAATATTTCAACTCTAGTCAGTTTTAATTCACAAATTTGATTTTAGGGCAGCTATTGTTTTCATCCTCTTTTACATATATCTAAAGTTATTAAAAATACGACACTCTATCAATACGCAATTGATTCACAAAGAAGGGGTAAACTTTAAAAATAAACTCAAACTGTTCAAATTGCACTAAAAAGAAGAAGATAAAGTTAATAAAAACAATAATTATGTTAAGAAACGTAAAAGCTTGGTAAAATTTTCTGTTTCTCCAGGTACTTTGAATGCCCCACGCTTTTACGTTTCTTAACATAATTATTGTTTTTACTAGCTTTATTTTCTTCTCTTTAGTGCAATTTGAACAGTTTCAGTTTGTTTTTAAAAGCGTGTTTTTTAATTTTTTAAAACTCTTTATTTATTTTCTTCTTTTTGATTTTATTCCAATTTGTTCGATAAAATTTCTTAACTATAAATAACAAAACCCATTCGTGATCCTGAAGCCGCCATTTTGAATTCTTAAATTTCGACTAAATATTTATAATCTGCCACCTCGAATATCCCCAGATACCGATTTCCATACGAATCAGACCATAAAATATAAAACTTATGGGCCTTATTGACACCGTTATTTTTAACTGTTAAATTTGGACCAGATAATTGTAATCTGAAACCTCAATGACCATCAGACACCAATTCTTCAGTCGAATCAGACGATAAGTGATAAAACATATCCGCCCTATTGATGCTTCCATTTTCAATTCTTGAATATTGATCACATATTTGCAATCTGCGGCCTCAAGAATTCTGATACACCAATTATTAGTAGAATCTGACATTAAATGAAAATACTATATACATATGCCAAATTTGAAGTCAATACAACATCTGGAAGTGAGTGAAAAATGAGTTGTAAGGTTTGCTTACAGTGTTGCAGGTCGAGCTAATAGAAGTTAGTTAAGAAAACCAGGGCGTTGTAAACAAATAATTTTTACGATAACATAATTAAGCTCAGCTAGATTACATATTATTATAGACACACAAAAGAAAAATATTACTAACTGTATGTAAAATTAATGACAAAAATGGCCCGACAATTAATAATTTGGACATAAACTGGTTCGGCAGTTGAACACCAATGTTTTTATGCCCAAAACACACGGGAGATGTCAAAATAACGGGACAGCATAGCTACGCCACCAAAACGAGGTTATTCATGCACTATTATATTCTCATGGTGTACGAGAAGTCTTTATCGGACGGTAGCACTGAATACAGTCAAGAATATTACTGGTCAAACGTGGAATGAGGTATTGAAGCCATCAATAATTCTGCATTGTCGCAATCGGCTTCAAACAGAAACATTAGCATCACGAGAGGCATACATAATATAAAAGTCTGTTGTACTTACAGTTGATTCGACGAACACTATAACACAGAACATATAAACTAAAATAACTACTTTACTGATTCTATTCGCAGTTATTATTCACTATATACAGATATTTACAAATATATGACGGCTTTTTAATTCTTACGGCCTACCGGTCAACCGCCTCTACGCCATCTTTCCGCGTCTCTCCCCATGTTGCCGACTTGGCGTAGGAATATGCCCGCTTACTATTGGCTAAAGTACAAGCTACCACGCTAATGGTTAAGCATTTGTCATGACTAGCCGATAAAATTTAAACGCGTATAATGCTCAGACCAGTATCATAATTTAAATTTAAATAATGAATAGAATTGTCGCGCGCTTTATCGCTTTGCCACACATAATTGAAACTAACAAATTAACCTATAGTGTGTTTCAAAATGTGAGCGTTACAATAGGTGACCCGCAATATTGGATTTAGTATGACGTCACTTACCTTACCGTCTTCTGCTTGTCAAGCTTGTCCGCCATCTTGAGGCGGCGGCCATTTAAAATATTTTATATTAAGTACACTATATTGTGTTGTCTTCAGAGATACACACAATTGCCAAGTTTCAAGAAGTCACAACAATTAGGAGTGGGTGAAATTCAGTTCCTTAGATTTTATTACAACATATACATAGATACAGGTCGACCTAATAGAAGCGTATTAAAATACGGCCCAAAATGAGTTAAGTAACTTAGTTTTCCGATATGTTGTAAATTGTACCTCCTAATACAATAATAATACAACAATAAAGTACTACTACCCCTCGCAGTGTATGAAATTCATAAAAATATATTCAAAAATGTGCGATTCTCGCTCATTTAAAATAAAATAAACCTTTTAAAAAGGAGCAAATAATGTATATTCACTGGCTAGCACCACTGGCTATTTCTTTTTCTGTAAAATTGTTGGACCTTAGAATAATACTGTTGAGTAAGGTACGTTATTTATTTTGTTTTACTACAGATAAAGTGAACTTCATATTTCTAAGTCAAATAAAAAATACCCGACAAAGGAGTGAACACGGCGCGAGACACCCAAAAAAAGCCATAAAACTCGGCCATAAAAGTGTCAAAGCCGAGTTACAATCTAATTAATTTGATGTATGGTTGACAAACAAATAGTTATTTGTTACAGTGATAATGACAAATTTAAAAAAATTATTCTGTTTTGCTTGTGTTAAGATAGGAACAATATTTTATATATTGGTGGAGCATTGATGAATTTTATTAGTTTAAATTAAAATTATATCAAATATTCTTTGGTTGCTCAGTTTCGCCAATAATAATTTAATATACCTATCGAATTATTATTGTTGCCCAGCAAGGACCACGAGGTACGAGCAATTCCTTGCCAAAAAAAGTGGGTTCAGAGTTAAGGTTATCGATATTATTAAAATAGGTCAAAGAAATAAAGTAAATTTTTAAATTCATTAAATAAAGAAAATATTGAATTTATGTCAATAACCCGTAATCTAATTAACCCAGATTAAATAAATAAATAAAATTCTAGAAAACAAACAAATAATTGAAATAAATAAATTCAATTCTGGACAGCAAATAAATAACTATAAAATAAATAAATTCGGTTCTAAAAAAGAAACAAATAAATAATTATGAAATAAAATATGTATACATATAATATAATAAATAAAAATCACGTTATATTGCATTTGCGCGTATGTAAAACACTAATGAAACGATAAATTCACAATGTACACTAAATCAAATCACATATAACATTTTATTTAAAACTCTAATCACTACACTCACTCAACACTTCACAACCACTTTCTAAATCGGTATCATCGTCGGTATCTGAATCTACAGATATTATTACGGTCTTGATTAGGGATGATGCTTTTTTCTAACTTAATAAATTCACCTTCAATTTTAGTGACATGCTGAACACACTTTTTCCAATTACTTGGTGTTATTTCTCCCACTTTAGCTTTAATAAGGTCGACTACTTTGGCATACAATTTGGGGAAGGTGTTATTTTTGCGAATACTTCTTTTCAGCTGACTCCATATTAGTTCTATCGGGTTAAAAATGCAAAAATATGGGGGTAACCGTAAAACTGCATGTCCTTGAGCTTTAGTCATGCTATCAATCACATATTGTTTTGGGAAGTTTTGGTCTTTCTTCCTAAAATTTTCTTCAAATTCCAAATTATGTTTTCGGAGAAATTCTTGAATATCTCTTTTCTTTGTTCCCGTATTTGGTATTTTCTCAATTTGTCGCGAATGATACGAAGCATTGTCTAAAACAATTACGCTGTTTTCTTCTATATTTGGTAGCAATGAAGTCTGAAACCATGCTTCAAAAATATCCGCAGTCATGTTTTGGTGATAGTCAACGTTTGATTCTTCCATTTTTTTCCACTTAATTTGAGACCATTATGCACCCATCCATTTTCTGATCCACAATGTACAATTACTAATCTGGTTCCTTTATTTGCAGGCATATCAACTTTACATTTCTTTGAACCATCTATCCAGCCTTTTTTCACTGTATCATGGGTATCATACCAAGTTCCATCTAAATAATAAATAGGTCGTTGTTCATTTCGAAATTTTTTTAAATTTTCCAAATATTCATTACGCACAATTCTGAAGCTTTCCATAATACCTGCCCTTTTATTAATAATCTTGAACCTAAATCCTATCTTTATTATCCAGCGCCAAAGTGTTGCTTGACTAACTGACATTGCACCATTTGTTTTTAGTTCCATATGTATTGATTCCACCGTTGGTACCTCATTTTCCATATACTTGCTATAAATTAAATCTATTAACAATTTCACCATAGACGAATCTAATGCTCGTGCTGCTCCTTTATCCGATCTAACTTTTCGGTTAGGTACCACATCCTTAATTATTCTATAGATAGACCGTTCTGAAATTTCTGTTAAGTAGGCCCGGCTATTTTTTCACCTTCACTTTCTTTTATATTTTTATAAACGTTTAAAACTGCTTTTTTAGTATGTTCGCATAAGCATTGTCTAGAACTTTTCTCTGTAATTTGCGAGCCATTACCATTTCCCATATCTTCGTTAAATTCACTGCTGGTGCTAGGTTGAGGATCTTCCCAAGGCCTGAACATTATCACAATATTATTTTACCACAGCCACTAAAAAACGGGAAACACTCGAATATTTCACCATCCGCCGAAATATTTTTACACAACCACATAAAATACGCTTAAATAAAGAGCAATTTCACTTATCTGTTAAAGTATTATACATTCTAGGCACTCACAATCAAAATAAAATGTAAACACTGAATCACACACTGTATTATTGTACGAAGCACATAACCTATATATTCTAAATATAACACAACTCGTTCGAAATATCGCGGAAGACTGTGGTCCGTCTCTGCTTAATACCAGTGCCGTTCTGCTTGAGCTTTTACAGCATTATGTATGTGTGTAAAAAATTAAGTAAACACTAGTGACCGTAAAATATTTTAGGAGTGAGTGGCGTAATTATTAGAAATTATAACTGATACTGGCGAGTTTCCCTTAATTTCTTATTTTAATCCATGCCCCGCTCTATCCTAGTGGTAATAGGCTGCAAAGCTTTGAAATTTTTTATCTGACTTAGAAATATGAATTTTACTTTTTTTTAACATCGTTATTCGAAAGTGTGTCGCGAACCGCTGCTGTCTATATCCACAGATAGAAACTTCCAGTACATAATATACGTGCATATCTTATTGTATGCATAATGTTACATCTAGTACATTAGATTAGGGTAACGCCCTTATAGGACCCGAACCCTTTTGCGGTGTGGCAAAGCCATTCATCCATCAACAAATGGGTGCAAACTAAATCTCTGGAATGGTTGAAAAATTTCCCACGACAGAGACAAGCCAAAGAGTTGAATAAAGAACGATCGGCCAAGTTTACGAAGGACCTATTATGCAAAAATAGAAAGGCCATTAGAATTATAGTGGGTCTTCTAACCAGTCACCGTCGACTTAATAGACATCTGAGTCTAATGGGTCTGGCAGAGGACGCATAGTCTGCCAAGAGGTAGAGGAAACCTCAGTCCATGTAATGTGCCTTTCTAGATTGAGATTCCAACTACTTGGTGAGGAAAAACCAAGAGCTGATTGCTACATTAAGGGGCACTTATCAAGAGCGTGGAGTCTGGTACAAAGGACAAAGTTGGATAAGGAAACTAAACAGGAGCACCACAATAGATCCAAGGGGGCCGCGGTGGTTAAGGCCAATCAGCCAGCTCCTCCTTCCTAATCTAGTCCACATCTAGTAAGTATGCGAGTTGTTCACTTCAGCGGTCCCCATACACTTATGATATTTTTTCGATTAATAATGATATCTGCAGTAACACAAACAATGCAATCAAAATTTCGACTAGTTCTAATTAAGCTAGAGCTTTGAAGTTTTGCATATATATAAGTCTGGTGATAATGCAATATAGTTTATCTAAAATGGCTAATCACCTTTCTCTTCACATCCCCCTCGCAATGGGTATCAAATGAAAGGGTTTGACTAGTAAAATACGATAAGCTATGTGACGTCATTATAAATCCAATACGGCGGACGTCTCAAAATAGCAGATTATCTTTTTCTTCACAACCCCCTTGACATAGGTATCAAATGAAAGGGTTTTGTCTGTCTGTTTGTCTGTAAAATTAGTAAAGACTAATAAGTAAAAAACAGAATTATATAAAAAAAAATATATTAAAAAAACTTTCATTAAAAAAATATTTCTTAGTACATTTTGTTAAATGAAAGCTTTTTTTACCGATTATTTTTATATGCTTTTTTAAATAATGATGTTCAAACCTATTGTTGCAGATAAGAATGTTTTTGTGTATTTAATTCTATTTTTCTAAATATATCAGCCCTCTAAACAGAGTAGATTTTTAGACGTATTTTACCAACTCATTCGGATAGACATATTTCGAAATAAAAAATAAATGAAGAAAATTATCAATAAATGTAGTTACCGAAAATACATGAGACAACGAATTCAAGCGTTACAAATAAGATACCCCTCGTTTCGAAAATAATGTACATTTATGAATTCTTGTGAATGTATACAAGATCTTAATGAGTCTCATTAATATTGCAAATTGATAATAAAATATTTTTTGCTGTTCAGCAAACATATTTACGGAATAGTCAATAAAATTTCTGTTAATTTGAATCATATTTGCGGATTTATTGGTACTTATTGTGCTTAAGAATTAAGTAAACAATATATTTTATATCTCCGTTTATATTCATGTTTGATATGTAATTATCTGATTTAATAGACATCTTTTCAGATTATTTCTGTGATATTAAATCCTTTTATTACTTATTCCACGTTTGTTACGTGGCATTTAGATTAAAAAATCTAATTTATTTAATATATTTAATTTATTATAATTTATTTAATTTATATCATATTTATTAATTTAATTGTAAACAGTAAAAAAACCATTTATAGGACGGGAATATAAACTAACCTAACCTAGTTGATTGTCGGCCTTTACTTGACGATAATCCACATTAAAATCACATTTAATGAACACACTGATTTATATTTTCACAATTTCTTTTTAACCACGACGATCGTCTAGCCTAACATAGCCTTCATCGGATGGTGGGTTGATAACTAACTTACAATTTATGAACTATATCCTGAAATACTGAATATTAGACCATTTCTTATTATAAAAAGTAATTAACGTAATAATAATAAATGTATGTATAAATGTATTATGCATATATTAACAGATTTGGAGTAAATTTAGAAAAACTATGCTACTTATGCAAATCATTTATAATACAAGTAATGTTAAGTAAGGGAGAATAATTTAACTCGATCTGATCATTTAACAAGTTATCTCATCGTTTATGTTCATTAATTTTTAAACATTCCAATAGAGATAATATCAATCATTTACTCTCTACGTGTAAAATTTCCGTAAAGGAATGTTTTCTTCTAATAAATGATTTGCATATGTAGAGTCCGTTTTGTTCTCAATGTAAGTATTTTTATGTTCTTAGTGACGTTTCCTAAAATTCCTGCCTGTTTGACCAATATATACCCCAGGGCAAGAATCTCAAGTTAGGCCTTTTAGGAAAATATATTAAAAATAATAAAGGCAAAACCCTAAAAGACTGTAAATCAGGAATCTATAAATTAACTTGCGAAATAATAGTAATACCAAATTTCTCAAGTAATTGATTTTGAGGAACCCTGTCGGTGGATATGTCTCTTCAGTTTCCAGGTTTAGAAATATCAGAAAGCGCAGCTGAATGTTTTCCAATTTATCGTTATGAGTGTTATAATTAGATTGCCAGACAAGTGAAGCATACTCAAGCTTAGATCGCGCGAAAGCAAAGTAAAGCATTTTTAAAGTTTTCGCATCAATAAAGTTATGGCTGTTAGGCAAGGTGAAGCGTAACATTCTGTATGTATACGAAATTACAACATCAATATGGTTAGTGGATTGCACACGGGTGTACATATTTGAAAAAATGCAAACAACAGGTGGACGAATAAGTTAAAATATATTAAGAGATATAGACATTCAATGGGTAAGAGTGCTCCTCTCGCTTTGACTCAAACAAAGCAGGAAATATTAAAAATTATATATAATAAAAATGACGTGTCGCAAAATCGAAAATGTAATACTATGCACGTATATAAATAAATGGTCGGTTATTAAAAAATAAACATTAAACAAGCTTTTTTTAAAATTAGTCTAGCTTAACCACCTGTCTTGTGCAAAAAAATATATAAACATCAAGTACAGCAGAACATGTGTTGGCGTTGCTAATAAACTGGTACAAAATTTATAGGTGTTTTATGGGTATAGTTTCAGTAAAATTAAATTTACAGCTTTTAAAACTGTAACATGATCACGTTTCACTTTTTATTGTTCTCATAAAACAATGGCTGGCACTATATTGTTGCCTTAACAGCAAATAGTCTAATCTCTACATTTGTCAATGTTCGATTTTGTAAAATGTTTTTTGTCGCTAGACCTTTCAGACGTTTGTAATCCTTAAAATAAAGTAAATTGATTTTGTCATGATTTATAATCAGGCATATCGAATTGGAAAACATAATGTACTTTGATCACAAATATTTCAGTCGAAGATTATTAGCGTTTCATTCGGGATTTTTTAGATAAATATAGTAATTTGTGCAACAAGAGTGTATATTTGTATATGTCTAGAAAGATGTCCCCTCAAAGTGTAATAAGATAGCGTAGTGTAACATATAGGTGTTCTTAGCTAATTCTCGATTTTCTCAAACAATAAAATAGTTCCAAAAGAAAATATTTTATCAAATTTACTAAAAATACTGAATGCAATTTTGTTTTATTATTAGCAGGCTGATAATATTCTTGAAATAAGCTATTCGATTTTGTTGTAACCCGACTTGCATATGGTATTAAAAATTTCCTTTCTATAGTATTTACGTTATGAATATTATTATTCAAAGTAGATATATTCTTGTATTGATAAACATAAACATTACATTTCGAAAACATACAGATTCAGAAAGTATTCGTTTTGGTATGGCAATAATTGGCAATAAGTGGAAGCGAGAGCGAAGCAACTAGGCTATTCTTTTCTATCGTATGTATAACACATCGTACAAAGCGCCACCTGCTATCTCCACCACATGTGTGTGTGTGGACATCCCTAGAGTTTAAATTTGTTTCCGTCTTACACACGTCAGTTCTCGTTTTGCCCTATACGATAGAAAAGAATAACCTAGTTGCTTCGCTCTCGCTTGCTCTTATTGCCAAATATTACCATGCCAAAACGAACACTTTCTGAATCTGTATAAGCATGACAAGGAAAATCTTATAATCTCTAAACATCTCTCTGTATGTGTACTACAAATATTCACTATGCAACGGAATATACGTTTTTGAGTTATGAAAATGATCTGTCATAAAATAGAGTTCCCCAGAGATAGACACAAAATCTCAATATAGACTTTACTTACGTATGGTGTAAAACAACTAATTTTTTCTTAGTAGTTACTATTATAATATTATTAATTACGTATGAAATTGATGCAAGCATGGAAATCACATATTTACATGAGGGTGTAAAATGTTTAGGTTTCCATATTAGTGTATACACTTATATACATTTTATACTCTCGTGAGTACCTATAATAAACCACTCATTGACCCCAAGAGGAGCATTAACACATTATGCATAGAATCTGAAATAATTATAGCAATATCACCAGCATATATTGAAAAGAAATCATTACATAAAATTATTAATATGCAATATGGGTTGCAACCACAATTTCTCAGCTGGCTGCTGAGGAAGCTATGAAAGCGTAGCAACCAGTTAGCTCAGGGCTGGTCGAGGGTCACTAGGTCGCGAGAAGAGTTATATATTTTTGTTTCTTAACAATTATTTGCTTGTCAAATTTACCAAACAAAACTTTAATAAACTATACAAATTTGGAGGCCAGCGTATTCAGTAAATAACACTCTTGCAAACTTTATCAGGGGGAGAAAACAATCAAAATCAAATATAAAACAAATAATATATTAACATAAGTATAAAAGAGCGAAAATTTTACAACACTTTACAATTTAGTAGAAATATTATTGGTGAAATTTGATTTAATTAGTTAAACAACAAAAATTTTGTTTAGAAAAAAAAATTAAATTTTGAATATTTACAAAAAAATTACAATGAAACGATCAACTGGTTTACAAATTTTCTTCTGACCAAAAGTTGAATTTTGCACATAAATTTGGCTACTTAGCTTAGCGGAGACGTGGAATCCCGACGAGGTCTGTTCCTGAAGATGGCCACGGGTACCCGGGAAGGACGTAATATTCAGGTCCTGACAACGCTGATTTCCAGGAGACGCTGCGTCGGAATAGTATCCAATATTTTTAGGACAACTCCAAATATTCAAGTTATGCCTTGTGCCTTGCTTCAATGGTGGTTTGGTCCAGGATTTTACATGAAAAAGGGGAATGTAAAGAACCAGTTGATAATATAAAAACTTTAAAATGGTGAGAAAAAAGAGATACAAGAAAACTACAAAAAAAACTATGGTGACGAAGGTCACTGCAAAACCAAACTATCAGCAATTTAATAAAAAACCTGAGTCTTGATAAAATTTTACTTTACTCTACTACTGAAAATATATGAATAAACTACTGATTAATATAATATATGAAATTAATAAATAAGAAAACTCTACTCTCATGAAATTTTAGCCGTTTACAAAATGGCTGACTGGTTATGACCAAAAATTTGAATGAAGGTAACAAAATTTAGTTAGAATTAGAGAGAAAATATCTGAATTACTATCTGAAAAAAACTAATACTGTAACAAATATGGCAAACAAAATTATGGGTTTAATCTCCCAAAAAAAATTAACTAATAAAAAATGATATCTTAACCTCTTGTACTAACACGAGGTTAACTAAATGCGACAAAATGACTTTAGGTTTCGACTTTTAATGAGATAAGATTGTCTACACACGATTAAGAAACAAAGATTCTAATTTATCCTTTGATTAATTTCCGAGTTTAATCCTCGTACAAATAATCTAAATAATGACAAAACACCACGGTATTGTGTCTCAAGCGACCACAAAATACAAAATTGCCGCGATAATTAATGAATTAGCATGTGTCCAAATGGACGCCGACATCACACAAACATGTGTGTTAATAAAAATTAATTATTATACGGAATATCCTTTAATTCTCAAAAATAACTATACAGCAACGTTAACTCAATAATATGACATCATTTAATAATCAAATATATACAAAATATCAAAGGATTAAAGAAATAAACGTGAAAATTCGTTAAAGAACAAGTAACAGTCTTCACTCACCTAGGTCGAAATCAAAAGTGAACTAGCAGGGATATTCCAAATGATGCTTCTACCGCGTTTGCGCACTTGTTGACTTCCTGTCGTTATTTCGGCGCGTAATTCAAATTTATTTAGCACGGGTGCTTAAACGAAAAAATTATTTTTTCGTTACAGGGTAATACAGGGTCCGAGATGGACCCTTGCGGAACATTGATACTTAATAAAGAAAGTTCAGAATTCACCCTGCATGCCTTGCTTTCACTAACATATTGTATACTAAGAAACTGTTGACGATTCAATATAAATGAATTGAGACAGTTTAGTGGTTGTCCTCTAATCCCATAGACATAAGTAGGTACAGTTGACAACTTTGTTATGATTGGTGCTATTGTATATGAACGTAGTATCGCGCATCTGAGGGACACGACAAAAATTTATAATTGATAGGCGCCAGCTATGCCTTCGCAACGATATCTACTTTCAAAGGAGATTTTAGTAACTCTTAAGAATTCCCAAAGTAAAAACGAAGATTGCGACTGTCTGCCTCTCGTAGTATCTTGTTGGATTGCGGTGCACTTCTGTTCAGATCTTGTAACTAGCACTTGAGAAGGACTTCTTAGACTATCACGACCGTGGATAGACTCTGTGAGTAATCTAATAGCTGCGAAAACTTGACGGAATCGGAGTCGATCCGTGAAAAACAACATTATCCGATTCACGCCACAAAATCGCACGTAGGTCGAACTAGATCTAATTGATCAACAAAGAGTCGAATTCAAAATACATTTTCATTCTGCAATAAATATAAAAAAATATAAATATTCAAGTCTAAGGTAATTGTATCAAAACAGCTGATTTTGCGGCAATGACGTAACTCATACAGCGGCGAGAGTATTGTAACAATTTATTGTCCTAAAGATTCAAACTCCCAGTCAGATATGATAGTAAAATGTATGTCGGACTTGGAAAATTATTCACTTTTTATAATGCACTTGAAAAATCTTGTATACGCTTTATTGCTTGTAATCGCTATTGACGAATAGGATGCTTAAAAAAGCTATATGTATGAATTCAATGGTTTTTCAGCTTGAAAAAACGTATTAATGGCACAGAACTCAAAGAAACCTTCTTTTAAACGAGAAGAATTTGCTCATGGGAAATCTAATCTTGAATGAAATTCCTTACAGGTAACCACGCGGTTTACTCGATGTATTTATTGATAAGGAGCATACCTGTGAATTTCCTCCCATTTTAAAGTGGGGGGAACATTTTTTAATTAACCTTTTTTTGCGAAAAATTCACGAAAAATCATGTTTTTTTAAGCGTAGCTTTGAGCCCATTTACAATAGCCATATTTGATGCTATACGTTTCTAATTTTCCTAAATCCTCAAAACTTAGTAGAAACATATCTCATGTAACCCTGAAGCTACCAAAAAATTTCCATAAAAAAATTGCTTTTCGAGAAAATGCATTTGTTTATAAAAAAGGTCTCAAATGTTTAATTCAATCTGACCCAGCATCAAAAATGACTCACCCGGAGCTTAATTGTTTCGTTGTGACGTCTAGTTATTCCAAAAATGTATTCGTAACATTTTTGGATTAACGATTTTTTAATATTTTCATAAACAAAATGGCGTTTGAAAAAGTATGACTTCTTAGGGCAGCGTTTTTTGCGAATATTTTAATAGCAAATTAAATCTCGGCATAAAACTTTCATATTCTGGTAGCTGGTATTTTAACACGAATTTAAAAAAAATGATTGTTGTAACATGTTTAGAAGCAGAGATAATTTCTTTAGTTGTTAATTATGTCATTTGTTTATTTATTAACAAAATCATTTGAAATTTACACAGTAACTAGTTGAAGACTTGAATTTTGTAATTCAGTGAACTGTCACGTATGTTATGTTTTAAGGGACGTAATGTTAATTTTTGCACATCACAGTCTGAATGAGTCTTCGTGTCCCGCCCTAAGCTGTCCACGTTAACGCTTTCGGTCAAGCGACTTCAAATTCCGACGGCAAAAAAATCTATGTATCTCCGTCATTTATGATGCGATTTTGCCAAATGTGTGCTCCTTCTTCTCCTTCCTCTCTTTCTCCTTACCCTCTCATCAATCCTGTTTTCTTGAACGCGGTGCGATATTTAAAAATGAAACACACGAAAACACACGAGATAGAAATTGAATTATTAATTTTTGAAAAAAAAAAAAAATTATTGTATAATATAACGTTAAAAAAGTTGATTTACAAATTATATTAACAATTTCATGCTTTCCTACAGCTTGCTTTTATCGCAACTTCTGTAGCTACATCATCAAAGAACATTCTTCAATAGCTTCAGCATTAACTTGCACTACAAAAATTTCTTTTGAGATTTTTTTCAAACCAGAGTATTCGTTCGGCATTCAGCTCCTCGAATAATAGGCAAAAACAATATTTTTTTTCCAATTGTTTATAACAGATTTATTAACAATTTTTCAACAGTGTTAATGCGGTAGTGTATATTTCATCGTGCTACCCCAAATAAAAAAAAATCGTCGAAATCGCATCATAAATGACGGAGATACATCGATTCTTGTTTGCCGTCAGTCTACAGCGATGATTGGGGCAAAGAGCTCAAGCTCGACGCCTAATCATCCGAGACCGTCATCTTTAGTCAAGAATATTGGCGGAATTTGAGGTCGCCTGACCAAAAACGTTAATGTGGACAGCTGGGGGCGGGACACGAAGACTCAGTCAGACTGTGATGTACAAAAATTAACATTACGTCCCTTAAAACATAACATGGTACGTGACAGTTCACTGAAGTACAAAATTCAAATGTTTATGTTAATAAATAAATAAATGGCATAATTAACAACTAAAAAAATTATCTCTGCTTCTAAACATCTTACAACAATAATTTTTTTTCAAATTCGTATAAAAATACCAGCTACCAGAATATGAAAGTTTTATGTCGATATATTATTAATTTGTTATTGAGATATTCGCAAAAAACACTGTCAGAAAATGTCGTACTTTTTCAAACGCCATTTTGTTTATGAAAATATTAAAAAATCGCTATGCCAATAATGTATTCGTAAACTAGACGTCACAATGAAAAAAACGAGCTCCGGATGAGTCCTGTTTGATGACGGGAACTGGGTTAGATTGATTTCAACATTTGAGACCTTTTTCATAAACAAATGCATTTTCTCGAAAAGTTATAAATATTTTTTGAATTTTATGGTGGCTTCAGGGTTACACGATACATTTTTCCACCAAGTTTTGAGGATTTAGGAAAATTTTTCTCGATTATTTAAAAAAGGTATTAACCGACTTAAATGATTCAGGCGGCAAATTAACTGGCTCTATAACACCTACGAAACGTATAACATCAAATAAGGCTATTGTCAGTAGGCTTTGAGCTACGCTTAAAAAATCCGATCTTTCGTGATTTTCTCGCAAAGAACGTTAATTAAAAAATGTTCCCCCGCTTTAAAATGGGAGGAAATTCACAGGTATGTTGTTTATCAATAAGTACATCGACTAAACCATGTGGTAACCTGTAAGGAATTCCATCCAGCGGTTCTTCTAATTCTATTGGACTATTTGGCGCCGAGAGCGCTGATACCCGCCTAGACCTTTTTTAGGATATTTTGGGTCCAGCAAAATCGCATCTTCTGCTTGGAATTTTGAAATTATTTTTTATAGATGCTTTAGTAGCTTGGTTTCAGAGTACTCTGCTTCACCTTCAGAACTGAAAAATTTGTCAATTTTTTATGTAAATTTCGGTGAAATTGAATTTTTCTTAAAGATTTATTTTTAGGAATGGAGCAATTTACAGGGTTCATTAACACTATCAGATGCTCTGGGATTTACAATGACTAATGAAAACATTTTTCTCAAAAACATCTTTAAGTATTTTGTTCCTCTGTTCATCCCTGTTTTGTTTTCTATTTAGTTCGTAAAAATAGCTATATCATAAAAGGCGTCTGGCTTACTAACATGCATTAGGGATAAATGTATGTGTTCAGAAGCCAGTTACATAGGATTCAGAGTTGGTGGTTCATGAATATTACCATTACGTACTAATGTATTCTGATTATAAAATGCGTACCTACTGAATCGAATTAAAGATGTATGTGCTACGGATCGGGAATTCGGTGTAGAAATCGATTATCCCAGATCCACATTTCGCAGTAGTAATTAGTACATTTTGAGTGATGAAAACATAATAGATACTTTTGCTATTTAATGAAATATTTCTATTGTACATGTTATTAACTTTTCTCATAAAAAGATTTCAAAACCAAATTCAATTCAAATTGGTCTTTTTTTTGATCATGTACATGATATAAGATAAGTCACACTAGTTAAGTAATATAATATAACATAATATAAGCTTATACTGAGTCGAATATAGTGTAAAACACATAGTTGTATAGGACGAGGACACAGAACACTGAAAATTGTACAGTACAAAACAAAATTTGTAAACAAGAGTAAAAAAATGTTAACTTGCTGTGTATTAGTATATTTTAAATGCAGAGAAACTCTGATACCGAATAATAACATTTGTCTGATAAAAACAGTTTTAGTTTTTTTTTTTTTAAATAAATACTCTCTCTCCTGATGTTTATGTCGTCCGGTAGACGGTTAAGTAATTTCGGGCCTAAAAAGCTTGGAGACTCACTTGTGATTTTTAATCTGGCACAAGGCTCATGGAGTTTAATTTTTTGTCTTGTATTGTTTTTATGGTAGTCACTATTTAAAGTGATCATCACCATTTCTATTTTTAAAAACATACATACAAACTTCGAAAATATATATGCTAGGCAAGGTAAGAATTCTATTTTCTATAAAGATATCCTTGCACGTGTGAGTATGTATGTATTCGGTATACCAAATACACATCGCAAGACACGTTTTTGAGCAACAAATACATTTGAAGACATGGTGGAGTTTTCCCAAAAACATATACCATATGTTAAACGTAAATCAACTTAGGCATAATATAAATTATTATTTGGTATACCAAATACACATCGCAAGACACGTTTTTGAGCAATAAATACATTTGAAGACATGGTGGAGTTTTCCCAAAAACATATACCATATGTTAAACGTAAATCAACTTAGGCATAATATAAATTAATAAGTTGTTCTCTTGATAAAACCCCCTAATATTTCGCAACAGGTATACTATAGAGGAGACTTTGGACATCAAAGTTTCGCAATGGTGCTTCCAATGTAGGCATTTGTCCAAATATACCCCTAAAAACTTAATTTAAAAGTTAAAAATTATTATAAGTTTAAGCCAGAATTCTTCAATATCTAAATTAAAATATTAATTATCAAGAAATAGTTTTCCCATTAGTATATTTTCAAAGAATAGAAATCATTAAAACCGGAATTAATTAGATAACCAAAACGTTTTCTTATTTTCAACTAGTATGAATGGTGTGTGATAAAAGACATTTTTTATAAACATGTTTGATGTCTAAAGTATTATATGAGTGCACAAATTTTGTCTAGATAGCGAATTATTTTCAGGTTAGTCTACAGCAAATGAATTGCATTCTAATACGAGGATTACAGGAAAACAACTAATTTATTTAATTACTTATTTTAAGGTATTAAATATTTTCATAAGTAACTACCTATAATGTTCCTTTACCAGTCCGTCAGAAATATAGAAAAAGGGTGTTTTCAAGATATCTTTCTTCCATCGAATTTTTCGCATAGAATTCTTATTTGGGGTGTAAACACTCAGAATCTCATAACGCGGACACCATGTTAGGTGGTGCAACACAGTTTTATATGCACTTTTATGCACACAAAAAAAAAATCGAGTTCGAGAAGGCAGACTTATGTATTCCCAGGCATTTTGGCGAATCCGATGTCCGTTTTGCCCGATTGGCTCTTGCATTTTTCCTAACCTCAAAAAATACTATCAGAATGGCCGAAAAATCTCAAACAAGTAAATAAAAAGCTTAAATGTGCTGACCACCATTTTCATACGTATTTTGAGGGCGCTGAGGCCGAATGTGGGCGGTACGATGATCTATGGTCATTTTTAAGGGAGACACACACCGCCAAATTCAAAGGTCCCAAGATTTCGCTTCTCAGGCGACATGGGTCCGCCTCGGGAGCAACTACCTCCGAAAGAGCTACCATAAAATTATGAAAAAATTCTGAGATACGCAAAAAGAACAGAGAAATGGAATGGTGTAAACCAGACATCCCTACGATATTTCGTTTTCGAGAGAGGGCCGCTCAAAACCACCGGAAGGAAAAAAATCCCATTTTGCCCCCAATTCTCGAGACTGTAGCTCGGAAACCAAAAAAACTATGACTTTTGGTTTACGCTATTCAATTTACCACATTTCCTAACTTACTCCTGAATTTTTTCAGAATTTTTGGGGTTCCTCGTTTAGGATCAGCGGCCCAAGAGGTTGGGTCGTGTCGTTCGAGGAGCGAAATCCTCGGACTTCTTACTTTAGATAAGATAAGATAATATAAGATAAGATAAGATAAGATAAGATAAGATAAGATAAGATAAGATAAGATAAGATAAGATAAGATAAGATAAGATAAGATAAGATAAGATAAGATAAGATAATTCTTTATTGCTAGAAGATCATCATGGATACAGCATCGTCAAACATACAAGAAATTAGAACACAATTTGCAATAACTACATAATAATTATACGTACACAATAACAACAGTAATATATAACAAATGAATATTTATAATAAAAAAAACAAACATTTGACATGACAAGAAATGGCCTACAAAAATATTTATGGTTTATAATTTACTACCGCCAACAGCTAAATGAGTACCTAGTAGCATTTAGTTTTTAAGTATTCGATAACTGAATTTGCAAACTTGTTTGAATCAGAAATCTCTTTGATATCAGATGGAAGTGACGTGTATGCTTTGATAGCGGAATAGTATGGTCCTTTTTCAAAAAAAGCAGAAGTGTGGTTTGGAATTCTAATTTCATTACCCTGCCTAGTAGATACAAATATGTCATATGAATAAAATTCTCTGTTCGTTGGAAATAAATGTAAATTTTTTTAAACAAATTTTACTAGAGATAAAAAATATAATGAAGGAACAGTTAGACATTCAAATTTCCCTTTAACATACATCTTATTATTCGTTTTTGGGTGATAAATATTTTTTTTTGCGTTAGGTGAGGAGCCCCAAAATATGATACCATATAGTATAATAGATTGCACACAGGAAAAGTAATATATTCTTAAACTATATATTGTGACCTGATCTCTCAGGCAACGTATAACCCACAGATGGAACTTAGTTTCGTGTTAAGTTTCTGAATATGTAGATCCCAGCTTAAGCAGGTGTCGATAAAAACTCCCAAGAATTTAGCACTATTTAAATTTTCTACAGATTTAGTCAGTAATCTGACATATAAAGATTTCTGGGGTTACCAAAAACTATTAAACCAGTTTTTGTAGTGTTTAGTTTTAATACATTTTCGTTACACCAATTTGCCATTCTTTCTGAAACATTTGTTAAGTCTAATGAAAAATCTTGTAAATTTTGATTCGAAAGTATCACAGATGTGTCATCAGCAAATTGGTAAACTGTTTTAATATTTAGTTTGTCTGAAAGATCATTCACATACAATAGAAAAAGTATCGGTCCCAATATAGAACCCTGGGGAACGCCCTGTGTAATTCTATTTAACTCACAATAATACTGAGTACCATCATTGTTAATGCACACTGTTTGTTGACGCCCTGATAAATATGATTTTATGAGATTGAGGCAGACTCCTCTGATTCCATAGCTCTCCAACTTACTTAAAAGAAGCTGGTGATCAATTGTATCAAATGCCTTTGAAAGGTCAAAGTACAGTCCTGCTACCGATTTTCTTTTATCAATGTTTTCAGTTATATTAGTAACTGTATTGCAAGTTGCGGCTTGCATCTCGCTAAAAAATAATCGCAGATCATCGTGCCCCGCCCACCATCGCGCATCGGATAGAAAATTTAATTTTGAATCGATTAAGCATAAAAAATGGGGGTCATTATTGTCTGGGAAAAGTTATACGGGAAATGTGAGGAGATGCCGAAAAAGCGTACATTTTTTAGATGATCCAGCCAGCTTCAAAATTTTGGTAAAAAATTACAGTGTCACTAAAAATCTGAAAAAATTCAGGGGTACGTAGAATGGCGAGAGAAATCGAATGGTGCAAACTAGAAGTCTATAGCTTTTTTGATTTCCGAGAGAAAGTCTCGAGAAGCAGGGGAAAAAAGAGATTTTTTTCCTTCCGGTGATTTTGAGCGGCCCTATCTCGGAAACGAAGTATCGTAGGGATGTCTGGATTGCACAATTCGATTTCTATATTCATTTTCCGCATCTCTAACTTTTGATATAATTTTATGGTCTCTTGTTTGGATGCAGTTGCTCACACAGACCCGTGTCGCCGGAGAAGCGAAATTGCCTATGTGAAAATACGCTATCGAGAGAATATGGCTATTTAAAATAATAATGGAGATTCAACCGCCAACATTGCAAGTTCTAGTATAATTAATTATGGTATGAATATCATTCCCCGTAAATAATTTGAAACTAAATTTACGTTTATTGTCAGGATGTAAAGAATGATCAAAATCACCTTTCTATTTAAGGGATCTTTGTCAGGTGTTACAGAGAGGAGACGAAATATTTTTTTCCTGGATTAGCAAACTCATCTGGACTGTTATTACTAGTTTTGTTTTTTGGTAAACTTAGTTCATTCACCTCTATCAAGACAATTTGGCATCTATATCTCTTGACAATACATCAGAATAAGTACCTACATTTTTCATATTATATGGCATAGTTTGTATATTCCTTTAGTCGTTAATAATATTTTAGATTCTGGTGACTTCTGTTTTTTAAATATTTTAGTTTCATCTTTCATTTTCATAGCAAGTTTAATATGGTTAGTAACCTATGTTATAAAAGGGTATTCTTTTATTAAAAATAAAACAACTTGAAAATGTTTAGTTTCTCATTGTACACCCTACTAATATAGGTATAGTGTTCTAATTTAACTTTATGGATTCTTGTTAAAAAATGTGCATATTAATTTTATTATATTGTCTAAAATAAAACATATTTAGTTTAGTTTATTATATACTTTTGTTTGAAGTTGCGTATAAGAATAGCTATAAGCTGAACTATTCCACCTTTGCATAGTTAGAATTTTGAATCATTTACTATAATAACTTCGTGCTCTATGAATTTACAAATAAGAGTAGATTATTATCATTATAATTATTAATATTATATTTTTCTTTAGCTTTCCACTATAATTATACCATTGAAATGGAAAACTAACGCAGCTGGTATTTGTTTATATGAAGACTAGAATAGAAATTTATTGATGTCAATAACATTCATAGTCACAGTTTTAAAATAAATTATGTTACGCATATGCACAATGTATGAGTATAATAATATACAAATTATTAGGCACTATTGCAGAATAGGTTCAGTGTTTATTTAAATAAACTTGCATTTAGAAACAACAAAATTTAATCAGAAGAGGGAAAGGCAGCACATAATTTATCCATTACAAACTCAGCACATCGTAAAATGCATCTTTGATTTCCTATAATTGCTTTAATCTAAAGTTAATTGAAAACTGCATCGGAGCGTTTTAACTGGGTTGAAATTACTGAAAGTTTAGTATGTATTTTCCACCCGTGAATTTTGCCTCATTTACCTCATCGCTACAAATAGTGTCAATTGACGCAGGATTTTATGCGTAGTCTAATTTTGTAATCAAATTTTATTCACCTATCACGTTTAAAATGTATGAACAAAAAAACAGCCACGTTGGGCACGCACAACCATGACTTTGTCATGGAAACAATATTTTTATTGATAGTCCTACGCACAAGATTCATGCTTTGTGTCCAGATCGTCACACGGCGGACATGTTAGGTCTTGTCGCATGCCACAGTCACAGATAATAAATACTATTTGGGTTAGGTTATCATATAAGTAAATTGAAACAAATGATTATAGTTGTAATGGTAAAAATAAAATATGGGTACCATCAAATATATATTTTTTCAGTATGTTCCAACCGTTTGACTAAAATCTAATTTTGAGAAATAAAAGAGGTATTCACTAGCTCTTCCTTGAGAGTAATCCGAAAGTGGTCACTCTAAAAATAGTATTTATTGTTAATTTAAAATGAGAAAAATATATAATCAAGTACTAAACATTTCAAAAGATATCCCTTTGATTTCGTCTCCCTATCCATTATAGTTCGCGAGAAAAAAGAGTTGGAAAAACAGCTTTATTTTTAGGTATTGTTTTTGATAACTTGGTGAAATGTAAAGATTTCGAGAAAAAGCCTACATATTTTATTTACTCCTTCACTAAGCTACATAACAGCATATATTATTATGTCGTTGGCTTTGGTTTCTTGAGCAAATCACCAATTGCAATCAGCTACATAGGCCATAGGCTTAATATTGTCTGAGAAAAACACCTGTGGCACACAGACGGTTCTACGAAATCCTAGAAAGTATACGTAATGATGCTCACACAACGGACGTATACTAGTTAATATAACGGGAGTGGACAGCATTACAAATAGATCAACCAAATACGATGAATATAGAATTAAATGCAGTCGAGCACTGAGAACGGACAAGAGATAATCCTGGAGGAGACACTACGAGAAATTTGAAAATATTCCGTAATCTGCCAGACTTCAAGAAATATAAAATCAGACGGGCAATAAACTCATTTGAGTTATACAAATCCCCAGGATTGAACGGAATTTTGTCAGTAATACTCCAGCAGCCATGCTAAGCATTGAAAATAGCCAGCAGAACCACCCTAGCGCTAGTTGGGATACATTCCAAAGAGTTGGAAACAGGTTAGGGTTATACCAACAGAGGGGCGGAATTCATACAACTAAGCCAAATCCCTAAGACCCACTAGTTATATATCATTTCAACTTAAGACGGTAGAGAAGATGCTAGGCAAATATATGGATGATGCATTCGTTAGAAGTAAAATACATCAAGACAAATTTGGATACACAGCAGGCATGTCCACAGAAACGGCACTTTGTCACCAAATTCAGATGTTGGAAAAGGCATTGGAGCATAAAAAGGTGGCATTGGGTGCCTCTCTCAACATAGTGGGGACATTAAATAACACCTCCTTCAACTTCATCATCTGAACTGCAAGAGAGTATGGCATCGAGGTCACTTGTTGAAGATGGATTGATGGCATACTTAAATGCTGGGTGGTATTTATCACCATGATGGGTGAAAATCTAGGCACATCTGTTGCAGCTGATATGAAACATTGCAGTTGACAGCCTATTAGAAAAAAATTGTCACCAGGATATGCTGATGACCTATCTAGTATTCACAGTAACGGAAAAGTTCAACAGCATAATCAGGGATTGATTACAAAAGGCCATGAACATTATTAAAAAATTAACCGAGGGGAAAGGCTGAAAGTCAGCCCATCAAGAATTCACAGCGTCCCATTTACCACAAGAAGAAATCTAAATGGTTTGGGTCCTCTAGTTCTTCAAGACCCACAGCTGCAGATGTCGTGGGGGGGGGCTAATATCTCCTTACCTGGAATCAACACCTTGGCAGGATTACACATAGAGTTAAACTACTCTGGGTGTCGGATTACTCTTGAATAGATGACAATGAAAAAGCTGATGAATTTGTTAGACAAGGAGAAGCTAACATGCCCATGCTGGGCAATAGCCAGAGGGTTAACTAAAGAGTGGGTCAAGAGTAAACACAAAAGCCACCGGAAGAATCTTTCAGGAAATCCACATGAGAAAATATTTTTCAAACGACCATGTCCAAAACAAACTGCTCTCAAAGAACAGAATGTACTTGAGAATAATAATAGGATTTCTAACAGGATATTTCCTGGCAAGGAGTGCTACACACAATTGTAAAACTACGAGGTACTGATGCGCAGAAGATAGGGTAACTACGGGCAACCACTAACAGATCCAGAGTCCATTAGCACTCGCCCAGTCCCAGACCTGTACCACCTAATTCTGGCACATTAGTACTAGAATTGGTAGAGCGAAGCATGATTTGAGAGTGCAATAAGCCTAGGAGACTGCAGTGTCCTCAAAGTGTCTCTTTACAGACAGACCCTGAGGATAAAAAATAGATAATCATACCTTTTGTATTTCACGTGCATCAGCATTGTCATTACCTCAATGCTACTAGTGATGACGCTTACACCATCAAAATAATTTCTTGCAATTTTTAAGAACTTATACATATGTAAATCACAAGACAAAATGGGAAGTGTCGCATATCGTTTTATAAACTTAATATTTCTATAAACATACCCCATTACCAAAGTCTTAAAATATTTAATAATTTCTCAGAGATGATAAAAAATGTAAGGAGCTGAAATTATATAGCATAAAACAATATGTAACGTTTCCTTATTAGATACAGTATGAACCTAAAGAAATGCACAAAATTCATATCTTTGGTATGTGTCACTTGTCAAAAAATCCTCGAACAGGTCTATTTTAGTTTTGTAAATGCTACATTTTGTCACTATACCAATATTTATGACGTCATTGGTTTTTGAGTTATGACGTTATCATACTTTTTTTTAATGAGAAACAGACATTATTGTTTACTGTTTTTGGTGGTATATTCCTTTAGCTTTCTGGTGATATGAAAAAAATTGATATTACCTACCATTTTTTGGAAAAAATATTTTTATTGATTGATACCTTACATAAGTAATTGTGAGAAAAAAATTATCTCCATTGCTCAAATTGCGACTCTTCAACCATTTGGCATTGACCAAGACGTTTGTAGACATCTCATCTCCAAGCCAATTCTGTCTTTCAATTCTTCTATGGTATCGGGTCTGTTAAAATACACCCTTGACTTTAAGTAACCCCAAAGAAAAAGTATGAGGGGCTTAAATCCGGTGAACGCGGGGGCCACTCAATCGGACCTCGACGACCTATCCACCTTCCAGTAAAAGTGTCATCTAAAAACTGATGCACTGCTATCCCAAAATGAGGTGGGGCCCCGTCTTGCTGAAACCAGACGTTTTCAGCAGGAATATCTTTATCTTCATCGTTCGGAAACATAATTGCTAAGGCTGGCACTAACTCAACTCGCAAAAACTAAGATTTTCTTTAAAAAAAGGTCCTAATAAACGATAACCAATCATACCTGCCCACACGTTTACTTTGCCTCGTCGCTGTGTATGGGCTTCTTGAGTCCAATGAGGATTTTCGCGTGACCAATACCTACAGTTATGCCGATGTACAGTCCCCTTTAAAGAAAATGTAGCTTCATTAGAAAAAACAATGTTCTTTAAAAAATTTGGGTTTTCATCGCACAAGGTCATCAACTGTTCACAAAACTGTAAGCGCCGATTTGGATCGTCCTCATTTAATTCGTGGATTAATTGCACTTTGTATAGATGGTATTTTTCTTTTTTCAATAGACGTACAACAGAAGTTTGACTTTCGTTATGATTTAAAGCCAGCTGCCTTGTCGAAAGATGGTGGTTTTCCTCACTTTCTAGAAGAATATTTAATTTAGTTTCGTTGCTTGTGCTAGGGCGACCAGATCTAGGGAGGTCAGCTATACTGCCAGATTCATCATATCTAGCCACCAATCTACTTACAGTGGATCTAGAAATTTACTTTTCAGGATACTTGGCATTGAAAACATCACATGCTTTCTGATTAGTTCTCAGCCTATCACCATATCCAACCATGATCAAAAGTTCTACGCGTTCTCTTTCACTTAAACGTGGCATTGCATTCACCAGTTTTACACTGTCTCAAAAGTGTCACAAAACTGAGGTTCCACACGTGCCAGGAATAAAAAAGTTATCGATACTTTACACAACAAGGCCTGTATCTCTCTGTTGTTGAGGTGATTGTGTTTTTATTATTTTCTTTGTTTTGGTTTTATGTTAAATGTTTTCATGCTAGTTAAAACAAAAATGTAGGCATCAAGATTTATCAGTCCATAAGAAAGTGGAACATTACTCGTGAAATTGCGAAAGGTAAACTATTTTTACATAAAATGTCATTTTTCCAAAAAAATGGCGCAGTAATATAATTTTTCTATATCACCAGAAAGCTAAAGGAATACCACCAAAAACAGTAAACAAAAATGTCTTTTTCGATTAAAAAAAAATTATGATGGCGTCATAACTCAAAAATCAATGACGTCATAAATGTTCGTATAAGTGACAAAATGTAGCATTTACAAAACCAAAATCGACCTATTCGAGGACTTTTTTGAAAAATGATGCATACCAGAAATATGAATTTCGTGTGTATCTTTAGGTGCACACTGTATAAAATTCTATGAAAGAAAAATGTGTTATTATTATTATATTTATAAATTCCTCTGACTTAATTATTTATTTATTATTATCAGTTATTATTTAACACATATTTTACAATCTGTTGTTGACGAATAATTGTTTATTTTAGTTGCTGCAGTCTAATAATTAATTTTGTATATTATGACCTATCCATTACCTTGTAAAATGATCTAAATAAGTAATTAAGCAGTACATTTACTGTTAATAGTACTTATTGTACAAAACTCACCGTTTTTTAGCCAGTAAATAGATATCTGAGTACTTTACCCAATGTGCATTAAAGATTAATTATTGGACTGTGTTAATGATTCAGGTGTAATGCTTTAATATTTAATTACCCAGTTTACAGTTAAGTGTTAATAAAAACGTTTCATTATTTATAAAATTTATTAATTCTCTCAGCATAATGTGTCTTTTATTAAAAAAAAAAACAATAAACATTAAAACAATTTTTCTACTGGGGCACATTCTGATTGCAATTTTAACTAACCTAACTAACAGTTTGTCATCATGTTAAGAAATTGTTAGCATTTACTCAGTCTTTCTTAGTTAATTTGTAGATATATACATGGCCAGTGTGGCTTTAAACAGTATACTGTATACTGAATAAATTTACCAAAAATAATACACTTTCACAGAAACCTACTGGTAATTCTCTACCCGACCTAACGAATATTATTGATTTCATTCATTCTAACCAAAGAGTTTTTTCTGACGTCTAATCTAATTGTTGCGTATGGCAAACCTCAATCAAGCAATCAAGGTATCGTGTTCGTAAGCGCCTCGTTCTCAAGCGCCATGTAACAAGTGTGATTATTGTAGTGGTATGTGCCCTGCGATCGGCTTTTGTCTTGACATGACGGTTTGTATTTAATTGTTGGACGTGATATAGTTTTGTTCGCTCGTGTTGTAATAATTTAATAATTCTTTAAATCGGAATAAACAAGTGGCGTCCGTAAAAAGTATTTTAATAATTTAGTTTTGTCAGTGAGAAATGTGTCTAGTGCTACGTAAACTTGGGGTAAGTTAATAAATTACGTATTCTTGCGCTGAGTGAAAGTAGATAGGTTTGCATACTTGATTCTAAAAAACAATAAATAACGTTCTACATTTTAAAAATTGATGTTTTTATTGTAGTATACATTGTAGAATGTAGAATTATAGTTTGCGAAAGTACAAATCAATTTTAATTGAACCTCGTTAATAAAATATAAGTAGCTAGGTATATCTATTCAGTGTATTCTTCACAGTCTTCTTGAATTCTCATTTTACCTAACAAACGTTTTTATTCAATGAGTTTGGTGACGGTACGAAGTCGTTGATAATGATAAAACCAAAAGTAGACACCTCACAAGAAGTTTTATTCATTACAGGGACAATAATTTTCTTTTAGGTAAATATGTATATAGCAGGCTACAAAGCAGCGTTATAACTAATGTGAACTTCATGATAAGAACTTGTTTAAGTTTTTGCACGCTTTTAGTAAATATCTCTTTAAATGTTGTTTTTACAAACATATAAATACGAAATACCATACAGTAACAAAGACAGACTAATTTTTTATAGATTATATAATTTTAAAAAAATCGACTATTATTTAAAAAAACGAGTTTAATCATATGAAATTATCTTTATTAGTGAATTTCCTGCAATTAAAAATAACGTTAAATACCCAAAAAATCAACTAAAAATAATACCTACATCTTTTGTCATACAGTTTTTAACAAATTCTTATTTGATACGATGATAGAAAAGAGTATTTCAAGATAGCATACTAATTTGGATTCTATGATTGAAATTTTAAAAGTGTGAAACACCCCAAAAACTAACTAAAAAGTTTGGATCTTTTGGCATACAGTTTTTTACACAACTATATTTGAATGAGATGTGAAATGGATGAATGACTCCAAAAATTAATTTGCAATAACTATGACTATCGGAATTATGCTTTAACACCTTCATATTTCATAGGATAATAGAAAAGAGCATTTCTAAGATAGCATAATTCGAGATTTTAAATTTGAGCGAAAACATTTTTTCACTCTGAGGGTGTGTCTGTTGGTCTGTCTGACGGTTTGTTAGTCGGTCTGTTTGTCGGTCTGTCTGTCGGTCTGTCTGTAACTTTTCATTGTCCGCACGTTTTCTCCGGAACGGTTTAAGATATTGACTTGAAATTTTGTACACGTATATATTACAACGACATCTGGAACTGGATTGTTTTTTGAACATATCCGATGAAGGGTTGGGGGGTAAATGGGGGAAATGAGTAAAGCAGGCTGGTAGGAGTACAGAAACTTGACATTCGGTGTATGGACTAGAAGCCAAGGCCTCAAAATTTTTTATGATATTTTTCATCCCCCCACCACCCCCCGTTTCATTATTAAAGGGGTAGATAAAATAAAATTGAGATATTCACTTGAAAATTGGTATACGTATATATTATAATGGCATAAAGAACTAGATTATCTCGTAGATTATATTTTGGGATTATTCCGTTGAAGGGTTGGGGGTTAAATAGGGGTAAATAGGGGAAAATAAGTAAAACAAGCTGGTGAGAGTACAGAAACTTGAAATTCGATATATGTACTAGAAGCCAAGGCCTCAGATTTTTTATAATGTTTTTCAACCCCCAACAGCCCTAAGTACCCCAATATTAAAGAGGTTGATAAAATAAAATTGAGATTTCACTTGAAATTTGTTACACGTATGTGTTATAACGACATGTGGAACTAGATTATATTTTGAGATGATTTCTTTGAAGGATTGGGGGTTAAATAGGGGTAAATAAGGGAAAATAAGTAAAGCAAGCTGGTGAGAGTACAGGAACTGGAAATTTGATGTATGCACTAGAAGCCAAGGCCTCAATTTTTTTTTATAATATTTACCGAGATATTTACCATCTCCGCACCATCACCCCACTCCATTATTAAAGGGATTGA
The DNA here is from genome assembly GCA_963583905.1 of Stenurella melanura. Taxonomy (NCBI): domain Eukaryota; kingdom Metazoa; phylum Arthropoda; class Insecta; order Coleoptera; family Cerambycidae; genus Stenurella; species Stenurella melanura. Next base: position 40,304,490 of record OY757310.1, on the reverse strand, counting down.
TAAAATGAAATTGAGATATTCTCCTGAAATTTGGTGTACGTAAGTATATCTTATAATGACATCAGGAACTAGATTATATTTTAGGATTTTGGTACACGTATGTATTATAACGACATCTGGAACTAGATTATATTTTGAGATGATTTATTTGAAGGGTTGGAGGTTAAATAGGGGTAAATAGGGGAAAATAAGTAAAGCAAGTTGGTAAGAGTACAGGAACTTGAAATTTTCGAGTATGCTCTAGAAGTCAACGCCTCAATGTTTTTTTATAGTATTTTCAATCTTTCCACTACGACCCCATTCCATTATTAAAGGGGTTGATAAAATAAAATTGAGGTATTCACTTGAAATTTGGTATACGTATATATATTATAATGACATCAGGAACTAGATTATATTTTGGAATTATTCCGTTGAACGGTGATACTAGAAGCGAAGGCCTCATGTTTTTTTTTTAAATATTTTCCATCCCTCCACCACCCACGTAATTTTAATATATAATAATTTATTACGTAATTTTTGAAAGTTATTCACAAAGTCAAAAACACCCCGTAAAAATATTCTTAGCGCACGCTATACAGCAATTAATGGGAACTGATGTAAGTCTTTGCTTCTCTTCTTTTTTTCTCCGGAAACGTATCTGTTCTAAAAGATGGATGCAATGAGTGCATTCAAACGCGCTTATAACTTGTACAATGCAATGGCAGAAATACAGTATTAAAGTAATTTAAATAAATTGAAAGTAAGTATATAATATAAAGATTATATAATCTGCCTAGATATTGTCTATAACTGTTTATTTGTGACATAATCAGATTTTCTTACTTTTTGTTGGGTATTTTGCCACTGAAAAATATTTAAAAATTTTAATGAAAAAGTCTCTGAGACAGAGCTTGGTTCTTGAATACTTGATTGTTTCAAAAAGTCCCACACCTGTATTCACTGCCTATAGCTTTCATTTTCGTTTTTTAGTTTATAACTTTGTTCTAGTTTATATATTTTTAGATGTGAGACTTTTTGAAACAATCAAGTATTCAACAACCAACATCAATCTGTCGAACCGTTTGGCACACAGGATTTTTCATTACAATTTTTAAATATTTTTCTGTGGCAAAATACCCAACAAAAAGTAAGAATATATGTACAGAATTTAAAAGTACATAATTGGATCACACAATCTTTATTTCCTCTCTTTATGTGGTTGTAAAGCAAACATTTATTCGAGTATAAAAAACTTAAAATAATTGAGTCACGTAAACTTACAGCGATGTCAACGGCAAGTTTTTGTCATAAGTTTTTTACACTGGCAGTAAAACAGTTTGGTGCAAATTCATTTAAAGTAATGATTACCTACTAGAGTAGGTGGGGTATGGACGTATAAGTTTCGAATACATCTCGGACGTAGTTTTTTGCTGGAATCAGTTCAGGAGACACTGCCGTCTATGGAAATCCATATTATAGGATATCCAAAGTCAGTATGAAATTCATAAAAATGACCGACAAAGGACTAGTTCATAATCATAAGATAGCACCAGCCATGCCATAAGCCGACCGACAATCTTTACTACCACTTTTTAATTGCCCATTGCAAATATTATTTTACTACTTTAGATATATTAATTTATAGGCATGATGTAAACTATTTATTTATAACAGATTATTTATTTATAATGAACAATGTTAGTTTAATGAACAACTCCATAAATTCGATAAAAGTAAATAAATGTCATTTAACCTACGGCTATGCTGCCGGCTATTATACAACTAAACCAAATCAGGTAGCGGACTTGTAGTGGTGAGTCAGGTAAACAATCGACTACTTTCGTTTGAGGTAAGCGCATAACATATCTGGTGAACTATATTCGCATACGGATATCGTTTGCAATATTCAAGTACGCGGCCTCGGGTGTTTTCTATCACATCAGGTTTTGTAATGATTTATCCTGGTAGCAAGGCTTTAGACTGAATTTCCAAATTAATAATAGAAATACACCAGACGGTAACTTGGTCTGATATTGTGTAAAACAATTTTGTCAATAACAAAAGGAAATATTACATGTTTTCAACGAAACAAAATTTTTTAAATATTTTGTACCCATTGCCAACAACAAATGCTCGATAACTTTTTTGGTAAAGTTGATATTTTCAATGTTATTGATTTTAAAAAATTAAAAAATCCATAATTTCTCCTTTTTTGACGTTCTAAAAGTGTAACAATTTTTTTTAATACGTAATTTTTGCTTCCCTCGCATACCGAGAAAAAATCACCTTCCGAGATTTTTCCGGATTTTCTCGTTTCAGATCATGTAGATTATGAAAATATAGGTTTTCAATTCTGTCTGTCTGTCTGTCTGTCTGTCTGTCTCTGTGTCTGTCTGTCTGTTGGTGCATTAACTAAAAAACTACTTGATGGAGAACAGTCAGATTTGGTAGGTAGCTGACGCTACTGTTAGCGAAGAAATGGTTAAACATTGACTGGAAAATATACAGGGTGGACCGTCTAAAGGGAATAAATAATGAAGAAAATTTATTTTTGCTGAAATTTTAAATTTCCACGTTTCATGGCAATCTAAACCTATTTCAGAAAAAAAATGAATGAAATCAACACTTTTGAAAAAATTTGTATCACTAAAATAGATGGAAATACATTTTTTCTTTGTTCAAATTTGAAATTTCCACGTTTCATGGCATTCTAAACCTATAAAAAAAAAAAAAGGATTTTTTTAAACATTTTTGAAAATTTTTTTTACCACTTAAATAGATGGAAAATATTTTTTCTTTGTTCGAGTTTAATATTTTCATGGCATTCTAAACCTATGTCAAAAAACTGAAAATTTTTTTATCACTAATATAGAATAGATGAAAAAACTTTTTTTTCTCGAATTTTAAATTTCCACGTTTCATAACATTCTAAATCTATTTCGGAAAAAAAAAATTGGAACATTTTTTTACCATTTTGGAAAAAATTTGTACCACTAGAATAGACGGAAAAAAATTTATTTGCTCAAATTTCTACACGTTTTATGACATTTTAAACCTAAAAATTTAAACATTTTTTTAACCAACATTTTTAAAAAAAATTTTACCACTAAAACATATGGAAAAATTTATTCTTTGTTCAAATTTAAAATTTCCGCGTTTCATGGCATTCTGAACCTATTTCAAAAAAAAATTTTGTTTACCATCACTAAAATGGATTGAAAAAATTTTCAGGTTTTTTTAATTAAAACATTTTTTTACCAACATTTTTAAAAAATTTCAAAAGAAAATGAAATTTTTTAACCACTACTATACTTCCACTCCACTACGTGAATGTGGAATTGAAAATGTGACAGATGGCAATAATATTTGGCATATGCACCTATTACATTTTTATTGAAAAATGTGCAGGGTGGTCATCGCAAGAAATAATTCAACCATGGTGGACATTTGTAAAGGTATTTGCGCAAGCCTTCCATGTTTGGCACCTGTTATTTAGCATTGAATGTTTGCTGTCGGATGACCGTTCTGTATACTTTTTTGCGCAAAATTATCAGGTTTTAATTAAAAAATTTTTTTACCAACATTTTTAAAAAATTTCAAAGGAAAATGAAATTTTTTAACCACTACTATACTTCCACTCCATTACTTGAATGTGGAATTGAAAATGTGACAGATGGCAATAATATTTGGCATATGCACCTATTACACTTTTATTGAAAAATGTACAGGGTGGTCATCGCAAGAAATAATTCAGCCATGGTGGACATTTGTAAAGGTATTTGCGCAAGCCTTCCAAGTTTGGCACCTGTTATTTAGCGTTGAATGTTTGCTGTCGGATGACCATTCTGTATACTTTTTTGCGCAAAAGTTATCAGGTTTTCTTTGTAATAATAGTGATAACTAAATTCCTATTATTATTCCTAATGTCATTTTGTAATTAATAATTTTTTAGAGTGACCGCCATGCACAAATAAACTGGGAAGTTCTGTGTAAATACCTTTACCGATTTTCTATAATATGTTTAGACTTCTAAAATAGAATTGACGATTTTTAATTTTACCTCATGGCGACCACTTTTCATCGACGGCTTTTGAAAAATTCATGTCAAAGAAAAGTTGTCATATGAATTTCAGCGTGTAGGTAATCGATTGCTGAAACATTTTAAGTCAAAACATACAGGGGAACAAAGTTGAAATTATCTACAGGGTGTTTTCCACGATTCTTCAAATTGCTATATTTTTAAACTCATAACTCATTTTTTCTCAAATGGACACCCTGTTTTGATATAAAATGTTTCAGGAATCAATTACCTACTCGTTGATATCCATATAACAACTTTTCTTCGACATGAATTTTTCTAAAACAATCGAGGAAAAGTGGTCGCTAGGAGGTATAAAATTAAATATCGTCAATTCCATTTTTTGGAAGTTCATATGCAAGGTCTGAAGATATTAAAAACAATTATGTATTGTAAATGAAACATTATTTGTTATGCTTTTGGAGTCAAAAAACTAGAGATTGTCGATTTTTCAATTTTCAAAAATTAATAACATTGGGAATATCAAGTTGACGAAAAAATGTTATCGAACACTTCTTGTTGGAAATCGGTCAAAAGATATAAAAAAAACGCGTTTGTTTGAAAAACTGTAAAAATGTCCTCTTGTTAGAAATAAAATTGTTTTAAACAATATCAGATCAGGTAACCGCCTGGCAACATGGATTTTCATAATTGATAATATCTCCTGATTATACCAAACGCCAATATTCTTGACTGAAGATGACGGTGACCAAGCGGCGGTCCTATATACATAGGACGTTATATTATATGTATGTTAATAGTTTATAATTTGTGAGTTGACCGTTTTACATTGTCTTTTATTATATACTTACTTTTATATTTTGTTCCATAGTCTATATTGTTCTATGTTTTTTATTTTTTTTTGGTTTTTATTACGACGTTATTTTTTAAACAAATGTGCTCTGTGATTTGTTTTCTAAAATTATTGTTATTATTATTATTATTATTATTATTATTATTACCATAGGAAAATCGCTTCCCTTCAATTAGATTTCCTTTACAGTCAAATATTTTATTGCAGAATCTTTCGATTATCTTTCAGATTTACTGAATTTTAAATTCACAGGTCCAAAGTGTGCTCAATTACAAATTAATCACATACATGTTTAAAGCTACTTACTACAGAGGGAAGTATGTTGTACATTTTTGTTTTGTTGAAATGAATGTTCTTTATGTAGTAGATTTACAGTTCAATTTTATGTCGTTAATCAGACTATAGGGGTCAAAAAAATATTTGCCTCATGGCCCATGGGCCCAACTGCTGCCAGTCAGATACTGCATAGCTTGCCTTTTATTTACAGAATATTTTGGTAAAATATAAGGTGCTGTTTGAAATTCATATTTCTCCATAACTAAAAAGGTATATAAAAACTGCAATTATTAAATTTTCTTTGTCAAAGTAAAATGGTATAAGATGCCCACGCACTGTTTTCTAATAGCTTGTTGACCGTTCGCTTTAGAAATAAAAGTTGCGGAACTTGTTTACTTTTATAATTTGTACTGTTGAATCCGATTATTTCAAATGAAATACAATGTAGGTATATTTCCAAATTTTCAACATTAAATTTTATACAGGATGTGAGAGCAAGTTATTAATAAAACTATTGGCAAAATCTTTCGTCAGAGTGGCAATGGCAGTAGCGCAGCGGGCTAGAATGTACTGAGTGAGCCATTAGACTCATTAGGGATATATCTCAGAATGCTGTGTCCTTTTTGTATACAGTATATCTCACTTTACAAGACTCATCTCGCAGCTCCCTTATTAAAATTGCGATTTATTTAAAATTTGGGTGGAGGGTACTTACCCATCAGGAGATTGTTTGACGGTAAAATATTTAAAAATTCACCAGTAGCGCTCGTCCTTATGTAGAAAAATGAACTTAGTTTTTCAAAAAGACATATTGGGCAAAGTTAACCGTAAAATAATCTCACAATTTTATTCGCTGTTATGAGAAACTCTCTAATACCGAATATCAATAAGATAGTGTACTTCGTATTCACGTAATTAGAAAATCAAATTTCCCTTTTTAAGGTACCAATTGTTATAGTCATAACTTTATTCTCGGACATAATTAAGAGTTAATTAAGCTGGGGGAAGACAGATAGATTTTCCGTTTACAATTAATCACGTGATATCAGTCAATTTATTTAACAATTTAAATCAAACAATAATTGAATTGGGAATTAAATTTTAAATAAATTTAATTCATGAACAATTCAATAAATAATAAAACTTACATAGATAACTAAATTAGAGTTCACAATCACAAAATCAAAATAGTCAATTAAACTTTCTAGATAAAATATATAAAAAATATAAAAAAACATAACAATCAGTTGAAATTTAGCATTTACCGCAAACCTACTACTACAGATGCAGTAATACATTATAATTCGCAGCAATCATGGCAAATTAAGATCTCACCCTTTCATAGTCTAATACATAGACTCACGAATTTACCTTTAGATCAAAGTGATTTTGATAGAGAATTAAATATAATTAAACAAATTGCAAGAAATAACGGATACAACGAGTCACTAATAGATAACATGGTCAAAAACAAACAACGCAAAATGCTTCAAAAAGAATTTTTCACTGTGCCTAACAAATCTACAAAATATAGTTTTATTAATTATGTTCCGAAATATAGTAACAAAATTTGTAGAAAATTAAACAATTTAGATATCTCTACAATAAGTGTGAACAAAACAAATATAGGAAACTTTTGGTTAATAACAAAGAAAAGCTAAATAAAACGGATAATCTGGTGTATATAAAATTAATTGTAAAGATTGTAATGCAGTCTATATCGGTCAGAGTGGTAGAAGCGTTGTAAACAGGGTAAAAGAACATAAAAAATATATCTTAAATAACAATAAACATGCAGGAATGTCAACACACTGTATTGAAAACAACCATTTCATAGATACTGATAACATAAATTTACTTCATTCAGAAAGAAAAGGTAAACGTTTAGATCTGCTAGAACAACTAGAAATCAAAAAATTTTTCAAGTACAACCCTTGTACCACGAACGACCAGCAAAATTTCTTAAATACCCCTATATTAAACAAATTGATAAGAAGTATCCATTGATTTATATAATCAGTTTAGGACCACTCCAAATTTTGCCATAATTAATGATTTTAAATTAAGTCCTAAGTAGATTAAGTCATAAATAGATTAAGATATAAATAGAAATATATAAATTAGAATAAGCACGTCGGAAACTTTAGTATTCACTATGTAATACTCTTGATAAAGGCCTAATAAGCTGAAACATATGTAGAGTATTTATAATATATAGATCGATTCATCTAAAAGCAGTGCTTAATTTATAATTAACAATTACTAAATTAGAGTTTGCTCAACATATCTTCCAACCACGGAATACATTTTTCTATAACTTTTCTGTTGTGCCGCACGACTTTCCGTAATTCTTCTGGTCTTGTTTGCAGGCAAGCTTCTCTTATTCTATCGCGTAGATGTTCTGCGTTTTGAGATCTCCCATTGTGCACTAAATCCTTAATACGCCCCCAAAAGTAAAACTTTCTTGGTATGAGATCTGCAGAATTTAAATTGATAATCTACGGTAGCCCATTCTGTTAAGCGGTGACTTACATTTCAGTTTCCAAATGGATCGCTCGCTTCGAACCTTGTACCGGAGTACTTTTTAAAATTTGGTAGATATTTCTGATTATATTATATTACTAATTATAGACCTATTTCCATTGTCCCTTTATTTGCTAAAATTTTTGAGGTAATACTTAAAAAACAGATAACTAATTACTTTGAAGATCATAATCTATTTAGTAACAGTCAATTTGGCCTCAGGTCTAAATTATCTACGACATTAGCAATAAATTCCTTAACAGATATTATAAATAAAGGCTTTGAGGCGAAAGAATCTGTTCACGTACAGTTCTTAGACCTGAGCAAAGCTTTTGACTGCGTCTCGCATAATATTCTGGTGCATAAACTAGGCTTTGATAGATTCTCGGAAGGTAGTAAGAATTTGATCTTATCATATATTACTAACAGATCTCAATATGTTAATGTCAATAACACAAATTCGAACAGAATAGACGTTAAATTCGGCGTACCCCAGGGTTCGGTCTTGGGACCAGTTCTTTTTCTCGTTTATGTGAATGATTTGCCAAACAGTGCAACCTTGTCTAAATTCACCTTATTCGCGGATGACACAACTTTGGCTCAGTCTCACACAAATATTTGTACATTATTAGAAGAAGCCTGTAACAGTCTGACTCTGGCTCAAGATTGGGTTTTAAGTAATCAACTAGTTTTGAATGACGACAAGACTGAAACCATGATTTTTAGTTTAAAACGACATACTCTCAATATCAAATATTTTAAATGTGTTAAATTTTTGGGTGTTATTTTAGACAGTAAATTGACATGGGATAAACACACAGAGCTAGTCTGCAAAAATGTCTCCCGGAACATTTTTCTGCTACGTAAGTTGGTAAAATGTGTGTCACAGGCAACATTATTAATTGCCTATCACGGACTGATTCATTCTAACTTGACCTATGCTATCTTGGTATGGGGCCACTCAACACATATTTCATCAGTTTTTTCTGTGCAGAGAAAGGCCGTAAGAATCATTGCAGGTCTAGCATACAGAGACGATTGTAAGGAGGCTTTCAAAAAATTAAATATACTTACCGTGCCTTGTGCTTATATATTGCAATGTCGTTTGTATATTAAGGAACACGCAGGTAATTACACTACGTTAGAAAATATTCATTCTTATTCAACGCGTAATAAAAACAATATTAACACTGAATTTTTGAGACTGACGAAAACTTGAAATGGAACTGACTACCACGCAATAAAATTTTTTAATGTATTGCCTAATGCCGTCCAAGGACTTGAAATTAGACGATTTCAAACAGTAATGAAAAACTTCCTGCTGACCAATGCTTTCTATACTTTCAATGAATTCATGTTGTCTGATTTCTCCCGAATAGTTTAGTATAATAGTATATTGTTTTTCATTTACTTTTATATTTACACTTTATTGTATGTTTTATTGTGTTTATTTGTATGTTCTCTTTTTGTATGTATTGTTTTTTTTTCACAGATAAATGTTAATATTTTATTTTGTATATGCTGGACGTGTCAAAACACTATTTGTGTATTATGACTAATAAAGTATCTATCTAAGTATCTATCTATACATTTATTTCGCGATTATTTCTATTCGAGGAACGTTAAAAAATTTGAATAGTTAGCCCCTTTCTTCGACGATAAATGTAAGCAGTTCATTTCCGTCAATATTTTTGTAGGTAACGGATAATTTGGTAGTTGTTTCCTATAAATTTATATTGAAAAAAATTACACGCACAAATATTGCCCATTTTGTGCTTCTTACATAATGTACAATTGCGTACGATTGTGCGTATTTTATTACTTGCCGCTATTGTTGGTAGGCCTTGTAAGATCAATTTTCCACATAGCAATTCGCTTCCATAGGCACAAAACATTCACGATACTATTATAATTCATAACGATATATACACAGCAAGTAAAGTAATACCCTTTTATTTGTAATAACTCCTTAGCCTATGTCTACAGCATGAACTTACCCGAGAGTAGTGAGGAATATTCTGAATTGGTAAATATTTACTGCCGTATATGTATAGTTCAAAAAGGAACGTCTTATTAAACAGAAACGTCTTCCTGGATTACTTTATAAAATGTTTAAGAAAATAAACATCTGTACAAGCATATATCTATAACTCAGAATGGATGATATACCTCTGTATATATAAAATTTTTGCGAAAAGCACTAAACTAGACATCATGCACCATCGCATCTTGTCGAGTGTACCTTCCAAGATCAAATAATCTTGAGCTGAGTGCACAACTACAAAAGTGGAATTGCATCACCGGTATCAGCAATTACAATATTGTGTATATAACGGATGAGTGCTCAGCGATGTTATACGCATCTTGTAGATGTAAAGCTTAATAGTACAGGTAAATTAAATTTCAATAAGAAATAGCAAGGGTGGTCCAATTCTTGTTTGGAAATGGTCTATAAAAATACTTTCCCTGAAAGAACTGATGTGTCCCTAAGCTAATTCTCAAAATTTTTCTTTTTTGAAATAGGTTTAGAATGTCATGAAATATGGAAATTTAAAATTTGAGCGAAAGGAATTTTTTTATTATCTATTCTTTTTAGACGGTCCAGCCTGTATATTTTCCAGTGAAAAATTTCTTCGCTTGCAGTAGTGTCAACTATCAATCAAATTTGACTGTTCTCCGTCAAGTAGTTTTGTAGTTAATGCACCAACAGACAGACGGAAGAACGGACGGACAGACGGACAGACAGACTGACTGACGGAATTGAAAAACCTTTAATTTCGTAATCTACATGGTCTGAAATGTGGAAATCGGAAGAAATCTCGGAGGGTGATTTATCTCGAGTATAATATTTTCCTTCGGAATGCGAGGGAAGCAAAAAGTTGCTATATGCAGAATTACGGTTTTTCTACTTTTGTTTGAAAAAATGGAAAAAATGCCCATTATGTCAAAACACTTTAAAAGACATTTCTTAAAATAGGCAAAATTTCCTTTAAATATTTATATTTCTTTCTTGCTTGTCATACGATAAAAATAGATTGAATTACAGTAATTTAAAATTTTTGTCGTAGCTCTTGTACTATAGGCGAAGTCATGGATGTTATTGACGTTCTACTGGGAAAATACGCATTAAATCAGAAGATGTCTTCGAAACTTTTTTGAGTAGATATAATTCTCTTCTATTTTATTTCCATATACACGTAGTGGATTGATTGGAAGTATAGTAATTGTAAAAAAAAAAAATAATTAAAAATGCTTTTTTTTAATATGTTTAGAATGTCATGTAATTTGAAATTTGAGGGAAAAAATCTGTCTGTCGGTCTTTAACTTTTTTGTGCGCACATTTTCACGAGAACGGTTAGATATTGACTTGAAATTTGGTACGCGTGTGCATTAACCCACAAAACCAGATTCTTTGTAAAAAAATAGTGCCAAGTATACTCTATCCAAAAAATATCTTTCCTCTCTACAAATACATAAAATGAGAAAACGTGATCTCTAAAAAAATTTTTGAAATTAATTAAAATCTCCAAAAAAATTATAAAAGAAATTCTATGAAATTTTTTTTTATTTCAAATACAAAAAAACTTTTTTCGTTTCAGTTTTCATGTTTCCGAACATTCTGAATAATATGTTGATAGTCGGAAGTAGTATATAATATTGCAGACAGAGTTTTGTTAACTTAGCAGGAAAATTTGTATAAGATTGAGAATCTAGTCACCCTTTGCCTCTTAGTGAAACGCTCCAAGTTATTTTGTATTTGAAAGAAAAAAAAATTCCATAACATTTTTTAATACATTTTTTCTTTTGTAAATGGATGCCGGTTTTAACTGGTTTCAAATATCTTTGAAGAGATCACACTTTCCAATTTTATGTTTCTGTAGAGAAAGAGTTTTTTTGCATAGAGTGTGCTTGGCGCAATTTTTTTGCAGAGAATCTGTTTTCGTGGGTGTTTCACTACTTCTTGTGAATCTTGTTTAACAGAAATATGTATATAAGACATCAGATTTTATTTTTAAAAGCTTTTATTTAACTTGCAATGTTAGTGTGTTAGTGTGTTTAGGTCAAATCTCGCAAGCTGAATTAGAACCATTTCCTCTTATCCCACGGAGTTGAAATTTTACACGTTGATTCAGTTTCGATGACAATGCATTATGATAGGCATAACCTGATTCTACACCCAGAATATACAGTGTGGTCGATTAAGTGTGCAACAAATGAAACATTTTTTTTTAGATGCACAACCAAAGTTTAAATACCGCCATAAGTTATTACATGTCCGATAACCATTTCAGATGAACTTAGAATGACTTCAAGTAAATAGTATACAGGGTAGGACAAAGCATATGAAAATCGTTCAAGGGTAAAGTGCGCTTATGTTGAAAAAAAATTATATAACAAAATATTGTTAAGGAAAAGCTTTTATTTAAAAAAAGCTGTACTAAAAAGTAAATCATATATATTTTTTAAATTCATACAACTGGAAACCAAAAGCTTTGGGAGCGACAAATTGAGCAAAGTAACTATGCAATAGTGACCGTTCCCAAAGCTTTTGGTTTCCAGGTGTATGAATATTAAAATATTATTTTTACTTTTTAGCACAGTTTTTTCAAAATAAAAGCTTTTTCTTAAAAACATTTTTTTATGTATATTTTCTTATTATTCACGAAAATGAAAGATATGAGTGAGCAAAAAATAATTTGGTAATATTTTTAAGAAATTTTTTGAAAAATTTATTTTTTCAAATACAAGAAATTTGGCACGTTCAACTTTTAGGAAGTGGTTTTTCCTTTTTAAAATATTTTACTTGTAGTGTCACACCTTGTATATGTATGATCTAATAGGTGATATTTTTTTATATTATCAGACTGTTTCTGTAAAATAGTTCATAAAGAAAATTAAAAATTATGTCCAAGAAGACTCTATAGCCTAGTAAATATTATACGGTTCAACACTGAATTCGCAAAGGCAACTGAATTTAAAAAATAGCAGCACATTCTCGGACTTTTACACACATCAACGATATTGTTTGTTTTTAAATACACATATTTTGATTGAACTAACTGTGTTGTTAGTCGTTGGGATATAAAAGAGATGAGTAATTCTCAGAATTGGAGTACAAAAATGAAAGATACTATTGCTTTAAAAAATGTTTCTCTATTTTTGTAGATTTAGTGAATATTTTACAAGTATATGCCAAAAACAATAATTCCGCCCATGATAAAAAATTAAAATTGTATCACGGCTAATTTTACCGTATCGCAACAAGAAAATATTAAAAAAAAGTATATTTACTTTAAAAAATGTCTCCTGATATTTTTTTACTTAGGGCGTAGATGAGAATTCATAATGATGACCTTTCTTAAAGCATGTTCCGTCCAACGTGCAGTTAGGGATTCGTCGGTTTTTCCAAAGGTAAGTATGCTTATAGCCGTTTCTAACAAAAAATGGTCTACACTTGGCACTCCTTATGAAGAGAATTTTCATGTATTCACCTGTACTAGAAAGCGAGGCATAAAGTTTTCATTCGTTAATTTCATGGATAAATTGCATCGCGTTTCGCTCGCACCTATATAAATTATAAAATAACTTTTTTAATTATTGTGAGTCCGTTGTATTTTTTTTTTGTAATCAAGAAATATTTTAGCAATATGAATAAAGAACGATAATTGGGAAAATTTAATTTTTTTAAGTGTTTCTACTCATTGTGTCGTTTTTAATTCTCCAAACTGTGCTTTGCCCAACCATTGCTTGGCATCCCTAATGCGACCACCTTCACAGCTTCATTCATTATCTACCTTTCTGATCACATTTTTTACGGAGCCAGTTTGCATAAACTTATTACATTAAAATCCACCTGTCCGCAAGCGCCCCCACAGACTGCTGCCATTAATCGACAATTTCAAGAAATTTTTATAAAAAACAGAGTGAAACATCACGTAAACCATATTACTAACTTATCTTAGGCTAATAAATGTTCTGTATCTCCCACATAGTAATATGATATCGTAATATTGGAGGATAGTAGAGCGAGAGTTGATTATACCGAGTGTCAACGGAATCACTTCCCGTTTCGTTAATTTCCAATGAATCGAGATGAAACGTTTTTATCTATCGATCAAGTTTCTACGACTTCCGGTTTTATTCGAAATGACACCAATTTGCGATTTTTAAATAGGACACCTCATATATTTTTGAATTTCTTGAATTTGCCCTGTGCCTGTGGAGTAGAATTGATATTTCTAGATCTTACTATAGCAATTTTTTTTCTGGAACTAGTTGAAAACATTTCAAGAAGTTTTGGATTAAATGTGTGTTGAAAAATTTTTGTTTAAACAATAAAATGTTCAGAATTCTGTTTTCTCGCAGTTTTTCTTAAATATCTATGGTATAACTCGTATCGCCATAAAGAAAGAGACACAAATTATTCTCAATGAAATTGCAAACAAAGCTAGAATTGTTTTTAACTTTTTGGTCAATACTGCAAGTCGCCAAACCTAAAGAATTTTAGGGAGGCCATATTTTAATGAAACTTTAGAAGAATATACCCCTTGTGGAGTTAAACCATCAAGACAAGATTCAAGCTAAAATATTTCCGATAACTCTTAAAGAACAATAGGGGTTATTTCATTTTAGAAAAACTTTAAAATATTTATCAATTTGAATAGTAGAATATACAAGAATAATGTATTGGTAAATACTATTTGTTTATTATTTGTTAATTATATTCATAAATCAATAAGAAGTATCGTCAATAATTTCAAATTTCATTAACTTCTGACGTCACGGTTAACCTAGAAATATTTGTTTTTGTTAAAATTCCTCACTGGCAATATAAAAGAGGTAGAAGAAGAGTCACACGTACGACAGTTTGCTTTTTGTGTTTATTCTAGTAGTTTGTGTTAGTTCATCATTTTTTACTAATTTTCACAATATGGAGCCTAATTTCGTTAAAGCTGAAAAGCACTGAAAATTTACTTGAAGTGAACTATGTTATGATTCAGGAATTCTTTGCGGAAAATATGGACTATTTCAGTGTCAAGTTTAAGAGCGTGAAAAATGTGAGGTTAGTTCTCTTGACATTACAAATAAAACATATCTATTAATGATACTTGATAAACTCGTAATATGTGTATACAAATGTATATATTATATAAAATACTTTTTGTAGTCCATTTCTGTAGTAAAATTATAATATTTGAATATAATTAAAATGAGTATAAACATTTTCTTGGGGTAGAAACTTAAAAAATAAAAATTATTGGTAGATATTAAAAATACATAAAAAACGAATTATTAAAAAAAGTGGTTTTATCTACATCAATTGGGACCCTAGATATTACATTCTTTTGTATTATGGCCATTTATAAGCAAACTAAGAGACATAATGACTTGACCATTTTTTCGAATTTAAAAATGTTAAAATTTATTTTTTATACCACCTTTGTGGTGGTAGAAAAGCAACCATAATCTGCAATACAAGTTTTTGATGTTCTACTTAGTGCCCCTAAACAGTCGACGATTCGATTTTCGAGTTTGTAATTGTATTTTAGGAGTTATCGTAAACATTTTAACTTGAAACTTGGCTTGATGGTAACCCCACAAGGGGTATATTCTTTCGTTAAAATATTTGCATTATTGTTCCAGTTAGCATCAATTTTTAAAAGTGAATTATTATTCGTTCGCTTAATTGCATTGAAACATATTCATTACAGGATTTTGCAAACAACAGAAAAAATAACTATCTATGAGAGCTATCCTATAAAGAATATGTTTCAATACAATTAAGCAAAGAAATAATAGTTCACTTTTAAACATGCATAGAATATATAGGCTCCAATACTAGTTATCTAGTAGATAGGTGAAGATCTGTTGTTCTTATCAGTCAATGTCAAATATAATTATTTCATACTTATTCATAGAAATTGTCTTGGTTTTGCATGGAACATCTTTATGAGTGGCTTTGTGCCTTTCTGATGAGCTCCAGAATAAGGGCGAAAAACGTTTCAAAGGCTAAGCATTTCCAGAAAAACAGAATGATAAATTTCATGAAAATGTAATCCATTAGAATATTTTTAAGACAAGGTAGGTAAATAAATTCATTTCAGGCATTTGTTCTCATTTTTAAATGAATTTTCATGACCGTAGGGGGTTATGTAGATACAATTAATCTGCCACGACTGTGTGGATGCTAGTTGTTGAATGAGAATTTTCAAATAAGAAATTATACAAATTCATTTTAGGATTTTAATTTGCTAGCATAACCAGAATTCAGGTTATCGAAAGAATGCAAAGATTTCATTAATATTTCTACACACAGTTTCTCTTTTAGCTATCATAGATATAGTTACTTTTTCTGCTATTTGCAAAATCCTATAAAGAATATGTCTTATTAGCATCGTTTAAAAATGGCTTCTTTAAAATGGCATGTTCATCAAATATTTTCGGAAAAATCTAGATTTCTTCACAATTTCGTTGTGAACAATTTGTTTCTCTTTCTTTATTGCGATATGGGTTATACAACCAGAGATATGTAAGAAAAACCGCGAAAAAACACGATTTTGAACATTCTCTTGTTTTAACAAAAGCTTTCCACCACACGGATTTAATCCAAAACTTTCTACTACACTTCTTGAAATGCTTTCAACAAGTTCCAGCAAAAAAATTGCTATAGTAAGACAATTCCTTTCTAGGCAATTTAGACCCTTAGATTTACTTTACTAAGATCATTCTGCACAAGTCTATACTAATTTCAAGCCTGTTTACATCATTTTGAAATTTTTACGGATAATTCTAATCTTTATTCTAATGTGCCTTGACTTGATAAAAAAGTGGTTTTGTCAACTTTGGATATTTCTATAATACAAATCAACAATACAAAAATGCAATGCGTATTTTCCTAAAATTATTTAGGAATATTACAACAATTTCAGTAGGGTCAAGGCACACTAGATCAAAAATTTGAATTGTCTGCAAAAACTTCAAAATGGCGTAAGCAGGTATAAAATTAGTACAGATATGTGCAGAACTGCAATATACGGGGCGATCCATTTAAAAATCGCAAATGGGGCCACTTCCAGTGAAACTAGAAGGCGCAGAAACTTGATTGATAGATAAAAATTGGAATGGTAGATAAGAAAACGGTTCTATTAATCCCCTACACATATAATTATTATCAATAGTTTCTGAAATATCCTCGTATGAGACAGTAATTCATATAAAAGCATTTTCTACGTAGAATGGGTTATGCATAAGTTACATTTATTCAATTTGGCATCCGTTGACTTTATGGCAACTAAAGCCACATGCATATTTGTTTCTTTAACATAACAAATTAATTTTTTACATCGAAACACATTGCGAACTATCATGAGAAACTGAATATATGTTTTTGAATAGGAACCATTGCACCAAGCCTAATTGAACTGTTAAATATAAACATTTTTAATTAGTAGTATCAAAATGATTTTAATAGAAATAGATCGAGTAGAGTTACTCATGGTGATTGAGGACTCAATAAATGTATTTAATTTATTATATGAAATTCATCCACACCGACCTGAAAAGAGCTTGATGATGCCAAATTAAACCTCGTGTTAGAGGCTCAAAAAAATTCTCACGTGACAGACTTCATCGTTTCGCGACAAAATTCATTTATAATAGAATATAACCTTTGCTTTTTATGCTAAATAAATAATAACTAAATAAATAAATAATGGCTTTATTTAGCACAAGCGAATTGTATACAAAAAAGAGAGGTACATGGAATACATAGAAAAAACAACTTTAGATAAAAACGTATGCAAAAGAAAATAATACAACATTTTATATAAGCTCACACACTTAATAAAGGTATAAATTCGTTACCAATTTTATAAATAACCCAACACTACGAACATCTTTTATTTTATCCAGTAAAGCGTTGAAAAGTCTCAAACTGTCACCAAAGAGAGTTTTCTGCAATTGCTTGGATCTTACGAATTCGATGTTATAATTATCTTTTGACCTTCTATCATACCGGTGTTTTTCAGATATTGTCATTAGAAAATTTTGCGGGTACTCTGCAGATTTTTTTTTAACCTCCCTACAATAAAATTGTGGGAGGTTACTAAAATTGGTCCAAAATCGAAAATTGAGATAACATCAAATCTTTACGTTTTGAGGTCCCAGGAATCCAAAAAAGTGGTTTTTGAAAAATGTCTGTGTGTGTGTATGTGTGTATGTGTGTTAGCACGATAGCGGCGAAACTACTGGACGGATTTGAATGAAACTTTGCACGAGGGCTTCTTTAGTGCTCTAGAAGATCTGAAAAGGTTTTGGTTGAGATCGGATTACGTTTAGTGCCATTTTGGCACGACAACTTGTTTAATTATTACTTACAATTTGTAATCTAACCACTGGAAAGCAGTTAAAATTCCGATTTCAACGATATATCACACTTGCACCTTTTTTTTATATACCTACATTTTTTTATACAAATTATTGTATAGAGAACAAACAAAATTCACTGTCTGTATAATATCAACATATGTAAAATTACGTCACAAGTTGTCGGTGATCCAGTGAGCTAAAGCGTCGACTTACAATGACGTCAAAGTACAATGCAACCTCGGTAAAAGCACCGCCATGGTGCTCCTAGATGTTGAGAAAGCCTTCGATACCGTCTGGATACCGGGACTTATACACAAACTAAACATACTAGACTTCCCTACACACATAACCAAACTAATTCACTCTTTCCTGACAGACAGGTCGCTGCAGGTCAGAGTGAATAATAAACTCTCAACACGGCGGGATATTCGCGCGGGCGTCCCCCAGGGGTCGTGCCTATCACCTAAGTTGTACAATCTATACGTATCGGACTTCCCGGAATTCCCGAATACTAAACTTGCCAAGTACGCCGACGACACAGCCATGTATGTGCACTCGCACAACGCCCAAGCAGCGAATATGCTGCTGAAGGCACACATGGCTCGTGCCACGGCGTATTACGACAAGTGGAAGATTCGGGTGAACACCGAGAAGTCTGAGACCGTACTCTTCACGCGCCGAGCGACAGAAAATCGCATTTTAACGCCAATTTCGATCAGGGGTCAAGAAATTCCAATTAAAAGGTGCGTGAAGTATCTGGGGGTACATCTGGACAGACGGTTGACCTTCAACATACACGTAAACGAAACAGTACGAAAGGTCTACTCCATGTCCAGGAGTCTGTATCCGCTCCTGGCAAGGGGTAGCGGACTAAATAGGACAAATAAAAAACTATTGTACACAATGGTGATTAGGCCGGCCATCACATACGCGGCACCGGTGTGGTGCAGCATCCCGGTCACGACTATGAAAAAACTCCAAGTCCTGGAGCACAAATTTATGCGCCTCATCTCTGATTCGGGCAGATACACCTCCCTCAGAGATTTATATGATCGTTGCAACGACATAACACCACTAGCGGACTTCATCCGGGACACATCACAAAAATTCTACGAGTTTCGACTGGGTGAAAGTCCGCTTACACGCAACATTACCCAAATAAGAATGCATAATGCCCCTTTCCAAATTAAACACCCATTACCATACCAGGCGTTGCCTATCTTTCGGCAGCCTCTATAGCCACACTCTATTCTACCAAAATTTCCAACTATCATACACTTTTCACCACCATATCTTTTATTCTGTATCTATCTCTTTCCTTCTTCTTGTTTGTTATATGTTTGTATTTTTGTAATTTTTGTCATTTTGTACGTTTTTGTTAACAAATTCAATTTAGACCGATAAACCTTTGTAAAAATTCTAATCATTTTAAACTCAATCTTCCTTTCCCATAACCAAAATTTCCCAGCGGCGAGCAGACTGTTGGGGTAACTTGTTTAAATGGAGCTTTTCCAATTGAGTTCGTCTCCATCTGAACAACAAAATTTTAAAAAGTGTTTTTTCCCACAAAATAGATTTAAGTTTTATATCCATTGTTTTTAGTTAAGTTTTTAACATGTTTTAAGTAAATTGATAATTTTAAGCCGCCACAGGCGGCAGGAGTTTTATCCATTTTATAATTTTATTGAGCCGAACCGGTCAAGACCCGTCCAACCGCACTATTACCACGACGCTACGCGACGTGGTTGTACGGTTGGCTCCGGGTCATGATCCGGTGAGGCATAAATTGTATTTAAATATTTGAATAAATTTGTTTGATGATGATGATGATGCGTCGACTTACAAATCAAGAGATCGACGGTTCGATCCCAACACAGCGCTGTTTTTTTTTAATTTCTTTTTTCATTATAAACTTATTAATAATTGCGGAAAATGTTACATGATTAAATATCATCATATATTAGGTATTTATAATTATTCAGAGTTTGAGGATTGGTCACTAGTTTTAAATGAAATATAAATAATTCTATTGCTGTTTTGGCGGTGAACACATACGGCGTCGTAAATTAAATAAATATAGATGGCTCATATTACAATAATATATTTGATTTAAAGGCATGTCATGACGGCTGATTTGAATTGACTATCAGAGCTCGTACCATTTGCTACTGCTACGAATCAAATTACAGTTAAAAAGTAGCAGACTGCTGTTTGGCAGCCCATCACCGGGTAGGGAGGTTCCAGCCGCTTCCAGTAGCTGCCGATTTTTTATGTTGATTTTGTAGATTAAAGTGACATTTATTTTATCAATATTTTTACTTGTACAGTACTGTTTATATTTTCATTTGAACAGGACATTAGCAAAGAAATACAATAATGAAAATGAGGTGACAGAATTGTGTTGTATATTAACAATTTACTCCATTCTGATAGATTCCTATAAATACGGTACAAGAAAAACCAATTTTTTCCCTATTTTATTACAAAGATAATCAACATTATGAGAAAATGTAATTTGCTGATTCAAAATCACTCCCAGATACTTTATCTCAGATACTACTTCAATTTTATTATTTTTTATACATACATTAATATCATCTCCGGAGTAATTTTGGCAATTACGTTTAGATCCAATTAACATACATTTTGCTTTGGCCGAATTCAACTTTAATTTATTAACGCATAACTTTAATAGTTAAGAGTTGATAAAATTAAATTTAGATTTTCACTTTGGTACACGTATGTATTATAACGATATCTGAAAGTAGATTATATTTTGACATGGTTGCGTTGAAGGAGTGGGGGTAAGTGGAGGTAAATAGGGACAAATAAGTAAAGCAAGCTGGTAAGAGTTCAGAAACTTGCCACCATCCTTACTATATTATTAAAGGGGTTGATAAAATAAAATTGAGATGTTCACTTGATATTTGGTAGACATATTATGTATTATAACGGCATCTGGAACTAGATTCTATTTTGAGATGATTCCGTTGAAGGGTTGGAGGTTAATTAGCAGTAAATATGGGAAAATAAGTAAATCAAGCTGGTAAGAGTACAGAAATTTGGGATTTGGCGTATATACTAGAAATCAAGGCCTCAGATTTCTTTCTAATATTCTTCAAACCCCACCACCACCGCTTCATTATTAATGGGATTGATAACATAAAATTGAGCTATTCACTTGAAAGTTAGTACATGTGCGTATTGTAATGATATCTGATTGAGATGATTCCCGTAAAGGAGTGGGAGGTGGTAGGTTGTGAATAGGGGAAAATAATTAGAGTAAACTAGAAACTTCATTTTTAACGTACCTATATGGTAGAAACCAACGCAACGCCTCAAACTTTTCTATGACATCTGCCCCAAATATTATTAAAATTCTACGACCAATAATTTCCACATGCTAGAGTGCAAATCTAGTTAAGATGTTTCCTTTAAAGTGACTTGGACGAATAATCTGGATGTGGAAGTAGTGATTCCTTAGGCAGCGGTTTTTTATTGTTATCATGTGAGCGTGACTACAATTTTTGGATATCAATCACTGAAGTGGTTAAGCCAAGCCGGTAATAAAATGAAGAATATAATTTTTGTACTATATTAACAAAATAGTATACAAGATTGTCGTAAAATGAAACTACTGATATATTTATGCTGATACACATCAACGGAAATGCAAAAGTCCTTGCTTTTATTCAATGGGCATATTTTAATGTAAATTCATGTTATGAAATAAAAGCGAAGAAAAATCTGAGTTAAGATCTCTTATAAATATTACATATCTTTGTCCCTTATTGGTTATATCATACTAACCCAGGGGAATCAATCTTGTTGACACAGTTTCATTCCGGCAAGTATTTCCTTCTGTTCAAAATACGTGTGCGTTCGTGGGTTTATGTATTCCAATGTTAAATAATAACGCGTGATCCTTCTAAAAGAATATGTTATGACAAAGTATCAAGTGTCGTAAATATTTGAAATGCCCATGTTGATCTCTTTCTAACCAGTGCGGTTGGGACAGTACGTGAACTAATGTAAAAAGTAGATAGAATTTCTTGATACATTTAAATACCCTTAATACTAATAACCTTGAGTGGTCATGTTGACGAGATTAGAGAGGTGCCCGTTTTTTAGAGTACTCGCTTGATTTTTGTAATTTATTAGGGCCGTATTTGTCGTTTTAGCTTCGGGGGCACTGCAGTCATTAATGTTTATTGCACCCTTTCCTGTCTTTTTATCTATGCCTTGTCGTGCCGATCTTTATCTATAACTCATACAGCTCTATGATCAGCCGGCATGTGGGTTTGTGATCCCTTGCCTCGCATTCAGATAGCAACGGCTTTGGCACGCGGTGTTTTCCAATGGTCTGGTCAACCATCTAAGTACTAATCCCACACGTCATTGCTCAACTTCGGTGAGTCTGTCTAGGATTGCTTTAATACTTGTCGTAGGCAGGATGTGCCTATATGAAGCTGAGGTACTAGGTGTACTATGGGCGACTTCTACAAGCATATCAGTGCTCGTTTCCCATCGCAAAAATGGATGCGTGCTGGAATGATACACAAAAAAGCCCTTCGTGAAAATGTAGTCAATATATGGTGGTTGATACTTGTTCACCCAAAATTAATTTTTTCAGCTGTTTTCAGAGGATGCAAACAAGTTAATTCTTTATTTATTAGGAATAGTCTGTGATTTTTATGTATTTTTTACAAATGACACAAGAATAATTAACATATAAGAATTCTCTAAGGCAGAATACTTTATTTTTATTCTTATTCGTGTCATTTACCAAAAAACACCCTCTAACTGTTCCTTTTACGTAAAAGTTACAGTCACAGAGGTTATTTTCCGGTAATATAGTGGATAGCTGTATTATTTTGAAGTTAATACATATTATGTGGTGCAAATTTGGTTTCCTACTATTGGCATAGGTACTAACAACATATTAAAAAATTATAACTACATGATTTCTTGACAGGGTGGATGTATAAATTGAGTGGGCTACAAGAGCTACGCAGATTTGGTCTTCGCTTAAAAGTACCAATTCCAATGCATTTTTTGCTCTGCTACGTATGAAACATAACATTTCAAGTTATTTTAGTAAGTACATGAAACAAGATTACAGTATTATTATTAATGACATCACTGCAAGCTTTCTTAAAGCTTTGCACTCACAGAGGCAGCCATGGGAAACTTTGTTCCTATTCTAAGGGTTTCTTAAAGTAGCTTGATATTAATTTTGCTGTAAATAAAAGTACCAGCTTTTCAGAGATAAAAGATGAAATAATATAGGGAACAAGCGTAAATATCTATCAACAGGATAGGAATTTCTTTTGTGTGGGTCCTTTGTCCCCACTTGCGATTCATATTTGTTCGAAGTTTTAGTGGTCAGCTAATCTGCGGGGATGGACTTGGGTGTACAATGGAAGATAACATAGTAAATTAAATGTACAGAAACTTCTATTAAAAATTGGAGAATGTTTCAAAGTACCTCATGTCTGATGGCCGAATTAAAATTAATTAAAACATATCCGCTCATAATAATTGTTGACAATCAACTTTTACTGAATGAAATGTCAAAACGGTACAGTTTCATAAAAGACGTGTCTGATGTTGTTTTCATGTAGCATTGAAAAGTAAACATGGGAAGAGTAATTATTATTATATTAACTTTTTGCTAGTAAAAATTCTAGTTCTTCAAACTCACTGAGCTGTTTGGTAGTGAAAAATAATTGGTTATGGCTTTTAGTGTGATATCATATTGTTTCCATTAACTTGGGATTAAAGTAAAATTATTAGTGCTGTGCATTGTTTACTTGACTAGTGCTCCTTGGCGTTCTACCTTAGACTTATCGATGATTTTGAAAATACTACACCAAGTGAGCGGTACAAAAGCGGCCTCTGCCCAAATTTCGCAATTTGTGATTGTTTATGTACATTCTCATGCTTAATTATTTATTATTTGCGTGTAGAAGTTAGTAATTTAGAAAACATATATCTTCCAAAAATATTTTCTTTTCTATGAAACGTCACCTTCAATTAGTTTCAAACTATGACATGTTGTAGGAGTTGGAATGTGGTATATCAGATAACACTTTCAAGAGACCGCGCTTGCTTTGCCAAGTAAAAATAATTTTTTGAAATGATGAGAAAAATTTCTCTTCTGCATTATAGTTGAGACACAACTACAGGCATTTCATGAAATATTCTCTATACCTTAGCAATACACAATAAAAAGCCTTATTAAAAAAAAAATACAATCAGCATTATAAAATAATGAAAGTAAGCATTACTGCTCCTACCTTACCCCCCCCCCCCCGTAATTCTTTGTAATATTTATGTGACGCCTCTTCCATGTTTGCAACTTCTCTCTCTCTCTCTCTCTACCTTTGAGATAAATAAGGCACTTAAAAATGTCTATATTATTGATTAGTTTGCAGTGACAGAACGAGTTTAAATTGTTGAACATAATTATAATTTTTCAATAATTTTTTTTTTGTGAGAACGATAACTTCTTATGAACGATGAGGATAGGGCCACCACCTCCATCATTCAATTTGTCACATATTCGGTAATCCTTAACTCGCTAAAAGCGAACCTATGTGTTGAATGATTCTTCTTTATTCCTTACATTACATGAAATCACTGAAACATAGCTATACTTAAGAGTTAATGAATAATAAAAAATTATTCAAATATGATGGACAACCACTTAAGGCGGCTGTCTCAATCATTATCACACAAACGAATATTTCTCTTTGCAATGAAACTTAACACACTCAAAGGTGATTCGCGAAAATTTGCTTGACCTTATTGCTGATTTAATCACTACCGCAACTAAATTTTAAAGTATTGCATAAATGACAGCTGAGCCAAATTATTAACTTTCTACGTTTACTGGACTCGAAGAGCATTTTGAATTTTGGAAATGACGGGTGTCCATAACAGAAAATTTGTCCTCTCGCGTTCCACCGCCTGAAAGTCTTGGCTCACTGCGCTCATATTATAAATACAAAACTTTCGTAATAACTGCCGATTGTCGTTCTCAGCACATCGCTTATACGACATACATGTAAAAATAAAAAAGGGGAAATACACTTATTATGAACACCAATGATTTTGGGCGTGGTGAGGATACTCTCTACTTTTATATCAATTTCAAGTTCTTGGCTCAATGGGAAATACTCAGACAATTCATTAGACAGACACATATAGGTAATAAAAGTAGTTGTATTTTATATGCCCCCTCCCACAAAAGATAGAGGTCTAGACACAATCATATTAAATGAGACCCACAACGCATATTATATCCAAAGGCACGTCCTAATCATCCATCCCGTTAGAACCACCCCAACTTTGTATTTTCAAATGATGAAATATACGTTATTTTCAATTCCATGATATATTATAGTTGTTATTTCATTAACTCCAAGGGACATTAGAAGATCAAAATATGCAGCATATACAAATTTATCTAGTATTACAGTCGGGCGTTGTGGATTGCGAATAGAAGCTATTCAGTTGAAATTTTGGTCGAATACAGCCCAGTTCACCTTTGCGTGGTATAATTCCATTTTATAATTATTGCGAATACTTGATTTATGACTACTCAATACAGAGCAAAATGTGGCGAAATCAATTTTTTCGACACTCTCTTCGATACCTTAGAGGACTGTAATATCTAAGAGGGTGATAAATCACAGAAACGTGTTATGTCGTAACGTTGTGCTACCAGAAATGTATAAAACTATAAGGTGTTTGAATGACAAGTTGAGTTAGCTTGTTTATGTTCATTATTTGATGAAATTACTTTTGAGTATAATTTATTCATTACCAGCTTAATTTAATTATTTTTCTCTATTTACCACTATTTAACCCCCAACCCTTCAGCGGATCATCCCAAAATATAATCGAGTTCCAGATGTCGTTATAATTTATACGTGTACGAAATTTCAAGTGTATCTTAATTGGGTGGTGGAGGGGTTGAAAAATGTTATAAAAAAATCTGAGGCTTTCGGTTCTAGCATATACAAAAAATCCCAAGTTTATCTACTCTTACCAGCTTGCTTTACTTATGTTCTCCAATTTATCCCCCAACTCTGCATCGGATATGTTAAAAAACAATCCAATTCTAAATCTCATTATACAGGGTGGGACAATAGTGTGTCGGACCTCGATATCTCGAGTTCTACGATAGCTAGAAATTAAAAAAAAAATTGCAAGTAAACTAGATAAAACTATAACTGTAAATTATTTCCGAATATACAGGGCGAGCCAAGACGAAATTACAGGACCAAGTGCCTTTTTTTAAAGGGAATGCTATGTATATCAGTACATTTTTTGAAGCCTGTTTCTAGGCTCTGTTCATTCCTGTATTAGCATTGAATATCTCTGCAGATGGATATTAAAAAAATCACCACACTCACAATTATGGGTTTTCAGAAAAACTTACGTGAATACTAGCTACGAAACATCTAGTTAATGGTTTTGAATCATGTTCATTTCCTAAAACTGTACAGGGTGGCAAAAAATTATTTTTCAATTAAGATCTTTTTAAATTGAATTTTCTCAATTTTTTCAAATGGAACACCCCGTATATTTTTCTACGATGTCATGTAGAAATGAAAAACAAACATTTTTGTATGTACTTCCCTATGGCTAATTGCAACCATTTTCGTTTTATAAATAAATAAGTGTCAAATTCAAGAATAAACTTAAAAAGAGGTTCCTTCAAATAATTCATTAGAAAAATTTATAATAGATGTTCGACGTGTTGCCCATTTTGATTGACACACGTTTTTATGCAATTTTGAAATGAGGCCATTGAAATGAGTAAATAGTATTTAACAGGTCCTTTACTGTAGTGTTTTTCTGCAATTTTTTTTATCGTTTTCTTTATTTGACAAGCAATAAAACCTTTGTTTGGTATAAATTGTCGTGTACAATGGAGCATTTATCACACTTATCGGTTGTTAGTTACAATTTGTATTGAATTTAAAATATTTGGAATTTTACAATATGAATGTTAATAAAGCGGAACTTGTAAACATGACTTTTGTTTTGGGCGAGTCAGACAGAAATTGTTTACTTGCCAATAGAATTTATCACCAACGTCATCCTGAAAGAAGGATTCCTGATGTTAGCAGCTTCCAAAATCTTCTCGATAGATTTCTGGAAACTGGAAATGTCGAATATAAAAAAAGTAAAAGAATAAAACGTGTTGTGAACGAAGAAAATGAGTTTTCTGTGGTGCTGGCAACGGTTTAGAATCCCCATGTTAGTAAAAGAGAAGTGAGTTCATTAGTAGGAATAAGCAGACGGTCTGTGGGTTGAATCTTAAAAACAAATAAGTTGCATGCATATCATATTCAAATGCACCAAGAATTATCTGATGACGATTTTCGAAAGCGCCTACAATTTTGTAATTGGGCCAGAGGTAAAATGCAAGCTGATGTCAACTTCTTCAATATTGTTTTATTCACTGATGAGGCAACTTTTCATAAAAATGGACTTGTTAAAAGGCACAATTTCCATTATTATGCATCGGAAAATCCTCACTTTTTTATGCAAGTTGATAACCAACACATGGTCTATAAACGTTTGGGGAGGAATTATTGGAGAACATGTAATAGGGCCACATTTCTTCGATAGTACATTGACTGGAGCTATTTCTCTTAATTTTTTGGAAAACTATCTGCAACAATTATTGGTAAATCTCCCTGAAAGAATTCGAAATAGGATGTGGTTTCAGCAAGATGGTTCTCCACCATATTATTTAAATGCAGAGAGACCACTTAAGTAATACCTACCCTCATCAATGGATTGGAAGAAATGGACCCACTAAATAGCCTGCTAGATCCCCAGATCTTACAATGGTGGATTTCTTTTTATGGGGATGCGTGAAGGAAATTGTTAATAGAGACACACCAACAACAGTACAAAATACGAAGGAAAGAATAATAACTGGCTTCCGATCTATTACACCGGCAGTTTTAGGAACAGTAAGAACCTTATTTCAAAAGCGCGTAGAGATGTGTGTCAATTAATGGCAACATGTGGAACATTTATTATAATTTTTTCTACTGAGTTATTTGAAGAAACCTCTTTTTTTAAGTTTATTTTTGAATTTTGTAATTCTTGCTCAGTAAAACGAAATTGGTTGCAATTAGCCAGAGGGAAGTACTTAGAAAAAATGTTCGTTTTTCATTTCTACATCACATCGTTGAAAAATATACAGGGTGTTCCATTTGAGAAAATTGAGAAAATTCAATTTAAACAGTTCTTTGAAAAATATTGTTTGGCCACCCTGTACAGTTTTAGGAAATGAAAATGATTCAAAAATATTAATTAGATGTCTGGTAACTGATATTCACATACAGTTTTCTTAAAACCCATAATTGTGACTGTGGTGATTTTTTTAACATCCATCTGCAGATTGCATTATTTAAAAAAAAAATCATTACATCCAAGTTATTGGGAGATATTCAATGCTAATATAGGAATAAATAGAGCCCAGAAAGAGGTTCAAAATATGTACTGATATGCATAGCATTCCATTAAAAAAAAAGGCACTTGGTCCTGTAATTTCGTCTTGGCTCGCCCTCTATGTTCGAAAATAATTTCCAGTTTTAGGCTTTTTTATCTAGTTTACTTGCAATTTTTTAAAAAATTTCTAGCTATCGTAGAACTCGAGATATCGAGATCCGATGCACTATTGCCCCAGCCTGTATGTAACACATATGTGTATAAAATTTCAAGTCAATATTTTAAACCGTTCCAGAGAAAATGTGCGCAGAAAAAGGTTATAGATAGACAGACAAAGGGATTTTTTTTCGCTGAACTTAAAATATCGACGTTTCATGACGTTTTAAACTATTTCAACAACAAACATTTTTGAACATTATTGTACGATTACTGTACTTCCACTCCATTACGTGGATGTGGGTTATTATTATTATAAACGCGAGCAGCTCTATAAGGTCCGCAGCACTCAGGCCTGTCGGCCCATTGTGCATTCGCGACATGTGGGA
Source organism: Stenurella melanura (assembly GCA_963583905.1). Classification (NCBI taxonomy): domain Eukaryota; kingdom Metazoa; phylum Arthropoda; class Insecta; order Coleoptera; family Cerambycidae; genus Stenurella; species Stenurella melanura. Next base: position 40,275,422 of record OY757310.1, on the reverse strand, counting down.
TTCCCTAGAAGAGACCAGTGCTCTCCACAAAATAAATTAATAATTTAATTTGCATAATTAAAAAAATTGGAAGCGGCTGAAACCACCCCATCTAATGTTTCCAACATTCGTTAATTTAGTTAATAACTGGGCACATCTTACTCTTGTGCCAAATATCATCAGTTACGGCGCTATCGTGTCCACGTATGTACATATACATATACACATACATATGTACAGACATTTTTACAAACCACATTTTCGTGTTCCTGGGATCTCAAAACGTATCAATTTGGTCTTATCCCAGATTTCAGTTTTGGAGCAATTACAGTAATCTCCTCATGTTAATGAATGAGGAGGTTAATATGATAAATAATAATTGTTTCCAGAGCAATGTAAAATGCAGCGTTAACTGCATTGATGATACAGAATTGCTCAAATCAGATTTGGAAAATATTGATAACTGGTGCAATAAAAATAAATTACATCTAAATGTTGTCACTCACGTGGGCACAATATTCTCATTTTAGGAAACAGTATATACAATGTCTTTCCTGTGCATTTTAAAATATTTACATTTGTTGGCACATGTAGTAAAATTGGGAAGTACTGCTTAAAAGATATTTGTGGTTTAAAATATTCGGCGCACGATCCCACAAACTTTATAAAATTGAAATTTGTGTATTTCTTACCAATAAAATTATAAGAATAGGAAACTCCAAGTAACTCCAATTCGTACATTAGCACGAATTATATCGAGTCGCATGTAATTTTAAAAATTAATTCAGAATCTCGACCTTATACCTACGCAATTCAGTATATCTCCCATAAACCTCTAATGGATTGAAAGTATTACTTAAAATAATACCTTTTGCATTACTAAAACTCAGCCCACTTAACTTATCTCAAGTTTATTATTACTACTTCGAGGAAAATTAATACTAAGCTACTAGATATGATTAGAGGTAATAAACACAATCTTTCATTCATCAAGCATGAGAGTCAGGTCTCAGTCAGCTCAGTTCAAATCTTGCAATTTTGAACCAATTCCAATTGACCTGTTACTTTGAAATTTTGCATAAATATGTAGTATCGATCACACTACAATATTTCGGGATAAAGTCCATAGAAAAAGGATTCAAAAGACGGAAAAATATGGTCACGTTTATATTATCAGCGACGCCGGCAACGGAATTGGGTAAATTTTACATTAATGCTAAGTTTTTAGAGTCAGCTCAGTATGCAACTCCTTTACGGTCAATGGTAGACATACCGTGACTAAAACGGAGGTAACAAAATGCAAGTAAAAAAAACAAACTTTATTACAATGTATAAAATAAAGAAAATTAATATTATGCTATTTGACTGGAGCAAGATCGTAACCCAATAAGTGGGCACAGTGGTGATAAGTGGATGTTAACAAAGGCAAGGTAATAATTATTAGTACAGACAATGAAGGCAAAATGTTGTAAAAACCTCGCAAAAATTAATAAAAGAATCATCTCTGAGATTTAAGTAGTTAATAACTTGCAGAATGGAATGATGCATTCTTTGCAAGTTGTTGTAAAAACCTCGCAAAAATTAATAAAAGAATCATCTCTGAGATTTAAGTAGTTAATAACTTGCAGAATGGAATGATGCATTCTTTGCAAGTTTCGGGAAAATTCAAAAAAATTTGGAAAAACTTTTTGATTTTCGGTTTTTTTGCTTTAACGGCTAAAATAATGAAAATACAGAAAAAAATTTTCAACAAAATTTGTAGCTCGCCTCTTTCTCTACAAAATAGGTCTTTATCAATTTTTGTCTTACTTAAGCCGTTTAGGAGATAAATCCAGTGAAAAAGCACCCATTGTTACGGGAGAAATAGGCAGGATGCATAAAACTCAAAGATGTGTATAAAATTTACTACATTTTCTAACACTTTTTGGTCTATGATAAAAATTTGTAGGAATTTTGTGATTAGTTCCACATTAAAACTGAAACTTTTCTCTACATTTTATGTTATTTTCATTTTTTTAGGGGCTCTGAATAGTAAGAATTATCGATCGATGAGCCCGGTCGTACGAAACTCCTGGAGAGTTCTCATTTTCCGCGCATTTCGAAGCTGCTTAAAACTGTAAGTGGAAAACTCAATTTATCTTCTAAACGGTTTAAGTAAGACAAAAATTTGTAAACACATTTTTTGTAGAGAAAAGACGAGCTACAACTTTTGTTGGAAACTTCTTTCTCTATTTTCATTAGTTTGGCCGCTGGAGCAAAAAATCGAAAATCAAAAAGTTTTTCCAAATTTTTTTAAATTTTCCCGGAACTTGGAAGTGCAAAGAATGCATCATCTCATTCTCCAGGTTATTACCTACTTAAATCCCAGAGATTATCCTTTTATTAATTTTTGTTACCCTAAATTGTTAATTTGCCTGTACTATATCGAATCACACAAATAACATTTTATTAATGTTGATGACCTGACCTAAAAGTTAGTCTCAGATATACATAACAAAATCCTATTTTAGTCGAAGTAAATACCTATCAACTTCTCGCGGCAAAAGCTTGTTTAAAAAAAAATTCACTTATAGCTTTATTTAACTCAAACTTATAATAATAATAATAATTATTATAACAAATTTTAATAGCAGAATATTTTACACATTCGGCTATTAAAATTTGTTATTATAATTATTATTGTTACATTAATTTTACAAAAAGCAACGAAAATATTGTTACACAACCTACAAAACTGACTAGAAGTAACATATTGGGTATGTTTCATATTAAGATCATTTATTCAAATTCATTAAAACTTGTCATTAACAAGAATGTTATTTTATTCGTTTGAACCATGATTTCTCATCCTTTCTCAATTATTTTTTTTTTTGAATTACCAACCTGCATATAGTTTTTTCATTACACAGCCACACACAAAAAATTCTTTCTGGCCTGGGGATCTGACTATGTTCACTATATGTTTTTGGGGTCGCTGAATCCGAATTCAAGGTCTATTTAACTCCATCACATCAGGATTTTGCCACAGCCTCAAAAAACCCACAATTTAAGTGATTTCGACATCTCTTCACATAAATTGCTGTAACTTTTTCTAGAAAAAAATGACCCCCACTTTTTTGTACTAGATCGATTGCAAATTAAATTTCCAATTCGATGATGTGAGGCACGATATTCTTCCGGGGCTTTTTAAGTGAGATACCGGCCACAAAAGTGAGAGGTCCAAGGATTTCGCTTCTCGAGCCATACGGCCCAGCTTCGAGGGCCATTTATGCGAAACGAAAGCTAGCAAAAATCTGAAAAAAATCAGGGGTATTCAGAAATATGTAAGAAATCGTTTGGCGTGAATCTGAGGTCGATGTGTGCCTTGATTTTCGCTAGAAGTCACCGGAAGGTGAAAATCAAATCTTTTTACCGCTTCCCGAGGCTATATCTCGAAAATGAAACGAAATACAGAGCTGCGGTTTACTTTATTCGATTTATCTTGTCTTCCTATATATCTTTGAATTTTTTTGATGCCTTACCTTAGAAATTTTGCAACAAAATAAAAGTGACGGCAAAAATCTGAAAAAAGAGGTAAGTGGGAAGGTGAGATAAATCGAATGGCGTAAACCACAGCTCAATATCTCGTTTCGTTTTCGAGATATAGCCTCGGGAAGCGGTAAAAAAATTCAATTTTCACCTTCTAGTGACTTCGAGCGGCCATATTTTGAAAACCAAGGGGCGCATCAACCTCCGATTAACGCCAAACGATTTCTTACGTCCTTCTACGTACTCCTGAAGTTTTCCAGATTTTATCCAGCTATCGTTTGGCAGAGATGGCCCTCGGAGCTGGGCCGTGTCGCTCGAGAAGCGATATCCTCGGACCTCTCACTTTGGCGGCCGATATCTCACTTAAGAAGCCCCGGAAGAATATCGTGCCCCACATTATCGGATTGAAAATTTAATTTGCAGTCGATATAGTATAAGAAAGAGGGAGGTCATTTTTGTCTAGAAAAAGTTACAGCGATTAATGGGAAGAGATGTCGAAATATCTTAAATTATGGATTTTCCATTATATTTTCTTAGTTATTTTTTAAGGTGACCACACTGTATATTACTAGTGTCCACTACATTCCAAATATTATTCGTCACCATAATTTCCTAATTCATTATTTGATAAAGTGACTACCGAGCTTATTTTCCGTCTTTGACAGTTGCATTAATGATATGTCACATATTGTGCCTCGTTACATTTCTCCATTAATTATTTTGTACGGTGTCCACTCTCTAAATTTTTGAAATATAACAGATTTCTTCCTTGACAATTATATCAACTACGTGTCAAATAATATTGAGCTCATATATTTTTCATTAATTGTTAAGTGTAGTAAAAAAAAATTCAAATATTTTTCTTCTTGAAATAGATTTAAGGCGAGTTTACACTAAAGTTGACAACTAAAAGTTGACAAAGGATTGTTTGTAGAAAACTAAAAGTTGTCAATTATAAGTTGCTCTTCTCAAATTGGTGCAACAAGTGGAAGATTTTTTGTAGAAAACTAAAAGTTGCTCTTCTCAAATTTAGAGCAACAAGTGGAAAACTTGTTGTCAAAGAATTGTCGCGAAAGGTTAGGCAGTAGTGTCAAGGAAGTCGGACGAAGAAGACGCAATTATTGCCGCGGCTGCCTGTGTCATCATAGCCAGCCACTGTACAAGAGGTCCCCGAAGATATTGGGTAAGACTCTCGTTGAAGGCTAGGGATAGGTACAGTGGCTGTGACATGGTCCTGGTCCATTCGTTCTCACTACAGCCTTCCATCTTGATACAAACACAACGAAAACACACACGAAATCACCGACAACACCTGCAGCTGAAGTATATACGTGCGCTGACGGGGGGATGCTAGGGCCCGATGTGGAGGGGAAACAGTTTTCCTCTAGTTTCCTACAAGTTGCTTGAGCAAAGCGCGCAGCAACAATTCTTCCACTTTTAGTTGTCAACTTTCTTTGATCTTTACCGACACTCCGCGGGAAACCAAAATTTAGTGGAAGATTTGTCTCTCCACAAGTGGAAGACAGAAAAAGTTGCTGTATTTTGTAGAAATAGCAACAAATTGCCGCAACTTGTGGAAAACTTAGTGGAAGACTTTGGTGTAAACGCGCCTTTAGAATATTATGAAACGTCCAGATTTTATATTTGAGCGAAAAAAAATTTCTGTCTGTCTGGCTGTAACTTTTCTTTGTGCGCGCGTTTTCATTTAAACGGTTTAATAATAAAATATTGTACACGTAGGTATTATGACGAGATCTGAAACTGGATTGAACGATTAGGGATTAAATAAGGGTTAAAACGGGGAAATAAGTAAAGCAAGCTGGTTAAGAGTTCAAAAATTTGGGATTTCGTGTATATACTTGAAGCCAAGGCCTCAGATTCTTTATAACAAATTGGGGAAAATTAGTAGAGCAAGCTGATAAGGGTCCAGAAACTTTATTTTTGGCGTATATGCGAGATTACCAATTATTTCGACATACTAGGGTACAAATATAGTCAAGATGTTTTCCTTTAATGAGACTTGAATGGACAATTTGGTTGTGGAAGTACTGATTCCCTAGGCAGTAGTTTTTCACTAAAAGTGAAAGTTCTTCGTTAGCAATAATACTTAATATTTTTGTGCCAAATAATTTGGTAAATAAAACAACAGACAGACAGACAATAGAACGCTAGAGAGAAAGGCAGACAAATCAATGGAATTGAATTATCTTAACTTTAGTAAATTTAGTAAAGCGCAGATAATATTTTCGTGTATGCGATCACATTTGTCCCTTTGATCACGAATTAGATTGGAGGCATTGTCAATGGCTTGTTGAAACTGTTCTAGGGAGTCTGTTGACTTAGCGTACGCCAAATTCTTCATGTTACCCCACAAAAAAATCCATAGGGGTGATATCTGGGTTCCTTGTTCTTTCACACGCCTGCCGGGAAATTTTCTCTCATATTCTCGAACAGAGGCCGCAAGATTTTCATTCACTGCACTATAACTTAAGATCATATCGCAGTATTCATGCGATGTACACACTTTCATATTGATCGGTATCGATCTATGAATACAATTTTCAAAACGTAAAAGTCCAAACGGAAGCTGGAAAGAAACTGACCATACGTAAACAACTTCTGATCACTTGAAAGAAACACAAAGTGGCGCATGCGTAAACAATTGAAGCAATAAGGGTAGCCGAATTCCACGGTTCAGTAGCGTATCATTACAAGTTTTAATGCAAAATCGTACTAAATTATTTCGGATCACTCTAAAATTTTGCAGGGAGTTTCCCACATAGAAAACTAGTACACCATTCTATTTTCCGCATGTTGTGGTAAATCACCCTCTATATTTGACATCTAATTTTAATTTTCTGTAACTGTTTCAAAACTGAATAAATTTACTTAAAACTTTATTACTTATTTATTGGTTACTTAAAACGTTACGATCTATTTTAGCTATTTTCATTCCTTACGTTGGAGCATTTAAGATATTTTTGCTGATAAACTTGCGTGTTGATGGTATATTTTTCGCAACAAAAAATGACCGGTGTGGGCTACTTGCTTACTCCTTGTCAGTAGGTGCAGGAGAGGAGGGTGAACAAGGCTTAATATGTCCGGGCGGTGCAACCGTCAAATGACCTGGTATATTCCAATTGAATTTCCACATTGATGGTTTGTTGAGACTTCTTGCTTGCTATAACTTCCGGAAATCCCGAAGAAAGAGTTAACGGCTGGGCCTTGGGCCGAACCTGATGACAGAAAATGCTGGCAGGGGTATTTTTGGATTGTTCTTGATGTTTGGTAACATCATATATCATATTGCAAGCAAAAGTCTCAACAAAGCATCGATGTGGAAGTTCAATTAGAATTTACTAGGTCACATGACCGCTTCTACCGCCCGGACATAGTAAGCTTTGTTCACCCCCCCCCCCCCCCCTTTCATCTACTGACATAGAGCAAGGAAAAAGTCCAGACAGGTCATTTTTTGTAGCGTCCGACGGTAAAACATTAAATGTCTCGCTCAATGGCAAGTTTTATAACAAAACGTTTAGGGGCAAGAAATGTAAATGACAATATGCTATACGTTGCTTGTTTAAAACAGCGCAACTTTAAATATCTTTGAGATGACTTTTAGGTAATAGAATTCTGTATTTCTGAAGTAAGAATTATATCAAGAATTCATTTAATCTAAAATTAACTTGCTATTATTGTATCTGATTTCAAAGTTGTTTATAAACACAAATAGAAAGTTAGACATTTCGGTTGTTTAAATATTCACTACGTACAGAATTTCTATCAATTACCTATAAATATGCAACAGTTAACAGTTAATTATAAATTTAGATAAACTGTGTTCAGTTTATCATCAATACAGCACATCGGGCGCGTTGTAAACGAGGCAACAAATTTGACCGAAGCAGAATAATGGTAACGATAAAATGGTTTAATATGGTAGACTGGATTTGAAGCTGGCTTTGGAAAATATGGCAAATTTAGATACGCTGGAAATACACGTCAGCTGTATATTTAGTGAACATTTCTAATTGAGGTCTGATGTATATATATACATCTACCAAATTTCATTAAAATATTTCAAGTGATTTTCAATTCGTCAAAATATCTAATTATTAAATACAAATATATAATCGTTAGATCAAAATGTTCTTAAAGATTTTGATTTTTGTGTGAAAATTTCAGTTTTATTCGGCATCATCATATTTTAGATGTTTCGGAAATATTTCATGACTATCTTCAGCCAATTTAAAAATATGAATTATATAGGCGGCCCATGAACCTAAACTCTAGTGGCACTTCCTGAAGATGAATTATTAGTGACATTTTTGTCACATACTACAAGAATCATTACTCGATCTAACTACGAGTATTGAGTATTTTTGAAATTAGTTTGTCAACGACATAATAAGTTTTACTATTAACTGCCTTTTGCCGAGAATGATTTAAATTTTTTATGTTTTGTAATGTATGCTTGAGAGTGCCACATAAAATGGCCAAAAAATTGTCAAGTAGAATATATTTGCTGAAAAAACTTAAAAATCAAATAGATTATCTTGATTGCATATCATGGACTCTTTCATAGCATAATGGGCTATGAAATTTTACTATGGGGCAGCTCTGCACATGCTGTCAAAATTAAAAAATTAGAGAAGAGAGCTATCAGAGTTATAACGAATTCAAAATATAGCGAAAGCTGTAGACTTTTGTTTAAAAGGTTACGTATCCTCACTTGCACTAATCAGTATATTTCGGAGTGTATTCTTTTTGCCAGAAACCACCAGACTCAAAATTGCTACAAAACAAGAAATGAATCTGTCGTAGTTCCTTCTTTCCGTGTGACTAGAAACATAAATTCATTCAGATATTTAACAGTAAAGTTGGCTGGAGCATACTTAGTGATACTGCATTTGCCAAGAAAGTGAAAAGTTTTCAGAGGGAAAATGTCTTTTATGAGATTGATGAATTTTTAATGTATTTTAATTGTTCTTAAATGTAATTGTCTACTGTTGATCTTCTTTTGTTCTGATGTCATTGTATTGCAGTTTGTAATTGTGGTACATGTTTATTCATGTTCTTAGGCCCATTGTTTTTATATTTTATATTTTTTTACCTCATTAAGTGACATGTATTATCTGTGTATCTGGCGAGTGTAAACAATATTGTATTGTCACACACAAAATAAATAACTATAACTATAACTATAACTATAATTATAACTATAACTATAACTGTGATGGGAATTATTTTATCGTTTGCATATTATTTTAATCCACCATATTCGTATAGGATTTGGCAAACAGTAGAAAAACCAATAATGAAATTCATGTATAGAAATATTAATTTCCAACCTTTGCATTCCTTCGATAACTTACAATTTGGTTATACTAGACATTAAAATATTCTAAAATTAACTAATTTATTTCTTATTTTGAAAATTCTCTATTTAACACTAGAATCCACATAGTCCCTTATAGTCTAGGAAATGGCGTGCAAAATCGACGACGAAAGTTACCACATGCCACTGAGTAAACGAAGAGAGTATATAGCTACGAAACTTTTTTCTCTCTGAAAATTTTTGGTGTGGTGGGAGAATGTAGAGGGACATTTTTTTAAAACGAATGGTTATCGATATCTGTCCTCATAAGTCGTTAGTATATGTACTTCACATACCCCAATTACACTGTCAGACGAAAGTTTCGCTCGGTGTGCGGCAGAGATAATTTAAGAGAAAAAAAAATCTTTTTAAAACTCCCTCTATCGCGCACCGACAGGAATTTTCGTCTACCAGTGTCATTGGGGTATGTGAAGTACATATACTAATTACCTATGTGGACAGATATCGATAACCATTCGTTAAAAAAATGCCCCCCCCCACTCCATATTCTCCCACGATACCAAATATTTTTAAGAGGAAAAAATTTCGTAGTTATATACTCTCTTCGATTACTGAGGGGCAGATGGTAACTTTTCCTTGTCGATGTTGCACGCCATTTTCCTAACTATTACAACCTTACGCTTTGTAGTCGTTTTCTAGAAATAGACGAATTTAATTAGAATTCAGAATTTATTAGAATTTTTACAGGTCTAGTATAGCCAGCTTCGAAAGAATGAAAAAATGGGAAATTAATATTTTTATAGATAGTGTTTCTTTTCATTTCCATAGATTAATTCTTTTGCTATTTGCCTAATCCTGTAAAGAATATGTTTGATTGTAATGTTACTAGTGAAAACGAGTGTTGGGATTGATTTTAAACAAAATGGATGGTAAGCAAATTACGTTCAAAGGGAGCAAAATATAACGCATTGATATTTGCAACAAAACAAAATGCTTTACAATTCGACTACAACTAAACTTTCTTTGTATACGTTTACGGGCTGACACCTCTTATGCAACGTATGGCAGAAAACTGACCGCTTTAAACCATATCGAACATAGCCTCACTATAAGTTGAGTTTTGCTATATAAATCATTCCCTGGAATTTCTAATTCAACAATAATAATAGGTTCATTGTTCGATAGAAAGGTGGGGTATAAAAGTATGGAAGCAATCGAATGAAAATATAGGTGGAATTAACAAACTCTGCCCAAAATGAAGAAAAACATGATTACCAGCCAGATTATTATAAATAGTGTTGATATACATTATATAATGTTGAATAAAAAGCTTATTTAGACTTGAAATCATGACTGTACTGTTTCTCATTCTCATTCGTTGACTAGAAAAATTCAAGCAAGAATTCGTAATCTTAAATATGATTCTAAATGATCCGTGTCATAAGAGTAAACTCAGTTTCTTTTAAAAATGCAAAACCATTCATATCGTTGTGATAAAGTATGAAACTGCATTCATATTGACATCTGGTATTCTCCATACTACAATCATGTACATGTTGATTTGTATAAAAATTAGTTTATTTTTTCTTAAGAATCAAAGTCGAAATTCGCGCTTTCCGGAGAATGACCCATATGATTAATATTATTGAAACATTATAAGCAAACAAATAATAATTCATTTTTAAAACATGATTAATATTATCACAGACCTGCAAAAAACATTTTTTTGTGTTTTTCTTAACCCAAATAGGTGACTCCGAAGATTTTTGACGTACTGAACACGATGCCGTTGGCCGTTTTGCGCCATCACGTCACAATTTTGAGAAAACCTATCCTAAAAGTGCTAAAATTGCCATTTCTGCCTATATCCGTGTCCTAATAACTGGACAACGATACGAGTTTGAGTAATACAGACCAGACAATCCAATTGTAGTATTCTATTAAGCTACGACCAGCGCAGTGTTGAACTCTCGAAAACTAACCAGATTTAAAATTTTGTCGATATTTATTAAAATCGGCAGTTAGGTATCTTCGAAGTAGCTGAAACCGATACCTAATCTGATGTTGAAAATTAAAAGTTCAAAATGGCGAATCCTATATGGTTGCCATAAATTCAGTATTTATGCAGATTTCCACTAAGAAGGTTGAAAAGCAATGTAAAAAATGTACCGCCTTCCAAAAAAGATTACTAGACCTGTTGATTAACCTTATTACCTAATATGGATATTGAGATCGCTGTAAAAATGAGCAAATGATGAAATCAAACGTATTTTTAGCCAACTTCAATGCCGATATTAGCTAATAAGGTTTAGTTAATTTGGTGACTAATAGAGAAAATTTTGTTTCATAATTTTTAGTGATGTTTTTATGAGGGACACTTTCTCATTTTTTTTTACTAAAAATTTCTTCAGCTTACAATTATGGATACAAATTTCGTATGAATCATTTGTTTACGATCAATAGTTTTCGAATTTAAAAAATTGTCACCACTATACTATTCTTTTACCAAAACTATAGTTATTACTCTGCCTTTTCGACCTTCCCTCTTTTTCTTTAAGTTAATTTTTGTTTCTATGCCTCGTTATTTGCGTTTCTAAATTAGGGTTCAAAATTTGAAAACAATCGTAATTATTTGCAAAATAGGCTGCAAAATTTAGTACCTACAAAAAATTCAGTGACCTGACATGACATGCTTGGTTCCTCGTTATTGAGATGGAAGCATGAGTCTTTGTTTTGGTAACGTTAGGTTGGACGTTTTTCCGAAAATATTTCCTAGAGAATTCATATCGGACGCTAGGATTTCTTCTGTCACTTTTGCAGTTTTGTGCCTAACTGCTATGGCCCAGTCATTTGCTTAGTACAGCTTCTTCGAGCGAATCTTTTTAAGAAGAATTGGGGCTCTAGACATTAAGGTGCCTAGAGCCCCAATTCTTCCTCCTGATGCTTCGTCCCAGTTCTTGTTTTGAAATGATAGAGCCATGTCATTTGCATAAAATATTATTTTATGGGATATGTTTACTTCACTGATATCACTTATTTACACGAGGAACAGAACTGGACCTAGGCACTGTACCTTGAAGCACACACATTTTAATTGTTTCTGTTTACTTGTGTATTTACTGATTTTTTGATAAATTAATTTCCTGTCGGATATGTACTTTTAGAAAGTTGCAAAACGGTGCCACGAGTACCTGTCAATTCAATTATGACTAATATTATAGCATGCGACACTAAGTCAAATGCTAAATCAAGATAAATAGTAAGGCATTTTTGTTGCTCTTTAGCCAATTGATTGATATCACTGACAAGTTCTAACATCGCGTGGTTCTATAAATCCAAAATAATTTTGGGATATAATTTTATTTTTATAAAGAAAAGCTGTAAGCCTCTTTTAAAATATTTTCAGTTTTCCATGAATTTGACTCATAAATAGTCTTATCTAGCGTAACAATGACAGATAACATAACTGGATAAAAAGTGTGAAATTCATATTAAATCATTGAATTATTGGATATACAATTAAATTGATCAGATATGTGGCGTGAAACAGAAAACCGGAAAAAGTTATTTGTAAACAAACAAGAAAACTTTGGAAGAGTAAGCTATCCTGTCGAAGTTTATCAGTTTCTCAAACACGATCAAAGTGAGCAATTAAGTGATGTGAATGGAAACCATTAGATTACTCTAAGGACGACGAAGTTATTTCATTGAATATGAGTTCATCTATTGGAAAAACGCATTGGAAAAGGAAATGAATACAACTCTACAAATAACAGGTTCTGTGATTGAGTAAATAAAACAGAACTTTAAAATATAAATAGGGATAATTGAAAAAACTCAATTAAGCGCATGAAAGAAATACGAATAAAATAATATCGGTAGTGGCAAACCAGTTAAAAATAAAAATATGTGAAATAATGGTGAATGCTGATTTAATATAATAATTCGCAGTCTTTAGAAAAAAAATATTATCAATGCAAAATAAATTTAATAAAGTTGGAAGGTGTTTAAAAATTAAAAAAAGTCACAAAAATAATGAGTATAATTAACATAATTTTACAAATAGCGATACTAGGTGATTAGGGTGACTGAATGTTACATTATTTCATACGTTTTATAATGACCTTTTCAGGAAAATACTTAATTTTTTAAGACACGATGGTGACGGAAAAAATCCTCCCAGAGGGGAGAAAACACCTTTAAATTGCAAGGCAACCCCACCATAGTTCAGACACCCTCTGAGCGGTTTCAAGGAACGATTAAACAACTGGATGTCGATATTTAGCTTCAAAAGGGTTAAAACAATCCTATTTCTAAAACACCTATTTTTTACCCATTGGAAGGGTTCAGTCAACCCTCTAAAAGATGGCTCAACTATGATGGAGTCACATGGCACCATTCCTTTTTGCATAGAAAAAACTCTCTTCTCTATCCCTAAGCAGCAAAGTACGTAAGAAATCCTTAGAAATGCGATGTATTGTGTTTTAAGGGTGCCTTCCCCCCCGGGGGGGGGGGTAATTTTGACCATCAGGGCGCCCCCAAAATATATATATATATATAAACATAAATGTCCTAGCAAATATTCCTGCAATATTAATTATCAATGATTTACCGAAACAAGGCAATAAATATTCGCTTTTGGTAGATTCACGTAAAATACCTATTTAATTTGTCATTTGGAGGAAACTTGCGCTTTGCATTTTCTATTATAAATATCTCTTGACTTAATTTTCCAGTGGGTATGTTTTACACGTTAATGCCATAGTTAGTAAATCTCTGCGAATGGCATTTCTGAAATGTCTGCTGTTACAGCAACTACCGGTTTAAATTGTTTTCTGGTTTAGTCATTAAATATCTTATTAGTTTTTCTATAAGCCAATAACGAAGTAGGAATGATTATAAACTAGTAGACGTTGTAGTCGGGCGTAGCGACCTGCGAATACGTATCTGATTAACATTTTGCTCAAATACGACTCAGTTCACTTTTACGTGGTGCCATTGAAATTAAATACGCAGCTAATAATTTTTGTTTATTGCTTATAGGTATTCGCAGTCAGTAACGCCCTACTGCAACTTTAACTTGTTACGTGATCAGGGCCGCCGAAAGAAAATCGGGGCCCGGGGGTGGTGACATGCGGGCCCCCAACTCTTCGATATAATTTTGTAGAGCGGGGAGAGGTAATTCCTTACGGCACAATTCTTTACCTCAATTGCAATTTCGACAATCGGGGGAGTGATACCTTGCGATAAACTCGGTTACAATTTCAACGAGCGGAGGGTAGTATTCCTTACGATGCAATTTTTAGCTACGATTTTGTAACAGTTTTAACACTTAAATATTAAAAAGTGTTTCACCTGTGCGAACGGCAGCTAGTTTTTTGTTGGAGAGCATAGGGGCGTGGGTAAGGAGTGTGGACACTCAGAGGGCACCACTGGGCTGTCATAAAATGTGATTATATAATCTTGCCAGTCAAGAAACAAAATTAAATTTCTAGCTATCGTGCGATGGAATTCTTAAAATCTATCATTAATACCAAAAACTACAGTTTACTGTCAAATCTCAAAACCTATAGGCAAATATCAGGTGCACTAGTGCAAGTAACAAGAACATGTAGACATTAAACATTTATAACGATACAAGTGTACAACAACAAAAAATTTAAATAAAAACTTCAGATGTTACCTAAACGTGGTTCATACGCATTCAGTATAAGTAGAGGATCCGAATTAGAAACGACCTTCACCCATCTATTTAATGGATGAAAAGTATTTTTTATCAAATTTAGTATGTGAAAAAATATATCGCCAGTGGGTTGGCAAAAAAATTCCTGGCCAGGCTATGATTAATTAAAAATTTTAAAATGACTTTTTATTTAACGAATAAATTTAATACTAATCGAAAGTATTAAGCCTATAGAATATGCAGCAAACGTTGGGTTATCTATTATTTTCCTGGCGTAACTACTGGGTTGGCAGGTATAAACAGGTATGTTGAAACTAGCTATTTTCACCCATTGGTTTAATAAATAAATCTTATATCAAAATAAGCGCTATGTCATTGCGAACACGATGATATAAGGTTGTCTGCAAAGAGCCTGGTTTGAATGAAGGTTGTCAAATTTTAAAAAGTGAAATTTGAAATTGAAAAATAGCTTTTGAGATTTGCAGTTTATAAACAACCTTGTTTTTAATTGGGAAGAAAACTATATTAGTTTTTGATTTTCACTTTATTTCTTGTCAACATGACAATTGTTTCGCCACACAGTGGCTTCTTCAGATATTGAGTACTGGTATACTAATTTTACAATGCACAAACTATATGGTTTTATACAATTTTGATGTAATCCTAATCTTAATTGCTAAGCGGAAAAGTACAATATAATTTTAATTACTAAATGGAAAGGTACATATATTTCTAGGAAATTTATTGAATCTAATTTTAATAGTCTAAGTAAATAAATTTAGTAAGGGAGATGAGTTTGCTTCAATTTGGCCATTTCATAAAATATCAGACGACTTTAGTTTATTTATTTCTAGAGATTCTAGTAAATCGAGTTTTAACCCTTTTTTCTCGGTGTGTAAAATTTTAAACTCTTCGTTGAACACGTGACATACTTCTATTAGGTGGTTAGCATAAGTTGAGTCTGTTTTATTACTGATGTAACTTATTTTATGTTCTGACAACCGTTTACCAAAATTTCTTCCTGTTTGTCCAATATATACCTTAGGACAAGCACCACAAGTCAACTTATAGACGCCTGATTTATTTTCTGATGAAATCTTGTCTTTTGCATTTTTTAAATGTTTTCCTATTGTGTTATTAGTTTTGAAAGCTACATTAATATTACGTTTTTTTAAAAAAGAGGAAGTTTTTTCTGTTGGGTAGCCAATGTAAGTGAGAACTTTGAAACTATTATTTTGATCTTTTATTGTTGGATATACTTCTTTAATGGCTTTACTGAAAGATTTTTTCACAATGATATTGTCTATTACTTCTGGGTTGTAACCATTGTTGAATGCAATTTGTTTTATTATTGTTTTTTTCTGATGAACCCACATGTCAATAAAACGTAACGGTAAACAGCTGGAACTGTTGATATTGGAGCAGAAATAATGTGTGAGAGGAGCTGTGATCACGCTGCCACAATCGTGTAATTTAAAGACTGTACTTTTGTTATTACTTATTGTATTTATGCTTGATTTTTTCAGAGACATTAAAACTTCTTGCTCTGTAAACGGTTCGACTGTTAAAAAATCTATATCTGCGTTCGCAGGATTGATCTCAATTCATAGATTAGAGGTGATATATAAATCACAAAAGTATTCAGCAAAATCGTTATCCTCGTTCTTGTTGCCAACACAATGTTTATCCTCATAATACATTGCTGTCGGTAAATTATTATTAGTTTCTTTACTGTCGATAAAGTGCCAGAACTTCACGACAATAACTTTTATATTCAGCATCAACCTGGTCTTTGATCTAATTTCTTAATCATTTAAACTCTTCGACTGCAAGAGGATCTTCGAGGTTTTTGTAATTACACCACGCTCTATGTATCAATTCAAGGCTTTTAATTATACTGCATTTATACCAAGGTGGGTAACCTTTGCCTTTAATTACAGTTTTAGGGATAATTGAATCAAGGCATACATTTTGTCATAGAATTGTTCCAAAGCATAGTCTGCATTCTGAATATTTATTAGTTTTAACATTTTTCTTAAAATTTGAAACTTGTAAAATAGCATGACAAAACAGTTCATGTTGAAATTTGGTCATATCAGATACACAGAGCGGTCGCCAGACCTGTTATTTCTATAAACATGTTCATTAACATTTCATGATTTTAGAGCAAATTGTTTTTGATTAAACACACATTGATTAAACACACACCAAAAATAAAGTGTCCTATTAAAGTTTTGACTGTACATTCATCATTTCTCGCGCTAATAAAAGCGCTGTTTATCACATTTTTTTAACGACCTATCATTTCAACACTAATCAATAGAGGAAGCGCGCCCAAGAGGTAGTCAACATTAAGCAAGGTAGCAAAACTGAAACAAAATCAAATTTTGAGAAATCTTGAAATAATCAAATTCTTATGTTATTAAATAATAATAACAATCTTTATTTGAAATAGGACAACCTAATACATGTCTTCGACACATTCCACGTAATGTAATAATTTATAACGACATTCTTACATTTAAAAGCACTAACAAAATATAAAAAGTAGTAAAAAGTATGAAAAAGATTAAAACTGTAAAAATAATAATGTGCATGGGCGCCATGTTATAAACTTTTAATATGTTCTAATAATCCTTGTTACTACATTTTGAAAAAAAATGTAGTATACGTTTAGCATTTTTCCGGTGCACCATCGAAACCCGAAAAAAACGTCGGATCGATGTGAAAGTCATATCTATCGATTCGAGAGCGAATTTAGAAAATTCCGTCCGTCGGTCAGTCGGTCTGTCGGTCTGTCTGTCGGTCTGTCTGTCTGTCACGCCCAGCCCCCTTAATCCGTTTTCGGATTGCGATGAAACTTGGGTGGTTAATAGGAGGTCTTTAGAAAACCTTAACGCCGAAAGCTCGGCTCCGTTCGGAAACCGGAAGTACCCGATATAGACGTTTCGAGTTTTTCGGTTGAAATTGAATAACTCGATAACGGGTAGTCGGATCGAGACATTTCAAAAAAGGAATGGTGCCGCTCGCAAAGCTCTACAAATAAGTATACCAGTGGCTATGTCGAAAAACAAATGAAAATTGATTTTTTTTGCAAAAAACTGGTTTTCTCGAAATCGGGCTAGGAAGCACGATAACTGTCCAGAATATTGATCGATTTCGATGAGACTTGGTGGGATCAAAGGTACCCGGCCACAAATCAAGCCTATTGCTGGCGGCCCGAATCCGTTGACCGCGAGTATGTTTTCCAGGGCCGAGTATGATTTTTCAAAGAAATTAATAACTCCCGAACCGAAGGTCCGATTTTGATTTTCAAAAATGGCAATTGTAGGGCTCGATTAGGTCTATTAGCTGACGTTTGTGAGAAATTTGACAAAACAAAAGCGAATCTACAAATCCTGGAAAACTTGATTTTTTTGATAAATTCTACAAATTCCGAACAGTTTCCTAATAAAAATCGAAAATTAACTATTCCGTCGATCGATCTCTATAACCAGTATAAGGCATGGACCTTTGTGGACAAGAAATCTGAAATAGAGTTTTTTCGAAAAACTTAAAATAAACGAGTTATTTACGAAAATGCATTCCATAGAATTATTTAAAAAAATATTACAAATTGATAAGTGATAATGTTGTATTTAAAATATCATCATTCATTTCCTTATTTTCATTTACTAAATAAAAATAGAGCCGATGCCATTTCCGTGTTTCAAAATGTAGTTAGCTTTTACTTTAGTCAATGCAAAAAAAAAAAAAAACATGTCAAAGCACTGAGTCATCTTGCGACCCTCTGCTGAAAATGTTATAAATGATCCCAACAAATTTGACTAAAAGCATATCAAAATGTAGTTTTTTTCACTTGTTTAAATGCAATCTTTGATTTTATTTGGTAATATATTATATTCCCGACAACCATCAGAAAACAATGTGTGCATATGTCTGGTACACTTTTTCCTTCCAATGTGTAGATGACTATTTAATCTAGTTGAGTGATTATGTACCTGATTATTAAAAGTAATATATTTGTTGAAATAAGAAGGGAGTAAACCATTTAAAATCTTATATGTAAAAATTGATGAAAAATATTTTAAACGTTGTTTCACACTTAACCAGTCTAATACATTTAACATTGATCTGATAGGTGTAAGTCTGTTGCATCTTAATATAATTCGCATTCCTCTGTTCTGCAGTTTCTGTAATACAGCAATGCTGTTGTTATCAAGACAATTTAGGATACTCGCACAATAATCAAAGTGAGGCTGTATTATTGTTTTAAAAACTGTTATAATTGTTCCTATCGTTAGATATTTAGAAATTCTGGATAAGAAGAACAATTTTTTCGATATTTTCTTTTGTATATGCACAAAATGTGTTTTTAAACTTAACTCGTTACTAATCATGAAGCCTACATATTTGATTTCTGTTACCAATTCTAATTTGTTGTTACCAAAGACTATATTAACATTATTTATATTTAATTTAGAGTAATTATATTTTTTAGTACAAATCATTGCTTTAGTTTTATTTACGTTTAATTTTAATTTATTAGTGTTTAGATATCCTGACAGTTTATTTAATTCGATATTAAATTTATCAATGGCAATGTTAACATCACTATGTGTAACTGCAATCAAGGTGTCATCATCAAACAAGTTAATGAAGTCACAATTAATACCGAGACTTAAATCATTAAGATATATAATAAACAGAAGTGGTCCAAGTACACTACCTTGGGGTACACCAACATTAATTGGCATTGTACTTGATATCTTATTGTTGACTTTTGTACATTGTAACCTTTACACCATTCTAACACAGTTCCCCTTATGCCGTCATATTTAAGTTTACCGATCAAAATTGTTTCGAATGCTTTTTTAAAATCCAATAATACTGCCACCACATATTTATCGTCATCAATTTCATCATTCCAGTGTGCAATCGTCAATTGAAGTGCAGTTTCGCGTGAATGATTAGCTCTAAAACCAGATTGGTTACCTACGAACAGATTAATAGATTATTAAAATAGGCTGATAATTGATGGTAAACGGCTAATTCCAATATTTAAATATATAAAAACTATAACAATGAGATTGCAATATTTAAATTGGTGACGGTAAATGCATTTTAATAATGTCAGTCTGAAATATAGAATGCATATATATAGAGTTTTGTATTACTTCCACATCCACGTAGTGGATTGGAAGTATAGTAATCGCAAAAAAATTTTCAAAATTTTTTATTCGTGAAATAGGTTTAGAATGTCATGAAACGTCGAGTATTTATTTTTTAGCGAAAAAAAATTTTCAGTCTGTCTGTCGGTCTGTCGGTCTGTCTGTCGGTCTGTCTGTCTGTAACTTTTTTGTCCGCACGCTTTCTCCGGAACCGTTTAAGATATTGACCTGAAATTTTGTACACGTATATATTATAACGAGATCTGGAACTGGATTGTTTTTTGAGGAAATCCGGTGAAGGGTTGGGGGTTAAATAGGGGTAAATAGGGGGAAATAAGTAAAGCAAGCTTGTAAGAGTACAGAAACTTGAAATTCGGTGTATATACTAGAAGTTAAGGCCTCAGATTTTTTTATAATATTTTTCAACCCCCCACCACCCCTACCCCATTAAAGGGGTTGAAAAAATAAAGTTGAGATATTCATTTGAAATTTCGTACACGTATGTATTATAACGATGTCTAGAATTAGATTATATTTTGGGATGATTCCGTTGAAGGGTTGGGGGTTAATTTGGGGTAAATAGAGGAATATAAGTAAAACAAGTTGGTAAGAGTACAGAAACTTGAAATTCGGTGTATGTACTAGAAGCCAAAGCGTCAGATTTTTTAATAATATTTTTCAACCCCCACCACCCCACCCCTACTCCAATTTGAAAAGGGTTGATGAAATAAAATTGAGATATTCATTTGAAATTTTCTACACGTGTGTATCTGGAACTAGATTATATTTTGAGATAATTCCGTTGAAGGGTTGGGGGTTAAATAGGGGTAAATAGGGGAAAATAAATAAAGCAAGCTGGTAAGACTACAGAAACTTGAAATTCGGTGTATGTACTAGAAGCCAAGGTCTCAGATTATTTATAATATTTTTCAACCCCCACCACCCCTACTTCGTTATTAAAAGGGTTGATAAAATAAAATCGAGATATTCATTTGAAATTTGGTACACGTATGAATTATAACGACATCTGGAACTAGATTATACTTTGAGATGATTCCGTTGAAGGGTTGGGGGTTATTTAGGGGTCAATAGGGGGAAATAAGTAAAGCAAGCTGGTATGACTACAGAAACTTGAAATTCGGTGTATGTACAAGAAGTTAAGGCCTCAGATTTTTTTATAATATTTTTCAACCCCCCCCACCACCCCTACCCCATTAATTGGGTTGACAAAATAAAGTTGAGATATTCATTTGAAATTTCGTACACGTATGTATTATAACGACGTCTGGAATTAGTTTATATTTTGAGATGATTCCGTTGAAGGGTTGGGGGTTAATTTGAGGTAAATAGAGGAATATAAGTAAAAAGTTGGTAAGACAACAGAAACTTGAAATTCGGTGTATGTACTAGAAGCCACAGCGTCAGATTTTCTTATAATATTTTTCAACCCAACCACCCCTACTCCAATATGAAAAGGGTTGATAAAATAAAATTGAGATATTCATTTGAAATTTGGTACACGTATGTATTATAACGACGTCTGAAACTAGATCATAATTTGAGATGATGCCGTTGAAGGGTTGGGGGTTGAATAGGGGCAAATAGGGGAAAATCAGTAAAGCAAGCTGGTAAGACTACAGAAATTTGGGATTCGGTGTATATACTAGAAACCAAGGCCTCAGATTTCTTTCTAATATTTTTCAAACTCTACCACCTCCGCTTCATTATTAATGGGATTGATAACATCAAATTGAGATATTCACTTGAAAGTTAGTACACGTATGTATTGTAGTGACATCTGATTGAGATGACTCCATTGAGGTGGTAGGTTGTAAATAGTGGAAAATAAGTACGGTAAACTAGAAACTTCATTTTTAACGTATATGGTAGAAACCAACTCCTCAAACTTTTCTATGACATCTACCCCGAATATTATTAAAATTCTATGACCAATAATTTCCACATACTAGAGTGCAAATATAGTCAAGATGTTTCCTTTAAAGTGACTTAGACGAATAATCTGGATGTGGAAGTAGTGATTCCTTAGGCAGCGGTTTTTTTAATATTCAAACACGGTATGGAGAATATCGTTGCTTGGAATACATTTTATTGTTTTGTTTTCCAAAATTACCTTTTTCGGTAGCTCCACAAAAAGCTCTCTTTTCAAATAGTGCATGCAACAAATTACCGTTTTTCCTTACAGTCTTCTTATTGTTAATTCGGTATTCTCTAGAGGCAGACTGTCTTGAAACGCTTATTAACATTTTTGGATCGAGAAACACGTTGCGGAAATATAATTTCTCCTCCTTCAGGGCGAAATGCAACCTCTTCCTTAAAACAGGATCTCCACGACAAACATCCAGCCATAACTTATGACTTCTGGCTCCGGCCAATAGTGAAGTAGGGTCCAAATACCTAAAATAAAAGAAATATGTATTAATACAAATATCCAAAAATAAGCACATAAAATAAAATACAAAATAGAAACTTACCTGAAAATGGTGGACCACATCTCCACTGGAAGAATTCTTAGTTGACAAGCAAGCGTGAATGGTAGCAGCGAGAACATCTTTCTTCAAAGAGAAAAATCGGAATGACAAGCGAACCAAAAGCTCCGGATTTTATACGTATTCAGAGATCGTTCATGCATAACGGTTACGGTTGAGTATATCGGGTACGCAAATAAGGTACACTTCAAAAACCGACAGACCTGTGGTAGCAGCGTGGCGGCATCCATTTTGTGTAAAATGTTATTATTACCCTTTTTGATTAAACTCCGTATTTAAGCACTCCTTGGGGTTTTAAATAATTATGTTAAATAAAATTTCAAAAAACAAAAAATAAAGGCACTGTTAATACTATTACTTCTAGAAATTCTCGATAGTTTGCTTTTTGTCTGTGCGAGAGGAGCTGCTAACACAATCCCGTAATTTAAAGAATGGAATTTTGTTAGGGCCCATTGTGTATTTAGGTTTTATTTTTTCAGAGACATTAGAACTTCTTTCTCTGTAAACTGTTCGATTCTCAAACAATATGTATCTGCGTCCGCAGGATTGATCTCAATTGATAGATTAGAGATGATATATAAACCACAAAAGTAGTCAGCAAAATTACTACTTAACCACGACCTTGTTGCCAACACAACGTTTATCCTCATAATAGATCGCTGTCGATAAATTATTGCTACTTTTCTTACTGTCGATAAACTGCCTGAACTTACTGGGATTGATTTTAATATTAATTTCAATGTCATGACAATATTTTTTATATTCAACATCAACCTGTTCTTTGATAATTTCTTAATAATTTAAACTCTTCGAGTGCAAGAGGATCTTCGAGGTTTTGGTAATTACACCACGCTCTTGTTTCAATTCAAGGCTTTTAATTATATTGAATTTGTACCAAGTGTAACCCTTGCCTTTAATTACGGTTTTAGAGACAACTGAATCAAGAACGGCATATATTTTGTCTTATAATTGTTCAAAAGCATAATATGTATGCTGAATATTGAAAAAAATGCCAATATATTTTTGCTGAGTTATGGAAAAGCAATGTAATGCTTGGTAAAAATTTCTTTAAAGTATGTTAACGGAATCATGGTGTGGTAATTTTTCTAGTCACACTCAGTATATTTAAAATCCTGTGCCTACCTCGATCACCTTATGGATAGATAATTTGGAATTAATGGTGCCTTTGGGTGCAACAAATTGAGCCTTTATGTAACAAATGCCATGTAATAAAAATGATAAAACAATTCTGCAAATTCATGGACTTTATTTTTTGCAATATCGTGAAACTTTATATAAAACTTTGGTCATAAAATAGACACTTATGGGATATCAATTTAAGCCCCTTATATTGGGTTATATTTGGAAATATCATTGGATCACACATTGGTCCATTTCAACGCATAGCTTATATGCGAATGCAGTGGAAGCAACTGTTTTATTTTCTTATCGAATTGCAGAACTTCTCAATGTAGGGCATTCAGAAAGAGTTAGAGCGTGGCTACATTCTTAAACCGACATGTAAAGCAAGCACAAAATCATCTTGTCACGTCAGTGAGAGCATTTCATATCCGAGATGTTATGTTTAAAATTATTTTCTGAGCTTTTTAATTAAATGAAATGTAGATTGCTATTTTTATGTACATTTTTAATTGCAAACTTAATTAGAAACCCAGAAAATGCAATATAGCGTCTTAAGTATTATCACACATTAAAAATCAATTAATTTATTTATAGTTTTAAGGTGTCGAGGAAATATGTAATAAAAAAGAATCGATAGTAGAATCTTAAGCATATTGTAAAGATTTATCACAACCATTTTCTGAAAAGTTATGGTAGTTTGATAAATTGTTCATCTTATGATACCAACTTAGTCGGTGAAACAATTAGTATAAAATTAAATTAAAAAAAGTACATTCGACTTGGGCTCAGAACTCGGATTCCTTGGATTTCGGGATGCATCATCACCATCATCATCATCAACTTTGTCATGAATACATAGCATAACCAACACCTGCGCCGGATCCAGCCAGACATCCACGGTGCAGTGGTGCTGTGACAGTTAAAAGGCTGGGTGGCCAGGGTTGAGGAAACTTAGCCCAACATGTATAAATATATACTCCTTCGGCAGGACTCGACTTAAAATGATTATTTCTTTAAAATATTCTAAAAAAGGATAAAATTTAAATACTAATAAATAAGTTGTTGTACCTATAAATGTCCGTTGCTGAGACAGGAAAAGACTCAACGAAAAAACCTGCTTTCAGCAATTCTCAAAGGATCCCAAAAAAATTTGTATATATGTATTAATTATTATATATTATTAACTAAATTCAGTATATTAGTTTTGTAGAATCTAGTGTTTCTGAAATAATACATTTTGAAAACATACAATAACAAAAAGAGTCGAGAAAAAAAGAGAGAAAGGGGAATTTGTGCAACAAAAAGAAGGTGACTTAATACTATCTAGTTGAAAATCATATATCGACGACAGTTCTTTGGTCACCACGTACCTACGCCACATAATAACCTTTTAAATTTCTGTCTTTGAAGAAATTTGTTTTCAAAACGCCAGTTAATTTTATGATTATTACAAGGAAAGAAAAATTGGAGAATCGCCACGTTTGTAGGAGGGTCAAGAGCTTGCTATTGGATATTGATCATTTTGAGTGTTTCCTACGGTTTCTAATTTTATTAAATAATTTTATTATATTATCAACTTATTAAATAAAAAAAATGTTCGAAGAAACCTTCACTATGCATTAGAGCTCATTACTAAAGGAAAACAAGTAAAACACTACTATTTTTTACCACTATATTTACACAAATCTGTTACTACAGTTTCGACAATTACATTATCCAAAAATTATTTAAAATATAATTTTTATTTTGAATAATTGATTGATAATTACGTAATTGTCAAAACTGCAATCACAACATTATGTAAATATAGTTGTAAAGAAATGTAGTGTTTTGAAGATTCATTTTTATTAAATCAAATTTAAAAAAGTATATGAATTAGTTTTAGTTTTTAATTAATCGTTATAGCAACGCGGAAGTGATGCTAATTAATATTGCGTATCAAATTCTACTTGTGTCTTACTATTCAAATGAAGGTAATTGAAATTTGAATAAATTAAACTTGAAGTGAGATGAAAATTCACACCTATAACATGTACTTAATTTGATGAACGCACGTACATTTCGTAATTTCCGAACTTTCATAGAATCACTATCTTGTTTGCCATGCCATGGAAGATCCTATGGTTTTTGTAAAATGATATACTTTTCACTTAGTCACCTCAACTTTTTATCATGAAATATCAACTATTTGTTGTGGCACGTTCTGGGAGGAATAAGAAACAAAGAGTTCGTTGAGTGATTTCTTTTCAATGGGGTGATTGTATTGAAAACGTATTTATACATTTTTTAAAAACAACGCTTTTATAAATATATTACAAATAAAAAGTTTTTTCTGATCATGTGATTAAAAAATATATAAATTATATAGATTATTAAACTAAACTAAAAGCGTTGGGCGCAAAATTATGCTGTTATGTAGAAGTTGTTTCAATTGGTGCTCAACGCTTTTAGTTTTAATAATGTATATAAACTTTAAAAACATGTTTATAAGATAAGAAAAAACATTATTTTTTTCCCCTCTAGTACATTTATAAATGCATTGTTTTTAAAGAATTTTTAAACATATTTTATTAAACTCCGCCATATTGGGTTTAGAATGACGTCACATATTTTATCGTACTTTACTCGTCAAACTCTATTATTTGATAACCATATCAAGAGGGTTCTGAAGAAAAGGGTAATTATTTTCTAAAAGAAATATTATTTCAATGTTGCCAAGTTTCACATGCATTTCGCCTCCAATAACTTATATGGTGATCCAAAATTATCTCCCGATATTTAGTACATCCAAAAATAATGGTAGTCATTTATATAAACGTATTTCAAAAAATAAAAATTAAGGAGATAGTTTTTCTGCAATATCTCTCGACGCCTTTAAAATGTCAAATTTATATTTTAATCTTAGTCATGGGCCATCTGGACTTACACGGTATCAGTCAAATCTTCTTTTCTGTTTAAGGTGTGGTCACAGAATAATAAAACAATCAGAATGGAATCTTTCAGGGAAGGGGAAGTTTCGCGCATTTCTAGACGCGCATCCAATTCGCCATATTCCTGGGGTAAAACAACTGATAATTATGTGCTCTATACAGAGTTGCCAGATGTACAATAATTTCTGATGAACTAGGAATAAATAATTATAGTTAGTATAGTTTTGTCACAAAAGCATTAATACATGTGGTACATTTTGCAGTAATCAAATGTCTTCAAATTCAATTTCTTGAGAAATGAGATGGTTGGTTACATGAAAAAAATTATGTACTAAAATTAATAAGTTTCATGTACCTTAGAGTAATTTAAAAAACTCATCTGGCAACATTATGCATAACCTATTGGTCATAAGTTGACAAATATTATTTATTTATTTCGTTTGTTTTGCTGTTTATTTACGTTGGTCAATGCCTGACTGCATATTTGTTTTGTATAATACTCTCATTTAAAATAACTATAACTAATATTTTAAAGTAATATTGACATATCATCTAATCCACTTATAATTCGTTCGAACGTGGATACACAGGCGTAGGTATACTATGTTTCCACATCGATCTCGTACATCTTCACATTTTTGTGTGCCTAATCAATCACGTCAGTATAATGTTTGCACTAAAATTATAATTTAACATAGTCAATATACATACATATATTCCTTTACACGCATAATGAAACAATTTATACACACTTCATATGACCTAATTTCAGTATAGGGTATGTTCGTTATTGTATTGTATTTTAGAAACAATTTTATATTGAATATTTCAGGACGGTATATTTACTACTATTTAATTAATCATTGGCATTAAAATATATAGATTTATTAATAAAACAAAATATACGTGTAATTATTACATAGCATATATAGGGATAAAGTCAATCGTATACAGAATAAAAATAGACATTTATTGTCCCATGAGATTAACTCCATGGCATTCAGTTAAAATAGGCATCTGCTTCAACAGTTTTGTAGAAAAATATATGGTTAGGCATTTAAAAATTCCTCTACAGAATAGAAACAATTTTTAATTACATATATGCCTATGCTTTGAAATTATATTAATGAATGTTGAATTGAAATGGTATATTGTATAATAGTTATGATTATTTAAACGCTGTGTAAAGTTGTCAAAATTTGTTTTAACATGGCGTTAGTGTGATCCACTGTTTTTTTTTACAAAATTAGTACGATAAAATGAGAAGTTCAGCACTAATATACAAAGGGAACTTTTAGAAAATTCAGAGACAATTATTTTATAGGGTTTCTTGAGAAAAGTTGAAAAGTATACCTATTCTACAAAATTAAATTACAAATTCCTAAGTGCGGACCTGATTACAACGGTACAGAATCAAAGAATTTATATAAATAGAAGCCGAGATAAAGTGTAAAAGTTATACGATACTGTTGCCATCATGTCCAACATACCTTTTTCTCACCATTTCGTTCTAAGATACAATATTGCCTATAACGCTATCTCTGTTGCAAGTACTCCAAGACCGTGGTATGAGTGTAGCAAAGACATATGTGGAATTTAGTCATTTAAGAACTGTGTCTGTTTTAACTACTCTAACCTCAAAATTATTTTCGTGTTTTGTAAATTTAAACAAATATTCTCGTTGAATCGTAAAAATAGTGAAAAAATGTGTTGTTTGTGGTGTAGTTGAGGATAAGAATAGCCTGTTGTCTTACATTTATTTGTCATGTTAAAAACAGTAGTACTGCAACAAAGATGGGGCTATAGTAATTTTCATCATAAAGGAAGAGATAATTATAAAATGTAATGTCTGAACTTGAGTACGAGATGTTGACAACACACTTATAAATGTGTATCTGCTTCTATTTATATAAATTCTTTGTATAGAATACGCCCCTGATTTTAACCCCAACAAGATGGCCGATTCTGGAGTTAAATTGTATATGGGCAATGCTTAGAGTTTCTCTTCTGATTGCTTTATTATTCTGTGGTGTGGTTTTAGGGGGTTATTGTAAAAAACGAATTTTCGGATAATTAGAAATAAAAAACGTATTCTTATTGCATTTCAGTAAACTAAGCTGTTCTCCAGTAATTTGTGTTTAGAAAACAACGTGCATTTACAACATTTTATTAAAAAATTCTTTTACACATAAAGAATGCATTGAAATGTTATTAATCGTAGAAAATATCTAATTATTATTAACTACAAAAATTGTTCGGAATGTCGTTTTCCCTTATGCACAATCTAAGTTCTTTTTTTAAGGAACGTTGAATACCCTGTAAAATGTTTTCATCATTCCGTAGCATTGTAAACTCTTGATCGATTTTTTCTCTCAACTGTTCAATCCTGTCAATTTGAGAATTATAAACTCGTGATTAAGAAAATTCCACACAGTGAAATCAAGGGGAGTTAGGTCAGGAGACCGCGCAGGCCATTTAATCGGTACATCTGCACCCCGGCCAATCCATCAATTAGGATAATGGTTGTGTAACCATGTTCTACATATTCTGGTATAATGCGGTGTTGCGCCGTCATAAAAAATATTTCTTCTCTTTCGCAATGAAATAATACCTAATATTTCATGCAAGGTGTTTTCCAAAAAATCATAATCCATATCGCCATTTAAATTTCCTGAAAATATATGGTATCTGATTCCCTACAGTTGCTGCCCATACGTTTATTCTGAAAACATGTTGAAAATGGGTTTGTATTGCTGCATTAGGATTTTCCTCAGCCCACAAATGCATATTCCGAGAATTAAATATGCCTTGTCGTGGGAATGTAGCCTCGTCAGTAAAAAGTATTTTACTTATCCATATCCATTCTTAAGCCTGATCTTCTACTACTTATCGTAGGATCTTCCATTACAATATCTAATATTTCTTCTTCAACGTCAACAGTTTTTGGACGACCAGCGTTTCTGTTTTTCACTTGAGGACTTCCTGTTTCTCGTCGACGTTCTGCATTTATAAAAGTTTTGGCACCAAGAATATTTTTGTTCGGGAATTTATCTTTATAACATTTTACAGCTGCAGAAGCATTATCAAAACATTCTCCCAAAGTCAAAACTGCATCTGTTAATTCAGAGAACGCCGAATTACCCATGTTTAATAATATTAACAATTAAACTGGAATTATTTCAAAGAAAAGAATCAAAGTCTAATAAATAACACAAATGTCAAGTAATATTTCAAAGCATTATTTATGTGCGAAAGAATTTATTAATAAAATGTCTTAAATGCACGTTGTTTTTTAAACAAATTATTCGAGAACTGTTTAAATATTTATTTATTGTTTTTAATTGCATTATTTATTTTAACGTCCTGGCGAAGTAGCTAATGCTACTTTACCACTTAACCAGGACGGTGCGGCGACATGAGATACGGTCGCCCATCTCAGTGACAGACTAGACCATTTTCCATTTAAATGTTTTATTGCCTATTGATACATTTTTACTTTAAGCTTAAACTAGGTATCTTAAGATCACAATACATATAAAGTACATGTATAAAACATCGCATTTAATTTATCGAAGGATAAACGATGGAATCGTTAGAAAGACTGGTGACCTATGCGAGCTTATTTTAATTAAAAAACTGCTATCAAGCACTTCTTACCAATTTATATTTTTAATTTTTTACCTTACTGTTTAAATGATAAAATAGTTCTGGGATAGAGGCGAGGAACGAAAATAATCTTTATTGATTATGTAGGAAAACAGAATAAAAACCAACTTAATGGAATTGCCAACCTGTAAAAATGTTGGTGTTTGCGTGATAAAGTTTTATTTGGGAAAAATCATGATTATAAGATATCGACGGGTTAGGGGGCATGGAAAATTGGGGGGGGACAGACTCGACCGGCGTGCCTTAACTTTACCCATCGAGATCTCGCCACTGAAACCGGTACCGGACCCCACCTCACATTTATCAAAATGCAATACGCACCTTATTTATTTTCAATGATCAGAAAATTAGGTTTTTACAATAATTTTTAGAAATTTGAAAAAAATTAAAAAGTTATGAGGAAGATACTGACAATCACCCCCTAAGACTACACCTTAAACAGAAGAGAAGGTTTGACCGATATCATGTAAACTAGTGTCCAGATGGCCTATGACTTAGTTTACAATATTAATGTGTTAGATTAAGGGAGTAGGACGATATTGCAGAAAAACTGAAATATATTATCCCCCCTTTTAAGGAGTATATCTCCCTTATTATTCATTTTCGGAAATAAGTTTATATAAAAGACTACCGTTATGTTTGAATGTACTATCAGCCACAGAAATATAGGGATATTTTCATAATAAACTTCATAATTAAAGAAAAAAGTTGCGGGTTTAATTAGATCACTATTGGAAAGAAAACATGCTCTAGGAAACCGAGCAAAAGAAGTGGTCCACAATTTTAGAGATATGGTGGGAAGACAGGGTCCTATATATTTGAAGGAGTTAAATCAATTTGTTGAACTGTTGTTTCATGGCATGTCTCAAATAATTTTCATAATCTGAATACTCCTACCTACCAAATTTGCAACATCAAATGTTGCCAAGGAATTTCGTTTTACGAAGACAGTTTTGTAAATGGTCGCTGTACAGTTTACACAATGTTATTCTAAACATTACATTTTACATCGGAGAGATACGGTCCAAGTGGTTATGTAAAAGTTAGAATATGAAAATTGATATGAATATGAGCAGAGCCTCTCACGAGAGAGAAACTCGCGAAAATCTATTTAGTGTCGATGAGCCCACTGAGGGCATTTCCAGCATTGTGGTTCTTGTCAATTCCTCGGCATCTACGCTATAACATTTAAATCGCGTCCTAGAAAAATACTTCCACTATTCTGAATCTTATTTAAGAAGCAACGAGTAATGAAAGGTGTCAGAAAGATATCCGTTGCTGTCTCTTTCAGCCGGTTGGATTGAATTGAAACCAGTCTTACTTCATGTAGATATTTGTCACACAGTAATAACAATTCTTTTCCTATTTCTTACTAATATTGAATGATTATAGTAAGTCCTTGATGTTTTGTGATTTATGATATTAAAAAAAATCAACAAAGTTATAGTTCATCTCAGACATATTCTGTCGGCACGTTTAATAGTGCGGTAAAGAACAAAGATCCTAACATTTCCTATACCGACCATATGTTTGGGATAAAGTATACCAAACTAGAAGTTAATTCTCTTATCGTGCAACTGGATGTTGTGAGTATAATGGTAAACACGATACACAATTGATATAATTTGACTTCAGTTTTGTTCCTTCAAATATTTCTTGAAAATTGCTGCCACTAAATTGCAAATTTTACTTTTTAAGTTCAACCTTTTGCATAAAGGAAGCTTCAAATGTTGTATAAAAAGATGATGTATCTTTAGCATTTCATTCATATGTATAATTGTAATAATTCTATGTCAAAATAATATTTGGTCTTTATAAAATATTAGAATTAGTTGAAACATATTCTTTACAGGATTTTCAAACAGCAGAAAAAATAACTATCTATGAGAACTAAAAGAAAAACTATGTATAAAAATATGAATGAATGAAATCTTTGCATTCCTTCGATAACCTGAATTCTGGTTATGCTAGCAAATTAAATTCTAAAATGGATTTATATAATTTCTTATTTGAAAATTCTCATTCAACAACTAGCATCCACACAGTCCCCTACGGCCATGCAAATTAAACTAGTATCTACATAACCCCCTACGGTATGAAGATTCAGCTAAAATGAGAACAAAGGTAGGTAAATAAAGTTATTTTAGACCTTTGTTCTCATTTTTAATTCAATCTTCATACCGTAGGGGGTTATGTAGATTAATTTTCATGGCCGTAGGGGACTGTGTGGATGCTAGTTGTTGAATGAGAATTTTCAAATAAGAAATTATACAAATCCATTTTAGAATTGAATTTGCTAGCATAACCAGAATTCAGGTTATCGAAAAAATGCAAAGATTTCATTAATATTTTTATACATAGTTTTTTTAAAGTTTCCATAGTTATTTTTTCTGCTGTTTGCAAAATCCTATAAAGAATATGTTTCAATACAATTAAGCAAACAAATAATGAATGAGTGCTGGTGAATGGATTTTGATGAAATTGCAATGTATTTGTAATGACGTTAATAAAAAAGTTGAAAAACAGATTATAGTAGGAAATAATCGGAAGGGGTAGAAAGCACCGTAACTTGTAGAATCAAGTCAAAAATGAAAAAAAAAAACAATGTGCTTACCTTTTTTGGCCCAAAATAAGTTTTATTTTTGTTGATTTTTTTTTGAAAAATACTTATTTTTCGAGAAGTGGGGAAAGGGAAATGTAAAAGTTGAAAAAGAAATCTGAAAAAATTCAGGTGATTGTATCATCGATATACAAGTCTTTTTTTATTTGCAACTTTTCAGTAAAGTGCGTTTTCACCGAGTTCTTCCGGAAAAACATGAAAAACTTCAACAAATATTTGAAATTGAAGCGCTTTAAAAATATGTAATTATAAAATTTGAAAAAATTCAGACGTATGCATTGAGGCCTTCTAAATAATTTTTGTCTCTTGGATTTTTTGTGCGACTTGCTAATTTTCTGAATTAGAGGCAGTTTTTTACGTCATATAATGTACTACATTTTTCGCACATTTTCAATTTAAAAATTATATGGTATTTTTATGCATTTTTTAATTGAAAATTTGCAAAAAATGTACATTATTCATCGTGAAAAACTGCATGTACCTCGGAAAATTAGCAAGTTACAAAAAAATTCCAAGAGACAAAAAATGTTTAGAAAACCTTAATCTATATGTCTGAGTCTTTTGAAAATTTTAAATTACAGTTTTTTAAAGCGCTACAATTTTAAAAAAGGGGTAGTTTTTCATGTTTTTCCGGAAAAGCTCGGTGAAAACGAACTTTACAGAAAAGTTGCAGATGAAAAAAGTCTTGTATTTCGATGATACATTCACATTAATTTTTCAGATTTTCTTTTTCAACTTTTACATTTCTCTTCCCCCACTTTTAGGAACACTCGACTGGACATATCCCGATAAATAAAATAAGCATCTCTCGAAAAAATTCACCAGAGTAAAAACATCTTATTTTGGGCCAAGAAAGGTAAACATATTATTTCTTTTTTAATTTTTGACCTAATTCTACAAGTTACGGAACCCGTGATAGAAGGGGTGGTTTCTACCCCTTCTGATCATTTCCTACTCTAGTCTCTTTTCAACATTTTTATTAACGTTTAATTATAGATAGATGGCACGAGGTTTCATCAAAATCCATTCACTAAAACTCAAGTTAGAGGTAAAACTCCTCGTTGACTGGACTATTGAAGCAAAATAGTTTGTGTTGTTTGTCGACATATCATTTCTTTGCAATGCAACAATTGCCCCAATGTAATCTGTCTCGAACGGGCATTGTCAAATCACTAATATCGGAATCGGATCTCTGTGATTCAGGCGCAGGCGCGAAGCATTTTAACAACTCTTTCATGGTTAAACTAATCAGTAACAAAAAGAAGTATCGATGCCAAAAATTTGACTGACTTTCAATCTTCACTTTGTTTAATAATAAAAACTCATCACTTACTATGCTTTACAATGCTTTGTTGAAATAGGTTTAGAAGGCCATAAAATGTCAATATATTAAACTCGAGCAAAAAAAAATTCTATCGGTCTGTCGTACGATGGTTCTGAAGCCGAAGTGGTTGAAAAGCCGACAGGCAGACCGATTAATAGACATTTTTTCCTCAAATTTAAACTGGATGTGTCATGGCATTCTAAAATAATAAAAAAAAGAATTTTTCTTACTCCATTACGTGGGTGTGAAAGTAACATGTACATTAACGAAATTGAGTAAAACACTACTATGTTTTTTACCACTATATTTGCACAAAAACGTGACTGCAGTTTCAACCCTTTTTTAGGTCATTTTCAAACAATGATTCAATTAAGAATGAAATACAAAAGATTTGGTCCCTATTTAAATATGTTTCTAGAATTAAACAGATTAGAGAATTATGAAATTATACAGGTATTTTATGATATCCTAACTATCTAAGGGTGGGGTTTCTCAGAAATTTTAATTACAATTGCTTCTAACAAATTAAGTTTAAAACCTTGGAAATATACAAATACAATAACAAAGATGATTTAATTTTGTTAAATGATCAATTAGATATTATGTACTCACCTCTTTTTACTGCTACCAAGATGTAATTAAAATTTCTGAGAAACCCCACCCTTAGATAGTTAGGATATCATAAAATACCTGTATAATTTCATAATTCTCTAATCTGTTTAATTCTAGAAACATATTTAAATAGGGACCAAATCTTTTGTATTTCATTCTTAATTGAATCATTGTTTGAAAATGACCTAAAAAAGGGTTGAAACTGCAGTCACGTTTTTGTGCAAATATAGTGGTAAAAAACATAGTAGTGTTTTACTCAATTTCGTTATTGTTATGGATTACCACAGAGTAACGGCTTCCTCAATCGATTTCCTAACATGTACATATTTCGTGTATTTTTCAGTTTTGATAAAATATATTTCTTTTCCTATTTCACAATAATTCTGACTTAACTGTAATTCGAATTCAGCAGACAATTTTATGTAAGAATATATTTTTCGTTTTTGTATATCATTTAGTTGATTCTCCTCCTTTAAAATGCATCCTAGCGAACACTACATTGCCGACTGAAAAGTTTTGGAAAAGAATAAACATGAAATAATATAAATCTTCGCAGATATCTCGTTAATAATTCTGACCTATCCAAGTACTCTTAAGAAGTATTAATATTAAAAGCAGCCAAGTTTACAACTTATTTAGAACTTTTTACACGAAATAATATGCATTATTCTCACGGAGGCAAGTTTTAACTTCTTTCCCATCTTCAAGAATTTTCTAACAAGTCTAAATTACCACTACGCTTTGGCCTGCACGTTTTATGGTATCAAGTAATTTTATTGAAATTACAAGTGATAATTTGTTTCTTCTTTTAGAAAACCTGAGGCTAACAATATTTTTTTTTTTTCAAATTCTTTTGAGCTTAATTGTGTCAAGAATTACGCACATTGCCTTCTTATTACTTCCATATAGCACAGAAATTCTAACAGATTAAATATAAATCATGCGTTTCTAAGAAAATATTAGTAAATGTGTATTAGCGACAATGAATTATTTATTTTTGAGAGACCACCAATCTAATATTAATTCGAAAATAGCTATGCAAATGCTGCTTGGTAGAATGGAATTTGGATTAAATTCAGAGGCACAAA
Organism: Stenurella melanura; assembly: GCA_963583905.1. Classification (NCBI taxonomy): domain Eukaryota; kingdom Metazoa; phylum Arthropoda; class Insecta; order Coleoptera; family Cerambycidae; genus Stenurella; species Stenurella melanura. The sequence continues at coordinate 40,239,833 of OY757310.1, read as the reverse complement.
GTGTATCTAATAAAGTGAGATTAATGAAAAGGGGACAGTGGTTATTTGAAAGCGGACCTTCTCTATTACTAATATTTCCATCAAGAAATGTGTCATCATTGTGAATGTACTGAATGTGTTGAAAATATTGAGCTATTATTTAAATGGAGTTAAAGGCGATGAAAATTAAATTTTTTGCATATTACTAATGTTTTCATCCATAATTTTTTAGTCGCGAATTAATTTGGAATTGCGAAATCATGTGGAGTTTTAGTGTTTATTTCTAATTTGAAATTTTTTGGTATTATTTTTTTAACTTGTCATGTTTTTTTGTATTAGGACGTTTTTCTAACTTAAATTTAAAACAGGTAATACTCACATACTTCTAATTGCGTTGAAATGACCAAAGTTTAAAAATTTAAGATAGTCAATACCCTATTAATAAAAGAAAAAAGATATACCATAGCTTTCTGTAATTTGCAGCATAAAATGTAGTCGCTTGTTAACTTTATTATTATTGTAGCCAATGAATCAAAGAAGTTTTTTTACTAAAATACTTTTTTAAATTCTATTCAGTTTTCGAGAACTCAGTCGTTAAAGATAATGTGTTATTTGCGCAGCACTCGCATTTGATCGGCACATTTCCAAAACAGGTATAATATCGCTCGTATAGACAAAATTTTTATATCGCTGTGTTGGTGATCGAATTCAGAACAACTTTCAAAATGTTCGTCCGTCTGTTTATCTGTCCGTCCGTTAATTACATTTCCTACAAGTCTCGATTATAGGCTTTTTTTAGTAGAAGATTTTATACAAGATTTCTACTATAACAAAAGTTTGCACCTTGAAGACGGCCCAATGCCAAAAATAAGAAGATCAGAGACAACGGCAATTTTAACAACAAATTGTTTTATCTGCTGCCAAAAAACTTAATCAGAAAGGCAAGAGAAAACTTACAAGCGTGGTTTCATTTAACAGACAATTAAATTTGGAAAATGTCAAAGAAATTAATAATACTGAAATATTACACAGAGGATTTGGAGACAGTAGTTGTGTGGACATGATAGCAAAGACTTTAAGTACCACACTTTGTGCATGACAAAATTTTTACATACGTTTATTGACATATTTTGATATGTTCTCCCGCATCTCGAAGAAGCTTTATTTGCCAAAAACGAATTATTTACTGTAGCTGAAATTAGAACACTCCTTCATACTAAAGCAAATGTACATGTGTTATATAGAGTGCTAAATATCCCAGTGGTGACGATATTGCAAATAGAATAAAAACAGTTTCACGATAAAGTACTTATTATTTCGCGAGTAGGTACGAAATTATGAAACCACGTGTGTTACGCTTCAATGTCATATAAACAAGCTAAACATTATACTCTTCGCCGATTTACTACACTTTTTATAATTGTTGCACATTCTATAGAATAGTCTTCGCAGTTATTTGCAAATAATATTAGTTTTATACATTTTTTGTTTACTTACAAAACATACATATATATATTTTTAAATTTAGATAATTAATAACTGTTTTGTTTATTGATTAATTTCATTAAAATATAGTACGATTTCCTCAAGCTAACACTAACTTACTGTCCAAATTTCAATACAATCGGACTTCTCGCTATTTTGATACGGCGCGGCGACAAGAAAAATAAAGATCGCGCAAGAGACGTTTGGGTTTAACTTACTATAACTTTTTTTACCCTGACGTTTGTATTATTAAAGTTCTATGAGCAATTAATTATTTCCACATACTGGATAGTTTATGTAAAGCGCGGGGCTTGATGCTCGGAATGCCCCCCTCATCGGGACCTGTTGTATTTTATGTCTTTTAGGTCACCCCTAAAAATGCCAAAATCCTCTTCTTGGTGGGGGGTTAATTCTTTAGTTATTTATTTTATGAAAGTTTATCAGAAATTACAAGCAAACTGAAAAGTATACATCTCTACTTATTTTCTAAGCGTTAATTCAATTTGAAGACGATATTGGGATAGTTTTCACCCCTGAAGGTTTGGAAAGAAGTTTCTTTGTTGTACAATTATTCTAAATGCAAATCAAAATGTGAAAAAAAATTCCATAATTTCTCCATTTTACATCAATTTAGGGGTAGTTTTACCCCGCTTTATCATATAATTTGCCCCTATTTTAGTTGAACATACTGAACTGGCAAATTATCATTACAATTACCACATTCATAACCTTATTTTACAGTATTATTCACATTACCACGATACCCCCCTCTAAAATAGCTGGATTTTCTCATTTTTAGGAGTTACGCACTATTTTTAGATCAACGGGACCCCGATTCTCGTAATCAGCGAACCAAAAAACATAAAATACCAGTGGTCCCTATGAGGGGGGCACTCCGAGCGTGAAGCCCCGCGTTTTACATGGACTAGGAGTGCAAATGATGTTTCTATATTTAATATTGTGACAAAATTCTAAATTTGATATTTGACAGTAACAGTAGTAATGGCGGTTTAAATAAGACATCGATCTAAAGTTTAGTTACTTGACGTCGTAATTTTTTTTTGAAATCCCGTTATCCATTTTTTTGTATAATATTCTGTTAATATTGTGTTTGGAGATACTAAATAAATATATTAGAATTTTAAAGATATTTTATAGATGTTAAGGTATCTTGAAGTTGTAACAAATATTTTAGAGGAAAGTTTTACTGGCTTCCAAATTGTGCTGCCACGAGTACACTGAAGAAAAATTTGTGTTATAATTTATTACCTTTCTCTGCATGGGGAATAGGGAAGAACCTCTCAGAGTAATTGCCTTGTTAATTTACATTAGAAACTTTTTCAACACATTGTGAACCTTCACGTCTAAGCGGACGATAATGGGCCTATTTTAAGCAGTTTCTTAAAAGATACAATATGAATGATAATGTGAAAGCTTTTAAACTTGCTTTTCCGATACATTTTAAGTGATGAATGTATCATTACAACTTTAAAAATTCGGTGATTAATGACATGGCGATTTGTATCTTTGTTCTCGAAAGGAAAACATTATACACAGTACACAGTATCCTTAAATTACATCTATTAACTCAATTGTTTGGATTTTAAAAGCCCACTTACCTGCGATCAAAGAACCTATCCCATCGGAGACATTTACCGAGATATTCTTTTAGTACACTGTATACTCTAAGAAAATTAACGAAACAGCCAAAGAGCAATGATCTAGGGCTAAAAAACATTTCTCTCTCAGTTTCTTGGGACCAGGAATCGATTACGATGGGTCCGGGGGTCGTACAATTTTGCTTTCACTTCTATTGACTAATAGCTTCCACCTGAATATTGATTTTCTTGCCCTAGATCTCTCATTTGAAATAAACTCGTGCAAACTAGATACTGCCGTTGGTAGGTACACTGAAAAAATGTAATTGAAACCAAAATATTCAGATTTAAATCAATAATATCAGTTTAATTCTAATATAGCTCGAGTAAGAAAAGACATTCAGGAAATGAAAGCAACTAATGGTTATTTTGGTTTTATTAACTCAGCGATACAAAAAGGTACATTAATTGGTACTAAATAATGAAGCAAAACTGCAATTGCAAGGAAAATAAATATCCAATTAGAAATAATATACAGAGTAGTATAACAAGGCATATTACTGATTACAATGAGCCATTTACGCCAGGAAGGGTACAATGGACAGTTTCAGTTTGATAACCTAATATAAATGTGGTATTCCCTCGTCAGTAGAGAAGGTAGAAAAAAGGAGTACATCCAAAAGGTGATAGCTACACGGTAGTCCTTGAAATCGAATTGCTGATATGCCATTATGTCCTACACTAATTTCTATAACACTAACTGGTTCCCATTTTATTACAAAAAAGGTAAAATAATTAACAATACACGAGAGGTTAGTAGAACTAAGAGAACATTACGATTTACAAATATTGACCGCAATTCAATCTGTTCCCTCTCAGTTCTCAGTGTACCGACGATGTCCTTAATTGACCACGTTTTGGGTATAAATTTGTGCAATCATCCTTACCGTCCGGAAAAGGTCCTTACTATTGTTGTGACAGCAGTTCTGTACAGATGCCTAGATAAGAGGTCTTGTCACTCCTACAAAGAGTCTGAATTCCTCGCTTTAATCTATTATATTCTTCCGATTCCAAAGCACACCATGAGTCATCAAATTTTTCCTAACTTGTCCTTCAGTAGAGTTTCTGCAGTTATCCATGGTTGTCTCACATTTCTACGTGTCTCGCTTCGTGTCTCTGTTATCGCTCGTGTGATGTTTTCTTTTAGGGAATCCATCAAGGGAATCATGCGGTGGGTTGACTTCATTTATGTATTCTGTGACGGGCAGACATTCTTGTACTTTCATTCAACACATTGTCAGTTTCAGAGAGAAGGTGCACATGAGTAGCTGATGGTCTGAACCAGAGTTAGCGCCAGGTATAGTTCACAAAGCTTTATGGATGATTGCCACTGACTCCTTATGATAATATAGTTAATATAGATGACAGCCATGCGTAAGAACGCCGTTAATGTTGCTATAATACATAATTTCCTATCGTGTTAATAAAATAGAACCCAGTTAGCCTTTCGTACCGTTCATTTTATTCTCTAACACCGAATTTGCTCTCAGCCCGAAAGTGGTGATCTTCCAGCGCGGAGCCAACTTTATCGTTGAAATCACCCATAACAATGGTTAGTTCTCTGCTCGAAATGGTGTGGAGTAAGGTTTCCAAATCTTCATAAAATGCTTCCAAATTCCCTTCTTCTGCAGTAGCTGTAGGTACATATACCTTCACCAAATTCATTACTGTTGGCTTGGTGTTGATCCGTAGGGAAATTATTCTATCACGGATAGCTCGATATCCAAGAACTGACCTAGTTATTTCATGGAAGATCTAGAACCTTACTTCATTCCGGCTACGTTGTTGTTAACAGAGAAGCATAGCATGACCCCCCGTCATATATTCGTAGAATGTCTGGAGACTCTATAATGCATCATGGAAAGACCTGCTATTTTGATGTTTGTATCTGCAGGTTTTTTATCCAGCAGATTCAGTTTTCCTCTTACATTTTTTCTGTCAGTCGCTTAAAAATAAACTAGATTTTTTTCTAAAAAAAAGTTTTCACATTACCGTTGTTTTTATTTGTCAGAAGATAACAGACTTCGTGAAAATTCTTCCATCAGAAAAGTGCACCCACTTAAAGTCTACATATAAAAAACAACTGAACAACTCTGAGGTCATCAGAAAAGCATAAAGCCACTCAGAATAAGGGCGAAAAACGTTTCAAAGGCTAAGCATTTCCAAGAAACTGAATGAGAGATTTTATGAAAATGTAATCCATTAGAATGAAAAGAAAAATTTAAAGACAAGGTAGGTAAATAAATTAATTTTACACCTTTGTTCTCATTTTTAACTGAATTTACATACCGTAGGGGGTCATGTAGTCATGTAGATACTAGTTTAATCTGCTTAGCCGTAGGGGACTATGTTGGATGCTAGTGTTATAATGAGAATGTCAAATAAGAAATTGGACAAATTTATTTCAGAATTTTAACTTGCTAGCATAACCAGAAGTCAGGTTATCGAAAGAACCCCATGTAGCAACATATACTGGCAGTTGATTGGTAAAATATTGGTGCAATATTTGTCTATTGGGTCAATATTAGCAATTTTAAGCCAATATTTATTTTTGGTGTATAATAAATATTGAATTCATTATATTGTTCTAATATTAGAGAAATATTGATGATCATTTACTATTTTTTGAATATATTGATGCAATATTGGAAACAACATTAATTAATATTACTGCACAATATTCCATGTAAGCAGATAGGCATATATATAATGGTAATAACTTAATCGTTGGTGCAATTTGGCCAAACAATTTCGTCTGTTAATTGTTCCAATTTAACAGTTTTTAGCCAATATTGAAGGAATATTTATTTTTGGTATATAATAAATATTGAATTAATTGTATTGCTCTAATATTAGAGAAATATTGATGATCATTTACTATTTTCTGAACATATGAATGCAATATTGGAAACAACATTAATTAATATTACTGCACAATATTCTATATGTAAACACATTAATAATTTTAAACCAGTAATAAACAATAATTATTTTGCCACATAATAACAAATATTGAATTCAATATATTACTCCAACATTGGAAAAATATTGGTGACCATACAACATACATTTTTTATATTACTTTGCGATATTTTTCGAAGACAAAAAGACATATGATCTCTGTAATCTATTGAGCAAAGTTGTTTTGTAATTTATTAATTAATTTGGCTTGTTTAGCCCTTTTTATTTTATTTGTATTATTTATTATATAATATAATAGGTGATTCTTTTTATCTGATTTATGAAATAATGTTGGATTTCTGATTTTAAAACAAAGACTTTTTATTCTATTATCGTTTATTTAATTTCAAGGTGTTTTCATTATATTTAAAGAATAGATTCATCTATATAGTTTATTTTTATTTAGTTTTACTTTAACATCTTTAGTAAAATAATTACTTACATTCTTAAACAAAACTTATTCTTCATACTAGGAATTTAGATAGTGATATCACTCCCGCGCAGACATTTTATTGGCTCCGAGTTACCAGCAACGGTTTGGCATGACGCGTGTGCTTGCTCTCCGCATAACGGAGACGGAGACGCCATTATGGTAAATTTACAAGTACCTAGCTAGATTATAGAAGAACAGAAATTGGGCTGTGTTCGATTATTAGCAACAATTATTGTGACCTGTGTGTGTGTTATCTTGTGCACAATGTAACTAATGTAAGTACATAATACTATATTATACTTTTTATCTGTTGATTGTTTGACAGTGTTCTGTAAATGTGAATTTGCTGCCATGCACATTTTCTATCTGTAAAAGTACGATAGTAATGTATTGGGAAACAATAAAATTATTCATTCACATTGTGTAAGTACGTGAGCTGTGCCCAGGTAACACCTTTACTAGGTACCCGTCGTTATCTTTATTTGGTAATTTGAAAATATATGTACTACATACTGGTACCTACCAATAACCAACCAATACTGAACCAATATTGCAATATTATAGTTATAGATATAATTTAATTATTACCATTATTTAACTTTTGTTTTATACTGCTACATACTTATTTTATTGCCTCAAGCAAGAAGTATTGAAATGTGCAAAAATAGACTTTCCGAAATAATAAATAACAATTTTGAAAAATATTCAAGTTTACATGTTGTAGAATGTTTGTAATATACAGGGTGTACAGAATCGCATGCTAATACTTACGGGCCGTAATTCTTAGGTAATTTTAAGAAAAAAGTTTATACGTATCAACACAAGCTCGCAACTGTTTTATTTTTGAGATACAGAGGGTGTTAAATTGTTTTTTAAATGTTTAAAAGAAAAACTTCTACCAGTATGCGCGTAGGTTTTGCACTTGACCGCTTTTTATTTCTAGTTTTTATATACCTAGCTCCTTTTTGTGAATCTAATGGTATGTAATTTGGTATACCTACATTTAACTTCCTGTTTAACTGGAAATTGGTTTTATTAAAGTTTTTCATTTAATTAGATATATGTTTTAACGTATACACATGATAAAGAGTACCGAGTACCATTAATTAATGAAAACCAAACTTTCAGATTACTTCAGAATGAGTTCATCAGTACTGTCTAAAAAATCCATGTTTATAAAAAGGCAGCTGAACAAGGATTCAAGCGATGAAAATAACTGCAATTATTTTCAGGGTGGTAACCACGAATTCAATTTAAGTTTGTCTTCCGACGAAGATAATGATGGAATAAATGAGTGCCAAGATGTGTCAATGGGGTGTCAAGAAATTTGCTAGAGAACCATTATGATGTGACATCCAGTTTACTTATGAAGTTCGTGGTTTGCAATTAAATTCAAGTACATTTATTTTACGACTCATCTTTTTGATAACTTTGGTATTTAGAAAGCATATTGTAAGTTACCCTTTTGCTTAAAATTATATTAATAATTATTATATAGTATACTTGTTATTTTATCTTGTTTGATTTATATTATTTTTGACTGACTCATTATTTGTAAATTTAAAATTGTTACAAATTTTAAATGTATTGTTAATGCTATAAATAAATATTTTATTTTTGCAACATATTTATAATTTATTGTAATATACACGGTGTTCGGCGCATGGACAATCAAATTTTTTTTGTGGATCGGCGGGGTCATTTGGAAGTTTTAACATAAATGTCCCAGGTCCTAACTGTTGTAGTTATTGAGATTTTTTTTCATGTTTACATTTTACTCAAAATTTCCCAAAATTCCCCACTAAAACTCCTACAACTTTTCATTGTTTCATACCGTTAGAAAGGGCATCAACGGTAGAACTTTGAAATTGAATTGAAGAAAATGCTCTCGGTTGCTGTTAGTTTTTTTTAATGATTTTAGAAGTTCAGAATTTCTATTTCTTTCGTTTACATTTAGGAATTTGGAGCCTTGTAACTAACTTTCGTATTAAAAATGATTTATTTTGAACAAGAATACATTACAGAATAAAACTTAAAAAAACACCTACGAATACTAAAGTTTAAGTGGGGAATTTTGGGAAATTTTGAGTGAAATCTAAAAAAAATATATTTCTTAGTACTACAACAGTTAGGACCTGAGTCATTTGGGATTAAAACCTCCAAATGACCCCACCAATCCATAAAAATATTTTGACGGCCCATGCGCCGAAGACCCTGTATTTTATATTGATTTCTAATATTGACTATCAATCCAAAGGAAATATTGTACCAATTTAAATACAATATTAGGTAAATATTATCCTACTTGTCAAAATAAATATTGGAAATAGATATTGGAGCAATAATGTAGAACAATATTCAGTCAAGATTGATTACAATATTTTGCCAATAAATAAAAATGTTCACATTTCGATATTGGGCAAATATTGCATTTCAACATTTAGCCATTATTTATACCATAAATACCCAATATTGTACTAATATTGCCTGCTACATGGGACGCAAAGATTTCATTAATATTTTTACATATAGTTTTTCTTTTAGTTCTCATAGATAGTTTTTCTTTCCGCTGTTTGCAAAATCCTATAAAGAATATGTTTCATTACTATAAGTAAACAAATAATAAATAATTCACTTTTAAACAACTTCATAAATGATTCAATAAAAGTAAATAAATATCATTTAACCTACGGCCACGCTATCGGCAATATTAAGAATGTAATGGTGAGCCAGGTAAACAATCGAAGTTAGCACATATCTGGTTAACTATATTCGTATATTGATATCGGGTCTTATTCTTTCACATCAGGCTTTGTAATGATTTATCCTCGTAGCAACGCCTTAGACTGAATTTCCAAATTGACAGTAGAAATACTATACTATACATTCAACCATATATAGGTATACTTGAATAACTTCTGGATTAATTGCCGCTTACTTAGATTCCTAGAAACCGTACAAATGGATACAAATAATTAAACACACTAAACTATACAAATAATTATATTAAATTTATGTTCAGCGCTTTGAAAGCTCCTACATTATAGATTTTACGTTCTTTCTTATCTATTCGAGTCGATATAGTAGCAAGGATCAATTAGTAGAAATTAAAGCATGAATTATATTTTTTCTCTGAAAATAAACACGTGTTCATGTTCGAGGCTCATTATTTTCAATAAAATTTAGAAAAATAGCTGTATATAACGGTACAATGAATATGAGAGTAGGTAGGCAATATTTTCTTTTAGTTTGGAACTATATTTAGAAATAATTGTTAAAGTGATGAATTTATATTTTTTCAAATCATCTAACAAGAAATTAACAATGGCATGTTTTGCTGAAATTTGTTGTAAACATGTTTTTAGAATGTAGGTGTCGTAACGTACATTTCAGTGGTTTTAACAAACAATTTTTTTTAAATGATTCAATACTGCGTTTTAAATATAAGTTCAAAAAATTGTTTAGATGAATGCCAACAAAAAGAGTTTTTAATAATTTATAACATGTACATAAATACCACTGGAAACTAAGTGGAATAATTCACATTCTAACAAAAAATTGTTTTACCACTTTAAACATTCGACGATTCAATTTTAGAATTTATTATTATTTTTTGGGCCTTGCCCTGAACACTTCGACTTGAACTATTGTGATTTATCTCTACCAGCATAACAGGTATATTTGACGAAAGCTTTGTTATCGGCCGTGGGTGTCTAAGCGATGCACAGTGGGAAAAGATGTGCCCCTTTTTGGACAAAAATCTGTCGACAGTAATTTATCAATCAATTTAAATTTCTTTAAATCGGTAAAGATATTTACACAGAACTTCCCTCTTTATTCACACTCCAAAAAATTATTAATTACGAATAATGTGAGAATTATAATCGCAATAGTCCAGTCAAAAAACCTCAAAAAATGACCCAACCTCCTGAAAAATCCGAAACTTTGAAACTTCGCACACTTATTTAGAGGTACTAAGAATGAATGTACCGAAAGTCCTCATGAATATGAGGCGAGCTCTAGCGGCAATTAGCGAAAATAGGGCACTTTCTTTGGTTTTTCGTTAATATCTCGAGAACCCTTGGTCGGAGGCAAAAGTTGATTATTTACGTAATTAAGGCTAAATTTGCTACAAAAATAATTGATTATATACATTTTTCTCGTATTCCCAATGGTTCCCGAGTTATAGGCGCTAAAAGAGAGCGTTTGTGAAAAACCACGCTAGGGCGGTACAATATGGCATTTCTAATAATATTTGACATATGGTTTATCTAAATTTTGGTATACTAAGGATAATTGAGGAGATAAACTTCACAACTTTGTATAAAAAGCACATGATGTAGATATATTAAACAATGAAATATATGAACAAAATCCTGAGGTTATTCCAAGGAAAATTTTGTACAGAAAAATAAATCAGCTCTGAATCGCTTCTTGGTAGAAGGCCCTGCAATTTGATTATCTTGGCCAGCTTCTACACTTACTGCCTGAAACAATAGGTAAGTATGTATGAGATGAAGGTGTGAGAGAACCATTATACAAATAAAAACATGTAATTAAAAGAAAGTATATAAGAAATAAATAAAACAGAAGAAGTAAATATAAGAAAGTAGTAAGCGACCAGTAAAACAACATATGAACATGACAACTGATTTATGTATACTATTGCAAGGTAAATGAATAATAAAAAAAATACAAATGTGCAATCTCACCTGACTTCTGGTTCCAGCAAGCATATTGCTTTGACCTTTATGTACCAAATGTTCAGAGTTTGTTATTTGCACTGAATGATCTGCTTCTTCAAGGTTTATGACAAATAGATCATCAGGGTCATCAAAGTCTTCTTCGAGGTTGGAAGCAACACCATTCAAGCATTCGCCATGGCAGTTGTGACAAATGCTTCTACATGTTATTCCTGCCTTTCGACAGCCACATCTGTTCCCACATCCAGTTGTACATGTGCAACAAATGAGGTTAAGGACAGCTTCAGGTGCTGCTGGATCCTCTGTTGTCACAAGGATTAGCCGATCGCTTTCCACCTTCCAACCCCACTGTACAGGAGGAAGTTCATTCCCAAGCCAAAATTGAATTTGGTGGTACACTCGAAAAGCATGCTGTCTTGCTGCTCCTTCTGTGGGCGGCAGAGCAGAAAGGTCGGGTTTAGCATTGGATACAGATTTGGTGAAAGCATTGTAAGGGTACATGTTAAGAGAGATTTACTTTCTGGGCGCATTGTACAATGCAAGGAATATTTTGTTTCCAGCAGCAGCTACAGTCTCATGGGATGAACTTGGGCTGTTAAATATGTCAGCCATACCTTGCAGTACAGCTTGCTTCTTGAACAACTTGAAACAGGAAAGTTTCCCTTTTCGATATGCAGCTGAAATCGTATCGCATCCGCTGAATGCATGCACAAGAAGTATGCTGTCCTTCATACCCAAAGTTTGCAATTGCTGGCTTGAATATAGTTTCCTTGCTACTTTCACTAATAATATGTTTTGTTCAGCCGGAGTTAAGGCCATGTGGAGAACAAGAAGATCTACATCTTCAACTACTATTGCTACTTTGTCACAAGTGAAGAATTTCATGAGTGCTGTCCGGTCGATCAATGTGTCAGCATCACTAGATGCTTGTTCTGTTTAAACTCCATGGCTGGTAAGGGCAATTATGAGGAATGAAATTAGTCTCGATTTATTATTTCCGTTAGAACTGTTACTACTGTTTTCTCTCCAAAGTTTATGTCAACTGATCTCTTTGTTTTGTACCTTCGGCTCTGTTCAGCTCTTTTTGTACTGGATGAGGCGGCTGAATAACCATCAAACACCACCGTGCAGCCGTTGCCACGATAAAGCTTGAGAACATAGGCTACATAACACTGGCAGATGGTTGAGATTGTTGGCGAATCTTTGGGCCACACCACTTTGTGTAATAGCAAGCCTCCATCCAAAACAATGTCATGCAACGACGCGGATAGCAGGGAAGCCTGACTGGAACTAACTGCAGCTCCGCGCCGGTTTAGTTGTGGAAGGAAGGAAAGGTAGTGGGGGGGGGGGCTCGTCGGAGTATATAGGCATTGTAAGTACTATATTTAATTTAGTAACTTATTATTGTCAAATACTATTAGAAATGCCATATTGTACCGCCCTAGCGTGGTTTTTCACAAAACGCTCTCTTTTAGCGCCTATTACTCGGGAACCATTGGGAATACGAGAAAAATGTATATAATCATTTTTGTAGCAAATTTGATAAGCTTTAATTATGTATATAATCAACTTTTGCCTCCGACCAACGGTTCTCGAGATACTAACGAAAAACCAAAGAAAGTGCCCTATTTTCGCTAATTGCCGCTAGAGCTCGCCTAATATTCATAAGGACTTTCGGTATATTCATTCTTACGTACCTTTAAATAAGTATGCGAAGTTTCAAAACTTTCGGATATTTCAGGAGGTTAAACATTGTTTTGGCTGGACTACAATGTAGTTAGCACTATTATTACAGAGAAAACCTGATCACTTTTTACCATCATCTACTCTATAGTGTGGGGGGAAAAATTTCAATAATTTTAAAAAAAATTTTCAATACATTTTTTTGTTGCAATATGTTTAGAATATAATGAAACGAGGATATTTTAAAATTGAAGAAAACACATTTTTTTCAATCATTTGTTCTATTGTAGTGATAAAAAAAATATTTTTTTAAATGGTTAAAACAAATTTTTTTTTGTCACATCTGTCTTCCTCAGGTTTTTGCTAATGGCTTTTCACTGCTGTGTTTCACTGTTCTAATGGAATTTTATTTCTAGCAAGCAAAAGCAGCAGTAGGCAACTATCTGCTATCTTCTGAAATTGGCCATGTGGTTGTCGTTTACTGAGGCGTTGCGTGACCCTCGTAATTTTTTATTTTATTTTATTTTAATTGCCTTATTTATTTTAACGTCCCGGTGAAGTTTAGCTAATGCTACTCTACCACTTAACCAGCACGGCGAAATGAGATACCGTCACCCATCCAAGTGACATACTCGCCCGGCGTGCCTTAACTTCGCCGATCGAAATCTCGCCACTAAAACCGGTACCGTACCTCACCTCAATTTTTAGATAAGAAAATACAGGAAAAAGATGTCTTAGTAAATTGCAACAAAATTCTCTGTTTTCGAGAAAATATATTTTTATTAACTTAATATAAGTGTGATATTCAAAACAGAATTAAAAATCTGTAAAAGTATTTACACAAAACTTCTTCCCTCTATTTGACAACTTTTACATATTAAATATTTCTTTATTTGGGTGATTACAGGGAAAAGTTTGTCATTAAAACTATAGCAGGTATCTTTCTTCTTTGACAAACAGCGTCAATTACCTGTCAAATATTACACAGGTCTACAAAAAAAATTGTTATAGAGACCTGACGCTACTATTCTTTAGTAAAATTTTCCGCTGAAGCCGAAAATGAAAAAAAAAAATTTACCGTGTAGATTAGCCCCCACACACGCCACAAACCCTGACCACCAAAAATAAAAAAAAAATGCAAACTGGGTGAAAAAACCTACCTATCTTTGGTAAAATTTTCCATTGAAGCTGAAACTGAAAAAGAAAAAAAATCATGTGGGTTCCCCCTCACACACCCCAATTCCTCAATTCCTCAAAAATTAAAAATATGCAAACTGGGCGAAAAAACCTACTTATACTTAGTAAAATTTTCCGCTGAAGCCGAAATACGAAAAAACAAAGCCATAGATAGACAAACTAAACAGTAGCTGCAGCAGGCAGACTTGAGCTGACGCTCAGAGATGCTGCCTTAAATTTAGACGTGCAAATTCAAATTTAATCTTAGATAGGCAAACTAAAACTAAACCTGAAATAGGCAGAACTCAAAGTGACGTTCAGACATGCAAACTCAAACTTAGCCTTGGTCAGGCAAAATCAAACTAAACCTCAGACAGGCAAACTAAGCCTCAAACCCATACAGGCAAAATAAACCGTGCCTCTCATTGGGCTGAAATAAAAATTTAGATATTCACAAAATCTTTCTTTTTTTCTTGGGCCGCAGTCTCTTTTCCTTAAAGAACGGCTCGTACTTGTTCTTTTATGGCTTGCATTAACTGTCTCTCTTTTTAAAGTCCAGCAGTAATCTGCCATCGTATGGCTATCCCATCGTCCCTGATACCGTTGTTCCATAGTCTTCATATCCTGGCGAAAGCGCTCACCCTGTTCTTGACTGTAGTCGCCCAAGTTTTTGGGAACTTTCTTTCTTAATTTTCAACTTCAGCAGAAAATTTGACTAAAGGTAGATAGGTTCTTTCGCCCAGTTCGCATTTTTTTTGGAGGGGAATTAGAGTGTGTGGGGAGGAACCCACATGATATTTTTTTTTTATTTTCGACTTCAGCGGAAAATTTTACTATAGAGTCGTAGGCTCAGGTCTCAATAACAACAAATTTTTGTTTTTTGTAGAGCTGTGTTGTTTTTCTCAGTGAAATTGTATTTTTCACGACTTCCATAATCTGAAATGTGAAAATCCAAGAAATTTGAGGGACTTTTTAATTGATTTGAAACAAATGTACTTTTCGGAAAATTATTAAATATTTCAACGACCCCTACATGAATTTAACGACGACTCTCCCCATACAATGAGCATTAACCGTTGCCGTTACTCAGAATAGGGATAATACAGCATCCTGTGTTGAAAAGAATCCTGAACTTCCTATTACAAGAAAACCCAAAGGCCCACAAATTCTTAAGAGATGACAAAACAACTTTCTACGAAAACAGTACGCTTAAACTCGTCGAAGAAATAGTGGAAACATCCAAGGCCCGTATCGATCTGCTCTCTTGGAAGTTTAGATCCGACTGCAATGCAAGAATTATTTAAAATGGCATGAGTATTAGTGATGGGACTATTCGAATTCAACAATCGAGAAGTATTAGATTATCATCAAGTCGAATCTTTGCTGTTTTTAACATAACGTTGGCGCTGTACAATTAGATTCGACTCTTTAAAGCGAGTTCAAAGCAAATAGATATCACTGGAGGTACTGAATCGAGAGCCAGCCAGCGGCAAAGCTTTACGATTTGTATTAATTTTGCGTTTACGTATGAAAATATTGATTGATTGATTGATTTGCCAGCGTAAGGTGGGTATTGCTGCCAATTCCGGTGCAGGGAGATTTGTTCCACCACGCAGCCCGATCGCCCACCGATCATCCCACCGTGTGCCAGAACAAACCCCCAGTGCTTTTATATACCGCCGGACCAGCTGCATACGCTGGATTGGACATTGGACATGCTTGTTGTCAGCAGCGAGAGCCGCATGACGCATGGGGTAGGAGTATAGGATGGAGCGTGTAGGTGTTTGTGAGATGTTTCTTCTTGTTTTCCTTCTGTCTTCATCGGATGGAAAGTGTAGGCGTTTGTGAGATGCTTCTTTTAGGTTTTCGTACTTCTTTTTACTTTCAGGTTTTTGTGATATGCTTCTTCTTAGTTTCTGTCTGTGATCATCTTCTCTCCTATTCTACTTCTGAGTTTTCTGTTTCTTCTGTTTCTGAGTCTGGCAGTGTGTATATCCTTGATATTTCTTTATTGTATTCCATTTTTTGTTGTGCCAACTTTTCCCAGTGTGTATAATCCTTTCCTAGCTTATTCCTAATCCTCTCGATTGTTGTAATCCATGTGTAGCATGGCCTCCCTATTTTCAGTTTGTTGCTGTTCATTCGCAGCGCTTTCTTCAGTAGGTGTGTCGTGTCCCGTCTTTGGACATGTCCCCAGTATTTCATTGCGTATGATTCTATTCTTTTGATTATTGTTCTTCCCTCTAGTAATGTTGACGTTTTCTGTCGTTTTTGTGGTTTTCCTGTTTTTGCTGGCAGTTGGATAATGTCCCTTTCAGCTCTTCTCAGGCTTCTTCGGTTGGCCTTTATCGTTGCTGCGTTTTTGACTCCATATATCATCGTACGCATTATGATGGTCGTGTATACCTTTTTGGTTAGGCGCCATGGTGGTTTGTTGTCCTCAATGAAGGGTAGTAGAGCTCTTGTGGCTCTGTAGGCTGTTTTGACTTGGTCCAGGACTGTGGTGAATAGTCGGGGGGATAGGGGACATCCTTGTTTGACTCCTATATTCTTCATTTTTGATTCCGTCGTCTGTACAAACCATTGTATTGCAGTGTTTTCGTGTAGGCATGCTTTTATTATTCTGTTTATTGAGTAGTGAGGTACTCCCTTGTTGAGCAAAGTGTTGACTATAGCCTCATGCCTTATAGTATCAAATGCCTTTTGGAGGTCAATTGAGACTATATATAGTTTTGTTCCTTCTTTTCACTTTTCTTCCAGGATCCGTCTGGTGGTGTACATGTGGTCGTCTGTCGATCTACCCTTGATAAATGCCGTTTGATAATCTGGTAATTCGCCGATGTATTTTTCCATTTCTCTGAGGAGGAATTGTGCGTAGTATTTGTACCCTACACTGCAGAGTATTATTCTTCTGTAATCGTCCACGTTCTGTGGTGATTTGATTTTAGGGAGCGGTATCTGTATGGTTGTATTCCATTCCTCAGACAGGGGTGTGGTTTCCGTCCATGCGTTGGTGATGATTTCTAGGATTAGCTGTTTTATGTTGTCCGGTCCATAGTATACTAGTTCGTTATTTATTTTATCTATTCCCGGGGCCGTGTTTCTTTTATCTCTGGCCATTATTTCTAGTAGTTCGTCTTTTGACGGTGGCTTTCCCAGAGGCCAGTGGTCCATTTCTTGTATTGGTTCTATTTGACTTCTCTCTGCGTTTCCTTCTTCTAGTTTCCTGACCCAATGCTGCAGTGGTATGTGTTTTCTTGACTGCGTATTGTTGTTTCTCCTGTATGTTTTGGGGTGTCTAAAAGTTTGGTTTAATCTCTGTCCTGCTGGAGTGGATTCTATGTTTTCGAAGAATTCCCTGCATTTTTTTTTGTTCGTGCCTCCTCTCTGTGTCTCTTCTTTCTTTCCTCGCTTCTATTATCTTTTTGTCTATGTTTGGTGTATATTGTTTTCCTGTGGCCTTTATTTTCTTTAGTTTTTCGTAATTTCTTTTGGTGTCTTTTCTTGTTGGGCTCATAGGGGATTTGTTCCTTTTCAACGTTTTCCTCGCCGCTATTTTGATTTTTAAACCCATTGTTGACCAATTTAGTTCCTTTCCTGTTAACTGTTTTTCTATCTCCTCCTGGTATTTCTTTTTTATTCCTTTGTTCTGTAGCAGTGAGATATTCCATGTGTCATTTGCTGTTTTGCTGTATCTTTTTTTTTTCTTCTTGTTTCTTTATTACTAGTGTTCCATATAATATTTTGTGATCTGTTTTGACGTTTGTTGCTTGTTTTTAATATTTTTGACCCTGTCCCTTATTTTTCTATCCACTAGGATATGGTCTATTTGAGAGTTGATGTTTCCTTTACTCCAGGTATTAAGGCAGGTTAGGTTCTTGCTCCATGTGTTTCTAACTATTAGATCTAACAGATGTGCCAAGTTTTTTAGCAAGCTTCCATTATCGTTTGTCCATGTGTGAAGTAAGGTTTTTCCTATGATATTCTTGTCTTCATGTGTTTGGTCGTCCTTTCCTATATGCGCGTTGAAGTTTCCTAGTATTATTGTGTTCATTTTTCTATTCCTATTTCTTCTAGTCTCTTGGGTAATCTGTCTGAATACTCGTCCTGCCCGTTTGTCGGAGGGCACATGTACTCCTAGTATGCATATGTTTTCCTTTCCAATTTGTAAGTCTGCCATGGTTATGTTTTCGTTTACTTTTCTTGTCTTTATCTGGATAGGGGTGTTCCGTCTTATTGCCCATGCGACTCCTCTGCTGGTTTTTTCTTTGTCCCCTCCACTTAGATGCCATTTGTAGTTTTGAGTAACTGCTGTTCCGTCTATCGTGTGTGTCTCTTGTATGCATGCAACGTGTATGTGTTCCATCATAAGAACCTTTTGATTTAAAAATAAACAAAACTGATGATGATCAGTCGGTGGGTAGATAGCTTTAATTAAGAAGAAGAAAAATGTTAACATGATTCAAGTAAGAGCAGCTCACTAATTAAGAAAAATACCACCTAGTGATTTAAATATATAGATTGAGCGCCATTTAAAGTTATCACGTCTAAAAACTTCTTTATCAACTTGTCTGCGTTTACATCAGGGCTACGTACAATAAAATTCAATTAAGTGTGGGTAGTTAAACACTCCGTCTCAGATAATGCTAAACAATATATTTTCCCAAACTTCATACAGAGATATCTTAGCGATACCTCAACATACGACCACAATTTATGAGCACGGTCCAAAATATTTAGCCATTAAGGACCATGACAAATTACCTCGCGAACTTAAATCATTAAGCTCCAGCTTGTTTAAAAAAGCGCGTAAAGGACTAACTGATTAATCAATTCAAGGGTTCTGCTAATTGTAAACCGTATTCCTCTCTTAGTAGGTATCAAAATGATAGATTATGAATGTGTTTCAAATTTGTAAACAAAATTGACAGTTAATTTTGTGTTTACTTTGATCATATATTTATTAAATCACAAAAATAGTTGTTTAATATGATTAAATATAAAGGAGCTCGTAATGATAGATTCCTTAGAACATTTTTAAACAAAGACCTTCACACAATTATGTCCGAGACGCCAACCATTATGTAGGCGCTGTAAACAATATGATTTGTGACAAAATGCATTCTGAACATAGCTAAAATAGTTTTGATTATTGGAATAAATATTCAAAATGGTCCCCATTCATTTGAAGGCAAAGACGTGCTCGCCGGTTTAAGTTCAGCATAGCTTCTAGTATCATTTTCGGTGTTACTGTCGCTAATACTTTAGTTATTTTGTGATTTAGCTCGTCCAGAGTATGAATAACGCCCCTGCTGTAAATATATTGCTTTAAATTACCCCAAAGATAGTCCAATGGGATTAAATCGGTCGATCGCGTAGGCCAGTTCTGGAGCCACCACGTCCTATTCATTTTATTTGTATACATTTTGGGGCATTTTTGGGGCTTATAACTCCCCCGTTTTGTCCGTCCGCAAAGATGTCAGTGGTGACGAATAATCCTGAGGGTTCAAGGAACACAATGCAGAAGAAATTTTTAAAATCGGTGCTGTGTCCCAACTTTTACACATTTGGCACTTTTTTCTGGCATATTTACTGGAGTGTAAATGTTAAATTAAAAAAGTGTAAGTGTGTGTGTTTAGACCCTTTCTTGTAACACGATAACTTCTTATTTTTTGTTCAAATATGATACATATGTAAAATAGCATGATTGAATACTTCCTGTTGAAATTGGGTCATAGGCATCATATATAGTGATCGCCAGAGGCGAGTAATCTACCATGCTTTATATAAACTATATTTATTAAGATTTTCTTAGATTTATTTTGCCATATTTATTAAAACGCTACCAAGAGTATGTGCTTCCAGCACGATCCTGCAGGATCCCTATTTTTGTACCGATTATAAATCATCCAAATCAGCATTTCCTCAATAGATGAATTGGTGGAAGAGGTTCGGGTAACTGGCTACCGGTCTGCTGATCTTAAATCCCCCAAACTGTTTTTCGTGAGGCCACGTTAAGTAAGAATCTTTAATTATATTCACGGGAACGATTAATTGTTTAATATGTCATAATATTAGAAATAATTCAGAAATTCTAGATAGATCGACTTTTAAAACTTTTCTAAAACCTTATGCACACTGAGATCGTTTATCTTGAAAATCTGTTTTTCAGTTAAGATGGCCATTCCCTAGAAAGAGACATAGGGCAATATTTATTATTTTTGCCCATAGCTTTTTTTCTTGGTACGTATATTTAAAAAAAACTACAAGAGTACCTAAGGGGAACCATAACAAGATTATTACTATGAATTTTCACTCAATGACTTCAGTGGTTTGCAAAATAGCTAGATTTAAAACTACGAAATGGGAAGATACCACAATTTTTAAATTTAAATCTAGCTATTTTGCAAACCACTGAAATTATTGAGTGAAAATTCATAGTAATAGTCTTGAACCATAAGTTCTACTTAGGTACTCTTATAGTTTTTTTAAATATACGTACTAAGAAAAAGAAGTTATGGCCAAGAATAATAAATATTTTCCTATCGGATGTCTCTTTCTAGGGATTGGCCACCTTAAGTATTGTAAGTTGTTGTTTAATAATAACTTTATTTTGTTACAATATAGTTGCCAACATTAGTTAATGGTTAATAACTTTTTAATTGTTTATTAATGCAAACCTCATTAGTACCATACATTTTGTTTTTCATTGAAAGAGTTTTGATTATTTTGAATGGAAATTTTGAACCTAAATACTTTAAGATGCTGCATGTTAAAAAAAACAAATAATAAGATCTTATAAATATTAAATCCTTAATATTTGTATTTCACGAATGATTTTTATGTCAATAACAAATTTAAATAACCTCTGCATAATTATGTTTATTTCTGTACAAACAATTAATTTATCAATTTGTTTATTTATTGTATAAATAAATTAAAATGCATAATTAATATAGGGAAAGATTATTAAAATAGCGACATTAGCTAGTTGTTTGCGCTATTTGTAGAATGTCCTCAGTCAATATTTTTGAAAATTTATTTGTAGAACAATCATAAACATATTAAACATGCCATCAACTATTATGATCCTATTTCATATACTGGACACTGACTTTTCAAATGATTATTAACATTTATCATAACATGAGATACAGGGTGATCTTGTTGATACTCTGTCGTACTTAATAGTAAATTATACTATTATTTGGGCTAAAGGGGTATAGTAGTTGCCAAATTTGTCTAAATGCGCCCAGCCATTCTAAAAATACAGCGGACTACATCTTTCTCAAAACTGTACAATTCCCAGAGTAAGTTTTAGGGCATGTTTTAAATTCAGTTAAGTGGGTTCGACCTTGCATTATATTGTCACTTTAAATCTGAAACACATACCTGGTCTATAAATGCCTTATATTTAAGAAATACCAAATAACAGGGCAGCATGGAGCTGGAAGCAAATATTTTTAAAACTTGTACTCATATTCTAGGTCTTATCTATAACTCCTTTCCCATAAAAGACTATAAATTGATTTTATCTCATTCATTAATTAAGAGCTATGCAATTCGTTAAAAATTGTTTTCGGTAAATTAGACTTAAATATCTATTAAAATCGTTCTTCAGTTTCAAAACTCCACGAAGTTAAAACTTTCTTAACGATAACCATTAATATACATTCCATGTAGATTGAGAAATTACTTGAAGAAGTCTAGAAACTTTTAACAACCCACCCAGAACAATCAATCAATTTCTGACTGAAGTTAGCATATTGATAACTTAACACAAAAATATACAATGAACAAATTGCTCCTATATCATAAACACAGCTCTTAAATAGGTAAGTCTAACGGTAACTCGACGTAGACATTAGACTCATCGTTGGTATATTCAGGTTTTTACATTAATTGTTGATATATAGGATACTCTTCGCAGTTTTCTGAAAATAATTTTAGGTATCACGGCTATATTTTTAATTTAATATTCTAACGATGATGCCAGCTTGGTTGGCAAATCGCTAGTTAGTATAATATTCAGTATTATTGTTCTTGTATTTTATCAAATGCCGCAACCGTGATCAAGTACATTGTTATATTAGTTAAAATAATTTTTTCATTTGCTAATAGTGTAGTTATTCCTCAGGGGTTCATTAAATCTGCGTTCTCTAATTAATTTGTCAAATCAACTTACAGGGTATACAGGGTGCCCCAAATTGCTTGATTTTGGCTGGTTTTCCTATTTTCAGACCAGGTAGAGAAAAACTGACATATGAGTCTAGAGCTCGATTTTTGTGAAACGCCGATTGGTGAAAACTTTTTTATTTGTGATTATTTTTTCAAACGGTAAAAACTTTCTACAGGCACTTTTTGACGTAGAATAAGATGCATTTATCAAAAAAAATATATCGCTTTTCAATTGTTCGATATCAAAGCTAACTTTGTTATTTCAAATGGAAACCATAGTTGGCTTTGACTTTAGAAAATAGGAAAAAAAAAGCTTTCCAAAAATATATATGTTAAGATATGTCTAGTCATCTTTGCTGCCAATATAACACATTTCTCTTTAAAAATGACATTTTAGCAGAGTTGGCCATGGAAAACAAGAGTTTTAGTTA
This sequence comes from Stenurella melanura, assembly GCA_963583905.1. Taxonomy (NCBI): domain Eukaryota; kingdom Metazoa; phylum Arthropoda; class Insecta; order Coleoptera; family Cerambycidae; genus Stenurella; species Stenurella melanura. Next base: position 40,217,146 of record OY757310.1, on the reverse strand, counting down.
TTCAAATGAAAACAATAATTTTTCTATTAAATTAATTTTATTAATTAAATATATTTCATTAAGTAGGTAACAAATCTTTAACGATTGAAGTATCACAAATAGTGTTCAAATTGTCTACCATTTTGGTCGATGCACAATTGACATCTCTTCTTTACTGATTTCTCGGCATTTAAGAGTTGTGAAGGTGTTATCCCAGCGATTGTATAACTCAATCGTTGCTCTAAATCTTGACGCGTTTTTGGTACGGTTTTAAATATCTGGTCCTCGACGAAACCCCAAATAAAAAAGTCCAAAGGACTTAGGTCCGGAGATCCTGCAGGCCATGGTATGGACCCCCGTGTTCCCATCCACCGATCCTCGAACATTTGATTTAGTTTGTTCCTTGTAACCGCCGCGTTATGGGCTGGTGCGCCATCTTGTTGATAAAACTTTCGTACCAAATTGGCAAGGGGCAAGTCTTCTAAATATGGTTCAACAATGTTCTCCAAAATATTAACGTACCGTTGGGTTTTCGTCATAAATAAAAGGTCCAATCATTCGTTGCCCCACTATTCCAATCCAAATATTGAAACCAAATCGTCTTTGCATATTTCTGGGTTGGAAAACATGCTCATTATGGTCCGACCAACGATGCCGATTATGTCGATTAAATATTCCGTTGCTGGTTACTCTTGCTTCGTCGGTCCAAATGACATTTCGGTGAAAATTTTCATTTTCATTGCATTTTCTGATGAACCAGTTGCAGAAATTAATCCTGCGTTCTTGATCACCAGGGAATATTTGATGAGTGAGCCTGATTTTATAAGGTTTATATTTATATTTCTTGAGAATTCTTTGGCTACTGCTTTTGCTCACACCCTTAGTTACAGTTGTTTCTCTGGTAAAAATTTCAGGATTTTCTAAAACCGCTCCAATTGCTTCTGCCTCCACCTCGTCTCTACTTTCAATAGCATACTGTTTAGGTCTGGGCTTGACAAATGATCCATAATTCATCAAAGCATTTTTCAATCTAGAAAATATTTGTTCGCTTGGCTGCTGGCGTTCAGGGTAACGTTCGAAATATAGATTTAATGTATCTTCAGAATTTCGGCCTGATTCCAATATAGTATATAAACATCTGGCATTTTTCAAAGTTTTCATACATTTTGGAATAATGCAGAGAGATTATAACAGATATCAACTTTAACACTTATTTTATTTACTGTCAAACTAACTTTTAGATATGCAAAGCAACTGTTTTTGTGTGGTCAACTGGGTTAACATGTTAAATGTTAAAAAAATGTATTTTTAAAGAGAAATGTGTTATATTGGCAGCAAGGATGACTAGACATATCTTGACATATATATTTTTGGAAAGCCTATTTTTTTCCTATTTTCCAAAGTCAAAGCCAACTATGGTTTCCATTTGAAATAACAAAGTTAGCTTTGATATCGAACAATTGAAAAGCGATATATTTTTTTTGACAAATGCATCTTATTCTACGTCAAAAAGTGCACATAATTTTTTTGACAAATGCGTCTTATTCTACGTCAAAAAGTGCATATAGAAAGTTTTTACCGTTTGAAAGAATATTCACAAATAAAAAAGTTATGACAGTTTTTTCTAATCTGCCAAATGCCAATTTTTGCCGATATCTCGGAAACGGTTAGAGATATCGAAATGCGGTTTTCACCAATCGGCGTTTCACAAAAATCGAGCTCTAGGCTCATACGTCAGTTTTTCTCTACTTGGTCTGGAAATAGGAAAACCAGCCAAAATCAAGCAATTTGGGGCACCCTGTACATTGTTCCGAAATTTGCGAAATTACATATAAGAATTTTAATTTAAAGTACGTTGGACAAACAAAATGTCAGTTATAACCAGATTCAAGTAACATCTGCTGTGTTGCTTCCCGTCGCCACGACTACCGAATATTATAGGGTGTGACGTCACAGCTCGTTCCGGGCCACTTCAATTTTATCGCTGTTTAGATCCCTCATACTGATCGCGTGGAATTAGAAATCTATTTTCTTTGTGAAGTACACGTTTTGTTACAACGTTACGCTATGTTTTTTTGTATTATTTAATTTTTTTAAATTATAGGCAAGTTCCCTATTGTGCTTTACATATTCACAAGATCGAGTATTACGTTTATATTGAAAATTTTAAGAATTATTAAGTTAGGTAACGACTGTGACAGCAAAACTGACTTTTCTAAATTGTAATTGTACTTTAAATTTGTAAAAGAACTGGAATTAAAATAGAAAAAATTTTATTTTGCATAATCCACTATAATTGCAATATCGTAAATGTCTGTTTCTTTAAAGTTTTATTTATTCAGCGCGGATCCGTGTGAACCACCTGTTGGATACCTATAGCTAGTTCTAATAGCTGGCAGATATACATTATCTACGAATACACCATGATAATCAATAATACTCGTAGGTATTAAGACCATGCAAGATGCGGCAAATGAGACTAGTCAGTATTTTGCTCACGCTGAGCTATGAAAAAACTGTTCAAAATGCTTGTGTATTAAATCAAAAGATTTAATGCTTATATAAAAGTTCACTCCTCCCTTTGACTGCAATATTTCACCCAATAATATCTATTGAACATCGCATACCCCACAGCATTTGGCTGAAAAAGAATGACCGCTTGCATTTTATTTTAGTACTTTAAGTGATAATGTGAGTAATAAATTTGTCCAATGTTCACTGCATTGTGAGATTTATAGCCCGATTTTGAAATATGGTGCACAAATAAACGAGGTCAAATAAATTTAATGCACTTTATATACAGATTGCCTACTACAGCAAGTTTAAAAAATATGAAATAAGTTAAATAAAAATTTATGATTATCATAATTAGTAATTTCGTTTTTATGTATAAATAGTCCAGTGTTTGACGGTTTTTCGGTCAGAATTCTATCGGATAAAACCGATTGACGTGACATTTATGTAAGTAGGGAATGGCTCAAGGAACAAAAGCTATATAGTGCCGATGTGCGCTATCACCCTGGGGGTGGGTGCAACCCCTTTTAGGGGGTGGAAATTAGTACACTCAAAATAACCGAAAAAATCGATAAGGGGATGGATTCTAGGCAAAACATGAAGTTTCTTCGATAAGTTTTTCGAGTCATTTGCGATTGAGAGTGTTGATTTTTCGTCTAAAAAATGCTTGTTTTAGAGCAACTTTTCACGAATGACTCTAAAACCTTACGTTTTATAAAAAAAATCATCAGGAACAAGCTTATAAGCTAACAAATCGATTGGTGCTTATTATTTCTGTTGATGTAATACGAACCGAGTTATGGCTCGTTGGAGATGACTGTTTGTTCGCTGAAAACTGAATTCGAACCTTTTAATGTTAAATGATGGAAAACGACGAATTTTTTGAGGAAAACTTGTTACTACATTTTGCATTTTTCGGTGGATCATAGAAATCCGAAAAAAACGCCGGATCGAAATGAAAGTCATATCTATCGACTCGAGGGCGAATTTAGAAAATTCCGTCCGCCGGTTAGTCGGCCAGTCGGTCTGTCTGTCTGTCTGTCTGTCTGTCTGTCACGCCCAGCCCCCCTAATCCGCTTTCGAATTTCGATGAAACTTGGGTGGTTAATAGGAGGCCTCTAGAAATCCCCAACGCCGGAAGCTTGGCTTCGTTCGGAAACAGGAAGTACCCGATATAGACGTTTCGAGTTTTTCGGGAAAAATTGAATTACTCGGTAAACGGCAGTCGACTTGAGATATTTCGAAAAAGAAATCGTGCCGCTGGCAACGCTCTACATATAAGTATATCAGAGACTATGTCGAAAAACAAATAAAAATTGAATTTATTTGCAAAAAACTGGATTTCTCGAAATCGAGCTCGGAAGCACGATAATTGTCCAGTATTTGATCGATTTCGATGGGACTTGGTGGGATCAACGGTACACGGCCACAAATGAAGCCTATTGCTTACGGTCCGAATCCGTTGACAGCAAGTATTTTTTCCAGGGCCGAGTATGATTTTCCAAAGAAATTAATAATGGTGGAGCAGGATTCCGAGCGTAGCACGCTTATTTAAGGAGACATTTTTTTCGAAGTAGAAAGATATGGGACCTAGACAAGCCGATAAAGAAATAAGTAATGTATATTGAGCATTTTAATATCAGAGATCACATTTTATTATACCATGCGCTACAAGTAAGAACAGGTATTACTCGGAAACTTCTACGCTTAGGTGAATGATTCTAGCTTTGATTGATAGTTTATTTCATTTAATAACTCTACATTAGAAAATTGTTGTAATTCGTTTTTTTACATTTTGAAAAAACGAAATATATTTTGCAATAATTGATTAAAATGCTCATGTACTGCTTTCACACAGGCATAACTTTTTATTTCACTATATCGATTTCAAATTTCTTTATATACACCTATTCCCTGGTGTTTAGTGAACATTTTCTTGCATATAACATATTGTCGCGTTTCACAAATAAACGCTATAGGTATATAGCCATTTGAACACGCGCGTCTCATTAGTCAAGTAGCGCATTAGTATCGTTATTTTGCCATTTTACTTCTAAAATTAAAAGTACAGGGACAATTGACTTGACTTTTGTTGCAAAGAGTTCAGAAAGATATTTAGAAAAAACAGTACTTTTGATTTTTTGGCGGAAATGTTTGGTTTCATTTTTTTCCAATAATTGGCCAATTCTAATGGCCAATTTAATTAAATTAATTGCAAAATTTGTTATACACAATATGCGATTAAATTAGACGAAAATGGTTACCCGAGGGTTTTTGGGGCCGCTGATCACGATTCTGAAGTCTAATTTGGTAAGTTCAAAATGGCGGACTGGAAGTAGAGTCAATTTTTCAGGAAAAACTTGTATTTTCTCTGTTATTTACCGAAAATGAGCACTCGGAGGTTTTTGAGGTCGCTAATTACGTCCAAATTACGAAATTCAAAATGGCGGACCGGAAGAACAGTCAAATTCTCCGGAAACACTTGTATTTTTTCCTTTTTTGGATTGAAAGTGGCAACTCGGGGGTTTTTATGGTCGCTGATAAAGAATTCGATGACCAATTAGAGAACATTCAAAATTGCGTACCGAAACTACAGCCAGATTCTCAGGAGAACCCCGTATTTTTTCTTTTTTGGGCTGAAAATATGAAAAATACGAGTTCTTCCTGAGAAATATACTACTTCCGGTAAACCAGTTTGAATTTTCTCTAATTGGACATCAGATTCGTTATCAGCGATAACGAAAACTTCCATGTTCCCACTTTTAGCCCAAGACAGAAAAGAATACGAGTTTTTCCGCAGAAGTTGACTGTTCCTCCGGTGCGCCATTTTGAATTTGTAGTTTCCGCGTAATACGTGATTTTACTTGTAGACGCGCGGTATAGAATAAAATGTGATTTCTGAAATTAATTGCTCACAAATTTGGTCTCGACCAAAGGCAAAGCTCGTCAACCGGGAATATAATACATTATATTTATCTCTATCAGATGGTCTAGGTCCCATACCTTTCTACTCCGAAAAAAATTTTTGGACGATTTTAACCCGAATCCCGCTTCACTATAAATCCCGAATCGAAGGTCCGATTTTGATTTTCAAAAATAGCTATTGTAAGGCTCGATTAGGTCTATTAGGTGACGTTTGTGAGAAATTTGACAAAATAAAAGCTATTCTACAAATCCTGGAAAACTACATTTTCTTGATAAATTCTACAAATGCCGAACAATTTCCTAATAAAAATCGAAAATTAAGTATTCCGTGGATCAATGTCTATAACCAGTATAAGGCACGGAGCTTTTTGGACAAAAACTCTGAAATAGAGTTTTTTCGAAAAATTAAAAATAAACGAATTATTTACGAAGATGCATTCCATACAAATATTTAAAGAAAATATTACGAATTGATAAATTCTCCGTACGATATAGGTGCAAAAAAATAATATAATGTTATGTTTAAAATATCACCATTTAATTCCTTATTTGGTTAAGTAATGGTGTTAAATTTTTGCGGTGGCGCGAAGTAGGCTTTAAACTTCAATTATTGTAGCTAAAATAATTCCAACTTTATAAAGTAGAAATACTGATTATATTATTATAAATTTATGTTTTGATATTTTAAATAAGTTTAATTAAAAAATTAGAAACAAATAAATTACAATTACTGCATTATACCCATTGTAAAATAAACATACGAATGCAAAACAAAACAGGTTTTACTATGAAACAGATTTTGATATCGTGCCTTCTCGAAAAAGTCTCTATTTCAGTTATACACGAAATTATCTAGAGGACTCCAAACCAAGAAAAATGAAGATCATACCGGAGAAAATTCTATGTCTATAAATATTTGACCGATTTTCATTTACTAAATAAAAATAAAACCGATGCCCTTTCTGGGTTTCAAAATGTAGTCAGCTTTTACTTTAGTCAATGCAAAAAGAAAAAAGAAAAAGAAAAATAAAACAGGTCAAAATGTACTGAGTCATCTTACGACCCTCTGCTGAAAATGTACTGAATCATCCCAACAGGGATATAATGCATATCTAAATGTAGTTTTTGTTAGACCCTTTTTAAGGTACTTGAAAATATCTTTAAAATGAGATTTAGTAAAAGTCGTTTGCATAAGAACGGAGTTATGATGAAAATAAAATAGTTGCCTCGTTTTTTCGAAGGAAAAATCAGCAATGAAATCAATGGCTTAACCGCAAGAATTGAAACTAAACGTAATCCATTCATCGCCATATTTGGCTCTACAATCCAGAGTGGGTCTTTTCATGTTCCAAGATTAGTTTCCTATTTCTTGATTTTTCTCTCCAATTTCTGATTCTCAGCGTTCTTAAGCTATCTTCTGTCTGGTCCTTGAATCAGGCTCTGGGCCTAACTCTCTTTCGAGTTCCCCCGGTGTTTGGTGGAAAGTATAATCCATTAACAATTCACTTTATTTAGGTACTAAGACTATGTTCTAGAAGTTTGAATGGTTTAGAATGGCTAGATTTGAAAAAACGTTTGATTCAATTTTTGAAATTCTTTCACAGTAACTCAAAAACTAAAGAAGATAGTTAAAAAACACAAGAGTACAAAAGAGGTTTTTAGGATTTTTTCTGCAAAACTGGAATTATAAAACCAATTTCAAGCCTCTGACATTAAAACCATCCCTAAAGCGTGGGCAATATGGGCAAAACCCGCACGAAATTTGTTCATGGAGTCAGGATAAGATTTATTTTTATGAAATTGATAAAACTAGGAAGTACTGCACTTCTATTTCTATCCCTATTATATTTTACGCCCTTAAACCACCCCTAATATAGGCGTTTAAATGCTATTTTGGATTTTGGACAAAAGCGATGTAAAGTGGTTACAAAGTGAACAAAAGAATTGTTTTGTCAACAAAAATCGGCAAAATTTGCATAGAAACATATGTCAAATAGGCATATGTCCATCATGGGAAGGAACTGAACACATTGAAAAATATGTAGCCTCACTAAACAAACTTTGCATTAGTATAGAGTAGCTTGAGAACAAGATCTGGGTAAGATAGTAATATGCCTTATAGATATGCATATTTACCAAGTGAAACCCATATAATATCCTGATCGATATCTATATAACGCGAGCATATACTCCGTTAATTGGAACCGTGACTCTAGTTATTCGATATAGACTATATTTTTTCTAGTGTATAATATTAAAGGCATCTACATCTGCGTCCTGTATAAATTTTAACGATTTTACGAACTCACTTGTTAATTTGAGCAGGGACGAATGAGTGTACCACAGTGAAAGGAATTTTATAAGTAAATAATATTTCTCGTGATACAGATACCTACCTAACTTTCTATTAAGTTAATAAATCAACAATTCAGAAAATTAAATGTCAATACCGAAAGAAACAAAAGGTTGGGGGCCTGACCAGGGATTATAAGTTGGCGCTGTAGAAGGTTTCTTAAGCAGTAAAAAATTCACTAAACCGCGAATTAAATATAAAGTAAATTTTGTAAATTAAAAAGTAAGAAAAGTTTTTTTATAGATAGGGCATTAGTATCTCGTGGGTATATAGCACAGTAATTTTAGCTTCCATTTGTTAAAAAAGTTCAAGTGAACTGAACTTTTATATACAGCTTTATTTCCACGTTATAAATAACATGTGAAAGTCTTATTCAATATCGTGCCATCGAATGTCATGAAAACTACCTTTTCGCGACTATCTCGCTTCCTATTGGCCGGACATTAATTGAGGGTATTATGAAAATTGTACATCTCAATTTTTACTTCCCTCGCATACCGAAGGGAAGTATTGTATTCGAGAAAAAATCACCCTCCGAGATTTTTTCGGATTCTGACGTTTCAGAACACGTAGATTCCGAAAATATAGGTTTTTCAATTCCGTCAGTCTGTCTGTCTGTCTGTCTGTCGGTCTGTCTGTCTGTCTGTCTGTCTGTCTGTCTGTCTGTCTGTTGGTGTATTTACTAAAAAACTACTTGACGGAGAGCAGTCAAATTTGGTAGGTAGTTAACCCTACTGTCAGCGAAGAACTGGTAGAATTTTCACTGAAAAATATACAGGGTGGACCGTCTAAACGGAATAAATAGTGAAAAAAATTTTTTTTTGCTCAAATTTAAAATTTCCACGTTTCATGACGCGCTAAACCTGTTTCAGGAAAAAAAAAATTTTGAAAATTTTTTTCAAACATTTTTGAAAAAATTTTTACCAAGATGAAAAAAATTTTTTTTTGCTCAAATTTAAAATTTCTACGTTTCATGACGCGCTAAACCTATTTCAGGAAAAAAAATTTTTTGAAAATTTTTTTCAAACATTTTTGAAAAAATTTTTGCCAAGATGAAAAAATTTTTTTTTTGCTCAAATTTAAAATTTCTACGTTTCATGACGCGCTAAACCTATTTCAGAAAAAAAAATTTTTTTCAAACATTTTTGAAAAAATTTTTATCAAGATGAAAAAAATTTGTTTTTGCTCAAATTTACAATTTCTACGTTTCATGGCATTCTAAGCCTGATTAAAAAAAAAAGTTTTTTGAAATTTTATCACTAAGATAGAATTTTTCTTTCTTTGTTCAGATTTTAACTATCCACGTTTCCATGACATTCTAAAACTATTCAAACAAATTTAAAAATGTTTTTGAAGAATTTTTTAAAAAATTTGATAACATTTTTAATCCATTTATGTATCACTACTATAGAACAGACGAAAAAAATTTTTTTGCTCAAATTTAAAATTTCCACGTTTCATGATATTCCAAACCAATTTCGGAAAAAAAAAATTGCAACATTTTGTTACCAGTTTGGAAAAAAATTTAACACCAGAATGCTCAAATTTAAATGACATTCTAAACCTAGGTATTTCAGAAAAAAAAATTTGAAAATTTTTTTCACCAACATTTTTCAAAAAGTTTTTACCACTAAAATAGATCGAATTTTTTTTAATTTGCTCAAATTTAAAATTTTCACGTTTCATAGCATTCTAAACCTATTTTAAAAATACATCATTTTTAATTTTTAAACCTTTTTTTAGCACTACTATAGAACAGAAGGAAACTTTCCTTTTTGCTCTAATTTAAAATTTCTACCTTTGACATTTTAAACCTATTTCAGAAGAAAAAAATTTGAATATTATTTTACCATCTTTTGAAAAATTAAAAAAAAATAAAAATTTTTAACCACCACTATACTTCCACCCCATTACGTGAATGTTGGATTGAAAATGTGACAGATGGCAATAACATCTGGCATATGCACCTATTATACTTTTATTGAAAAATGTACAGGGTGGTCATCCCAAGAAATAATTCAGTCATGGTGGACATTTGTAAAGGTATTTGCGCAAGCCTGCCATATGTGGCACCTGCTATTTAGTATTGAACTTTTGCTGTTGGATGAGCAATCTGTATATTTTCTTGACCAAAACTTATCAAGTTTTCTTTGTAATAATAGCAATAACTCTACTCCGATTATTATTCTCAATGTCATTTCGTAATTATTATTTTTTTAGAGAGACTGCCATGAACGAGGGAAGTTCTGTGTAAATACCTTTACCGATTTTTACTTCCCTCGCATACCGAAGGGAAGTATTGTATTAGAGAAAAAATCACCCTCCGAGATTTTTTCGGATTCTGACGTTTCAGAACACGTAGATTCCGAAAATATAGGTTTTTCAATTCAGTCAGTCTGTCTGTCTGTCTGTCTGTCGGTCTGTCTGTCTGTCTGTCTGTCTGTCTGTCTGTCTGTCTGTCTGTTGGTGTATTTACTAAAAAACTACTTGACGGAGAGCAGTCAAATTTGGTAGGTAGTTAACCCTACTGTCAGCGAAGAACTGGTAGAATTTTCACTGAAAAATATACAGGGTGGACCGTCTAAACGGAATAAATAGTGAAAAAAATTTTTTTTTGCTCAAATTTAAAATTTCCACGTTTCATGACGCGCTAAACCTGTTTCAGGAAAAAAAAAATTTTGAAAATTTTTTTCAAACATTTTGAAAAAATTTTTGCCAAGATGAAAAAATTTTTTTTTTGCTCAAATTTAAAATTTCTACGTTTCATGACGCGCTAAACCTATTTCAGGAAAAAAAAATTTTTGAAAATTTTTTTCAAACATTTTTGAAAAAATTTTTGCCAAGATGAAAAAATTTTTTTTTTGCTCAAATTTAAAATTTCTACGTTTCATGACGCGCTAAACCTATTTCAGAAAAAAAATTTTTTTCAAACATTTTTGAAAAAATTTTTATCAAGATGAAAAAAATTTGTTTTTGCTCAAATTTAAAATTTCTACGTTTCATGGCATTCTAAGCCTGATTAAAAAAAAAAGTTTTTTGAAATTTTATCACTAAGATAGAATTTTTCTTTCTTTGTTCAGATTTTAACTATCCACGTTTCCATGACATTCTAAAACTATTCAAACAAATTTAAAAATGTTTTTGAAGAATTTTTTAAAAAATTTGATAACATTTTTAATCCATTTATGTATCACTACTATAGAACAGACGAAAAAAATTTTTTTGCTCAAATTTAAAATTTCCACGTTTCATGATATTCCAAACCAATTTCGGAAAAAAAAATTGCAACATTTTGTTACCAGTTTGGAAAAAAATTTAACACCAGAATGCTCAAATTTAAATGACATTCTAAACCTAGGTATTTCAGAAAAAAAAATTTGAAAATTTTTTTCACCAACATTTTTCAAAAAGTTTTTACCACTAAAATAGATCGAATTTTTTTTTAATTTGCTCAAATTTAAAATTTTCACGTTTCATAGCATTCTAAACCTATTTTAAAAATACATCATTTTTAATTTTTAAACCTTTTTTTAGCACTACTATAGAACAGAAGGAAACTTTCCTTTTTGCTCTAATTTAAAATTTCTACCTTTGACATTTTAAACCTATTTCAGAAGAAAAAAATTTGAATATTATTTTACCATCTTTTGAAAAATTAAAAAAAAATAAAAAATTTTAACCACCACTATACTTCCACCCCATTACGTGAATGTTGGATTGAAAATGTGACAGATGGCAATAACATCTGGCATATGCACCTATTATACTTTTATTGAAAAATGTACAGGGTGGTCATCCCAAGAAATAATTCAGTCATGGTGGACATTTGTAAAGGTATTTGCGCAAGCCTGCCATATGTGGCACCTGCTATTTAGTATTGAACTTTTGCTGTTGGATGAGCAATCTGTATATTTTTTTGACCAAAACTTATCAAGTTTTCTTTGTAATAATAGCAATAACTCTACTCCGATTATTATTCTCAATGTCATTTCGTAATTATTATTTTTTTAGAGAGACTGCCATGAACGAGGGAAGTTCTGTGTAAATACCTTTACCGATTTTTTTTTTGAAAAAAGTTCTATATCTTTTTTCGCACAGTCGACCGTTTTCGTGAGGTAGAATGCAAGGCGAATTTTTGTACGTAGTTTCCCAAGTTGTCGTAATCTATGTTATACAAAGCGACACCTTTAGTCGTTCTCAATAGCTTCCTGGAATTAATTAAGATTCTTCTTTGTCATGTTTTTGGATTTCTGCGTTTCGTCAATGTCTTACTCAAGCTTCTCGTCATCGTCTCCATTTTCAATTTGACTCGTATTAGATGATAAAATATTGGCACTCCATATCAACACTTGAGTATTTTATTCCTATTCTTCCGCACTCACATTTTGCCCTGCAACTTTTCGCGCAATGGACTCATTTACCATTTAAAAAAAATGTTTTCCGGAAAACCTTTTGATTTTAGAGCGAAATGCAAAAAACTAGAACTTTCTACATTCTCTATAGACTTCAAAATTAACCAATAACGCGCTCTCATATTAACAGCTGTGTGACGTCATCTACTCCCATGGTAATTTAACATCTCGAAGTATGATTTTCCTAATAGCTAATATAAATGTAATATACAGTAACAGGAATTATGTGAATAATATTAACTGCTATACATATGATTTAATAATGTTAGAATGTTCTTTTGTTATGAAATTTACTTCTCTCTTTATTCTCCATGTGTTAGTACTTTTTATATAAAATCAATGTTTTTTTTACATCTTATTCATTATACAACGTTGATATTGCTTGCTATCATCGATCAGATATTTTTATTGATAGGTGAGTGTTATTTTAAATAACCGACGATTACGTCGTATAAACGTACAAGAAAATGCAATATAAAATTTGACTAAATGATCCCATTGCATTGCAAAGATATTTTGTTCAGAAGTACATTCGACCCTGGGTCTTTTTTCGTTTCTCGAGGTAACCTTTTTGCTTGAAAAGAAAAAAAAAAAGTGTTTCAGGCAAATGTTGTAGAAAATAAAGTTATCTATCGATCCGTTAGAACTCAATATCAAAATAACGAAATTTAGTCTCAAGATTAAAAAAAGGAAAAAGGAACCAACTTATTCCTTTAGATTTAACCTCAAGAGAGTGAAAGTCGGAAGAATCTTAATTTTTGGGGTCTGGCACTAATGTAAACGTTATTAGGGTCAAATAGGTTTTTATCTCTATTTTGAAAATGTATACAGGAAATGTTTTTAACACTTTTGTTTCACTTTGAAAATGTAATAAATTTTTAAATATATTATTCATATTCATATTTTTTTCAAAACTTGAGTTTAATTGAAAGACATTTTAAGATTTGTGTTTTAAATTCCAATCAGTAAAACTCGAGATGTCAACATTTTTGAGAAATAACTTATTGTGAATAGATAACTCTATTCTATTCCATAACATTGATATCGGGTTCACTTTAAAACATCATTTAAACTTTTGCCTACTAGAAGGAAGCTTCTTAATTTCTTTCCCACCTATATATCTTCAAAAAATATATATGTATATAATCGTTGTTAAAACTTATTTTATCCAATATTCTAAATACCATTTTCGAAGCTTAATTTTAATTTTTTTAAGAAATCAGATAACATCTAATATTGGGAGGTAGAAATGGGTCAATTTTGGCATGCATTGGCAAGTAGTTCTCTAGTCACGAATGACTTTTGGGGTCGATAAAACATCACGCAAAAAACTGTAACATTTTTACTTATTTTACCAGCTTATAGCCTAGAATATTTGTGAGATTCTATAGTTGGACAGAGAAATGTGGTGTGGCTAGATCTGTTGCCGAAGGATGGGCAACGCCTGATATGGTAGTTTATGTTTTATGCGAAAAGGTGCATTATACTCTATAATTGGCGTGATGTTGTTTATTAGTGACTATCACCAAGTATATAGCTCCAACAGACAGACAGACAAACAGACTAATGAAATTGAAAGACCTTCATTTTCTGAATGTACATGGTCTGAAACGTGGAAATCCGAAGAAATTTCGGGTGATTTTTTCACGTATACAATACTTTCCTTCGATAAGCGAGGAAAGTAAAACAGCAACCTTCAACCTTCTACTAATCCTATCTCAATGTTCAATTTTAGACTAATTGCAGTATTCTCCCTATTTTTATGTTTGGGAATGGCCGTGTAGTGTGAATCGTGACGTATTCGATCAAAATGTCAACCAATCATGTGTTTGCAATCGGCCACGCCAGAGTGCAACTTCTACACATTTCTCCTGCCTGTCAATAACATCATAAAAACAACAAAAATACAACTCTAACATATCATTTTCTAAAACTGTTATTAATATTTCACACTTCCAAGCTTTGAGCTAATAAGTGTATTTTCAAACAATAATGTCCTAAATGTTTTAACGATATAATATGTAATTGTTCTGGATTATTTACAATGTATTTATTATTTGATTCATTTTTATAGTTTATAAATTATTTGCTTTCTGCACATAATTTTAGCAGTTTCTCACAATACATCAAACAACCCGTCTAATTTGTCAACTACTGTTAACACTAAATTTGTTTATACTTGAGAAATATAGCGTGAAAGTGTCAAATAAATTCCCATTAATAAGCACATGAGAAATGTTTGTTCTATTTTAAATTTCCAAGTCTAAAATGTTAGTTAATATTATGGCATGCTATGTTGGCACACAAAATATCTCAGAAAATGAAAATATTTTGGTAATTTTAACATGCCAGAACTACATGACGGAATTAACCTGTTTAGTAAACTCTTTTAGTATTTCTGATATTATTTATGATTTCCCACAATTTTTGAATAGAAATTCTGTATATTAAGAGTTAATAGACCTGGGGATGCATATACAGAGCGTATTATTGGAGATAAGAACACTCAGATATCTGGTCTTTATTATTTGCCGACTGCAATAGTCTAAGAGCTATTGAACTCGACAACATACCCATTTTCACAAGGCTGGAAATATGCTAAAATGATGGTTTAGACCTCCCCAAAGAAGGAATGATCGGTGTGCCTAAAGGACGTCGGTGGGATGAGTGCCCAGGAATTTTTTAACGTGGTTGCGGTTTAAGTTGATAATTATTTATCTACCTCTATTAAGCTTGGACTTTCAGACAGTGAGTAGAGCAGCGGTTAAAGAAATGCCTGGCATGCAGAAGATCCAGAGTTCAAATTTTACGTACCGGTAGAAATATTTTCACTTTTTTCTCTCGACCCAAAAAGCATTTCTTTAACCGCTGCTCTACTCTTCGTCTGAAAGTTCAAGCTTTATAGAGGCAAATAAATAAATATCAATTTAAACGGCAACTACCTTCAAAAATTCCTAGGCAATCACCTCGCCGACGTCCTTGAGGCATACCGGCCATTCCTTCTTTGGGGAGATCTAAACTAACTAACACTTTAGCATGTTTCCAGCTGTGTGAAAATCGGTATATTGCCGAGTTCAGTATCTCTTCGACAATAAGTAGCAAACTTTATTTTGCTGAAAGTCGACAAAAACAACTCTGACAAATGTTGAGGTGGTAAAGGCGACGAACAGGGCTGAATTCTGTCTCCAATCCTCTTTAATACTTATTAAAGCGGCATTTGATGGAGAGCTGGTAGAGTGGAGTAACTGTAGGTAGAATTAAGATTTCCAACTTGAAATTTACATCTGCAAATCAGATGCACCACCACGTGTCTGAAGGTCAAGACAAATCTATTACTCCAGCACAAGAAGTGTTACGGTTTTCTCCACGCTCCGTGCGTATTATTACATTTCGAAAAGACTTTAAAGACCAGAAGTGAAAATTTTGCTTACCGATGATTGCTACTATCTGCTATCCACCTTATCTTGCAGACTAGAAGACTCCTATGATCGTTATCTTAAAATCATCACTTTGGAGATACGTCTCAGTCAATACAGTTATTAAATTTGGAACAATCGGAGTACTGAAAGCACGTAGGAGATCTCTAAATTCAACGGGCTGATTTAACTTTTTTTTATTTGATTATCGAAGAGATCTTAAAATTTTAAGAGTCTGTGCAAAAACTAGAATTTTGTGAGATCTGTAAATGGTCCTAAAAGAATTATAAACATGAACCGTATCCTCCTTGTCGAATCTCGGTCGTGACGTCAGTTTATAAGAATGCGTTAACCGAAGCGGCTAGCTAGAGCGTGTTATTAGTGTTCTCCAATATTACAAATTGATAACCCAAGCACTGTGTGCGTTGAATCTTAAGCATATTTCTGAAGAATTTAAAGGAATATATATGTTCTCAAGATAAGCAAATGAGATATGCAGAAATGGTAGCAGAACAAAACAAATAAAACTTAACTAATAACCGTTTCACGGATTTTCTCAGTGGTGTGAATGTTCACATTTAATTCTATTGGCGAACAAGTATCGCAACATATTATGTATATCATGAGATTCTATAACGCCATCTGTAGTGCATTATTGCTACTGCCGTGTGCTACTCCGGCATTTATTGCGGTATGGCATTAGTGTGAATGCGCCTTAATATCATTATATCTTTTATTGTTGCGATTTTTCCCATGCAATAGTAGTGGAATAGCAATAGCTAACCCCACCAGGACGTTAATATAAATAAATCGATTAAAAAATATTTAAAAATAAATCGCATCGCTGTGTGGTGTTTCCACTCTTAGGGGACAAAATACGTAGTGTTTAAAACATCGATATTGTCAACAACAGCTTCAAGGCATATGATATTGTTTACTATTTCGCACTCATCTACATATACTTATTTTTTCTAGCTTATTATTGTTGACGTATATACAGGTACACCTCTAAGGGTATGTTTTATGCATTATACACGATTTCCCCATTACATTTGTAAACAATGGCTCTTTCAATATATTTTAAGCCTCAGTTATTGAATTTTGTTTAAAGCAATCGATACACTCCATTAAGAGTATTGAATGTGGCTGTATTTGCACAATTAATATCTTTTCAAGGTTAGCTATTATAATTAAAAATATTTATCACATATCTATTAATTTTTTTCTTGGAATGTGTTTTAAAATTTATAAATATGATAAAATAATTTACGACCAAAAATAATGTTAATATATTCACGGTTTATATTTATGTGGTCAGCGGGTAATTGTATAGTTAATTACTCTTTTGCCATCACTCTGAATTTTTCGCCGTTCAATTACGAAAACCAACCTTTGGCTTATCCTTCACCGGTTAAGTGTATATAATAATGTGTTGCTTTCTATATTGTAGTGTGATAATAACTATAATTTCAAGAAAATACTTCCAATACATTTTTCACTCAACTATAACACATTTTGTTCAAAACTGCAAATTGACCTGATTAAAAATAAGCATACAGGGTGATTCACGTAGGCCATTCATTAGAAGTTTTTCAACTTGCAGTTGGATTAGAAACTTGAAATTTGGTATGCGGCCATAATCGATCATGCCTGTTCTATCTAAAATATTTTCAGTCCTCCAACTATACAGGGTGTGCCAAAAATTGGTACCAACTTTCTTATTTTAAATAGAAATCTATATTTTTCTTTACATGGTTCGATTGGTCTTCTAATTCTGAGTTTAGAGAACCTAAGTTATGTTGACTTATCTATTACAATTTTTGACATATGTCCAATTTTTTTATAAAAATTGCCGCTGTAGTAGTTTACGAACAAATTTGTATCTCGCAAACCTATCAAAATTATGAAACCAAATTTGTGAAGCAGTTAGCTGGAAGTCCAGGCTAACTTTTGATGTCCCATCGGTGGTCCCATTTTATACCATATGGGCACAGTTGATTTTCAAATGTCGCAATCAAAAATTATCAAAAAGTCAATTTTTTCAAATGGCACCTACTATTTTTTTTAACACCATTCGAAAGAAAATTGAATTTTAGGGTGAGTTACTTAAGCATTCCCTATACCTAACTTCACTCCATATCGAGTTATTCAATAAAAATCAAGAAATACCTTATCTTGCCGAGAGATTCCTTACTTCATCAAGTATGCCATGGAAACAAAAGACAGTTGTAATTATTTTTAAAGAAAAATATGGATTCTTATTTAATTACACACAACGCCAACAAATTATTATTAACGAATAGAACAATGTTGACGAAATTCTGACGTAAATGTTCAATGTGACCACCATATTTTTGTTCAAATATTCTATTATTCTACTTTCAACAGATTGCGTAGCACATCTTTGCGCCTACCATTTCTGACGCCAGAAATCAATGCAAAATTGTATTTTAGGGCCACTTTTATTAACATTGTGTATGTCTATCTACAGTCGTTTTTGAGTTATTGGCATTTTTTGAAAAAAATATTTTTTTTTCCTCAAGGGTAGTAGGCTTTGGAAACAATCATTTCGTTTTAATTTTTATTAAAAAATCGTATTGCAATAATAAATAATAACAACAAAATAACAACAAATAAACAGATTAACAAAATAATTATTTCAATACAAATGCTCAATGTGTGCACCGTTTTCACTGACAGAATTTCGTCAACATTGTTCTTGTTCGTTAATAATAATTTGTTGGTGTTGTGTGTAATTACATAAGAATCCATATTTTTCTTTAAGAATTATTACAACTGTCTTTTGTTTCTATGGCATACTTGATGAATTAAGGAATCTCTCGGCAAGATAAGGTATTTCTTGATTTTTATTGAATGACTCGATATGGGGTGAAGTTAGGTATAGGGAATGCTTAAGTAACTCACCCTAAAATTCAACTTTCTTTCGAATGGTGTGAAAAAAAATAGTAGGTGCCATTTGAAAAAATTGACTTTTTGACAATTTTTGATTGCGACATTTGAAAATCGACTGCCCCCATATGGTACAAAACGGGACCACCGATGGGACATCAAAAGTTAGCCTGGACTTCCAGCTAACTGCTTCACAAATTTGGTTTCATAATTTTGAAAGGTTTGCGAGATAGAAATTTGTTCGTAAACTACTACAGCGGCAATTTTTTTCAAAAAATTGGACATATGTCAAAAATTGTAATAGATAAGTTAACATAACTTAGGTTCTCTAAACTCAGAATTAGAAGACCAATCGAACCATGTAAAGAAAAATATAGGTTTCCATTTAAAATAAGAAAGTTGGTACCAATTTTTGGCACACCCTGTATAGTTGGAGGACTGAAAATATTTTAGATAGAACGTGCATGATCGATTATGGCAGCATACCAAATTTCAAGTTTCTAATCCAACTGCAAGTTGAAAAACTTCTAATGAATGGCCTACGTGAATCACCCTGTATATCTATGAAATAATGAACTTATTCCATACATTTCCTTCATGCTGTATATAATATCTGTTTTATATTTAATATGTAATAAATTGATATATCCAATTAAGGTATCTTTTCGATAAATTAATTCTTTCTGAAGTACCCAATGTACTTTATGTCCCAAGCAGGCATAGTTAGTGTCCACGTAAGTAAGCCTTTTCCGTGGCGTACGGCTGTGATTCGTTACGTGCAGTAATGGGTGGCCGGCAATTTTCTTGCTGCCGGGTAATGGAGGCTAGGTTTGAAGTGGTCAGAGCCAGGAGTTGCGCTAATTGTTCATAGCTGGGTAGTCCCAAGCTCGGTTGGGGTTGGTCCGTTATGGCGGCAGAGGGGACCAGTCGTTTGGTTTTGGAGCACTATTTGTCTTTGGGGCGTAGCACTAGGTCTTGCCGTCTGGTACGGCGGGGTGACGTGGTAGGCGCCGGCCGACGAGGTAGGCGTGACGAAGTACTGTGCGTTGGGCGGCGTGCTTGGACTTGGGCTGGTTGCTGTTGGTGGTACCATGCAGTGAGGGGTGGCCAGCTGGCGGCGAGGTGTCAGCGAGGCGTCGCTGAAGAGTTGGGGCCAGTCGGGTGTGGCAGCGATGGTGTACTGACCGCTGGGCAGCCCTGAGCCTGAGTGGGAGGCTTCCCCATGTGTGGAAGCGAATCCGGCGAAGCGGCGATCTCCCAGCGTCGAGGAATCGTCGTTGGCCCGGGATGCTGTTGGGTCCACCATACAGCGAGGGGGCATCACCATGTCATCATCACCATCTAATCCCTGTTCCATCGCCGAGTTTTCGTGCCACGATGCTGCGTTGCGCTCCATGCAGTAAGGGGGCATCGCCTGGGAATCGTTGCTACTCCATTCCATATTTGTTGCCTGGGTTCCATGCCAGGTGGCTGCGCTGCGTGCCATGCAGCGAGGGGGCACCGTCGTGATGACGTCATGCGTGACCCCAGTGTCGTGTCCTATGTTGGTGGCGAGTCCTGCCTCGCTATGCCTAGGCGCGGAGCCCGGCGACGCACAGTAGTGGGGCGCCGTCGTCGCGACGCCATGCGTAGCACTTGTGCCTGTGGAAAAATCAGAGGACATGCTTACCTCGCCGAGCCGGGTTGCTGTGTTGCTTGCTGTGCAGTGTGGGGCCACCGTCGTGGAGACGTCGGGCGTGACCCCCGTACCCCTTGTCAGGGCGTCGTGTTGGCGGAGCACTTCGTGGTCAGATGCTGTGAGGGGCGTCGTGCAGTGAGGGGGGGCCGACGTGGAGACGTCGCTCTCGACCCCAGTGCCTACTGCCTTGCCACTCCGGGTATGCATTGCCACTTGACACTCAACACAATAAAACTCAAATAAAACACACTGTCTGGTTACAACACAAGAGGAAGGGATGACCTCGTCAGCATTGGCGTTGGCTTCTGTGCTCAACTGACTTCTGTTTCGGCAGAAGACTATTAGTTGCTGAAGGCTGGAACATTACTACTTGAAGGACCGATCACTACTTGCTCGCTGAGAAAAAGTGTTCTCTTATATAGACTTTCTTTGTGCTCAAATGACTTCTGCTTCGGCAGAAGACTATTTCTCGTGCTCAAATGACTTCTGTTTCGGCAGAAGACTAAAACATGAGCACAGCGCGCTAGACAAGTCATAACTTGTTCGCGACGCCGACGCCGATGACACCACCCCCCTTTTTTGTGACTTTATTGAACATTAATAAAGGCATACAGGTTATGTTTCAGTTCAATAATTTCAATTATATAATGTAAGAGTGAGTGGATACAATATTTTCAAAACTATAAACTAAGAGTAAGTGTTAAGATATTTCAACAACTAAGATATTTTAACATATATAGACTAAGATTAAGTGTGGTAAGATATTTTATATAAGTAACTAATAATAGGTCCATTAAGATATTTTAGGTAAAACAAGATATTTAAAATTAAAGTATTTTATGTGACAAATCATAAATGTATTCTAGTTTGAACAAAGTTTTCGCCCTGTGGCGTTGAATTATTTACAATGGTATATTATCGCACGTTTCGTTTTTCTGGACGTCGTCTCCGCGACGCCCGGGGCTGCCTGATCCTGTTGTGAATTGGGGGCTGCTAAGTCCTGCTGTGCTGCGTGCTACGGCAGCGGGATTCTGGAGCGAACCTATGAGGCTGCAACGTCCTGCTGTGTTGCTTGCTAAGGCAACGGGAGACTGTACTGGAGCGCCTCGTGGGGGCTGCTAGGGCCTGCTGTGCTACGTGCTAAGGTAGCGGGATCCTGGAGCGGTGCGCCAGAGCCGACTGAGCTCGGGCTGGCGTTCGAGTTGACGAATACTCGTGTCCGGACTGGGACAGGCATCTGGCTGGCGGATGGCTGCTGTCGGTCGTGGCCAGGCGTGGTCACGGCCTTCGCCCAGAACGGCATCGGGAACAGTATGGGCGTCATGTCGAGCGGCTGCTCTTGTCTTGACGTAGAAGGCCCAGGGTCTGCTGGCGGCGGCGGTGCGGCTGACAGCGCCGGGGACTTCTCATTCTTGTTTGTTTGTTTCCTCTTGGCTGAGGTGGATGGGCCAGGCACGACTGGGGGCAGTCGGCGGGCTGGAATTTTTGGTTTAGCGGCGGCTGTGGTGCTATGTCCACGTAGATAGTCGCCATGTCCACGGAAGTAGGTACCAGGTCCACGGATGTAGACTTGTGCGTTGGCATCTGGCTTTGGGGCAGCGGGCACTACTGATCCTGTGATAGTAGGCGTGACTGGCTTCTGGGCAACGGGCGCTACTGGTCCTGTGACAGTAGGCGTGGTTGGCTGTTGGGCAGCGGGCACTACTGATCCTGTGATAGTAGGCGTGACTGGCTTCTGGGCAACGGGCGCTACTGGTCCTGTGACAGTAGGCGTGGTTGGCTGTTGGGCAGCGGGCACTACTGATCCTGTGATAGTAGGCGTGACTGGCTTCTGGGCAACGGGCACTACTGGTCCTGTGACAGTAGGCGTGGTTGGCTGTTGGGCAGCGGGTGCTCTGGGGCAGCGGGCTGGTGTCCTGTGACAGTAGGAGCTGCGAGCCTTGGTGGGGCTGGATGTCCTGGATCCTCGGGATCGTCATCCTCGTCGTTGCTGTCGTCATATTCGGTATCGTCATCTTCGGTATCGTCATCTTCGGTATCGTCATCTTCGGGATCGTCATTTTCGGGATGGTCATCTTCGGTATCGTCATCATCGGTATCGTCATCATCGATGTCGGTGGTCTGTTGCAGAGATTGTTGGATTGGGTCAGTCTGGCTGGACCGAATCCTGGGAGGCGGCTCGGGGCCTGGCAGGCCAAGTGGAGGTGACCTCGGGGGAGATGGCTTCATGCTGACATCTCGGGTATGAGTTGGCGGGAATACCTTGTCGAAGAATACAGAGGCTATTAGTGGGGCAGTGGTTGGCAATACTGACCTTTTATCCTTCCAGGAGGGTCCAGCGTCCTGCTGGTCCGGGAAGGCGTCCATACTCGCCACTTCCTTGGGTTCCTGTTCACCTGGCTGAGGCTGAGGAATGAGCGTGGTTGACTGGGCTGAGCTGAGGGAGGTAGCATCTTGCGTCACGGTGCTGACTGGTGACCGCCTGTCCAGGCGGCCCGGGCAAAGGAAAGCAAAGGCGGCGGCTCTGTTGCTTTGTTGCCGTGGTGTCAACGGGCGTGGTTGATACGTGTCCTGCTCCTGCGTGGCTGTAGCTTCGTCAATCTCATTCTTCGTGGTCGGTGGTGGAGACACCAAGGTTGTGGCTTGTTGCTGGGCTTGTAGTTGCAGCACTGCGTCCTCTGTCTTGGTTCGTAATTCTAGGCTGTTAATTTCCAGCGGTGGGGCCGGGCGCCCTAGTTCTGCCCGACCCATTGGGAGTTTCCCGATGGCGGTGCATTGCGGGGTTCTTGCCGGGTGGTTGCCTGACTTCGTTGCTGCGGTGGTGCCGTGGATGTCTGTCCTGGGCCCGGGTTATTGGTTGGACCTGCTTGTTGGCTAGGGTTGTTTAAGTTGGTGCCATGCCCTCGGAAGTTGTTACCCCCTGTCTGGACATTTTGTTGGCGGAAGTTAGGGTTTCCCTGTTGGTTGGAGTCGTGTCCACGGAAATTGGGGTTGGCTCGCTGGTTGGAGTCGTGTCCGCGGAAATTGGGGTTGTCTTGCTGGGGCTCTGACTGAGTTTGGTTGGTGGGGCAGTCTCGGTGATAGTGAAATCCCGGGCACTTGCGGCACTTTGGTAGACTATTGGTAGTATTACTCGCAGGCGGGATGGTGGCTGGCCTCGGCAGCGGTCGGAGTTGCCTCTGAAATTCCCTGTAGTCACCCTCGGCGTTTTCAGCCACTCGGCTCAAGCTTTCCATCGTGGCCACTGGGACATTTCTAGTTGCGAATCTTAGTTCCGGTCGCAGGAGCTCGCGCACCTCCATAACCATCTCTTCTTCCGGCGTATACCGTTCTACCCTCAGCCAGAGTCCAATTTTGCGTTGTATAAAAACGGCGGCGGGTTCGTCGTCTTTCTGTCTCTCACCGTGTAACCTGGAGCGTAGCTTCCCCAGGGTGGCAGTGTCGTTGAACTGCCGCAGGAGCTTTTCCTTTAAGAATTCGTATGTGATGTTGTGGGACTTCCACATCTCCAGGGTGCGTCTGGCTTGACCCTCGAGCTGTTCTATAGCTACTCTCACTTTATCCCTGCCGTGGATGTCTTCATGGAGCATCGCCTCCTCGAGCTCATCCAGGAAGTTGACTGGATCCTCCCATTCCAGGCCTGAATAAGTGGGCAGCGCTCTCGTTCTTCTCGTGGGCATCCTGTGATGACCTTGTATTGCGTGTATTGCGGCTTGAACGCTTCCCTCCATTAGTCTTGTCATGCTCTCTGCTAGGTTTTGTGTTGGGCGCCACTGGGGGTCCATTTCCCCAGAATCTGTATAGTCGGGTCGTCGTGGATCCTCTTCCCTCCGGAAAGATCTGGCCTCACGCTGTTGGTCGCCATGTCCACGTAAGTAAGCCTTTTCCGTGGCGTACGGCTGTGATTCGTTACGTGCAGTAATGGGTGGCCGGCAATTTTCTTGCTGCCGGGTAATGGAGGCTAGGTTTGAAGTGGTCAGAGCCAGGAGTTGCGCTAATTGTTCATAGCTGGGTAGTCCCAAGCTCGGTTGGGGTTGGTCCGTTATGGCGGCAGAGGGGACTGGGATCGTTCCAGTCGTTTGGTTTTGGAGCACTATTTGTCTTTGGGGCGTAGCACTAGGTCTTGCCGTCTGGTACGGCGGGGTGACGTGGTAGGCGCCGGCCGACGAGGTAGGCGTGACGAAGTACTGTGCGTTGGGCGGCGTGCTTGGACTTGGGCTGGTTGCTGTTGGTGGTACCATGCAGTGAGGGGTGGCCAGCTGGCGGCGAGGTGTCAGCGAGGCGTCGCTGAAGAGTTGGGGCCAGTCGGGTGTGGCAGCGATGGTGTACTGACCGCTGGGCAGCCCTGAGCCTGAGTGGGAGGCTTCCCCATGTGTGGAAGCGAATCCGGCGAAGCGGCGATCTCCCAGCGTCGAGGAATCGTCGTTGGCCCGGGATGCTGTTGGGTCCACCATACAGCGAGGGGGCATCACCATGTCATCATCACCATCTAATCCCTGTTCCATCGCCGAGTTTTCGTGCCACGATGCTGCGTTGCGCTCCATGCAGTAAGGGGGCATCGCCTGGGAATCGTTGCTACTCCATTCCATATTTGTTGCCTGGGTTCCATGCCAGGTGGCTGCGCTGCGTGCCATGCAGCGAGGGGGCACCGTCGTGATGACGTCATGCGTGACCCCAGTGTCGTGTCCTATGTTGGTGGCGAGTCCTGCCTCGCTATGCCTAGGCGCGGAGCCCGGCGACGCACAGTAGTGGGGCGCCGTCGTCGCGACGCCATGCGTAGCACTTGTGCCTGTGGAAAAATCAGAGGACATGCTTACCTCGCCGAGCCGGGTTGCTGTGTTGCTTGCTGTGCAGTGTGGGGCCACCGTCGTGGAGACGTCGGGCGTGACCCCCGTACCCCTTGTCAGGGCGTCGTGTTGGCGGAGCACTTCGTGGTCAGATGCTGTGAGGGGCGTCGTGCAGTGAGGGGGGGCCGACGTGGAGACGTCGCTCTCGACCCCAGTGCCTACTGCCTTGCCACTCCGGGTATGCATTGCCACTTGACACTCAACACAATAAAACTCAAATAAAACACACTGTCTGGTTACAACACAAGAGGAAGGGATGACCTCGTCAGCATTGGCGTTGGCTTCTGTGCTCAACTGACTTCTGTTTCGGCAGAAGACTATTAGTTGCTGAAGGCTGGAACATTACTACTTGAAGGACCGATCACTACTTGCTCGCTGAGAAAAAGTGTTCTCTTATATAGACTTTCTTTGTGCTCAAATGACTTCTGCTTCGGCAGAAGACTATTTCTCGTGCTCAAATGACTTCTGTTTCGGCAGAAGACTAAAACATGAGCACAGCGCGCTAGACAAGTCATAACTTGTTCGCGACGCCGACGCCGATGACATTAGTCACTATCAAAAGTGGAACTACGTGACGTATTAGAGGCGAGAAAAAATTTAACATTTCTTTTGCGGTTAAACCAATCAGCAACAAAAAGAAATATCGAATCAAAAACTTTCTTAACCTTTAAACTTTTTGTCACTGCACGACTCTTCTATCTTTAATAATAAAAAAGTTTCTAACTGTATTTTACGAAGTTTTTTCGTATTTTTGTAATATGTGAAGTCATTCCAAAATTTATTATCAAATCGATAACTTACCAGTCATTTGTTGTCACACATCAGGCCAGTGGAATACTAAAGGAATATGTTCACAAAATTTAACATTAATGTCTTCAACAGTACACGAAATACTGGGTGGGAAATAAGAAAATGCGTATTTTCATGTTTTTCCCAACTTTGGCAACATTTTTTTTCTAGTTTCGCAATATTTTTTCTTGTTTTCACCCAGAATTGAGGGTATACAATGAAATTTAAAAAAGTTTTCCTGGGTATGGTTGCCGTTTCGACCTAGAAAATGTCATAATAATGGAGTAACATGTAGCATCTTTTCGAAACATATTTTAAACGAATATATTTTGGAAGAATTTTGTAACATATCATTAAATAATATGATAATACAGATTGCAGATTTCTTGTAAATGTAGGTATACCGTGCCTAGTAACAACCATTAATTTAAATACTACAATATTAAACTATATTTTTGTCATTATCAGTCCCGATTTCTGTTTGTTCTTCACTTTCTTCTTGGGCAGATCGTAAAAAATCTTCATTGCAATCATTTTCTTGTGATTCATCTTCAATAGGTACCATATCTAAAACTTGATGTTTCCGACGCGATGATACCGAGACAACTTCAATTGTATTATCGGCTATATACCAGATTTATTTTAACACTTTTTAATTTTTTTCACTTGCCATGAACATATGTAAGTACACATATGTATTGTAATAGCATCTGATTGAGATGACAACTACAGCAAGCTAATAAGTGCCCAGGAACTTTATTTTTGGCATATATGCAAAACGCTAACGCCTCAGATTTTGTTAGAACATCTGCCTCAAATGTTATTTATTTAAATTCTATGACCTATTATTTCCACATACTAGAATCCAAATATAGTCTAGACGTTTTCATTTAAAGAGATTTGGATGGGAAATCTGGATGTAGAAGTAGTGATTCTTTAAGCAGCGATTTTTATGATTCATTTATTTTACAAAATTAGCTTATCTTAGCCAACCTTTACCGTATTTTGACGCGTGTAAGCACTTTTGTGAATATTGACACTAATAACACAGGTTTACAAATATAGAAAAAAGTTTTCTGGATCTGCGGTCAGACCATACGTTTCTTATGTATTTTTCGACGCTGAATTCGAATCTGTTTTTAGTTTTGCACTATCACGTCAGGATTTTGAGATATTCTAACCTAAAAGTTGAACATATTTGAGGTTATGTAGCTTTGAGAATTTTCTTTCTCAAGAAACCATGTGTGGTATCTTAAAGTACAGGTATTTACCTTTGCCCAAATATTTTTTTTTCGCCGAGATATTACAATTTAAATAATGACCATAAGGTTTCCGTACTAATTAAATGTATTGGGAAAGATATGATATGAACAGACAATTTTAAAAATTCGATATCTCTGCGAAAAAAAAAAAGATATTTGAGCAAACTCTACGGCATTTTAAAGACGAAGGTTTGTACTTTAAGATCCCATACATAGTTTCCCGAGAAAAAAAATCTCAAATATGTCTAACTTTTAAGTTAGAATATCCCAAAATCCTGACGTGATAGAGCAAAACTAAAAACAGATTCTCATTCAGAGTCATAAAAAACATAAGAAACGTATGGTCTGACCCCAGATCCAGACTTGTTTTTTTTTTTGCAAACCTGTGTAATGTATCTATCTATCTATACTTATGACCTTCAACACACATGTAGAATGTACTGTTTATATTCAATTGATTTTCAAACACTTGTTGCACATACCTAATGATGTACGAAAAACTCTATACTTGATTTTTTAATAGAACATCACAAACTAAGCGAGAAAAGAGTGAGAGTTTATCCGTGATCGGTGGTATGGGTTAGGTTAGAATTAGGGTACAATTAATTAATTAATAAGTACATATTAACTTCGTATCTGTCTGTATCGACGTAAGTCGCATGTCAATAACAAAAAAGACCCCACAAACAGTAGGATTTTAGCAGATAAACGAGAGACGCTCGCCCCAGCGTTTTTGCTCCTGTTCAAAACCAGTTTCTTTATGCCCAAAAAAATTATGTGCAACGCGCATATTATCTATTGAAAGTTGGTACTATATTTATTTCTATTTTTGTAGAGTTATAAGGTTTTAAATTATTTATACGAGTCAGACGAACTATATAAAAGAAAAATCGGTGAAGGTATTTACACAAAACTTCTCTCTTTATTTGCCATCTTTTATTTATTACTTTCTTTTAATATATCGACCTTCTATATTTTTTAATTAAAAGTATGATTCCCCACCCTTTTGTTTGCTGGCAGTAGAAAACTATCTACCAAAGGAGATTCACTAAAATGGTCTAAGCGTGTTTCTAAACAAACCCTAAATCAAATTAAAATTCATGACGAATATATTAAAAGTTCTATTGCGTACAACTTAATAGGATGGGTTCTTCTAGAACTTTTACGGCTCCGAATTTCATAAACTGAATTTTAAATTGTATATATTTTTTGATAAATCTCATACGTTGTGGATACTTTTTTCGTCGGTTTAATTAGTGTCTCTAAGCAGTTATAGATGCAGTTAGGGATGCCTTTAGATAAATAGTAAAAGATTAAGCATCAGTAGGAGCGGATTCTTCGTCAGATTTCACAATAACGACATACTGTTGATCTAAAATGGTTTCGTTATTGTTTCAAGTGTTCTGTTAAAATACTAAAAAGCAATTGTTAGTGTAGTAGAAATTTTGTCCTCTCTCTTTATTTGGCAAAATTCGACCAAATATATTGAGCGAAATACATATGTAAAACTTAATACTCTGTGTTAAGTTTTCGAACTCTAGAAACCTGAAAATCCTAGAAAGACCTATCTTATGAAGTTGTGTCTAGAAAAACTTTTAAGGCACTCGTCGTGAACGTTAATTTGGTAAATATTTCATTTGGAAATCCGCTTAGGTCATTTTCCATACATGTTTGGCGGTTTTCCTTTCGCTTTTTCCCGTCAAATAGTTTTTTTAGATAGAGTGTCAACATACAGAACAGCAGACTGACAGACTGTCAGACGGAACTGAAAGACCTTCATTTTCGTAATCTACATAGTCCGAAACGTGGAAATACGAAGAATGCAATTCTTCCCTTCGGTGAATGAGAGAAGTAAAAATACTCCGTCTCCTAAATCACGCATCTTGAAATAATTTTTGATGAAATAAGAAACTTTTTCATAAAATAGAAGCCATCGAAAAGTTTACGTTTTCGCCTTTCATTTGCAATTTTTATTTTTTATAATTTAACCTTTGAATATTTTACAACTAATTTTTATTTATAATTACTGAAAAGTTGCGAAATTACGAAATTTATCATTTTAGCGCTGTCTCATTTTATGCCGTTAAATGTAAAAGATATTTACCTTCTCATAAAGAAATGTGTTAATTGATGGACCCTACGAAGGATTATTTTTCCGTAGTATTTTGATAAATATATGAAGAGTAAATTTCAGAATTCAAAATGATCTTTTCAAATTGTATTTTCAATAATATAAATTACACGTAACTGTTAAGGAATAAATAAATCGAATAAAATCGTCCTTTATAGAATGCTTTCTATTTTATTTCAGTGATATAATTACACACAAAATTAAAAGAGTGCTCTGTATTTTTTATCAGACCCTATTATTCTTATAGCCTGGGAGGCAGCGACAGTTTTCGTGAAATCATTTCTATAAAGCAAAATTTTCAAAGAGAGTTTAGATAGTACCTATAATGAAGGTGCAATTCTACCAAACTCTTAGTGGTGCATAAATGAGTAAAAAATTAAACAATATGTTGAAAAAAAATAGACGGACGAAAATTTCGTTTTTCGAATTGTCACGAATTGTCCAAAAATGACGATTCGCCTTCGCTCCTGCCGACCACAATTTTCTATTTTCGTCTCGCGATTCACGTTATATGGTCATTGCCGACCTTCTCCTCGCCACCGAGACATGGAACGAGTCTCCGATCGCCGTATTTATTCAGTTCTTACGTTTGAAAAACTGACTTGCGGTCGTGCTAATCGGCGACTTTTAAGTGGCTTCCCGAGTTCAAATCCCACTCGGAGAATTATTTTTTTCGTTTTCAAGTTTTTAGCAGATATTTTTTATTCTATAATTGCTGTTCGCTCCGTTCTATTGCATTTCTCGGAGAAGTTTTGCATTCTCCACCGCGGAATATTAATCTGCACTATTTCGATTAAAAACCACATTCTACCTCCGCTATAGGGTGGCTAAATCTTTGATAGACGTTGCTGAAATCACGGGGCACAAAGAAAATTAATAAAACGATTTGTAATGTTCTGAATTTTTTTCCCGATTGCTTAAAAAAATTTAGTTCCAATCATTTCAATTCTTTCTTTTTAATACACTGGGTTGAATCTGCGGTTGGTTCCTTGTGAAACATCTTGTAATATTTAACTTATGTAGAAAACATACTTTTTAATGTGTTCAAGTTTTATTTAAACTCTACACGTGTTTCGGCTTTTTAGGTCTTTGTCAAGAGTACAAAATACATTGTACTGTAGAGTTTAAATAAAACTTATGGAAACAATAAAAAGCATATTTTCTACATAATTTAAATACCTTTCTTTTTATTAAATTCGATAATAAAAAGGATGTATAAAAATTTCAGATGGTATAGAGACGCTGTGGATAGAAATGTTAGAGATAATGCAATCTTATTTTGAGTGAATAGAAAGTACGATGTTTTACTTGCACCCATTATTAACACGTTGACTGTCATAAGAAGCACGTGTGCTTCACATGCTTTTAGTATGAATTATCAGTGTGCATGGTACAACGCTGCTTCTCGAGAGCAGTATAAGCTTATGGGACATATTTTTTGGTGGCCTGGATAACTGTTTAATGAGTTTAGTCGATGATTTTGAACTTATGCCGAATAAAACCACAAATTATTCTGAATAAATTTCATTTATTTTTGACCGTAGTTAATCTATAAAAATACTGTCTGTTCATTAATACTAATGAGGAATATAATTATCGTGATTTGACTACGTATTGCCGTTTTTGTAACGTCTACCAAAGATTTAGCCACCCTATAGCGGATGTAGTATGTGATTTTTAATCGATATAGTGCAGATTAATACTCCGAGGTGGAAAATGCAAAACTTCTCCGAGAAATGCAATAGAATGGAGCGAATAGTAATTGGTAGAATCAAAAATATCTGCCGAAAAATTGAAAACGAAAAAAAAAGTATCCCCGGACGGGATTCGAATTCGGGAAACCACTTAAAAATAGTTGCCGATTAGCACGACTGCAAGTCAATTTTTCAAACGTAAGAACTGAATAAATACGGCGATCGGAGACCCGTTCTATGTCTCGATGGCGAGGAGAAGGTAGGCAATGACAGTACAACGTGAATCGCGAGGTGAAAATCGAACATTGGGACCGGCAGGAGCGAAGGCGAATCGTCTCTTTTGACAGTTCGTGACAATTTGAAAAACGAAATTTTCGTCCATCTATTTTTTTGCAACATGTTTAATTTTTTACTCATTTATGCACCACTAAGAGTTTGGTAGAATTGCACCTTCATTATAGATACTATCTAAACTCTCTTTGGAAACAAATCTAGCTTTAAAGATATTAACGCGAAAAATCTGTCGCTGCCTCCCGGGCTATTATGTTCTTGGACCTGCTGAATCCGATGCTGTTGTCAGAATTGCTACATCACGTCAGGACTTGCCCTAGCATCCTCCTTAATTCATCAGATTTTCACTGATTTTTAGTTATTTTTTTGGGTTAGTGGAAAATCCTGAGGTGATAGAGCAATTCTGACGACAGCATCGGATTCAGCAGGTACACATACATAAGATTAACAGGATCTGATTTAATGTACAGAGCGTTTTATTATTATTTTTTTTTTTCGTGTGCCTTTTCAATGGGATTGTTCAACAAAATTGCTTCATCACGTCAGGATTTTCCCCTAACCTCAAAAAATAACTCTAAAAATCAGTGAAAATCTTAATTGGGGGGTGGGGGGTGGGTTAGGTTAAAGTCCTGACGTGATGAAGCAATTCTGACGACAGCATTGGATTCAGCAGGTCCAAAAACATAAGTGTAGCAGGGCCTGATCTAAAGTACAGAGCACTTTCTTTATTTTGTGTGCCTGTGTTATTAATGAAACTTTGCATTATTGTTTTCTTTCTGAGAGCGCGCAATATCACAAGTCGATGAATACGCTGCTGCTGAATATACTGCCCCGTCCGTTTCCTATTACTCCGGGATGAACTTGAGATGCTTTTCAATTATTAACTTGAAAATTGTGGCACTCTTAAAATTTTCTCAGCGTTCATATTGTTTAAGAAACAAAGTCGATATTTTCTTTGTACTTAGTGATTCTTAGGACAAAGAGGTAACCCAGTCGTTGCTAATTTTTTAAAATTGTTTGAAATTATATGCTGTATGTAAAATATTACCCGCTTGTACAAAGTTTGCGTAGTTAGCGAATTATTTTTGGGGCAAATCCCATAGAAAATCCATTATTTTTCGTAGTCGATCGTCCACCTTTGTTATGCATGCTAGCAACACTAAATTCTCTATTAATACCTTTTATTATCTTCATCCGGTCAAAGCTCATGTATATTAGCTAGTCTTGAAATAAAATCTTATTAGTTTTGTGCATTATTAAGAATGTCAACAATAAACTATGACGTATCCATTTACCACCACTGAAAGTATTGTCTCTATCAACGTTTCATTTTGCAGAAAATATTTTAAAATACATCATTATAGTCCTGACTTCCACTTGCAATTGGTATATAACTTTAAAATAATGTTGTGTTTAGCTTAGTATGCCACAAAATGTGCGCGAATAAGACTGGCCAGAGTGTATTAATAACTAAATAAGTAAAGTGGTAATTACACAAGTAAATAATAGTGTTTTACGGTTCTATCACCTTGATGTTTATAATGTAAGTAATTATAAAAACAAGAATCGTAGGATATTTCCGACGGGTCACTTGTTGTGGATTCGTTGGAATAAAATTAGTGCTTTCTTGTGATAAAAATAGTATATTTCATATACAGGGTGTAACTAGTTTCATGTTTGTTATTAAAAATACTGGTGGTGGAGAATGACTAGACAAACAAAGAACTTTATATAACATGGGGCTTAAAGCTCATAGCTTTAGAGAACATTAAAAAAAATGTCGGTTTTTAATAATATTGTTTGAGAACTGCTGGCATGATACTTTGACATTTATGTAGATAGGTACTCTCCCCGTGATATTCCAAGCAATATTTTAGTTTATGTCCTTACTTGATTGAGAACGTACACACGACTTAGCCGTTAGTTGTTTTGGTTCTCTTTGAATTTCGGGCCATTTAAGATTTAATTTATTGTCTTGTCGTTTAAGTCGTTAAGTACTTGGTTACGTACAGATACTACTTACTTGTTCGTTCTCTTTGTGTTGCTCTTTGGATTTTGGACCAAGTTTTTCTTTTTCCTTTTTTTCTTTACTGACAACGTTAGTTGATAGTTTAGTGTGGTAATTTACAAATGTGTTGAACGGAGTGCCGAAATGTGTATTGATGGAGATGGAGATCATTTCGAACAATTTTTGTGACAAGTTCAAAAGAATTGTTTTGTTATTTGATGTTACTTGTAGGTAATATTGTTATTATTATTCTTATTCGCTGTATTGTTGTGATCTGTTTATTATTATTTAAATTAATTTACATAGAGACCAGAGACTCAATTTTTAATTTTCGATACCAGATTGAAAAAAATTCGCAATTCCTGAAAAAAAAATCATATTTCTCGCAACTTAAGGTGGCCATTCCCTAGAAAGAGACATCTGATAGGGAAATATTTATTATTTTTGCCCATAATTTTTTTTCTTAGTACGTATATTTAAAAAAACTATACGAGTACCTAAGTAGAACCATAACAAGACTATTACTATGAATTTTCTCTCAATAATTTCAGTGATTTGTAAAATAGTTAGATTTAAAACTACAAAATAGGAAGATTAACATTATTTTTAAATTTAAATCTAACTATTTTGCAAACCACTGAAATTATTAAGTGAAAATTCATAGTAATAGTCTTGTTATGGTTCTACTTAGGTACTCTTATAGTTGCCTTAAATACACGTACTAAGAAAAAAAATTATGGCCAAAAATAATAAATATTTCCCTATCGGATGTCTCTTTCTAGGGAATGGCCACCTTAAAATACACATAGCCATCTTTTCTTATCGTATCTTGGACGCCTAACTGTTCGTTTTCCAATTTCGTGAAATAATTACTCATTTTTTAAGCTTTTAACACAGAACACTTATTTTATGTTATAAATGTTAATAAATCATATTTCATTTTTATAAATTAAAACCTCCTATAATTTTATTCCAAATTAAAAAAACATACGTGTGAACAAATCCCCTGTTAAATCTCTACGGCTACTCTGTGCTTGCGTTGTGCAGAACGATATAACGAATTTCTACATTTTCATAATTGATATAAAATGTTCAATTCAAACAAGGCGTTAATATTGATTTGGACACAAATAGTCCACGGGTGACATTTTTGGAGTATGATAATGTTTTCTACCAAATGCGTATCTCATTGTATATTATTATTGTCCAGAAAACCTATATGATAAGCTCCATCGTCATTGCGTTGTAAATCGAAAACGTATTAAAAAGAGGAGTAGTATATGATGTGATATGACTCCCTCTGAAACAAAACCAAAAAATACACACTAAAACATTTTCAAAAATCTTCCCTCTTTATTCATACAAGACGGCCACTCTAAAAAATTATTAATTAAGAGATGACATATGAGAATTATAATCGCCTAGTAGTTAGCCCTATTATTACAGAGAAAACCTGATAACTTTTTTCCATCATCTACGTAAAGTGGTGGGATTTTTCCTTAATCTTCAAAACATTTTTTTGTTGAAATATGTTAAGAATATAATGAAACGTGGAAATTTTAGAATTGAAGAAAAAAATGTTTTCTATTCTATTGTAGTGGTAAAATAATAAAAAATAAATATATATTTTAAATTTTCAACACAAATTTCTTTCTTGAAATATATTTAGAATGTCATGAAACGTAAAATTTTAAATTTGAGCAAAAGAAATTTTTTTCCATCACCCATTTTATAAAAAAATTTCAAAATTTCAAATTTTTTTTCAATTTTGAATTTTCATATTTTTTAATTTTTTTAAATAGGTTTAGAATGTCACAAAACGTGAAAATTTTAAATTTGAGAAAAAAAAATTCCAAATTTTCCAATTTTTTTCTAGGTATTTAAAATTTTCAAAAAAAATTGTTTTTGAGATAGGTTTAGAATGTGATGAAACGTGGAAATTTAAAATTTGAACGAAAGATTTTTTTTCCATTATCTATTTACTCCCTTTAGACTGTCCACCCTGTATATTTTCCAGTGAAAGTCTAACCGTTTCTTCGGTGGCAGTGGTGTTAGCTACTTACCAAATTTGACTGTCTTCCGTCAAGTAGTTTTTTAGTTAATGCACCAAAAAGACAGATACCGATAGGCAGACAGGCAGACAGGCAGACAGACAGGCAGACTGACGGAATTGAAAACCCTATGTTTTCGTAATCTGAAACGTAAAAATCCGAAAAAGTCTCGGGGGGTGATTTTTTCTCGAATACAATACTTCCCTTCGGTATGCGAGGGAAGTGAAAAGAATTGCAGGCCTTTAAGAATATGATCATTACAAATTATGTAAAAAAATGTCACTGTCGGCATCGTTCGGTTAAATAAACCTTGCTGCCTAATATCGACATTCTCTACAAAATCTGGAAAATTAATATTGGTCATATGTGAAGAATGGAATGAACTACCAGAAGAGCATACTAATAATACGACTCAACATAGGAGCAGACAAGTTAAAAGGGTTCGTACTAGTTATTTTTATGATTTTATTAATTTATTTAAATCTAGAATTTTGTTATAGGAAAGTATATTTATTACTCTTCACCGTGCAAGAACACAAGCAATTTTCTTTTCGAAAACAATATGCAAGCACAAAGACAATATCTCAGACAGAGTAAGGATCCGGCTTATTGCGAAATAGTTTTCATTAGAAAAATTATCCGCAAGAGGTGGTTCGAACTTCAATTCAATGGTGTCTTGCAAAAGTGAAATGTGCCGGATTCAAACAAAATGTTAATCAAGTAGGTCTTTGCAATCGGGCTCTCCTGAGTGCAACTACTTCTCGTAGTAATATTTTCATTTTCTTTGATTAGAATTCAACACAAAACTTCTGTTAATATTTTAAACATAAGAGCAATCAATTACCGAATCACAAATTAAAATAAACAGATTATTTTAAATTTATTTTCGCTTTAACCGTGGTTTATAGCTAGGTCTTCAATCATTTTTATGAACAGAGCGGAACGCAATCTCGTTAAATTCTAGTTTGTTTTTCTAGGATGTTAAAGAAGGATTAAGTTCTCTGTTTTAATTAAATGCCATGAATTTAGCTGAAGATTTTAACTAATAGTATTATCATTTTTAACGAAATCCTAGTAAGTTCGTTACACATAATATGTAAATTTATCAGTATGTAATATAATCTAGTTAAAACACTTGAGATAACAGGGTTATTTGAAAATAAATGAACTTGCGTACCAAAGGTATAGAGCGCATACTATGTGCATTTGGCGTAATAGATTACTTCACATTATTTAAGGCTAATTTATATTTAGATTTCATTTACATTTTTGAAAATGTTTGTCACCGTCTTCTCAGATCTGATTGGAGAAAAGTATGCGGAAACTTTCCGTTTTTAGTGGAATATCAACCACGTATAGCCCAAGAGCTAAGTGATTCTTCGCAATATTTTTATGTTTTATGAGTTTTTTAAATCGTTTTAGGTGTGACAAAAATTTCGAAAATCGACTTCTCTATATTTTATTGCAAATTCGGATTGTTCGACTAAAAATAGTCTACTTTTGTTCGAAACATTTTTCTGAAATTGTCATGTTTTTTAGTTATCCGGCGAGGAAAAATCAAAATATTACAATTTCGCGATTTTTTTACTCGAACAAGAAGAGGTTTGAACAAAAACCGCAGAAGACAAAAAAAGTTTGGGATCAGCCTAGAAATGTTCTCAAATTTTTTCAGAATTATCCAGTGCCCTTTTTGATGCACTTAATCCATTTGCAGCGTCTCAACACCTCTCCAAAGAGAAATTTAAAAAATGAGTAGAGAAAATTATTCGAAAAAAAATATTTACAGAAACATCTTATGTGTATTTTCAATAAAATCAATACAGAAAAAGTTAACACTAAAATGATATTTCTCTTGAAAATTTTAATCTGTTTTTATTATCACTTTTTCATTTTCCATTTTACGGTAAGAAGTAGCTAGACCAAGATTGTAGAGAATTCAGTTCTCTACAAAAACGTCTTAAAATGTTTTTGTGAGACTTACGGTTCTTAAGATATCGCGAAAAAACTATTTACGCCCCCTTTTTCAAGATGGCGGCCAAATGGTGAGGTTTTCAACCCCGAAAATCGAGTTTTATACTCACACCGACCCCCCCCCCCCCCCCAACCATCAAGAGAAAAAAATCTTGTCCTACCCAAAATATAACATTTCAATGGAATATAATTGACTTACAAGATTCGGACTAAACTCACTGGCCCACTGACAAACGTGAAGTTAAACAAAAGCTTGTAAATAGGTCAATATTGACCACTCCCATTATCATAATTTGGTTTAACTACCTTCAGTTTATAGTTAAGTTAGCTTAGCAGTTTAAAAAACATGTTTAAATATGTGTTGGTTTAAACAATGATTTTGAAACAATTTAGCAATTTTTCGTAATAAGTGACAAAAAGTGATATCGTTGCAGGTAATTTGTCCATAAATGCACACTCATACAGATACAGTTGAACTTGTTTTTTAAATAAGCAGTAGTCAATTTTTAGATTTTACAATCTATAAAATGTTACCTTCCCTATTTTACTATTTCATTTTTCAGTTAGTATAATATAAGTATAATTAATTGGATCTTTTGTTTCATAAAACAGGCAGTTTTCATTATATAAAAAAAAAACAGAAAAAGTGAATTGAAGGCATTTTAAAAAGTTACAAAAACTTAAAATTAATACTTTTTTATAAAAATAGTATTTTTTCAGCTTTTTTTAAGTACCTACAACTTTCCTTCTGAAATAATAAAGTTAAAAGCATCAAATGACTGTACCTCGGTCAATTTTGAACGCAGAGCGAACGGAAAAATATCAAATAAAAGACAAGTTTATTACCTACAAAAAGAAAACGTTTATATTTCTTGTAAAAATTAATACTTGAAGACATGTTTACTGAAATGGCGCAAAAACGAACTGCTATGCCACCCTTAGCAGTGCGTTTTGTCCACCCTCTACATGGTACAATTCCTCTTTAGTAAAGTACACAGTATTACCTGTACTACTTCAACCAGCCATGTATTTTTATGTAAATGAAAAGTATGTTTCCTGTACTATGTAATGGCATTGCCAATTTACATACTTCTCGACAGATTGTTAAGTGCATAGCTGCATAGGAAGAGGCTTTGCAGTGCGCCCATCTCAAAGTAGATCCTTTCCTACCCTTGTCAATTCTTCTTGGGTGTAGCAGGTGAAATTGGTATCTGTGACATATTGTTTATCGAATATCACTGATGTGGAGAATATTGTATTGTACATACCTCATTACCAGCAACAATGAAATCCATCTACTAGTTTGGCCAGATGTCTCATAAAGTTACGAACAGTAGTTACTGGTCGGAAGTTAGTTGGGGTGGATGGATAATTATTTAATCGACAGTAGAATTTGTAATAAATAGTTGAATTATACAAGTAGCCTATATATTTGTAATGGAGTGCAGCTTGATTTTGTTGCAACTCGTTCTCTGACCGACACGCTGATATCCATAGTGATTACTTCTTTTGAATTCTTCTTCGAATTTTTCAAAATCCGCCGAAAAAAAAGTGGTCACTAGGAGGTACCAGCGTGTAAGTAATTGATTACTGATTCATTTTAAGTAAAAATATACAGGGTGCTCCATTTGAAAAAAAAATAGAGTTACGACAGTTTAAAAATGTAAGAATCTGAATCATCGTGGAGAGCAGCCTGCAGGATTAGGTTCAGCTTTGAGAATCTTGAAAATTACTACATTGCTTTGTCTAACATTCAAAGTGAAACGAACTGTAGTTCCAAATGGACTTTCTTGGAACATTTCAACTTTCCAATACCAATTTTTGACCAAATAAGATAATTTTTTTTTAATAATAATAATAATTTTAGAAAAGTTCCCACCAACCGAAATTTTGAGTTTTAAAATTCTCTAGAAACCCATAACCCAAGAGAACAACCATATCAATCTTATAGTATCTAAAAAACCGCTGCCTAAGGAATCACTACTTCCACATCCAGATTAACCATTCAAGTATCCTCAATGGAAAGCATCTTGACTATATTTGCAGTCCAGTATGTGGAAATAATTGGTCACAGAGTTTTGATAATATATTTGAGGCAGATATAAAAAATAAAGGTGTTGGCTTCTCGTATATACGCCTAAAGTGATGTTTCCGGACTCTTATTAGCTTTCTTTACTTATTTTCCCCTATTTACCCCTCCCCCCTCCACCCCTTCAAATGAATCATCTTGGTGATTCAAATGAATCATCTTGGTGATTCCAATTTATATTTTAGCTTATTGAATCAAGTTCTTGACCAACTGTCTTTAAATAAATTTGTTATTGTATTAGATTTCAACATTAATTTTAATATAAGTTGCCAAAATGTGATTGCCTATAAAAATTTGTTCTTATCATATAACCTTACAGAAAGGATATTTGAAGATACTAGGATAACTGCAACAACCAGTACCAAAATAGATAATGTTTTTACTAACTTAAATGATAGTTTACACTGTAAAGTAGTTGAGCCGCATCTTTCTGATCATAAGGGCATAATGAACACAATTATAATACCTAAGAATAATAATGACAATAAATATATTTTTTACAGGCCAATGTCTAAGACCAACATAACTAAATTCGTCAACAAACTTGAAGTTGCTAATTGGAATAATTTCTTTCTATCACAGTGTCCTAATGATAAAGCTAATTATCTTTTACATGTGTTATCTGATACATATAATGAGTGTTTTAAAGCTAAAAGAATAAACATTAAACACAATAAAAGAAATAGGCTTCGATATGATAATCGATTAACTAAATTTAAAAATACTCTTGATGCTGTTCAAACTGTAGCCGTTGCCAGTGGAAATGAGGATAATTTAAATCTTTACAAAATGTTAAAATGTGAATATAAAAGAGAAATTAATAAAGCTAAATTGGAAAACAATGATAAGTATATAAACAATAGTTCAAATAAACAGAAAGCTGCATAGAACATTATAAATAGGGAGAAACGTAATAATATACATATTAAACCTAATAATCTGACTCCTAACCAATTTGCTGACTACTACTCTGATGTTATTGAAGAAATCATGTCGAATTTTGGAAATGTGTATAGTAATCATTATAGCTATCTGAAAAGGTTGCCTAACCCTAATCATTCTTTCTTCCTGGCTCCAGTTACCTGTGATGAAATTCGAATTATCATTAATCAGTTAAAAAATTCTAAATCTAGTGATATTTATGGCTTAAGTAATGAACTTATTAAATTAGTGGGTGAAATATTAATTGATCATATTACAGATTTGATAAATTACTGTATCTTGTGTGGTATTTTTCCAGATTCTTTAAAGATTTCACAGGTAATTCCAATATATAATAAAGGTGATTATAATGAACCCGCTAGTTTTCGACCAATTTCAATAATACCAGTTATAGGAAAAATATTTGAAATTATTCTTAAAAATAGATTTTTGGATTATTTAGAGCATTATAATTATATTACTCAATCTCAATTTGGCTACAGATCTGGAAAATCAACAATACTGGCACTTAGTAAAATTATTACAAATATTTTGGAGGCGTTTGAGAAAAAAGAGTTTTGTACTGCTAAATTCTATGATCTATCCAAGGCCTTTGATACTGTGAGTCATGATATCTTATTGGCTAAGATTGAATGTTATGGTGTTAGAGGCACTGCATTAAATCTGTTTGCCTCATACCTCGGGAATAGATCTCAATTTATAAAATATAACAATGAAATTTCCAAACAAAAATTTATAAAATATGGTGTTCCTCAAGGATCTGTCTTAGGTCCTGTGCTTTTTATATTATACGTAAATGATCTATTTTTAATTTTAGACAATAATAATGTACGTCTAGCTGCCTATGCAGACGATACAACTTTGTTGTTTAGAAGTCAATCTTCAATAGATAACACTAATAATATTAACTTCTCTGAAGATTTGCTTGAAAAATGGTGCTCTAGTAACTTGTTAAGTTTAAACCTAGACAAAACCAAAACGCTTGACTTTGCTGTGAAACTAGCTAATACTAATATTAATAATGTGCCTGTAAAAACTTTGGGTATTTTCCTTGATTCTTCCCTAAGTTTTGCTCATCATACTAACGATTTGTGTAAGCGTTTATCAACACACATATTTCTACTAAGACAGCTACAGAGTAGACTGAGTGAAAATTATTTAAGAATAGCATACTTTTCTATTTTCCATAGTGTAATGGTGTATGGAATAATTCTATGGGGTAATACCTGTAGTGCGAATCAGGTTTTTATACTTCAGAAAAGAGCAATCAGAATCTTAGCTAAAGCAAAGTCTACCGATTCATGCAGACCTCATTTCAAGAATATGAGTATTATGACCTTACCTGCTAGTTATATTTATTATTGTTTGTTGTATATTAAACAGAAATTTAAAGAAGGGACTGTTCTCACTCGGGGGAATGTTCATGACTATAATACTAGAGAAAGGAAAAACTTATGTCTAGAAAGTGTGCGCCTCAGTAGGACGAGTACTTCCTTTTTGAACTCGTCAAAAAAAATGTTTAATGCTTTACCGCAAGAGTTAAAAAAAGAAGATGTAAGTATCAAATGTTTCAAAAAAAAGGTCAGGGTATTATTAATTGAAAATAGTTTTTATACTATTGATGAATATTTTCAGTACTTCAGTACACTATCTACCTGATATTCTTTCAGCTTATTTTTTCTTGTTTGTGTGTTTATGTACTACTTGTCTTTCTGTTTTTTTAATCTTTATGTATTTATTATTATGACGACTGTATACACTATTGTGTAAATTGAGAAATATATTATTATTATTATTATTATTATTATTATTATCTAATCAGATGTCAGTACAATACATATGTGTACCAAATCTCAAGTGAATCTATCAATTTCATTTTATCAACCCCTTTAATAATGTAGTGGAGTTGGTGAGGAGAAATCTGAGACCTTGACTTTGTGCCCTTACTAGCTTGCTTCACTTACTTTACCCTATTTACCCCTACCTACCGCCCGCCCCTTCAACGGAATCATCTCAAAATATAATCTAGTTCTAAATGTCATTATAATACATATATGTACCAACCAGCCTCTTTAATAATAGAGGAATTGAAAAATGCCATAAAAAAGTCTTAAGCCTTGGCTTCTAGTATATACTAGATCCCTTGTTTTACTTATTTTCCCTTATTTACCCTCATTTAACCCCCAATCCTTCACCGGAATTAGCGCAAAATATAATCTTGTTAGATCTCGTCATGATGCACATGTGCACCAAATTTGAAGTCAATATCTTAAACCGTTCCTGAGGAAAAGTCACAGACCGACCGACAGACAGACATATTTTTTGCCACTCAAATTTAAAGTCTCGACGTTTTATGACATTTTAAGCCTATTTCAACAAAAAGATGAGTTTTTTTTTACAATTACTATTATGCTTCCACTCCACAACGTGGATGTGGAAGTAATACGTATATATCGGGATAACAGGATATAACTGGATACAACTGAAAAAAGTTTCAGATCAAAGTTATAGGTTATTAAGGGGGACAACGGATGATGCAATTGATTACTTTGATTTTTAATGGGACCCATTTCTTATAGTTCAGATTCATATTCTACAGAAAAAAAAAAGTTCAATTCCTCATTTTTTTTCAATTTCTCGTCATATTTGTATAGTTGCTCTTTTGAGTTTTGAGTTTTTTAGGGAGTTTGAAGAATCAGAATTTCAGCTGGAGGGATCTTTTATAAAATCAATTCCGGATATTTAAAAAAATATATATTTTGTTTGGTCAAAAATTGTCATCGGAAAGTTGAAATTCAAATAAAGTTCATTTGACACCACTGTGCGACGATCAAAATGAAAATACGTTTGTTGCAGATTTTGCTCTTGGCCGTTGCAAATATATTTTTTATCGGAAAAAGTGGAATAACATGGCAACGTCGCCAAAGTGGGCTAGATAGCAATTCTAGTAAATAAAAAATGAAAATACCCAGAGGCAGTATTTTATATCTTTTATTGGCAATGAAAAATGATAAACATGTATCCAACATCGTAAATATGATACACTTTCACAGATAATAATAATAATAATAATAATAATAATAATAATAATAATAATAATATATTATATATAAAATAAATAATTTAATTGCATATTTTGGGAAGAAAGTCAATTAGTTTACTTCATACAAAATGTTTTATTCAATCAAAATTAAAATACATACTTTTAAGCGAAAAGCTTCATTTACTACAACATTTATTTTGATTCTAATCCGTACCGGAGTCTTAAGAAATGTCAAAGTCATCCTTAGCATCACGATCAGAGTCAGAATCGATAATTTCAGGCGTATCTGTCTGGATCTGCTAATAACTTAAGGACATCCTTCGGCAGTACATTTTCTTCCCTCCTCCAGATTGTTGACGTGCTTGTTGATAACTTGGAGAGCGTGAAATAGATCTTCCATAGTCTTTTCTCTGGGCGTTTTCTGTGCATGTAATTCCCTGAATTTCCTAACATCTTTGTTTCTGGATTCTAAAGCTTCCTCTAACAACATTCCTGTGGAAAGAACAGCTTCGACTGTCAACATACAGAGCCAAGGCTTCTTCTGGTGTATATTTCGTAGCCACCGATTTTGGAGAACCATGGAGCTTTCTTAATCCTAGTCACTCGCTTTGGAGAGTTTGCTGTGACAGCTTGTTACTACATTTTGAAAAAAAATGTAGTATACGTTTAGCATTTTTCCGGTGGACCGTCGAAACCCGAAAAAAACGTCGGATCGATGTGAAAGTCATATCTATCGATTCGAGAGCGAATTTAGAAAATTCCGTCCGTCGGTCAGTCGGTCGGTCTGTCTGTCTGTCTGTCGGTCTGTCACGCCCAGACCCCTTATTCCGTTTTCGGATTGCGATGAAACTTGGGTGGTTAATAGGAGATCTTTAGAAAACCTTAACGCCGGAAGCTCGGCTCCGTTCGGAAACCGGAAGTACCCGATATAGACGTTTCGAGTTTTTCGGGAAAAATTGAATAACTCGATAACGGGTAGTCGGATCGAGACATTTCAAAAAAGTAATGATGCCGCTGGCAATGCTCTACAAACAAGTATACCAGAGGCTATGTCGAAAAACAAATGAAAATTGATTTTTTTTGCAAAAAACTGGTTTTCTCGAAATCGGGCTAGGAAGCACGATAACTGTCCAGAATATTGATCGATTTCGATGAGACTTGGTGGGATAAAAGGTACCCGGCCACAAATCAAGCCCATTGCTGGCGGCCCGAATCCGTTGACCGCAAGTATGTTTTCCAGGGCCGAGTATGATTTTTCAAAGAAATTAATAACTCCCCAACCGAAGGTCCGATTTTGATTTTCAAAAATGGCAATTGTAGGGCTCGATTAGATCTATTAGTTGACGTTTGTGAGAAATTTGACAAAACAAAAGCGAATCTACAAATCCTGGAAAACTTGATTTTTTTGATAAATTCTACAAATTCCGAACAGTTTCCTAATAAAAATCGAAAATTAACTATTCCGTCGATCTATCTCTATAACCAGTATAAGG
Organism: Stenurella melanura; assembly: GCA_963583905.1. Taxonomy (NCBI): domain Eukaryota; kingdom Metazoa; phylum Arthropoda; class Insecta; order Coleoptera; family Cerambycidae; genus Stenurella; species Stenurella melanura. The sequence continues at coordinate 40,172,348 of OY757310.1, read as the reverse complement.
CATGGACCTTTTTGGACAAAAAATCTGATATAGAGTTTTTTCGTAAAACTTAAAATAAACGAGTTATTTACGAAAATGCATTGCATAGAATTATTTAAAAAAATATTACAAATTGATAAATTCTCCGTGCGATATAGGAGCAAAAAATAATGCAATGTTATATTTAAAATATCGTCATTCATTTCCTTATTTTCATTTACTAAATAAAAATAGAACCGATGCCCTTTCCGTGTTTCAAAATGTAGTTAGCTTTTACTTTAGTCAATGCAAAAAAAAGAAAAATAAAACATGTCAAAGCACTGAGTCATCTTGCGACCCTCTGCTGAAAATGTAATGAATCATCCCAACAAATTGAACAAAAAGCATATCAAAATGTAGTTTTTTTCACTTGTTACTACATTTTGAAAAAAAATGTAGTATACGTTTAGCATTTTTCCGGTGGACCGTCGAAACCCGAAAAAAACGTCGGATCGATGTGAAAGTCGTATCTATCGATTCGAGAGCGAATTTAGAAAATTCCGTCCGTCGGTCAGTCGGTCGGTCTGTCTGTCTGTCTGTCGGTCTGTCACGCCCAGCCCCCCTAATCCGTTTTCGGATTGCGATGTAACTTTCGTGGTTAATAGGAGGTCTTTAGAAAACCTTAACATCGGAAGCTCGGCTCCATTCGGAAACCGGAAATACCCGATATAGACGTTTCGAGTTTTTCGGGAAAAATTGAATAACTCGATAACGGGTAGTCGGATCAAGATATTTCAAAAAAGAAATAATGCCGCTGGCAAAGCTCCACAAATAAGTATACCGGAGACTATGTCGAAAAACAAACGAAAATTGATTTTTTTTTCAAAAAACTGGTTTTCTCGAAATCGGGCTAGGAAGCACGATAACTGTCCAGAATATTGATTGATTTCGATGAGACTTGGTGGGATCAAAGGTACCCGGCCACAAATCAAGCCTATTGCTGGCGGCCCGAATCCGTTGACCGCAAGTATGTTTTCCAGGGCCGAGTATGATTTTTCAAAGAAATTAATAACTCCCGAACCGAAGGTCCGATTTTGATTTTCAAAAATGGCAATTGTAGGGCTCGATTAGGTCTATTAGTTGACGTTTGTGAGAAATTTGAGAAAACAAAAGCGAATCTACAAATCCTGGAAAACTTGATTTCTTTGATAAATTCTACAAATTCCGAACAGTTTCCTAATAAAAATCGAAAATTAACTATTCCGTCGTTCGATCTCTATAACCAGTATAAGGCATGGACCTTTTTGGACAAAAAATCTAATATAGAATTTTTTCGAAAAACTTAAAATATGCAAGTTATTTAAGAAAATGCATTCCTTAGAATTATTTAAAAAAATGTAAATTGGTAAATTCTCCGTGCGATATAGGAGCAAAAAATAATGTAATGTTATATTTAAAATATCATAATTCATGTCCTTATTTTCATTTACTAAATAAAAATAGAATGCCCTTTCTGTGTTTTAAAATGTAGATAGCTTTTACTTTAGTCAATGCAAAAAAAAGGAAAAATAAAACATGTCAAAGCACTGAGTCATCTTGCGATCCTCTGCTGAAAATGTGAATCATCCCAACAAATTGAATAAATTGCATATCAAAATGTAGTTTTTTTCACTTCTTCTATTAGGGCAGCATTTCTTTTACCAGACATTTTTAAACTGGTACTAGTCGCAAATGATAACTAATGTGTAGTATACGTTTCGAGTAAAGGTAAACCTTTTTGCATTTTGGACTGATCATCCGCCTCAGCAAATTTCTTTGATGATCGAACTTTTGTTCGTCCTTTTGGGTTTTCGGCAGGTATCACAACCACAATGTCATTCAGTCATTCATGATGCCGCGCGAGAAATACCTGGAGATATCGATTACATTTCCGCTTGTCGGCAATGTTATTGTTTATATTTTTGATTATTATTTTGGTTGTGTCCTCCTCATGTTCCATTAATTTAAAGTGCAGAACTTAAGCCAAAACTGCAGCATTTATGTTTGTCATGTCATGTTCTTGATGTCAAATATCAAAAAGTTCTCTTCATGACATGGACATGGCACTGAAGAAAATGCACTGTATTAATTATTTGCAGACCTTTGCAGCTAAGCTAGTAGGACAACGAATTAAGATGAATTACAATACTTGGCAAAAAATTAACAGAACAAATCTCTTCAAATCTGAGAATTGCGGGTCTTTCATATTGATAAAATATTATTAGTTGTTGTAATATGTCTATAATGACAATTAAACAGTGTTACTTAGAGTTTACAACAGAATTATTAAAACGAAATGCGCTAAAATGTTAACTTACCCTTCTACAATTCTCCACTAAAATATTCTAATGAATAGGTAATAAATAAAAGCACAGCGATTCTTGCAGTGAAACACATAAGAGAGCAGTGATGTAAGCAGGCAGATTATGTTCGCTTTTATTATAAGTTTGAGAGGGCATTCCGAGATAACTCTTACAATAGGCCATTAGATATTGATACTTGGGAGATATACAACTATCTGAGACCTAATTTAAGTAGAATGATTACGATTTTGAGAATACTGGTTTTGTGATTTATTATTTCCTAGAATTGTTATCTGTCCCACTGTAGCCGCCGTGTAGATTCAAAAATGATGTATGTCTGGATCAAGAATTACGTATTAACTGATCACCACTATCTGAAACAGACTAGATTTAAAAATAATTTTAAAACATGCTACTCTTAACCTCCTACAATTTTTATCAGAGACAGTTTTTTAATTTTCAAACCGTTCAGGAGATATTGGCCGTCTACGCACTAGTCGTTCACCTTGTATATATTCAGACAAACAACATCATATTTCTTAATTTAAAACAGTAATTACCATCAAAGATGAAAAACAATATATTCTCATATTTCATGCCAAATTGCATAGAAATTATTCTGACGAAGGACATAAATAAAGGAACACGACAAGATGGAAAACAGTGGATTTTCATTAGGAAATCTAATTTTATTTTTCATATTTCTTTAAAATTAGTTTTATAAATAAGGTACTTACAAGCTTATACGTATTTAGCGTGCTCAAATGTTGTTGCTTGATTTTAGAAAAATGTATTATAATCACTAAAAATGCCCGTCAACGAATTAATCGTTTCTCATTTTTTCTGAAAGAAATTTTTTTATCACTCAATTAAATAACTTTGCCAAGGTAAGATAATTTTACATTTTTTAAATCTTATTATAGGGGAGTTATTATATTGTTTAAATTAATCTAAACGTTGTTTTGATGTCATCAAGGAGCCGACAGGAAAGAGCTTTGGTAAAGCCATCCGGCAGGCAATCCTGACAGATAACGTGATGGTGAAGGATGCGCCATACATCAAGTGGAGGCCATACTGCACAGATTACATAAGTCTGTGAATAAGTAGAAGTTAATTAGATGATCTCATTCAGAATAAGGGCAAGTCGATGAAAAACACAGCCTTTCTCAAATTGTCTTACACTACGAATTGAAGCTGTAACAAATTCAAACAACAAGCCTGACATAGACCACCACAACCATGAAAGAAAAAACGACTAGGAAGGAAGATCAAATATCTCCGATATGAGCCTCAATTGATTTATTTTAATATTGTGTTATACATTTTGGCACCCGTGATTATGTTGTCGATCAATTTCTAGAAGCGATGAAATTGCTACCAGTTTATGAGACATTGCTAAAATATTGACACAGAATAAAGGACTACATAAGTTAGAAGATTTTTTTACACATTTAACATTGCGTACGAAAGACAACAAGATAATATACCATATGCACATACATTTTTTCACGAGAAATTACCTAAACATATGTTACGTAGGACATGAATATTACCACACAGAAACAATCCATTCTTCTCTCAACCCGCCACCTTGTCACAAACTCACCTTATAACCAACCCACATAACAACCTCTGCTGATGACTAAAAAAAATATTGCATCAAAAAATATTAAGACACATCTAAAATTTAGAACTTCTTATTGCTGGACTAAGCTCAATTTTTTCAAGGCAAGTTTATAAACATTATTTTTATTTATTTATTTTTATTTTTTATTTATTTAATGGCCTTGTTTATATTAACGTCCTGGCGTTCAGCTATTGCTGTTCTACCACTCAACCAGGACACGTACACATAAACATCAACACAACAACCATTCTCTGCGATATTGCCATCTACCGCAGCTGAGACTCGAACTTAGAAGAGATATCAGCGGCTAGACATGTTGTGCTACTCAACAGCGCTCCAGCTCATTGCTACCGTCTCGGAAACACATGAAAAACACAGCTAAACATCCATGTGTGTGTATGTAATTATATCAATACTTCTTGATTTGTAATATTTTGTAAACCTACAATCTCTGATGTAAATAAATCTAATTATTATTATTAATTATTATTATACCCTAGCCGGGATTTAAACCCGGGACTCCGTGGTCGCAAGTCAAACACCTTAACACTGCGCCACGGGGCTGGCGCGCCAGCCCATTTTCCTGCAAAACAAGGAGAGCTTAATTAATAATACGCCGCATGCGCTAAATTAAAACATGAGTACGCAACATCATCTAGCGGAAAGCATATATCACAAAAATTGTAACTGTGGTGGTATGCTGTGTCCGTCAACGGCCAATATGAGCACTTCACGATAATCGCGCGTCTGTAAAATTTGCAATAAAACTTATTAAACATATTTAATATAAATGCCATATACACACTACAGAGTATTAGAACATGAATGAATAATGAATGCTGTTTAAAATGTAAAAGGCAGTCGTAGACTGAATCACCATCAACGACGAGCCCGATTAGTACTTAGATGGGTTTGATCATCAAGAAACACCGCGAACGAAAGCAATCGCTGTCTGAATGCGAGGTAGTGTATCACACACTGACAGACCGTATGTTCACAATCGTTTATACACATGCAGTGCCCCGGAGCCAACACGGACCAAAATAAAATTTAATAAAGGAACACTTAACAACTTGTATGAAAGAATAATTTATTGTCATGCAAATGTATATCTTAATAAGTCACTAGTGTCTTCGCCAGACGCTGCTGTGTTTGTATGTTTACCTAGGGCTGTGGTTCCTATAGTCTGGAGGGAAGTGAAGTGAAGCATTTTTTCTTGTTTAGCTTAAGATCATAGACTAAAAAGTCCTAATGAAATTGTCCCCTGAGTGGCTGAATATATCGATCTTTTCATAGCTTTTAATTGCATAGCTCGTTGGGTTGTGTTCTATTATCGGTAAATTTTCTCAGGTGTCGCTAACAAAAGCAATTTTTAATTGGTAATTCCGGAAGAAATCGATTTCAATTATTATAGCTTTATGTAAAGGAAAGATTCTACTCTATTAGCCCACGGAAATTAGATAAAAAACTGAGGAAACCTGGACAAAATTAGTAAAAATCTAAATTTTTGTAAAGACGTTCCTTAAGGTGTCCTAAACCCAAATCCACAAAAATCACAAAAATCTCAGCATGGCTACCCAAGATCTTGAAAGTCAAAATTGTTTGCGAATATCTCGCGTTCTATGCATCGGATGCCTATGAGGTCAAAGTGGAAGTTGTAGAGAATTAAATTATCTACAATTTGCCTTTTGTGTTTTTCCCAAACCTCCCACAACGTTTCGAGATATTCAAGGTCAAACTTTCAAAAACATGTTTTTTCGCGAATTTCTCGCGCCAAAAACACAGCAATACAGTTATCGTGAAAGTTGTAGATAATTCAATTATCCCCAAGACTGGTATTTTACATTTTTTTTTAAACTCGCCCTTTTCGAGATATTCAAGGTCAAAGATAAAAAAACCTACTTTTTGCAAATATCTCGCTTCCTATGCATCAGACGTACATGAATTCAACGTGAAAGTTGTAGAGAATTGAATCACCTACAAGATTGATCTCTTGCATTTTTCCCCAAAACTTCGCCCGTGACGAAATATTCAAGGTGAAATTTCCAAAGAAAACGGGTTTCCGTGAATATCTCGCTTCCTATGCACCCGGACGTCCATGAAGTCAACGAGAAAGATGCAGAGAATTCAATTATGTACAAGATTTATCTTTTGCATCTTTTCTCAAATTTTCGAGATATTTAAGGACAAAGTTTCAAAAATACGAATTTCCGCGAATAACTCGCTTTCTGTGTATTGAACCGAGACGAAGTCAACATACAAGCAGTAGCGAACTTGAATATCTGCAAAGTTGTTAAATTACCACCCACGAGGTAGAACGCATTGCGCGTTTTTTTATGTTTTCCCCTGTACGTAGGACAACCCATGAAAATTGCGTCGATTAATACATAAGGTGCTCTATACATTAATCCCACTCTGACTCATACTCAACTTCATCGAGTTCTAACTCATTCTGTGAATTATCATCATCGCTATAACATTATAATCATTACTATCATAAAAATCAGAATCCTCATCATCATTGCTAATTTCATTGTCATTAGTTGATTGATTGATTGATTGATTGATTGATTTGCCAGCGTAAGGTGGGCATTGCTGCCAATTCCGGTGCGTTACAATATCTGAATATTCGAAATCATCTATTTTAGCAGTAAAATCTCCCAGTTCAAATATTTTCTTTTTGCTATTTACATACAATATCCCCCCACAATTGCTGCAAGCTTCAGAGCATTCAAGTCCGATTTTTCTGAAGCCACACCTTGCGTTGCATCTTTTTCGGCTATTGCATAAGATTTGGTTCTGTACATTATCTGGTGCTGGTACATCAACTGTTTCCGTAGCCGGAAGCGGCTTTGAACATATTCCATGCATATTGATCAAAACTCAAAATGCATGTGTCAAAGTCGGAACGAGGCACACTGCACAGATGAAGTACGAGGAGAATATTCTCGATAATAATAATAATTCTTCATGGACGTTGGAGTGCATTGAAAGTGAGATATTCGCGGAAACCCGTTTCCTTTGAAAATTGGACCTTGAATATCTCGAAAAGGGCAAGGTTTTGGGAAAAAAATGCAAAATACGAATCTTGTGGATAATTGAATTCTCTATAACTTTCATGTTAACTTTATTGCTCTCTGAATTTTTTTAGCACGAGAAAATCGCGAAGAACCATGTTTTTGAAAGTTTGACCTTGAATATCTCGAAACGTTGTGGGAGGTTTGGGAAAAAATAAAAAAGGCAACTTATAGATAGTTCAATTCTCTACAACTTTCACTTTGACCTCATGGGCATCCGATGCATAGGACGCGAGATATTTGCAAAAAACTTGGACCTTCACAATCTTGGGTAGCCATGCTGGGATTTTTGCGATTTTTGTGGATTTGGGTTTGGGACACATTCAGATCTTACTAATTTTGTTCAAGTCAAATGCTAATTTCCGTGGGCTGTATAAAATGGTACCATTTTTATATCGACTTAAGCTTCTATTAAGTTAGTAAAATTGCAGCTGAAAATTGAAAAAATGTTCTGGCAGCTACGTTTGGGAGGTCCAAGTGGCTCTACAACTTGCAATTCCTAACGGATATTTGAATTTTGATACAATCGCTTCATCTACTATCGGAACAGAACCCTATTGAATTCCATAATGATCCGTCGAGTTGTTTAATTAATATAAATAATTATTTAACACTATGTTCACGAACCATGCTCCGGTTTCGTCATGTGTTCGATTAATAATAGTAAGTGAATGTAAAATAAAAACATTTAAAAAATAAGAAACGTTGTTTCATAATTTTTAAAAACCATTTTTTAAAGGTCTTTCTAATTCTTTTCATTTTTTTCTTATGGCATTCAAACTTTTATAACATGACCTTTTGTTCGTTTGTTTACTTTAATATTTTATGAACATCTGCTTAAAGTTTACACACAAGGAGCTTAAATTTTCAATCAGGATAAGTAATAACTAGTTAGTTGGTAGAAACCAGTCTTTAAAATCCCACCCACAGAATACGTGAGAGATTGCAACTATTATTTTAGAACTGACAGGAAGTTAGGTGAGACGAATAACTTCAAGAAACTGAACACAAGATTTCACGTACATAAACTAAACAAGACAATGAATAAATTAGTTATACAGCCATACAAACTGGCTTGCAACTATTCAAACAACGGAGTTAATTGATGTGGAAATATTCATAGTTATAAGTATTCCAACTTCCAAAGTAAGCGTAATTTCTCCAAAAGTTAAATGCATATTAATACCTTGCTGTGTTTTATTTTGAGTTCAACAAAAATATTTACATTATATTTCGCTTACTCGTCCAAATGGATAGGTATTACACATGTAGTTCACTTTCGTTAACTTTGTCGAGCACACTGAAAAGATGATGATTCAGAGTTTTTTATTCCCTCAAATAAACCATTGTAGATAATACTTCATTACACTTTTGTGCTTTGTGCGATGCGGTCATTTAAAATAAAAATTAGATGTAAACTGAGTGCTTAGAAGGAAAATATTATTGGTAGTGAAAGTGACATGTTAGATAGAAAAAGAAGACGACTAATTATAAAATTGACAGTCTCAACAAGTAAAAGAGGCGACAGAATTATTGTTTTTAAAGTAAGGATTCATTTGTTCCTACTCATAGGTAAAACTGTTAAACCTATGATAAGGATAACTAGCTAAAATTGTTCAAGCTAGACTGAAATAAATATGGATGGTATCGTAAGACGTGTAAGATGGGATAGTTGTTTATCAAGTAAGGAAGTAATGAACCATTTCTTCCTATTCGTAGGTAAAACTGTTAAACCTATGATAAATATACCTAGCTAAAACTGTTAAAGCTAGATTAAAAACAAAACAGCTTCTGTGTGTGCTGGCGCAAAACGAGGATAGCTGGCTAAAACTGTTAAAGCTGGACTGAAATAAATAGTGGATGCCATAGTAAGACAGTCACCTTAGTACAGATTCATCATAGATATAACTGTTAAATCTATGAAATAAAGGACTAATCATAGGTGAGTTTTTAAATACGTATGTTGTTATTTCGTGGTGATACACTAGACAACTGAATGAGATTTTTAATCCTGCTGAGAAATGTCAGGATCAAGGTCACAAGCACTGGGAATCAATGCCTGGTCCCCACAGGGCCTCACACTCATAAATAATATTTATTATAAACATTTCACAGAAATTAATGTACCTATCTCAAAATGCTTACTTTCCAAAAAACGCAAACACGACTCAAAATGCTGTTGCTACCGGAAGTGGCATAAAAAACGACATCCTAAAGTTATTAGGGGATGAACCAGTGAATAAAGGGGAAAAATATGTTATTCCCAAGAATATTAAGAGACAGGATTAAAACGTCTGAATTAAATCCGGAACTTATTGTGTTTCTATCTGAGGCTAGTAAAAAAGTGGACATACATTGCCACAATGCAATCTGTGATAGGTATCAGGCTGACATCAGATGCTTACGCATTTGATTCTTTACTACTTGATGCAAGTGTCTCTTCAGCGGAAGTTACACTTATTCTGCTCAATATAATACATGGAAAAATCTTTTGCGATATTTTCCACATTTTATCTACAAACTACAAATATCGAATAGAAGCTCAGTCATGCCCAACTACTACTAAAACAGAAGTAGGTTCAGACTGCTATGATGGCAGATCAAAATATTTAATTAATAATTGGGAAATTGTCACACTGATTAAGCTGTCTACATTTCTTGGGTTAAAGGGTATAAAATACCTACCGTTAAAAAAAAAAAAAAGAATCGAGATCCCTCCTCCCCCCCAAACCGAGGGGTTATCTGAAGTGAAACAAATCAAATAGTACAGTACTAAAAAGTGGGTCAGTCTTTATTAAGATTTTTAATTACCCGTAAAAGGGAAGGCTTAGATTTATATTTAGTATTAAGCAATTAAATACCATTATTTCGGCACAGCATTATAAATCAGAAAATTATAAATTATTTTTGTGATTTATTAGTTGAGAACTGTCTCATGTCGACAATCAACTTAAAGGATGCATGTTATAAGACAACCGTAAACAGCCATCTAAACAATTAATGAGTATTAGTATTAAGGATGGTCTTTACGAATACAATTGTTTGCCTATGAGTTTATTTGTCAACAGCCTCGTTTGTTTTTACAACAGTCCGTTCTTAATAAATTTAGGCCATAATGTATTTTATGCATCTGTTATTTAGGTGACATTCTTGCATTAGAACGGAACCGTGAAGGTTTAAGAGTAATGTTGAAATTATTACCAATTAAAGCCAAAAAATCATTGTAAATATTTAGGAACTTTTACAAAGTTATTGGTCTATTAGTATCAGCTTGTTCAGCTGTTCGGCATAGTTTGTTGTATGCTGTATACTGAACAGTGAAACATGAAAGAAAAAAAAATAGCATATTTAGCATATAAATATCAATATTATGGCATTTATAGCACTGAAATCGAAGACGGAGCAAAATATTGTAGATCTTTCCTATTTCGTTAATCACAAAGAATTCTATTGTGAAACATTCACAGCATAAAGAACCTGGTGGGGGCGGTGTGCGGACTAGAAGTTTCGCACGGACTCTGGACCGACCAAGAGTTAAGTTTTCATATTTAGTATATTTTTATGTTTTAAGGGACAAGATATTTTCCTCATAAAGAGTCAAATGGCAATATACTGCCTTCTGTTGACAATAAACCAGCTTGTCTGCATTAACAGAATGGGAAACACGCAAATCGAAAACTTAAATAACATAAGTAGAAATATTTGTTAATGGTATGAGAAGCAAGAAATCATTCTGTACGCATCTTATATACCTTCAAAAGAAAAGGCTAATGCTGATAAAGAATCTGTCATTATTTAAAGAATCGGAGTATGAGTGAAACGAATACACGTGTGTTAGATGAGTCTCTCTCTCAATTTGGAAAATCGCATATTGATCTTTTTGACTTTAATATTAATGCTAAATAATGTAAAACATTTACATCATGGCTTAGAGCTCAGCTAAATTTGTTCTGTTGCTCAGTGCGTACGTGTAAGGCTTACGACCACGGAGCCCCATATTCGATTCCTGGCCAGGGTATGGATGTTTGGTGGGGCTCTTGATGTGTGATTAGCTTAGTGTATTTCCGAGACGGTGGCAGTGGGTTGGACTGCTGTTGAATGGCATAATAAGTCTAGTCACTGTTATATCTCCGAAATTCGAGTCTTAGCTGCGGCAGATGACGTTGTCGCAGGGAATTACTGTTGTATGTGTGTACGTGTCCCTGGTTGAGTGATAATAAATAATTCACTTTTAAACAAGCTATGGCTTAAGTCCGCCAGGACGTTAATATAAATAAGATAATAATAATAATAATAATACAGAAGTCCGTTCTAGTGGACACATGTACTATTGTGCGAAGGTTTATTGCGGCGATAACCATAAATATTTTTAATACAACTACCAAGAAGACCATCTTGTCCCAGGACCGATGAGTCATAGCTTTCAATAACCACTCCCTGCCGAAGACCTGTGATACAGGGAAGAATAATAATAATAATAATAATAATAAAAATTAATAATAACCGTGAAGTTTTACGGGTTTCCCCCTTTTCCTTAACTGTATGAATGTCAAATAGAATGGTAAAAGATACGCTAACTGGAATTCTAGTACTGCCGTTTTTGGCCAAACCAGTCCTGGTATCCATTTTCTCGGAGGATCTGCGTACCTAGGAACCCATATTCTTAATTCTGACGTACATTTGTTACTGTTTCCTTCCAGGACCCGTCGCCCACTGAGTCCATGAATTTTCCTTGCAGGCGTTAATATAATTAGAGAATCCTTTCTGAAGAAAGGTGTCCCACCTGCGGCAGTGCACTTACCTTAACTGAAGAAACCTTAAAACAAAATTTATGTACATGAAATAAATGTTAGCTAGATTGCCAAAAAGTAATAACTGCACGTATCACACCTGTGTCGGTGTAATCATTTTCTGCTTGAATTAAATATTTTTGGAAACAAATGGTACATATGCTAAAGTTACATAAGTTAAATTCTAGTTTCTAGTATGATAAAATATTAATTAATAGATACTTAAGGATGGTTTCTCAAAATGAGACCTAATTTTCGTAAGTACAATGCCACATAGGAATCTTCACAGATTTTGCAAAAACCAAAAACGTCCATGTACAACAGTGGACAACCTAGCTTAAAGTTTAAGTTTTCCAATGATCGACCAGATTTGTAGGTAATACATATGCCGCTAAGATATTTAGACATCTCAATCCACTTAGGGGAACGGAGAATATATCATTCTAACAATTAGGAAGAAGGCATAAACCACGTCTGTAAGCCGTTGGATAACGAGCATCCTAGCAGAATGTATCATAGATACAAGAATATACAGCAGACATAGCACAAGACATGCCTCGACCTCAGCTGTGTACAATAAAGCGGGCGCTAGTATTGACTTTATCAGAAGCACAGCGGGATGGACTAAAAAGTCCGATACATTTGCCAATTTTTACAATAGGCCTCTTATTCAAGATGTTAATATGAATCTCGCAGAATTTACTGAAGGTGGCACGTAGATCAATCTGATTATTACAGCAAGATAATTCTCGATAAAAATTGTTATTATAATATCGAGTTCGATAGATTTTCTTTTCCTCAAATAATTATTCTGATTCTTAGTTATTACATTCTGTTACTATTATGTACATAAGTGTACATTGTTAATTTATTATAAAGGAGTTGATAAAGTTTTCTGTTTATAATAGTTCTAGATTATTATGCTTAATCAAGAAACCGTTTAAGCTAAAATAGAAATAACCCAAAAAATAGATTGAGCTTTAAAAATTTACATGTGTAATACCTATCCATTTGGACGAGTAAGCGAAATATAATTAAAGGAACAAACGACTTACCTGAAGGAAGTTCGTTCCTAATTATATGAGCTATACTCGTCCAAATGGATAGGTCCCACCCGGACTACCATCACCCGTCCCTGATCTATTTTTTGGTAAAACACTCGCAAAAAGTGTAATGAAGTATTATCTACAATGGTTTATTTGAGGGAATAAAAAAACTCTGAATCATCATCTTTTTAGTGTGCTCGACAAAGTTAACGAAAGTGAACTACATGTGTAATACCTATCCATTTGGACGAGTATAGCTCATATAATTAGGAACGAACTTCCTTCAGGTAAGTCGTTTGTTCCTTTAATTATTAAGTTAAATATTAATAAATTTATATTGAAACATATTCTTTATAGGATTTTGCAAACAGCAGAAAAAATAACTATCTATGAGAACTAAGATAAAAACTATGTGTAAAAATATTGAAATCTTTGCATTCTTTCAATAACCTAAATTCTGGTTATGCTAGCAAATTACAATCCTAAAATGAATTTGCCTAATTTCTTAATTGACAATTCTCATTCTAACACTAGCACCTAGACAGTCCCCTACGGCCTTGCAGATTAAACTAGTATCTACATAACCCCCTACGGTCATGAATATTAAGTTAAAAATGAGAACAAAGGCCTGAAATAAATGTATTTACCTATCTTGTCTTAAAAATTTTTCATTCTAATGGGTTACATTTTCAAGAAATCTATCATTCTCTTTCTTGCAAATGCTTAGTCTTTAAAACGTTTTCGCCCTTATTCTGGAGCTCATCAGAAAGACACAAAGCCACTCATAAAGATGTTTCATGCAAAACCAAGACAATTTCTCTGAATAAGTATGAAATAATTATATTTTACATTGACTGATAAAAACAAGAGATCTTCATCTATCTATTAGCTAACTAGTATTGGAGCCTATATACTCTATGCATGTTTAAAAGTGAATTATAATTTGTTTGCTTATAATTGTATTGAATCATATTCTTTATAGGATTTTACAACCAGCAGAAAGAATAACCATCTATGAGAACTAAGATAAAAACTATGTGTAAAAATATTAACAAAATCTTTGCATTCTTTCGATAACCTGAATTCTGGTTATGCTAGCAAATTAAAATCCTAAAATGAATTTGTCTAATATCTTAATTGAAAATTCTCATTCTAACACTAGCACTTACACAGTCCCCTACGGCCCTTAATAGATTTTTATTAGACAAGATATGAAGTGTGAGGTGAGATACACTATAAATTTATTGATTTGAGAGCAGCTAATATTGTAAATATCTAGGACAGTTCTGAAAAAGCATATGTTCTAACCGGAAGAAGGTACGCCGATGCGGTTTCTGAAATTTTATTGTAAATTTGCTTTAAAATGAACTTGTTTAACCAGGTCACACTAAAATAGTTGTACACATAACGTACATTGATATTTTTGCCTTATTACAAAATTTGATTGGATTCCAAAATGTGGAAAAACAACTGCATAACCCGCTATGTTCCATTCTAGGTCAGCGCGCCATCCTTTAGTTTCGCCGGTAAAAGTAATTTTAAGTTAGTTAATTCGGCAAGAAATTGATTTTAATCATAGCTTTTGAAAAGAAAAAATTCTACTATTAACATGGTACCATTTTTAGATTGATTTGAACTTTTATTATAAGTTAAAATGGCTATTAACAATGGTGTTATATATTCGTCAGTTGGTTCTATAAGTACGGATCACTCAACAGGCTGCAACACTTAACGAAACTACTTGATTCTTTTAAAATCCCTTCTACTATTATTAGACTAGGTCCCTATTGAATTTCATAATGATCCTCGACTAGTTTAATTGTTATGTATAATTATTTATAATAAATAATAAAAAAAATAAAAATAAGAAAACAATTATTTTTTCGTTCTGCTCGCTCTAACTCAAAAACAGAACGATAAATGGTTTTCAAACTTTTACCGTGTTATTCCAGATGAACGTGGTATCACGCGTCTGAGGGACACGACAAAAGATTTATAATTGACAGGCGTCAGGGGGATTCGAATAATTCTTGACTTACTTCGATTGCTACAGTTTACTATCCGTCGTCTCTTGTCGATTGACGATCCACTTCTGATCAGATCTTATAAACTAGCACTTGAGAAACACTTAGAATATAACGACCTTAGATAGACTCTGTGAGTAATCGGACTGTCGCCCGCTCTACGGGATCGATTTACGCCATAGAATCGCACGTAGGTCGTAAGGCCTAGATCTAGTGGATCAATAAAGGATCGAATTCAAAATATATTTGTGTTTATTGAAGTTCAAATTCAACATATACAAAAAAATAGAAATATTCAAGTCTAAGCTAATTGAGTGTTCGAATATGCTTATATACTTTACTTCGAGAAGCTATATATATGAATTCAATGGATTTCCAGTTTAAGAACACGTACTAATGGTATTGAACCCAAGGATACCATTTTGGCGTCGAGTCGCCTTCGAGCGACTCCTATGGCGATGCCTGCCTAGGCCCTTTTTGATATATTTTGGGTCCATCTGAATCGATTCCTCTGCTTGGAAGTTTGTAATAATTTTTTATGGACGCCATAGTGGTTTGGTCTCGGAGTATTCTCCATCAGTTTCAGAATTGAAAAATATGTTTAACGGTTTTTATTTGAAAAACCGGCCCATTGATTTCTGGTCAAAATTCGCCTTTTGAAATAGCAGAAGTCCAGTGCGTGGTACTTGGTACTTGCTCAAAGGCGGTTTTTCGTCGTTCGCAATCTGAAAAGTTATTTTCCAGTGCACTTTTAGTGAAATGATTTTCATCGTGCTTTCGACGAAAAATGGTGTCACAGGGCATTTACCAGTCTTTCGCGAAGTGAGAAATTTACTAAAACAATTTTAGATGCAAATTTTGGTGAAATTTAATTTTTCTTATGATTTATATGGTTTTTGAAATGGAGCATTTTACGGGTTCATTAACATTATCACTGCACATTTGCTAACAAAATTAATGTTATGGCCAATAACTATGAATTTTTGGCTTTAGACTCTGCCAGACAAAGGCGAACATTTTTAAGAATAAATATCGCAAGTCTGAAATTTTTTTATTCTTCAAAATAGGTATCAAATACATTGGGAAGAAATAAAGAAAAACGGTGGAGGTAGTAACTCTTTATTTGATTTTTTTTCTAGGACCAATAGTAGTCGAGAATACCTTATGTGAATAGAAATGATCAATGAACTAATGTTTATTTATTTATTTATTTAGATACAATATCTATCAGGATTAAAATCAAAATACGTAAAGAAATACAATTTAAAGAAAAGCTACAATTGTAGTTAATGTAAAATCGCTTATTTAGAATAGAATAGAATAGAATAGAATAGAATTTATTCCCAAACATATATATACAATACATTAATACAAAATGCGTATACATGGTAACTTGCGCCTCATGGAGCAGTAGGGAAACATAAGATAAGTTAGCTCAGTACCAGCAAATTTAGATTATTATAAACAATAAAATAATGTAATATAATAACGCTAGTAAATTTAACATACTACAAAGTTATCATTAGTATAACATGTTTAATTCAAATTACATACTTTGCTATGAGGTGAATATTTCATTAAAAGCTAAATGATTATAGTGTTGTCTCAAAGAATTCAATAATGCTGTAAAATACATTTGATATTAAAATGTTTTTTAAGTTTTGTTTAAATTTGTTTAGGTTGTTAATTGTTTGGATATGCTGGGGTAAGTGATTAAAAATCTGCACCCCCGTGTACAGAGGACCTCTACGATTGACATTATAGTTATAGTATGGGGGTAAATATGTATCTTTATTTCTTGTATTGTATTTATGTATGTCTGATGGGGTTACTAGGTTATTTCTCCTTTTAAATATAGCCAGAGATAAGCGATATATATACAGATTAGTTAGGGTAAAAATTTCCAATTCCTTAAATGAGCTGCGACATGAGTCATATCTGCGTAGACCACATAGAACACGAATGGCACGTTTCTGAATTAGGAAAGTGCTAATTACATTTGATGAATTTCCAGAGAACTCAATTCCATATTGTAAGATAGAATAAAAGTACGCACAGTAGACTGTCCTTGCTGCGTTAAAGCCAATGTTATTTTTTACAGTGCCAATGGCAAATACTGCACTAGATAACTTTTTGTTGAGCATATATATGTGGTATTTCCAATCGAGTTTTTCATCTATATATACCCCTAAAAATTTGGTATTTAACGCGGGTTCGACATTTCCTATGGTTACCACTAAAGTTGTTTGTGGGATATTTTTGTTTGGTTGAAGTAGCATATTGACAGTTTTCTCCATATTAAGAACTAATTTGTTGGCTGTGAACCAGTCGGTTATATCAGTTATTTCGTCCTGTGCCAGACTAATTAAACTGTCTATGTTTTGATGTTTAAATAAAATGCTTGTATCATCTGCAAATAATGAGAACTGTGCCGATGGATAATTATATGCCAGGTCATTAATCTAAATTAAAAACAGTACTGGTCCCAGAATGGAACCTTGAGGTATTCCGCGTTTTATGTTTTCAGGCTCTGAGTGGTATTTTCTGTAAGAGGAATCAGTAAGTGCGCAAATTTCCACTATGATTTGGCGGTTGTCGAAGTATGATTTAAACCAGTTATTCGTTACTCCCCTTATTCCATAGTATTCCATTTTGCTTAACAGTGTAGAATGGTCAACGCAGTCAAATGCTTTGGATAAGTCACAAAATATTCCAAGCGGTAGTTGTTTGTCTTCTAATATTTTACTGATATTGTTTAACAATTCAAACGTAGCGTCTGTTGAACTGAGGTTGTTACGAAATCCATACTGAAACTCTGTAAGAATTTTTTTGTTTTCTAGGTAATATGTAATCTGTTCTTTAACCACTGTTTCTAGTATTTTAGAAGGTGAGGGAATAAGTGAAATAGGCCTGTAATTTGATATTGTAGTTTTTTCGCCTTTCTTATGTAAAGGTTTTATAAGAGTGGTTTTGTTAAATGTATTATCTAAGATATCAGATTATTCATAAAGACGTTTAGTGCTACTTACACTACAAAATAAAATTTCTAGATTTATTTCAACATATGAATAACAGTTAATCATATGACATATAGGGGTGGCATATGCATCGTTTTCGCAATTTATTTTCAATTACTAAAATGGCACAAATATTCCTTGTCATTCTCAGGCACCACCTAATGATTTTCAATGGACGACTTTGGCCTATCTCAAATAACAGATCGTGCATTATCGGTTACTTCCACCTCTACCATAGCATACGCTCGATAAGAATATGCTACCGGGTGTCCAGTTAGTGTTTCCTCGCAAGATTGTGCAAAAATGGCTAACTTTATAAAAAAAACTTTCTTAGCAAAACTTTCAATATTTCATCTTTACTACAAAGTTAAATTATTTTTAATTATAAAAGGTGTCACAAAAACGAATTAGACAAGAAAGTTTTATGCATTATTAATCCGAGTAAAAAAAAATATTAACATTCCATTTAAAAAAATTGAGAAAAGAAATATAATGAAAACACCAAGGCCGTACTAGATTTTGATGCTAAAATAAAGAGCATCTCAATTTACGCAAAAATCATTTGAAATTATCATATCTCAAAAACCGTTAAACCCAGAGAGTGTATGATATTAAAATGTGAGGACTTGTATGCTATTTATTCATGTAAAAAAATAATATAGGTATTTCATTTTAAAAAATTAAGAGAAATAATAATTAAATATCAAGAAAAATAAATAAATATTTTGGACATCCGGTACAACAATAATTTATTTAAAAAATGTTTTTCAGTAAATAAATCATTATCAGATAACATTCTACATTTTCAAAAGAAAACAATTAATAAAATGCGGATATATGGCAGTCAAAGAAATGTTTATAATATGTGTGTAATACCTTGGAGGCACCAAAAAATGCTGGGTGCTCCATTTTAAAAAATCATACTTTTTGTGTGACTCGTTTTTGTGACACCTTGACTGGATACCTGGTATATATTTCTATATTTTTATATATTAGTATGATGATTTCTTGTACAAAATATCTGCTTGTGGCAAGAATTTATTTTACACACATGATACTTTAGCATTTCAAGTAATGTCTCACAGATGGTTATTTTATTAACTATTTCATTCAAGAAAACACGGCATGCATATTACGGCGTGTAACCAAGCTGTTCATTTGAAATATACTAAAGGACGTTTTCCCAGGGGTGCCGTGCCTCTTTGAGGATGTTGGTTATCTAACTGATAGGTTGTTAATTTAAAAAAATTTCGCTGAACTCGTTCAATATTGATTGTATTGCACATGGGACTCCCATGGGATTCCAAACTATTGAACCATATTGACTGTATAAAACAACTTACGGGTGTGCACTTTTGGTTTCAGCAACGATTGTAGGTTTTCATTTGTCACACTGTGACGATCTATGAACAAATTAGAAAAGAACCGTTTTGAGTGTTTTTTTATACTTCTGATATTTCTAGACATATATTTACTTTTTGAAAATGAGTCACTTTTTTATATATTGCTTTTGGCTTTACATTTATATAGACAATGTTTCAGTGGAAACAAAAGGTTCACAACATACTTTTCGATATAAGAAATCTGCATAAACTGTTTCAATTTTTTTTTACAAAGAAGCGCCTAAGGGTAGCTTTACTCATTCAGTTTCGTACTTGGCTTTATATTTAAAGAAGGTGAATAATTTTGTTGTCAAATAAACATCAATCTTTTGAGATCAATTTGGTTTAAATCGAATAAAAATTAATACAATTACAGGGGTGCTACAGTCTTAAGTGAGACACTCTGTCCACTGACAATTTTTTCGAAAGGTGGTTGTAACGAATGACATGACATCGCCCGAATTTTTCCGCCTTAATACGCTCCTGCTTGAATTAAAATAGAACTTACATTCTGCAATCAGTTAATTGTGTGCTTGGTTTTCCGTTTATCAAACAACCACCGTAGAAATTTAAAGTTAGTCGTGAGGGCTGCAACTTTATAATAGTATAATTAATTAACTTACACCTCCGTCATTACGTTAAGTGGAGTAGTCCTTCAGCAGGTAATAGATTGCTTGGTCAAAGCCTGTTGAATAAATCACATCATTAGAGCAAGTTGTTGAACTTTAAACTACATCATTTAGTTCCAGATGTGTTTTAGAACAAGTGCACCTCAAAGGCTAAGGTAGTTTGTAATAATTACAACTCAAATATGTTCTCCAGTTTAGACGAGAGATCGTAAATACTGAAACATTTTAATTAGTGCTGTAAATCTGTGTCAATTTTAATGCATTTAAATTTATTTTCTTCAGTTATGTGCAAAGCGAGAATTAGAAATTAGTAACATGAAACTTTTAGTACAAAAGGAATTAATGCTATGCTCCAAAAAGTACACCAGTGTTTTGGTATTATTGATCTTCAGCATAAATAATGTGTTACTAAATGAAATATATTTTGTTCGATTTTGCATTCCATGATTAGGATCTTCTTGCGCAGGTAACACATACCGATATTACGGAATTATTATTCCTTATCGGTGTAATGCTCTTTAAGAAATGTTGTCTGAAGTGAAATTGGTCCATTTTGGTGTACAAGGGAAATATCAAAAACATAAAATCACCGATAGTTCGAATATATCTATGTATTTTTGAGTATACAGGGTGATTCACGTAGGCCATTCATTAGAAGTTTTTCAACTTGCAGTTGAATTAGAAACTTGAAATTTGGTATGCAGCCATAATCGATCATGCCCGTTCTATCTAAAATATTTTCAGTCCTTCAACTATACAGGGAGTGTTAAAAATTGGTACCAACTTTCTTATTTTAAATGGAAATCTATATTTTTCTTTACATGGTTCGATTGGTCTTCTAATTCTGAGTTTAGAGAACCTAAGTTATGTTAACTTATCTCTTACAATTTTTGACATATGTCCAATTTTTTGAAAAAAATTGCCGCTGTAGTAGTTTACGAACAAATTTGTATCTCGCAAACTTTTCAAAATTATGAAACCAAATTTGTGAAGCAATTATCTGGAAGTCCAAGCTAACTTTTGATGTCCCATCGGTGGTCCCATTTTGTACCATATGGCCGCAGTCGATTTTCAAATGTCGCAATCAAAAATTGTCAAAAAGTTAATTTTTTCAAATGGAACCTACTATTTTTTTTCACACCATTCGAAAGAAAATTGAACTTTAGGGTAAGTTACTTAAGCATTCCCTATACCTAACTTCACCCCATATCGAGTTATTCAATAAAAATCAAGAAATACCTTATCTTGCCGAGAGATTCCTTACTTCATCAAGTATGCCATGGAAACAAAAGACAGTTGTAATAATTTTTAAAGAAAAATATGGATTCTTATTTAATTACACACAACACCAACAAATTATTATTAACGAACAAGAACAATGTTGACGATATTCTGTCAGTGAAAACGGTGCACACATTAAGTGTTTGTATTGAAATAATTATTTTATTAATCTGTTTATTTGTTGTTATTTTGTTGTTATTATTTATTATTGCAATACGATTTTCGAATAAAAATTAAAATGAAATGACTGTTTCCAAAGCCTACTACCCTTGAGAAAAAAAAAACAATATTTTTTTTCAAAAAATGCCAATAACTCAAAAACGACTGTAGATAGACATACACAATGTTAATAAAAGTGGCCCTAAAATTCAATTTTGCATTGATTTCTGGCGTCAGAAATGGTAGGAGCAAAGATGTGCTACGCAATCTGTTGAAAGTAGAATAATAGAATATTTGAACAAAAATATGGTGGTCACATTGAACATTTACGTCAGAATTTCGTCAACATTGTTCTTGTTCGTTAATAATAATTTGTTGGTGTTGTGTGTAATTAAATAATAATCCATATTTTTCTTTAAAAATTATTACAACTGTCTTTTGTTTCCATGGCATACTTAATGGAGTAAGGAGTCTCTCGGCAAGATAAGGTATTTCTTGATTTTTATTAAATAACTCGATATGGGGTAAAGTTAGGTATAGGGACTGCTTAAGTAACTCACCCTAAAATTCAATTTTCTTTCGAATGGTGTGAAAAAAAATAGTAGGTGCCATTTGAAAAAATTGACTTTTTGACAATTTTTGATTGCGACATTTGAAAATAGACTGCGCCCATATGGTACAAAATGGGACCACCGATGGGACATCAAAAGTTAGCCTGGACTTCCAGCTAACTGCTTCACAAATTTGGTTTCATAATTTTGATAGGTTTGCGAGATACAAATTTGTTCGTAAACTACTACAGCGGCAATTTTTTTCAAAAAATTGGACATATGTCAAAAATTGTAATAGATAAGTTAACATAACTTAGGTCACCTAAACTCAGAATTAGAAGACCAATCGAACCATGTAAAGAAAAATATAGATTTCCATTTAAAATAAGAAAGTTGGTACCAATTTTTAGCACACCCTGTATAGTTGAAGGACTGAAAATATTTTAGATAGAACGGGCATGATCGATTATGGCTGCATACCAAATTTCAAGTTTCTAATCCAACTGCAAGTTGAAAAACTTCTAATGAATGGCCTACGTGAATCACCCTGTATACTGGTAACCCTAAACAGTTGCACCACGTAGAGGAACTCAAGGAGTGTTGACAGGCATTACAGTAAATAAAAATGAACAAACAAGATACAGCTCTATTTTGTATTGATTTTGAGTTACACCTATACTGATTACACAGCCTCACAAAACAAAAATTCATACCATCATCGTCATCATTAAACAATTTATTAAAATTCAACAACACAACATTGTCTTCCCGGATCGTGATCCGGAGCCAACTAGACAACCACGTCGCGTAGCGCCGTGGTGTGCGTAGGGTCGGGCGAATCGCGACCAGCTCGGCTTAATAAAATGGAAAAACAAGTTAAAACTCCTGCCGCCAATGGTGGCTTAAAATTAACAATGAAATAACACTGTGTCTTCGCAGCAGGCTTAAAATACTTAAAATTAATACAATAAAAACTAGAGCACAAAACACTGATTAAATTTTGGTTGCTGGTACGGGACAAAGTTCAAGGAAAAAACCCGTTCGAAGCAATTTGGGGTCCCAACGGTCTACCCGCCGTTAGGAAGGTAGGGAAGGCGAAAAGTTTTTAACAGTTACAATTTTTTAGAAATTTTGTCGGTCTAAAATGAATTTGGAACAAAATTGGACAAAAGGACAAGAGACAAAAACTATAAAACAAAATGACAAACAGAGTGGTGAAAGAAGTGGATAGGGATTGATAGGTCGGGAAAGGCGAAGTATAGGGTGAGAGCAAGTTATAGTTAGGAAAGTTTGGCTATAAAGGCTGCCGGAAGATAGGCCACGCCTGATTTGTAGGGGGTGTTTGATCTGGAAGGGAGGATTATGCATTCTGATTTGGGTTATGTTGCGTGTTAGCGGACTATCTCCCAATTGAAAGGCGATTTCCCGAACGTGGTCCGCTAGTGGCGTTATGTCGTTGTAACGATCATATAAATCTCTGAGGGAGGTGTACCTGCCCGAATCGGAGATAAGGCGCATAAATTTATGTTCCAAGACCTGAAGTTTTTTCATTGTCGGCCGGGGTGCTGCACCACACCGGCGCGCGGCGTTCCGTATGTGATGGCTGGTCTGACCACTATCGTGCACAACATTTTTTTATTGTGTCTGTTTAGTCCGCTACCCGTCGCCAGTAGCGGATACAGACTCCTGGACGTTGAGTAGATCTTCCGTATCGACTCGTTCACATGTATGTTAAATGTCAGTCGTTTGTCCAAGTGTTTTTGGCTCCAGCTAATTACTTTGGGGTTGTACGAAATAAATGTATTTCTAATAATCTCTTTAATATTTAAAAAATGTTTCTAGCACAGTAAACGATCGTGACGATGACGCTCGGATAATTTGGGGAAGAAACTACTCTAGAATTGACAATATAGAACTTGGAAGGTTAAAACTTCCAAAATTATTAGGAAAATGCGTTTCAGATAAGCACACAATTTAGACTAGATATTAAATAATTCACGACCACACAAAAATATCTTTGGCCATGTACCAATGAACAAACTTTCATAGTCCGATGTATTTTGACATACAATTTTTCGAAAATTGAAAAAAACAAATGTAAAACACTTATTAATATACGGTTTTCGTAAAGTCCTATATAGCATAGCAAGAGTAAGTGGTGAGTAGTGGAGCAATGTAAAATCGTTACCCTCAGCATAACTATACGTATTCTTATCATTATATATTATATTTGTCCCCTTGACTCAATGGGTCATCACAGAAGAACCACCATATCGTAATGGATTTCTAATGTAAAAAAAAAAACAAATATTTCCACAATACCGGGAGAACTTACGTCCTGCAGCTACTTTTTGTTTTAACATTGGAAATTATTAAGGAAATGGTAGTGTAACAGTAGACGTTAGGAAAATATGCAGAATTTAATAGGGAAACCATATGAGGTATGCTATATGAGTCTTGAGTGTATAGGGTGGAATAAACGTTTAAAATTTAACAAATTTTCGGTCTCGACCACTGAGCGCAGGGGTAGTCCGATTAGAATGTTTTTGTTATCCTTGTCTAGTTTCTGCGCTGCATAAGAGTGGTCCAGAGGTTTCACGATTACGGGGATGGAAATAGCGGAGGAAAATTTTGGATACCTACATTTGGGCTATTTTCATAAGACTCTGTAGATGTTTAAGTGCCACTATAAGCGCACTTAGCGTGGAATCTAAGTTTTCTGAGACAGGGTCAGGGTGGCAAGTCAATATATGGTTTTCAAAGACGAGGAAAAAGAAAAATATATAAAACTAACTCCATTAAATAACAGCGAGGTTCTTAACACTGCAGATATTTAGAACGGGATAAGTTTGCTCAAATATGGTCGGTTGAATACTTCAATTATTTCGCGCTCTACTCAAGAACTCGACGATTTTAATAAGCTTGCATCCATAATAGCGAGTGTTGCATGTAGAAGAGGGATATGAGGTTGGGCGATTTTCAAAGTTGTTTGGTAATTACGGGGTAGGGGTGGAAATATGTATGTGTGAGTGGTACCGTAGAATAAATGGATACGTCGGAAATGTGTAGAGGAGACGTTATTATGATCTTGTCATGTTTTACACGGTTCATGTATGTACTGTACGGCTCATGCTAAGTTGAACGCAAGGGGCAGAGGAAGCGACCTAATAGGAAATTTACATACGGGGTGAGCCAATATTATAGTAAAAATTGGGCTTATTGTTTAATTTAATCGAAAGTTAAATATACATCGGCATTAAAAGGAATATAATTTAAAAATACTTGGTAATATACACGGCGATCATGTTTCGAGTGGAAACACAAAAGCATTTTCCTTTAATAAGATAATTTGATCTATTTCAACTCCTTACATAATTACAAGTAAATTAATAAAAGCTTTGATGCGTCTTATGCATTCTCTCGAAAATATTTCAGAAACGAATTTTATCAGACCTGACAAACTCTATATCAGTTTGTTTGAAATTTTACAAGGATTCAAATATGTCTTGAACTTCTAAACCAACTTAAATTCATAAGGATGGTATTGTTCTTTCTCTAGACCTCGCAGAATCAATTTATTTACTTACATTATTGTTGGCAGCAAGTTGTTTAATTAGTTTGTGCGGATTTTCCATCTCTATAAAATTTCGACCCGTTTCAGAATTTTTTCGAAAAGTTTATAATTACGCTTACAATGAGTTTATTCCAAACAGACAGACAGCATTATTTAAAGTAATGTACATAAGGGATGATTTGGGAGCCTGCTCCTTTTTAGAACATATTGTACTCGATCAGAAAGCATCTTATGAGAGACGTTTTTTTGATAGTGATATAATATAACTGAGATAAGTTTTAAAGAATGTCATGAAACGTAGAGATTTTAAATTTGAGCGAAAAAAAATGTCTATATGTCTATCGGTTTGTCGGTCTGACTGTCTCTGAAACGGTTTAAGATATTGACTTTTGTACACATAGTAGTATAACGAGATCTGGACATATTCGGTGAACGGTTTGGGGGTAAATAGGTGAAAATAAGTAAAGCTTGGGATTTGTTGTATATAGTACAAGCGAAGGCCTCGGATTTTTTCAGCACATCTTTTCAACCCCACTTCACCCACTCAGTTATTAAAGGGGCTGATAAGATTAAAGTGAGCTATTCACTTGAAATTTGACAGACCTATGTATTATAATGATACATGGAACTAAATTGTATTTTGAGATGATTCCGTTGAAGGGGTGGGGCTAAGTAGAGGTAAATAGAGGACACTGAGTAAAGCAAGCTGGTAAGAGTGCAGAAACTAAGATTTGGTGTATACTAGAAGCCAAGGCCTCAGATTTTTATAATATTTCCATCCCCCCACCACTCCCACTCCATTATTAAAGGAGTTGATAAAATAAAATTGAAATATGCACTTGGAATTTAATACACGTATAAATTATAACGATATCTGGAACTAGATTATATTTTGAGATGATTCGGTTGGGGGTTAAATAGTGGTAAATAGGGAAAAATAAGTAGAGCAAGCTGGTAAGAGGACAGAAACTTGGAATTTTGAAGTCAAGGCCAAGATTTTTTATAATATTCTTCATGTCCCCCCACCACCCCCACTCCATTATTAAAATGGTAGATAAAATAATATGATAAAGACTTCTACTTGAAATTTGGTACATGTATGTATTATATCGACGTCTGTAATTAGATTATATTTTGAGACGATTATGTTGAAGGGTTGGTGGTTAATTGGGGGTAAATAAGGGAACATACGTAAAGCAAGCTGGTAATAGTACAGAAGCTTAAAATTTGTTGTATACATCTCAGATTTCTTTATAATATTCTTCAATTCCACCCCCCACCACCACTTCATTATGACATTGCCTCAAACATTATTAAAATTCTACGACCAATTATTTCCACATACTAGATTGAAAATATAGTCAAGATGTTTTCCTTTAAAGAGAGTTGGATGGAAAATTTGGATGTGGAAGTAGTGATTCATAAGGCAGCGGTTTTTATATATCTTGTATATTTATCCAAGTAAAATTATTGTGATTTTGCCATAATTTCTATTCATATGTATTTGTTCCTACGTTTAAGTTTTACCTGAATTATTTGACAAATTAATGTAAACATTTGTATTACAATGAGTATAAATTAATAGAACATCCAGAGAATCAACATTCTAAGAAATTTAAAGCGTGATTGTATTATATTAACATTTTCTTTTTCTTTTCAGATAAGTGAAATGGATGGAAACTCGGCAATTGTGCAGACTTAAATCAAATAAATTCAACACAATGGCGGATCTTATGAAAATACGGTTAATTCTCGTTTTATCAGCGACGAGTTGTGTAAATTCTCTAGCGGACTCAACCTATAAAACGAAAGACTCCGATTTAAATAACAGCGACGTTCTTAACACTGCAGATATTCAGAACGGGATAAATTTGCTCAAATATGGTCGGTTAAATACTTCAATTATTTCGCGCTCTAGTCAAGAACTCGACGATTTTAATAAGCTTACATCCATAATACATGAAGGAAGCTTATCGTATGAAGATAATGGAGATAATGATCATTCTATTAACCAAATGTACACTGAATACTACAACACGTCTTTTACTGATGACGAGGATGCAGGCGATCCGACTACCGAGGAATTCTTGGAGTTTATTTATCCAAAAAGTTGGACGTGGGCGTTAATTTTCTTCCACTGTGTAGTGTTTGTCGTTGGATTGGTCGGTAATTGTCTCGTCTGTGTCGCGGTTTATCGAAATCACACGATGCGAACAGTGACGAATTACTTTATAGTGAACTTAGCTGTGGCTGACTTTCTGGTTATCTTATTTTGTCTGCCACCATCGGTGGTTTGGGATGTGACCAGTACGTGGTGGTTTGGAGCTGCAATGTGTAAAATTGTCCTCTATCTTCAGGTACGTAATTTTTATTGATTCATGTATATTTATATGCCTGTCAAATTGGTTGAAAAAGTAAATTAAAACTAATATTGTACATACTGTACCAACCACGGCAATATTGAGGTTTGAGAAAGATTATTACTTCAGTTTCAACATCTTCCGTAAAGATTTATTTCTGAAGCGACTCATCCCGGAAAATTGACGTATGTAATATTATTTAACAAACGCAGCTGCAGGAACTAAAGAGCTTGTGGAGATGTGGAGTTCGCCATATTTTACGTTGGAACCATAGATATTTTTTTGTATTTGGACCCTAAAATAGCTATTTTACGTAGTCATTTGAATCCGAAAAATAAGTCTTTTCCGGACTCACTCCCAAAAAGTTGCCATGATAGCTTTTGAGGATCGTTTTGGTAAATAAGGCAGAATTGTTCATACAACAATTAAATAACTTTATTTAATCTAATAGGTACAACAATAAAACTTAAGTAAGTTAAACTAATAATAATGAAATGATTGTGGCCCAAAATGAAAATTAAATGAACAATCTTGAGCACCTTCAAAACTATTACCCCCAAACGAAATACCCGAATCCTAAGGTATGGTGTTAATTTTGTGGTAGTAGCTTCGGTAGTAACCGATACTATGTTACTCGATAGTTAGATTTTCTTTTTCCCCATTAACATTCTGCACACATTTTTCTTCTTCTCAATTGATTCTTCTATATATGACTGCCACAAGACGACTTGGAATTAGTTATTATTTATAATAAAAAGACAATAATATTCTGAAAGAACTTCTATCTTCCTAGCTGTTTCAACGAGATTAAATCGACGTCAGAATCTGTCGTAAGAGACGCAGAACTTTGCCGGAAGCAATGCCCTGTATACTCTGTCGGCTTCGGTAGTTTAAGAAATTCAGCAACGATAGAGGGCATTTTCCCAAAAGAATAGATTCCTACACGTTGTACCGCACATTTAACCATACGATAGGAAATAAAAATATAGTCGTGTTCAACATTCGCTGGTCGTAGCCGAACATATTTCTGGTACAGTTCTATGGGGTTAACAGCTTCACCATCTTCACCACGGGAAACACCCTCTTGATGTTGGTTTTCCTATCGGGAAATGTTATAAGAAGACATCGTGTGTCTTTTTGGACAATATCTTGTATTTTTAGTGAATGTAGCTCTTCGCGCCTACATGCACCACACACGCCAATGAGAAGAGCGACCTGCGAAATTAAATATGAAACTGATGCATGTCACTAACGTATGATTGTAAACTTACTTTGATTAGTAAATACTTCTCATCGTTTGCTTTTATCTAATACCTTTTCTCCTTTCGTTTTGAAGATAATTTATTGAAATTTAGGATATGCAATATACACAATAAGCGGCACTTTTTGACAAAATTAGCCGGGAGTGACACTAACTTTCGATTTTTAAATGAAACACCATATATATTATTGCATTTTTGAATTCCGTATAATTTTCTGAATCCAACGATGCCAAATAAGTGACATTTCAAACATTTTTAGTTTTTATAATAAATTTTTAATTTTCCGTTTAAGTGTGCCATGACGCTTCCGATATATTCTAAATGACCCGTGTAATGCTACTAAAATCGAAATCTTAAAAACACCAAATTACGTGATTTATGAGCAAATAAAATTCACCAAAATTGTTTTTGGGGCAAAATTCAATTTTCAAATGGAATATCCGTGCAGTGGTACCATTTATTAGTACTATTAATAAGGAATTTATTCATATGTTGTATTCAAATGTGCGATAAATATAAACAAAATTACAGCTAAAAGAAAATAAGAAAATATTGTTCTAATTAAATGTTAAGAAGTAACTAAGGTGGCTTTGAAAACAATGAAATATTTGGCTTGTCAAACATTTGTTGGTTTAATGGTGTTTTTATTGTGTCTTTAAAAATTGTTTAAAATTCTTGTTAATTGTGTTCAAAATGCCGCAAATTTATAAAAGAGATGAAAAAGTGGATATGTTAATTATTTATGGGGAAAGTAAAAAAAAAATGCAATTGCAGCTAATGGACCTTTATGGCCGACGATATTCTGATAGACAATGTCCAGCGAAAAATTATTATAAACGTGTTAAAAACCAATTCCGAAGAGAGCCCAACAATGAGACCGAAGAAAACTTCATTATTGACGAAGGAATGGAAATTAATGTTTTGGCTCGAATAGAAGTTGATAAGACTGTTTTTTTGAAGGCAAGTTGTATTTGCGTTGAACATCAGTCACCAAACAGTAAGCTGAGTTTTGCACAAATACCACTATAAATCTTTTAAATACCAATTGCATCAGCATTTGTACGAAATTTATTACGAACGTAGGATGTAATATTGTAGTTGGATTTTGTATAATAACGTGCAGCCAAACAATGATTTTTTGGGACTGATTTTATTTTCGGACGAGTCAAGGTTTACAAATTTGAGGTTATTTAACCGACAAAATACAAAATATTGGTCACAAGAAAATCAAAATTTATTACGGGAGAGTAACTTTCAAGTGCGGTTCGGTTTCAATGTTTGAATTGGAATAATCGGTAGTAGAATCATTGGTCCAATTAATATTTAAAAGACCTCTGACTGGTGCCAGATATTTGAGATTCCTAGACAATGAGATTGAGGACATTTTAGATGAAGAAGATGGCGTTCCTCCCCATAATTCAAGGACAGTAATTGATCACCTTCAACGGAGATTCGTAGAAAACGTTATTTCGACGAACGGTCCTGTGAGGTGGCCTCCAAGGTCACCTGATTTAACGCCCCTTGATTTCTATGTTTGGGGCCATTTAAAAGATATTGTCTGTGCAACCGCTGTTACAACCCGTGAAGACCTGGAGCTACGAGTAAGACGAGCAATTAATAGCATAACGGCCCAGCAATTGGCGAACGTTCTTCGAGAAATAGCTATGCCAGTTCAGAAGTGCATTGACGTTAATGGACAACATTTTCAACAACTGTCGTAATGTTTTGTGTTCATTTCTTGTATTCCAAAACCACATTATGTATAACAAGGTAAGTAGTATAAAATTGTATTTTCTTATTTTCTTTTAGCTGTAATTTCTTATTAAATTTCTTATTAATAGTAGTAATAAATGGTACCACGGTATCGATATGGTTCCGTTTGAAAAAAAATGAGTTTTGCCCCAAAAACTATTTTGGTGAATTTCATTTGCTCACAAATCACGTAATTTCGTGTTTTTAATGGGATTTCAATTTTTGTAGCATTACACGGGTCTCTTAGAATAAATAGGAACCGTCATCGCACACTTAAATGGAAAACTTAAAATTATGTTATAAAAGAAATTTATGTTTCAAATTTGGCATCGTTGGATTCAGAAAATTATGCAGAATTCAAAAATGCAATAATATATAGGGTGTTCCATTTAAAAATCGACAGTTACTGTCACTTCCGGCGAAACCGGAAGTGAAATAAAATCAACTGTATGTCAAAAAGTGCCGCTTGTTATGATTAGATAATTAATTGAAATTCAAGATATACTACATAGTAGTATATCCTGAATTTCAATCAATTATCTTCAAAACTAAAGGACAAAAGGGGGGTATACCATGATCCCCTTACACCCGGTATATATTAATTTCTTGGCGCGTGAAACCTTTATCTTTGTGGGCTTGTAGCCTACTGAATTTCGATTCAATAAAGCTATGACGAATTTGTTTATTTCTCTATTTGCTTTGATAGAATCGAATATTTTGACCAGAGAGTAGATGGTTTTACTTCTTGCGACTGTATTAGGAAAATACGAAAATAGTCACAATAATAATTTACATATGTTATTAATATTGAATCCAAAGAATAGTGGCACTTACCTTTTCATGTAAATAGTTCCGCATTGCATCTTCGTCTACATTTACAATTTTCATATATAATTTCTGGATTCTACATTTTATACCTACCGTATAAAAAGTACGCGTCTTTCTTTGTATATATTAAACAATCTGGTTACTATGGTCGCACGATAATTAAAATTCGAAGCTCACTATTTTCGAGAAATATTTGCTTTGATCAAAATTAAATATGTTTTAGGGACTTTTAACCAAATAAGGTTTATAACACGTACCTAAAATTAAAAGTTTTGGGATTCATCGACTATTTTGGACTCGGTTTCGCCTCATGATTTTAGGTAGTTGTTACAAAAACAACTATATTACAGCGTCGAGTACTTTTTGCTGCAAATAGAAACCTACTATGCTTTAAAAATATGCAGCGTGGTTGTTAGTCCAAAAAATATTTTAAAAACTGTGCTAGATGGAATATTTAGAATGTAGTTGATGTTATTACAAAGGAGGGGAAACGATATACTTTAATTCAATAATATGATAATTAATATAATATGAATATCATAATTAAGTAATAAAGAAACAACAGAGAGAAAAACTATATTTGGAATGTGGTAGGTAATACATTTATCAAAATACAAGGCAGTGGCGGCTCGTGATATTGTCTGCAGAGGAGGCTTGATATTCTGAATGACAACTGATGTGCAATATG
This sequence comes from Stenurella melanura, assembly GCA_963583905.1. Classification (NCBI taxonomy): domain Eukaryota; kingdom Metazoa; phylum Arthropoda; class Insecta; order Coleoptera; family Cerambycidae; genus Stenurella; species Stenurella melanura. The sequence continues at coordinate 40,140,001 of OY757310.1, read as the reverse complement.
ACTACAATTTGTACATTTCCCCACCACCCCTGAGGTATTACAACGGCGCGTTACATTTTTTTGCCGTGGGTTGTTCGCCAGGATACCGATTCACGACTTGAGAGAATAGAACTAATAAAAGAATAGAATGAAAAGGAAATAGAAAATATGATGAGATGAAAAAATCATTCTCATGAAATTCTCGTTCCTACGACTCGAGTATCGGTATCCAAAGGAGTCCTACTATCCCACTTGTAATTAAATTATATAACTTTTTAATAAAAATAAAAACAGTTTTGGTAAAAAAATTAAAGTGTTTTTCTACAAACAAAAAATTGTATTCATTATCACTGCCAAGCGTGTAAAATTATAAGTTTTAATAGAAATTAAAATAGTTTTGAGAAAGAAGTTATATAAAAAAAAATATAACCGCGGAACTCTATATTATGGAGAATTATAAAAAATATTTCCTAAAAAATAAATAACACAAATAAATATTTTTTCTAAAATAACAACTACCTATATTAATCTCTGCTTTAAAGCCTGAATATTTTTATAAATGAGTGGTAACCTGCGATTTTTGGAACTAGCAAAATGGTTGATTATTTCATCATAAAATGAATCGCGTTTCCTCAATTCTGACAAAAAACGTTTTTCTATAAGCGATACATTTGAAAGGCGGTCTTGACTCATTTTGTTTCTAGTAAAAATATTTTTATGCGTTTAAGTGCTGAAAATGATTATTCTACAGAAGCTTACCGGAATTGTCTCAAAAAATAGTGGCGTTATTCAAAAAGTTCTCTAATTTTGGGTCATAAGTTTTTAAAAAATCTACCAGCTCTTTGAAATTTCCCTTATTGCACGATTCTCGTTTTTCGTCACGTCCTCGGAAATAATTTTCTTGTGAAGATAACTATATAACGGCATCTATTAACCTCTTTAATATTTCCCTATTCTCACAGACCTTTTCGTTAACATTTTCTATTTCTCTCTTATGAGCAGAATCCAAGAAATTTACAATATTTTGTTTACCAAACATTTCGAATTTAATGCAAGATGAAATGTGCTCCTGGGATTTTTCGTGCCTTTCTAAACTTCGCGACAAATTTTGCAAATTATTAAACCCGGCCCTGCCCCAAATTGAAGATTGATCATTAGTAAATAATAAACATCTTCAACAATATAATTTGTTTCTAACTGTTGATGCCGTTGACCACTCGACTTTTTTATAATTGTTATCACAAAACCCTCTGTTTTGTTTGCCACTTTTAAAAACTAACGAAAGCATTGCTGGTGTAGGCCTGGCATTTCTTTTAATTCTTACCTTTTCGTCATAAATAAGAGTAGTAAATCCATTTAATAACAAATAATCCACCACGTCTGGACAACAAGACATGTTGTTGGGAATATTTTCACCTAGAGCACTTATTTCTAGCCCGCCTATCAAATGTTTTATGTATTTATACGTCAAGTTGTTCTTATAACCGGCTAAACGCAACTGTCAGACATCAGTTCGTTTTCTTTGTGAATCACCTGACTCTTGAATGACCTGTGCACATGCGCTATAAAGAACTGAGATCTGGAGGCTAGCTTCATACTTGGCTATTCCAAGTGTTGCTATTTTACACAGCGCAAAGAAATTCAAGGTCATTCATGTTATAAGTAAATGCGGTAAAGTTGGAAGCTATTTCGTATTAGCCTCCAGCGAACCGCAGTGTTCATTCAGTAAAAGACCGGCCGACCGGGAAATATGCATACAAAGACTATCCGGACTGTAACGTTATAGGTATGTTTGTGGAAAGGAAATGCAAAAATGTTATATATAAACTGAAAATTAATTAATGAATAATAAACAATAAAAAATATTGAAAATTGAGATATACCAAATAGAAATTTCTCTAGATATTACCTTTGAAGATATGGTGGTTCTTCCAAGGGGAGGCTCAGCCTCCCCTGCCTCCCCTGACGAGCCGCCACTGATACAAGGTAATCGTAGAACAGATGCAATAATTAATACATAGGATGGATCGATATATTTCAAAATGATAGTGATGTTACTTTTGTTTTAGCAACTTTTCTAAGAGAAGGTGAAACCATTACGTTGAATCAGCTCTGAATATATTGAGAATAGCAGCAAAGTTCAAACTCTGAAAAATAATGACTGATACACTTTGTGAAACATCCCAACTTCGTCGAATCTCGATGGGGTTAATCCAGTTTATATTAAAATGCATGATATGCTTAATAAGAAAACCGATAAACGTTTATTGGGCGCAAAATATTTTAGAATTTTTGAATAGTCAATAAAGTATAAATGATTATTACGTGCTGACTGTGTTGAGATAAATTTTCGTCGAGTTTTGCTACGCTGAATTGGAAGTATTATGACCATAGCGTATAAAAAGCACGAAACATCCACTAAATGAAGGCGTGCTGATTTTCTTTCATGTTGTACGAGGGTCAGTTTTGGATAGCATGCTGCGTAAATGAAATATGCACATGATATGTTCACATGCTATTTAATTTAAGCTTACAATTTTTCTGTGTGATATATTAAGAAACGTTCCTCTGAAAATATACTGCATATTAATATCCTTTTATTAAAATACCGATTTGTTATTATGTTAACAAGCGTTGTATCACGCTACACCCTAAAGTAGAAATAAGTTTTAAGTAAAAAATAGCGTTAGGTCAAGTTGGTGGATGCGTGTTCTGAAATATTCATCACTTCTGACGTACGATTTTTCATAGTTATGGGAAAATACACATTTTTCAACCGAGACGTCAAGTAGGTTTTTCATTAAATGAACTTGGCATTAAAAGGTCGACTCGAAATACCATTGCCAATGTTTTTACATATACGTTGTGATGAATGTTAAACGTTAAAAAATTAACTTAAATAAATTCCGATGTCATCATTATAATCAAGAGTTGCTGGCGTATATGTGCGGCTTCTTAACTTGTATTAAATCTATTTTTTTTGTCTTATTTGATATTAACTAAACTCTACTTAAATATCATTTTGTAACTATTTTATGTTTGCTTCAACAAATGAAATTAAAACAAATAGTTATATTAACACCCTGGAAAATACAGAAGCCCCAGGAAAAGACATCAGACATCACTAAAGATTTACAAGAATTTATTAAGAAAATGCTTTGTCATATTTTTAATTCATTTTTGAACTACGTATATATGTAACACTATTTAAAGAAGCCATTATAATATTTATATATTATTATAAAAGTGGGGATGAGCACCTTGTTGAAAATAATAGGCCAATTTCACTGATAAGTGAAATTAGCCTATACTCTCAGATATTCAACCAATAAGATATTAGAAAAAATCATATCTTATGTGCAATATGACTTTGAAGTCAATAATGATGTACAGTGTGTATACCAGTCGAAACCTACGCTTTGCATCTGGAACTTCTTAATAAATTAGAACAAATTCGTTTTAGGTGTGTGGTGTTGTAACTATTTACGAGCCACCTGAAACATAGAAAACAGTATTATGCGAGCGGTTCACCCCCATAAAAACAGCATGGACCGACTAAATTTTTTTAATAAAAGACTTCTACTTGAAACTTTTTCAGCATTATAGAGCATATTTTTCTGACAATTTACGTATTTTTTGCATAATTTTTAGGCGGTCCTTCAATAGTTATAAACAAAAACGTTGTAAAAAAAGAAAACTTAATAAATCGCTCTTGTGTCTCTTGGCTTTTTCTCGAAAAATGCACGGTTTCCGAGATATGGCCAATTTTTCAACAAAAAAACGCGAAAATAGACGACCTTTCGGAATTTTTTTCTCAATAATTTCTGAATGCACAGTAATTCTGCACACGCCAAAATAAACGGCAGTTCATCTACTACAGGTGTGATTTTTTGTGTGTGGAATTATGCTCATTAAGATTAATTAAAATTGAATTTAGAAAAGTACCATTGGAAATCAAAACAATAACAAAGCAAATAACATGGCGGCCGGGGGTTAGGGAAGCAGAAGCCGCGCGTCTGCGCAGATGACGCGCACGCGACCTACTCAAATTAAACACGAATCGAATAAGTTTACACACGACGACTTTAGTACTTCCAGTAAGAGTAAACATTAAAAACTATTTAAAAATTATGTAGCATGCAAAAATACATAACTACTTCTGAGTCTTTTAAATGTTTATTGGTTTATAAACATTATAAAATTATTTTAATACAACCAGTAAAAAACAAAGGTGTTCGTTCAATTGTTTGTTACTGTGCAGTTGCAAATGTAAGTTGGGTAAGTTGTTTCATCACACCTGTAGTAGATGAACTGCCGTTTATTTTGGCGTGTGCAGAATTACTGTGGATTCAGAAATTATTGAGAAAAAAAAATCCGAAAGGTCGCCTATTTTCGCGTTTTTTTTTTTAAATTGGCCATATCTCGAAAACCGTGCATTTTTAGAGAAAAAGCCAGGAGACAAAAAGTGTTTATTTTGGTAGGTTTTTATTATATCAGAGCGATTTATTAAGTTTTCTTTTTTTTTACAACATTTTTGTTTATAACTATTGAAGGACCGCCTAAAAATTTACGCAAAAAATACGTAAATTGTCAGAAAAATATGCTCTACAACGCCGAAAAAGTTTCAAGTAGAAGTCTTTTATTAAAAAAATTTAGTCCGTAACTCGCATTTCTAAGCGTCCTTTTAGGGGTGAACCGCTCGCCTATATGTTAAGATTGGTGGTTGGACTAGTCTTTACAGATTTGTTGAGTATGATGCAGCGTAAGGTACAGTATTCGGACGAACTTTTGTAACCTTATATGTAAATGGCATACTTATAAATAAGCCGGGTACAATTATATATTACGCTAATGATACCCACATATGATATTGGGGATACAATTTATATTTAGTCTAGGATTGCCAGACAAATCATTACCTAAAACTTGTTTTAATGGACTCCTTTCAATAACATTTAATTAAGGTTGCCAGAAAATTTCTGTAGGCGTGGGGCTAGGTGTTCATCCATTTTTAGCAAATTATAGCCAATTATTTCGTGTCTTACATTTAACGAAAAATTTTCGGAGATGACAACGTTAGTGAGATGGGTAGCTAAAGTAGTTCGACCCCAGGAGGAAGCGTCCGCAGGCTAAGGTACTCATACACCTCATTGGAGGTAATGATTATCTGTGCACGATTTCAGCTTCCTAGGTCTTGTTGTTTTTAACATAGTCCTGACTTTATATGGGACATAAAATCCCCATTGTAGTATACTGAAAAACATGTAGAACAAGAAATCAAACAAAACCAATTTTCTAATAATTTTAGAGCTTAATAAAAGTTCAAATTAATCTAAAAATGGTACTATCCCCTTCCATAGGGCTACAAATAAAAACAATTCCTTGCAAAATACAACCTATTAAAAACTATTTTTGTCAGCGAAACTGAACTATATCATAGGATAAGCGTCATGTGACCATACTTACCGAGCTTCTGCTGTGTTTCTATTGAAAAACGAATATCTGTTGTAATTGACTGAATTCAGCTGAAATTTTTCGACTCTATCGGCATGTCATACGTTATAATGAGGAGCAGTGGAAACTGCTATATCGTTAAATAGGATTTATTGCGCAGCCACTATTAATATATCTCGAGAACTAACTTTATGCGTTGGTGGCGGTGATATCCTTTCATTACGGATAATTATGTTGCATATTCAAGAATCAATATGAAAGATCATTTGTTTACGTTAGCATCAACGCTTTAAAAAAAATCTGTTTATAGAGAGGCACAATAACTTTATTTTCACCTACCCACAATTACCAATGCGCCATATATTGAAGGTACTTTTTCCGCCTGGCTCCGAAATAAAAGCATTAACATAAACAAGGGTTCATTATTAATGCTATGTATGTAAATCGTAATTAATGTGTTTTCTCTAGAATACTAATTATTGACCATAATAGTTATACATTTTACGCCACATTTGTGAAATAAATAATTACAAAAATATTTTGTTTACTTACTACTTCATTAAACATTTTAAATATTTGCAGGTTAATGGTTAGTAACGAATTTAAAAGAAAATAGCAGACATTAAAGAAGACACACTTCTTTAAATTAATGAGCAAAATGCATAATTTTTTTAAACATCGCAGATGAATAGATCACTAAAAAACATTATTTTTCCAGTATTTTATTTTTGTTTTATGTTCTAATTAAAGGTTAAAAAAATTATTTACTGCAGCTGTCAATTTAACTGCGTTTAAATGGAGAAGTTTCCGCGCTACTTGTGTGTGACGTCATCGGGCACATCGCACCGACGGAAAACGTATTGTGATTGCGAATGTGTACACATTATTTATGTTGTGTTATGGAAAATACAAAGAAAAGTAGCTATAACTATTGTATTGTGCCCAAATGTACAAATACTACAATAAAAACTCCAGAAAAGTTATTTTTTAATGTGCCTAGACGCGATAAAGTTAGGAAGAAATGGTGCAGAACTATGAGACGAGACGACCGAAATGCAGAATTATCGTCATCCTCAAGATTATATTGCTGCCAGGATCATTTTGATGTAAATTTACCCATTAAAACTAATTATTTTATAATAATATATTATGAAAATATGTACTTAAGCCTAATATTATTGTGATAATTTGTTTACATATCATGGTGAATTTGGTCACTTTCCTATTTATAGGAATACAAAAGTTTACTAACTTCTGTTAATAGGAACCTTGAATTAAAATGTATAAATGTATACAAACGGTGCGAATAATGTAACTTCTCGACGTTCTACATATTATCCAGTTAGGTATATACTTATATATACCTATGTATGTCAACAGTTATTTTTACTATTAATGTACCTACCTACCTAAAAGTACGTACTTAGTAAGTGCCGGGAGGTAGATATTTATTATATAAAAAAGTAAAGCATTCTAAGATGAAAAATATTAATTAATATAACATTAAAACATTGCCTTGTTTACCTATTTTGAGGTTAGGTACATAAATAATTTGTTATATTTAACTACAGCAAAAGGATAAAAATGGGCACAATTGAATTAATGTTTAGAATAATGAATGACACATACCTTGTTGCTTTAGTACCTCCAATTTCTGCACTAATAAAATCAGTATTAGTAGTAAAAAAGTTTGTCATCATAAACACATCAACAACGGGTAAATTGTCACTCTGGCCCCGTAAAAACCCACTGTCCGTCATTTTTACCACTTAATAATTAAAATAAATAAATAAATGAATGATTTATTTTATGAAAATATCAATACACATTTACAAAACACAAAACAATTTACGATTTAACCCCTTGGCAGATAGACGACCATTAGAGATTATGCCGAATGACGTCAGACCAATAGCGTGGTGTTTTCAGTCACGTGGATATGTTCCCATAAAATTTTGAATTTCAAAGTCGTTTATTTAGGCTACACATTTTTTTTAAACCTTTTCTTCATTACTTTCTCAACTTGTATAACATATATAACGAAAAAATAATAAATTATTGCATTTCTAAAATTCATGCATGTTGCTCATTTATCTGATGGAAACGTAACTTTTGTTTCAATATATTTGCCGTGTCTGGGTTTTCTATCCAATTTTCTTTGCAACAAGCAGTATACATCCATCAAACTGTTGGAAATTATTTTACAGTGAAAATATTGATGCTAATATTTATAGAAATATTTTTAAGTAGAAAGGATAGATGAAAAAGTGTTAATAGTTTTTGAAATAATCCGTCGTGTATATACCTTCAATCAAAGCTTGCGATATTCTGAATTTCGGCACAGCTTTTTCTTTATAAACACTTTAATTAATCTTAGAATCAAAGTAGAGAAATAAATGATTTTCTAAATACAATATTGCAAGAATACATAATATGTTGTTATAGCAGTGTTTTAGCTTTATCTGAATCATTCTTTGTCCATGAATATTCACTGAATTTCTTATGCGTGAAATATTCTTGTATGGTTCAATTACTGGATGTGACAAATAATAAATACTTATAGGTACTCCTAATCCAGAAATAAGTTAATTAGAGTTTTCATGTTAAATTACAATTTTTTTGGTACGTAATTCTCACGCAATATTCCTAAGTAATGACGCAAGTCTTGTTAACAAATTGAGCCGCGCTTAAAATAAAAACACGTACATTAGTTAATTAAGTGAACTTTAATTTGCAAATTAAGATAAATTGGCTCTTAGAGGAATTCATATCGACGTATTCTACAATTAAATATGTGTACTTTGTGTGATAGAAGGAAAACTCCCATTTACTTTATTACAGTACCTAACTGTACCTTAAACAAAGTTATTCTCATCGCTATTAGATTCGTCTATAAGTGGCTAATTACCCAATCCATCGCTCTAGTAACGAGTGCGAATTTTGTCCATCCAAGCTGATTTCGGTAGTTAGTAGAGCAAATGAAAGAGTAAAAGGGCCTAAACCCCAACATGAGACTCTGCCCCACCTCATTGCAAGGTTAAAATTTTGCTGTTCATGCGTAAGATTCCTGTTGATAAAAGGACACAATAATAGCTGTTGTATTCTACATGCCTGATCACCATAAATGACGAGAAACTCGTCTTTTGGAAAGGTGGCATGCTGCTCAAATTGTGGGTATAGATTCGACTCCCTAAATATATCAGCATCATGTCAACGACCAGGAAAAGCTCAGTCAAGTGCACTACAATGCCATCAGGAGCAACAACTGATTGGTATTTGACACAATGATGTCTCTTGTGTCCAGGGTAATAATTTTCCTGGTCTACTGTTGGTCTGCAAGTTGCTCGGGTAGTTTCGTTAATAAATTCCCAACAGTTATATACTGGAGCTCCTTTATCTGCAATAGCATGTGCATACTGTTGAAGTTTAGCAAGATTTAGCCATGATAAATTGACTGGGCTGACAATCCAAATAATGGTTCTAAATCTACTAATCTGTTGGGATATGTTAAACGACCCAGATATATGAATGGGTTTTTAAGTCCAGTAGTAACATAACGATCTGCCGCCCTTATTACGTTCGGAATTCCCAATACTCTTGCTAATCTTTCCAAATGCTCTCTCCTGAATCCAAAATACTTCAGGATGTTTTCATCAGTTAAGTACATTGTCTTGATGAACGTCCACCAATATGCCAGATTCAACATCTTCAATTTCCAGGTCCCCTAACACAGCAGCTTCAAGTAAGCTTTGAAATAATTATCGTTTATTTTATATATTTATAAACCAAATACTAAATAACTTTCTTTATATACCTACTTTCAGTCACTTTTCACTCTTCACACGATGGACGTCACTTAACGTTAAGGTTATGTTTTGTAGCAAATACTTCGTAGCACCGTATAGTTTGAATGTAATACTAATAAAATAATCAATATATGCGGTAACCTCAGAACAGAAATCAATGTTAAACGCACTACCGGTCTCTTTAACGTGATTTTTAACTGATCGAGTATTTTTATGGATGACTGGCGGTAACTCCCTACTATTTTCTACTCTACATGATAACATTTTATAGACAAAAATACTGTGATCGTGTATAGTATAAGTAGCTGAAAGCGCTGTAGGGTTAGGACGTTATGCTTACTTCTAATGCTGTGTATAAGTTGCTACTACGTGGTAAATACGTGGCCTTTTAACAGTTTAAATTTTAACAAGTCAATTCTCGCTTATTTAAAGAGATATTCTGATAGAATTTTAAGTACAAAGACTTCTTGATCCACTACTAGAAATGAGAGAGAGAGAGAATATTAATTAAATTTTATCATCATTCACTTATCTTGGCTTTTTTATGAACCTACATAGATGAATTCACTCCCTTCTCTCTTTTTCTCTCCCTCTCTCTCTTTCAATCCCAATTTTATTCTACTCCAGACGTGTTCAATAGGATTCGTAACTGGAGACAAAGCTGGTCAATTTATCGACTAATAGAGTCAGTTTAATTATCCTGTTTCTGCCTTCCACTCATTATCGTAGCTTTATATGATGAACTTTTGCCATAAGGTAAAGGGAGGCCGACTGGAAAGGTGTATGTATCATGAAATGTCTGCGAAGTTTTTATAAGTAGGATCCATTCTTCCATCCAGTAAAAATAATCAAAATATTGTTTTCTAATATCATTTTAAACATTTTAAATCAATAACAAAAATCGTAAAACTGTCACGAATATGTTTCCGTATGATATAGTATAATTAAATTACCAATTTACTATTTTTGTATCATACGCGCATCTCCTTGAAACGTAGCAGCTATAATTCGGCTGTATGTATAATTTAAAGTCGAAGGTGTTTAAATATGTATTGTTTAAAATAAGGTTACGATTTATGAGTAGTTAAAATCTTTCATTATTATTATAAAATAAATGTTTATTACCACCAAATTGTTCATAATATAGAGATATATACGGATAATTTATTTGATTTGTGATGAAATTAGATATCTCTAAAAGTTTGAGAAAGAAATGTTTTTATTTACAATTAATATACAGTGTGTCCCAAAAATTCCGGAACGGTCAAATATCTTTTCGGAAAAAAAAAAAACAAAAAAATACGTGTTCAATATTTAAAAAAAACCTATCCAATGACAACAAACTCCCCCCCCCCAAACCAGTTTTATTTTTTTTCGTGCTCAAATTGATAACCACCCATTTCTTGGCAAAGTCCTAACCGAAAGTAAACTTCATCGGTAATTTTCTGCAATACCTCTGGAGTTATTTCATTTTTGATACATCACGTATTCTATACCATTAGATAGGTATTTTGCCCCCTCTGCACAGGGGGGGGGGGTCAACTTTGGTGTCATGATATAGGCTTTTTTAAAATATTGAACACGTGTTTTTTGTTTGCGGTGTAAACCGATTATTTCAAACTTACGCCTTTAAGTTAATTTTTTCAATTACAGAGCCATCTGTAGCGAATCCAGAAAACGTTTCAGACGAACCTTACTTAATTTCAGTCGTACAATCCGTTTCTTCAATAAAAAATGGAGGTTGCCATTTAATTTTTCAAAGTTGTCCCCCCCCCCTGCTCAGGGGTGGGGGGTGGCGGTCAACTTTGGTGTCATTGGATAGGTTCTTTTTTAAAATATCGAAAAAGTGTTCTTTTGTTTTCGGAAAAGATTAGCAGTTTGCGATATATTTGACCGTTCCGGAACTTTTGGGACTCCCTGTATGAAACTCATAATATGATCCACTTTATATAGAAACACCCTAATAAATTATTTGACTGTCACTGACTTGAAATTTTCCTAAATATACACATGCAAATTGAAGAAGTTCTGTCTAATTAACAAATTACATTTTATGCGTAATAAAAGCGAGGGTAGAAACGTCAAGTATTCAAGATTATTAAGAGAGGTTCTTCAAAATCACTCTAAAGAGCCAAAATCAGAATATAATTTGAAAGCAAAAAAATTAAAATCATGTTTTAAAATGATTTCAAATTAAACAATAGATATATACATATATGTAACTAGTTTCATGTTATTAAAAAAACTGGTGGTAGGGAACGACAAGACAAGCAAAAAAACCTTATATAACATGGGGTCTAAAGGTCATAGTTTTGGAGAAAAAAAATAAACAAAAATTTCCAAAATAATTAATAATATAGTTTGAGAACTGTTGGCATACTCTGACATTCATGCAAATAAGCATGGTGCGCCTAAGAGATCATCGAAAAGCATGCCGACAAAGCAGTTAAAAGCGACCGACAGAGGACACCGCCATGTCTTTTGCTTCTTCACGGCCAAATTATCGTATTACGCGTGGTATACTTTCCTTTGTAATATTCTCAAGTAATAATTTCAGTTTGTGTCCTTACTTGGTAAATAACGTACCACACGACGCGACCTACCCGTTCCTCGGTTTTTCTGTTGGTTGTTATTTTTGAATTTTGTGCCACTTATGTTAAGATTTATTTTATTGACTTATCGTTCAAGTCGTTAGTACTTGGTTACGTAAGACACTACTTCTCGTTCGTGCTTTTTGTGTTACATTTTGGGTTTTGGACCAAGTTTTTCTTTTTGCTTTCTTTATTGATAACTTTAATTCACAATTTAGTGTGCTGTTTTAAAACGCAGACTTTGGACATTATGGGAGATTACACTTATCCAGAGCTCGCGGATATACACTTGGTGTATGGAGAAAGTGGTGCAAATGCAGCTGGTGCGGAAGAGCTTTAGAACAATTGCAACAACGTATTTTAATGTGTATAGAAACCATAAAAAATGATCTTAATTTACCAAATGTGTTGAACGGCGTTCGACGTGCCGAAATGTGTATCCATGGAGATGGAGGTCATTACGAACAATTTTTGTGAAGAATTCAAAAGAATTGTTCAGTTATTGGGTATTACCTATTGGGCATTAATGTATGATCATTATTATTAGTATTCGCTGCCTAGTTTTGATCTGTTTATTATTGTTTACATTGATTTTCATAGAGAAAAATAACTCGATTTTTTGTTTCCGATACCTGATTGGGAAAAATTATGCGCTCAATTCGTTAAAAAATCAGATTTTTTCCTAACTTAAAATACACAACTATTTTCTGTTATCGTATCTCGGACATCTAACTGTTCGTTTTTCAATTTCATAAAATAATTACTAATTTTTTAAGCTTTTAACACAATGTTACAAATGTTAATAAACCACTTTTAAATTTTATAAATTCTTATAAACCACAATAAAAGCTACAATACCTTTGTTCAAAAACACATGTAAACAAATCATATTTAAATCTCCGCGGACATGCTATGCTTGCGTTGTGCCGGAAGAGAAGGAGTTATTTACATTTTCATAATTAGTGGTAAGTATAAAAAGTTCGGTATAATCGATCCCATCAAAGTGCCGAACTTCTACCGGCGGGAACACAAGTCGGGTATTACAGTTTTTTATTATTTCTAATATTCGGAATTATAACATCCATTGACCCTGAAAAACAGTGGTTTTTAAATATTTCCTACCTTAACATTAAAAATGTAAACCCAGGTCAGTTTTTTCCAAAGTGCCCCTAGAGAAAAAAGTCATATAGGTTTTTTGTTTGACTAGTCGGTCCCTATTATCAGTTTTTTTGATGACATGAAACTAATTACACCCTGTATAAAAAAACTTTTTTAAAATTACCGCTTTTATAAATGTACTTACTAAAAAGAAAAATATATGCTTCTCTTTGGTCTTACATAAGATTAGTAAAACGCGTTGAGCGAGTTATAATGAATAAATATGGCATGTGAAATATCACTGAAAACGGAGGAAAGTACTATTTATTGCCCCCATTTCCCGACCGTTTAAAGATTCTTTTTAACACCCTAAAGAATAAATCTCTAAATGCCCCGGTTTTTAAAATATTTAGATATAACCTCTTTGAAGCACTGTTTTGCAAAAAATTGTCGCCTTAGAATTTTCGTCGTATCTTTTCAAATAACAGAGATATGTTGCTTAGACATATTCCGCATTTTCGATATTTTCCATCGTAACTCTTAAAGTAGGTCATGGATTTCAAATTTCTTTAAACCATATTGTAGCTTATAACATCGGAACAATTTTCGTAGAAACAATTTTTCTTTACAACCGATATTAAGTGAGATATTCTCAAGCGCTCTGATACAATGGACAGCCTGTATGTATACAGATGAGCAGGTATACTGCAGCAGTTAACATGTGGCGGATGAAACAAAAGTAAATAATAAACATAATTTGATAAAATCGGTTAGAAATTAGATGTTATGTGGGAAAATAAGTTATGCATTTTTTCCTAGCTCGCCGTTATCCATTTTTCACAGCAGCTTTGAAGAAACGTTGGCTGGTTATATGTCCCCCAGAAAATATATTGGCGAATCCTTATACTCAAGTCAATTGGTTCCCAGAAAGATAAATAGATAGATAAGCAAAAAACTTCAAGTTGCCGGGTCATTTAACCTTAATCCCTTGGAGTCTTACTTATGTGCTTTAGTACAAATGAAGTTCGCTTTAACACGTGAGATCTGTGGTTTGTAATATATGTACGCCTAATGGATATAATGAACGGATGTTCTCGAGTGAACCTACCAAATTGCCTAGTCGGTCGGTGCTGTGTCTCCTTTACGTACATTAGAAAATTTAGGAAATGAATACTATACAGTGGGTTTACAAAATTTTCTGCTAGAATAATTATTGTAATGACAAAATCTGAGGTAGAGGTATTTCAGAATCTTATGAACCGCGAAATGCGCAAAAGACAAAGTTTGTTCTGGGTTTACAAGTGTAGTTTGAAAACACTGACAGATTACCTTGCTGTATACATAAACAAGAGCTCGGGATAAATTGTAAACAATAAATCTAATATCTTTAAGAAGTGTAACTGAGTCCACGAAAGGGATTTTGTCTCTGCGCATATGAAGGTCACAGCTCATGAGATTTTGAAGCACCTCTAGGATAATTGTTGTTCCCAATTGTGTATATTTTAAAATTGAGCGTCAACTTGGTTCATATTCGAGTTATATATTTATAAATAGAGAGTACTATTTTTTTTGAAATACGTGGAAAATATTCTTTATAGGATTTTGCAAACAGCAGAAAAAGAACTATCTATGAGAACTAAAATAAAAACTATTTGCAAAATTATTGATTTACAATCTTTGTATTCTTTCGATAACCTGAATTCTGGTTATGCTAGCAATTGAAATCTTAAAATCAATTTGTATTTCTTACTGGATAATCCTCATATTAACACTAGTCTCTACACAGTCCCCTACGACTATGCAGAATAAACCAGTATCCACATAACCCCCTGCGGCTATGAAGATTCAGCTAAAATGAGAACAAAGGCCTAAAATAAATTTATTTACATGCCTAGTCTTTTGGAAAATTTTTCAGTCAAATTAGAATGAGAATTGTCCAAAAGAAAAACAAATTGATTTTATGATTTTAATTGCTGGCATAACCAGAATTCAGGTTATTCAAAGAATGCAAAGATTGTAAATCAGTAATTTTACAAATAGTTTTTATTTTAGTTCTCATAGGTAGATAGTTTTTTTTCTGCTGTTTGCAAAATTCTATAAAGAATTTTTGAAATGTATAAGCTTTTGACGCTATGGTACATGAGGTATTTTGTTTGTGTTGTCGTTCCTCACCACCAGTTTTTTTAATGACATGAGACTAACTACACGTATAACTACTCTAGCAAAAATCACATTTTTGGCCTTGAATTGATTAGCTTACTTAATGTTGTTAAAATTTAATAAAAAAAAAATACGCGTCATTAACTCTACTTCGTGGTGGTCTGGAAATTAATTTACTTTGAGTTTAATAAATTATTATAATTATGCAACGAATAAGTGGAAATAATACAAAAGATCTTTAAAAAAATGATGAGTTTCTTGGAAAAACTTTCATTTTTCCGCCGTTATAACATATTAGACTTACAGAAATATGTATATGCAAAAAATGCAAGGAACTTTGTCTTCTTTAACTTTGTCATCAACATTTTTACCATTGGATCAACCAACCATTGGGGAATTATTTTTGCATCTAACATCCAAAATGACGGCTCGCATCAAAGCTCGAAAACTTGTATTTTTTATTACTAGACCTATGCCCCACTTTTTGTAAGGCAGAGGCTCTTTCTTGTCATTGTTGACTGAATTACATCTCTAAAGGCAATCTTAGAAGTTTCTGTTAGAAATAGAATATTTTTTGAAAATATTTGAAGTGACACCATCCCTAGATAGAAGTAAATTGTGTTCAGTTATGTTACTTTCGTCTCAGGAATGCGTGGCAGCGTTCTGTAGAAACTTTTGAGAGAGATCCTGTATTTTAAAATGGGACCAATTTGTTTATTAATTATAATTACTCTTGGAACGTAGAGCATATATGCGTCTTGGATGATCGTTTCTGTTTGCTTGTTCTGTTTCTATAGGTTTACGTTTTATCTTTGTAAAGAATGTATCAATTTAGATGCGGTTATCACCATACGAATTGCAGGAAGTTAGTAAATTATTATAGTGTGCTTTAGGGCTTCAAACCTGAATACGGAAGCCAGGAATCATAACTTCCAGCAGTTTGGTCAAGCTATTTTCTAGTTGGTGTTTTTTTATTAAATTGTATGTTTATCATGTAAACATTAGTATGAGTATGATGTAGCATTTTTTTCGAGGAATTATGCACAAAATGATTAAGTTTTTTAATTTGTAATTTTATTAATATGCACAACAATTTATCTAATTTACAATTAAAAAATGAAATACCACGAGCGACAAAACAGTCTTGCATTAAATTATTTAGTCAAACGTGTGGCGTAAAAAGTTTTAAGACTATAAGATTGAATGTTTATAACTCATTTCTATATATACTTGATTTAATCATGGCCATAAAGAGCCTAATGATCTTTTTATTACGCAGAAGTATTATATTTCGATTATCAGTTTTTATAGTGTCTCTGTATGTCCATGCGCTATGTAATTAATCGCCTGTGGACCTGCAAAGGCATGCAACAGCTTTACATACATAGAACAGCTCTCCAAACCACACTATGTGAACATTGCCCAAGCCCTTGTCAGAATAATCAGATAATATCACTGTTACTAAATTTGCATTTCCTAAGTTAAAATGGATTAATATTATAATCTGTGTAGGTTTGCTATTATATTATATGTCATATCGAATCATAAATACGATTTCAGGAGACAGGACACATTAGGCATGGACATATAAATAGGCGAAATTCGTTAGTGGCTAAGGATTAGTTATATTTTTCCACGTTGTCTAACCTGAAGTAACGGACATCTAAATTCACCCTAAGACTGAGAAAATATTTTTTAGTGGTTTCTCTCTTCTGAATCTTCATCTTGTACGTAGTAGATTGCGTGCTTCGATGAACTCAGGTATTAGCTATATCGGCGATAGCGAAGCTACTGATAGGGTCTACTTTATTTAACATGTCGAGGGAAAGAGTCAGAATGGAAAGATCTAAGAACACACAGATTCGTAGACAAACACTAAGCATATACGCCCACAGATAGATAGACAAAAAGTATGTGCTTGAAGAGGAGACTGATAATCTTTAAATTTCTCTAGTTGGAATTTCGAGGTGGAACCGTGGATTGTGATTGGATCAGAAATATAGTAGTGAACATATTTAATTGCATATCTAAAAAATGGAGGAGTGTAAAAAATTGAAAAATGATGTGTTTATTATGTGTCTATTGTGAAGTATGTATTGAAATTCGAATGACTTAGCTAAATAGTGTCTGATGCATACGGTATGCTAATTTTGACGTATTTACTACGTTCGAGATTCAAAAAGAGTATTTCAGATCTTTAATCCGACTCGAAGGACCAATTAAATAAGGGGATCGAATGCCTAATTATGCGAGCTGATTACTGGAATACTACAATAATAATAATACATGTCGGAAATTTACCACCGCTGCTGTTATGTTCCTGTTACAATTTTATGGCTAGAATAAGACAGTAGTCGTCGTTTCGATATAATAAATAACTGTAATTCGTGTCAACAAATAGCATGTAATTTTGATTTTAAATAACTGCAGAACAACTGCTGTTATACATGGCATAATTTAACAACTTTTACGTGCACGCAAGAAATTAACTCCTTGTTGTCGTTTTTATACATATATTTTAAGTTTAAATTAAATAACTCTTTTCAAAAATAGAATGTACATTTTCTAAAGGCACGTCAGCAATCAGTGTTAGGTAGAGGAAGTTACACAAAAGTACCCAACGAATCTAACCTACAATTGTCACTTCATGAATATAATATTTCATTTATGAACCGACTTTAAACATCAAGTCCTTTCCATTTTCCATCAGAAAGACGTTAGTTTAATTATTAAAACGATCTAGAATAAAACTTAAGTAAATCCAAGCCTAGCGTAATGAATTATTGATGACAAATATTGTTTACATTGTGGTTTACTTTTAAAAGAAAATCAATAAACAATATGGCAATAAATTAATGCAATACAATAAAACACCGCGATAAATCTAATTTCAACCATTACTATTACATAACGCGGAATATTGAGCAACGTTGAAATATTTTCTGTGAATTGCCTGTATTCATCTATTTCGTAAATTACCGGGAAGCTTGAAAATATAGACCTTCATAAGTACTTCGGTACACTCTGGCACACAGCATTTATTCACACTTATTTTTATAAAGTTATAATAAACCGACAAGGTGTCTTATTAGTTATTACGGCCAGAGTAACAGCTGTTTTGAGCGAAAAGTGTCCCTGTCAGTTGCTAATGGTGATGCACCTATAACAAGGTACAGGAAATTACTTATAATTTAATTACAATGCTTTAGCCATTTCCCAATCTTCCTTCACTTCTGGTTACTTATATTTTATTTTTACTTATTTTATTTTATTTAATCATACACCATCCAACAGTACAAAACCATTTATAGGATGGAAATCTAAACTAACTTAACCTAACCTAACCTAAATAAGAAGGACAAATAGAAATTATGAAGGCGGTTCGACTGTACGACAGTAAATAAAATTTCTGGCTGCTAGGCAATTATGTCCAATTCACTACAATGAGTTTCATAACTGGTACAAATATTATACAGAGGAAAAAACTTTAATTCGTTGGATCTAGGAGTGGATAAATAAAATCTATGAGAATGACGAGAATTAAACCGTGGGTCATAAAAGTTCAGTTGGCTTAATATTTCACTAAAATCTATTTTATTACGCATAATTTTATCTAGAAAACGCAATGCAAACTACTTACGCCTTTCGGACAGACTAGTAATGTCAAATTTTTCAAGTAATTGGTTTTGAGAAGCTCCAATTGGTGGATATGTACCTCCAGTTTTCCAGTTTAAAAATTTCAGGAAACGACGCTGAATGTTTTCCAATTTGTCGTTATGAGTGTTATACCCAGATTGCCAGACAAATGAACCATACTCCAGCTTAGATCGAGAGAAAGCAAAATAAAGCATCTTTAAGGTTTTCGCATCATTGAAGTCATGGCTGTTACGCAAGATGAAGCCTAACATTCTGTATGCATGCGAAATTACAGCATCAATATGGTTAGTGAAGGTTAATTTATTATCAAAGGTTACACCTTAATCCTTGAACGTACGACGCATCCATTTCCGGATCTTCATTCACTTCTGGTTTCTATTAAGATACAAAATAAATATGTCACCGAAGAAAATTTTAATTCTGACTGATTGTGAGGTAATTAATAAACTGATATAAAGCAGGTCAGAAGAAAGTTATATTTGAAGAGGCGTACGCGCATGTTTTAGATATGCACTGTGTACATGAAGTATGGAATAATTTCATTAATTCTAAATACAAACATATTATTATTGCAAACAACTCGAACAGGTCAATTTTTAGGTTTAATTGTGCAACTTTTGCTTTGGGTTTTTAGCTATGACGTCATCGCTGCTTCGGTTATGACGTCATTTCCTTTTCTTAATGGCCCTGTATATTTTTGCATTTTCAGACTCTCTATGGAAATCTGCATTTAAAAACGTATGCTATTTAGGGTCTAGAGTTCATAAGTTCGGAGCTACAGACATTTAAAAATATTCTTTTTGAAGTTAAGTAATTTCTGTTTTATTGAGATATTTTACAATAAAGTAGCAAATGAACAGTAAATAATAATATAAGGAATTAACTAAGCATATGTTCAAATCTTCTTGTACCTGGGGCATTATCCCAAACGATCAATGAATTCTTACTGAACTTTATTTACAGTTTCTTGAGAGATGTTCTTACATTCTAACTTAATTTTGTTTTTAAACGGTTTTATTTAGCTTACTTTGTTTGGGTCTTGTGTGGGTCAGATCTAGTTATTGAAGTTTTACCCCCTCCCTGTTGACAGATTGATCTGAAATATGGTACACACCTTTAGTTCTGATGACAATACAGTTATGTATATTCAGTATCATTGTAAATCCAAGATGGCCGCCGCCACAAAATGGCGGATTATATATTTTTTTCAACCCCTTCAATATGGGTATCAAATGAAAGAGCTTAACTAGTAGAATACAGTACACCGTGAAAAAATTGAAAACCCATGATGGCCGCCACCACAAAATGGCGAATTACTTTTTTTTTCAATTCCCTCAATATGGTTATCAAATGAAAGGGCTTGACAGTTCAGTTTAGAAAAAAATTCTTAATCCAGAATGGCGTCCGAAACAAAATGGCGGATCATAGAGTTTAGACAACTGACAGGAAAGAAACCTTGTAATAACGATGCGCTAAATGAAATAAATAGAATGAGAAATATTAAATAAGTAAATAAAAAGCTAAAAACTTGAAAATAAAATAAGTAAAAAATTGTTTTAAAGCTAAACGGTTTTATTGTAAAGAAACATAATAGTGATGCAGATAATGTACTAAAAGCTAAAAAATAATTAGTTAGGTGCCAGGTACCAGTCATCACACCACTCTCCTCATCAATGTAGAGCATTAATCAGACTAAAATAAAATCGTGGGGTGTAGCGTAACCTGAGTAAATATGTAAATGATCGTTCTGCGATGTCACACGATGATAGTCACGGATTTACTTTCACACACATTTTGTATAAGTCGTCTATTGAGAAGATGCATCCAAAGCATACCTATAATGATATGAGTGGTTGACTGTAGATTATTATCTACAGGGATTCTGTCAAATATTAATGAATATGGGCAATGATAGATAATCCCCTTCAAGTAAATAATACAATTTTTTTGAATGAGTCAACTTTCACATTAAATGGTGAAGTCAATCGCCAAAATTGTAGATACTGGGCAAAGGAAAAGCGTCGATGGATGCGACTGCAGTACACTCAGTATCCACAAAAGGTAAATGTGTAAGCGGGAATAGAATTAAGAAAAAAAAAATAATAAAATCGTGAGGCGAGTCAAATTTCTATTACCAGTTAATTCATTATGTTAGTATTTACTGTTCATTTGCTATTTTATTGTAAAATATCACAATAAAATATGAATTATTTAACTTCAAAGAAACAAATAATGTCTGTAGCTTCGAATTTATAAACTCTAGACCCTAAGTAGTATAGGTTTTTAAATTCAGATTTCCATGGAGAGTCTGAAAATTAAAAAAGGAAAATGACGTCATAACCGAAGCAGCGATCACGTCATACCCAAAATGCCCAAATCAAATATTGCGCAAATAAAAATTGACTTGTTCCAAATTTTTCAAATAATATTTGCGTATTCAGAATTAATGAATTTATTCCATACTTTATGTACACAGTGTATAAATACAAAGAAGAAGAAACATTGTAGGAGTTTTTGTTCTTTAATAGAACAAATTGCTTATTCGAACTGTCAGCAGACTACTTATTCCGTACTTTGAGAGAATATCATTATACATACCTATTTTTAGTAATACTAACAAATGTTGGTCACAATCAAGAAACTTGAAATCTAACACTTGAGATCTAAGAAGTTCAAGAACACAAGGGGGCTCCATTCTTTAAAATGGAAATAATATTTCTCTCGTCCTGGCGCATTCGCCATTATTTCAACTGAGCGTTTTGATGTCACATCCACGTTGAAACGATGTAGCCCTAGTGGAATATCTCCATATTTTTTTACCCTCCAAACCTCTTAATATACAGATTCGAAAAATGTTCGTTTAGGTGCGGCAATATGAGCAAGTAAAAGCGAAACAACTAGGCTATTCTTGCTTATCGCATAACACATCATCTGCTTTCCCCACCACATGTGCGTGGACAGTTTTGTCTGCGCCATTTCAATTTATTTCCATCTTTCTTTACGTTTTAGTGCAATACCAAAACCAACACTATCCGAATCTATATAAAAACCCACCCCTACCCACGAGTATGTTATGTATGTTAACACTTACAGGTGTTTGACATAAATATAATTGCATTTTTAATTAAATATTTTCTGTGTGTTTTTGATATGGTGTATATTTTAGTGCAGATTATAAAAAGTGCTCATAAGTATAGTGCTCCCGAGCACTTGTATGAGCACTAAGCACTTGGCGGCAACTCAGTTTGCGTATTCGTCACAATATGGCATGTCAGCGGCGTTCTTTAGTGAAGTACTGACATTGACGTTTTCTTGGTTTTAATATATTTTACATTAAATTAATTTTAATGCGTTTAATGAACACATTGTTTTTAATTTTATCTACTGGTATTACTACACTCGTTGAGTCCTATTCCAGCAACCTACAATTATTAGTTTTAAAATTAAATAATTTTCGAATAAATATTTCATTGTTATTTATAAGTACAGATAGTATGCCTCATATTCAAGCTTCACCAATGGAACCTTGACTAAGTGGGAGAAAGTTTTGTGATTATGTTGCTACTTTGTTAGTAAAAACAATGGCACTATTTAATTTTAATATTTAAGCATTTGTATTTTGTCTGTTAATCTCTGTTATAGTATATCTAATGTCAATTTAAAAATCAGGAAAAAGACCGACAAAGGAATAGTTCATAATACCAGTGATGTCATGAGCGTCGACTGACAATTTTTAGAATCATTTTTTAATTATTGTGATAAATTAAACATAGCTTTACTACTTTATATTAATTGATAGGCATGATGTAAATTATTTATTTATACTAGTATTTAACCAAACTTTTACAAAATAATTATCACAGATAAGTTTAAAACATATATCGTTCTTATAACAATTATAAGAAAGAAAATATGCCCATTATGAACAGTACAACTGTCATCATAATGAAATTTTTAATTTAAATTATCCTGCTTAATGAAACTCAAAGATAATCAAAACAAAAGCACTTACCGATATAGCAGTAACACAAAACTTTAGAACATCCACAGACACGTGTTTCGACATCTATGTCTCTTCGGTGCGGCTTTTCCTAAAGTTCACAATCAACTGAAATATGTAAGCAAATACTCGTGTTATAACTATCAATGGATTACCAGAACAGGATATTAAAAATTAAAATTAGATTATAGGAAATTTTCCGTAAAGGGATAAATATCAATATAATTATATGCAAATGGAACTGTAAAAGCTCTATAACAATAGAAAGAAATGAAAATATATTACCAGAAAATGCTAGCCATTATTCAAACTTTTACAAAATACTCACAGATCAGTTTAAAACATATATGGTGCTTATAACAATTATAAGAAAGAAAATATGCCCATTAAGAACAGTACAACTGTTATCATAATGCTGTTTTTAATTTAAATTATCCTGCTCAATGAAACCCAAAGATAATCAAAACAAAGGCACTTACCGATATAGCAGTAACACAAAACTTTAGAACAAAGTTGTGGATGTTTAGTGGCGTAGCACATGGACTCCATAGAATTGCTGAAACTTTTAGATGGTGCTACGTTAATATTGATAACTTAATATCTAGTGTAAATAAAGTTTTCCTTAAAACAACACATCGTGTACGGTTATTTGAAGAAATACTTCCAAATACACCATTATCTCCAGCGCCCATTATAACACGGTGGGGAACTTGGCTAGAGGCGGCATCATAATATTTTTGCTATTTTGAAAACGTCAAACCTAGTCCCTAGTACTACAGTTGAATCCAGGTGACGTAGTTGTTATTTCATAGGCTCAACAGGCATTTATAGATCCAACTATTCAAGAAGATCTAAGGACCATACAAGTTTCTCGCTAATTCCTCTAGCCATACGGGACCTTCAACGTATAATAAACATCGTGTCCGATCTCCGGTAATATATTTTTCAATTACCTAGAGAATTCTCTGTGAGGGTTCCAAAAAAATTCCAGAGACTTTTAAAAACCAATCCCTGATTTGTAACGATGTCATTTGTAATAATTCTTTTAAACGGTAAAGAAGTAGACTTTTCTACACCAGGCTTTAAGAAATTTCACATATTTTAAGTATGCCCCTGTTGACGTTGAGTGGTCTTTTTCACATTATAAATGAATTTTTAACAAGTTAACTTCAGAACATTTAGAACAAATATTAATAATATACTTTTGTATTCGATATAGGTCGTGAAAAATTACATATGTGTGTGTTACTTTAAGGTAGTGAAAAATACATGTGTGTATTAGTATCATGTTACACACCCCCTCTTTGAGTAAATCTTTATAATAAACTGACCATATTAACTTTACATATTACGGTATTCCCTAAAAGAAATACAAGGTAAGATAAATTGTATCATACCTGCATAAAAATCTTGTATGTAAAAAAGACACATTTTTTTTTCAAGTGGTGTTTGAACACGTTTTTCTAGCGTATGCCTGTTTATTGGGACTACTGACTTGGTGGCAGTAGTCCCAGTATGGTGTGTTATACGTTATGTACTGTATTCGAATTTTATGCTAATGTCTTTGTGCAGCAACCTCAAAAACTTGCAGCATGTGAATCAATTTACAATAATCGAGTTTATTATTCTTGTTATATGTTTTTGGCACCCGATTTCAGCGACATTAGATTTGATGTAATTTCAAAATTTAATAACATATCTTTCATATAGGTACACCAAGTAATGCGCGGATGTCAATATTTATGGGTACTTTTACATTAAAGTAATTGCAGAAACTCATAATTCTATTTATTTTACAAAGCATACTTCTCTCAAAGCTTAATGAATTAATATTCTAGAAGCGGTCGTTCATGTGTGTCTTAAATAAATAACAGTGTCGTGCTTTAGGAAACCTAGTAATAAATGGAAATAAACGAGTGCTGTGGGAAGCTAAATCTGATGGATTAAGTTTTACTAAAGCATCGACAAAAAATAGATCAACCATCTGACTCTTCACACGGAATACATACAGGGTTTCTGCTATTGAATATATTCGAACGTACTTCCAAAAATATCAAAGATGTAATTGATTGTATTATATTTTACTGAGGTTTAAAGTCTTAGACAAGTATGTTTAATTATTACTGCCAGCTACATAAAATATTAATATATTGATGAAAAATTATAATATTACAGGGTTAAGTCGTAGAACAGTTTCTGCAATATCCTTATTGCCGAAACTGAACTTCTCCCTTTTATACAACCGTTTAAAAAAGTAGCATTTAATTATGTATTTGTTGTACCGTTTCAAAGATTGTGGGAGGAGAATCCGAAAAATCTAAAAGTGAACACGCGTGTAATAATAATCGTATGATCCAATGTGTGAAGATATTGGTAATAAAAGAAAGCTTTCCGGAATATTCTATTATTCTGTTAAACGGGGAGAAATCTGTATAAAATTATGCCATACATTTTTCTACTATTGGTTGCCTATGCTCAGAAACGAAGCAAACACAAATTGAATAAGATTTATCCTACACAGAACATGGCTATTACTATGGTGATTTTACATATAAAATGTGATGTATTACACACTTGTGAGAGGATATTCAAGAAGTCACTAGTGAGACACGCTACATTTTGGTTTGTAAGTTCTTGAGTCACTTTTTAAATTAGCAATCGGTTTTTCCATATTTAGAAATATCAATACTGTTACAAACTTTTAAAGTTGCCTTTAGCATTGAATAATTCTTCCACACTGAAAAATCTGAAAGCCAGCATTACATCTTCATTTACACCAGTAACACCTCTGCGTTTTGCCCGATCATTATATTCTAAATTCCTTGTCATAAAAAGCTTGGGATTTCTTACGTAGTAAATTTAAACAAATTCCATCTGCTTCTTTTCTAATTTCTTCCAAGGCATACCAATTTTCATCCATTTTTCAAACTAATGATTATTCTTTACCTTTATTTGTTGTTTAGGCGTATAAACTAGTAAACAATAAATAACAATCAAGACCATAGCAACCATTCTATCCATGACCTTCCCAATTAAAATTTGTACAAATGTAAAAATGAATTTGTCAAATGAATTGTCTTAAAAAAAATTATTCAAATAAAATTTCATCAATCGATAGTGCTGGAGATCCAACGGTCTCGTAACCATCTTTTTTTTTCGTGACTAATGTGCAAAATTACACACTGAGGTAAATTTAAGAAATAAAATTAAATTTTAGATAATTTGACGAAAAATAACAACGTTTTATTCTTGTAATGTCTTCGGAAAAATGCGTATTTTCCGAGATATGGCGGTTCGAATTTCTCCAAAAAGGGGGGAGGGGAATAAAGAGCGACGGGAAAAAATCCGCAAAAATTCTGGTGAATGTACTTCCACATCCACGTAGTGGATTGGAGAATGTCATGAAACGTCGAGATTTTAAATTTGAGCGAAAAAATAACTTTTTTCTGTCTGTCGGTCGGTCTGTCTGCCTGTAACTTTTTTTGTCCGCACGTTATCTCCGGATCGGTTTGAGATATTGACTTGAAATTTTGTACACGTATGTATTATAAGGAGGTCTGGAACTGGATTCTTTTTTTAACTTATCTGTTGAAGAGTTGGGGGTAAAGAGGGGTGAATAGATGAAAATAAGTAAAGCAAGCTGGTAAGAGTACAGAAGTTTGAAATTCGGTGTATGTAGATACTAGAAGCCAATTCTATTTTTCAACACCCCACCACCCCTACACCATTATTAAAGGGATTGATAAAATAGAATTGAGATCTTCACTTGAAATTGGGTACATGTATGTATTATGACGACATCTGGAACTAGATTATATTTTGAGACGATTCCGTTCAAGGGTTCGGGGTCAAATAGGGGTAAACAGGGGAAAGTAAGTAAGGCAATCTGGTAAGAGTACAGAAATTTGGGATTTGGTGAGATTTTCACTTGAAACTTGGTACACGTATCTATTATAACGACATCTGAAACTAGATTATATTTTGATTTGATTTTGATTCCGTTGAAGGAGTGGGATGTAAGTAGAGGTAAGTAAGGAAAAATAAGTAAAGCAAGCTGCAAGAGTAACTTGGGATTTGGTATATATACTGGAAATCAAGGCCTCAGATTTCTTTCTAATACTTTTCAACCACTTTGCTACAGTTTTCTGAGCAATAGCAGCAATTTTGAATTGGATTGATTTTGATACTTAATATTAAAACATTTTCAGCCAAATCCGTGCTGTATCAATCGATACCCAAATTACGTCCTTTCTTTGCATAATAATTCTCCACTAAATGATACTGCTATATACCAATAATGTAGTTATGCATCGATAATAGAACCGTGATAATATAATATATTTTCTAATAACTGCCATCAGCAAACATAAATAACCTCAGCAGGTAATTACATTGTTCTAAATGGACTTTAAAGATGCCTGTGTAGTTAAGATACAGTTAAATACTATTGCTCGATACTAGAATTGTTTACTCAAACACATAGAAATACATTAGGTAATGAAGCTGACTCGTGCTGCAGGCAGCAAAATATAGATAGTGCATTGGAACTGGTTAAATTGCAAACCCATTAAATTTCAGACACGTTTAACTTTACTTCCTATTATTGATAATAAATATTACACGTATTACTACAGTGTCCTAGAAGGAGAGATGGGGCCGTTGTTTCCAACTTTCAGATTTTTCGGGAACACCTCATCCAGTACATTTGCACCTTTGAGAAGACAATTAATGTAAATTTTAATGCGCTGGAAGCACAAAAAAATGATAAAAATTAAAAATTGAAATAATCGTCGTAAACTGAGGTAAGGAACAATCGATTAAAAATTGTAAAAGACAATTGTTGCTCCTAAATACTTTTGTCTACTGCACAAAGAAAAATAGAGAACCAATAAATTGAGTATAATCATTTTAATACATTTTTAAAACACTTTTTTTAACACTCAGTACCTCGAAAACTGTTCGTATCGAGACAGGTTTGTTAGAAAGAGAAAAAAACGTTTACCGAAATAACGTGAATGAGGTCGAATAATTGATTGCACCTGCCTTCTCTTTCGGTACATAATTGCTTCGCTTCCTGATAATCAATAAAATATGTTACTTTGAAGTCTTACCCCGATGACTAACGCCAAAAGCCAGCTGTAGTAACAGTAACGAAACGTACAGGTTTGGATATGAATCTGAGAAACGGATTGCAAGGAAGGCAGATGGACGACATGTTGAATACTTCCTAGATGTCGATCTGTAGTTGCTTGTTACAGATTTCATAGAGAGCCCATCACACCAATAAGTCAATTCTCCTAGAAATGTACCTGACAGAACGTCCCCTTTATCGTGTGGTCTCATGACCACATCAACTAAAACAATCTAAAACCACTAATGGTTCAGGGAAAATCAGATAATATTCTACAGACTATTCAACACGTTGCACAGTGGGCAAAATGCTCGAAAACGTGGCCAAAACCATTAAATGTATTTCAATATTGCTAATTCGGTGTTTTCACTATGTGCAATTTTGCTTCTTTTATGTTATTAAAATGAAGTACTTGTTATACTAAAGCACGTATTAATATTTAAACAGCATTCTATCGGCCATCAAATTAAAATTTCAACAAATAATGTATTTGAAGAAGTACGCAAAACACGCGGTGACGTCATCGGTTATATCAGTTTCTTAAATCGCGTTTAAAAATTGTTCATCACAACATTTTATTCACTTTCTTGACGTTTTACATGTGATTAAATAAATAACGCCTACCTAATACGGGATTTTTAAAAGCTACTTTGGGAAATTTATCTGCAAAATAACGTGTTTATAACACAAAATGACACTGACAATATAACTGATGGCGTCATTAGTGCGTAGTCAATTGATGTAGTGTTTTTGGCGAAAAAATTTCAATACTAAATTAATATGCTTATTTTAAGGTATTATTCGACTCTTTCTCAAAATTCAAGTATTTTTAACTATAATAAAGCATTATCTTCACAATGAAAGTGAATTTAAAATTTGTGAAAACACCTAATTACTATATACGGGTTTTCAATGTCGACTTTGATATAATTAAAAAAGAAAACAAAATGGTAGATCCAATATGGCCGACTTATTTATCACAAAATTAGTTTCTTGATCTAAAAGTCAGTGTATAGGTGTTTCCGAGGTCGCCAATTACGAATTTGATATTAAAAAAAAACCAAAATGGCGGATCCAATATGGCCGACCGTCTTATTAAATAAATAGTTTTGTTTTCATTATGTATTATATAATTAATATGACAGACTATGTTGTAAGCAGTGACATAGGTTATTAGTTTAAGATATGCCTTTTGATATGCCTCTATCAACCTAATTGAATTTTTACGTGGGTACCTATAATTTTGCGAAGTGTACGCTCTTAGCTGGGCTGACTATACCTATAACGACGTTTCTATGATGCTGTGCATTTAAGTGGGGATATTTACGAGATTAATATGATTATGATGACCTTCTTGTTCGACTTAAAACTAATGCATCGCAAAGTAGAATATTGGGGACTGATGTCTCTGCATGAAATATTTAATGGTCATATTCAGTGTTCTGACCTTACTGATAAAATTGAATATGAACAAGCTAACCATTATACTCTTCGCTGATTTACTGCACTGTTTATAAAATTGTTACACAATCTATAGAATGCTCTTCGCAGTTTTTTGTAAATAAAAATCATTTACGAACAGTATAATAATGTTAGTTCTTATTAGCAAGTGACCATCTTGTCTAACTGCGAGTTGAATGAAAGCCGCCAAAGCTTGGGCCATAATCTTATCGCATTTGTGACAAATTTATTGCTGTTAAGTGAATATATGATATATGAATAGGGACTATTGCTGGTTTTTCAACGTATCAATATTATATAATATAAATATATAAAAGAGAATTTAAATCATTAATAACTTTTTTATTTATTGATCGATTATGTTCTGACGTATATGATGTACCATTTCGTCATACCATTTATGAACAAACGCTGATTTTAAGAACTGCTAGTCCAATTCAAAAATAAAGTAGAATTTTCTGGATATTCAACCATATTATTTAAAAAGTCAAGCAAAGAGCTATAACCATTTTGTATTATTTGTGCAATGTTTGATATACTGGGTGATTTTTTGAAAACGAGCCACCCTTAATAACTTGAGAAACGCTAAAGATCTCCTTTACGGTAAACGGCATTTTCTTGAATGTCAAGGGGGACACATTTTAACGAGAAAAGGTGTGATCCAAAACTCACCCCCAGCCACCCTAAGTTTATAATTTCAAACGGCACCCTTAATTTTTTTTATCGATTTCTAATAGCAGATTTTTTTTAGAATGCAATCGTAAAAAATAGTGTGACCTTGAAGAGGTAAATTTTAGAGAGAAATTCAAAAAAATGAATTATTGAAAAAAAGTGAATAGCCATAAAAATCTAGGTAATGTGATATTCCATTTGGAAGGCGTACACTGGTAATTGCTGGTATGGCTACCCCTACTTCAAAATTATTTAATGTGATACCAACTTATTATTAAACTTTTAGGTAATTATTATTGTAAACATGAAACGCAACATAAGTTGTTTTACTAACCTCATTAAGTGTTCGAAATGTTCGCCATTTCTGTTCATACAGTGATATAGCCGGCTTTCGAATTCTTTTCGCACTTTCTGAAACACGGGGCTCGGAATTGATCTACATTCCTGCATAATTCGTTGCCGCAAATCTGCAAAGTTTTCGTGCGAGGTTTTGTATACAACTGATTTGGGGCGACTCCAAAGAAAGGAATCTGGGCTGGTCAAGTCAGGGGCTCTGGCTGGCCACTAAATAGGGCCTCTTCATCCGATGCGATAATGAGGTGGAGCCCCATCTTGCTGAAAGTAGAGCAGTTCTTCACTTAAAATCAAATTCCCCTCTTCGTCACGCTGATTTTCCAACGCATGTACTATTAAAGGGTCAATAATATTTTCCAATAAATCGAGGTCAATATCGCCATTCAAATTTGCGTCAATGAGACTGGGCTAATAATGGTATACCCGCCCATACATTCAGCTTCTCGGGTGTTTGACTATGATCTTCTCTGAACATGTGGGGGATTTCATCGCTCCAGTAGCGACATTTATGTTTATTCACAAATCCGTGTAAAAAATGTGCACTCATCACTGAAACAAATGTTTTTGACTAAGTTTCTATTATTGTTAATCATATTTGTCATCACTTCACAAAACTCAACTGTGCGGTCGTAATCGTCTTCACCAAACTCTCTGGATCTGAAGTTTGTAGAGATGAAATTTGTGTAGTTTCTTACCTTCCCAACTGAATTATACGAAAGTCCAGTTAAAGCAGAAACTTTCCGGAGTGAGCTGGCAGGATCCATACTTCAACACTTCAATTTCAGCTGACTCATCCAAAACATTGCGATTTGTTCTCTTTCTGTTTGTCACAGAGCCAGTTTCCCTGAAATTTGCAATTAATTCTGTTGCATACTTATGATGTACATTTTTACCTACATTCCACCGATTAAAAGTATTGGCCATTTTTCAAGCGTAGTCTTTTTCACCGAGAGTGTAAACCATTTTGAAAATTATCTTAAATTTTTAAAACAACTACGGAGCGTTGCGATGCACTGTGAAATTTTGGAAATAAATTAGTGCGTGTACGATTCAGTGCAACAAAACAAAATAGGCCTGCCACACGTGATATTAGTCTAATCAATGTAAAAAAAGAGTAGCTAGGAGTGACTGGGGAAACGATTACAGAAGTTTCTTACTTGAGAGATTAAAAACAAGTAAGTGGCATCGATTATGTATGCATTCATGTTCTGCGTACCTATTTATTAAAATAATTATTCCCACTTATATTCAGGAAGATTTAGACAAATAATAATCAATGTGATAAAAATAATTCAAAGAAATATTTGCCCCACTTACCTTCAATGTGCATTCGTTTACTGTCCAGCTAGTAATATCGGTAAACTACCTTATAAAGAGACACCCTTTTTTTAAAGATTTTTTTGTCTGCTACTTCGTTTTACACAAATAACAAATGACGTTTTTAATGGTTGTAATAAATCCTACGTGATCTAATGAGTTGGTATCACATTAAATAATTTTGAAGCGGGGGTAGTTTAGGGTAATGGGGATTTTTTTAACATGCTGGCAATTGCCAGCGTGCGCCTTTCAAATGTAATATCGCATTACCTAGATTTTTATGGCTTTTATCACTATTTTACAAACATTCAGTTTTTTTGCATTTCCCTCAAAAATTTTCCTTTCAAGATCACACTATTTTTTACGATTGCATTCCAAAAAAATTATAAATCGATAAAAAAAATTAGGGATGCCATTTGAAAATATAAATTTGGGGTGGCTGGGGGTGAGGGGTGAGTTTTGGATCACATCTTTTCTCGTTAAAATGTGTCCCCCTTGACATTCAAGAAAATGCCGTTTATTGCAAAAAATCTTTAACGGCTCTCGAGCTATTAAAGGTGGCTAGTTTTCAAAAAATCGCCCGGTATATTGTGTATTCATACTATCTTACTCGCGTGTAAGAAATATTGTATGATAGTTTTATGCTTACGTCTTATAATTCTAAAGTCACCAGAACCAGTACCTTGTCTCAATACTTTATAAAGTAAAGCTAAGTGGTAGAAGTTTTTAAAAATAGAATTGTTAATGTACCTGCGATGACAACGATCGCAGATGAATTATTAATTCACTGAGGAAGCTTTGTTCTTCCCTTTTAACAAAGATGGAAGTTACTTTAATGTACACAGAAATTATCTGATTCATAATTTTAATTAGATGTGCAAGAGAAAATTAACAATAGGTGTCTTCTTTGTATTAAATTTCTCACTAACATTAACTAATTTACAATGCTGAAAGTACATCGTATGGTACTTTTGATTAATTTTAATAGTGCATAGATGCTTCGTCTATCCGACCGCGGCCTCCACAGTAGGACAAAGCCCCGCTGTGGAGAACAAAGTGAATAATTCAATATTACTCCTACTCTCTTCTGCAAGGTCATCGCTCCACATACCGGACAAAATTTCCTCTCAATTCAAGACAATGCTCACCCGTACACCGTTCATTACATAACTGACTTTTAAATCGAAACGCTAACGATGATTTGGCCTGCATGTTCCCCGGACCTGAATACAATTGAACCTATATGTGCCGTGCCAGGAAGAAGACCTAGTTCAATAATTTGTTTTGTCCAAGAGGCAGAAGTAGCAGGAGAAGCATTAATTGAAATATGGGAGAATTTGCCACAAGAAATAATCGACGATTCCATCATAAGTATGGGAATAAGGATTGTTGCAGGCATAAAGGCTCGTGAGGGACACATACTAAAAAAAATAATCCGTTTTGCTCGATCATTAAATGTTTAAAATAATCATCCAAAATAGACATTCAACTTCGTAATAATTCGCATAGAGCTGATACTTGGTACATACCTTGAATACACTATTTCAAATGAAATGTCAAACGTCTCCACCGGTCCCATGTCGGCTAAAAAATTATATTCGAGGTCGAAAGTCGCAAATATCAGTATCTCGCATATTTCTCGTACGGTAAGTGTTATCGTAAATAGGTTATACAAAGTTTGTAGATCATGCAATTATCTACAAAAAAATTTTAAACTTTTTTTCCCTATGAATCATCATTCATGAGATATTGCGATTTCAAAAGTTGGAAACGTAGTATTCTGCATAATTCATACACATTTCCACGCCACCTATTAGTTCAGTCAACGAATGGCCCAAAGGGTGGTGTAGAGTGCGTGAGCAGGGACCTAAGAAATTCCTTTAGATAGTTGTTCAGGATGTTTAGGGAGCGAACATACTGAAAGTACTGACGTCTAGGAGGTGAGCCGGAGGGGCACAAAGAAAGTCCCACCTTTGGTTTTTTGTTTTGTATATTCGCAACCGTTTTCGAGCTATACGCTCCGGAAAGTGAAAATTTTCGAAAAACAGATATTTACCTCACATCTTCAACTTTATGGAAAAGCAAGGTGGGCTACTCAAAATTGTACTTAAAGTCAGAAATCATCAAGGACGCGGTAGTGATCTTTGACAACCTCTCCTCCACTCAAGGCGAGGTTGTAGAGACTGAGAATGGTATGGGGCACCAGCAAGACAGACCTCCCTCAACCAGTACTGCTTCCCGTCGTTCATGAGGTTGTAACGGTGTTTTGCTCTGGGTAGCTGGAGTCGGAGATTAGTTCAGGATCCAGATTAGTTTAATAAGACAACCCAATCAAAATTAACAATTTTATTATCTTCAACAGGTAAAATATGCAGGTTTACATAATATACAATAGTTACAGGTTATCGGTTTTCAGGTCCGTATCTTTTACGGTTATTGGTAATCAGGTGTCATTTAAATCGTATGAATGAGAGAGACGACGAGAGTGTAATGCAGTGATGCGACGAGTAGGGGTTTTGGCGGCGGAAACGGCGGCGGGCTTATAACCGTCAACCCGAGCAAGCTATCGGCTCAACTCGCCGGGTCGCTCCTCTGTTAATTTATATTTGCTCCGTGTCGGTTTCGTCGGGACGACGGGACATCGCTGGACTAAATAACATTTGGCACAAGGTCCGTTCTTCGGTTCAACGCGCCGTAGAACTTTTCTAGGTCAAGATATATTCGCTCCGGAGAGTCACGTCACTTGGTGCATAAATCAGCAAAGTGTCTTCGGCTCAGCGCGCCATCGGCAGTTTACGGAGAGATGTACCCAGTGCTCTTCTCGATCCGCGGCTGGGCTTTTATACACGAAACTATCCCTCCTTTTTGAGACGGTCGGAGTCGGGCGGTGTGCAAATTTAGTATATCGAGTATGAATCGCCGTCGTGTGGCAAATGTGCACACGGCACTACACTGAAACTTCTTAGTAATGAGGTATGACTTTAGGATGCTTCATTACACTCCCCTCGTTCGTCGGGTGAAAAAAAATTGACATCAGGAACAATTTTTAAACATTTCAAAACAACTCTAACCTATTAAACATTTTTATCCAACTAACGAAAACATGGTAAAATTTCGTAAACACCCTGTATAAACATGTGAATATACAATTTTTAAACATTTTAAAACAAATCCTAACCTATTATACATTTTTATCCAATTAACGAAAACATGGTAAAATTTTCGTAGACACCCTGTATAAACATGTGAATATAAAATTTGAAGTTTTGTCAACAGGAATCTATCTGTAAAACAACGGTAGAGATAACAGGGAAAATAAAATCTACTATGCAAAAAATAACTAAACTAGGTATGGCATAAATCGAAATAAATCGTAAGAAAACATTGGTATAAAAGATAAAACAAATGGATTCTAAAGCATAATTAACAAAATTTACACATCGGAAAATAACATAACATAACAAATTCCGTTTAATAAGTTTTTCGCTCACTCGTTTGCCGCGCACTTAGACGTTCCTGCGCACTCGTGGGGTTGCGTTAGCGGACGTCTGCGGCATGGGTGTTGGCGTACAGGGGTTGATGACGGTCAGGGCGGTGATTCCCGGAATGCGGGAGGTTGTTCCGTCGCTGCTGCGGTGTCTGAACTTCCGTCTCCGTTTTGGTATTTTAGAGTCCTCTACCTGAAACAAGGCCCTAAGGCAGGGAATTGACCTACCTGGGGTCGGTGGTTTTGGAGGGCTGGGGCTTTCTCCAAATAACTCCCTGAACTTCACTTCCATTGACCTGGACAGTGGAGACATCATTTGTAACCCAGGGGACGGCACATATTTGACTGGCGGTGAGGGGGACGGCTCAGCTCTGGAGGTTGAGGGACACCTCGGGGACGGCAGCAGGGATGGCATGTCTAACCTCGGCGGCGACGATGGTATTCTGGTATTCTGGAATTCTGGTATTCTGGTATTCTGGTATTCTGGTATTCTGGTATTCTGGTATTCTGGTATTCTGGTATTCTGGTATTCTGGTATCCTGGTTTTAAATTTGAGTATATTCGGTATAACTTCTGTTCTGTAGTGAAATTTATTTTGATATTTACTTGGATAATTCTACTAGTAGTTCATCTTTCTTTAATTTATATATCCATCCTACTGTGGTATCTGCGACTTCTAGTCCATAAGCACCATCTGTGTCTGACAAACTCATTTCTACGGCTTGGAATATTTTGTGTCTCCCTCTAAATATTTTATATCTCTCTCTTGGTATAAACGTTTCTTTTTAGGTTGTCTGGAGTAAATTAATGTCTTGAAAACTGCTCGGACGTTAAATTATGTTACACTCTTTCTATTTGTCTATCTCTCGTTTGTAAATGTCACCTTCTGGGTTATCCGGAATGAACTAATGTCTTAAAATCTGCTCGGGCGCCAAATTATGTAACGGAATCTGCTCGGGCGCCAAATTATGTAACGGAATCTGCTCGGGCGCCAAATTATGTAACGGAATCTGCTCGGGCGCCAAATTATGTAACGGAATCTGCTCGGGCGCCAAATTATGTAACGGTGTTTTGCTCTGGGTAGCTGGAGTCGGAGATTAGTTCAGGATCCAGATTAGTTTAATAAGACAACCCAATCAAAATTAACAATTTTATTATCTTCAACAGGTAAAATATGCAGGTTTACATAATATACAATAGTTACAGGTTATCGGTTTTCAGGTCCGTATCTTTTACGGTTATTGGTAATCAGGTGTCATTTAAATCGTATGAATGAGAGAGACGACGAGAGTGTAATGCAGTGATGCGACGAGTAGGGGTTTTGGCGGCGGAAACGGCGGCGGGCTAATAACCGTCAACCCGAGCAAGCTATCGGCTCAACTCGCCGGGTCGCTCCTCTGTTAATTTATATTTGCTCCGTGTCGGTTTCGTCGGGACGACGGGACATCGCTGGACTAAATAACATTTGGCACAAGGTCCGTTCTTCGGTTCAACGCGCCGTAGAACTTTTCTAGGTCAAGATATATTCGCTCCGGAGAGTCACGTCACTTGGTGCATAAATCAGCAAAGTGTCTTCGGCTCAGCGCGCCATCGGCAGTTTACGGAGAGATGTACCCAGTGCTCTTCTCGATCCGCGGCTGGGCTTTTATACACGAAACTATCCCTCCTTTTTGAGACGGTCGGAGTCGGGCGGTGTGCAAATTTAGTATATCGAGTATGAATCGCCGTCGTGTGGCAAATGTGCACACGGCACTACACTGAAACTTCTTAGTAATGAGGTATGACTTTAGGATGCTTCATTACAAGGTCAGTGGCAAATATTAAGTCTGAATTAGTTCCCTCTTACCAACTGAAAGATGAGCTAAACAGCATTCCCGGCGCACCTACCACCAAGTGCAGCAGTGGCTCGGGAATGAGCTGCCCCCTCAAGAGTGGGGTTGGAAACATGTAGGAGACACCCTGGTGCCCATTACAACAGAAGATCCACCAGCACCAGGTCCTACTGAAAACGATATTTTGCCGCTGCACCAAGAATTGTGGTAGTGGCAAATGTGGATGCTGTGAAAGCAATGCTGAACTGTTGTGTGGCGTGCCTCCACTGCCAAGGGAAATGCCTCAACGGAATGCCTGTTTACGACGAGGACGACGATGAAGACGACGTAGTGCCCCTTCAGCAAGAACCACCCACCCCTGAGGATGAGGATGCTATGAACGAGGAACCCTTGCCAGGAGTATCACGGCCAGAGAGGATGGAAACGTGAATTGAGAGAAAATTGAGAGTTTAACATTGAGAAGTTATTGAGTGGGAACAATGAGAATTATTGAAATTGAGTACAATTATTTACCTTATGTGTGTCTTTTTTCATCATCTTTAAAATGCAATGTTCTATTTTTCAGGTAAAAATCTGTTATTCAAAAATTGTCACTTTTACGGAGCGCGTAGCTCGAAAACGGTAGCGAATTCGAAAAACGTATATAAAATGAAAGTTGCAGACAATTTTCTGAGCTTTCACCTGATATAAGAAAATTTTTGCTCAAAGACGCACCGTTTTCGAGATATATAAGTGAAAAAACCAAAAGTGGGACTCTCTTTGTGTCCTCCTTCCCTCCCGTTCACCTCCTAGACGTTAGTACTTTCAGTATGTTTACTACCTAAGCATCCTGAACAACTTTCTTAGGAATCGATTAAGTCCCTGCTCACGCACTCTACACCTCCTTTATTGTCTGAACTATATAAGGCAGTTGTACTTGGCGCATTTTTTAACATGGTTTCCCTAGTAGGCATAATCCACGATCGATTATGATTAAGGAAGTCTGATCGGACAGTTTCCTATTGATTTAAAAAAAAATGGTACTGTTGGTAATTACCAAAGTGGAACGGATTATTATTGTTGGATTTTAAAAATCGTCGTAAGATTAATAATCCTTATTCCATCAAAAAAAATTGAATACAAAATGAAATTGCCTGAAAATTCATCTGTATTCGTTGGAGAAGCTATAGCGGTTCTTAAAGCCCTAGAATATATTAAAGAAAATCAAGTTAGGCATGCAACAATATATACAGACTCCTTAAGCGTTCTTGTAAGTATTGAAAGCGGGGCACTTAATTACATCCACAAAAGTGCATATATCCTCCGTATAAATCTTCTTCTATGTGAATTACATAAGAATAAATTTTTTGTTAATTTTGTTTGGGTTAAAGCCCATATAGGAATCCCGCATAATGAATATGTGGACAACCTTGCTAAAGAAAGTGCCATATCAAACTTAAATTCCAACTTTAAAACATGCCTATCGGATGCTATAAATACATTCAAGCACAAAGCATTTAACAATTGGTCAAGATCTTATGAAAACTATCAATTAGATAACCCTACGAGCCAGTACTCACAAATCGTTAGTAATATTCCCAAATCACCATGGTTTAAGGGCATTAACGCCTCTAGGAAATTTATCACCACAATTTGCAGAATAAGGTTCGGTCACGCTTGCTTTCCTAAACACCTAAATAGAATTGGTGTACTTGATTCAGATATCTGTAGTACATGTGGTGCTACGGGCGATCTGAACCATATTTTCTTTAGTTGTCAGAATCACCAAACGGCTATCAATGCAATGCTAAATAGTTTAGTCGACATCAAAGTCCCTCTACCAACTAATGTTACTCACCTATTGTCCTTAAAAAATATACAAGTCTATAACGTATTGGTTAATTTCATGAACACAGTTAAACTGCTGCTATAACATCGTTCCATATTAGGTTAGCTTCGTATTCCTTAATTGTCTCTCCCATTGTTTCATATACCCCCTTTCCGTGGTCTACCTGTGTAATGTTATATAAGAAATGTCCTGACAGACCCCTGGACGAGAAGAGAGTGTCCTTGTGAACTATCTGAACGTATGAGTAAAGCAGTAAATTCGTAATATGTGTCTGGCTAATGGAGAAATCCAATGCCAAAAAAAAAAAAAAATTAATAATCTTCGAATTACGCTTCTACAGTCATGTCTTCTACTTATTCGTCCTGTCCTTCCTCTCCTTGCTGAATTTCTAT
This sequence comes from Stenurella melanura, assembly GCA_963583905.1. Lineage (NCBI taxonomy): Eukaryota > Metazoa > Arthropoda > Insecta > Coleoptera > Cerambycidae > Stenurella > Stenurella melanura. Next base: position 40,100,782 of record OY757310.1, on the reverse strand, counting down.
AAATTGTTGTAAGAAAAGGATGGATCAGTTATCTCCTCATTGATGTCATAAGTATTCTCATCTGTTGTATTTGACTCAGCATTGGTACATACTGGTGAAAAAAATAATCCGACTTTTTTACAGCCAGTTATTATTACAACCCTTCTTGCAATTACAAGTAGTATTGAGAAGTCTTTCTGGAGCACGCGGGAGAACAGTTTGAATTAGCTCTCAAACTATTTCAATTAATTTCCCTCCCCAATCTTCTGGGTCCAGTTCGTTGCCCAGCCATACTTGAATTTGATAGTTGATAAGAGTAGCAGATGCTGGAGGAAGACAGGATAACTGTACTCTTTTATTGCTCCGTGTATTTTTTCAAAACTTAAATATCTATACTTGTCTATAGAATCAATTTTTTTAGAGCTTTATACATAGCAAGAAGAAAGCAAATTCCATTTGAGATGATGACGTATGGAGAAGGGTCAATCTTTGTAAATACAACAGAGTAGCAGGCAGATGTTTCTCAAGGTTATACGATCGAACAGAATTAGGGACCAACAGCATATTCAGAATCGTATAATTTGTATGTATTTTAGTGTGTGAGTCACACACAAACCGATATTTCCATATTTTTACTTATATTGAACGTCCGATGACGCATAGAGGCTTGTAAGTGCATATTATCATTTTAAATGTTTGAGATCGCGATGTCTTATAAATGATGATTTGTAGGAAAAAAAGTATTGGAACAGTTTTTGTAGATGATCTAACTTTGTATGACCTATTTTTACGATTTAGTTGATCGGTAGGGACTTTTGACATATCATTTGTAATAGTGTACTCAATGTTTGTACCAATTTTCAGCTCTATGCGAATTATTACGAAGTCTCAACTTTCTTTTGTCTATTTTGACATGGTGTATAAGTCAAAATGTTATTTATTGGATACAAATTTTTGTATTACTTTTTACTTCCACATCCACTTATTGGAGTGGAAGTTAGTAATCGTAAAAAAAATTTAAAAATTTTTTTTGTTGAAATAGGCTTAGAATGTCATAAAATGTCGAGATTTTAAATTTGAGCAATAAAATTTTTCTGTCTGTCGGCCTGACTGTCTATCTGTCTGTCTCAAACTTTTTTGTGCGCACGTTTTCTCAGCAACCGTTCAAGATATTGACTTGAAACTTGGTACACATATGTACCATGACAAGATCTGGAAAAAGATTATATTTTCGCCAATTCCGCTGAAGGGTTGGAGGTTAAATAGGGGTAAATAGGGGAAAATAAGTAAAGCAAGCTGGTAATAGTACAGTAACTAGGGATTTGGTGTATATATCAGAAGCCAAGATCTCTGATTTTTTATAATATTTTCAACACCCACCCACCACCACCCCCTTTCCCTTATTAAAGGGTTTAATAAAATGAAATTCAGATATTCACTTGAAATTGGTACACGTATGTATTATAACAACATCTGGAACTAGATTTTATTTTGCGCCAATTCTGGTGAAGGGTTGGGTGGGGGTTATATAGGGATAAGTAGGGGAAAATAAGTAAAGCAAACTGGTAAGAGTACAGTAACTTAGGATTTGGTGTATTTACAAGGTGCCAAAACCACAGATTTTTTTTGTAATAATTTCAACCCCCTGTAAGTTTGAAGAGAATCAGGGATGCGATTGTGATGGTGGTCGGAAGTGATTTTTGTTGTTGATGTTTTGATGAGTAAAAGTGTCGAATTACGTCTTTGGCAGTATGTGGACGAATCTGTGAGTTTTTAAGAATGTTTGGCCTAGTTGGATTTGTGGGTTGAAAATGGGAAAAATTATAAATATTAATCGATCGACGCCTAGCGTCGTTTTTGTAAAACTTGTGTATTTGATAAATTTTGATATTTACATTCATATTATTGTAGTGTTACGTCTCGACGTCAACCGCCGTCTAGCGTCGTTTTTGTAAAACTTATCTATTTGATAGATTTTGATACCTAGATTCATGTTGTTGCATTTTACGAAACCCATTTTTTTGTGGAATATTAATGTAAAGCCTATTATAATTACTCGGAGCTGTGTAACTTTTGTACTTTTTTAGGTATCCGCAGCTTAAAAAATGTTTGAGAATTTCTAAAACTTTTCTTTATTTCTACCCCCTGTACATTTTGTAGATTTTGTAAATATCATGTCAGACTTGAAATTTAGCCAAGTTCATTTTCAATGCTTTAACGAAGCTTGCTAAATTGAAATTTCTGTAAGTTTTTTATTAATATTTTTCTTCATTATTAAGAGGCTTAAACAAAATTGAGATATTCACTTGAAATTTGGCATACTTACGTATGTATTATAACGACATGTGGAACTAGTTTATACGTTGATATGATTCCAATGAAGGGGTTGGGATAAGTAGGAGTAAATAGGGGAAAATAAGTAAAGCAAGCTGATGAGAGTATAGAAACCTAGGATTTGGTGTAGAACTAAAAGCCGCAGATATCTTTATGATATTTTTAACTCCCACACTACCTTTACTCGATTATTAATCAATTTCCATTTCTCCATTGTGAATTGTTTTATGAATGCAAGGGGTTTATAAAACAAAATTGATATATTGACTTGAAATTTGGTACACGTATGTATTGCAATGGTATCTGATTGCGGTGGTAAATAGGGAAATAAATATAGCAGGCATATACTTTATTTTTGGCGTGTATGCCAGAAGACAACTTCTCAAATTGTTTTAAGTATTATTAAAATTCTATGGCCAATTGTTTCCACATACTAGAGTGCAAATATAGTGAAAATGTTTTCTTTTAAAGAGACTTGGATGGAAAATCTGGAAGTAATATATCTTATACTTACTTGCAATAATCGAATAAAACTTATGACTTAGTGATATTTCGCTCACAAAGTAAAATTTAAATCACAGTCTGCAACTTTCATTCATAATTCTGTTTCCATGTCGGTTATCCTACTTTATCCTTTAATAGAAAAGCGACATCTACGGAATCTAGTAATTAGATTCCTCGCCTTGTCAGTTATGAAATTAAATTTGTGATTTAAATTAATCCCTAACGGTATTGTTGCAGAATTAAATGTGGGGTAATTGGCGATGATGCGGAACCTTTTATGTAAATAAGTGGATGGAAATTGAAAAATCTAATTCAATTACTGGAGATTAAAATGGAAATTTTATACTCTCTGTATTGAGCTGGTGTAGGAAATGATGTTTGAGGTAATTATCCCAGAGTTAAAGTATTTTTCCACTATTGAGTGTGAATTGTAATTAGCGACTGGGGTGAATAGACGTGATGTTTTTAGCGTTCGTGCATGAATAAAACTAGATTCATTAAATGCAAATATTGCTTGCTTTGATAACATATTTCAAATTTAATTTTTGTTTTACAGAATGTTCAAATGAAACAAATATGTAATATGTACAAGCATTCTTCCACACACACACACATGTAGCACATATTACTAGAGGTAGAAATTGACAGTTATGGTGTCGTTTCTCTGGTGTTTGCATAACCTGGGTACTTGACTTACTGCGGATTTTCACGTTTTGATATCCCACATGTAGACGATATAAAGTATAGTGAAGTATATGCGATGAAGTTCAACTAATCTTTATTGCATTAAATGCCTAGAAGGAAGGCATCCTTCTTCATGAATACATCCATTACATCTTTTCAACAATTTACCTATTAAAATTTATTGAAATTGAACTTTTAGTAGTATTATAGTATATTATTATTATATGAGCGATTATGATAGCCATTATTCACGAAGATGATTTTTGAGCCCACGAACCGAAGAAGAGTGGCGCAAATCTTCTTACTTAATAATGGTCATAGTCGCGAATGTAACACTATACTTTTTCTACACCTATTAAGCACATAAATTAGAGTGAAATTTGATAACATTAATCGGTAACTACTCGTAAGAAGTGGAAAACGTAAACAAAAAATATGATGATACACTTGGTTGTCACTGTGCGAGTTGATTGTCAGCTGCAGCAAGAGTTGATCGCAGCCCATTTAAAATATCATTGGATCAGTGAAACAGTGAATTATAAATTTGTATTTGTGATTGACCGGATGCAGTGAATTATGAATCCATATAATTCACTACAGTGAATTATAGGTACGATTTTTCAAAAAAAGAATGCTAATAATTATTGTCATATAATTAAGTATGTGTAGAGAAAGTATCTTTTGTCGTTAATTGTACTTAAAAAATGCATAGAACCTTATCCTAATAAACTAACACTTCTGCTCTCCTAATATTATTTTTAAAATTAAATATTAAATGTTATTAAATTTCTATGAGAACTTTTTGTGCTCGTATATCATACCAGTAGTCTAAAATGAACTGCTTTGGCAGCAGTCAAATTTATAGCAGTTAAGTTGCGTAAAATGTTGATCATTTACTTCTATACACAGGTTATTACGTTGTCGAGCGTTGGTTCATAATTTCACGAATACTATGGGATACTCCTGGAATCAGCACACGTGTATAAGCGGACATGACGCTTGCCAGAAAATCTTCTTCTACGACTGGTATACCAGAGATTTTATACAAGCCAATGGTGAAAAGTCGAAAAGATTAGAATCAGGAGATCGCCGCTCTAGGCTACAGTATCTTACCTTAGAATCCACCTAGTAATTTCAGGGTCAGTCGTGTTATAGTTCCGAATATTAGAAATAATAAAAACTGTAATACCCGACTTGTGTTCCCGCCGGTAGAAGTTCGGCACTTTGATCGGATTACTTGTACCGAACTTTTTATACCACTAATTATGTAAATCATTCTTTCTCTTTCGGCATAATGCAAGTATAGCATGGCCGCAGGGGTTTAAATAGGATTTGTTTACATGTGTTTTTTAATTTGGAACAAATTTATTGTAGCTTTTATTGTCGTTTGTAAGAATTTATAAAATTTAAAAGTGGTTTATTAACATTTGTAACATTGTGTTAAAAACTTAAAAAATTAGTAATTATTTTATGAAAAACGAACAGTTAGACGTCGGAGATACGGTAACAGAAAATAGTTGTGTATTATAAGTTAAAAAGAAAAAGAAAAGAAAAATCATACCTTTAATGCCCAATAGGTAATACCCAATAACTGAACAATTCTTTTCAAGATCTACTCGCGCCTTCTCTCGCAAGTTCATCAGCTTTCCATTTCCCTTGTGTCCCTTGTCTCCCTTGTCTCCTGGTACCCAAGCCACGGTCACTTTATTCTGACTTCCTAGGTCTATTGCGTCTTCTAGATAAAATTATGCACAATAAAATAGACTGTAGTGAAATATTAAGCCAACTGAACTTCTATGTCCCACGGATTAATTCTCGTCATTCTCATAGTTTTTATTTATCCACTCCTAGATCTAACGTATTAAAGTTTTCTCCTCTGTTTAATATTTGTACCAGTTGTGAAACTCATTGCAGTGAATTGGACATATTTGCCAGCCGCCAGAAATTTATCTACTATCGTACAGTCTAACCAACTTCATAGTCTCTACTTGTACTTCTTATTTAGGTTAGATTAGGTTAAGTTAGTTTAGATTTCCATCCTATAATAGTATATTATGTAACAAGTTTTATAAACGTCATTTTAGTCACGAGTTTTATTAATCGAGCGACGCGTAGCGGAGCGAGTGTTTAATAAAATGAGTGACTAACAAGTTTATAAAACGTGTTGCATACTATACTTTTTCTACGACAGCAAATATCTAAATAAAAAATTTGGAAGTTATTTTAATATTTCATTTATTAACGTATCAATAACATGGTAACAGTAAAACAAAATTACTAGTCTCTTGTCACAACGCGTCGATTTATTTTGACAGATTGATGACAAGAATTACGGAAAACTAACTTGATTTTTGCCATTAAAATATCTAGAATTAACCTCAGCCGTGACTAATATCTCGTTGCTAAGTTCAGCCTGTGACTAAAATGCACGAAGTCACGGTTTGTCGAAAGCGTGTTTAAAGGATTATTTAGCGTCATGGAAACGTATACGATAAACGCCATTTTAAAGATGGAAGTAGAAAAATGGTTTTGTACTGTTGAATGATGTACGATTAAATAAATAAGGGCATTTATGCACCCCCATACAAGTTTCGATTCGACTTGCATGGAACCGATTGCTTTTAGCGCAGCCTGACTATTGGAAAGAATTGCGATCGAATTGAAAAGATAATTTAAAAACTTAGTTTGTTCTAGGGCCATAACGGCTCCTTTACGGACATGGGTTTATTAACAAAAATTGTTTGGTTTGATGTTCTCTATACCCTCTCCAAATTTGCCGATATTTTTGCGAGTCATATTATTTAATCATATATTTCAAAATTAATTTCTTGATGTATTGTAAAACATCCCTATTTCTTATTAATATATGAAATTTGATACTAACATTAATGTGTCAATAATTCCAACATTTACCTAAACTAGGTTTCACCACAATGTTAACGAACGCAATTTTCATTAGTTTTGCATTGCCAATATGCCTAGGTGACAAATATAATTAATTGAAACTGGCGTTTTCGAAATTAATTTTGGTCTACCTCCCTCCCGACTTAAATCCATTTCGATATAATTAGTATCAAGGTCTGTCAATGAAACTAATCACAAAGCAATATAAAACACGATATCCAGAGAAACCAATGTTGATATAATTAAGGTATGGATTATATTTAAAAAATATTATGTTCGTGACCATGATAATCATCATTAAATTCCATTAGAGAAAATATTTCTTTGTTTGGAATTTCAGAGATTGTAGTAGTATACTGCAGTAAAAATAATTAAAAAAATTTACTTGCGTAGATTGTGCATTATCGAACAATGGCATATATATAATTGTGAAAGAAATTGTGGTAAGTGGTAAGTTAAAATTTAAATCTGTAGAAAGAAAACAAAAATCCTATTCTAAGCAAGTGAAATCGCTGCATAGCTGGTTTTGTGTAACTTTTGTGGGAGGTGTGAAGTCTCCGATTTTGTCGCAATATGTGATAAAGCAAACAGCTAAAACATATTTGCTCCCATAGCTAAGCTGTTTATGTATCTGCATTAAGGCTCAAAAATGATTACTAAAAAGGATGATTCAGACATGTGATTTGTTCTAAATACGTAAAATAAACATCTTTCTGATCATCAGGCTTGTGATTTAAATTTTGAAAAAGTGAAAAATGAGATAATGTAACTCATTAATTCTTTCACTTTTCAACATATCACATAAATATATTGTTTTTTTGTCTTGCTTATCGTAAGCCTTAAATATCAGTCACATATTTATTAGAAATAAAACATACGTTTGGTGTCGTACCTCTTGAACACATTTTCGACTTAAGGTGGCCATTCCCTAGAAAGAAACATCCGATTGGGAAATATTTATTATTTTCGGCCATAACTTTTTTTCTTAGTACGTATGTTTAAAAGAACTATGAGAGCACCTAAGTAAAACCATCACAAGACTATTACTATGAATTTTCACTCAATAATTCCAGTGGTTTGCAAAATGGCTACATTTAAATTTAAAAATTATGTTAATCTTCCTATTTCGTAGTTTTAAATCTAGCTATTTTGCAAACCACACTAATTATCGAGTGAATATTCATAGTAATAGTCTTGTTATGGTTCTACGTAGGTACTCTTATAGTTTTTTAAATATACGTACTAAGAAAAATAAGTTATGGGCAAAAATAATAAATATTTCCCTATCGGATGTCTCTTTCTAGGGAATGGCCACCATAATACTGCAAGAAATATACTGGTAGCATATGATGCACAGGAGGATGTTGGCTTGTGAGTAGAACAGGCCTGGGTATGTCTTTTTATTTGAACGCATGCAACAAAATTGTCCCCATAAAGACCTATAAAAATAATTGCACGCTCTTTTATCTTATAATTCTATGGATTCTTAATTTTTCTTATTTACTCTGTTGCCACTAGGAACCCTCGTACCCTAATAAATATAATTCTTCGTTTTCATTTTCTATCTCTGCAAGTTGTGCGTTAATTATTATGAAAAAAGATGAGGACGTAGATGTGGTTTAAATACATCTTAGGGAATGTAAAATAATTTTATTTTCATGAAAATAATAATTAGCGTATACATAATTCTTATCAAAGATACATTGGTATGAGTAGTTTATTGTGGAATTTTAAAACATTTTTAGAAGCGGTGCGCCATAATAGCAAAAAATAAATACTGAAACTTTATGTATGCATATTTTTTACGGTTTCCTCGGTCAGATACTGTCAATGAGGAAGAAGATGACCATAATCAAAAAGTTGGTGAAGCAATCGTAACATAAATATCACTACCCATTATGGTTTTTTGTCTTATTACTGATTGAAACGTAAATTGTTAATACAGAAAATTCTACAAGAAAATTTAAAAAATTATTCACTTGTAGCACAAGCTACATATGTTATTTATGTTAATGTAAAAGTATCTATACATATGAAAAAGAAATATTAGCTAAATATTACGGGGCGTCCCACTCAAAATTCTCTGGGTCTATTTCCCGATCACTAAAATAGTCGAGGAAATGAAGCAGGAAAAAAGCCTAAACCCCAACATGAGATTCCGCCTTACCTGATTTTTATGTGAGACGGTGTAAGATTTCCTAAAGATGTATAGAACAAAGTTAGAGTCACGGGAACTGGTGCGTCTTCGATTTCCGGTCGTAAACTGGGACAGAAATGCGCAATTTCCCTTCACGAAAAATTTTTTCTGAGTTGAAAAAACCGTTCGATATTATATTTTGCACAATTCTTTTTTGACTTGACACTTTTTACCTAACCTCATTCTTCTCGAGATATAAGAGTCTTAAAAAAAGAAGACGTGTAGTTAGGCTTTCTTTTTCTAAAAACTAGTATTTACGATTATTTTGGGTGTTTATTATGAATTAAAACATGCAAACTTTATATCTTGGACAATTCTAAGCGTTGTTTGTCTCTTGACATTTTGACAAGAAAGCTTAAACACACTTTTAATTTTTTTAACGCTTACATCTCGAGAAGGGTGAGCTTAGGTTAAAAAATGTCAAGAGTCAAAAAATGTCCAAAATATAAAATTGTTGTTTTTCAACTTAAGAAAATTTGTTGGTGATCGGAAATAGCGAATCTTTGTCCTAGTTTACGACCGGAAATCAAAAAAGCACCAGTTCCCATGACCCTGACTTTGTTCTATACAACTTTTTGCACTGTCTCACATAAAAAAATAGGTGGGGCGGAGTCTCACGTTGGGGTTAAATGCTTCATTTCCTCGACTAAAACACGTATTTGAAATTTATAAAAAGTGTTCACTACTAGAGTACATAAATTACTTCCGTTTTTAGCAAAAACGATCTTTCTACAATTTAAGGTAGAATATCTACAGAGCATTCTCTCATACTTAATCCAATGAAATCAGCTGTCCTCTTATTTGGCAAAAAAAAACGAATTGTAATCATCTACAACACGATATGAATATTGAGGTTGAGAATGTCAAAATTGAGCCGTCAAGTAGTTCAAAAAATCTTGGACTAATTTTAGATAGGTCGTTGAGGTTTCGGGAGCAGACCACAAAAAATATCCAAAAGGCCTACACTGCTCTGAGGCTATTATACCCTCACAAATCTTATTTGACAAAAAACACGAAAAGAATGCTTTGTGAGACACTGGTGTTATCACAGTTCACATATTGTGCTCCTGTCTACGGATCATGCTTAGACACAGATTACCTAAGCAGAATACAGCGGGTTCAAAATTCTTGTATCCGTTTCATATGTGGTATTGGAAAATATGACCATGTGTCTCATAAGCTGAACGAATTAAATTGGTTAAATATAAAAGATCGCCTTAAAACCTATGCCCTTTGTTTGTTTCACAAAATTATATTATCTCGGTCACCTCCCTATTTATATAACAAAATATCGTTTCGAAGTGATGTTCACAATATTAATATAAGACGTAAAGGTCAATCGACGCCTCCTCTTCACAAAACGTCTTTTTTTGAAAGGAGTTTTCGATATATCATTTATAAGCTATACAACTCTATCCCAGATAGTTTGAAGGTTCTCACGAACGCTAAATTTAAAATGAACATATATAAGTATTTTCTCAATGCATAATAAGGATACTCTATACTTGATTTCATTCTCGGTTTGTGTAATCGGCATATATTGTCTAAATACCCTAATCTTATGTTTATTTTTTTAAATCATTATTATTTTAATTATTATTATTAGTTAATTATTATTGTTAGTTTAATCTAGTTGAGTATCAAGGGTTAAGTGGCAGAGCACTATCTTGAGTGACCTTCCCCTTGTATTTCCCATGGTTGTTTAGTTATTATGTAATAAGTGTGTATTTATAATATTTTTATGTTTGTTTTGTATCTATTTACTTATGTTGTAAATTTTTCTTTCTGTGGGAAATAAAGACATTTATTATTATATTATTATATTATATCTTAAATCCTTCCATAGATAACGTGTCACAAGAAAAGTTACAGACCGATAGACAAATATTTTTTCGCTCAAATTTAAAATCCCGACATTTCAAGACATTCTAAACCTATTTAAAAAAAAAAATGATTCTTCTTTTACGATTACCACTACTCCACTATGTGGATGAGGAACTAAAATGTCTAAAATTAGTATTGTTAACAAAAATCTGCGAAGGATATATGCGAAGAAAATTTTCAATAATTATATGAAAAGTTCAATACATCAGTGAAGAGTATATTTTACTTCCACATCCACGTAGTGGATTGGAATGATAAATATTGTCTAAATGTTAATTTGTGGCATTATCCTAATTTTTTTCCAATTTTTTTGGGACTTTCTGCCACACGCATTTTTTCTTTTTAAGCGATTCTCTGGGAATCTATAAAATATCACAAATAATCAGTATGTTACTGGTAAATAACCTCTACGCCTGTGACTTTTACGTCAAAGGATCAGTTAGAGGTTGCTTTTTTAAATAAATAACACAAGTATTTATAAAAACTTGAAATTAAATATTTTGTGAAAAATATTTTACTTCCCTCGCATACCGAAGGGAAGTATTGTATTCGAGAAAAAATCACCCTCCGAGATTTTTTCGGATTCTGACGTTTCAGATTACGTAGATTACGAAAATATAGTTCCGTCAGTATGTCTCTGTCTGTCTGTCTGTCTGTTTGTCTGTATGTTGGTGCATTAACTAAAAAACTCCTTGACGGAGAGCAGTTAAATTTGGTAGGTAGTTGACCCTACTGTCAGCGAAGAAATGGTTAAACTTTCACTTGAAAATATACAGGGTGAACCGTCTAAACGGAATAAATAGTAAAAAAAATATTTTTTTGGTGAAATTTAAAATTTCCACGTTTCATGACAAGCTAAACCTATTTCAGAAAAAAAATGAAAATTTTTTTCACCATTTTGGAAAAAATTTTTACCATTAAAATAGATGAAAAATTTTTTTTTCTTTGTTTCAATTTAAAATTTCCACGTTTCATGGCATACTAAACCTATTAAAAAACAATTTTTTTTTGATTTTTTTTTTATCAACATTTTAAAAAAAAATTTTACCTCTAAAATAGAAGGAATTTTTTTCTTTCCTCCAATTTAAAATTTCCACCTTTCATAGCGTTCTAAATCTATTTTCAAAAAAATTGGAAAATTTTTGTACCATTGTTGAAAAAATTTTACCACTAAAATAGATTTGTTCAGATTTAAAATTTCCTCGTTTCCATGGCATTCTAAAGCTATTCAAACAAATTTAAAAATGTTTTTGAAAAATTTAAGAACATTTTTGAAAACAATTTTAATCCATCACTACTATAGAATAGATGAAATTTTTTTTTTGCTCAAATTCCCACATTTCAAGACATTCCAAACCTATTTCGGAAAAAAAATTGCAACATTTTTTTACCATTTTGGAAAAAAATTTAACACTAGAATAGATGGAAAATTATTTTTTTTGCTCAAATTTAAAATTTTCACGTTTCATGACATTCTAAACCTATTTCAGAATGAAAACTTTTTTCACCAACATTTTTGAAAAATTTTTTACCACTAAAATAGAAGCTGAAATTTAAAATTTTCGCGTTTCATGGCATCTAAACCTATTTAAAAAAATACAATTTTTAAATTTGTGAACTTTTTTTAACACTACTATAGAATAGAAGGAAACTTTCCTCTTTGGTCAAATTTAAAATTTCTACGTTTTATGACATTCTAAGCCTATTTCAAAAGAAAAAAAAATTGAAAATTTTTTAACCACCACCATACTTCCACTCCATTACGTGAATGTGGAATTGAAAATGTGACAGATGACAATAATATTTGGCATATGCACCTATTACACCTTTATTGAAAAATGTAAAGAGTGGTCATTCCTAGAAATAATTCAGTCATGGTGGACATTTGTGAAGGCATTTGCGCAAGCCTTCCATATTTGGCACCTGTTATTTAGTATTGAACTTTTGCTGTTGGATGAGCACTCTGTATATTTTTTGAACAAAAGTTATATGGTTTTCCTTGTAATAATAGCAATAACTATATTCCAATTATTATTCTCAACGTCATTTCGTAATTAATAATTTTTTAGAGCGACTGCCATATAACAAATAACAAATAACGAGGGAAGTTCTATTTAAATACCTTTACCGATTTTTTTGCTGTGTATGATAAATACATAATTCTAAGAATGTTTGTTAAATTCAATATCCATAGGTACTTACTATTTACATAGAACTGTTGATATAGTTAACAGTTTTTTTAATTTTTGTACAATGTTAAGTTTGTGAAGTTTTTCTTTTAACATTGGCAACCAGGTTGTACAGACATCTACGGAACAATTCAGCACGCTCTATCCTCATTCAATAAAATTATCGCCGATTCTTTAATTAAAAAAAAATAAATAAATAAAAGGAAGCGAGTAGGAGTCCAGAAACTTGAGATTTGGTGTCTTTGGCGTCACTTTTTGGGCCTATGTGCGCAGGTCCTCAAAAAAATGTGATCTATAGCCGGGACCCGACATAGTAATCCCTGTGTATTTCGACATGCTGAACACGAATCTGATGTCCATTTGGCTCCATCACTCACCAATTTTCCGCGATTTACAAAAGAATGGTGGGTTATGGAAGTAAACGGACATAGGATTCGTATTGAGTACATCGAAATACATAGCAATTACTATGTCGGGTTCCTACTACAGATCCCTTTTATTATTTTTGTGGGTCGGTGTTATAAAACCTGTAACGAGAAAAGCCATTCTTTCGGATTTTTAGATTTTCTGGCAATTTTTTCCATTGCACTATATATATATTGATATTTTATTTATTGGAAGTAGAAGCAAAAACAAAAGAAATGGGCCTAGTCCGAACTCTGTCGGATAAGTACATTTATGAGGAATCGCAGTTGAAAATTTCACTTATTTTTCTTTTTAAATTGAATTAAGCAACAACCGTTGAATATTTTGATTCACAAAAAAATAAGGTTTATGTGGGACACCAAAAGGTATGCTTTCACCAAGTTTGAGCTAAGTCAAATTATTTTCGTAGAAGAAAAAAAAAACTGAAAGAACGGTTTCTTGCACATTTCTCGAAAAATTTTGAGGGTAGGATAAAAATGCTCTCCACATATGTTGTAGATCTCTTTATTACCTACAGCTTTTATATTAAACTTTCTTCGATAGGATGCGTAGTTTGGCCAGAAATCACCCCCGAAAATCGCAGGTGGTTCCGACTATTTTTCTTTCTTTAGTTGTGATGTGTTCTAAATTATTCCGCTATCAGTTTGCTGTAACGACTTATTTTCTTTTTTTAATTCTAACACTTATTTAGCCTGGCCTAATACTGATTTTCCAACTTCATAAAATTTTGTTAAGTACATAAAATTTAAATATCAAAAATATGTAAAAACTTTATTCATGACATACTCATTATATTTAAAATTTCCAGAAATTTATTCCACCTCACGTATTCTTATTGCCACGGAACTTTATATTTTTTTCGCGTCAATCAATGTGTTCTTTTAATCTGCCGCGCGAAGATTACGTAGCAGTTAAAATAGCCTAAATTATCTCCAATTATCAGCATTATAACACGTTTCAATCTGAGATTAGTTAGTTTCTCTTCAGCAGATATACACAATAATAATTATTATCAATCAGTACCACATAGTACAGTTTCAGAAGTTATGATGGTGAAATGATGATTTCAACAATTACGTTAATACACTAACTATACATTGTGAATTGACTCATCTGAATAAACCATTGGCATGTAGATTGTAGGTTGCGGACGATGTCTAATTAGATGTGATCCCTGACAAACGATGCGTAGCTTGAGGAAATTGTTTGGAGTCTCCTATATTATGTTCAAACCATATTGTAATAATTTTGATTATTACTATTGTACCTAAGCTTTGTAGAAGTGGATTTTATAATTTCCTCTACACAGTGCAGTTGCCCTACAGGATTATATTATAAATATAAACCTGCAAAATATGTAACTTTATTAAACATGTTTAAATTATTGTCTTGGATATTGTTCCTCGGCTTTCGTCGCCTTTGTCGTATGTATAGTCATTACACGAATAATATGAATTGTGATGTAAATTATAACTGATAACTAATTATATGAAACTCTTCGACGCCACATTCCTTAGCGGTTGTCCAAAAGAATATGAGTAATAAAAATCAGTAATTTGGTACCTTAAAAAGTTTTGCTGTGTTTTATAGTATATTATTATATGAGCGATTATGATAGCCATTATTCACGAAAATCATATTTGAGCGCACAAGCCGTAGGCGTGTGGCGCAAATCCTCCTATTATGCTTTTTCTACACCTATTAAACAAATAAATTAGACTGAAATTTGATGACATTAATCGGTACCTACTTGTAAGAAGTGCATACGTTGAAAAACGTAATGGATAATTCACTACAGTGAATTGTGGGTACGATTTTCCCGAGGATTTTTCACAAAAAAAATGCAAATAATTGTTGTGTAATTAAATAGGTATAGGAAAAATATATTAAAAATATTATTAAACTCAACGACAAAATAGAGTTTCAAAGGGTGTATATTGGATCTGATGTGTGACAGAGAGAAATAAATAATATATAGATAATGAACATATGTAACGAGCTGCACGTATCATTAGAAAATGTCAGAAACTAAAGAAGAGTAGTATTTAGGAAAACGTTCAGAAATCGAAAAACCTGAAAAACATTCAACTTTAAAAAAATGAACAGCTGAACTATAAGTAACAAACACGTAGGAATTGTGATCAGTGAGGAGTGCAATTTGAGAAAGTGAAAGAAAGGTGAGAGTACCTAGGCATTTACATTTATGAAGAATACTTAAGAGGATGATGAAGAAGAGGAGGTAGCAGAATAAGAAGATTTTGAAATGTATCTCAAACTATTGATGAGATATTTTACGAATTTCGAGACATTCTTGATTTAAGGTTAAAATACAAAATCTTAAAACTAAATAACATTATCTTATTGTAATTGTAATTGTCATGATATTCTTGGAGCCCAGAGTGATTCCAGTAACTTCATGTCCTGTCATTTTCTTGCTACATTGACAGGGAAGAGGATAATATAGACATAGAGTGATTAAGAATTCAGGGAGAATCAATTCCTAAGAGCTGGAGGGGACACTCTCCACGTTGGGCTGTCATTACCAATGAACTGATGGTGAAGAACATTATTGAGGACGTACGTTTAAAAAGCAACCGCGACAAATGGCGTGATGCAGCGCACGTACCACGCAGCGCAGGGGAACCAACTGGAATAATGCATGAATAATTTAAAAAAAAGGCGGTCACTAAAAATTATGAAATAAAACAGTCGCTCGGTTAATTAGACCGTATTAACATCGATATTTTATTTTATGTAAATGAACACCGCAAAAACCTTATATGAAATGAGTTTCGGTAGAATCGTCTGAATTTTTGGTAGATTGTAGCTTTTGTCATCCTGAACAAAAGTCTCCATGGCCATGATGCTCCATTTTGAGCACTAAAGCTCCATACCCGCACTATAGTCCAGTCGGCCAGTAAATATGAGGGGACACAATTTGGAACTTAATGAAATTTTGAGGTATTGTTTGAGGATGGTGTGGGTGTGTAATCTAAGTTTTCGACCTCGAGGAGCCTGTGGAAACTTGGAGGGGGCAAAAAACCTCGAAATGTTCGGACTTTTTTCGTTTCTTCCCTTACATCTTCTAAACCATGCGTTTTTCGAGAAAGCCCTCCAAATAAAAGTTGTAGAGCATCAATTTTCCTTTAATCGGTAAAGAATATTTTTGACCCAATACATACAGCAGTTTAAAGATGGAACAAATTTCTCAAAATATAAAAAAAATAGTAAAATTCAGGTTTCTGCTTCATAACTTTTATTTTTCAACATATATCTATGTATACTATACATACTATATATATCCCTGGACCCTCTCACCCAACTCACTGACTCCTCCCTCTTCCTTCCTATTTATAGTAATTTTCTTCGTTGTTTCAAAGTTGATATAGCGTCTCCCGCGCGCATCTGTGTTTCATTTGTGAGGAAAGTTTAACAGAACATGAAATAATTGTTATCCAGAAGAGAAGGATCATGCTTATTACCTCTCGAAATCGACAGTTACTGAAGAATTGGAGAATATAACAGTTCACACGGCTTGCCAAAAAAAGTACAACAACGAAAAGATGATTTATAGAGCGTATAGAGCGTCGTGAACAGGATACCCCTACAACTGCTCCAAAATTAAGGGAACCAGCAAAAAAATTATCAATGGGAGAGTAAACAGCACTGTTGAAAATTTCTGAGCGGATATTTTCCAAAATAATTTTTCCTGCGGTTTTCACAATTCGAGTTCTTTCTGCATGAGGATCTCCTATTTTTTCGTTTGAGTACCAGATAAACGTGTTTTTGAAACTCACCACATTTGCTCTGTTGGCTGAATCACTTACGATTATGTCGCTTTTATACTTCTCCTTCAAATGCGTTTTCAAAGTGTTCACGTGTGGACGAGAATCTTCAGGTACCTGATCGAGCAGTTGTTCAATAGAAAACTGGCACTCGTCACCATTCTCCTCGAAAAACTTGAATATTCCTGTCCATGCCTTGATGATAGTTGGGATTATTAGAACGTCCAGGCCTTTTCTGTATAAGTGCAGGTATTTTGTTAAAATTTTTAATACACTTGTGGTGATATTCATCGTTAACTGCAACTAGATCTGTTTTGGAACTATCCAACATGGTTAAATGTTCTTCAATTTTCCGAACCCATTCATCACCTCGCTCTTTTGCATTTATCAAGTTCGTGTTTGCTACATTTCCGAGAGTCACTTTTACCATATGTTTGCGTCTTTCAATATTTAACCTGGCCCCTGGCCTGTTTTTGTCTGTATTCTTCAGTAACTTCTTCCTCGCATAGGAAGTATCTGTTGTTAAAATTAAATGATGGCCCCCTGAGCGGGTTGGTTTGGGGCAGTTATAGGGGTATCCTGTTCATGACGTATAGAGGCTAAAATCAACTTTAATACCGGAAGTAATAGGCGTAGCAATCCCTCTCTTCTTAACAACAATTACTTCTTGTTCTGTTAAGCTTTCCTCGCAAATGAAATATAGATGCGCCGCGGGAGACGCCATATTAATTCTGAAACAACGAAGAAAATAATTATTTTTATTTTTTATTTTTATTTAATCGTCTTATTAATATTAATTATAAATAGGAAGGAAGGGGAGGTCAGTGGGTTGGGGAGGGGGAATCAGTGGTATACATAGTATGTATTATACATAGATATATGTTATGAAGCAAAAACCTGAATTTTACCCGTTTTTTTTTTCAAGTTTTGAGAAATTTGCTCCATTTTTGAACTGCTGTATCTCGGTAAGTATTGAGTCAAGAAATATTTTTTACAATGAAAAGTGAACGAGATTTAATGCTCTACATCTTTTATTTGGACGACTTTCACGAAAAACGCATGGTTTAGAAGATATAAGCGAAAAACAGAAAAAGTCATTGAACATTGACAGAGCTAAGTTCTTTGTCAAAAATTACTCTAAGGTCTTTTAACGAGAACAGCCGAGTTAAAGGTACGTTTTCCAGAGAGTAGTTAAATGTATAATTAATATCCTTCGTGGAAGATGCCATTACGTTACATTTTCGCACGTTTAATGGGAGACTGTTCTCGACACACCAAGTGCTGAGTTTAGGTACATTATTTTGTAATTTAATGCAGTCTTATGTTAGAGATTCTATGTAGTAGCTTGATGTCATCTGCATACATTAAAAAAACGAACATCTAGCTCATATGCCATATCATTGACAAACATATTAAACAAGAGTGGTCCAAGAACAGACCCTTGAGGTACACCGGCACAAGACAAGTAATCAGCAGACCTGAATCGATTATACGCGTCGTACTGTTTTCTAGCTGACAAGTATGATTTTAAAAAGCGTCTAAGATTCTGTGAAACCCCAATGTTAGACAGTTTTTTAATAAGAATGTTGTGATTAAGCCTGTTGAATGCTTATCTGTTTGACATCTGTTTGAACTTTCATCTCAATGGACTCGGATACATATTGTGTAGCACATATTAAATTGGTGGTTGTAGATCGGCCAATTATGTAGCGAAATTTTAAAAGCTTTGCCAAAGTTACAAATGGTAGTGATTGGTCAGAAATTCATGAAAATTATAAAAAAGTTCGTCGAATTTGCAAATTCAGCAAATTCTTGCAAATAAAAAATTTTTTAAAAATTTGAAACTGACCAGTTTAGCAGAAAAGTTACAATGAAGCACTATAAAATTTGAATGGTTTGCGGCATGTGGGTCTCAAGCAATTTCATCTTGTCTCACGTAGTAAAAGCCACAACACTGCTCAGGTCTGCCTTATTCCATGGGGGCCGGAGTTTTTGTTATAAATATTCCATGAACCTTCTTCAATAAATTTGAATCTTTTCTTTTAATGACTGCGACTGTTGTAAGGACAATGTATTTAAATGCGGATTATTTTTTATTAGGCCGAAATAAAATCAGAAAATCACCAATCAACCGAGAGTTAATTACAGCGTGACCAATTAAGGGTGGAAATTGGTTGCGAACTAAATTAAGACACATAGCAAGAAAGAGAAAAATAAAATAATCTAATCAAATTAATTAATTATAAGACTGTCTGTTAAACCTTAAGTAGGAATAAAGTCAATGTCGCTGTCCATAAAATGACCTAAATGAACGGCGACCAGATGCGGCATTTAGTAATGGTCTGATTAATAGTTTACTGCATAGATAATGGACACAATAACGATGTCAATTGGATCAAATAATGCCTGTTTTATTGTTATAATATACTTTTTATATTTTCATGGAAAAGTTCTTCCATTTCAGTACTGGTAAAGTAAAATGTGGGTAGTTTAATTTATTCTCTATAGAGGTCTTCCAAAAATTGGTTAATATGTCCTCACTCAATTCCAGATCCTACAGTATAAAATAAATTAAATATAAAAACATTTTTTGTAAATCTGTAGAAAAAAATATATGCAAATAATGTACAATAACACGAAACAGGTGTTATTTTAGGCCATGAAAACCACGTATTAAAGAAAATAAACAAATATACAACATACAACAATATTACACACAAATACCATAATACCACATGGAGCAAAGATCAATTATAATAATGTTGCGCAGCAGACAGTTTTGGCCTTGCTGCGCCGAGGCACGATAAACACAGATCACTCAGTAGCGTAACGTGTTAAACTACGTAGGGTAATTGATTTAAGTTTTAATTTAATATTTAAAAATGCTGTAATAAAAAATCCGTCTCGGGAAGTCAAGCACCTGGAATAGCCTTCATTGCAATAAGTATTGAGTGAAAAATGTGGTGTAGTATTATATCTGAACCCTTAAATGCAACATTTTTCAATCGTCGGCAACTGCACGTCACTGTTCTGTGATCACTGTTTATTTCGCCAATCACATTTGTGGAAGGCGTGGTCTGTCTGCGCCGCGAAACCTCATTATAATTGTCTCTTGCTGTATAACCTATTTTCGGCCCAGTGGCACTGCGTCGATTCAGTGGAGTAGTGCTTAAATGTCAGGCTTGCGACCAGAAAGTTCCGGGTTCGAATCCTGGGTAGGGCATGGATGTTTAATGTGGTTTTTAATGTTACCGAGACGGTAACATTAGGATAGGTCTTTGTTGAGTGGCACAACATGTCTGGTCGCTGTTATCTCTCCCGAGTTTGAGTGTCAGCTGCGGTAGACATCAATAACCGCAGGAAATGGTTATTATGTTGATGTTTATGTGTACACACATGTCTTAGTTGAGTGGTGAAATAACTAGGGATAAACTCCGCCAGAACATATATGTAAATAAGACGATTAAAAATAATAATAATAAAAATGTATACTATCACTCGCGTTCTGCTAACCGTATCGGCACCATCTGAATGTGATTACTTAGTAATATCTAAGAAGCGAAGATGAAGACCACTGAATCTGATGTCTCCAAAGAGCGAATGGGAAAGAGCTTTGGTGAGGCCGTGTGTCTAACAGGTTGTTGCAATAGATGGTGTGGGGCTGTCGGACATGTTATACGGCAAAAGAAGGCCAGCTACAATTAGAACATTAAGTGATTCACAAAATGTTTGCCAAGACGTTGTAAGAAGAAGAGGAAGAAGAAGCAGAAGAAGAAGGATAATTTCCAGATGATGCCAATATGATTAGCGAAACGCTTTTCAAATATGTTGGGTTTATTTTAACACAAGTGTATATTAAATTGTCTTCCTGGCAAAACTGACTATTACATCTCCCATATTGATTTCTTCCGTCGTTTTTTTATTAATAAAGTTGTTCTTGATAAAATGTATAGCAGGTTTCTCTTGCGTTAACTGCATGAGAAGAATTGTCAACCCTGTGAAATTATTCACTAAAAGTATGTCCCATTTTTTCGTTGGCAGTAGTGCCAACTGCTTACCAAATTATTCATCATCATCAAGTAATTTTGCAGATATAGCGCCAACAGATAGACACTAGATCGATACGATGGTGGGAAGCAGGTATCTTGATATTTATAAAAAGAATCGATTTCTAAAATAGATCTAGATCGTTTGCATAAAAATTATCCAGGTTAGCAGCGCCTGATTTGATAATATGCGATTTATTCAAAACTCCCCATTTCGAATCAAACACACACAGGTGCATATGATTACGCTGTAAAACCCTCAGAGCAGTCGCCGACGTGCTGCACCATGCCTGCGTTACGAATGTTAGGGCGGGCCTTACTACAAAAATATAAATGCATTTTTTATTATATCTACAGAGTCTGGCCAGGAGCGTATAGGCTCCAGGACATGGAAAAGATTATCTGTATAATTTCATTAATGTAAGTGTTGAATGTCAGTTCTTTGTCTAGTCTTACCCCAAGGCACGTAACACATTTCCTTGTTGGATTTTGGTAACCTCTGAACTAAATTGGATGTTGTATAAGTTTGCATGTGAAGACAATCGTTTCTGATCTTTTAGCGTTTATCAAGATTCTCCGCTGGTTGTGAAATATCGTGACGCGAATTTTCAGTAGTATTAACCGCTTGCGCTTTGTAACTGCGCATACGTGGTTGTGTCATCGGTGTACTTGATCAGCTAAGTATTTGGGAATATGGGGAAATCAAAAACACACACACAAATTGTATAATTTGGGCCCAAGGGCTAACCATTGCGAGACTTCCGGATAAATGTCCCGTAGTCTAGACAAATGATTCATTTGTAGTTTTAACATTGGAAATATTTGTTTTTGTTCAAGATCAAAAGACAGCGGTGTCGCGGTCGACTGAGACTATCGTATGCAATGGCTGATATACGCATATGTAATATGGGTTGCATATATCACAGGGGGTCAAGTTACCAGTTTTCATTTAAGGTGGAAATACAGCGGTGTTCCGGTCGAGTGAGACTACGTATATGCAACGGCTGATATACGCAAATGTAATATGGGTTGCATATATCACAGGGGGTCAAGTTACCAGTTTTCATTTAAAGTGGAAATACATCGGTGTAGTGGATTGTATATTACGAAATCTGTGAATTTTTTGCTCTCAGATGTCTGCTTTAATTTTTTATTGTCTTGATCGTGTAGGCGAAATGTTAAAACAACTTGATAATTTATTTATGTGATTCAATAACCCAAGAAGTAATTGCAAACGTATTAATATATTCCAAAAAATGATTACAAATAATTTAATGATTATTATAACAGTTTGATTGTTGCAAATCTAATTCATTTTAGGTACATCAATAAATCACAACACGAACTGGAAGCTGTATTGGACATTTTGATTCAATAATTCTCGAATGTGTTTCTATTAAAATGCATCTAGAATGGCAATAACTCATGAACACAGAACTGCTTTTGGGGGAATAATTGAACAACTATCTGCTAGAAGCTCACTTATGATAAATCTGCTTCATAATTCAAAACATGTTCATGTTGCCTGAATAATGATTAAGTCATTTATCTTACGATACATTATACACTGACAAAATCCATTAATACAGATAAACAATAAACTTGCTCCTGCAGTGTGAATTTATAGAGATACTGGGTTAACGTTACCGAGGTCCTGATAGTTGACAAGGCCGATATTTTTTAACCGAGAGCAATATTTTCATACCCTACATTTAATGTCTTATATGGAAAAGACAGCTTACTTGATACGATCTTAGCGTTTAATGAGCTACCAACGCCCCATACATAAAAGTTGTGCTTAAATAAAAGTATTAACTTTTAGCCAAAAAATAATTTAACATAAACTTATCTTTTACCTTTAAATGAATATATAAAAAGGAAAATACTAAGGTTTTCATTATAAATTTCTTTATTGGAACTGAAAACGAATCCAATGATTTAAAATGTGGAAAATAGTACCATCTGAAAAATCCCATGTGTAATTTATTTCATTGTTATGTAAGGTATAGATTAACGGTTGCAAGCTCAATTACCAAATGTGTTAGTTATTCAGTCTACCGGCCAACGCAGTTATCTGCAGTGTAAGTTGCCGAAGCAACTCAACATTAACAAGCTGAACATTATACTCTCCGTTGATTTTTTGAACTTTTTATACAATTGTTACACATCCTATGGCATACTCTTCACAGTTTTTCCGTAAATCATGTTCAATTTTAGACGTTTTCTGTTTAATTACAAAATGTAAAACAATTATATATTTTTTTAAATTTAAATAATTCATAAGTTATTTATTTACTGATCGATATTGCTAAAAAATAATAGAGTTGTTTCTCTCTAACGCTAATTTACTATCCAAATTACAATACAATCGCAGTTTTCTTTCTTATGTTAATGTGCTTACAAAAAAACGTGACGGAAGGACGGACGGACGAACAGAAGGGTATTTTGAAGGTTATTCAGAATTCGATCACCAACACAGTGATATGAAATTATTTTTTCTGCGAGCGATATGACCGGTTTTAGAAATGTACCGATCGAATGCAATATGCTTTTGGTTTTGTATTTGCGAAGAGTACAATAATAATTAAATAAGCTGAAATTTGAGATTTCAAAATAAAAATAAAACTGAAGCTAATTATAAATTTTCATAACTTTAACTGTATAAATACTCATTTTACTTCCACATCCACGTAGTGGAGTGGAAGTATAGTAATCGTAAAAAAGTTTTCAAACATTTGTTTTGTTGAAATAGGCTTAGAATGCCATAAAACGTCGAGATTTTAAATTTGAGCGAAAAGAAATTCTGTCTGTCCGTCTGTCTCTTGGCCTGTAACTTTTTTTTATGCGCACGTTTTCTCCGGAACGGTTTAAGATATTGACTAGAATAAGTGTATAAAATTTACACTTATCTACTCTAACGAGATCTGTAAGTGGATTTAAATTAAACATTTAAATACATTCTTCAAAGGCAAATTCAAATTTAATGTGTATTTATTGAAAAGTGTACCAACATCATTTAATCATTTTACTTTGTTCTTGTATTCCTTGAGCCAATTTCCTTAACTTCTTTATTACTCGCCGAGGCATTTTTAACTGGAGAAATACACATTACTGGGAGGTAGAAAATCCTCATGCCGTTAAAGAAATACATTTTCAGCACGAATTTAAGATTAAAGTTTGGTGTGGTATTATCGGCGATCAGTTATTGGGACCATTTGTCCTTTCTCAAAATTTAAATGGACGGTCTTATCTGTTCTTTCTTCAAAATACTCTTGCTGATATATTACATGTTTTCATGCTAGACACATACGGAACAGAATGTGGTTTATGCAAGATGGAGCTCCCCCTCATTTCTCCACTGAAGTCAGGAATTGTCTTGATGAAACTTTCCCACGCAGATGGATCGGCCGAGGAAGTGAGTTTACTTGGCCACTAGGGAGTCCTGATTATAATCCTTTGGATTATTATGTGTGGGGACATATGAACTCCTTAGTCTATACAAATACTATCAACTCAAGAGAAGAACTGTGGGACAAAATATAAAATGCAGCTAATTTTATTAGAGAACAGGAAAACATATTTTTCAATGTAAGAAAATCTTCCATGAAAAGAATTAGAAAGGGCATAGAAGTAGGTGGAGACCATGTCGAAAATTTATTATAAGTTGCAGCAATGGGCCTTTTGCATGGGGGGGGGAGGTTTATACAATAAATACTAATGTCATTAAGTCAACTTTTATGTCATTTTTTGGTCTTCTAATAAGATTGGATCCTTACTTTACACAGTCTTTTGATTTATGTAAATAAGAAAATATATATATACAAACCTATTCAACACAAGTATACAACAAGAAACAAAGATATCAAAATTCAAGAGCAACAAAAACTATCGGACAGAAATGATATACATATCTGGGTTTAAGATTATACAACAGATTACCTAAACAAACAAAAAATACAAATAAATTGCACACATTTAAAAAAAATATTGAAAAGTGGTTAAGAGAAAATTCTAGGCCTCAAATAGACAACCTTATTAATCAAAATGTAATATAAATTAAACAATAATTACATTCAATACTCAAATAAAATAACACTCTCTGATTATGACAGAAAACCCGAACTAAGTAAAAAACCTGTCAAATTCTGACAGAAAAACCAAACTGAATGAAAATCTACCTAAATACAACATTTATAAACCAAAAGAGACAAATATATTTAACCCGTCACGAACAAGTAGTGATAAACTACTTACGTGATTACTGCACTGTTTATTTACAATATAACGATACGGAATGAAAATAATTATTACCTATTAGATAAGTATGTAATGTAATATTGTATTGTTAAAATATTGGAAAATAAACACATCATTATTATTATTATTATTATGTATTTATCTCAATACCATGAAAATACTCCAATAGAAAGTGAGAAAGAGTTCACGCTGTTATTACGATTTTGTTTTCCCTTACGTTTTGTACTTGTTTCAATAAATACACTTCGTTTCATTAAATTTGAATTTGTTTAGCGGCAATTTCCTCGAAAACGTTTGGAGTTATCAAGTTCTACCAAATGTATCTTTTATAGGTGTAAATGATGCCCTCATCAGATTTTCTGGTCGGAAGTACCACAACGCCTCGTCCAAAATAAGCATGAAAAGAATTCATCATCAGATACAGGTCCTGCGGCTCCCTTTATGATCTAACCTGATGTACATACATACATACATAAATTATTGTTTCTTAGAATAAAAGAAGTTCCTCTAGCAAAAATCAGTCAAGAGTCTGTTGAGTTATTGCAAAAAAAAATTAAAAAATAATTTGAATTATGACACCCCGTATCTTTTTCCACAGCAACATATTACCCGTATTTGGTTGTATTTTCATATTTTGGCCCAAAGAATCTACCCCTGCACTATGGCCTATTATTAATGGTCCGCCCTGTAGATCCAAATTGGTTAATTATTTGTTTAAATAATAGCAAAATACTGTCAATATTTTCAGAATTTTAAAACATTTTTCATTTCGTGATAAAAGCTCTTACATCCTTTCAACTTTCAAAAATATGTCGCTTATAAACCTCAATATAACATAAAAATTTAATCGAAAAATGCTTATTCGTTAACGAGAAAATCAATTTGTTTATTAAAAACGCCTTAAATGTTTAATTCAATTTGAACTCATTACCATCAACCAAAATCCGGGGCACATTTTTTTGTGGAGTCCTATATTTTATGAAACTGCTGTGGGAATATCATTTTTTTTATATTATATGCCTCCAAGATGGCATCGGAAAAAGTATTATTCTTTGAGGTACCTATGTTTTTTGCGAATATCTTAACAACAAATGAAAGGCATAAAACTTTGATATCTGAGGACCTGGTAATTTAATACATATTTAAAAACCGCTGCCTAAGGAATCACTACTTCCACATCCAGATTCTTCATCCAAGTCACTTTAAAGGAAACATCTTGACTATATTTGCACTCTAGTATGTGGAAATTATTGGTCATAGAATTTTAATAATATTCGGAGCAGATGTAATAGAAAAGTTTGAGGAGTTGGTTTCTACCATATACGCTAAAAATGAAGTTTCTAGTTATTTTCCACTATTCACAACCTACCACCTCCGACTCCTTGAATGGAGTCATCTCAATCAGATGTCACTACAATACATACGTGTACTAACTTTCAAGTGAATATCTCAATTTAATGTTATCAATCCCATTGTTAATGAAGCGGAGGTGGTGGAGTTTGAAAAATATTAAAAAGAAATCTGAGGCCTTGGTTTCTAGTATATACACCGAATCCCAAATTTCTGTACTCTTACCAGCTTGATTTACTTATTCCCTTCTACGGAATCATCCCAAAATATAATCTAGTTCCAGATGTCGTTATAATACATACATCTACCAAATTACAAGTGAATATCTCAATATTCAATCAACCCCTTTAATAATGTAGTAAGGGTAGTGGAAGGGTTGAAAAATATTTAAAAATCTGAGGCCTTGGCTTCTAGGACATACACCGAATTTCAAGTTGCAGTACTCTTACCAGCTTGCTTTACTTATTTTTCCCTATTTACCTCTACTTATCCCGACTCCTTCAACGCAATCATGTCAAAATATAATCTAGTTTCAGATATAGTTATAATACATAAATGTACCAAATTTCAAGTGAAAATTTAAATTTAATTTTATCAACTCTTTTAATAAGGGAGTGGGGGTGGTGGGGGGATGGAAAATACTAATGAAAAAACCTGAGACCTTCGCTTCTAGTATATACACCAAATCACAAATTTCTGTACTTTTACCAGCTTGCTTTACTTATTTTCCCTTATATATCTCTATTTAACCCCCAACCCTTCAACGGAATCATCTCAAAATATAATCTAGTTCCATATGTCGTTGTAATACATATGCGTACTAAATTTTATGTGAATATCTCAATTTTATTTCATCAACCCCTTGAATAATGGAGTAGGGGTGGTGGGGGGCTGAAATATATTATTAAAAAATCTGAGGCCTTGGCTTCTAGTACATACACCGAATTTCAAGTTTCCGTACTCATACCAACTTGCTTTACTTATTTCCCCCTATTTACCCCTAAATAACTCCCAATCCTTCAACGGAATTATCTCAAAGTATAATCTAGTTCCAGATGTCGTTATAATTCATACGTGTACCAAATTTCAAATCAATATCTCAATTTTATTTTATCAACCCTTTTAATAATGAAGTAGGGGTGGTGGGGACTGAAATATATTATTAAAAAATCTGAGGCTTTCGCCTCTAGTACATACACCGAATTTCAAGTTTCTGTAGTCCTACCAGCTTGCTTTACTTATTTCCCCCTAAATAACCACCAACCCTTCAGCGGAATCATCTCAAAGTATAATCTAGTTCCAGATGTCGTTATAATTCATACGTGTACCAACTTTCAAATGAATATCTCAATTTTATTTTATCAACCCTTTTAATAATGAAGTAGGTGGTGGGAGTTGAAAAATATTATAAATAATCTGATATCTTGGCTTCTAGTACATACACCGAATTTGAAGTTTCTGTAGTCTTACCAGCTTGCTTTACTTATTTTCCCCTATTTACCCCTATTTAACCCCCAACCCTTCACCGGATATCCTCAAAAACAATCCAGTTCCAGATCTCGTTATAATATATACGTGTACAAAATTTCAAGTCAATATCTTAAACCGTTCCGGAGAAAACGTGCGGACAAAAAAAGTTACAGATAGACAGACAGAACATTTTTTTTGGCTCAAATTTAAAATCTCGACGTTTCATGACATTCTAAACCTATTTCACGAATAAAAGTTTTTGAACATTTTTTTGCGATTACTATACTTCCAATCCACTACGTGGATGTGGAAGTAAAAATGTTGCTCTAGTGCATTTAGAGGGCAATCATTTTTTTTGTGTTAAATTTACCAAATGTTTGTAAACATTGAGGGTCGAAATTCATATTATATCTAGTTGAATACTGGAATTTCATAATTTCATCAACTTTAATATAAAACGAACGTATACTTCTATTGACATTAGTCTTGCAGCTACTTAAAAAAAACAACATTTTTCATGATTTTTGCACATTTAAACGTCGTCTTAACAATGTTCCCACTATTTAAAATGGGATCATATTCAAGGCTATGTTCCTTACTAGTAAATTTAACCATTAAATCATTTAGCTTCCTGTGGCGAATTACATCCAATTTTCGTCTACTTTTTTCTAATTCCACTGGCCTAAAATGATAATTATTGCATATTCGAAAAATCGACATCCTTTAAGCTCAAGCATGCTTCTTCAGGAATTGTAGTTTTTTTTTAAATTTTGCATCAAAAATAATAAATCGGAGAAGTGTCGTCGAATTTTGGACACCGACCGTTATGAAATTGTAAGTTGCTTGTTAATTTTTGATTTACGCAACTTATTTTGTTCTGTTAATCTGTTAATACTAAGACTATTATTGTTATCTTGATTTAATCATGATAAGTGCTCCTTAAAGGACAGAAAGGTATTTTACAACGGAAGTACAAAATTTACAACTTAAATTTTTTCAGTGTTCTTCTAACTTCTCTTCCAATTTTTGGACCAGGATCATTCTTTCTTAACTTTTCTTTTATCAACTTTGTCACATTTTTCTCAAACGATTCTTTAATTTCTGTTGCAACGATCTCTTTTACGAGATCTGTGTTACTTTCTGTCACAGTAGTATTTATTTCGTCTTGTTTACTGGTAACAGCAACAATATCTTGTTGAAGTGTCAGCTTTGTTTCTACTAATACTTTGGTGTCATAGACATCTCTATGGATTTCCTGTAACTTGCTGCTAATTTCATAGTGCAGAACTTCTTCCTTCTCTTGATTGTGAGCTACTTCTTTTAACAACTCCTTATTTTCGTTATGGTTATCACTAATCCTTTTATATTGATATTCTAAATCGTCCAGTAATTCCCTGAATTTGTCGTGAAAAGTCGTTAATATTTCCTCATGTTTGACACTGCGGTCTTCTACTGCGTCTCTGCTATAATTTTCTCTTTCTAGTTTTGCCTCCTCGTTAGGATTCTTCGACATAATATAGTCTCGTACAAGTTTATATAAATCTTCCTTAACTGTCAAGTAATAAGTAGGTAGTTCGAAACCACTTTCTTGTTGCCAGTTCTATCTAATATCTCCCGGTTCTTCCCATGGTAGCAGACGCCTGTGCCCATATTTTTCGGTGTGAGTGCCTTTATTTTTGTAGAAAGTTTCTTCCTCTATTAGTACAAGCCCAGTTTTTGTGTATAGTTTATTAGTCTTCCATGTGTTATCATCAATAACTACAGTTCTTCCTTGCTTTATACCCCTCTTATTTCGCTTGGAGTTACCGAATAAAACACCCTTAGTAATTTCGATTCTCGTGATGTTTTTCGTTTGCTCAGTTTCAAGGAAATAATTGAAAATTCTGTCTGCAGCATCCTTTGCTAATTTTTGCATGGCCTTCTTTTGCCCTACATCACATGTAAGCTTTCTAAATTGATATTCAAAGCTATAAAAAATATCCACTGCTGATTCAATCAATAATGTTCTAATGTTTTCTTTGTGATCGCTGTAATAGTATATTAAGTCGGCCAGAATTTTTGAGTTCTTCTTATCTATTTTTTCAAAAATCATTAATTCTCCTTTGGATAGTGCATTCCCGACGGCAGAGCCAACTTTGGGAATAATAGAGAGAAATTTACTTAATACATTTGTGTGAAAGCTGTTTGGCTGAGTAGGAATCTGCCTTTCCTCTAACAATGCAAGGCAAAAATTTAAATTTAGTTCGATGTTTTCTACCAGATAGTAAGCGAATTCCTTCAGCCTCTCCAAAACTGATGTTGCGTCTTCATTAACATTGACGTCCACTAAAAATTCGTCTTCTACAAAAAAAAACATGTACAATTAATTTAGAAAATATAGTTTTGGTAGAGATTTGCATTAATTATTACCTAATATATTTTCATTTTCTGCGGCGGCTGATGATGCATTGTCCATATTTCAATTGGTGTTAAATCTGAAAAAGAAACACGGAATATAGAAGACATAATAGAAAAGTTTGTTGTGTTCAATTATTCACACAAAAGATAAGACTACAACCGAGATCAAGTACATATATATGAGTGACCTATAAAACCACACTGAACAAAAATAAAGTATTTAAATCGGGGCGAGCGTAGATCTGTCTATATTTCAACAATAAGTCGAAATTTTAACATTCTGAATTGAAATCTCAACATTTTTTGTTCACCGTTCTCAATACGCATTCGTAACATTCCAGTATAATAACTTAGAAAATATCAATTTTCATTAAAAAATGATATAAGACTTTTTTCCTTTGCAACAGATCCAGTGGTTAGTTTTATATATTTTCATCCTCCGTTCTAGAAGGTGTGAGAACTTTCCCCACAAAAAAGACGGACATTAATTTAAGTAGTCTTAAAAATACACTAGGAATGGTGAATATCCTTACAACCGACGAGAATCTCGTGATAAAAAAAATTCGTCGATTCCACTATAAGAAATATAAAAATCCACCATATGTTTATTTTAGCTTTTGTTAATACATGTTGAATTATCTTACAGGGTGTAATTAGTTTCATGTCATTAAGAAAACTGGCAATGGGGACCGACTAGACAAACAAAAACTATTTCCTCACTTTGAGAAACCGATGTCGGTGAAAAATTTTAATGTTGAGTTCCTAATGACAGAAGTCATAAAAAAGAGTGGTGAAGGTTACCGACTCGTGAGCCGCGCGGTCTCAAAAAAAAATAAAAGCAATATACAAAAACAACGAATGGGTAGGTCGTGTATTCGTTCTTCACCATGTAACTACATAAATTAAAATATTGCTTGAGAGTATCACAAGAGGGGACGACAATACAGCCAATATGCCAGCAGTTCTCAAACAAAATTTTAAATAATTTTGGAAATTTTTAAACATTTTTTTCTTCAAAACTATGGGCTGTAGACCCCATGTTATATAAAGCTTTTTGTTTATCTAGTCATTCCCCACCACCAGTTTTTTTAATGACACGACACTAATTAAACCCTGAATATAAGTAAGGCAACAGTAGGGGCAATATAAATTACGCTCATTGCATATGTTTGAATTGAAGTATAATGTCACACCAGCACTTACATGTTTGCCTGATTTTCACGTGACATTTGAGTCAGAGCACTATATTAGGTTAAATTTACTAGACAATGATCGGGCTTCATCTATTCAAAGCATACATGTTTACAAAGATGAGTAATTTCTTTATACTGTATACAGTGTGCCCGGTATGAATCAATTCTGTGAAAGCTCGAACATATCAATTAACTTAATTTCCTAACGTTGTATGTTACAGATTGAGGAAATAACAACGACCTCAATTCTGGATTCCCCCTTGATTGTTATTTAAATTAACGGAAACTCCAGCCTACTTGCAATAAATTCCAACTGATTTATGTAGGTTAACCATAAGATTTAATCACTTTGAGGGAATTCGCATCAATTATCGTGGCAGTAAAATAAACAGTTGATTTGCATAAATCAAATGAACAATTTTAAAATTGATTTTGGTTGCTGAAATGGAATTAATAACTTGCTCTTTCAAAGTTATATTGCAAGTTAAATATAAAATCAACATTGCTCTAAAGTGTTACGAAAACAAATCTCATTTTATTAAGCTGATAGGTCGATATATTCTTAGAATTATTATTATTAAATTCGATTAGCAATACTAATTTTCTGTTAGTTTGTTTTATTTTCCTTATTTGATTTAATGTACTTTCTTCACAATTAACAAAGTTACTTCAGTGTATTAGAAATTATCATCTAATATTAAAGAATTTTGAATTTACAGTCAGTGAAGTATCTCCAGCCTCAGTTGTTAAAATTGGTTTATCGTTAACATGCGTTATTAAGAAAACCCCGCAGTTAGTGTAGTCTCCTCCCAAGCCATCCTAATTATTTTCTAAAATCTAATAAACCTGCATGGGTTGGGGTCCTACAGTCTGTAGTGGAATTCGAGCCACTTCTTGGAAATAATTTATAATAAAAACGGACTCGCTTGGCAGTGAAGTTTTTTAAATGGACGAAATCAACCCAAGAAATGAAAGAAAATGATACAGCAATCATAGGACCAGACGCTACAGAGAGATAAGCTATACATCATTTTATTTTATTTTATTCTATTCTATTTTATTTTATTTTATTTTATTTGATTTTATTCTATTATATCTGATTACTTTAATAACTTTAACAACTTAATTTTTATCGGTTCAATGTATTAACTCAAAACATAATATTTTAAACAGTTTTTTATTAATCTAAAAAATAAACCTGTGCTGAACGGGGGGCAGGTAATAAAATAGAAAAATACGCGGTATTGGAAAACGACAGTAGAAACTAATTAATACAAAAACAAACTAATATACAGGGTATAAAAAAATATTCTCGGGCTGTTCTCTCTAACTTTCAAATCGCTAGTGTATTAGTTATTTCTTCAAAATTGAAATAAATTGAAAGTACAATTGAAAAGGTATTAAACATAAATAATGAAACAGAAAAATACCCAAAATTGGAAAGTGGTAGTTGAAACTGATTACTACAAAATGTTCTCTCGGACCTCTTTCTCATAACCCGCTGTAATAAGCTCTCTATTACCGCACTTCCTTGCACTTCCATCGTAAACGGATATTTACCTGTGGAAGGGTTAATAAATAAAAGCTCCTGGCGGCGAGCTAATGTATGTATGTCTTGGCAGACAAACAAAAAAGAAGCACTGATCGAGGAGCTAAGAAATAGTGTACTATTTTTGTTTTAATTGTATTGACATTTAATAAAACTGCCTTCTCCGTTAATGCCACTAATGAAACTACTTTTAGAAACGAATGAACAAAACACATTTTGAACAATAATGAAAGTAATGAGATGATATCTTCACAATTTAATATAAAAGGTAAACAATGAAAGAGATGAAAGCAGACGAGATTAATTTTGATTATCTAATACAGAGAAAATAAATAATAAAGTCCAACTAAGTCGATTTTCTTTTCTATCAAAATAATGAATAAAAATGGTTAATATGCGTTAAATCATTTTTACTGTTCATCAGCGTAATAGAACGACTTTTACTACCGATAAATAAGAGAATAAAACAAGCAGTAAATTAAAAGTTTTTTTTAGTTCTTTATATGTTTTGTTTGTGCTGACAATATCAGTTCTCTTCAAATAGAAGGAATCGTTTTCCTTCGAGAAAGAAATAAATTCGGAAATAAACTATTTATAGGTGATTTACGTTGGGCATTTCAATGAATATGTAAATAATTTTGTTAGCATTTCACTTTACAACTATGTCCCAACTCGATTTAAAAAGTTCTAAAAATAAGATTTTTTAACTTATAGTAGTACTACTCATTTTATCTAGTTCCCATGCATATTACATTTAAACTGATTTGATTTATCAGAACTAACTCAGTTGGTTTAATTGTTTGCATTGTTACAATAAGTACGAAAATTAATTAATTAGGTTTTTAATTAGCAAAAACCTGTTTCAATACACCGTTGATAATTTTCATGAGTTCATATGAAAACTATGAGTAATATTCAATACAAAATATAATTTCGGTATGTTGTACAATCTATATTCTAGAATGGTACGGTTTTAATAATTTCAATTGCTTTTGGACAAATTGAAAATAATGAACAAAATTCTTTGAAAAAATTAAATCCCCATAAAAAGGTAACTTACGCCTGGATAATGGAGTATTTGCACTGAAAAATAAATATGTTTTCAACAAATTTATTATGCTCTAAAATAGGTATAATTACAATTTTGCCAAATTTCACCTTATTTTTTGTCTCCGTCAAGTTTACATCTAAAATTAAAATATGGTTAATTCCAATACACAAAGATGACGTTGTAGTAGTGTGTTCAACCTTGGAAGTAAAACCCTCTGTTGCAGATACCTTATTTCAAAAAATGAATATAATTATTTAATCTTTGTTAGTACTAGCGGTTCATTGTCAGATGTTGTGTCCGATAATGTTCTGAAATTATTAGAAATTACTGAATCTTGCAAGTTATGCGACTATCCACCGTCTATTGAAGCCTTTAGGACAGGCTCGCATGAACGATTGTGGAGTCGAGCGATCAGGATCGCCCGATTACAGGTTTACAGGTGCACAATCTATTTTGCAGTCAGCTGATTGGTCCGGTACGAATGATTAGCAATGGGCCGATAAGACTGGATTTCGTATTTTCTGCTTAATTGTAAAATGGGCTTGATAAATATTGCGTGCACTTCTGCTCTCCTTATTTGATTTCGTCAAAAGGTACATCCTCTCATAAGTGCTCATCTAATGAAAGGACAGTTTTATAATGAATATACTGGGTGATTTTTTTTAACCTGAAATTTTCAAATATCTCAAATAATAAACAATCTACGAAAAAACGATGTCCATAATCAAAATTGAATCATTTCGCGGAGAAAATACCTTAGTTTAAAATTAGTCACCCTCCCCCCATCTGTGTAGGTCGGGCGGGGGGTAACTTTGAAATCTTAGATTGAAACCCATATTTTTATTGCAGATTAGAATTATACCGCTAAAAATATATAGGACTCGTCTGAAACATTTTTTTAGATTCATGATAGATGGCGCTGTAATCGAGGAAATTCAATGTTTTTCGATTTTTCCTACTGAGAACCCATGCATACAATTCTGTAATACTTTTGTAATAGAAAATGCCATGTTTTCATTGCAAATATTGAAAATTATTCTTAAAACAAATTTTGTTTCTCAAATTTTCAATTACTGAAAAATGACTTGTCAAGAAATTACTATTATCGCAACCCAGGCACAGGCGTCCTTTTTGGGATTCTTGGTCAACACAATTTTCTTCACTTATGACTTATCGGAGTGCTTGATTAAATATGCTTTTAAATTAATGTTTTTTTCTTGTTTGTTTGAAAAATTACATTTCTTATCTTAGAAATACTTTGTATAAAAACGTTTTATTATGTTTACATTTATTTTAACGTTTGTGTTATTTCCTCTCTTCATGTTTTTCTATGTTTTTGTTTAATTTTTTTGTAAATCAACGTAGAAAAGAAAGAAATAACTTTAAGAAACAACTCATTTTACTCAGTTCGAAGATTATTTCGCAAACAAAAGACCTGTCTCCGATAGGCTGTTGATACTACTTCAGAATGGAGTATTTAACTGTACAATAGAAAATTTAAATGGTTCTGGTTTATGGAAAAGCTGGTAGAGTCTTGATGATGCTGTCGATCTCTACACTCTGAGTTCTCCAGATCATACTGTCAAACAATTTACTACTCACGGAAATGTTCAACCGAAAAAAAAAAGGAATCCATCCAACAAGTCACTGGAGAAAATAATGAAATTGCTGCATTAGTTGCAGTGGCTGTTAATCCACGATTGCGGATTGTCCCAGAGCAGTGTTTGGAAAATTTTAAAACGTAATAAATATCATCCGTACCGTGTCTCTTTACACCAAGATCTCCATGGCGTTGATTTCCTAAATCGGACAACTTTTTGTCAGTGGGCACGTGGACAAATGCAACAAAACCCCAGCTGTTTCGTTACGTATTGTTCTTCGACGAGTCGTCTTTTATAAACCACAGAACGGTTAATCGACACAACATACATTACTGGAGTGTTGAAAGTCCACCCTGGCTTCGCCAAGTTGAACATCAGTGTGTCTTTGGACTGTCAAGGTGTGGTGTGGAATAATTGGCAACAAACCCATCGGCCCCCATATTGTTAAAGGCAACTTGAATGGTCAGATGTACCGAGACACTTTGGAAAATGAACTGACAACATTAAGTGAAGACTTAAGTTTAGAAGTGCAACAGAACATGCGGTTTCATCATGATGATTGTCCAGCACACTATTTGGTGGTAGTACGTGAGGTACTTGATTGTGATTTCAATGGTCGCTGGATTAGTAGAGCTGGTCCGGTGAATTGACCAGCTAGATGACCAGATCTTACTTTTCCAGATTTCTTTTTGTGGGGCTATATTAAAGGCAAAGTATACAAAGAAGTACCAACAACACGTGGGAATATGATTGAGCGAATCAAAAATGCTTGTGCCGAAATTCAAGCAGACACACTTCTCAGTTGTGTATGGTCATTTCATTTAAGTGTATTGATGTCGAGAGCCACCATTTTGAGCCCTTACTTTAATTGAAAGAAGATCAGGCGAAGGGACTCATGCAAATCAAGCACTCTGATTAGTGAGAGAAGAGGGAACTCACATAAATCAAGCACCATGATAGGTGAGAAGCGAGGAGACTCATGTTAATCAAGCACCCCGAAGGGAACAGAAAACTACTACTTCCGTATCGTTGCTCCTGGGTTACACTAAAAGCAGTTTACTCATCAGCCATTTACATTTCTACAGGTAAGAATTTCTCAGTTATTCGCAATTTGCAAAATGAATAAACGTGGTATTTTTTATTAAAACGCATTGCAGAATCGTATTCAAAACTCTCTAGTGTTGATTATGGAGTGCCACAGGGCTCTGCTCTAGGTACTGTACTGTTCATAATTTACATTAATGATGTATCTTTCAATTGTGCTGCTGTAGTACTGCCAGTAATGTACGCTAATGACATGACAGCGACAAAATGTTTTCCAACTTGTGCACTGATAAAAAGGAAGCTGACAATTTAATGAATAACTGGTCAAGAAATAACTATCTTACCATAAATAATGATAAAACAAAAACCATAAATTTTGAAACGAAATATAGAGAACTAAATAATGAACCTGTTAAACTCCTCGGTGTACATTTGAATAATTCATTAAACTTTCAGTTCCAAATTCAAAAATTGTCAACCTGTATTTATATATTATTATACTCAGCAACAAAATTACAGCAGACTGCTTAAGAACTGGCTATTTTTCTATATTTCACAGCATAATGACATATGGAGTGATAGTATGGGGGTCATCTTGTCATTTAAACAAAATTTTTAAATTGCATACGAATAATGACTCAAGCTAAATACGATGACCACTACGAACCCCTTTTTAAAAGTCTTTATAAATTAACACTGCCATCATGTTACATATATGAATGCTTGTATTATATAAAGAAATTAAAAAGTGATAACAGTTACCAAGCAAGAGGACATATATAACCATGACATTAGAACGAAAACAAATTTAAGATTGCCCAAATATAGACTGAGTAAATCTCAAAATTTTTACTTATGTCTATCTATAAATTTTTTTAATATGTTACCAAAGACTTACAAAAACCTGAATTAGGCGTTAACACGTTTAAACAAAAAATAAAAAATATTCTTTTACAGAATGCCTTTTATTCATATGATGAATATTTGGATTTTTTTGGCTTCTTACCTAATTTATCCTTATGCATTAAATATTTGTCGTCTGGCGCTTCTGTTAAAAAATTTTCAAATTATTCCCGTGTCAACGTTTTCGATTTTTTTGGTACACAGCCAATATTTTTCATTTTTAGAAAGGCCCTTAATTTCATAAATTTTGAAATGTCAACGTTTCTCCTAATTTTTAACATACAATTTAACATTGAATAAGCCGACCATAAAGTTGATGATTTATAATTTTCTGCAAGTTTAGTCATATATGCAAGTAATGCGTTTTCGGAAATCATGTTTATATGGTTTTGTTCCAAATATTTTTCAAATTTATAATAGCTTTTTTCATAAATAATTTTCGATTTTTCCGGAACTAAATCCATCGAAGTCAAAGCTAGCTCTCTTACTTCTGGGGGTGTTCCCGCAACAAATTCTTTACTGTTCATTTTATTGTATTTATTTTATGTAGTATATTTTCGATTAAATTCGATATTATAATATATAAATTGAATGAATTAGATACTAATTTCAAGCAAACTGATATGACAGCAGTTGTGCAGTTATTTATTATATCTGGCCTTAGTTCACAGCCGTCTGTTACAAGAAATATATACAAAGGTCATACAAAATAATTAATGAAAACGTTTTCAAATAATCTCCTCTATAAGAGTTTATGAGGGTTATATGGGGGTGTAGAGAAAAATTGACGTGGCAAAAATGTTCTTTTTTGCTAAATATGGTTTCAGCGCACCAAAATACTTAGGAAATGATGGGTTTGATTGCAAAGACAGGACATTTTTTTGTAGACCTGTGTTACTAAGTATGTAGTGTTAATGTTTGCAATTTTTTATAAATAATATCTTAAATAATTTATTCTACAGTCTCCTATAAAATAGAAACGTTTCCTTTAACAATAAACATGTGTTTCATTTTAAGTATTACATCGTGGATAATAAGGGGGACACTAATTTTTCTGCCTATTTGTAGAATAGGTGATTAAATCCTCTATTTCCTCTAATACAGTTTCCACTGTTCTGGGCGACAGTCTGAATCTATTTAAAAAAATCTCTTCCACCGTATTCTTAAAAAAAGTTAGGCGTATACTGGACCTTGGGACTTCATGGCTCTTCATCATTGCTATATGCATTTACTTCGAATATATGCATCTTTAAACGAGATTTCAAAAAAATATTTTGTGACGGTTATTTTATAGGTTATAAATTTTTAGTAAACTACCAACTTCTAGTTTACTCAAACCTCACTTGCTAGTAAAGTAAACTACTAAATAACTACGACCTTGAAAATGACCAGCTCTTGTAAAACCCAATTTTTATAATAACCAGCTGTTAGAAATGTAAGACAAATGGAAATCCTACTCAACTATGAATAGTTGTTCATATGCCACATTTTCATCTAAAAATAACGAGAAGGAACAGACTAAGTTCAGAAGATTACTCTAAACCATTGGAGTCCTACAAACATTATTTGCGGCAATTTCAGCATTGAAGCTATTTTAGGCTTTATTTTTCATTTACCACCACGTTTTGTTCTTACTTACTTATATGGTTATAGAAAATAATAATGTAAATGTGTAGAAAATTTACTGCAAATCTCTTTTAACGAGTTTTAAAAGTATATGTAAAAAGTTACACGTATTTCAAGATGATGCTTAATTTTGAGGTCATCGATCAGTCATCTTGACGGCTTACGTTAAATTGAATACACATCCTCTGAACACGTTCTCTCGAAATCCAGCGGATTTCACACATAAGCGTGTTTATAGAGATTTTACACACATGTAACTTTTTTATCCCAGACACTTCCAAGACTGTTATTAGCACACTGTGCCAGATTCCTCCTCATACGATAACTCGAAAGTTAAATATTTGCGCAATATGGTTATTTTGTTTCCGTTTTGTCCCCTTCTATAAATTTATTTAAAGATACCTTAAGTATTGTTTATTAACACTAAAATAGCATTAGATATCCTTAGTAAAGTGAAGGTGTAAACACGAATATAGCCTCCAAAACTCTTGAACACAATATTCGAATATCAACGCTCGATGCTCATTTCACCAACCACGTTGGCATCATCGGGAGGTAATTAAGTTTTAAATAGTGAATTTGAATCATTTCTCGATGACGACAACGTGATTGGTGAAACGCACGCCGAGTGTTGGTATTCGAAGATTGTGTTCAACAGTTTTGATGCCTGTGGAAAGTAATATAGGTCTTCAGAGGCAACGTCACAGTGAAGGTTCCAGCCCCCTCCAGGAATAGACCGTTTTGTTAATTGAAAACACTAGAAAAAATTATTGCTTTCATCATGTTTAGGCAAAGAAAAACGTCGTGTATGATTAAGTTCCAGTGCCAAGATATTATTAACTCATTATTAATAAGACCATTTGGATATGAATGAAAGTTGCATTCGTGCATTGCCGACTGTGAATGCATTAACTTTTATTAACCTTTTTTGGCACATATGTAAATTATTATCACAGGCTTTTGACAAAGTTTGGCATCGAGGTCTTTTTTTTCTCCATTAGCCAGATGCATATTACGTATTTATTGCTTTATTCATTTGTTCATAACTAACCTAACACAACGACCCAACCATATAATATACACAGGATGATAGTTCACAAGGACACTCTCTTCTCGTCCAGGGGTCTGCCAGGACATTTCTTATATAACATTACACAGGTAGACCACGGAAAGGGGGTATATATAACAATGGGAGAGACAATTAAGGAATACGAAGCTAACCTAATATAGAACGATGTTATAGCAACAATTTAACTGTGTTCATGAAATTAACGTTGTAGACTTGTATATTTTTTAAGGACAATTAATAGATGAGTAACATTAGTTGGTAGAGGGACTTTGATATCGACTAAATTATTCAACATTGCATCGATAGCCGTTTGGTGATTCTGACAACTAAAGAAAATGTGGTTCAGATCGCCCGTAGTACCACATATACTACAGATATCTAAATCAAGTACACCAATTCTGTTAAGGTGTTTTGGAAAGCAAGTGTGACCGAACCTTATTCTGCAAATTGTGGTGATAAATTTCCTAGTTAATGCCCTTAAACCATGGTGATTTGGGAATGTTACTAACGATTTGTGAGTACTGGGCTCGTAGGGTTATCTAATTGATAGTTATCATAAGACCTTGACCAATTGTTAAATGCTTTGTGCCTGAATGTATTTATAGCATCCGAGAGGCATGTTTTAAAGTTGGAATTTAAGTTAGATAAGGCACTTTCTTTAGCAAGGTTGCCCACATATTCACTATGAGGGATTCCTACATGGGCTTTAACCCAAACAAAATTGACAAAAAAGTTATTCTTATGTAATTCACATAGGAGAAGATTTATACGGAGAATGTATGCAGGTCTTTTCTTCAAACTCAAAATAGTTTTATCTTCCAACTATTATCTATTATTATTCTATCTACACGATACTTCTACCCTATAAAATCTGGTGTCCACCAGGGAAGCGTTTTTGGACGACAGCTCTTCCTAATCTACACCACAGACATACCTGAAACAGCCAACACCACAATTGCATCTTTCGCTAACGATGTAGCACTTCTATCCATAAGCGATAATCCAGAAACAGCTTCAAAAAACCTCTAATACTATCTGGATCTACTATGCAAATGGTACAATAAATAGAAAACTAAAGTAAATCAATCTAAGTCTATACAAACCATATTCACTACTCGGCACAGTAACTGTCCTCCTATGTAACAATGAATAAGGAACCCATATCAGTCAAAACAGAAACCAAATACCTTGGTTTGCGCCTCGACCAACGCCTCACTTGGATCTCGCATATCCAGGCTAAGCGAGGGCAGCTACACATCAAATATCGTCAAATGTACTGGCTTCTCGCCAAAACATCTAAACTTTCACTATCAAACAAAATCCTAGTATACAAAGTGATGTTAAAACCTATATGGACCTACGGGCTCCAATTGTGGGGAAACGAAATTAAACATCATACAACGATTCCAATCAAACACCCTCAAGGTCATAGTTGGAGCTCCATGGTATGTCAGCGACTAGACAATATACAAAGATCTTGGAATACCCTTCATCAAGAAAGAAGTTAAGAGGTTTGTTGCATCATACAATAACCGGATAGTGGAAACATATTAATCGAACAACTTTACAACAACGGCCCAGACAATCGGAGATTACGAAAGACATGGCCCGGAAACCTATTACAACCATGAGAATAATCAACGAGGAGAAACTAGGATGGTAGTTTCCCTTTCAAGCCAGACTCACCCATCGAATTAAGTAAACTTAATACTCTATATATAGAAGTAGATTGTAAATATGCATAATTTGTCGACAAAAAAAATGTACATTATTAGAATTCTTGGTATTGAAAGTGATTTCAATTTAGGTATATTACAATAATAATTTTTCATAGCATTAGGTAGTCACGCAAAATTTTGGGGGTTTCTAAAACATGCACTTTTAAGTTTTCTTTAGTGATGATTATAGGTAGTTACATTTTTAAGAATTGAGTAATATCATTATATTACTTTAGAGCAACATATAGTTTAATCACAGTTATAACATAGAGGCATCCTGCCTACTATTGTAACCGGCCGTAAAATAGCAATAATAGTCAATGTTAATAATAATAGTGAATGGATCATCGATTATCATTGCAACTGTAAATAAACGATTTCTTTGAAATTTTATTTATTCAATATCTGCCTTTTTAATAACAAGCAGGTTGCCAAGTCCTTATTTCCGTGAGTAAAGTAGAAATATACAATCGCTGAGTGACTGCATTGGCAATTTATGTAACCATGTAATTGTACTTTTGTCGTATGTTGTAACCGTGGAGAACTAATGGTGAATGGTGTTTGGTATGGTGGAGCTTTAAATGAGTAATGTACTATAATAAACGTTTTACCTGGAAACGCAAATCAATGAAGCCATACATTATTTTAACAACAGGATGTTATTTATGCTTGAAATTAAATTGCAGTGAATTTCTAGCACTTAACTAATATATGTATGGTGGTAAAAATAGCATTAAAGCAATATCAAGGAAATAAAAAGTTGCAGTAGAGTGTGATCAATCGAGAATGATTTGACTTTATTCGAATACGCCTCAATTTACTTTTACGTGGTGCCGCTACTGACATTAAGTGCATAGTCAATATCTTTTATTTTTATTGTTCAAACATATATATTCGCACTCTGCAATGCCCTATTCTCTGTTGTTTCATAATAGTTTTACAAATTCCCTTTAACACAATTTTAAAGCAAAACTGGTATATGACCTCTATCTACATAAAGTTAGATCTAACCTGTATGTTATGCAGTATTGATA
Source organism: Stenurella melanura (assembly GCA_963583905.1). Lineage (NCBI taxonomy): Eukaryota > Metazoa > Arthropoda > Insecta > Coleoptera > Cerambycidae > Stenurella > Stenurella melanura. The sequence continues at coordinate 40,057,588 of OY757310.1, read as the reverse complement.
TCTTATCTTAGTTAACTACCTTCTACGGGCGGTCACTGTATGTGTATTGTGTATACTTTCATCAAAAGAGTAGCAGGACTCGTGCTTGGCAATTGTGCTAGCTGCATGCCAAATATTATTGTCCCTCGCCACATTTTCTCATTATTTATATTTCGTGTTCACCATACTAACTTTTCACCAGAGAACTTATTTGTTCGTTGGTAATAGCGTATATCTATCAAATATTATTTTTCTTTATCAAATATTTTTGTACCATAGCGCCAAGAGTCAGATAGATGCCAGAACAACAGACATAAGTCCTTCTAGTAACCGAGATTTTTAGGACTAAAGTGCACACAGCCTTCCAGAAAATGTATGTAATAATTTTAGTAGTAAAACTGGATAGGCCACTAAGGTAAAAATGTTTCCCCGTATAAAAGCAAAGTAATTGACAAAATTTTTTTTGAAATCTACCTTTTTGGTATAAATATTAGACAGGGCAAATTAGGATATAATAAAATATTAGGGATTATTCGAGAAATAAAGTAATTTCTCGTAAATTCCGTTAGGCGACTTCAAATTTGAGTACAGTTAACGTAGGGAACGTTTTAATTGGTACAGGTTTCAGAGTATACTATCCAGTGTTGAGGTCTTATTTCGAGAAGGTAAAATCGACACTACTGCTTCGGTCCACATCTACAGGGATAGAATAAATTCTTGTATAACAAGCCCTTTTAGTTTTAGAGCTTATGTAAATTTGTTCGGTATTTTGTAACAGAAATAACCCAATTTTAGCAGGTATTATTCTATCACCCAGTATTTTATCACACTATATTAATATATTCCAAATAAATAAAACTTTTAAGTATAACAGGAGTTATCGCTTTTAATGGGTATTTTCATGCGACAGCGACCTACTACAATTTTCATTTGTTTTTCGTTTCCTAAGAGTTTTATTAAACATACTCAATAATATTATAAAGTTAAATTGATATATCTCCTAATTTATGAAAAGTTCGTTTAATCCAGAGAGACACTCTGTCTATTCCGGTTTCGTTATTTTATGTATTTTGGTATTTTTGTGTGCTTAGTAAAACATCTGAGTACCCTAATATGTTGCTGTAAAATTATAATGAAACATAGATACAGTGTTCTATGTTCCAAGTAACGTTAAATCTTGTAACAATCACGTATTATAACTCCATTTTTAGTGCTCCGTATCAAAATTGGCAAAACCGGAACACTTATGGAATCACCTCGGTGTCTGTCAGTTCGTTCGTCCGCTCATATGGTCTTCTGAAGTTTGTTAAAGCACGAATTTAAAAATATATAATTTGTTTTTTTCATGTATTATTTTAACACTTTTCCAAAAGAATGCTTAAAAATCGCTGTTCTCGAACTTCATCTCCAAAAATTTCCCTCAGAAATTAAAAAAATAAAAATCATGAACAGTGGGAATTTGATGTAAACTGAACGAAAATTATCAGAATTTCATTACTTTAGATAATTTTGGTAAACATAAAGAAAGCTTGATAGAGTAACCGAAGAAGTTTTCAACATTATATATTGTATTTTTGACGTCACACTCATTGTTTTTGAGTGGATTTTTAAAACAACATTTGATTTCTTGAAAGTTTTAAATGAAAGCAGTAACTTCAAAATACTCTGAGGATGAACGTGACAAGTTTCTGTTTATCGGAAATTTCATGTAATTATAAAAGACCTCTTGATATTTTTCAGTGAAACGATTACGTGTGGAGATATCTACAAAAACGCATTTGGTCTTATGTCGCTTTATGTAGAATTCAAAATAAGCTACTGTATACCGAATCACAGTAGTTAAAGGATCCCTTCCGGATAGAATTAATAGTAAAGTCATATGTCATGTCATGTCATGTTGGAGAAGTAGATATATTAAGAAACTTCTCCAATACCTTTTGATATATATAGAAAAATCAATAGGGCCATCACTTATTTTTTGCGCAGTAGGCCCACTATTCCGTTTGAGTAATGATTTTTCTGTAAAATCGCCAATCTTTAAGACACCAGTTTCAGCAATACATTAATGCGAGTGTCGTAATTGATCAGGCACAAGCATAATATAGCCTGGCATCGAGACAGAGATTATTATTAGAATAAATACGTTTTTGAAAAACAAATTAGATGTTCTTCGGTATGACTTACAATCTAGTATAGCCAGAGAAATTTATTGTGACAAAAATAATAATTTTTAGGAAGAAAAATCAGTGCTTAGTAAATGTTTATTTAAATATTGTCTAAATGTTGTTTGTGGCATTATCTTAATTTTTTTCCTTCTTCAATTCTTTGGGACTTCCTGCCACATGTATGTTTTCTTTCTAAGCGGTGCTCGGGGAATCTACAAAATATCACAATTAACCAGTATGTTACTGGTAAATAACCTCTACGCCTGTAATTTTTTCGTCAAAGGATCAGTTAAAGGTTGCTTTTTTAAATAAACAACACAAATAAGTATAAAAATAAAAAAATAATAAAAGAAAAATTAGAGAATCCGCGATAATATTATTGATGAGGATAGATGCATGTCGAATTGTTCCATAGATACAACATAGGTACAACTTGGTTGCCAATGTTTTTTTTTTCCATTGGATGAATGGCTAGAGCGATTATAGCTATTAGCACAGTGAATACCGACTTTTTTATTCTTGACTGGGAGGTAAGTGTTTACAAAAATTATGTTTATCTCTAGAACTTATTTCCTATTACATTATTTGACTAAATTGTTTAGCTGTAAAGACATGTATAGGTATGTATGTATATTTAGTTTTTTCAAATTATTGTTTTTTTTCAGTTTTTTGTTTTTTTTTGTGTTCTTTTTGCATTTTTTTTTGTATTTTAATTTTTTTTATCTTTTTTTTCACACGGATTTTTTTTTTATTTTATTTTATTTTTTTGTTTTTTTTATTAATTTTTTTTTTCATTTCATTTTTTTTTTCTGACAGAATTAGGAATGAATGGGATACTGAACGACTAGGGGTTCATCTAGTCTCAAGCACATACAGACTGAACCTCGGGAAACAATGGTTAAATACACTGGGAAAAACAACTTAAAATCTAGTAACATGATTATTCATTCTTATCATTTTACATCAATTGTATTTTTATATTTTAAATTCTTTATATGATTGTCAATTAATTTGTTCATATCTATATCGTTTGATTGTAAAAGTTGTGGTAAATTGAAGGGTTTTAATATATTCATATGATATAAAATATTTAAAAAGTCATTTATTTTATCTCGTTTTAAAGGGAAATTTAATAAAATATGTTCGGTGTCCCCAAATTCACCACATTCACAATTAGGATTATCCTTAATATTAATTTTATGTAAATGACTAGGAGCTAAGGTGTGATTAAATCTAAGTCTGCAAATATTTTTTATTGTATTTTTTATAAATTTTTGTTGGTGAAGCCATGGCTTATATGGTGGGCTCGGTTGTAGATTTTTATAATATTGACCTTTCTGTTGTTGAATATACTGGTTTTTCCAATTATTAATAATTTTATGTTTAATTTCCGGAATTATATCTGTATCAGCCGGTTTTACAATCGCTAGTTAACTTCCAGTCAGAGTTACCTTTCAGGTTATTATATAATTTGGGTTTTACAATAGCTAGTCATTTTCGATGTGGTAGTCATCTACTAGTTAACTTTACTAGCAGATGAGGTGTGGGTAAACTAGAAGTTGGCAGTTTACTGGCAATATATAACCTATAAAATAACTGTCACAAAATAATATTTTGATATCTTGCCTACAAATGGATATGTACGAAGTAAATGCATATAGCAGTGATGAGTAGCCAAGGTAATCCTGTATAGACCGAACTTTTTCGAAGAATACGATAGAAGAGATTTTTTAAATAGATCGCGACTAAATACTACCTACTTACTTAGTAATAGACCACTAACTCATAAATTGCTTCTGACATTTATATTTGATAGCAGGTGACGTGACTTTGGACCAAAATTCATACATTTTATGTATATTACCCATTTTTCCAGTACCAACATTATACATTTTATTCAGAACATCTCGTTTACAAATCATCATTTAACTTTACATTGAAAAACGCATGTGTCGGTAAAGTTAACCTGCAAGTAAAAGTCAACTAACTTGAAAGTTAACTTGCGATTGTAAAACCGGCTGTTAGAGGGCAATAATAATGTAATAACTCTCCATCTTCTGATGCTTCTTTCGCATATTTGTCAACTTTTTCGTTATTTGTTATACCGCAATGTGCTTTGGACCATATTAGTCTGATGTTTTGTATTTTTTCTAATACACTCCTACTGTCTGTGATTATAAAAATGTCGTTTTCTGTTAGATTTTGACAATATCTTAAAGCTTCTACTAGTGCGATGGACTTTGCAGTGTAAATGCTAAAAAACGTTGGTAACTTGATTTTCTTTTGCAAATTATGTGTTACGTCATAGAAAGCGCATCCTGTATTTTCTGAGAATTTTGAACCATCTGTAAATATATGTATTGAGTTACGATTAATTTGAACTAAATCAGAGTTGAATAACATGTTTCTGGTTGGTAACGAAAATTTGCTGTAATGGTTGCCAATGTTAAAAGAAGAACTTCACAAACTTAACACTGAATAAAAACTAAAAAAAACTGTTAAATATATCAACAGTTCTATGTAAATAGTAAGTATCTATGGATATTGAATATAATAAACATTCTTAGAGCTGTGTATTTATCATACAAAGCAAAAAAGATTTTTCAAAAAAAACCTTGAAAAAGGAAACAGAATAGATTTCCGAAACGTCGGCGAAATATTTAATTTCAAGTTTTTATACTTATTTGTGTTGATTATTAAAAAAAGCAACCTTTAACTGATCCTTTGACGTAAAAGTCACAGGCGTAGATGTTATTTACCAGTAACATACTGGTTAATTGTGATATTTTATAGATTCCCCGAGCACCGCTTAAAAAGAAAACATATGTGGCAGGAAGTCCCAAAGAATTGAAGAAGGAAAAAAAAATGTTTATTTAGTTATTCATTTCATTTTATCGAATTAGTAGAATACCTATTTGATTATTCGAATACGGTACGGTAGCTATTAAAAAGTATCTTACGGATTATAATAAAGAATCGAGAAGGTCAAAAACAAAAATTCTCGCAAAAGATCCCTCAAATGGAATAGAGCTACTTAAATATTCTGATGGCAAATCAGAGAGTTAGCAGGAAAAGAAAGTATCATAAGGTCTTCACTATTCTGACTCCTGCGTTATTGGTAGCTTAACCTGCTTTCTCCTAAAAACAATGGAGAAAATATTAGATCAGGATATTAGAAGTGAAACACTTACATGGGCTCAGCTTTATCCTAAACAATTTGCCTGTCAACCATTGTTAATAAATAAGCAATACATGCTCTATATGGCCTGATTAAAGGAAATAAAAAAAAGAGATTTGCGACAAAGGAAGTGGCTGTATGTGCATTTATAGATATAGAGGGCGCACTTGATTAAACACACAGAATAATTACAAATGTAAGGAAGGTGTCCGTGAAAATTGTAGTCATGAGCTGTTCGCAGATTAAAGTTCTATCGTCCGTGCTGTGGCTAGTGGTGGCGGTGGCAGTGATGCCGTAAGTAATATTGGCTTCAACGTTCAGGATATGCTAATGACCTGGTCATTACTGTAAGAGTCAGACAAGTTACGATGTCCAATCCCACTCAAATTGCCTTGAACATAATATCCCAATGATGATCGTCAGAGAACTTTAGTGCCAATCCGATCAAAACAGTTATAGCACCATTTACCAAATTAAAAAAAAAATAAATTTTAGAGCTCCTATGTTAAATGGAACAGTACTGAACCTTTCCACAGAAGCTTAATATCTAGGAGTAATCTAGAAATGATTCTGGGTAATCTGGTGATTACTCTTTATGAGAGATATAGCCTAATTTCAGTTATTCTTCGACGCATTTTATATATTTTCCAATGAAGCCTTTAGGAAAACATACTAAAACGAATAAAGTAAATTTTACATGATTTAATTGAGACATGGCCGTTTTGCACCCAGTGCGAATGAGTGTATGTTAACAAAGGTTAGTTACAAATTAATACTAAACGAAGGCTTAGAAAAGACAGGTATATAAATTTTTATGTTTTAATAACAAAAACTGTTAATTCCGTGATCCGTAACACGGAATTAATTATGAAATAATTCTTTCCTCGTCACGTAACACAGAATTAATTATGAAATAATTATTTCTTCGTCACGTAACACGGAATTATTTATTTCTTTCGACTGAAGTAAACAGTAAACACGAATTTGTTCAGCTTTGTTCAGCCACAATTCCATGTTACGTAACAGAAAATAATTATTTCATAATTAATTCCTTATTACGTATCACGGAATTAATAATTTTTGTCATGAAAACATAAAAATTTGTATACCTGTTCCTTCTACGCCTTCCTAATACTAATAATAAAAATAATATCTTCTTATCAATGTTGAGACCTGACCTAAAGCTTTCCGCGAGAAGTTCATAGGTATTTAGTTCGACATATATGGGACTATTTTAATGTATATCTCGCGACAGGCTTATAGGTCAATATGGACAAAATTATGTTATTTGTACGATTCGATAATTTTTAACTAATCTTTGTTAACATCCACTCATCCGCAGTGGGCCCACTTATTGGACTACTGCCCTGTCCCAATCAAATCACATTTTACTACATGTTAATAAAAGTTTAATTTCAAGAATTCTTTACTTTTACTTTTAATATTCTCGTTTTAGTCACGGTATGTCTACCATTGACCGTTGAGGAGTTGCATATTCAACTACCCATCCTGGCTGCATCGTCAAGTCGTGGTCATCAGATAATTGTATTGTCATTGGTATTACATACATATGCATCCAAAATTTCAAGGAAATGGATCATGTGGAAGTGGCTCAATAAAAGCTTGCACCAAAAAAAGTGGCACATTAAGATGTAGACAAGAACCTAGCGTTTCATGTAAAATTCACCAAAAACCGCCATCACTTGAAGTTTCAATTTTTGCCGGAGGCGCCAACGATACAAACACGACTTTTTCGTATTTTATCTTATGCAGTCCATTTTCTATGGATTTTATTTAAACAAATATTTTATTGTCATCGGTATTACATATGTACCCATTTAAAGACAATTAATTAAGTGGAAGTGGTCCAATAACATACAAGATTAAATCTAAACTGACTGAAAAACATGTTAAGCTGAATAGAGACGGTGTCTGCAAGAGCCGGTGTCTGCAGAGGTATGGACATACATAAACTGTTTTGTTTGTTGAGTTTAGCTTATTTATATTTTCCTGTTACGAATATTCAAAATTTGACCGGTTTTATATATTCACTTGATTAAATCAAATTGGTATGAAAATGTTCCGTTATTCGCATATAAACATCTGATTTAGATGAAAATAAACCAATTAGGCAATTAAAAGGATACCCTGATTACTTATTGTACACTTGTAAAGTTTCCAGGGTTGTGTGCAGTTGATTTAAATGCTGCTGAATAAACTGATTCTCTTCTTGTGTTCGTATGACTTCTTGATAAAATATAAATAACAACATGCTCTCTAAATTGCATTTTTCGTTTTAAACTATATATGCGGCAGTTCTTTATAGTGCTTAAGGCTTATTGTGATAAATAATAAATGCCTTAAAAAATCCCGAAATCCGGTTCGAACTAAAAACATGTAAATTTTTTGAATAATATAACAAATCGACTTTGCTCTAATATGTGTACGCATTCCCATAAATGAAAGCAAATTACATGTTTCTATAAAACGGTCGAAACAAGGTGCAGATTATTAACCAACAGATAATAACTTTGATAAGTATTAATTATACTTATAGAGAAAAAAAATTCATTATACTTTTCTGGAAACACTATGTACATACCTATTTAGCGCATGGATTTTCCTGTCAGCCCAACACAGGAAAATTTTTCCTGTGCGCTAATGATATTAGCTGCCTACTTGCCAGTCGTAATAAAATACATGCTATTGAAAGTTCTTTATTAACCACAAATCATGATTGTTAACTTTCCTTAACAACGCTAAGCAACGCTTGTATTGTGATAGGTAAGGACACCGCACACTTCTATAGGTGTCAAATTGTATGAATTTTTGATATGTTGTAGCCCGAGTCATTCTGATCCAAACTCATTAAAAAGTTACTGTCCTCCATAGGCTAATTTCGGCGCTAGAAAGCGCCAAAGAAAAAAATTATTTTTGAGAAAAAATGCAACCATCTATGTTGGTCGAAGGCGGAGGGGATTTGCTTCCTCTAAAACGACATGGAGGCTGGCATTCCTCGACTATGGTTGAAGGCTACATCGAAGAATTGATAGAGAGATTGAAATTTCTCGTAAATTGTTTAGTCATTCAAGAATAGGAAACACATCAACACCAGAAAATGATTGGGGAAAATGAAGTGCCTGTTAAAGAATTGCATATTTACAATAACACAAATTGTAACATAAATGTTTCATTTAGTAAAAATTTAGGTTTTTGCTTGTTCATCAATAGCAAAATTTCTAAAAATGTAGATTTGTTTGCCTTATTTCTTGTTTTCAGAGAGGTATTAATAATAAATGTGGTTCATTACACATCCACAAATTCTTTTCCCGTGCTTGAATGACTTGAAAATTTGTCAGGCGCTCACGGGAAAAGTGTAGTTTCTGGACTCCTAATGAAATATATTATTCTTGGGTGTAGTTTTATTACTATTGTTACATAAGTACATCATTTTTACCAGTTTTCAAAGTCTTTAAAAAATGAATTAAATCCTTTCCATAATGTTCTGAACGAAATATTGAAAAAAGTCGTCTGCTTCATTGTTTATGTGTATGAAATGACATTTAATATGCTCTTCCGAGATTTAATATTTACATGATTTTATGGTCTTTCAGATGCCAGAATCCAAAATATAATCCATTTCAAAAATACGAAATGGCCTTCAAATTAGTTTACAACTAATCACTTAATGAAAATCTAATATAATCATCTAGTAGATTTAAAAACTGTGAAACTTTTATTCGAACAATTTTTTCTAGAATGTGTTTTCGAGAAAATCAGTCGTTTCCAGACTTTGTGGAGCCCTATATATTAGTCTCCAAGGCTCCACTGAAGCTTATATTCGCTTCTATTTGCAAATCAGGCAAAGCAGTTTTTATTAAAATAGATCAGTTGCAGTTTAAGCAGTATAAAATTGTGTAAAGTTAGCTGCCGGTTGTCTGTGTCATGTGTCAACACGTCAGTTTGCTCTTCTAACGTGAAATCAGAGGCGTATTTCCTTGCCTCGCAGAAACTGAAATCGCTCGATACAGGAAAATCTGCTTTTTTTTCAAAGAAATAGACTATCTCTTCCATAGTAATAATAAAACCGGCAGCGATACCGTTTGGAGATTTTTTATTATACTAACATATGGCATCTAAATAAATTAAATGCTATGAAATTATAATCATGCATTAGTCCAGTCCATAAAGTAAAAAATACACCAGCAGCTCGCAAAAAAATGTTATCTGAGATTTTCCTTCCGTAACTGTTAGTACGATGATTAAACATGACAAAACCACAAAAATAGTTCTGGGAGTGCCGCGCAAACCCCCCAAAAAACCAACCCTTTGGTGAAAAGAGCATTATCTTACTGATAACTCGTTAACCGTTGAAGATATAAAAAAATTGCTTATTATGAAAAAGAAAGCTTGACTAGTTGCCTAAAAAAAGTCTTCTTATAATTTTCTTGTATATACCATAGTTTTGGAGAAAATCGATATTGACAAAAATTGCAAAATTTGTATTTTTAATGCATGCAAATTTTTATTTATTTGAATTTTTTGCGCGCGGCCTATAGAAAAAAAATGAATTGCTTGAAAATCAAACAAGCTAGGAAGAAAAATCAAAATGGGTTTTAAAGGGGATATAAAATATTCTCTTGTGTTGCCACTTTTGAGGGCTATTGATATTTATTAATATACAAAATAACAATATATTATTATATCTCTTGATTTTTTGTGCATCTAACTATTCACAGGCCCATAAAAAATAACTGACTATAATATAAGTTATAAATACATTATCTTTTAGTTCAATGTAGAAAAAGTTAGGAATAAATATTTTCACATTTACTTGAGCAGCATGTTAAAGTTAGAAAAAAGGCTGCATATTCAATTTTCTGATGATATTTTTTTAATACAATTTTTTAACTATTAAATTATTAGAAATATTTACATGATATATAAACTGAAAAAATGTTTTGAGCAAAATTTTCAAGATATTCGGGTCGTCTTTTTTTAATTTTTAGGAAACAGTAAAAAAATTGGCCAAAATTTGGCTAACTTCAACATGCTGGTAAATTTGTAAATATAAACATTTTTATTCCTAACTATTTCTGCATTGAAGTACTATCTTTTACTAAAAGATAATATATTTATAATTTATATTAAAGTCAGTTATTTTTTATGGACCTGTGAATAGTTAAAAGTGCAAAAAATCAAGAGGTAACTATATTGTCATTAATAGATATCAATAGCCATCAAAAATGGAAACACAAAAGAGTATTTTATATCCTCTTTAAAACCCATTTTGATTTTTGTTCCTAGCATGTTTGGTTTTCGAGGAATTCAATTTTTTCTATAGGCCGCGCGCAAAAAATTTCAAATAAAGGAAAATTCGTGTGCATTGAAAATATAAATTTTGCAGTTTTTACAATATCGATTTTCTCGAAAACCATGGCATATACAGAAAAATACAAGAGGACTTTTTTTTAGGCAATTAGTCAAGCTTTCCTTTTTATGATGAGATATTTTTTATATCTTCAACGGTTAACGAGTTATCAGTAATATAACCGAAGGGGTGGTTTCTTGGGGGAGGGTGGGGGGTTGCACGGTACCCCAGAACTGATTTTTGTGGTTTTGTCATGTATAATCTCTCCACAAACAGCTACTGAAGGAAAATCTCAGGTAACATTTTTTGTTATGAAAATCTTTATAATTATTGGACTACATGGGAATTTGAAAGATTTAAAAGTGGGTACACTAACAGTGAAAAATTTTCAGAAACTGAAAGCAGTAATTTTGCATTTTGCTATTAATTTCTAATTAATTTAGTGAAACGAAAAAGTAAAACAGAAACATATGATATACTTCAATTAGGAAATATACTTTTTCTACTTAATATATAAAAATAGTCGCTCCAAGAAAGACCTGTTGCAAAAAAATCAGATTATTTTACTGTGCAACAGAATCTTTGAAGAAACTATTAAATTTTACTGGATAAAAACATATTTAGCAAATAGGGATTATCTAACCAATGTCAGTAATGTATTTGTTTTCTGAATTCACTAATTGCTATTTCAGAAAAAAAGAAAGTGCAAAATAACTTCTCTGATTTTGAAATTGTTCACTCCTCGCATGCACCATCTTAATGCAATATTTTTTTATGTTGTTTATTTTCTGACAAAATAAAAGAAAAGTATTTTTTTTAACAAGCTTTACTAAAATGTACTAATAGTCGAGGAAATTTAGCACAAAAATAGGCGAAACTATCGAAAACCTGTGCAGTTAGACGGATCAAAATGCGGTTTCCTGCATTCGATTCCTTGATGCATTTATTCAATTTGTTACCTATTTTAATCTTATACAAATAGGAGATTGCACTTGTGCATCGAAAAAATGCATTTTTTGCCGTGCAGTTTTTGAGGTAATTAAAACAAAAATCATTATTCGGTAATCCAGAATGGAAATTAGCTCAATTTGATTACTCGGGGGTTTTTGGGGTCGCTGATCATGAACATAATGTTCAAAAAGTTCGTTGATGTACTTGGAGCCTCAAAAATGTTCCTCAATTGGTATGAGGACGAGGGCGTTCTTGCTGCCTAGGTCATCTCCTTAACTTCATTTGAATGATTTTTTTTACCTATTTCATTTCTATTATTCATTGTTATCATTGGTTTCCAACATAATTATAATATATCGTTATTTAAAACTGTTAGACAAAATTAATGAAAATATCATAATTTTAGAAGAAAAAATCATAAAAATTTATTTCTTATTAATTTTCTCTAACAATTTTAAATAATGATATGTTATAATAATGTTGGAAATCAATGATAAGAATAAATAATAGAAATAAAATAGATAAAGAAAATTCATTATAATAAATAAGTTACATAGATAACGTAGACAGCCAGAACGCCCCTGTCCTCATATCAATCGAGGAAGATTTTTGAAGCGATATTCATGATCAACGATCCCAGAACCCCCGAGTAAAGATTTCGGTTGAATTTTACATTGAATTGAGACAAAGACCACGAGGATGAGCTATACTACGGGGACGTCCTTGGTTCCAGGTATATCGAGGAACTTCTTGAATATTATATTCATGATTAGCGGCCACGATCTTCGACCTCGAAAACCCACAAGTGAATAAATTCATTTCAATTGTAACGGATTTGAAGATAATTTCAGGGGATGATCTAGATACCCCGGTCGTCCTGTTCACCAGGTGCATCGAGGAAGTTGTTTGATATCATATTTAAAATCAGCGACCCCAAAAACCCCCGAGTGATAAAATTCGATGTGTTTCAATGGATACTCGCGTAAATGTCCCAAGGGATGGCCTAGACAACCAGGACGCCCTGACTTTCTGGACTCTCCTCCAAAATTATGGACTTTATGCCTTTGTTTGTCTAGTCATTTCCCACCACCAGTTTTCTTTAATGACATAATACTGATTAAACCTGTAGTTCGGCGGAAATAGGATTATTATGGACTATGGATCTGTCACAATGAAATCACGTATTATTTATTTTCTCAGTTTTACTATACCGTAATATAAGCTTCTTTTTAAACAGATTTTAAATTATATTTTATTAGTAGCTGCAGTATCAGTGCGTGGTCTTAAATATGTTATTGGTACTACGTATATATGCAAAATTTCAAGGCAATAGGTCGAGTGAAAGTGGTCAAAAATTGACTTGCAAGACTTGGCCTAAACTGACTGAAAAACATGCGAAGTTGAATAAGAACTTGTAAAACTTGATACAAATCCCTCAAAAACAAAAATTGTACATACAGTTTTATTGTAACGAAGACTACGTACTACCATATTTTGTGATATAAGGAAAATATATAGTCAAAGTTTTTAATGTGAAATATATATTTTTTAAGCTTGTTTACGTCGTAGTAAATGACGCGATGCTGCGAACCGGAAAATACTCAGCTGCCAAAATTGCGAGCTTTAATTGTTCTGCTTCTAAACAATATTAAGATCCTTCATATTTTACTTACGAATGATTTTAAATAATGAATGAAATATGTCGCCCACGTTAGAAGCCAGACAACAGAATAAAAATATCTTGAGTCCTAAAAGCGATGAAAGAAATATGGACACTGAGTTTTAATTTTCGAATATATAAAAAATGCTGCCGATGTCTGACATTTGAACAAAACCAAAGGGTATTCAGATACTTCAGCGTATTTGCATACTATTTAGAAGTTTATGCTTATTTTGGTTATTAGTTATTTATAATTATTGCTATATCAGTAGTTGTTTGGTATTTTCAAATCGTACTTAGAATTAATTTGTGGTTGACTGAAAATACTTACTTGATTAACATTTTGCTTGAGTTCACTTTTACATGGTTCACTAACATTGAATGCATAACCAATATTGAGTGTTTTTATTGGTAAAATAGGTATTCGCAGTCTACAACACCCCATTCTTGATTGGTAATACTTTTATTAAAACTACCTTCCATTCACTAAGAGCACATCAGGTTCCCTTCCTTGACAATATTGTCAACTGCACTCTAAATATTATTTTCCTCCGCTGACTTCTTAATTAATTACTAGAGTGACAATTATGTATATTTTCACTAAAAGCATAAAAGGTTTCTACTACTTTTCTTTTTAAGATTTCCTGTACATGTATTTTTATTTCTAATTACGAGGAATTTACAAAATACTGCAATTATTACTGGGAAATGAACTCTACGCTTATGAGTTTTACTCCAAAGGATCAGTTAGAGGTTGCTTTTTTGACAAATGACACAGATGAGTGTAAAAATATAAAAATGAAAAATTTCGCCGATTTTACGGAAACCTATTCTGTTTCCTTCTTGAAGGCTTTTCTGAGAAATGCTTTGTGTTAAAAACACAGTTCTACGAATAGAGTTGTGTATATAACCTACACAGCACAAAAGATTTCTCAAAAAAGCCTTGAAAAAGGAAATAGAGCTCTAAGATTAGAGATGTGTATTTAACGTACACAGCACAAAAGATTTCTCAAAAAAAAAACGTGAAAAGGAAACAGGATAGGATTCCGAAATGTCGGCTAAATATTTCATTTTTGTAAGTACTTATAAAGTAAAAAAAATTGATTGAAGGAGCCGTTACTCTGTGGTAGTTAATCATTTTGCACAAATAACTAAATAAAACACACTACTATGTTTTCTACCACTATGTATTTATAAAAATTGCGACTGCAGTTTCGACTTACAAAGCCATTGTCAAGCAGTGAATCAAAAATGACTGAGAGTCATTTTTGATTCACTACTTGACAATGGCTTTGTAAGTCGAAACTGCAGTCGCAATTTTTATAAATACATAGTGGTAGAAAACATAGTAGTGTGTTTTATTTAGTTATTTGTACTTATAAAGTATATTTTTATAAGTATAAAAATGGAATATTTCGCCGACTGTCCGGAAATCTATTATGTATCCACTTTCAAGTCTCTTTTTGAGAAATCCTCGTATTCTTGTGAGGTTAATCTTAGTAATAACGGATTCGGCAGGGTGAAGTATTCATGTCATAATGTAATGAGATATTAATTCAAATCAAGTAATCGTACTTCCGCGATAAATGAAAATTCAATACAGTTGTCAAAGCGTTTGCGAGAAATGTCATTTTAGCTGTAAATATGGAGCGTTGGTCAAATATTCAACGTTCTTTTGCGGTTGATGCTTATTTTAAAAATTACTCTTCTGTTATCACCCAGCGTTTATTTCGTCGACACTTGTATTTAAATTCACGAGATCCAGTTTCTAGTCAAATAACAATTAAAAAGTGGGTATACAAGTTTCGCAGTACTGCTTCATGCGCTAGAGAAAACCCAAAAGGAGGAACTCGTTCTGTACGCACAACTGAAAATGCTGAAAGGGTAAGAGCATTCTGAAAGACTTACACTTCCATCCCTATAAAATTCAAGTCGCATGGTTCGCTACATATATTTTATGCTAGCTCCACACGTTGGGCCATATTGTGGCCGAAACAATTGCCAAAACAATGGCCGAAACATTTGTCTACAAATATACCATCCAGACGTTGGCCGATACCAGCGATGCTACAGCTATCGAATTCTGATGAAGTGTACGGAAATACTGATTTGTTACGAAATTGTGTCGAACACTTTTCTTAAGTCGGTATCACTAAAATAAAAAGAAAGCTGATTGAAATTTGTTTTTTGAAATTCCCTGTACCGCGCATCGATACGAAATGTACCGAAAAATTTCAACCTATTATACCGAAATCGCCGGAAAGGCTGTGGCAACACTCGCCAATACAGCAGTGCTTGCTAGAACCTAGAAGATGATAGACTTGTAGATTGCTGCTGCGACGGCAATGGCTGCTTTAGGTGCATTTAGTTATTTATTACAAGCGATTGTCGCAACCAACAAAAAACCTGGACGGAAAAGAAGATGGTGGATGACAACGGTACATAAAAATAGAACAGAGCAATTTTTTTAATCTCTCGGAGATTTTAAACTTGGCCCATTCGCGGCAAATGAAGGCAAACTTACCATCCACACGTAGGCTTTGACCGAGGTTTGCTAGACATGGATTTGTGTACTATTTACTGACATCGAGGCAATCTCAGAAAAACTTGGCCAATTCGCGTCGAATCAAGACAAACTTATCATCCACACGTTGGCTGTGGTCGAAGTTTGCTAGACTTGGCCCAACGTGTGGAGCTAGCATAAGGCACATAAAAAAGCCATAAAAACGGATCGTAAATCACTGTCTCATTAGGAAAAGGCATATCCCACAGAGCCGTACATAAAATTTTTGTCCATAATAACAGTAGAAATTTGGAAGTTAGTGTCTTTGGTAAATAAACATAGTTATTTGGTACAGTGATAAATTTTTTAAAAAATACTCTGTTTTGCTTGCAATCAGTATATTTAATACTACAAGATATATGAAAAGGACCATCTTTTAACCCTTTCCTCCTGTCCAATTATTTATGCGGTAGGCGATTTTGCGCGATTCTTTTTACATGTTTATAAAACCCTAAAAACAGCTCTCTGTTCTTTTAAATTTCGCATCAATTTCCAAGTTGAAATCTAAATACACACTTTTAATATTATAATGATACCGAACACCAAAAATTAAGATTTGCCACCATCTCAAGATCGCGGAGCTAGTTAATATAAAACATGTCGTTGAGGATTTTTGCTTCTTTGATTATTTGAGATTTCAACTTCTTTTCCAAATCTGTTTTATTTTGATGACTTTTTCCAATTATCTTAACGAGGATATATAATTAGTAAGTTTATATGTTTATTTATTCCTCATTACGCCGTAGAATGAGTTTAACTGAAGCATAACACGATATTTTAAATCTTCACTTGAAAGACAAATTTTGACGCTCCCACGTTTGATTGAAATTAACAGATCTAAAGGCAACTCTGAACGTAAATTATAAAATTACAACCCCTTTGAAATTTACACGTTAACTCATTTTAAGATTAGCTTTAATTATAACAGCGTCAGTTAAAAGTGGGAACGTTTAAGAAAGAAATATGTCACGGTCCATAAAATGTATACGCTCTCAAACCTTTCAGCTTTCCCTTTTGACATGCAAATATTTACAAATGTGATACATTTCATCTTGTACTTTGTACTATCAACTTGTCACTTTTTTATAAATGGAGCGTTTTAATTTTATACGAGATAAATATATACTGTTACGAGTTTGTGCCCCTTAGGGGATAATGTTGACAGCTTACGAGTAGTGCCGGGAATTGAGTAGCAAAACTGATAGGTAACTACTATACCATCAAAGCCTATAGTTTGCGCCATCTCTGAGACACTAGTAGTACGTTTTCTGGACGCTTGTAGATTAATCGAGATTCCTGCACTATTCTAGATTGTCGTGCGATATGGTACTTACTGGAATACTTCTAGATGGCTTTTGTAGAGTATATAAGCCAATGTAAATACGCGGGAGGAAGTTTCTCAATTAGTTGAAATTAGATAATCCCGAAGTGACACAAAGTAAACAGTAGAGCGTAAATATCAAGTAATAAACATTGTACAAGTTTATTTTAGTCAGTAAACGTGTATTTTGGTTAACAAAAGTATTGTCTATGATTTTTTTTCAATGTCAAAAATGGACAAATTTGATTAGCGATTAAAAAAAAATCTAACTATACCACTGGATTCAGAAACATCTCAAATGGGCAAATCCAAAATTTCGTAAAAAAATATTAAATAATCACAGATTTATGACAAAATTAATATAGGTAATATTTTATAATAACTCTTACATGATTTTTTCTAAAAATCGAAGTAGCCCATGAAAAATAAACAAGAGAAAGATAAATTAAGTGGATAGTTTTAATAAATATTGTCTTTTAAACAAACTTAATCATATTCGATTTAAGAACATGTACGAACAATTGAAAGTAATAACAATTAGGTATTTAATAAACAAAATAACAACACATCATATAACATTACACTAAAACTAAAACACGATAATGCAATTCATCTTAAATTTTTGTAGCCTCTACAAGGCCGCCGTTTATTTCGATGCACTTGTAGAATCGTTTTTTAATATTCCCCATTCTACACGACATTCTGTAATTGTTGCCGGGTACCTTCTGCACAAGCTTGTCTTATTCTTGCACACAGATCTTCTCTATTACTCGGGCGTGACCTGTAAACTTGGAGTTTTTGGAGTTTGGAGTTTGTGGGAGGGCAGTCACATTTAGGTGACCGCAGCACCTAGGCCCCATTGGGCCCCTTGTACGTCCTCCCGAGGGATACAGGATTCCACCTAGGCCTCCAACCATCCTAATCTTGTGAAGAAGGTGGTGATGCTGCCTAGGGGAATATCCCTCAAGTCGGCCAGTGTAGGCCAACGTTCTCCCAAAATGGATTCTCTGCTAGAGGAGACTGCCGGGCACTCACAGAGTACGTGTTGGACAGTCTCGTCTTCTTGTTCACAACCTCTGCATAGGGGTGTGTCATTTAACTTCATGTTATAAAGGTGCTTCCTCAGCTGGCAATGACCAGTAAGAATTCCTGTCGCGAAGCGCAGGTTCTTCCTGGACATTCCCAGGTAGATCATCGTTGTATCCTTGTCAGGGTATCTAAGCAGATCCCTGGCCAACTGACAACTATGAGTTTCATCCCACAGTTTTTTAAATTTTCTGTGGGTGTCTTCTTTAATCATTAGCATTATTGCTGACGTCGGCAGTATGTTGGAAGGGCCAGGTCCAAGTATACTTAGACTGGCTGCCTTCTTAGCCAGACTGTCAGCTTCCCTGTTGCCTCTGCACTGTGCATGCCCTTTGACCCAGCATAGAATGACACTGTTCATGCTGGAGGCGCCCACGAGTGCCTGATGGCATTCCCATACTGACCCTGTTGTTATTTTGTGTCTCTGTAGGGCCAGTAGTGATTGCCTACTATCAGTGTAGATTCTTATTGTTTTTCCCGTTATTTGTCTACGGGAAATTTCTGTAAACTTTAGATTTTATTAAACCCCATAAAAAGAAGTCCATCGATGTTAAATTCGGATCGGGGTGGCCATCCAATTAACGAGCTACCTCGACGTATCCATTGATTAGGAAAGTTAGCATTAAGTCATCTGGTAACCACTCTGGCATTATGGACAGGGCTGCCATCTATTGAAAGTGTAGATTTACTCTTTCTTGTATTGAAAGTTCATGTAGCATATTCCAAAATTCGTTTCTTAGGAACTGTAAAAACTGCATTCTATTCATATTACCTTCTAAAAAGAAAGGACCAATATTTGTTTCATTGAGTAGCCCACACCAAATATTAACTTTTTGCGAATATTGTCTTTTACAATTAATGACCCACTCTGGGTCTTCTATAGCCCAAAACCTACAATTTTGTGACGATACCACCCCATTTGTGATAAAAGTTGCCTCATCGCTGAATAAAGTAGTTTTCAAAAAATGTATGTTATTAAGGTTTTCTTCTTGAGTCCACAAGTAAAATTCCATCCGTTTCATCATCACCACGTTCCAACGTATGCCAAAACTTGGGTTTGAATGGTTTTACCTTATTCTTTTTAAGGCTTTGGCGAATATTATCTCTAGGTAAATTCAAATCTAAGTTAGCTACTCTCAGACTGGCGTTTGGATTGTTAAAATAATTGAAAACGGTCTGCTCGTATCTGGTATTTTTTGTACATTATCCGTTCTTATAATACGCCTTATCACAGCGCCACACTCATTCAAAATTTTGTTTATTTTAGAACCGGTACTTTTAGTGATGATGGGCCTATTCGAGTGCTTATTATTAAATATCTCACATACATCTCTCAAAGTTCTGTCTCCTCTAAGGCGCACAAGTTCAAATTTCTCTACTACATTTAGAGTATCCATAATTTTAACTTCAAACTAATAAACTAATAATTTGTCATAAATCTGTCATTATTTAATATTTTTTCACGAAATTTTGGATTTGCCCATTTGAGATGTTTCTGAATCCAATGGTATAGCTAGATTTTTTTTTAAATCGCTAATCAAATTTGTCCATTTTTGACATTGAAAAAAAAATCATAGTAAGTCTTGAAAATTGAAATTTATCTCGAAATTTTTGTCATAAAGTAGAGCTTTCGATGGCCTACCTTTTAAAAAAAGACCCGTTAAAATCAGATGAGAAACACAGGGGTATTTCCATTCAAAATGGGCCACACTGTAGATATCAGATAATTAATCGAACAATGCGACAAAGAAATTTTATTTCATAATTTTTGGTTACTGTTTTTAAGGGCCAATGATTTTTTCGAACGCTACTAACGTGAGCACACGATAAAATAAATCCACTAACTATATCAATATTGAAAAAATTTGTATTTCGCTTCCACATCCACGCAGTGGAGTGGAAGTATAGTAATCGTAAAAATATTTTCAAAAACTTTCTTGTTCAAATAGGTTTAGAATGTCATGATACGACGAGATCTTAAATTTGAGCGAAATAAATTCTCTCTGTCTGTCGGTCTCTATTTTGTGCGCGCGTTTTCTCTGGAACGGTTTAAGATATTGACTTGAAATTTTATACACGTAAGTATTATAACGAGATCTGGAAATGGATTGTTTTTTTGAACTTATTCGGTGGAGGGTTGATAAAACAAAATTGAGATTTCCACTTGAAATTTGGTACTGTATTTATTATAACGACCTATAATTAGATTATATTTTGAAATGATTCCGTTGAAGGGTTGGCGGTTAAATAGGGATAGCGGAAAATAAGTAAAGCAGGCTGGCAAGAGTACAGAAACTTGCAATTTGGTGTATATACTAGAAGCGAAGGCAGCAGATCTTTTTATAACATTTTTCAACACTTTCACCACCCACCCCCACTCCATTATTAAAGGAACTGGTAAAAGAAAATTGAAATATTCACTTAAAATTTAGTACAAGTATGTAGTATTATAACGACATCCGGAGGTAGATTATAATTTGAGATGATTCACTAACGAAATTGAGTAAAACACTACTATGTTTTTTACCACTATATTTGCACAAAAACGTGACTGCAGTTTCGACCTGTTTTAGGTCATTTTCAAACAATGATTCAATTAAGAATGGAATACAAAAGATTTGGTCCCTATTTAAATATGTTTCTGGATTTAAACAGATTAGAGAATTATGAAATTATACAGGTATTTTATGATATCCTAACTATCTAAGGGTGGGGTTTCTCAGAAATTTTAATTACATCTTGGTAGCAGTAAAGAGAGGTGAGTACATAACATCTAATTGATCATTTAACAAAATTAAATCATCTTTATTATTGAATTTGTATATTTCCAATGCTTCTAACAAATTAAGTTTAAAACCTTTGCTGGCATAGTGTAGGATTTCCATATTATTAATATCAGGGAAGTTATGTCCACTCTCTAATATGTGATTAGAAAAAGCAGAATCTGTTTTTTGTAGTCTGAAGGACCTATCTGCTTTTCAGATTCTGCTTTTTCTAATCACATATTAGAGAGTGGACATAACTTCCCTGATATTAATAATATGGAAATCCTACACTATGCCAGCAAAGGTTTTAAACTTAATTTGTTAGAAGCATTGGAAATATACAAATTCAATAATAAAGATGATTTAATTTTGTTAAATGATCAATTAGATGTTATGTACTCACCTCTCTTTACTGCTACCAAGATGTAATTAAAATTTCTGAGAAACCCCACCCTTAGATAGTTAGGATATCATAAAATACCTGTATAATTTCATAATTCTCTAATCTGTTTAAATCCAGAAACATATTTAAATAGGGACCAAATCTTTTGTATTCCATTCTTAATTGAATCATTGTTTGAAAATGACCTAAAACAGGTCGAAACTGCAGTCACGTTTTTGTGCAAATATAGTGGTAAAAAACATAGTAGTGTTTTACTCAATTTCGTTATTGTCATGGATTACCACAGAGTAAGGGCTTCCTCAATCAATTTCCTGAGATGATTCAGTTGAAGGGGTGGGGGGTAAGTAGTGGTAAACAAAAGAAAATAAGTAAGGCAAGCAGGTAAGAGCACTAAGAGCACAGAAACTTGAAATTTGTTGTATATACTAGAAGCCAAGATTGCTTTATATTATTTCTCAACCCCTCGCCCCACCACCTCCACTCCATTATTAGAGGGGGGGGGGGGAAATATTCACTTGAAATTTGGTACACGTACAGGTTGACCATTCTAGAATGGCCGATGAGATTAGGATGCGCAGTAGTTTAAGCCCGCCCACCTCTACGGGAGCTCACTTGTTTATGTTCCTTGCTCGTGTAAACATCGGTTGTACAGTATCGAGAAAAGTGCTTGTAGTGTATAACTTATATTTAATGCACAGGTACCTATTAGAAATATCTACTTATATACATTGTTACGTGTACTATCACTAGCAATATTTATAAGAAAATATCATGGTATTTGAAAGCAAAGTTAAACATAAATCTTTGTCAAGAAATTATAAGTTTTGTTTTAAAATGTATGGAGCAGGAATCTACAGCTGGAGCTCCTATTATACCATTTTGAAAAGTATGTGTACAAATCTATTATATCAGTTGTGTAATGTATAGCAAAATATATTTTATTTTAAATGCATAAAAAATTATATTATAAATAGTGTACAAAGACAGAGTATAAAAAGGGACATTTTTTGTAACCACGGCTGGCCGCCGGGTATCACGTGTCATCATCAGAATCATTATCATTATATTATTACGACTACTAGTAATATAATTTAATTTTGTTTGCTGGATTACTTCGGAAGTTGGACAGAGCAGAGGTAAATAAAAAATATATTGTAAGCATTTATCTCAAACTTTATAATTGTATTCTTATTACATTTAATCTAATGTGAATTTATTTTGTATGTCGCATTGTTTACTTGAAACTAAATCAAAGAACTGTCGTTCATTCGAAAATAAAAATTGACCTGTGGCATACCGGGATTCTCGGTGAATAGAGAGCACCTTTTACTGAAACTTCTTCCCCGACTGTACTGCGTTTATAGTTAAGAAACTTGTCTCTATTCAACAGCGACGATATTTCTTCTCTCTCTGCGCGGCTATCGGCCATCCTACAATGGTTTACTTGTATGTATTGTAGTAACATTTGATTGAGATGATTCCGTTGAAGGGCGGGGGGTGGGAGGTTGTGAATAGGGGAAAATAAGTGGAGCAAGCTAATAGGAGACCAGAAACTTCATTTTTGACGTATATGCTAGAAACCAACGCCTCAATTTTTTTATGACATCTGCCTCAAATATTATTGAGATACTATGACCAATTTTTCCACATACTAGGTTACAAATATAGTCAAGATGTTTTCCTTTAAAGAAGTAGTGATTCATTAGGCAGCGGTTTTTAGATATAAACTTATGAAATAAAACGTGAAACTTGACATGATTTCTATAATATTTAAATTAGAATTCTATGAATTTATAGGAATTACACTTTTTTTAATGCTTTGCTTCTAAGAGGATTTTTATAATTTTTAACATTTTCTGAATTCCTAAGTTCTTCAAATACAAATTCCATCATTAAACTAGAAAGAAATCACATATTTATAATATAAATATTAACATTATTTTTCTTTTATTTGCAGGTAAGCAGTATTACATTATCTTCCATCAACATTTATTCTGGTAAAGTATGAAGCCTTAGCAATAATTAACGTTATGTCTTTGTGGTATATAAATAAAATAATGTCTGTTAAATACTACTCAATCGATCGATCCATTGCGAGGTTCGGAAGAATACCACGACAGTGGTTGCTTCTTAAAAACTTTACCAGCTTCAAAGATATCCAGATTGTGTGTCCAATTTCTTTGATTCTCTTGCGACCCTCAGTTTGTTCTGGTACATTTTCACAACTGACCCTAAAACAAGCTACCTTAAGAAACTTCAGAATAAAATATTTCAATTTCCATAGCTGTCACAATCTTATTTATGTAGCATAGAAATGCTGAATGTGTACCTTCTATAAAATTGCAAGAGACACTAGACAGAGACGCAAGTACACGTGTTCAGTCGCTCGCAAAATCTCCAGTATTTTGAAATCTCAAATATTACCCCCGTAAAGTTCTCTTCATAAATTAAAGGCACATAAAAAATGTCGGCGCTTTTGACTTTGCAGTAAAGATCATTTTTTATTTGCTTTAAATATATGAAGAGAACTATACGTTTGCGCCCGTCCGTAATTTTCCGTTTCCACTAAAGACATTCCTATTCAACGAAAAACTACAATTTCTACCCACTCGGTAGCATGACATATTATTTTAACTCATTAAATAGGAAAAACGATCTAAGTTAAAATATTATAAACAGAAAACAGTTTTCCTGGTATTTTCTCGAAATATCATCTATGTTCTTTTTTCGAAGATACGGGCCCAAGGAAAATTCTTTGAAACATAGTTAGTTGGATAAAATCTGGAGAATCTAACAGGACCCCAATAGAGCACAACTACTTTAATAATAACTTGTATTTATTCTGAAATTTCCTTCCATACTTCGGAAGACGGTAATTATATTTTGATACATGGAATCGGAATTAATTCAAATTAACACTTTTATACACGTATTTTAGTGAAGTAACCTTATCCTTGTAAATATAAAAAAATCTGTGACAAGAGACAGTGGCCCAAATGTATTTACTGGATGCGGCGGTCGGTATATAATAGTCAACTTAACTATTAGACAGGCGAAGCAGAATTAGCTTCAAATCTGTTTCAATGAGAATGACTTGCGCTGGCTTAGCCAACGCCCTCAGTGTCAATTTTTGTAATTTGGCCAATATTACAGGTAATCTTCTCACAACCGAGTTTACTACATTTTCTAAATAAAGTAGAAAGCTAAATTAGGAGGAATCTATAATGATTTAACATATGTTCGAACGTAAGCCGAGCAAATAACGAAGTATAATATTAATTTAAATTGCATTTTTGGCAACGAAAAAACACTTCATTACAGCATAAGCTGTGTTGCACATATGTGGCAAGCTGTGTCTTAAACTTTAAATCGAAAAAATAACTTTGTTTGATGACGTAGGTGGCATACTGAAAATTTTTCATTTGCGAACGAATAAAGCAAGGCAGAATAAGTTAATTATAAATAATTAATATTCCTCTATAACCTTTTTTAAACTAACTGGGCTGCCATCGATCTGATGTTTTTTATCATATTTTCTGTTAAATTCACAAATTAAATTGTCCCAGACTTTTGTGTCGTGGTAGCTCAAGGACTATATTATAGATTCTAAATAAAGTTAAATAAGACCATAAAAGAGTATACCATGTCATGATACACTGACTCAGGGGGTGTATTCTTCATTTTCATTAAATTGCTCTTAAGTGTACGCTTGCTTTGAGAGCAGGCGTGCATGCCCTACCTAGTCGTGAACATTTCTATAGTGGAAATCAAGTTTTCTCTGTCGCTAAGGAATAAAAGTTTAAGTGACTTTGTAAGGTATTCTAAATAATAAATCGGTTGACACAAATGATTTGTGTACGTAGTTTGTAGATTTGATGTTGAGTCAAGTTAACTTTATATGCGTGATAGAAACAATAATTACTCTATGAAGCGATATTCGTCCGCAATAAATCGACAAGATTCAATTTTCACTAACTAATCACCTTTTTACTACAGTTACATTATTCGAATGCCTCCTATTATCTATTTATATTTTATTTTCAAAACATAAAAGTATGAAATTTTTCAAAAAATGTGTGAATCCAAGACGTATTCGTTGAGGCAGTACGAGGCAAAGGTAGTTAGTATACTACAATTTTTGGACATGAATTGTACAGTTATAGCTGAATTCTATGAGAATATTTTAGAATTTTCCGTGGTATTCAAGATAGCGGCTGTTTTAAAAATTGGCGTTTTTAGACAAACAATGCTAATCCGATCTCAATCATAACCTTTTCAGATCTTCTGGAGCACTAAAGAAACACCCATGCAAAGTTTCATCCAAATTCGTATAGTAGTTTCGCCTCTATCATGCTAACACATACACATACACACAGACAGTTTTCAAAATACCCTTTTTTCGGTTCCTGGGACCTCAAAACGTAAAAATGTGATGTTATCTCAATTTTCGGTTTTGGACCAATTTTAGTTATCGTCCACAATTTTGTGGGGAGGTTAAAACAAAGGAAATGTTTATAGTACTAATAACTATTTCAACTCTCCCAAATACTTATCACAGACGTGTATAAAACATATTTTTTCACCAATTCCTTTGCAGGCTAAAGGCCACGATTAACATTGAATGCAAGTAAAAAAATATGCTCATCACGTACAACATATCTATCATAGTAGTGTTACCTTAATTCAGAGTATCCTATTGAATAAAGCCAAAAATAAGGGAAAAAAAATTAGCCTTTTTAATACACTGAACTGAACTTGTGGTGGTACCTTGCGAAACATCTTGAAAATAATTGTTAATTATAAATTAAGCACTACTTTTAGATGAATCAATCAATATATTATAAATACTCTACATATGTTTCGGCTTATTAGGCCTTTATCAAGAGTATTACACAGTGAATACTAAAGTTTCCGACGTCTTATTCTAATTTATACCTTAAAGTATTTATGTCTTAATCTGTTTATGACTTAATCTATTTAAGACTTAATTTAACATTCTTAATTATGAGAATGTTTGGAGTGGACTAAACTGAATATATAAATCAATGGATAGTTCTAATCAATTTGATTATTATAGGGGTGTTCAAGAAATTTTTTTGGTCATTCGTGGTACAAGGGTTGTACTTGAAAGATTCTTTGATTTCTGGTTGTTCTAGCAGATCTAAATGTTTACCTTTTTTTTCTGAATGAAGTAAATTTATGTTATCAGTATCTATGAAATAGTTGTTTTCAATACAGTGTGTTGACATTCCTGTATTTTTACTGTTATTTAAGATAGATTTTTTATGTTCTTTTACCCTGTTCACAACGCTTCTACCACTCTGACCGATATAGACAGCATTGCAATCTTTACAATTAATTTTATATACACCAGATTTATCCATTTTATTGAGTTTATCTTTGCTATTAACCAAAATGCTTCCTATATTTGTTTTGTTCACTCTTATTGTAGAGATACCTAAATTATTCAATTTTCTAGAAATTTTTTTACTATTTTTTGGAACATAATTAATAAAACTATATTTTGTAGGTTTGTTAGGCACAATGAAAAATTATTTTTGAAGCATTTTGCGTTGTTTGTTTTTGACCATGTTATCTATTAGTGACTCGTTGTATCCGTTATTTCTTGCAATTTGTTTAATTATATTTAATTCTCTATCAAAATCACTTTGATCTAAAGAAAAATGCGTGAGTCTATGTATTAGACTATGAAAGGGGGAAATCTTAATTTGCCATGATTTCTGCGAATTATAATGTATTACTGTATCTGTAGTAGTAGGTTTGCGGTAAATGCTAAATTTCAACTGATTGTTATGTTTTTTTGATATTAATATCTAGAATGTTTAATTGACTATTTTGCTCCGATTCCATTGTGAACTGAATTTTACTATTAAAAGAATTTAAGAAATTAAGGTAATTACTTAGGTTCCTTTCTGTACCGGTTCATATATAAAAAATATCGTCTACATATCGAGTCCAGTAAAACGCATGTGTATTTAAACTGTCATTACTATTAAAAATTAAATTTTCCAAGTTTGACATAATTATTTCAGCTAACAAATGAGAAATTGGTGAACCCATTGGCAGCCCGTCTTTTTGTCTAAAGAATTCGCCATTAAACTGAAAATAGTTTTGTTCAATACAAACTCTCGAAAGATTTCTTAACTCTGTTTTGTCGTTTTCACTGATTTGTGAATTATCTATTAAATTACCTAAAATTAATTTTAGTTCTGTGAGCGGGACTGAGGTGAACGTCAAAGGAGATTAATTTTGCGTTATTTGGTATTATTAAATTTTTTGTATTTTCAATAAATTGAAAGGATTTTTTTAGGGAATATTTAGAATTAAAATTTAATAATTTTGGTAAAATGTAATTTAGTTTTTTACACAATTTATAAGATGACGCATTGATGACAGACACTATGGGGCGTATAGGGTTATTTATTTTGTGAATTTTCGGAAGACCATAGAGAATGGGGGCTGAAGGGTTCATAATTTTCAATTTATACGCTTCATTACTATAATAAACAAATTGATAAGAACTATCCATTGATTTATATAATCAGTATAGGTCCACTCCAAACATTCCCATAATTAAGGATGTTAAATTAAGTCTTAAATAGATTAAGTCATAAATAGATTAAGACCTAAATACTTTTAGGTATAAATTAGAACAAGCACGTCGGAAACTTTAGTATTCACTATGTAATACTCTTGATAAAGGCCTAATAAGCCGAAACATATGTAGAGTATTTATAATATATTGATTGATTCATCTAAAAGCAGTGTTTAATTTATAAATAACAATTATTAGCTTTTTTGCTTAATCGTCTTGCCAACATTTAAAGCTAGAAAATTAATTTATGTAGTATGATAAAGTTACCCAATTTTTTATTCGTATGAGTATGCGTATTTTATAGGATATATTTTTTAAACGAAATTACTACAACTATGATTGTTGCTTCATAGTGGAGTAAAATTAAAATTTCTGGGGAATTGTCTTAAATTTTTGAAATACGACTTGATGCCCAAAATTAATCGACGATTCGATTTTCGATTTTGCAATTTTTTTTTTAGGGGTTGTAAACATTTTAACTTGAAACTTGGCTTGATGGTGTATCACCACAAAGGATGTATTTTTCTAAAGTTTTGTTAGAATATGTGCATTATTGTTCAACTTATCATCAATTTTCAAAATTGCCTTCCTAAAATGTCTTCATGTTTTACGACTTAACATATTGACCAAAAAATTTCTGACAAATCTAGTTCTCTTCGCAATTTCATTTTGAATAATTTGTGTCTCTTTCTTTTTTGCGATACGGGTTATACAACCAGAGATATTTAAGAAAAACTGCGAAGAAACAAGATTCTGAACATTCTTTTGTTTAAGCAAAAGCTTTTCGCCACACCGATTAAATCAAAAACTTTTTACTACACTTCTTTACTACACAAGTTTCAGTAAAAAAAAATGCTATAATAAGACAATTTCTATTCAATTCTAGGCAATTCAGACCCTTAGATTTACTCCACTATTATGAAATTTTATGATATTTACGATTTATTAATAATTTATAACAATATGAAACATATATTTCACGAAGATCTAACCACATAATTAATTTGGTGCATTGCATTGTTTTTATAGTTCTCAAAGTGACTTTGATGAATATTCATGCATACTAATGAAACATATGCATGTGTCCGTTCGGTAAATATTCATGTTATGAATGAATAAATGGAAATCATTATGGCCTAATTAATATTAGTTCCTTCACATGAATAAGCATTATTTGCAGTGATTAACGGGTCGAAAATGTCGTTATTAAACAATTTAACCCTGGTAAACTGCTTTATGCAATTATTATTATCTAATAAAATTTACAAATTACTTTAATTGACTAGATGTTCATCAAACTATTACTTACTTATAATTATTGTCCAAAGCAATTAATAACTTACTGAAAAAAGTGATTAATCGGAGGTTGACCGTTTTAAAACATTCTTAATGTTATCTAACAAAACTTGATATATGTAAAAGGTGTGATTTTATCGGTTACCAATTTATCGATGTTACCAAATAATTAGATTTGTTTTCAGAATGATATAACAATCAGATGATGATCTGCACCTATTGTGATAAGCAGGAATATCTGTCCTAATAGCAAGTTAAATAAAATACTTTCTTGAAGTCACTTGTATTTATTAAAAATTAAAATATGAAAATTAGGTACAGTATTTACGAACTCAATTGAAACAGTATGGAAGTAGAGGATCTTACGGGGTATTGTCAATATATCCCTTCACATTGAATGAGAGAGCACAGAATTGTACAGATTTATATTCACCACTCCTCGTCTACAGTCCACGTGGACTTGATCCATCTGTCACATAGAAATATAGGTGGGATTAGATGCTTAGCGAATTTGATTTGTTAACACCAACCTTGTTCAGAGTTTTTGCATGCCATGATATATAAAACCAAAAATACGTATTAACTATTTGTATCGTATGAACTGTACGATGCAGTACAGTACAGCCAGGCAGCGTTATAAATTACTTAATTCTAGTGAATATTTAAACAAATTATTTGTTTTATTACTTTGAGTGTTTTTTGCAATTAATTGTTAAAAATGCATTTTGGAGGCCTTTCGATAGTAATGACAACGAGCCGGACGATTTTGATACAGAGCCTATGCAAGCGGAATTTGAAAATAAAGACTTACACGTTCAAACTCAAAGGGTTATTTTGAATATTTACTCGTGTTTAAAAGGCGAAAATGTTGAATCTTCATATAGTCAAATTGTGAATAGGATTTGTGAATTAACCAAGTTTAGCCGTACTATAATGTATAGGGTTAGTAGAGACGGGGATCTAGTTGATCATTCTATTAAACGGAAAAGAGTTGGACAACAACTTAAAAAACTTGATAACGCGTTCAAAGATGTTATTCGTCGATTTGTGTATGACTTTTACAATGAACAGAAGGTTCCCACATTAGAAATAATTAGGGATAAGTTACGCGACTATTCAGATTATAACTATAAATCATTAGAAACTTTGCGAAACGTTTTGCTTGATTGCGGTTTTAGGTACAAAAAATTGGACAAACTAATGGTAGTTATGGAATCAGCACGCATCGTTGATCATCAACACAAGTACCTGCGTAAAATTAAAGAATACCGAGATGCAAATAGAGACATAATTATTTATCTTGACGAAACATGGTTTGATACCCATGATGTAAGTTCAATACGGTTGGGTAGATAACACCAAAAAGTGTGATCTAAGTGCGCCATGTTCTAGGAGAAAAAGAATTATAATTCTACATGCTGAAGTAAAAACTGTTTTATTCCAAGTGCGTTGTTGTTGTTTGCTAATAATATCAAGCAATCCTCTGCTGACTACGACGAGGATATGACAGCCGAATTATTTTAGAAGTGGGCAAAGGAACAGACCAAATATCCCACCAAATTCTGTAATTGTTATGGACAATGCGTCATACCATTCATGGCAACACACAAAAATTCCGAACACCAACATAGGAAAAGGCGATATCATTAAATTTATGAAAGGTACAGGCTTGGAACTACCAGAAAAAGAAAACACAAAAAAGATTTTATTAGAACTGATTGGAAAGCAAAATTTTAAAATGGAGTATGCCGTTGAAAAAATTTTGAAGCACACGATTATACTATTCTGCCTCCATATTATTGCGTTTTGAATCCCATTGAAGTGGTGTGGGCTGATCACAATCAGAGTATGTAGTTTGATAAAATATTTAGTGACAGGTATATTTATTCCCTATCCCTTTGTAACATAATATGATGAATATAGAATTCTGTTTCGAAAATTCTCTGAACTCGCTGAAAATTTGACAAGATATTCTCAAAATGGTAGAAATGATAATCCGAAATTCATTTTTTTCGTAGAACTGATTGTCTTTTATTTATTGAGAGAAAAAGTTTAAAGTGAGCGCGCGGCACGCGGTTTTTCGAATTTTTCTCGATATGGGTCGTTCCAACAAGCAAACTATTCTATATAAAAAATGTAGAGTAGGAAGGGGCGTATAATTCTGTTATTTTAATTTTCGAGTAACAGTTTGCACCACAGTGCGCAGCAAAATCGACAAGTCAGCGCACGTCTGCGGAACTCTTTTCCACACCACCCCTGAGGTAAAGTTCTAGGCGTATTTTTTTCAACGTGGTTTCATCGATAGGCCTAATTAACTGTCATTGTCCATCGAATGACGTTTATTTGTTCTCTTCGTCTGAATCGTTGATGCTGCCATCCTACTCACAGATTTTCGGGAAATATGTAACGTTATCAAATTATACAGCTGCAATTTTAACATATAACGGAGCAGTTCGTTTCAGCTTTGCAACAACCACAAGCTGTTCTGCAGTTTGCTTTGCATTAACAGCGGCCATGTAACATGCAATAGGGACAGATCTCTTGGCCCGCCGGTTATCAAACGTTAGATCAAAGTCAAGGATAAACATTCAACTAATAAACATAACTGTTGTAAATCACAGTCATCGGATGTTTATACTTTTGGTTTTATAAATATTTTAACATGGCCCTAAACAATAAACATGTCAGGAAGCCAATTAAGAAAATATGTCTGGCATTACAATTAAAATGGTTGTTAACATTCAATTAGAAAACTACCAATTCTATTAGGTACTTTAAGTAAGATTGTGATACTTAGGTAAGATGCGATTTTTTGTGTTATGTCACCTGCATGTTCTGTTGATATTGTGTAATGCCGGGGTTCAAGGGTCTCAGTTGCAGAAACTTTGTGGTTTACACGAATAAAAGCTTTACGCAAACAATCAGTATGCTACTAATTAAACCGCTTTTTAAACTAGTGCTTAGGGTCATTACTTTTGGTCTCTGTTACACTTTAATCGTCTGCCAAATCATTGAAAGTTAAGTTGTTTCCATGGTAACTGAATCAGTTTAACCGACGGTTTACGTTTAACGGAGACCGAAAGTAATGGCTCTTAAATGAACAAATTGAGATGATATTTCAATTATATTGACCACGCTAGATTAATTAAAAAGCAAATTAACTTACATGTCCTAAATTTCCTGGATCGTATGTGAGTATTATGTATGAATTCAATGCTCACTAAAACCCATTTTAATCCTCTTATAGCATTTGTGGTTGAGGGTTCTTCGTGCGTGTCCATCGGAAAACAAAAATACGCAGAAAAGCATAATAACAAACAAATGAATACGTTAACTTTTACAATACATAAAGCCTGCTTTGAGAGATTTAGTTAAATATGTTCTTTTGGAGGTTATTTTTGCATTTAAAGTTATGTTAGTTCAATAACGTTATCATTAGCAATTTAAAATGTCATTTGTGTTTGACTCTAAACTAATCATAATTAATGGCCGTGAATTGGGAAGAAATTAAGTTACGAATAAATGCCACGAATAAATCCAGTTATAAATGGCCAGCTACAGCAATAACATTGACCATTGTAAATGTGTTACCTTATCAACTGCAAATGAGTTTTGAAATCAATATTAAAGCACATTTCAGTGTTTGTACCGTTAGAAACGATTCTTAATAGAGTATTTAGGGATATACCCGATAAAAAATTATTTGCAAAATAAACAATAACATACGCACATACAGTGACTTTCAGAAATATCTAAAAAATGTATTGAAATGTCGGCAACAAATATTAGCAGAAAACAATTAATTATATGGCAGTTAGTATTAATAGTAGGGGAGCCCTAGACCAGCATTTTAGCCTCAGCACGGCATGAAGATTTCAATTATTTTTCATTAGTTTATCACTCCCCGAAGAAAGAGCTCCATTATTACTGGCATGTCCGACATTGCTAAAGGGATGAATTCAGTTTCAGTTTCCTTGTTTTTCTATTAATAGAGATAATGTTAGACAATGTAGGAAAAATAAGAACTCGCATTTCCCGCCTCGCGCGCGTCTCATGTGAGGGAACATTTTCAATTTTCCGATACCTGAAAAATCTTGTCATCACGGCACGTCAGTTTGTCACATAATTAGATGCTTTTAGTGCCAGAGAACCTAGCAAAAAGAGTAACTAACAATGTTCAGACGAATCGGATAATAAATGATAAAATGTGTCCGGCTAATCGTCGTTTTGAATTTCCTAATCTCGATTTCATAATTGTAACCTGCTACTTTAATAACCTTCACATCGCGATTTTCAGCGGAATCGGACTATAAATGATAAAAATCATCCGCCGTTTTGGCACCGCCACTCTGAATGTCTCAATTCCAATGTCATATTCTTAATCAGCGATATCGAGAACCAGCACATACCGATTTTCAGCGGAATAGGACGACAAATAAGAAAATTATTTTAATGCAATTTTTGGCAATTTCTTCACATCCTGTATATAGTGTAAACGTGAGAGTTTAGAGAGAAAAACATGGATTCTTCAAAGATTCATAAATATACTATACTAAATAAATATGTCGAGTATGGGGGCGCGCGACAGCTCTATGGAAAGTGGAAGACTGTAAAGTGGAAGTTGAAAAACATGGAATTATCAAACGTTCGTAACTAAATAAATATTCCGAGTGGAAATTCGTCCTGTATCTCTATCGATCGAAAGAGGAAGATCGACGATGTATCGACATCGTATATTGCAGGATCAAAATCGAAAATTCAGCTCGACAAGAACGAACAAAAATGGGTAGTTTTTGACGTCTAGTGAATTTTGCGTGGAATGAAAGCGACTGAAAATGAGTTTTCACCCCTTTGGCGACACTTTGGGACTTTGATGCAAGGAAATAAGTTGTTTATTTTAGGTGAAACTAAAAACTTTTCATGAATTTAGCCATATCGTGATTTTGGTCGAAGGTATTATATAATATTCTGTATTTTAGCTGATACGAATGTGTGAAGTAATTGTATGCTGGCTCCTGTACTAAAATGAATGAAAGATAATTTATAAACCGAAATTTGCAAAATAAGTAAAGATTATGTGTGCACTGAATCTTCATCTATTACGTAATCAGCACCTACTTCCACCTACCATTGTCTGTGAATTTTCGTCTGGAAGTTTTTTGATAAAGGAGACATCTGGGAAAGATTGGTTTATGATTAAAAATTTAATATTCTTCATATTAACCGAGACCAACTTAGGTTGCTATAAGATTTAATAAAACTGATAATCTTTATGTTGTTTTTATAGCTATATTATGAATGCTATATTTTAATTTTATAAAGTCTGTGTATCGAGATTAATTTTAAATCCATTAAGTCTGTGAGCTTTAGTGAATTAATTTTATGTAATAAAGAAATATAGGTGATTAATTCTTTTTATATGAACAATGAATATGATACCAGGTACCTTTTTCTTTATTTTTGAATGTAAAATTTGAAATTATGGTACAGGATATTCGGTATAAAAATACATTTTTAGACATAATCATACCCATAAATACGCTTCCGGTCTAACCGGGGGTAAGTACTACTATAGCGTATCCACGGAAGACTGAGAGTAATGAATATGCGTGATTGCCTCGTGATCGCGACGTGTTCCATCCTCATTGGTTGCATTTTTCAGGAGATTGCCAACGGTTTTCTCGACTTAAGTTGTATGTAAATTGCGTAAGAGTGTATTTACATTTGTTCGAAAATTTGAATTATTATAACTCATAAACAGTTTAGTGAATCCATTTGAAGTTTATGGTAGTGCATTATCAAGTTTAAAAGAACAATATCTTACATTTTCATTAATATTCAATCGTTCTAAGTCGCTACATAATTTGTTAGAAGTACTGCAAATCGTATATAAAGGTGAATTATTTAGTACGTTGGTAAGCGGCGTAGGTAAATAGAAAACTTGGTGATTACGAGAGGTTAATCTGGGAACGTGAAAATTAAGCTTACTAATTATTTCGGGTGCGTCAAAATCATTGTGTAGTAATTTAAACAAAAATACTTGAGAAAAGTACGTACGCCTGTCCTCAAGAGTAGTCATAGAATATCTTTCAAGCAAGTTACTTTGCGGAAAACCAATCACTGGATAGGTACCGTCGGATTTGAACCACAATAATTTAAAAAATCTACGTTGAACTGCCTCCAAGTTATTCTTGTGAACATCATAACTGGAATTCCAAATTAGCGATGCGTACTCAAGTTTCGATCTGACGAAGGATTGATAAAGGATTTTCAGAGTATCAGTATTAGTGAACTCTCGACTAGTACGAACGATGAATCCAAGGGCTTTGGAGGCTTCAGACACAATGGTATCGATATGATCAGCGAAGGATGATTTACTATCAAAAGTTACTCCGAGGTCGCGAAATGTTATAGGTCTTTGAAGTATGACATTATCTAACCTGTAATCAAAAATAAAAGATGATGTTTTAAAGAAAAGGATATTACATTACATTTACTAGGATTCATGAATAATTTATTTACTATACACCAGGTGTTTATTTTGTCAAGAAAAGTCTAAAGTTGAAAACAGTCATCGATTTCATCAATTACTGTGAACATTTTTAGATCGTCGGCATATAAAAGGTGAGGCAAATTAATTTCGTTCACTGTGTCGTTAATAAACATGTTAAAAAACAAGGGCCCCAGAATAGATCCCCGGGGAACTCCAGATGTGGCAGCAAATTCGATCGATTTGAACTCATTTAATGCAACGTACTGACTCCTATTCATTAAATAAGATTTAAACAAAAGGAGCAACGAATGTGAAAAGCCGATTTTTTCTAATTTATTAAGTAACAACTGGTGATCAGGTCTATCAAACACTTTGGAGAAATCGGTATATATGAGATCTACCTGCCCACATTCATCTAAGGATTCAGAAATATATTGAGTTACACAGAATAAATTTGTTGTTGTTGAACGCCCTTTCATAAATCCATGTTGATTAATAGAGATTTTGGTGTTAATTGAATGATATATTCTATCATGAAGTAATATTTCTAAGACTTTAGAGAAGTTACATATTACAGAGATTGGTTTAAAGTTCTCAATATCTAGTTTGTTTCCCTTTTTGAAGATGGGACATACTTTGGAATATTTCCATAGGTCAGGAAATAGGCAGTCTTTAAGATTAAGTTAAAAATTAGAGTTAGAGGATATGCAAAGATGATAGCGCAATCCTTTAATAAAAAAGCTGGAATGGAATCAGGACCGGTCGTCATTTTGGGTTTAATTCGTTTTAGAGCCCGAATAACCTCATCTTCACTGAGAGTTTATGCTAACAATAGGGTTATTGTTAGGTATATCGGTCTCAATGTGATGTTCCTCCTATCTAATGAGGACTCATTATAAGATTGGCCGAAATAATTGGCAAATGCATTTAGTATATCAGAGGGATTGCTTAGCGAAGATCCCTCAAAGAACATCTCTTCAGATACACTGGCCGACCGCTTCTACTTTTGATGAAAGCCCAAAATTTATTGGGATCATTTTTTATATTATCTTCAGGGTTCTGCACGAAATTTCTGTGGGCTAAATTGGTATCATATTTTATTTCCCTTGTGAAGTTTTTGAGGTTATTGTGTATAAGTGGATCACTGGTTCTTGCATACTGTCTCCTAAGACGTTCTTTAAGGCTAATTTTTTTTATGATACTGCCATTAAACCACGGAGGATATCTGCAGCTACGAGAAGTCGATTTCT
Source organism: Stenurella melanura (assembly GCA_963583905.1). Lineage (NCBI taxonomy): Eukaryota > Metazoa > Arthropoda > Insecta > Coleoptera > Cerambycidae > Stenurella > Stenurella melanura. The sequence goes on along the minus strand of OY757310.1, from coordinate 40,020,491 downwards.
TAGGTACACAAGATTTAAATGCAGAGGCAAGTTTGTTGTAAAAATGAGTGCATGCACCATTGACGTCATTAAAAGAAGAGAGGGAGGACCAGTCTATGTTGAGAAGGTTTTCATACAATTTGGAGACATCGCATTTGCGGAAATTATAACTAACGTCATGATTAGTTGGAAAATTATTATTAAGGTTCTTAACAGTACATATTTCAGTTGATATGATCAGGGCAGGGTGATGAAAATCTTCATTAGTTAACGGATCAGGAGATTGAGATACATCACAGTTTTTGATGTGTAATACTAGATCAAGAATATTGTCATTGCCATTACATATTGAGTTGTATTGAGATAAATTATTAGTGTCTAGAAAATTATTCAAGGCTCTAATTTGGGCATCTTTTAGGTAAGATGCATATTTGGGGATATTAAAATCGCCCAAAATGACTATATCATTATTGTTATTTTGTAAATACTTCAGGGTACCTAGTGTCTCAAAGGAATATTCAAAATCGGCAATAGGTATACTCGGTGGTATGTAGATGACAAATATGTAAAGAGACTGATAATTATTTGAAATTTTAATACCTAAGATGTCGATGGCAAGTATGTTGTTAAAACCTGCAGTATCAAGGCTTAATAAAGAAGAAGTGTATTTTATATTTACTGCTAATAGTACCCCTCCACCTTTTGATCTATTAATGGCAGCAAAATCTCTATCTGAACGGAAAACATTAAATTTATTGCTGAATAGTTCGCCATTAAAAACTGAGGAATCTAGCCAGGTTTCGGTTAAAGCTATCACGGAATATTCGCAGCACGCCGATGCGTTGTAAAGTTCGACCGTATTGGTTCTGACACCTCGCGTATTTTGATAGTAAATTAAAAATTCTCCTCAACTCGTATTGCGACCTGCCTTCGTGAGATGAGCTTCCATTGGGGACTTGCCGCTCATTGCTATTGAATGGTTAAAGCTAGTATATCACTACGAAGTTTATCGCGTGCACGAATATACGTAGTATTCCAAGCAGCGTGATCTGTGGGGACATTTTTTAAATTCGAGCAGTTCGAGCATGTTAAAGTTTCAGAGGTGCATAAATGAACTTCATGATTTTGAGCACACCTTGGGCATGGTGAAATTCATTACACTTGAAACAGCGGTAAATATCTAAAACAATATTTTTAAACTTTAGATGGTATTTAACGATATATAATTATTTAACACTATTACCTTATACGTCTATGTTTCTCCATCTTAATATCCCCCATAGAGGTTTAACAAAATTTCAAATACGTCCATTTCGATTGACGGCTCGAGTGAAAGAGAAAAAGTTTAACCTAACGCGTTAAATATTTCCCGGACCGGTAGTCACGTTGCCCCGCCCGAAAAGTACTTCTCTTTTATTAAGGGAATATTAAATTAAATAAAGGATCTATATTTGTGTTGATAATTCTATATTTTCCTGTGGCTAACAGACTTTATTATAATTATAATTTAATCTACTCAACTTCATTTTAAAGTTAGTTTGATTTATTTATTTTATTTAATTTGAATATTATCGAGCGTGCGCCATCTATTATTCTGAGGCGTAAGCATAAGCTACTGGCAATTTTTCATCTATCATAAGAATAGTTCGTAATAGTACCAGAACATAGGAGAATACAATTATCGATTATTAAAATGTTTCTAATAAATTTTAGAAAATGTAACGAATGATGCTTTTGCGCATTCCGCACGTTACAACGTAATAATGAACTTGTCCGTTACTTAGGAACCTCAGTGTATATTTTAATTTTTTTAAGTATTTGAGGTTTTTCCAAAGTAAAATATTTGTTAATTTGTATAAGTTTAGCTATACTTTTGTTTTCTTATTTGTTTTAATTTTTGGATTTATTATTCAATAACGTAAGTAAAACTAACGGATTTAATATAAGCAGTGTGTGGTTATGTATTTAAATTATATTTGATCTTAATTAATACTATTATACTTTTCTTATTATCTTCCACTTCCGGATGTTCTATTCAATCTAGAGTGTATTTTACATTTTCTCCATTTCCTGAGACAGTCGTTATTAAAACTTTGTTAATTCGGTTTGTGAACTTGTTTAAATAGATCTCTGAGGTTCTATTCTCTTGCGAATAAGGGCGATACTTCCATTGCAATTATCGTCGAACACATCTATAACAATGACGCCTTTAAGAAAATATGCTTTGTTTTTCGTACTATGAAACATTCTTCTACGTTCAGTGCATTCAATTTTACATTACATTTCTGTTATTTAAAAAAAATCGAATTACAATACACTTGTGAGTATATATTTTTTGTTATATTTCATATTTTATGGTTACTAATTTCTCTCCTCTGCATATTGGCCTTACAGATAAAGTGTGTTCGGCACGACCATATTAACTACTTTTTGTACAGGGAAGTTTTATATTAAGTTTTTTTGTAACTAAATATTATTAAGTTCATAACAAATGCCTTGAAAGAGAGGAACAAATACTTTGGAATCCTTATTATTTTTTTATATTCCATTTCTGTACAAGTGAAAATGGGATTGACAGTTATATGTTAAAATTCGTATAAATAACAGTATTCTAGAATAATGTTATCCCTGAGGGAGAAAACTTAACAATAAGTTAAAAACAAAGAAGTTTTAAAAATTAATTGCCGTTAATTGAAAGTACTAAGTTGATTAAATATGTGGGCCTTCTTGGTAAATTGCCACCCTGAAAAATGTAGCCAGTGTGCCACTGAACGGTTCTATCCTTCACACGAATTCGCAAAACAGACCGTTACAATTTACCCCTTCAGCGATTTTTCAATTCACTTCACAATATGCCAATCCTTTTTAATATTGCAGTTGTATTTCTACGCTGAACGGTTTAACGCTACTCAGTAGAAAATACCAACATTATCTGAATGCGAAAATCTATAAAATCGTACAAAACTTTTTAGAGTAAAAGTGAAAAATAAAAAATCAGCGAAGGTGTTGTCACGTGTCACGTGTTTCCAACCGTAGGAAACCTCCCTTGATAATTCGTGGGTTCCAAAAAATTATAACAAGGGATTTACACTAACACACTTTATTTAATAATTTAATGGAAACTTAACAATACTTTCTTTAAATAAAATACACTTTTAATGACGAACATAATCTTTAACAATGTTTATTACTTGATATTTCCACTTTGTATTTACTTCGTATTTTCTAACCTTACTCTTTACTAAAACTTTCTCTTGCGCCCGTTTGCATTAGCTTATACTCTAAAAATGCATCTAGATCCATCTAGAAGTCCTCCAGTAAATTCTTGAACATTGTAGAAAACTCGATCCTTTTCTATAAGCTTCTAGAAAACATATTAGTACCATTAGTACACCATTGCTAGTTCACCACTCATGAACTTTCAGCTCCAGCCCCTTGGGGGCGTGAGGGCGTCACACTATTTTAATACAACACTTCCCTCTCTGTGTGGTACCCTTTATCTATTAATTATTTTTTCTTTTGGAGGACCAACTTGTATATTTTTAATAAAAGTAAATAGAACTTTCTTCCTAAAAATAGCGACAAGTACATTACAATATCATTTTTATTTTCCGTTCTTAATTATTAATTATTGCATTAAAGTGGCTACACTGTATATTTTCCTTAAAAATATAAAGTCCTTTCCTAATAGTTGCGTTATTATATGGGACATATTATTGTCCTTTTTTAAAAAATTAATTGCATTAGGGCGATTGACCCACAGCCGGCCACGATTTATATTATGTTATTTATTTTACCTAATTCTAACCTATTCGACAAAATATGTAATTATAATTGCACACACAACTATTGACCACGGGTAATGTGAGTTACTAAAAACAGTAGGATAGACATATAGGTGACAAAGTTAAACCTACTCTAAATATTTATTTTTGTCTTATTTATAAATGAAATTATGCAATCTATTATATATTTTTTATTTAGAGCCAGAAGATGGAGCAAATTAAATGGGGCTACTTTGTGTTTGATCAAATTACTGTATAATTCATTAGTTTCTTGAGCGTATTTCTGACATTTGAAGAAAATATGATCTAGGTCCCCTATTTCACTACACTGCTCACAAATATTTGATGATAATATTCCTATCTTATGCAGGTGAAATGGACAACAGCCATGACCTAATTTAAGTCTGCTTATATACGATATGCTCCTGGAAAAATTAACGCTATTCTTTTGGGATTTCTTTCTGGATAAGTGTATACCTTGTCGGATTAGTAAAGCAGTATTCATTCCACTGTCGAGACCGCTGTTTTTTTAAAAGACTTGCATTTTCCAATGCTATCTTCTAGACACGGTGCGTTATTTAAGGATATTCCTGAAACTTTCTTTAGCCAACTGATCTACTTTTTCCGTTGTTCTCAAGGCCAATATGAGCTTTAACCCAAACAAATCTAATGATGTAATGTCTCTCAGTCAATTTACTTAATACGGATTTAATTTTGATAATGTATGGGTTACAGGAAGGAGAATTCATATCTATACTATTTTTAATTGATGTTAGAACAGACAGCGAATCAGATAAAATTATAGCTTTTTTACAATCGTGAAATTCAATATATTTCAGAGCCTTCAGAATTTCCATAGACTCGGCAGTATATCGAAGTATCTTGATGTAGTGTATAATTTTCTTTCAGGTTGACACTGGGTGAAAAAATTGCACATCCCGTCTCGTTTTCATTTTTTGATTCATTTGTATAAATATGTAAGTAATTGTGCCATTGAGATGTTATGTTGTTTAAAAGAATCTTGCTTTCTTCAGGTAATTCACAATAATTAGGTGATATTATATTGGTTTATTAAAATAAGTCAAATAACCCTTATCGTCCGATTGTGTGTATAGTTTGTCTAATTCTGGAAATATACTACTCGTATTTCGATATTCTATGCAAAAAGTTGGTGAATTCTTTTTTGGCCAATATTTGTTGACAAGATCATGATTATTTAACTGCTAACTTTGGCCATAATTGGTGATTTATTAATTTGTGACTTAAGGACACATTTCTCTGGAAAGAACGGGTGTCTCAAGTGTAATGGGGGTTCGAAAGCTTCTACACGTAAAGGTTCAACGGGTGTACACTTCATGGCACCTATACATAATCTTAGTGCTTTATTTTGTAGTAAATCTAACTGATGCAATGAGTGTTATTTGTCGAGCCGTATAATATGCAGCCATAATCTATAATGGATCGAATATACGATCTATAGAAAAATATAGCAGTTTGCGGGTCGGCTCCCCACCAAGTTCGCATAATCATTCCTAAAAAGTTTAGGCCCTTATTACTTTTAGGTATTATGTGGTTTACAGAAGGTTTCTAGGTTAATTAGTTTAGTTGATCTATAATAATGCCCAAATAAGTGACTTGCTTTTGTAGTGGGAGGCGAACGTTGTCCAGCTGCATAATATCCATATTAGGGGTATTATGTCTTGTAAAAATGACAATACATGATTTTTCTGGTGATAATTGAAATCCTAGGTTATTTATAGTGTTTAATACCAGCAATTTGATGCATTTTTCATATTTTTATTGATTACGTAGAAAGCGAAATCGTCTGCATACTGTATCACCTCCACATCTTTTTCAGTTAAATGCAGTTGTGCTGTATATAAATTAAACATTAAGGGTCCCTTAGGGAAGGCCTGTGGTATGTATCTGACTCCTAAATATTTATTATTATCGGGTTGTTGAACATGAATTTTTACTTCCACATCCACGTAGTGGATTGGAAGTATAGTAATCGCAAAAAAATTTTCAAAAATTTTTATTCGTGAAATAGGTTAAGAATGTCATGAAACGTCGAGATTTTAAATTTGAGCGAAAAAAAAATTTCTGTCGGTCTGTCGGTCTGTCGGTCTGTCTGTCGGTCTGTCTGTCTGTAACTTTTTTTTGTCCGCACGTTTTCTCCGGAACGGTTTGAGATATTGACTTGAAATTTTGTACACGTATATATTATGACGAGATCTGGAACTGGATTGTTTTTTGAGGAAATCCGGTGAAGGGTTGGGGGTTAAATAGGGGAAAATGGGGGAAAATAAGTAAAGCAAGCTTGTAAGAGAACAGACACTTGAAATTTGGTGTATGTACTAGAAGTTAAGGCCTAAGATTTTTTTATAAAATCTTTCAACCCCCCACCACCCCTACCCCATTAATGGGGTTGATAAAATAAAGTTGAGATTTTCATTTGAAATTTCGTACACGTATGTATTATAACGACGTCTGAAATTAGATTATATTTTGAGATGATTCCGTTGAAGGGTTGGGGGTTAATTTGGGGGTAAATAGGGGAATATAAGTAAAACAAGTTGGTAAGAGTACAGAAACTTGAAATTCGGTGTGCGTACTAGAAGCCAAGGCGTCAGATTTTTTTATAATATTTTTCAACCCCCACCACCCCTACTCCAATATGAAAAGGGTTGATTAAATAAAATTGAGATATTCATTTGAAGTTTGGTACACGTATGTATTATAACGACATCTGGATCTAGATTATAATTTGAGATGATTCCGTTGAAGGGTTGGGGGTTGAATAGGGGTAAATAGGGGAAAATAAGTAAAGCAAGCTGGTAAGACCACAGAAACTTGAAATTCGGTGAATGTACTAGAAGCCAAAGCGTCAGATTTTTTTATAATATTTTTCAACCCCCCACCACCCCTACTCCAATTGATTAAATAAAATTGAGATATTCATTTGAAATTTGGTACACGTATGTATTATAACGACATTTGGAACTAGATTATTCTTTGATATGATTCCTTTGAAGGGTTCGGGGTTATTTAGGGGTAAATAGGGGGAAATAAGTAAAGCAAGCAGGTATGAGTACAGAAACTTGAAATTCGGTGTATGTACAAGAGGCAAAGGCCCCAGATTTTTTGATAATTTATTTCAGCCCCCCACCACCCCTACTCCATTATTCAAGGGGTTGATAAAATAAAATTGAGATATTCACATGAAATTTAGTACGCATATGTATCATAACGGCATCTGGAACTAGATTATATTTTGAGATGATTCCGTTGAAGGGTTGGGGGTTAAATAGGGGTAAATAGGGGAAAATAAGTAAAGCAAGCTGGTAAGACTACAGAAACTTGAAATTCGGCGTATGTACTAGAAGCGAAGGTCTCAGGTTTTTTTATTAGTATTTTCCATCTCCCCACCACCCCCTTATTAAGAGTTGAAAAAATTAAATTTAAATTTTTACTTGAAATTTGGGTCATTTGTGTATTATAACTATATCTGAAACTAGATTATATTTTGACATGATTGCGTTGAAGGAGTGGGGGTTACATAGGGGTAAATACGGAAAATAAGTAAAGCAACCTGGTAAGACTACAGAAACTTGAAATTCGGTGTATGTACTAGAAGCCAAGGTCTCAGATTATTTGTAATATTTTTCAACCCCCACCACCCCTACTTCATTATTAAAAGGGTTGATAAAATATAATTGAGATATTGATTTGAAATTTGGTACACGTATGAATTACAACAGCTGGAACTAGATTATACTTTGAGATGATTTCGTTGAAGGGTTGGGGGTTATTTAGGGGTAAATAGGGGGAAATAAGTGAAGCAAGCTGGTATGAGTACAGAAACTTGAAATTCGGTATATGTACTAGAAGCCAAGGCCTCAGATTTTTTAATAATATATTTCAGCCCCCCACCACCCCTACTCCATAATTCAAGGGGTTGATAAAATAAAATTGAGATATTCACATGAAATTTAGTACGCATATGTATGATAACGACATCTGGAACCAGATTATATTTTGGGATGATTCCGTAGAAGGCTTAGGGTTAATAGGAGTGACTAGGGGAAAATAAGTAAATCAAGGTGATAAGAGTACAGAAATTTGGGATTCGGTGTATATACTAGAAACCAAGGCCTCAGATTTCTTTCTAATATTTTTCAAACTTCACCACCTCCACTTCATTATTAATGGGATTGATAACATCAAATTGAGATATTCACTTGAGATTAGTACACGTATGTATTGTAGTGACATCTGATTGTGATGACTCCATTGAAGGGGTGGGAGGTGAATAGTAGAAAATAAGTAGGGTGAACTAAAAACTTCATTTTTAACGTATATGGTAGAAACCAACTCCTCACACTTTTCTATGACATCTGCCCCAAATATTATTAAAATTCTATGACCAATAATTTCCACATACTAGAGTGCAAATATGGTCAAGATGTTTCCTTTAAAACGACTTGGATGAAGAATCTGGATGTGGAAGTAGTGATTCCTTAGGCAGCGGTTTCTATTAAGAAATTGGTATTCGAAATTTTAGAGGGTATTTAAAATGCATCTAACTTGTTTCTTATTCTTAACAGTTCAACAGTATCGTATGCATCTTTGATATCTAGAAAAACTGCCCCTAGGTATCCATTTGATGAGTAACAATTCTGTATGTCTGTGGTTAAGTAAGAAATGGCGTCAAGAGTGCCAAATCCCTTTTCAAAACCATATTGAGTAATTGAAGGACATCGATTCTCTTTAAGCCACCACTCCAAATTATTGTCCTTCGTCGTATTTATTTCATTAATTATTTCTTTAAACAGTCCACACTGTATATTCTTCACTAAAGATATACTTAATTCCTTCGTTGGCAATAGCGTCAACTAAGTACTAATTATTATCTTTCGCCGATAAATAGTTCTATAGATATAGTACAACAGACAGACAGACACCAGTGAGACGGACGGACAGACAGATAGACAAGCAGACTAGCAGGCAGACAGCCAGCCAAGCAGATAGATAAACAGACTGGCAGACTGACGGAATGAGCACATTTAGCACATTTTTCACTATATTTTCTTAAGGATCTTTTGATTTTAGAGCGAAATGCAAAGAACTTGAATTTTCTACAGTCTCTATAGACTCCAAAATTAACTAAAAACGTCCTCTCAATTAGGAGCAGTTAAAATCTGAAACACGGGCCTCCTGCTGTGCATGCACGTACCATTCAAAACGTTTAAAAATATATGAGGTCCCAGCTATATATTATGCTGTCATTTCAAAATAATGTATACAGATTTAGGAATATATCAAATAAATCGAGTAAATAACTTTAAAATTTTTGATTTTCTGTGTTAACTTCCATCTAACTTGTACATTGTGACTGTAGCGACTTTTTCAATATGCATCTGCAGATGACATGATTTCAACAAAAAAAAAACATTACATCCAAGTAGTTGGGAGATAGTAAATGCTAATATAGAACTGGAATGAGTCTAGAAAGAGGCTTAAAAAAATGCACTAATATTAAAAGAAACCTTGATCGTGTAATATTGTCTTGGCTCGCCCTATATATCTGAAAGTAATTTCTGGTTATAGACTTCTTTATCTAGTTTAATTGTATTTTTTTTTCTTAATTCTAGCTATCATAGAACTCAAGCTATCGAAGTCCGACGCACTATTGTCCCACCCTGTATTATGGGGATCCGTACATGCTTATTTAATACCTCAAAAGAATAATATAGATTTATGCTTTAGCATATCACATACTCACCTGAGAAAATAAGTTTTATCCCTTTAGTATAACATTTCCAGCACACACAGAAACTACACTTTCTCTTCGATTTAATTTTAATAACGTAAATGTTTCACTTTATTGATATACCAGGATGAGTCAGACGGTCATGTAGTTCCCCATCTATTTATAGATAATTTCGCTATTTAAAATACTATCTATAGTCTGGTTTATCTGCTGTAGTTATCAACTGATAGAAGATTTCATTTATTATTTTTTTCAATTATATAAATAATTATAAAACTGCAGAGTTTATTTAAAACAAGGAAACACTTAGATTATACAAGTATTATTTAGCCCTACTCTACGAAAATGAAAATGTGAGATTCATAATTTACAGTAAGACTTGTTCTGTTCAACCTTGAGACAGTGTAACAAATATTTGTAATAACTGGGGTTTTATTCCCCTAATTACATAATTTAATCAGACATCACCATTGGTATAGTACGGAGTGTCCCAATCACTTTGCGGACTCCGCCGATATTATAGTATATCCATCGAAAACAAAACTGTGCTTACCCTTTTCTTTCTAGGTGATTTTATCCTTTTTGGTGTCCATCAACCAGGTTACTTCACAACAACCCTTACTGAATATAAAACGAACTTAATTTCATGACAAGCAAATAAAACACGTGATTTCTCAAAACACTTAAACCACTATATTTACATAAGAAAATGAAAGCAAATGAAATTGACAATTACAAACACTTAAACACGATTAAATAAATTAACAAACAGTAATTACACAATATTAAGAAATGAAATGGTCCGCGGCAAGTTCAAATCTTTAGCAGAATCGCGACCGAATATTCCTAGATCAATTACAACACATTAATTTTCTACTTATTAAAACCGGCAAAATACTAAGCGAATGTACTTAACCTTTACAATTGAAAAAGGTTCGCAAAACGAGAATTTACTATGCCCCGTAGGTAGATGACGACCGGTAAAAAGTTAAGCCAAGAGTGAAGAGGTTATCTTAATAGAAAGAAGTCGTTTCAAAAGTGGGCAGTAAACTTTAAAAGCTCGACCAATTAAAACCTTCTGTAGTTTAAACGGTACCCCCTATTTGAAATTACCTAACGGACCATGGTATTTATCATATGGCCTATCTTTAACATTTTATAATACCAGTCCAGCAGATGGAAAAAAACCCCTTTTGTTCCTTACTTTGCCTTTGTATAGGGGAAAAAATCTGCCTTCTTTGGTCTATCTATCTTAGTCTATTACATATGTTCCTGGAATCCCATTTCAACTGCCTTAGTCTAGAAAATTTAACTATAACCCCCGATGGGTTCGTATTTCACAAGTGTCCATAACGGCCAGTAAGAAAGGCGAATTGGACATAAAATAATTTGGATGCTTATTTATTGTTTACAAGTGGCTAACGGCGACTACCTAATAAAGAGTAAAGTTAACAAAGCACGTTTCCTGGACTCTAAAATAACATAAAACAGATGTATCTATGACCGGTATTTTACGATAGTTTACTAAAGTCTCGACCCTTAAAATATTACAGAAATCAGAAGTAAGAAAATACGGTTGGTCTATGAGACAGGGCCGGACTTGGCTCTCTTAATTTGACTTTTGTTACATATTCATTGTTATCGTTATCGAGAACATATGGCAGTAAACGAACGGGGATTTCCAATATCATTCGTAGAAATTATAACTTAAAGTAGAAATTATAACTTAAAGTACCTATGTACTCCAGTCAATGAACGCTCAAATGGGGGGTGTAGAGGACATGGCCGGGAACAGAATTTTTGACGTCAGGGCTGTATTTAGAATTAGTTAGGAGGCACAAACCTATGGGGCGAGGGGGGTACAGGGGGGCACGTCAAAAGTCAATTGTTTTGGTATTTCGCTTATATATCGAAAAGAGTGCATCGCATCGTATCGAAAATGTTATTCTATTCAAAACGTAAGCTGGCAAAAATTTCTCACAACATTGTTTACACTTTTTTCTGTTTTCAATAGCTTTCGAGATATCCGCTAGCGAAAATCGAAAATTTTCGAAAAACGCTTCTCTACAAACTTTCCCTAGCGCATCAGCCCTTAGTTTTACAGAAACATCCTGCTAGTAAATGTTGTGGACCATTAAGTTTTCTTCAAAATGAGGTACTTTTTGTTATTTTATCTTTAAATGATCAAAGATATAGCAATTTGAAGTTTTTTGGCTTTAGAGATTCCGAAAGAAAACCGTATGCTACCCTTTCTTTTTATTTAACTTTGGAATTAACATCTGCCTAAGAAATCTCTTCAATTTTGTGTAAAGACATATTCACCTCGATCCATATAATAGTGGAAGTACCAACACGAAAAAACATTTCTTTTAAAAAAGATGCACCTGTGACGTGCAGACGGATATGACGAGATGGTCTAAGAGCTGGCTACGAAAATTAGAAATGATAAGGTGCAGTGAAAATTTTTATGTAAAAACTTACTAGCTGAAAAGTACATAGCTCTGCAGCCAAAAGTGGCTCCTGGGGTGGGAAGTGTGGGCGTTAATTTTTAATCAGAATAAAATCTTTGAGTGCAGCTCTGGAATTTTGTGTAGTTATAGTTTTTAACTGTAGAAATTGCGTAAAATTATTGCCAGAAGTCTAGGTCGGGGGTTAAACGTTGCCAGAAGTCGGTAAATTTGTAAAACATTGTTTAAATTTTAATGTCAACTAGCAGTTCTGGCGATTTTGTTTTTATATTTAAAATCACCCTAATTCTTCCGGATTTTCCGGTTATTAACGTACCAGTGACGTGACGTAACAAATTGAATTCACAAAATGTCAAAAAATGCTATTTTTCGTTCAGTTCACTTCTGTCTCGAATTTTCGATTTCGCCTATGCAATTAACGATGCCATGAAAACACCAATTTCGATCTTTCGATATCGACATTAGGAAGCCTTCCTGCTGATGTATTTATTTAGTTATGAACATTTAAAAATTTCATGTTTTGCTTTTTCCGACGAGATTAATTGAAATTTCAACTCCACCCCGACCGTAGCACATCGTGTTTAACGACAACTTCACAGTGAATCTCCAGGTTGTGCTTTTTAATTTGTTTTTAACTTTTTGGCTGATGTTTCTTATTCTAAAATTACATTTTACAATTTCAGAGCTGCACTCGAAGATTTTAATTTGATTAAAAATTAACGCGTTTGACCGCCACGCTGGGCCGACCTACAAAACACCTTTTTCCGGTCTTGTAACGTAAATTATTATTTCGTTGCAGGCACTGTTTTCGAGATATACGCGAAGACCAGGAAAAAGTGATCTTCTACGTGCCCCCCTGCCCTGCACCCCGCACACCTCTTTGGTCCGGAGACTTTCAGTATGTTTACCTTCTAACGACTCTAAACACAATCTTGGAGTCAAAAATTCTCGTCCCGTTCGTGTCCTATACACCCTGTTCATTGACTGGTCCAATGTTGAACAAGCGGCAAATACATTAAATTACAAAGGATAAGCGTATGAAAAGTGTCCCGGTGTCTCTTTTAGGTTTCCTCTCAACTGATGTTGGTCTGCACCTAAAGCAATTATTAGTAATTTTAAATCTGTACCTCCTACAATAGAGACAATATGGAGGTAACAACCCCTAACTTAAAAAATATTTTCCTCGTTCACATAGTAGTGGTCAGCTAATACTTGGATTTTTTAAATGGCTCTCTATCCAGGCATGCCATTTTAAGATATACATTGCGACGTTGCCAAATTATTCCACTTTTGCCAATATAAAGTGCGTTTGCAGCGGCCAGGAGTAAAATCTGCGAAAACGTATTTTGTTAAATTTGACCGTCAAAGTGGAACTATGGTCAAATGCTTAGCCGGTAAGACACCTTGAAACGAATAAACAAAACATTGGACTCATTACAGTAACTTCTCCATTTGTAGTGCTATTTAAGTCAAAATGGCTGTCACTCTGAATACGATACTCTCGAAGTTATAACTCTTCCTGGCACTTCTCGGCTTACATAACAAGAAGTCAATTTCTCAGGTGAACTATCGCTAAAATGTACAAAATTTATTAAAATAGAACCACCAAATAGTAAGTTAAAAATGTAAATAAAGAATATGATATTATGCAGTCGTGTCAAGATAGCAAAATAGTTCTGATTTCTCATAGACATTAGTGTTCAGAAACACTTATTAATCAAGTGTGACATATACTTTGGACCTGCATTTAATTTTGGGCTAATTTGAATTACATAATTAACAATTAATATACAAATTACGGATCTCGGAAAATAATGGACAGAATTGGACCAAAATATATACTCGGGGGTTTTCGAGTCGCTGATCACGATTTTGAAGTAAAAATTGGAAAATTCAAGGGCCGATCCAATATGGCCGATATTTTAGGTTAAATTGATATTTTTAATGTAAATAAATAACAGAGAAATGAACAAAATCTCTAAGTAGGTGGTTTTATAAAAAACCGACATAGTTAATTAAGAGATTCAATATATGCGTGAATTATGAATCCATAATTCACTACAGTGAATTATAGGTACGATTTTTCATCGAAGAGATGTTATAATTGTCATATAATTAAATAGGTGTAGAAAAATATATTAATATGTAAGATTTGGTAACCGTTTATTTTCATTTGTATTTACATTTAATCTAGAAAATTTACCATACTGTCTTCTTAAACATTTATATTGGTTTACTATTACATTAAAATCGTAATCAGCGACCTTGGAAACCCACGAGTATAGATTTTGGGCCAATTTTATGATTACACAGCCACTGAAAAAAACAATTTTTCTGGCCTGGGGATCTGACCATGCTCACTATATGCCCTTGTGGTCGCTGAATTAGAATTCGAGGTCTATTTAACTCCATCACATCAGGATTTCGCCATAACCTCAAAAAACCCATAATTTAAGCGATTTCGACATCTCTTCACATAAATAGCTGTAACTTTTTCTAAACAAAAAAATCCCCCTCTTTTTTATTACATACGTATTAGATCGATTGCAAATTAAATTTCCAATCCGATGATGTGGGGCACGATATTCTCCTGGCTCTTCTTAAATGAGATATCGGCCGCCAAAGTGAGAAGTACGAGGATTTCGCCTCTTGAGCGATACGGCCCAGCTTCCAGGGCCATTTCTGCCAAACGAAAGTTAGCAAAAAATCTGAAAAAAATCATGAGTACGTAGAGAGATGTAAGAAATCGTTTGGCGAAATCTGAAGTCGATGTGTGCCTTAGTTTTCGAGGTATGGCCGCTCGAAATCACCGAAAGGCGAAAATCGATTTTTTTTATCGCTTCCCGAGGCTATATCTCGAAAACGAAGCGAGATACAAAGCTGCGATTTATGCTGCGATTTACTGTATTCGATTTCTCTCGCCTTCCTACATACCTCTGAATTTTTTAGATGCCTTACCTTAGAAATTTTGCAAAAAAATGAAAGTGCAGGCAAAAATCTGAAAAAATTCAGAGCTATGTAGAAAGTCGAGAGAAATCGAGTGACGTAAACCGTAGCTCTGTATCTCGTTTCGTTTTCGAGATATAGCCTCAGGAGGCGGTAAAACAATTCACTTTTCACCTTCCGGTGACTTCGAGAGGCCATATCTCGAAAACCAAGGCGCGCACCAACCTCCAATTTGCGTCAAGCGATTTCGTTAGCTCTCGTTTGGCAGAAATGACCCTCAAAGCTGGGACGTGTCGCTCAAGAAGCGAGATCCTCGGACCTGTCACTTTGGCGGCCGATATCTCACTTAAAATGCTCTGGAAAAATATCGTGCCACACATCATCGAATTGGAAATTTAATTTGCAATCGATTTAGTACAAAAAAGGGGAGTCATTTTTGTCTAAAGAAAGTTACAGCGATTTATGTGAAGAGATGTCGAAATCACTTAAATTATGGGTTCTTTGAGGTTATGGCAAAATCCTGATGTGATGGACTTAAACAGACTTCGAATTCGGATTCAGCGACCTCAAAAACATATAGTAAACATGGTCAGATCCCCAGACTATGAAGAATTCTTGTTTGTTTGGCAAGTGTTATTACCGTTAAAAATAACAATTTAATCTTAAAAAATCGGATCCGCTATTTTGAATTTTCAAATTTTTACTTCAAAATCGTGATCAGAGACCTCGAAAATCCCCTAGTATAGATTTTGATCTGATTCTGTTGATTATTTTCCGAGATCCGTATTTGCTTATTAATTGTTAATAAAAATTAGCCAAAAATTAAATGCAGGTCCAAAATACATGTCAAACTTGATTAATAAGAGTTTCTGAACACTTTGCAAAAACATTAGGAAAATCGGTAATATCTATGAGAAATCAGAACTTCTTTGGTTTTTCAGGCTATCTTGACACGACTAATAAACAGAATACAAATTTCATAGTGTAGTTGATTTATCAGACACATAACTATAAATTAGTAGCTTTAGAACATGAAGTTTCAAATAAATTATTACTCAAGTCAATTTAATATATTATTTTCCACATCTATTTCCAGCACAGACTGAAAAGTGTTATTTGAATGAAATTCAATTCCTGTATAAAGATTTTATATTTGAAAAGTGCTTTACAAAGTAATGACATTTTTATACCTTTCAAATTATTGTTTTCATCGCTTTATAAAAATGTACTTTTTATCGCACTATATCAAATTATCATAATGGAGTTAGTCTTTAAAGTATTGTTGATACAATCAGCGTGAAGCAGTGATTAATATACATTGTTGAGAAAAACATTCGTTGGGTATTTTACAGAAAATTTTCATACATTCCATCTAACATTTAATATGAGAAACAACAAACTTATTCATTATGTATACCGATAATCTACTTCTGACCATGTAAGTACATTGCAAATGTCAACCAATGACGTCATTTTGAAATTATAATAAAACATTTTTAACGGAAAGACAAAACCGAGAGACCGGCCCAGTCTTAAATAACCCTAACTAGAGAGCACTTGATTGTGTAGAGAACCACATCATAAACAAACATTCTTTTCCTTTGACAATTAGGAATTATTAAAAAAAAAACGCTGCCTAAGGAATTACTACTTTAACATCCGGATTTTTCATCCAAGTCTCTTTAAAGGAAAACCTCTTGACTATATTTGCACTCTAGTATTAGGCACAGAACTGATTGTAAAGATTTCCTATGAATAAGATACATGAAAAACTTTATGTGAGTGAGTAAGTATTACCACAGGCCTACAGGGAGCCATTTTTTATATGAGCAAATTTTGCCCGCGTTATAGAATATTGGCGTGAGCGAAGCAGTCATGAGGGGATGCGGGAAATTAAGAACAGGCACCTTATTTTTTTAATAACTAGAAGGTTTGTACTTTCATTTAAAAAAATTCGTTCATGAATTCGATGACTGAAGAAAAAAAAAGAAACAAATTTAATTCAGGTGTATCAGGGTTGCGGGCAAACTAAACATGGCACCCTAGTATAATCTCATTGTATACCTCAAAACTCACATTTTGACGTAAGTTTTATTCAGTATTCGAAAACGTAAAAAATTGTGATCGGAAGTGACACCAAAATTCCATGACGCGGCAAAATTTGCTTATATGAGAAGTGGATCCCTGTTAGTCTGTGATAGTACTTATTCACCCACATAAAGAATTTCATGTATCTTATTCATAGGAAATCTGTACAGTCGGCTCTCTAACTATATGTGGAAATAATTGGTCATAGAATTTTAATATCTGAGGCAGATGTCATAAAAAAAATTGAGGCGTGGTTTTTAGCATATACTCTTATTAGCTTGATCTGCTTATTTTCCCCAATTACGCTTCCCCCCCTGCAATGAAATTATCTCAGTCAGACGTCATTACCATACATACTTGCAACAAATTTCAAGTGAATATCTCAATTTAATTTTATCAGCCCCATTATTGATGGAGTGCAGGTGGTAAGGAGGTTGAAAAATATTATAAAGAAACCTGAGGCCCCGGCTTCTAGTATATAAGTACACCAAATCTCAAATTTCTGTACTCTTACCAGCTTGTTTTACTTATTTTCCCCGAATTACTCCAATTTAACCCCCAATCCTCCAATGGAATCATCTCATAATATAATCTAATTCCAGGTGTCGTTGTAATATATACGTGTGCCAAATTTCCAGTGAATATTTCAATTTTATTTATTCAACTTCTGTAATAATGGAGCAGGGGTAGTGTGTGTGACTTAGAAAATATTGTAAAAAAAATCTGAGGCTTTGGCTTCTAGTATATACACCAAATGCCAAGATTCTGCATTTCTGTACTCTTACCAGCTTGCTTCACTATTTACCTCTATTTAACCCCCACGCTTCAACGGAATCATCTCAAAATATAATCTAACTACAGATTTCGTTATAGTACATGTACCAAATTTCAAGTTAAAATTCAAATTTTATTTTATCAATCATTTTAATAATGAAGGGGGTAGGATGGTGGAGGGGTTGAAAAATGTTATAAAAAGATCTGAAGCCTTGGCTTCTAATATATACACCAAATCAAAAGTTTCTGCACTCTTACCAGCTTACTTTACTTATTTTCCCCTATTTAGCCTTATTTAACCTCCGACCCTTCAACAGAATCATCTCAAAATATAATCTAGTTCTAGGTGTCGCTATAACATATACTTGTACCAAATTTCAAGTGAATATCTCAATTTAATTTTATTAAACCTGTAAAAATGTAAAAAAAAACATATTAGGCCTTGACTTCTAGTACATACACCAAATCTCAAATTTCTGTACCCTTACCTTGCTCTACCTTTTTTTCGCTATTTAACCTCCAGTCCTTCAACGAAATCATCTCAAAATATAATCTGGTTCTAGGTATCGTTATAATATATACGTGTACCGAATTTCAAGTGAAGATCGCAATTTTATTTTATCAACCCCTGTAATAATGGAGAGAGGGAGTTGTGAGTGTATAGAAAATATTATTAAAAAATCTAAGGCCTTGGCTTCTGGTATATAGGTACACCAAATCCCAAATGTTCGTACTCTTACCAGCTTGCTTTAATTATTTTCCCTAGTTACCCCTATTTACCCCCCAACTTTTCATCGGATAAGTTCAAAAGATAACCCAGTTGTAGATCTCGTTATAGTACATACGTGTAGAAAATTTGAAGTCAATATCTTAAATGGTTAAAAGTTACAGAGTGACATATTTTTTTTCGCTCGAATTTAAAATCTCGATGTTTCAAGATATTCTAAACCTACTTCAACAAGAAACATTTTTGAAATATTTTACGATTACTGTCTACTTCTACTCCACTACGTGAATTTGGAAGTAAAATTAAACCGGCTCTGTATTCTTGTCAACCACATGATAAAGTAGACAGTCTCAAATCACCTCTTGTATATGGCAGTATGTCAAAATAAAAGGCATGTGTTGTATACAGCAGTTTCCAGTTTCTAATAATTACTGCTTTTTTCAGATGATTGATGTTCCCTGTTTTCCAACTTATAAAGGTTTTTGTTTTCCTGTTGCGTCCAGACTTGAGTTTCCACGTGTACGTTATTATACTTGATTTCAATAAATTTAATTTCTACTTTAATGTCTTCTTCTAGAACTACCTCAACATTAGTCCAATATCATCATTAGACGCGAAGGAATGTATCTATTTTAATGGTTGTATGTCTGTGGGTAATATGAAGAAAGTTTGCATGGTTTCTCCCCGCCGTTGATATTTTCCACACAATGTACAAAATACAAACTTAATTATTCGAATCTACTCCCTCTCTCGTAAGACAAATCTGAAAGGCACCTTGATATAAGAGCACAATATTTGGCATATAGTTTTTAATATCTTATTCACAATGCCTTGACAGTTGATTTGTGATTAACGATTGTAGTCGGCCTCCCTTTGTTGTATGGTTCGTCTGACAGCTTCACAGTAAACTGTCATGGTTGGCTGCGAAGCGCTCGACCTTAACAAAGCTGTTTCATATCAGCTAAATGTTTCCGAGAGTATCCCCTGCACCCGCTACCATATGGCTTTCCGGAACTGTTACTGGTTCTATATTGTTCTCGTTTTAGTTCATGTCGCAGAGAATATATAAATGTAGAATACTAAGATACTCGATAGTCAAATGTGGAGGACACATTTCATGGAAAAGTGAATTAATAGTTCTTTTTGCGCTTTTTGATATTTATTTCATATCAAATTTTACACATCTGGTAAGTTGCGGATCTGTATTCTTCATTTAATATTAGCAGTTAAGGAAATGTCAAAAGGGGGTCCGAGATCTACCATCTTGGGTATAGCCTCACACTCACCAATCTTTGGATGATTTTCATTTTTTTTCATCTACAATCAGAATTCTCGTTTTGCTACAATTTTCACCTAAACCGTACTTAGAGCTTATTGCTTGAAGATTGTCTAGTAGGGTACGAGTTTATCTTCACTTGCTGAAATTAAGGTGGTATCATTTGCAAACCTCTGCATAGTGCGTCGACATTTGAATATAGCTCGAGTTTCTTGAATGTGAAAAGAGCTCCTATATGATCATTGATAATTCTTCTTAGAATACTCTTCATGTCGAATTTAGGGTTGAAAGTAGTACACAAAGACTGCCCTAAAATCTGCGAATCAATTGCAGTTTATACATCATAGTGTTATGGTCGTGTTAGAGTCTATGTTTGTATTTATTACATAGTCTCCCTCTGAATAAACAGAGATCTACAAAAAGGTAGCCTCAATTAAGGTTACAACTAAGGGAAATGGATACCCTTAGAGTGGACCCATTTGTTCCTCTTATTTCCGCAGCCTGTGACCTGTTGGACAAGAAGGATTGTATCCAACACTTTGTGTGGCCTGTTATGCGATATGATTAAAAATTGAGTAGTAGGTCCAGTAGGCAAAAGGCTTTTGAAAAATTGAAGGAAATGCCTAAAGTGCACTGGCCATTATCCAGGGGGTCTAAGATATTACACAGGAAATTGTATACAGCGATCGTGGTTGACCTATTTCCTCTGAAACCATGTTGTGATTCACTAAATAAGTTTAACCGATTAAAGAGCATTTTGTCGTTCTCAAAAATATTTGAAAATATTGATAGCAAGAAAATAGGTCTATAGTTGTCAACTTCGTCTGTTTTGCCTTTTTTCTGTATGGGCATAATTTTTAGCAGCTTGGG
Source organism: Stenurella melanura (assembly GCA_963583905.1). NCBI lineage: Eukaryota > Metazoa > Arthropoda > Insecta > Coleoptera > Cerambycidae > Stenurella > Stenurella melanura. Next base: position 39,999,805 of record OY757310.1, on the reverse strand, counting down.
AAAAGTGCTTTGTTTAAATGATTGATTTACAAGATAGGTTAGAGAAGTGGAAATATTTTTGGCAATATCTTTAAAAATAAAAGAGGGAAAATTGTTAGACCTAAGGACTTTTTCGTAGAGACGGATAGTATTATGTCTATTAACTCTTTATGTAGGCATCACTTAAATATAAAGAATCTGGTGATTTTCTTTTTACATTAGCTTTTCTAGAGGGTATATTGGATGAAGTTAAGTGTTGAGTTAAATTATTATTGAATATATCACTTAATTTTTGAAGATCTGATATTTCTTTGACCTGATGAACAAGTAGTGTTTGATTTTTCAGTTTTGAGCATGGAGTTTCATTTTTTATTTTATTCCATACAGCTCTCGATGGATTTGTCGTATCGCTAATAAAATTGTGTTTTTTTTCCAAATCAATTAATGAGTTATGTTTTTTTTTTTAATTTTTAAACCTCTGTATGATGTTTACATCCTCGGTAATTTCATTGGTGAGCCATTTCTTTGATTCTTTATTGTCCGTCTTAAAAGGGCTGAAGTTTTTTTTAATGGAAAGGCTAAGTCAAAATAGTATTTTACTATATTAGTAAACGTTTCGAAATTTATCGGTTTAATAGATTTCCATCCAACTTGCTAGGAAGATTAGATTAACAAAGTAGTTTCAGTTTTCAGTGGTGTAGTGCCTTTTGTATATCTAAGTTTTGGGGATGTCATTACTCTAAGTAAGTTTAGAGGCTCTGATATTTGCACAGCTAAATGATCTGGCAAGTAAAACCGACGGCAGTTAATAAAATGATCCAATTGTTTCCTGTGATTTACAAAACGCGGCCCCAATTGCCGTCGTGTTACCGACGGCAGAAAACGCCTCCATGAAAGGTGTCTTAAATTTTAAAAGATTTTGAATTCAGTAAATAGCCATATTTACCTCTAAGCCAAGCTTACTAAATATTTTAATTGTTGAATTTTAATATTTATATGTATACATATAATAGATACAATTTTAACCAAAAGAGCCTTAGTACTAAGCGGGTTTACCTCAGAGCTGACAAGAGTGTTCATTAAAGGCAATTGTGTTGAAATGAATCAGCTACATATAAGGCGAAAACCATTAGAGATGGGCGATTCGACTCTTTTTAATGATTCGTACCAAACGAATCGGTATCAGGAAAAGATTCGTACCGTGAGATTCGTATATTTCGTATCACTATCGCTGGCCACTGGTTGCAGGCTTTTCGTACTATTCGTACCCACACCACAGTATTCAGTTAATATCCAGTATCGGGTCTGGTCTCTGTATCAGCCCGGTTCATGCAATCTAGTTAACTATATATATCATTTAAGTATTATATTTTTGTTATTTTATTTTGTTTGTTGGTATTATTATTGTTGCTATATTGCTACCTATAATTATTTTATTTTGTAACGCTAGTATATCAGATTTAGTTTAATTTTATTTCCTAGTACACAATCATATTATAGTCATTGCATTTGTTTCGTTTTATCTTTAAATGCCTATTTCATTTATAATGTTTAAAATTCTAATAATAATAATATATTAATATATATGTTATTGTTGTGTACAGTATAAAGCATAATAATGCATTTAAATGAGTTGGAATTAGTTGAAAAAATGTTTCTAAGTGTCTCACAAAATACCGGTACCAAAGTTTAGTATTCGTATGTACGCCCGGATTGGTATTGGTAATTCTGTCAGTAACAATTATCATCCCATCGCATCGAATCGCAATATAACACCGGTACCGGAATTCCGTATTTGTATCAATCGTATCGGTGCGGCGGTTACATTCGTATTTCGTTTTAAGAATCAGAGTTGAGCTGACTCGATTGTACAAGCGGATACGGTTACAACGACGATACGAAATATACGAATCTTTTTCTTTTGTAGGATTCGTACCATTCGAATCACTCCAAGGATTCGTACCAATGATACGAATCATACGAGTACTACCCATCTCTAAAAACCATGTATTATTTACACATGTACTGGCATGGGCATGAGAGTTAATCTATCATCGCTCAAGCGTTATACGTACTTTGACAAATTCTGACTGTAAACATTGTTTCGTAATTTCATGATTTATATCTGATAACAAAAAACCGTTGCATTGCTCGGGTAATATAGATCTATCGAAATTATTTTTTAATTCTATTATGACAATCGACAAAATTGGTGCATGTTCATGAATGTCAAACACTTAATTTAATCACATTTCATTGCAGTATTGCCTCTTTTGTCTTATTTATACGGGGTATATGCTGTACACGCATAATATGTTATTATTGTTTTTTTATTTATTGCCCCTGAATATACAGTTCCCACAAAGCACCAAAACTTTTCAACAAAACACTTTAATACCAGCACTCGACGAGCGTTTCATCAACCATGTTGCCATCATCGGGACATAATAAAAATTAGGATATAAGTAAAACAACCTTATATTTATATTAAAATATTGTTGTCATTGAACGAATTTAACCAATCCTCTAGTCCTTACCCGAATCTCTGTAAGGGCTCAGCAAACCGTGTCATTTTTTAGTTCTAAGCTTTCGCAAGCATTCAGCTCTCTATTATTTGTTATATTTCTAATTAACCTCGGGTTACTGATATCTATTCAGCGATTATTATCAAAGGCATGTTGAGCCACATTAGACTTTTTAGTTCTTTCATATTTTTGTTGGGCTGTTTGAATCTTGATGCAATTGAAAGTTTCGTGTGTCCAACATACTTCAAGATTTCAATCCTTACAAATAATTTCGTGAATCCCGGACATTTTGTTTGACTCTGTTTTATCCTTTGAGTTGCAGGCAGGCAGGCCCGGACTGGCTCCTTTGAGGGCCCTCGGCTGAGGAGGCGTCTCCTTACCAAGAGGGGGGTCCGGGGATCCTCCCCCGGATAATTTTTGCAAATCACATGCCTGAAAACCAAATCTTCCGCTATTTTGCCACTTCGAAAGTATTTGAGTAAAGTTAAGCTATTCTGTTGTAGTGTACTTGCGTTTGCAATACATGTTTATATTATTTTTATATCTAATAATCTTATTACACACGAGAAAAAATAAGCAATAATTCCAAGTGGTTTATTACTTGAAAGTGAGAAAGAAACATTTTTAGATTTAGGCAACTTAACCTGTGCTAAAGCCGTCATCTAAATCCTACTGAAATACTTCAATAAAAAATAATTATTGAAAACACTATGAGTAAGACAAGCATGTGTAAAGAAAAAAATTGTGTTCCAGCTGAATAATGTAATAAACCTGTTTTTTGGAGCCCCTTCGAGCGATCGTCAACCAGCCGACCTAGCTAGTACGGGCCTGCACACAGGGTATCCATTACTCTTAGCAGTGTCGTTATTTAAAGCTTCCTAGTTTGCAAGTCTCTGTCCATTCAGAGAGACACTTAACAGACGGTCAATTAAGAAATTAAGATCCGCCACTTTGTGCTGGTGACAACGACGTCAGTCATCAGGGATATAACTTAGAGTACTAGTGACTTTTGCGTATACAATATTAAAATCCAATTTATCTTCACTATTCTTAATTACAAATGTATCTAAAAGTGGTAGGTGTTTCTGTTTTATAAGTAAATTATGCAGATATGTTACCTACATATTTCAATGATACTCTAGGGAAATTTTCGAGTTATCCCTTTGCCTTCGTTTCGAGTCTCATTATGAATAGATTTGTAATTAAGATAAGTAGTAAAGAAATGACAGTCTGTCAGAACCCCCACCACTTTTCAGTGCCTCCTCCACTTTTCTAAGCTACGCCCCATCCCCACCATAATTTAGAACCCGCCACCATAATTTAGACCTCCCCACCTCCACCATAATTTAGAAACCACCGTAATTTGGGAACCTTCCACCATAATTCATAACCCCTCTCTCCTCTCCTCATAGTCAGTATGGAAGGGGAAATTGTAGTTGTGATACGTTAGGGAGTGCATATTTTACTACTCTTCCAAACACACCATCATTATGCCCATCTGTATATGGGTATGTATCTGATGTAAAAGTATATTAAAGGAATACAATACCTCCAAAAATGCGGCATATTAGGGTCTCTGCTGCATAATTGATTTCAATAAGTAGAAGTAGTGGCGAAAGTAAAATGATAACCCCGCCCATCCATCACTCTCATCCTAATTCAGAAGTCCCCACTATAATTCAGAACCCCCTACTACAATTTAGACGGTGGAGAAGTTATTTTTAGTACATAATAAAACAACACATTATTGAAGGTTTTAAGAAAGTGACAAAATGTGTGTAAGAGATGTGTATCAACACTCTGAGGAGCGTTTAATATCATAGTACGTATCAAGAAGCAGTTTGTCAGCAATCATCTGTGGCAGTTCATTCTGGTGGCTACTTAGTGTCACCTTAAGTTTACATGTAATGCACATATTTATGAATGACAATTAATTATGTATTGTGAATCAATGGAGATCGTATTAAAACTTTATAAACCATTTGTTTTTTTTAATGTACCACCCTGTATATTTCGAGTTGTAATGAGAAAGAAAGAAAGAAAGAAAGAAAGAAAGAAAGAAAGAAAAACATACATTGAAATTTTTGGATGAAATGATGGTGATGAGGCTGCTTCAAACATGGGTCGAATGGCCGAAAAACTACCCTCAGTTACAAAAAAATCAGAGTCGATGGATGATGCTGCTTGGCGTGAATTTAGCTTTTTGCACACCCTGGCTTCAAACGAGATATCCTCGTATAGGTCGTCAGGAGTTGCTGAACGTTTAGTAGATTTAAAATTGTACTGAGAATACATTTTAAGACTTTGTTCTATTAAACAACAGAAGAAAAAGCGAGACTGAAACCGAATGCATTTACGATAAAATCATCCTTTAAATAAGGAATGAATGTGCTGAGTGTTTAAGCGTATATTGCTAATAAAGAATTGAATGAAATAGATGCTTTATGATAAATAGAATGATGAATAGATGGATAGATTAACCGATGAATAAGTAAATAATTCATTGAACGAAAAATATTAAAGCGACTTTATCAATAGCACTCTATTCTAGTCTGCTATGTGGGAGTGTAAGATTTGGTTGAAATGAAGATAAAAGAATACCTAAAAAACAATACAACATCACAACGAATGTTCTAGCTCCCTTTAGATTTAAAATTATTCTTTATCATTTATTAGACACAAGTAAGAAGAATCTATTAAGGAGGTCCCAGTTTGGCTAGCCTATTATTATAGTATATATATTTTTTTAATGATATCGTCAAGAGTATTATGGTATGCATATTATAACAGGGTCATCAAATAATGGACGCAATATAATCGAAGGAAGATTCTGGGCTAAAGATACAAGTTTTAGGCTCTAAAAATTTATTTTCATAAATATGTTTATATTGCCTTGAAAAACATTTTTTTTCAATCTCAAGTAAATACGGAATTACGGAAATTTCCTATTCCATCAGAAAAACCTTTTAATAATTTGAAAATAAAATGTTGGTAGGAGTTTGTCAAATAATGATTCCATGACTCCTTTGCCACAGTTTGATATCTGCCGCAATTTGCTTAATTACTCTGATATTTATATAAAAACTGTCTCTAGATATTTTCAACAAAGTAATCAAAACTCTTGTGTTCGGTTTATTTCCAGTGTAAGAAAAAGAACAAACATGATGTATACAAGTAAAGGAAAAACTTAAATGTCTAATACGGAAATTTTCAAGTTGTGTTCTTTCAAATGTCTCCGTCGTGATTTCGTTTCCCTACAAACATCCAACTCATCACAAGGAGAAAACCATTAATCTTGTCTCCTGTTTGTGAAACCGATGTACTTGAAACATTTTTTATATGATAACCGCAAAGTAATGTATTGAAATACTCGCTAATATTGTAAAATAAATGTATATTTTGGATATGAAATGTGTTAAATGTATAAATTTGTAATTTTAGGTGATTGCCGATTGGCAAGGTAGGCAATGTAGCTAATTTTGTCTATAAATCTCAAACATGTTCGAAGGCAGACGATTTATTTTTTTGTGAGTTCTGTGAAGTGTAATTATTAAAATCATCTAAAGTTTGCATCATTTTCAGACCGGTAACTTTAAAAAAAATCCAAAACTTTTTTACTTGGTACTTTTTCAAAATTTTTAACACGAGTCGATCTATCGGTAAATACAAAATATTTTCAGAAAGACCATACATTTCTGAGCAAAAATTCACAGGTTTTCCGTAAAAGAATTATTAAAGTAGAAGTAATGTCACAAGCTAGATGCGATGTGAGTCGTGCTATATTTCAAAAATATTATCCCATGTACGAAATATATTATCAAAATTTTATTATTAAACAATATTTGTTGGAGGAAATAATAGAAAATCATTATTATAAATGACATTTAATCTATAAAAAATCAACATAATAGCAGTAAAAGTCACAGGCGTAGAGGTTAATTACCAGTAACATATTGGTCAATTGTGATATTTTGTAGATTTCCCGAGCACCGCTTTAAAAGAAAAAATACATGTGGCAGGAAGTCCCAAAGAATTGAAGAAGAAAAAAAATAATAGTAGTAAAACCGGATCGGAGCGAAGCCGACGCTCCCGTGGCGAAATTTGTACCTGAATACGCTGCTTTGTATTATATTCAGACAAATGTGCCTTTCCACAATATTTTATGTATACGTGATCCTCTTGTCTACTTACTCTATGAGTATCTGAATTTATATTAATATTTTTTAGTGAACTACATTCCTGAGACTGTAAATATCGGTATTTTTGCTTATCACGAGATGCACTGAAGATTTAAAAAAACATGTATGAGTTATAGTCCAGTCGATAAAGTAAAAAATACACCAGAAGCTCGCAAAAAATGTTAGATATAAGAAATGGCCCATTGTAAAAAGAAAGATTGACTAATTGCCTAAAAAAAAGTTCTCTTGTAATTTTCTTGTATATGCCATGATTCTCGAAAAAATCGATATTGACATAAATTGCAAAATTTGTATTTTTAATACACGCGAATTTTCGTTTATATGAAATTTTTTGCGCGCGGCTCATAGAAAAAATTAAATTGCAGAAAAAATTAAATTGCTCGAAAACCAAACAAGCTAGGGAGTAAAATAAAAATGGGTTTTAAATGGGATATAAAATACTTCTTGTGTTGCCATCTTTGAGGGCTATTGATATTTATTAGTATATAAAAATAACAATATAATATAGTTATCTCTTGATTTCTTGTGCATCTATCTAACTATTCACAGGCCCATAAAAATAACTGACTTTAATATAAGTTCTAAATGCATTATCTTTTAGTTCAAGGTAGTACTTCAATGCAAAAAAGTTAGGAATAAAAATATTCACATTTACAAAGTTATCAGCATGTTGAAATTAGCCAAAAAAATCCAAAAAAGGCTGCAATTCAATTTTTTTATGATATTAATGATTAGAAACAATAGTTATATGATATATAAATTCAAAAAAAATGTTCTTGAGCTAAATTTTTAAGATGTTTGGGTATTCTTTTTATTTTTAGGAAACAATAAAAAATTGGCCAATTGGCTAATTTCAACATGCTGGTAAATTTGTAAATGTGAATATTTTTGTTCCTAACTTTTTCTGCATTGAAGACCTACCTTGAACTAAAAGATAATGCATTTATAACTTATGTTAAAGTCAGTTATTTTTTATGGGCCAATGAATAGTGAAAAGTGCAAAAAATCAAGAGTTAATTATATTATATTGTTATATTTATATACTAATAAATATCAACAACCATGGAAACACAAAAAAGTATTTTATATCCTCTTTAAAATCTGTTTTGGTTTTCGAACAATTCAATTTTTTCTATAGGTCGAGCGCAAAAAATTTCAAATAAACGAAAATTCGTGCTCATTAAAAATACAATTGCAACATTTTTCAATACCCATTTTCTCGAAAACTATGGCATATACAAGAAACTATATAAGGGACTTTCTTTTAGGTAATTAGTCAAATTTTCTTTTTTATGATGAGCGATTTTTTATATTTTGAACGGTTAATAAGTTATCAATATAATAAGGCTCTTTTCACCGAAGGGGCGGTTTTTGGGGGGGTCGTGCGCTGATAACATCTTATCTTTCAGAAAACATTTTTTGTTATGAAAATCATTATAATTATTGGACTATACATAATTTTTTTTTCGAATATTTGAAAACTTTTATTTTATAACTGAATTTGTTCTATGTATAAGTAATTTTTTTTTGAGTTGCGATAACATGCATATATATTTGTTCCACAAATTCTGAAGTTACGAAAATACAATAACTTCAGAAGTAGCGTTTATTTAAACTACGTTAACTTAAGCAAATGTAAGTTAATGAGGTTCAAACTGACACATTTCTCGAAAGTTTCCGGTAGACCAAAATAAAGATAGAATTTTAATGAAAAGGCGTTGCCGAATGCCGACCAAGCCTCCACAACTTCCGGGCGCTGCGGAATACCAAGGCAATTTTCGAGTGTTTCCGAATCCATGTTAGGTCGATGCCAATTCTATATTCAGGCGTTTCCGAATAACATGGTAACTTCTGGGCGCTGCCGAATCTAAGGAAATCTAAGGACTTAGTATATATACCAAATCCCAAGTTTCTGTCCTCTTACCAGCTTGCTTTATTTATTTTTCCCTATATACTCATCTCCTCAACGTAATAATCCTCAACGTAATCATCTTCAACGCAATCATCTTCAACGTAATCATCTCAACATATAATCTAGTTCCAAGTGTCGCTATAATACGTAGGTGTACCAAATTTCAAATCTCTTTAAATAGGCCTTTTAATAATGGAGTGAGTGTGGTGGGACGTTGAAATATATTATAAAAAAATCTGAGGCCTTGGCTTTTAGTACATACACCAAATTTTAAGTTTCTGTACTCTTACCAGCTTGCTTTTCACCTATTTACCCTTATTTGACCCCAACCCTTCAACGGAATCATCTCAAAATATAATATAGTCCATGATGTCGTTATAGTACCAAATTTCAAGTGAATTTCATTAAACTCTTTGGAGAGGGGGTGGGGTGGTGGAGAGGGTTGAAAATATTATAAAGAAATTTCAAGTTACTGTACTCTTACCAGCTTACTTTACTTATTATACTCTTCGCAAATACAAAACGAAGAGTATATTGCATTCGATCGACACATTTCTAAAACCGGTAATATTGCTCGTAGAGAAAAAAATTTCACTGTGTCGGCGATCGAATTCTGAACGACTTTCAAAATGTCCGTCCGTCCGCCCGTCACGTTTCTTGTCAGCATGATGACGTAAGAACGAGAAGTCCGACTATATTGAAATTTGGGCAGTAAGTTAGTGTTAGCTAGAGGAAGAACTCTATTGTATTTGAACGATATTGATCAATAAATAAAAAAGTTATTAATTATTTAAATTAATTTTGTTTTGTATTTTGTAATTAAACAAAAAATGTCTAAAACTATTATTTACAAAAATGATGCGAAGAGTATCCTATAGAATGTTCAACAATTACATAAGCAGTACAGTAAATCGGCGAAGAGTAAAATGGTTAGCTTGTTTTCCCTTAATCTCGGATAGAACTTTTTTTCTCTCAAATTTAAGTAAAATCTCTACGTTTTAAGACATTCCTAAGCCTATTTCAACAGAAAAAAATTGATTTATTTTTACGATTACTATACTTCCACTCCACTACGTGGATGTAGAGGTAATTATTAAAAATTGGTCTGCAAACACCTCTAAAATATTATCGCTTCAAACACTAAGGTTAAACACGATTTACTATTCTTTCAGTCAAGTTTGATAAATTGAACCTTCTCAGGGCCAACTTCTTCAAAATATTTTTTGCAAAAAATCGAATCTATTATCAAAACAGTCCTTTTTCCAATTTTATTTTAAAAAAGAGGAGACAAACGTATAATTCTTTTCGTAATTTAAAGTTGATTGATTGATTGATTGATTGATTTGCCAGCGTAAGGTGGGCATTGCTGCCAATTCCGGTGCAGGGAGATTTGTTCCACCACGCAGCCCGATCGCCCACCGATCATCCCACCGTGTGCCAGAACAAACCCCCAGTGCTTTTATATACCGCCGGACCAGCTGCATACGCTGGATTGGACATTGGACATGCTTGTCAGCAGCGAGAGCCGCATGACGCATGGGGTAGGAGTATAGGATGGACCGTGTAGGTGTTTGTGAGATGTTTCTTCTTGTTTTCCTTCTGTCTTCATCGGATGGAAAGTGTAGGCGCTTGTGAGATGCTTCTTTTAGGTTTTCGTGTTTCTTTTTACTTTCAGGTTTTTGTGATATGCTTCTTCTTAGTTTCTGTCTGTGATCATCTTCTCTCCTATTCTACTTCTGAGTTTTCTGTTTCTTCTGTTTCTGAGTCTGGCAGTGTGTATATCCTTGATATTTCTTTATTGTATTCCATTTTTTGTTGTGCAAACTTTTCCCAGTGTGTATAATCCTTTCCTAGCTTATTCATAATTCTCTCGATTGTTGTAATCCATGTGTAGCATGGCCTCCCTATTTTCAGTTTGTTGCTGTTCATTCGCAGCGCTTTCTTCAGTAGGTGTGTCGTGTCCCGTCTTTGGCCATGTCTCCAGTATTTCATTGCGTATGATTCTATTCTTTTGATTATTGTTCTTCCCTCTAGTAATGTTGACGTTTTCTGTCGTTTTTGTGGTTTTCCTGTTTTTGCTAGCAGTTGGATAATGTCCTTTTCAGCTCTTCTCAGGCTTCTTCGGTTGGCTTTTATCGTTGCTGCGTTTTTGACTCCATATATCATCGTAGTAGGCATTATGATGGTCGTGTATACCTTTTTAGTTAGGCACCATGGTGGTTTGTTGTCCTCAATGAAGGGTAGTAGAGCTCTTGTGACTCTGTAGGCTGTTTTGACTTGGTCCAGGACTGTGGTGAATAGTCGGGGGGATAGGGGACATCCTTGTTTGACTCCTATATTCTTCATTTTTGATTCCGTCGTCTGTCCAAACCATTGTATTGCAGTGTTTTCGTGTAGGCATGCTTTTATTATTCTGTTTATTAAGTATTGCGGTACTCCCCTGTTGAGCAAAGTGTTGACTATAGCCTCATGCCTTATAGTATCAAATGCCTTTTGGAGGTCAATTGAGACTATATATAGTTTTGTTCCTTCTTTCCACTTTTCTTCCAGGATCCGTCTGATGGTGTACATGTGGTCGTCTGTCGATCTATCCTTGATAAATGCCGTTTGATAATCTGGTAGTTCGCCGATGTATTTTTCCATTTCTCTGAGGAGGAATTGTGCGTAGTATTTATACCCTACACTGCCGAGTGTTATTCTTCTGTAATCGTCCACGTTTTGTGGTGATTTGATTTTAGGGAGCGGTATCTGTATGGTTGTATTCCATTCCTCAGGCAGGGGTGTGGTTTCCGTCCATGCGTTGGTGATGATTTCTAGGATTAGCTGTTTTATGTTGTCCGGTCCATAGTATACTAGTTCGTTATTTATTTTATCTATTCCCGGGGCCGTGTTTCTTTTAGCTCTGGCCATTATTTCTAGTAGTTCGTCTTTTGACGGTGGCTTTCCCAGAGGCCAGTGGTCCATTTCTTGTATTGGTTCTATTTGACTTCTCTCTGCGTTTCCTTCTTCTAGTTTCCTGACCCAATGCTGCAGTGGTATGTATTTTCTTGACTGCGTATTGTTGTTTCTCCTGTATGTTTTGGGGTGTCTAAAGGTTTGGTTTAATCTCTGTCGTGCTGGAGTGGATTCTATGTTTTCGAAGAATTCCCTGCATTTTTATTTATTTTTTTTTCTGTTCGTGCCTCCTCTCTGTGTCTCTTCTTTCTTTTCTCGCTTCTATTATCTTTTTGTCTATGTTTGGTGTATATTGTTTTCCTGTGGCCTTTATTTTCTTTAGTTTTTCGTAATTTCTTTTCGTGTCTTTTCTTTTTGGGCTCATAGGGGATTTGTTCCTTTTCAACGTTTTCCTCGCCGCTATTTTGATTTTTAAACCCATTGTTGACCAATTTAGTTCCTTTCCTGTTAACTGTTTTTCTATCTCCTCCTGGTATTTCTTTTTTATTCCTTTGTTTTGTAGCAGTGAGATGTTCCATGTGTCATTTGCTGTTTTGTTGTATCTTTTTTTTCGTAATTTAAAGTTCTAGCTAAATAAGTTGTCCATTAGGAGTTCCATTTAAAAAAATGTTTTTGTTGAAAAACTAATGTCGCTGAACCTGGTATACGTCTGTCTGTCCGTCCATCATATTTTAGGTACGATTGCATTGAAATTTGGACACTAAGTTAATGTTAGCTTGAGGCAAAATTTTGTCGTTTTTGAAGACATCTATTATTAAATATTTTAAGGAAAAAATACACATGGAGATTGTTCTAACCTTGGATAAATTTATGCAAACAAAAAATACTGCATAGTATACTGAGAGTCCTCTTGCGAATCAAGATGGTATCATTGAGAAATGATTGAAATTACAAGTAGGTGTAGCTACTTACTTAAAAAATTCACAGATCTTGCATCTTTCGCAAGTATCTTAAGCGTATTGAAAATACCAGATGCAACTATACTGCTCTTGAAGTCCAAGGATGGATGGCAAGGATGATAGGTAGTTTTAGCATTTGCATTACATACCATTAGCGATTAGTGATAAAATAAAAAAAAAACTTTTATCAAATTTAATAATACCACTTGAGTTCATTGTAATTGGACCCATGTTCACTGATAAATTTTTTTTAAATTAACCCAGCTATCATCTGTCAAATTTTGTCATAAAGCTTGTAGAACACCCTGTATAGTGATTTTCTACTGTACTTTTTTATATCATACTTAGATGTCACTAATGAAATAAAAAACACTAAACTGTTTTTCACGTTTTCACATGTATTAGGTCGGATATACTGCATTTATCGCGTTATTGTACCGTTTTTTGTGCAATAAGTTATCTATAAAAGAGGCTTGAAATCCGTTATTAACCGCGATTTGCTTAATTAAGTTAAACTCCTTATTAAATTCGTAATCTGATAGTGGAATATTTATTAGCCTATGTAACATACTATGATAAGCTGCGTGCTTATGCTGTCTAGGGTGTAATGACATATAATTTATCGTGGTATCAGTATGTGAAGGTTTGTGGTAAATGGAGAATTTGTGTGTGTTGTCAACTCTATTTATTGTTAAATCTAAAAAATTTAGTTTATTACCACTTTCTCTTTCCATAGTGAATTTAATATTTGAATGTAATGAATTAATGTACTCTAAAAAACTATCCAGTTGTTTTGTAGTGCCCACAAAACAAGTTAGAATGTCGTCTACATACCTATACCAATACAAAAAGCCTTTATGCAGGAGCATATTTTTATGAATAATTTGTTCCAGATCATCCATAAAGATTTCCGCTAGCAGGGGGCTTAATGGATTTCCCATAATTAAGCCTTCGGTACAGGTATAAATATTATTGTTGAATTGGATGATTTTGATTTAAACAAACTTTTAATAAATTTAATATGTCTTGTTTTTCTATTATGTTAACTCTATTTTTATCTAATAATTTTTCCACTATATTAATAACGTCTTTAGGAGGTATGCTCGGGAATAAGTTTTGCACATCAAATGAAATTAGTTGTGCATTATTAGGTACTGTCACGTTTTTAATTTTTGAAATTAGTTCATAAGAATTATTTATACCATACTTTGAAGAGAAATTACATTTTTCTTAAATAATATTAATAAGAAATTTAGAAATTCTAACTGTAGGGGCATTTACAAAAGAAACAACTGGACGTATTGGCAAATTATTTTTGTGTAATTTAATTAAAGAATATAACTTAGGTGCTTGAGGGTTCATCAAAACATATTTATATAACCTGCTGTTGTCTAAAATGCTAATATTTATACCTGTACCGAAGGCTTAATTATGGGAAATCCATTAAGCCCCCTGCTAGCGGAAATCTTTATGGATGATCTGGAACAAATTATTCATAAAAATATGCTTCTGCATAAAGGCTTTTTGTATTGGTATAGGTATGTAGACGACATTCTAACTTGTTTTGTGGGCACTACAAGACAACTGGATAGTTTTTTAGAGTACATTAATTCATTACATTCAAATATTAAATTCACTATGGAAAGAGAAAGTGGTAATAAACTAAATTTTTTAGATTTAACAATAAATAGAGTTGACAACACACACAAATTCTCCATTTACCACAAACCTTCACATACTGATACCACGATAAATTACATGTCATTACACCCTAGACAGCATAAGCACGCAGCTTATCAAAGTATGTTACATACGCTAATAAATATTCCACTATCAGATTACGAATTTAATAAGGAGTTTAACTTAATTAAGCAAATCGCGGTTAATAACGGATTTCAAGCCTCTTTTATAGATAACTTATTGCACAAAAAACGGTACAATAACGCGATAAATGCAGTATATCCGACCTATAAAGATCATGATAATTCAAAATCTAATTTCAGGTCATTAACATTCATTGGGGACTCGTCAGAAAAATTAGTACCTTTTTAAAGAAGCAAGGTCTGAATATAGCTTATAAAACTAATAATACTTTAGGCTTTATTATTAAAAACAATAAAGATAAGAATAAAAAAGAAGAGTTGTCGGGAGTGTATAAACTAACTTGTGGGACTTGCCCTAAGATATATGTGGGACAAACAGGTAGAAATTTTAAAAAACGGATAATGGAACATAAAAAATCTTTTTTGAATAATAAAAATAATTCTACCTTTGCAAGTCACCTTTTGGAAGAAAAGCACTTATTTAACGACGATTTTGATATCCTTCATACAGCTAGTAAGGGATCAAAGTTGTCGTTACTTGAGAGCTTAGAAATTAATAGGTATAAAAACGATAATATTTTACTTAACGATCAATTAGACAAATAATTCTCCACTTGTTAATCTATTTTAATTCCATTTCCTAGTAGTACATTTTATATTATAAGTAAATAATCACAATTTTATGCAAATTAGTTTTCAGGTAATTCAATTTCATGTATTTAAGGTTCAATAAGTTCAATTTGTGAGTAGTGTTACAGTGCGCTCATCTGATGAAGCTAATGTTTTAGCGAAACGATCGTCATGTTGACGTAATACATGTGAAAACGTGAAAAACAGTTTAGTCTTTTTTATTTCATTAGTGATAATGGATTTTCACCAAGTAAAGGTCGAGTCTATCAACTATACTTAGATGTGTTTGATAATTTTATTTACATAATTTTAAATATATTTGTCCATACGGTCGAATTAAGCTAATCCATGTTTTATTGTGTTATTTTGTTTTTTTAATGTTAATTCGAAAGTGACGGTGTTCTGTAAGAAATAACGCAAGTTATGGAAACTAAGTGACATACGATATGGCAGTGTCGGCATGCATCACAAGAGACCATTTAGTTTAGGAATGTTTATGTTTATATTTTAGTTTCGAGATACTGCTTGGATTGTTATTGAAACGTCATATCCCTAATAGCATGAGGTTGAGTGAACGGTACGGTTACAAGGCCGGCGCAGCGGCCTAGACAGATCTGTCGCTGTCGATACGTTTTTCGTAAGATGGGTCCTATATCATGCTCCCAGTAGTATTTTCAATACTAAAAATCACTAATTCTCAAAAAATTGTGAAAAATATACTATAGAATTTTCAACAATTATAAACAGTATAGTAATAATTCAACGAAGAGTATAAAGTTTATATTTAGGTTACATTTTAAACAGATGATTCTAAGTTATAAACATTAGATAATTTTATTACATTATAATTACTTTTACACGTATATGATTTTTCGTATTCCGTAATGATTACATTGTTAAATATATGCACGGGAAATAACCACCATTTTTAGTTCTTATTTCTACTAAACTAAGATGCATACAAGTAAGGATATGAAATAATATTATTATGTAAATATAAGCATACAAGAGCAAACGATTATTTTATAGTCTCGCTCCTGTATGAACATTCAAGTTCATGATTGTACATTTTCTGAGTATTTCCAACAAATTTGCAACCATGAGGTTCAAAATGGCAGCGCAATTTTATATTTTCCGCCAGATCTTCTAGAGCAAAGTTCCTCGAGTTGCTCAGTTCTGCCTCGCAAGTTGGACACCTTCTCAACCTTGGTTGGCACAAGTTGCAAATAGTGTGACCAGTTTTACAACTAAAAATTGGAGGAACCATATATTCCTCACAGATTGGACACTCAGTGCTTTTTCGTAGCAGGTCATATTTTGCTTTGTCGTCTTTTAGAGTTTCTTCATTTATATTTGAGGTATTAGTCTTAGTTGTTTCTCTGTTCTCTTCGGATTCGTCCGGAATTAAATTTAAAACATATTTGATCTCCCCTTCATTTGCTGTTATTGTCGTTACCAAATCTTTTCTAAATTTGTTTGTGAACTCGCCCACGTTTAAGTCGTCTCTATTGTTCTTAATCGAGTAAGGATGGTACTTCGTTTGGCAACAACCTCGGATACATTTATAACAGTGCTTCATCTCATCAAATTGATATATTTTTTGGTTCTCGTATAGAATCGAGAATTCGTCCACGCCAACAGTGGATAATTTGACATTAAATTTTTTATATTTAGTCATTTGATCAATTGCTAGTACGCCCATTGAAAACAAATCGTTAAGATGTAATATATAAACAAGGTACCTCTGATCATCCACAATTATTAAAAACACGTAATCATACTTGGTGTTTAAATTCCAAACTTCGTTACATTTTTTTATGTTAAATTTATGCTTTTCGTTGAAATGTGACTCTAGTGTTGCTGCCTCAATTGCATCATTGCACTTCTGATAGTATATCGGACATTGAACTGTCCTATGTACACATTCCTTTTCGTGTTTTTCTACTAAGCCCCACGGAATCTTTTCTGTGCATTTGCTAAAAGTACAAGGAAGCCGTATAAACTGAGCAACATTTTCAAACAAGGTGTTTCTCGTATAAGTTGTACATTTTACGTCTTTGCACCGGCCACATTTATACTGTTCTATTTCTAAAGATATAACCATTATGGGTGGCACAGACAATATCTTCTCGCATAGGTAACATTTTTTTGCCCTGATTGCATCTTCAGGTACAACTAACGTTGCAGCCATTTGGTAGTTTCCTAAAAAATAAATCCTATTTTTAGTATGTTTTTTTTTTATAGAGGTTACTAAAATTGGTGAAAAAAATGAGATAACATCAAATCTTTACGATTTGAGGTCTCAGGAACCCAAAAAAGCAGTTTTTAAAAAATATCTGTGTGTGTATGTGTGTGTGCACGATAGCGGCGAAATTACTAAACGGACATGGATGAAATTTTGCATGGGGTTTCTTTAATGCTCCAGAAGATCTGTAAACATTTAGGTTGAGATCGGATTACGTTTTGTGCCGTTTTAGCACAAGATCATAGAAAATGTGAAGCACAGTTCATATATATTAAAATCGTGCAGTTGCAGGCGACCCCGAAATGCGGGTCGGCGCCGTGCGCACGTAGGCATTTTCTGTCCGTGTAACAAAAGTCAAATTAAGGGAGCCAAGTCCGGTCCTGGCTCATAGAACCACCGTATTTTCTTACTTCGGATTTCTGTAATATTTTAAGGGTCGAGACTTTAGTAAAGTATCGTAAAATACCGGTCATAGATACATCTGTTTTATGTTATTTTAGAGTCCAGGAAACGTGCTTTGTTAACTTTACTCTTTATTAGGTAGTCGACGTTAGCCACTTGTAAACAATAAATAAGCATCCAAATTATTTTATGTCCAATTTGCTTTGCCCACTTGAAGTTAAGGGCACTTGTTGAAATACCCAGGGGGTATAGTTAAAATTTTCTAGACTAAGGCAGTTGAAATGGGATTCCAGGAACATATGTAATAGACTAAGATAGATAGACCAAAGAAGGCAGATTTTTTCCCCTATACAAAGGCAAAGCAAGGAACAAAAGGGGTTTTTTTCCTCTGCTGGACTGGTATTAAAATGTTAAAGATAGACCATATGATAATTACCATGGTCCGTTAGGTAATTTCAAATGCGTACGGTTCAAAGTAAAGAAGATCCTAATTGGTCGAAAGTTTAAAGTTTACTGCCCACTTTGGAAACGTATTATTTCGATGTAGAGATTATCTTGACTCTTGGTTTAACTTCGGTTCGGTCATCATCTACCTACAGGGTATTAGTAGTATTAGTAAATTCTCGTTTTGCGAACCTTTTTCAATTTTAAAGTTTAAGTACATTTGTTTAGCATTTTGCCGGTTTTAATAAGTAGAAAATTCATGTGTTGTAATCGACTTAGGAATATTCGGCCGCGATTCAGCGAAAGATTTGAACTTGCCGCGGACCATTTCATTTCTTAATATAGTGTAATTACTGATTGTTAATTTATTTAATCGTCTTTAAGTGTTTGTGATTGTCAATTTCATTTGCTTTCATTTTCTTATGTAAATATAGTGATTTAAGTGTTTTGAGAAATCACGTGTTTTATTTGCTTGTCATGAAATTAAGTTCATTTTACATTCAGTAAAATTTGTTGGTGAAGTAACCTGGTTGATGGACACCAAAAAGGATAAAATCACCTAGAAAGCAAAGGGTAAGCACAGTTTTGTTTTCGATGGATATACTATAATATCGACGGAGTTTGCAAAGTGATTGGGCCACTCCGTACTCTGCCAATGGTAATGTCTAATTAAATCATGTAATTAGGGGAATAAAACCCCAGTTATTACATCCGTAAGATATGGAGATAGGCAAAGATTCGTCTGTCGAGCGGCGCGTTGCGGGATCGGGACCAATATCCACCCGCGATAGGCTACATTTTGTTGTCGAAAACGTCGCTTTCATTAGGAGTAAAAATCGACGGACGTCATAAAATCCCTGATTGTGTTCGCTCCTGCGGCGCCGAATATTCCATTTTGACCCTGCGATTCGCGATGTGGAATAACTACAAGCCTTCCTCTTACCATCGCGACACCGTATGGTAACACCGAAGGTGTATTTCGAACGATATGAACGTTTTAAGATTGCACGTTTTCGCACTTCTTTCGACATCGAAAAGCACTATTTATTTTGCGGCTTTTCGCTTATATCTTGGAAACTGCCGGTGCTGACTCAAAATAAAAATCTCAAAGGACAAGTTCGTTTCGTAAGGAATCGTCCGGTTCCATCGGAATTCTCCTGCAGTACGTCGTTCCCCCAAATTTCGACCGAAATATGCGACGGTGTAAGGTGGAAAATGGGGGGTCTTCGCTTTAATCCTTCACAACTTTTAAACGGAGGCTCCTGGGACAAAAAACTTCGACCTATCGAAATCGTAGAGAATTAAACGATCTAAAAGCCGTTTCTTTTATTTTCGTCCTGCTCCAAAAATAAACGAGCTGCGGGCGGTCAAAGTGGAGGCCTAATTTCCATCCTGGCGGTTTAATTTTATAGGTTACACTATGTAATGTTGGCATTTAAGTTAAGTATTTTATATTTTGTGACATATACAGGGTGTGTGAATAATTTACCGGAAATTGATTTAAATTAAATTTCCTTATGGGTCGTCCGATTATGCTGAAAACGGATACATATATATTGCAGTGTTATTCGCAAATCTGCATCGAAAACGATCATTGGATTTGCGTGTATTGCTTTAATCGCTAAAAAGACAATTATGAGTTTGTTTATTTCTATCGAGCAATTTGGAGAAATCTAAATAATTATTTCTGGTGTTTGTAATTGAAGATAATACATAATCAATTTCGATTATATCTGAAGTTTAAGTTATTTATTTTATTTTAATGTGACATTATCATAAAATTGTAAAATATTATGTGTTTATATGTAATTGTAACAATAGGCTGAAGGACCTAGGTCAATAGCCTATTGAATCGGGTTTGTGTGTGACATTTAGACTTTGTCAGTTCTGATAGGTAGTTTATTTTTATAGGTTTTAAATATTTGACATTACAAGTCAGCTTAATTGTATAGGTTATATGTAGTGTTGATATTTAATAGACCATTTTCGATTGACGTCATGCTGGTGGAGTGGAGGGCACACAACTCATGTTTTGTTTTCTAGAAATGGGTTAAAGCTGTTATTTTTTATAAACAGGTTTAAATTGCTTCTGCTAGCAACTCATCTCTAATTGTTCTCATATGCATTGCTCTGTGATCGGATGAGGTTTCTGTGCCCTCCAGACTGTGTCAAATCAGGTGTCAAAATTTGGTGACCAAAAAGGGTTAATTCTGTCATTAACTTGCTGGTGTCAGGTGTGGACATTTTAAATACAAATTTTGTTGTTTTAAGCTTTTGACTTATTGATAAATATAAAAAAAATAAGAGTGTAAGAAGAAATAAAAGATGGAGATACAAGAAAAAAGGGAAAAGAGAATCGGGGTGATAGAACATTTTTGATTTTGGACAGGAGAGACATTTATTATTCATCAAAATATAACTTTATTATTCCAACCAAATCTCCAATTCCAACAAAACAAAACACAATATTGCACGAATATAAGTACATGTATTTCTCAATATTTTTAAATAACTTATTATGTCACATAGATTTTATTGTCTCTGTATTTTTTTTGGTGCTAAACTAATAGAATCTGGATCTACTAAAACTGGGTATACCCGTGTGATTATTATTGCAAGATTCCTGTGCAAACATGATATCATAGAATGGCATTAATTTAAACGAAACTTATATGTTCCCAAACATTAATTGCATTTACTTATTTTCTAAATTTGAAATTTCTTTTTCGTCAACAAAATTTTGACAAAAGAGGCAGATACCAAAAAAAGAAAAAAACCGCTGCCTAAGGAATCACTACTTCCACATCCAGATTTTTCATCCAAGTCACTTTAAAGGAATTTGCACTCTAGTTATTGGTCATAGAATTTTAATAATATTTGGGGCAGATGTCATACCAGCTTGCTTTACTAATTCCTCCCTATTTACCTCTACTTACCCCCCACTCCTTCAACCCATTCATGTCGAAATATAATCTAGTTTCAGAAATCTTTATAATACATACGTGTACCAAATTTCAAGTGAAAATCTAAATAATAAGGGTGGTGGGGGATGAAAAATATTATAAAAAACATGGGGCCTTCACTTCTAGCATATACACCAAATCCCAGATTTCTGTACTCGTACCAGCTTGCTTTACTTATTTTTCCCTGGCTACCCCTATTTAACCCCCGATCCTTCAACGGAATCATCACAAAATACAATCTAGTTTCAGATGTTGTTATAATACATACGTGTACCAAATTTCAAGCGAATATCTCAATTTTATTTTATTAATCCATTTAATATTGGAGTAGTGGTGGTGGGGGGTTGAAAAATATTATAACTAATCTGAAACCTTGGCTTCTTGTACATACAATGAATTTCAAGTTTTTGTACTCTTACCAGCTTGATTTACTTATTTTCCCCTATTTACCCCTAGTTAACCCACAACCCTTCAGCGGAATCATCCAAAATATAATCTAGTTCCAGATGTCTTTATAATACACACGTGTACCAAATTTCAAGTGAATTTTTCAATTTTATTGTATCAACCCCTTTAATAACGGAGTGGGGGTAGTGGGGGTTGAAAAATATTATAAATAACCTGAGACCTTGGCATCTAGTACATACACCGAATTTCAAGTTTTTGTACTCTTATCCACTTGCTTTGCTTATTTTCCCCTATTTATCCCTATTTAACCCCCAACCCCTCAAAGGAATCATCTCAAAATATAACCTGGTTCCAGATGTCGTTATAATACATACGTGTACCAAATTTCAAGTGAAAAGCTCAATTTTATTTTACCAACTCCTTCAATAATGGAGTAGGGGTGGTGGAGGATTGAAAAATATAAAAAAATCTGATGCATTGGCTTCTAGTACATACACCGAATTTCAAGTCTCTGTACTATTACCAGCTTGCTTTACTTATTTTCCCCTATTTACCTCTATTTAGCCCCCAACCCTTCATCAGAATAATCCCAAAATATAATGTAGTTCCTGATGTCATTATAATATATACGTGTACCAAATTTCAAGCAAATATCTCAATTGTCAATTTTTATTTACAAATCGGGTTGAGGGAGAAGATTCCTTAGGTAGCGGTTTTTATAGTTTCAATCATGGAAACAGCGACTTAATCACAACTGTTAAAAATCGATCTGCAGGCACTTGTAAAATAGTGTATTTTCAAATACTACTATTAAACACGACTACCCTTAATTGAAAATTATGATCTTTCAATTCCATAAATCTGTCATTCGGTCGGGTGTAGCCTATCTATTAGCAATAGATCTAACTACCAAACTACTTTATGAAAAAAAGAAGACATTTCGTAGGTACTTAACGCTATTAACAAAGAAATGGGATGTGCTACTTCTGAATAAATAGGTGGACGCTCTGAAATAATAATTAAATGTGACTAAGGACAATAATACTTGACATGTAGGTAACAAATTGGCCAACGAAAAAAACCTGCTATATTTTTAGTGAAAATATACGGTGTAATATACATTGTGAGCTTCATATTCAACGAATATAACGTATATTAGGTCATATGTCGATTTGACTTTAAAACGTTAGACGCAATTTTTGATAAGACTGTCACTGAAGACATGGTATAAATAGGTATTCACTGTCGAAGACGCACGTATGCATTTTCTGCTCGTTTTTTTTATGATCGAAATCAAATATTAGTGGAGTATTTTGATTCGGCATAGAAAATCACAAACGTAGACTTCAATCCAAGAATATTTATTTCGGTTTCCGTCTTATAATTTGATTATCTCATAGTATAGGAGTCAGCGTGCAGTTACTGGACACAGCTATCAGGTAGAGACATGACTAATCCTTTGTCTCCACTATGCGTGCGGTTTATGTTATGTAGTCTAGTTCACAAGTTAAAAAAGATGTTAATTCTTGAAATAGCTCCTAAAAATAGGAGCTATAGCTCATTGTATTCGAAACGACGTGTAGAAAAATGCATTAAAATGTTTTATTAGCACATAAAAAATTGCAAAATTTATAAACAAATTAAGATGAAAAAGAAATGGTATTTAGTGTTTCGCTTATAACTCAAAAACTAATAGCGGTAACGGAAATCGGAAAAACGAATCTTAAAAAGGAGGAAATTTTCAATAAAGAAAGTCCCAACTCCGGAACTCTATTTCCACTATTTATAATTTTGATTTAACGCTGAAAATAGGACTCCGCGCGACCGCTGCAGGATACACGCGCGCCGCCTCAAAAGAGAGTACATCACATAAAATAATATTTTTTATACTATTAAATTTCAAAAAATTATGGTGTATTCTTAACACTTCAAAGAATAAGGTACCGTTAAAAAAAATGTTAAAGTTTATTTGTCAACAAGTTAGGCCATTGTTAACTAACGAAATTTTATGGGACCTCCATTGTCATTGGAGAGAACACATTTTTAAGAAATAATTGGCCTATACAATTTTCGTTTCTTGGAGCTCTTTTTATACATACACTTAACAAGATCATAAAAGTTTTTAAAAATTGTTAATTTTGTTTATTATAATTTTTTAAAGTAAACAAAAAATTTAAAACCAAAGTAAAGTTGTAAAAAACAATTTTCTTTTCATATTCGTTATCATGTTACTATTTTTGCATTGAAGAAAGGCATTCATTAACGTTAAACAATATTTTTTTACCCCATGTCGTTATAAATTGTTTATAAAAAAATTGACTAATTTTATATTTAAAAAAATTTGTTGTCTTGAGGATATTAAAATTTTTAAAGAAGGTTTTTTTCTTAGAAGCATTATCGTATTGCTTATAATCGTTTTTCTAAATTATCCATCATTTGAATAATTAGTTAAGAAGTATTTTTTTTTCTTAAAAATCATAATTTACAATCCTCAATAAAGTAACAAAAAATATTTTTATCAACAATTTCGTTGTTTATTAACTTAACAATTTGTTATAAACAACTTCTGACAATCCTAATTTTTTTTCTAAATCTTAAAAAAATTACAAAAACAGCCATATGCAACAACATATTGAAAACTTTTCTTTGCATTTTTTATAGTGTTTTTCAATATTACATGATACAGAAGTTGAAACGGCCACTTGATTTGTCAACAAAAAACTGATATAACTTTTAAACTATTAGAGATATCACAATAGACATTCAGGTAATTTTTATAGAGAATTAATTAACCCTTAAATCAGTTGACTTCCAAGTTTGTAACTATTCTTAATTAATTATTATACGCATTTGTTTATAAACATTTAATATATTTCCTATTTATTTTCAAATAAACAATTGCAACTTTCACATATTTTATCACTTAACAAAATTACTTTGAAGGTCCATTACCGTATCTGCATCATTTGAAAGCTATAGAATTCATAAAAGTTTCAAAAACGTCGAAAACATATTTAATTTTTATAAACAAATGCGCATAATAACTGATTAATAATAGTTACAAACTTGGAAGTCAACTCATTTAAAGATTAATTAACCTCTATAAAAACGACCTGAATGTCTATTGTGATATCTTTAATAGTTAAAAAGTTATATCAGTTTTTTAGTTGACAAATCAAGTGGCCGTTTCAATTTCTGTATCGTGTAATATTGAAAAACACTATAAAAATTACAAAAAAATGTTTTTCGATATGTTTTTACATATGGCTGTTTTTATAATTTTTTTAAGATTTGGAAAGAAAATATTGGGATTGTCAGAATTTGTTTACGAAAAATTGTTAAGTTTAATAAACAATCAAATTGTTGATAAACAATTTTTTTATTTGTTACTTTATTGAGGATTGCCAATTATGATTTTCAAGATAAAAATAATTTCTTAACTAATTATTCACATGATGGATAATTAAAAAAAAAACGATTAAAAACAATGAGATACTGTTTTTAAGAAAAAATGCTTTTTTTAAAAACCATAATATTCCAAAGAGAACAAAATTGTAAAAAAAGGAAAAATTAAATATAGAAGTAGTCAATTTGTTTATGAACAATTTATAAAGAAATGGCGTAAATTTTTTTTAACGTTAATGAATGCCTTTTGTCAATGCAAAAGCAGTAATATGATAAGGAATAGGAAAAACAAATTTTACAACTTTTACTAATTTTTTGTTTATTTTAAAAAATTATAATAACCAAAAAAACAATTCTTAAAAACTTTTATGACGTGATCTTGTTAAGTATATGTATAAGAAGGGCTCCAAGAAGCGAAAATGTTATAGTCCAATTATTTTAAAAAAAATGCCTCTAACGTCCACGGAGGCCCCATAAAATTTGGTTAGTTATCAATGGCCCAACTTGAAAAATAAACTTTAGCATTTTTTACAACGGAACCTTATTCTTTGAAGTGTTAAGAATACCCAATAATTTTTCAATTTTTTTAATTAATATATTTAATAGTACAAAAAAATTATTTTATGCGACGTACTCTCTTTCGAGGCGGCGCGCGAATCCTGCACCGGAGTCCTATTTTCAGCCTTAAGTTAAAATTATAAATAATGGGGATAGAGTTCCGGGAGTTGGGACTTTTTTATAGGAAATTTCCTCCTCTTTTTTCACATTTCCATTATCGCTTATAGTTTTTGAGTTATAAGCGAAAAACCAAATGCCATTTTATTTTTCATCTTAACTTGTTTATAACTTTTGCAATTTTTTATATGCTAATAAAACATTTTATTGTATTTTTCTAGACGTCATTCCGAATCCAATGAGCTATAACTCATATTTTTAGGAGCTATTTCAAGAATTAACACCTTTTTGAACTTAGTGAATTAGACTATGTTATGTTATTTCAGACAACAACAGTGAATATCCTTAGTAGTGCGAGCTTCATTTATATATGAAATTAATTATTAAAAAAAAAGTTTATTATTTGCTAATCATAGCTTAACAGTAGACACATTCACAATGTCTGTATTTTGTATTATTTTTATTGGTTACAAATGGAACTACGTTTTATAAATCTCAATTAGACCACCACGTTCATTATGCATTTTTCAATTCGCCGTCAGTTATTATTAATTGGGTTCTTCAGGGTTTGACTGGTGATATTCCGGCATGCCACTCTAATGCGATCGCAAAGTTCGTGCCTTGTCTGTGGTCTTGATTTATAAACTTCATTTTTAATTGTCCCCCCATAGAAATGAATTTAGCGGCGTGAAGTCTCTCCAACAATTAGGAAAATTAAAATTTAACCAATTCCTCACGATAAAGGCATTATGAATTGTTGCTCCATCAAACTGTAGATGTAAATTATACCGATAGTCCAGAGGTAGTTCATCAATATCATTGCCAAACTCATTTTGTAAAAATCTAAGAAACGCCGCCCCGTTCAAATTTTCATTGAAAAGGTAAGGTCCAATGATTTTTTCGTTGATGATTCCTCACCAGACATTCACCTTAGCGGAATATTGTCTCTTCCATTCCACCACCCAATGTGGATTTTCATCACACCACATCCTAATATTCTGTGAAGACACAACGCCGTTTGTGGTGAAAGTTGCTTCGTCAGTATACAATATTTTTTGCCTTGCACCACAAACAGAATTCCATTCTTCTTTCCATGTCACAAACTTGTAGGGTATGCGTGGTAATTGTTTATAAAGTTTCGAAAAATTTAAATAATAATTATTGTATCAATAAATAATTTAGATAATAGAAAAGTAACGTGTTCTTTTACTTTAAACTTCGTTATTTTTAAAACTATTTTCAATGTTTTGGGCCACCCTATATTACTATCACGACAAAAATTAGTACAGTAGGTATTTAGGTGGTCCTGAATAACAATCCGTTCTAACATTCTAAAAAAGAAATCCCTAATAGTTGTTTTCAATATTTCGCACTTAAACAGTGCTCGTAGTTGGCCGTGAATCCCTTTTTGCGAAATCTACATAAAAAAACACAAAAATCGGTTCATAAATAAACATTTTACGGGTGTGTGGCTAGTCCTTAAGTGGGACACAATGTATTACGCTCCTGTTGGAGCCATGGTTGTCTGAACGACGTTTCGGCGGAATCTCATCTGCCATCATCAAGTTGTCGCTGAGAGCTGCCTACTCGTTGCTCGAACAAAAGTTCGATATCAGCTTTTCAAATAGTCAATAGAAGTTTAATATAATTCTACATTTTTTTCTAAATCTTAAGTGCATCACGTGATAAGCAAAAATACCAATACTTTCGGTCTCGAGAATGTAGTTCGCTAAAAAATATAACATATATTCTGATACAGAATAAACAGACAAGAGTACCACGTATACATAGAATATAGTGAAATGCCACATGTGTCTACCTGTATATAATACAAGACACTGTATTCAGGTACCGGCGCGGTAGTGTTAGCTTCGCTCGTCTTCGGTTTTACTGCCGTTATTACGTGGTGCATGACTTTTTATAGAATAAATATCATTTACAATAATTATTTTCTATTATTTCCTCCAACAAATATTGTCTAATATTGTGTAATGGCGCAATCGCATCTAGCTTGCTCCAGTGCTTCTATTTCAATATATTTTTTAAGGAAAACCTGTGACTTTAGTAAAAAAAATGTAGAAATTTTTTGCTTAGAAATGTATGCTCTTTCTGAAAATATTTTTTATTTTCCCATACATCTAATCTTGTTAAAAATTTTGAAAACTTACCAAAAAAAAACACTGATCTTTTCGAGTTATTTGGTGAAGTTTGCATCACTAACAACATTTGTAATATTAAATTTGTTGTCTACCATGCACTCAAGGACAGGATTAATAGTGTCTCCAGCTGATGCAAATGTGTCAGGTAATTGCACGCTGGGTCTTGTACTATTACATTCACCCATTTACAGGCATGAAATTTATGACAAAGCTTAACATGGAGATATCTTATCGGATCGTTTATTGTAGAACTTTGAAAACAAAACATTAATTACATATAAGTGATATCGACTTCACCTTGTTTAGCATAAGATCGGGTTCTGTATTTAATGCAATCCAGAGTTTCATGTTTTAGGAAACTACGTACGACTTCACATGCAGTCAATAAACAAAAACGCAATGACATGTAAGAAAACAACAAATTCATCATCATTTCCCATTTCACAACAACAATCATAGATTAGCTTATCAGTTGCTTTCAACTATGGTCAAAATAATGGTTGAAATAATCTAACAGGATATATTACTTAATTACGTACCTTTACATAACACAGATTTGCAATAAAAAAAACTGTTGTAACGCCTGTGAGGTGACAAGTGTGAGAATCTGAATGTGACTGACTATTTGCTCAGCTGGGTTATTTGCCAGGAGCTTATCTCGCTTATTTTGCTTATCTCTATTTTAAATGTTCTTTCATGCGTTTTGGATATTAAACACAGAACGATATTAAATTAATGCGGTGGTGTGAGATGACTACAGTTTGATATATTTCGTTATAGGGAAAATGTGTTAGATGCACACGACGCCTATGGTGACCGTCGCGTCGCCGGAATATGAGCCAGTAAATATTTCTTATAGTCTAGGAAATGAAGCATTTAACCCCAACATGAGGCTCTGCCCCACCTGATTTCTATGTAAGATGGTGCAAATTGTTCCTAAAGATGTATAGAACTAACACAGGGTCATGGGAACTGGTGCATTTTCGATTTTCGGTCGTAAACTGGGACAGAAGTTCGTTATATCCGGTCACCAACATCTTTTTTTTTAAGTTGAAAAAGAATCATTGGATTGTATATTCTGGACAATTCTAAGCATTCTTTGACTCTTGACATTATTTACCTAACCTATCTCTTCTCGACATACAAGCGTTTAGTAAAAATGAAAAGGAGTATTTAATTTTTTTTTTTAAAACTAGTATATTTTATGAATTAAAACGTGGAGACTGCATATTTTGAGCAATTCTAAGCATATTTTTATTCTAGACATTTCTTACCTAACTTCACCCTTCTCGAAATATGGGAATTTATATTAGACAGGCTACAGCCGTACCGTCGCAACGAGATCTAGCAAAATCTACTCACAAGGGGGATTCTATTAACTCTCAAGACTCTCCAAAGACGAAAATAAATAAAATTATACTTAGGCGATTGCTGCTCTCTCCGTCGTAATCTCTTGTCTAGCGGTGCGCTTCTGATCAGATCTTATAAACTAACACTTTTTAGAAACACTTCTTAAAATATTAAGACCGTCGATGGACTTGACTGAGTAATCTGACCGCTGTACAGACGAAACGGGATCAAAGTTGACCCGTCGAAGCAGTTATCTGATTCATGCCACAGAATCGTACGTAAGTCGTCAATCTTAAATATAGTGGATCAAAAAGAAATCGAATTCAAAATATATTTTCATTTATTGAAATAAATTTTATCAAATATAAAAAATATAAATACTCAGCATTTAACTACTAGTTGTATATGTAAAACATCTCGTCAGAGCACGACTCATGGCAAGGCACTACGTCCCGAAGGATTGCACCTCATACAGAGGTGAGAGTTTAGGTAACAATCGATTGTACAAAAATATTCAGACTCCCACTCAACTATTATAGTAAAATGTATGTCGAACGTATTGGAAATTATTCACCTTTAATTTTGCATTGAAATATTCAATAGGGTGGGCCGAAAATGACCTTTTTTAAAAAAATTGAAAAACGAAAATTACAATACCCATCAAAAGTTGCCTTTCACTGTGGAAAGTCCATGTGTTTTTTTTAAATTTAAAAAAAAATATCTGCAGCCCTCTACTACCCTTTAATGACAAAAAAAAATAGAAATTAAAATGAAAATCGCAATACCCGTCAAAAGTTGCCTTTCACTGTGTATAGTTACCCTGATTTTTTTTTATTTTTAAAATGATCTCTTCAGCCCTCTACCACCACTAAAATGGTCTTTAAAAAGAAATTAAAATAAAATTCGCAATACCCATCTGATGTTGTGTTTCACTGTGTATAGTCACAGTAATCTTTTTCAAATTTTTTAAATATTTTTTTCACCCTTCTACCACCCTTTTAATCATGCCTTCATTATGTAAAATTTGTACTTTCGTACCGACGTAATAATAATAATAATCAAATTTAATGGACATGTGTCTTAAACAATTGAAATTAATCAAAGCATTTATTAAGGAGCAAACATAAACAAATAATTTTTAATTTAACATAACACAAAAAAGTAAACGCTAGTATTTTTCGTACTTCAACTTAGGTAACTTTAAATTGTCCTTTATTTTCAAAAGTGGGAATAATCTCCTTTGATTTTATTCTTGAACGGATAAGGCCATCTCTGGATTCCGGACCTATAACTAAAGTAGATGACTCCGTAACCAATTTCACACATCTCTCTACGGTTTGAGTATGACACGGAAATTTGGAAAAGTCAAAGTCTGGAATCACGGCATCATTAATCAAACGCTTGAGGTCATCATTTGCTATGTCGGCCATAACTGGTGGTGGTGTTATTTCGCACTCATTCCAGTTTCGGTATATCTGATTACACCATTTTTATGGCCAGTGTTTACAAAACAGTACCGTCACTACCAATCGCCACCAAATTTCCTAGATCTATATTATTTATAGCTAAATAATCTATTATTGCTTTTCCAATCGACTGAGCCTTGCCTGTGGCTGGAGTAACGTGACCTATGTACAGAGAATTTGGTTCTTCAATCAGGGAAACATGTTCTTCTAGAATAGTTCTCTTATATAATCTGGTACCCTTCTTTTCTTGCATTAAAGTTTTGTCCTTTCTTCCATCGAAGTAAAGACTTTTAATGCTTCTATTTGCAGTGTGGAACTCCTTACAAAACGTATTTCTGGTTTTCTGGCGCACTCTTCTCACTTTGTTTTTGTCGATTACTTTGGAGTTATCATTTGCACTGACAATTCCCACATCTTTCAATACTGCAGTAGCAATGGCGGCAGCCGATCTGTCAGAAATGCCATATTTATCGCGTACAATACCTAATGTGGGTAACTTCAGCCTCATTTGAATGCATTCTGATGTTGAAGGTAAATTGACGTCTATTAGTTCGTCCTCCGATGACGATTCAAACTTTGAAGACTTGTCTGAGTCTGATAGTAATATGCTTACTTCAGTAGAACTACCGGGTGTCAAGTCATAAGATCTGGATCTGTACTTTTCTAGTCTTTCTGTTTCTCTTGATTGTCTATCTTTCTTGACAGTTAAATTTTTTGTTTCTGCACGATCAATATTTCCTATAGTCATCTTTCTATACGATCTTTGATCCAAAAGAAAATTTTGTTCTTGAATCGGCACTTTTCTTAATTTTTCGCATTTACATGCAGAAAATTCACATTTACATGCAGCAATGTCGAATAATTTATCCGAACAGTCTAATTTAAAACTATTTACCTTTGACTCATATTGTGTATTCCGTTTGCTTTTCGGGTATCTTATTAGGCTCAAATACTTGCCATGGTACTTGCGTATCAATTGTACGATGCGGTCCCTTGAAACTGTTGGAATTGATGCCGTTTTCCAAATATTGTCAATTTTAGGCACAAGTTCATTGCAAACTTCTACAAAACTTGGTTCCTTTCCGCAATGTTTGTTAAATCTTATTTCGTACCGAATAAACAAATAACATCGAAGCATTTGTTCAATTGTCGGCAACACAAGGCTGTTTAAATCGATAGGACTACCAAAAATAGGACATTCCATTTTACTTCTTGTTATGTTTAATTTCGGTGCATTCACTATTATATTTATTCACTGCACAAAACAAAATTATTGTATTAATTTTTAAGAACAAATTAGAGACCAGCCTCAGATGTTCAGTGTTCACTGATTAACTTCTGAGTACTTAATAATATTCAAGCTTAGGTACAGCGTATATAACAGACTCTCCTGTGAACAGGTCAAAACTTGCAATAACTGATTCATAATAACCTGTTGCTTGTATTTAATGTTATTTTAAGATAAATACTTTGTTTAATATCAATTTTATAATCATAACTTTTATGATTTACATACATATGAAAGTACAAACTTGACACAATTATTAGAGGCGGGATTAAAGGGGTGGTAGAGGGCTGAAGATACTATTTAAAAAATTTGAAAAAAATTGGAATGACTATACTGAATCAAATACAATATTTGATGGGTATTGCAATTTTTATTTTTTACTTTTTTTTTAAAGGTCGTTAAAGGGATGGTAGAGGGCTAAAGACATTTTTTTTTAAATTGAAAAAAATTACAGTGACTCTACACACTGAATGTCAACTTTTGATAAGTATAGCAAATTATTATTTCAAATTTAATTTTTTCGGCCCACCCTAATATTCAAGCTTGGAATCTTATCAGAATGCTTCGTGAGCATATGTATGTGAGTTCAATAGTTTTCCACCTAAAAAAACGTACTACAGGCATTTATCCTAAAGATACCTTTTTCCGTCGACTCATATTCGAGCTACCCGATCCTTATGGTGATGCCTGACTGTGCATTTTTATGAGGCCGAAATCGAATCCTCGACTTTGAATTTTTGGACGTTCTTGTGGCTTGACATAGAGTAATCTCCACCACTTTCAGAATAATTAAATGTGAATTTTGGTTTTTATTGTAAAAACCGTTCCATTGATTTTTGCTTAAAATTCGCCTTTTCAAATAGCTACTCGCTACATCCTGACTCAGATTTCCATCTTGTGCAAATCTCTTCATGGTGCTTTGGAAAAAATAATTTCGTGGTACTTTCTAAAAAATAAATTCGCAGTTCTTTCGAAAAAGTCGACGGGCGGTTTTTCGCCCTTCGCCATCTGAAATGTTTGGTACTTTCAAAAAATAATTAATTTTCGAACGACGGTACCTAAAAGGCGATTCGTTGTGCTCGAGCTAAAAAATGTTCAAAGACATTTTTAGTGAAACCATTTTTCAAGATTTCCACGAAAGACGATGCCAAATTCGTTTATCGTTCTTTAGCGAAGTGACAATGTTTCAAAGTCGATTTCTTCATAAGAATTTTGGGCTAAATTTAATTTTTTCGTTAATAATATAATAGTCGCACTCACAGAATATGGAAATAATATAATATTTGACGCCAAGTGACCCAAGGTACTCATGGGGGTGGCTGATGTCAAAAATTGTTTTGAGAACTTTAGTATTAACTAAACATCTAATCAAAAGTACTCATGTAAATTACATCCTAAATAAAGAAGGCGATATAAATAATAACCTAAAAGAATTTTGGAATTACATAAAAAATTACAAAGAAAACTCAGGTAATGCATCTAGGTTTTCGTATAATGGCGGTTCTCTTGAAAATGGAATGGATATTGCCAATGCATTTGCACACTACTTTGAATCTATTTATATCGGCAGTACTCCTTCACCGCAAGATCCTAAACGTAAAGATTATAACCTGGATAACCTTAACATACATGACATTAGCACAATTAAAATCATAAATTCAATAAAGTCCCTGAAACCCCAAGCCGCTATAAGGTGGATGGCTTGCCTTCCTATTTCTTTACGGCATATGCTAACGAGCTTGCGTTATTTTTAATAAAGCACCAGAAACCAATGTTTTTCCTGAAAGTTTTGAATTGGCCGCATAACTCCCATACATAAGTCTGGCACTACTAGTTCAATAACAAATTATCGACCTATTACGGTGTTGCCGTCGCCATCTAAAATTTTTGAGAGAGTAATATATAACAGAGTTTACTCGCATGTATCGCCAATAATTTCGGAAGAACCAACATGATTTTGTCAACAAAAAATCCAGTGCAAAAAATTTGTCGATATTCTGTGACTATATAGCGAAAGATATAAGCAAGCATCAAACTGATATGGTATACACTGATTTAGCAAAGGCGTTTGATCGAGTGAATCATAATGTCCTGTTGAAGAAAGTAAACTCCTTTTCCTTTAACAACAACCTGTTGAAATTCCTAACCAACCGCCCTAATTTTGTGAGATTTGATAATAACAATTCAGAGACCGTTATTTTTACCTCAGGCGTACCCCAGGGCTCGATACTAGGACCACTGCTCTTTGTGCTCTTCATTAACAATATATCAGATCATGTTAAGTACGCAAAATTTCTGCTATATGCAGATGACCTATAAATCTATCTCACGATAAGATCTAATGAAGATTTGGATTGGCTCCAATATGTCAATGTCATTTCTGATTTATGTGAGGATAATGACCAGGCTTTAAATGAAACTAAATGTAAAGTCTTATCCCACACAAGGAAGAAGAACCCTTTGATAGGAGTATATGCTGTGAATGGCGCTCAACTTGAACTGTTAGACGAAATTAAAGACCTGGGTTTAGTATTCACTAAGAACTTTACTTTTAATGCCCACATCATTAAGCTTACGATGAATGCTACAGAAAACTCGGTTTCATCCTTAGAGCCAGTCAAGATTTTAGTTATAAAACATCCACAATACTGTGTAATTCATATGTGCGATCCAAAATGGAATACAGTTATGTTATTTGGAATCCAAGGGCTTTCACATACACTGACATGATTGAAAAAATAAAAAAAACATGTTTAAGGTCCATGTATTTTATGATCGCATGGAACAAATCCTTTTTTAATATCATATGAGTGACAATGAGTTGAATTCAACATAACACTCTTGAGTAAGCGTCGTGATAATGCCCAAATTGTGTTCATTTTTAACGTATTACGTGGCCACATTGTTGTACCAGATATATTATCAGCCATAAACATAAACATACCGGATATTAGGTTAAGACTTAGAGATAATGTATTCAAGATATGTAAAACAAATTCCCCTATTGATAATTGTTTACCTACTGTAAACAATTTTCTAAGAAACTGCGATATAGATATTTTTAATACTAATAAAAATGAGGTATACTCCCATTTGTGGTATACAGCCTATATGTTAATTTTTGTATGTTAATCTGTTTTAATTTGTTTTAGTTTCTTATACTCTTGTTATATTCTGTATCTGGTGCATATGTAAGTGGACAGCGTCTGTTTGTATACAGTATAAATAAAATAAATAAATAAATTAGAATAAAAAAAATAAATAGAGAATTAAAAATCGTGTTTTCGGCAGAAATTTAACGACGTTTCTGGTAAATTAAAAAATCTTACTCTGCTTTGCTTGAAAATAGGATATCTTACGCATCGGTGGACGTATTGCACGTCCTTCGAGATACTGATAGATAAATTCAAAGTACGGCTCTGCTTATCTGTTCCCTAGGTATGGCGTTCTAGTTAGGTGTGATTTGCGCAACTATATTTCAGGAGTTAAGAAATATTAATTAAAAGAGGCTTGTTTCCGATTATTTCTTACTTTAATTATGCCACAACATACATGAGAATAATGTTGTTCTATGAATTAAGTGATACATCATATTTATGATTTACCATTTTCTACCAAATTTGAACATAGCCCGCTTACCCATCTATACGTAAGCGGCACAGCTTTCAGGTTTCTTATATGCAGTAAATAATATGGAGACAACAATAATTTAACGTAACTACTTAAGTCATGTATTTGATATCTGTTTAGTAAGACACATTGAGGCGTATCTTTCATCGGGAAAGTATTATATTGTCATTCTTATACAAAACATATTTACTGAAAATTCTTTGCATTTTCGCCAAAATTCGGTACATTCTGAACTTCAGATTATAGAAGAGTATTATAATTTTGACCAGGCAGATGTAGCAAAATCAATATATTATTATCCGAGTTACCCGAACAACTATCAGATGTTAGTTCCCTTAATTATTATTTCATTAAATCTTCTCAAGCAAATGATGTACCAGACGTGGATACAATAAATAGTCTATCAAACAATGTAATACAGGGTGTCCCCAAGTTTGAATTTACTTTGGTCGATGAAGATACGGTTTATAAATATTATAAAAAAACATGAGGCCTTCGCTTCTAGTATAACCCTTCAACGGAATAATCCCAAAATATAACCTAGTTCCTGATGTCAATATAATATATAAGTATACCAAATTTCGAGTGAATATCTCAATTTTATTTTATCAACTCCTTTAATAATGGTGGTGGTGGGGAGATGGAAAATATTATAAAAAATTTGAGGCCTTGGCCTCTAGTGCATACACCAAATTTCAAGTTTCTGTACTTTTATGAGCTTGCCTTACTTATTTTCCCCTATTTATCTCTGTTTAACCCCCAATCCTTTAAGGGAATCATCTCAAAATATAATTTAGTTTCAGATGTCATTATAATACAAACGTGTAACAAATTTCAAGTGAAATCTCAATTTTATTTTATCAACCTCTTTAATAATGGAGTAGAGGTGGTGGGGCTTGA
Source organism: Stenurella melanura (assembly GCA_963583905.1). Taxonomy (NCBI): domain Eukaryota; kingdom Metazoa; phylum Arthropoda; class Insecta; order Coleoptera; family Cerambycidae; genus Stenurella; species Stenurella melanura. Next base: position 39,963,548 of record OY757310.1, on the reverse strand, counting down.
AAAGTATTATAAAAAATCTGAGGCCTAGGCTTCTAGTACATACACCGAATTTCAAGTTTCTGTACTCTTACCAGCTTGCTTTACTTATTTCCCCCTATTTAACCCCAATCCTTCAACGGAATAATCCCAAAATATAATCTAGTTCTTTAAGCCATTATGATATATACGTATACCAATTTTCAAGTGAATTTTATTTTATCAACCCCTTTAATAATGGAGCGGGGGTGGTGGGGGGATGAAAAATATTATAAAAAATGTTGAGAACATTGCTTCTAGTACATACACCGAATTTCAAGTTTCTGTAGTCTTACCAGCCTGCTTTACTCATTTTTCTCTATTTACCCCCCAACTCTTAATCGAATGAGTTCAAAAAACAATCCAGTTCCAGATCTCGTTGTACAAAATTTTAAGTCAATATCCTAAACCGTTCCGGAGAAAACGTGCGGACAAAAAAGTTACAGACAGACAGACCGACAGAAAAATTTCTTTCGCTCAAATTTAAAATCTCGACGTTTCATGACATTCTAAATCTATTTCAAGAAAAAAAAATCGGTAAAGGTATTTACACAGAACTTCCCTCGTTCATGGCAGTCTCTCTAAAAAATAATAATTACGAAATGACATTGAGAATAATAATCGGAGTAGAGTTATTGCTATTATTACAAAGAAAACTTGATAAGTTTTGGTCAAAAAAATATACAGATTGCTCATCCAACAGCAAAAGTTCAATACTAAATAGCAGGTGCCACATATGGCAGGCTTGCGCAAATACCTTTACAAATGTCCACCATGACTGAATTATTTCTTGGGATGACCACCCTGTACATTTTTCAATAAAAGTATAATAGGTGCATATGCCAGATGTTATTGCCATCTGTCACATTTTCAATCCAACATTCACGTAATGGAGTGGAAGTATAGTAGTGGTGGTTAAAAAATTTCACTTTTTTAAAAATTTTCAAAAGATGGTAAAATAATTTTCAAATTTTTTTCTTCTGAAATAGGTTTAAAATGTCAAAGGTAGAAATTTTAAATTAGAGCAAAAAGGAAAGTTTCCTTCTGTTCTATAGTAGTGCTAAAAAAGTTTAAAAATTAAAAATGATGTATTTTTAAAATAGGAAACGTGAAAATTTTAAATTTGAGCAAATAAAAAAAAATTCGATCTATTTTAGTGGTAAAAACTTTTTGAAAAATGTTGGTGAAAAAATTTTTCAAATTTTTTTTTCTGAAATACCTAGGTTTAGAATGTCATTTAAATTTGAGCATTCTGGTGTTAAATTTTTTTCCAAACTGGTAACAAAATGTTGCCATTTTTTTTCCGAAATTGGTTTGGAATATCATGAAACGTGGAAATTTTAAATCTGAGCAAAAAAAAATGTTTTCGTCTGTTCTATAGTAGTGATACATAAATGGATTAAAAATGTTTTCAAATTTTTTAAAAAATTCTTCAAAAACATTTTTAAATTTGTTTGAATAGTTTTAGAATGTCATGGAAACTGGATAGTTAAAATCTGAACAAAGAAAGAAAAATTCTATCTTAGTGATAAAATTTCAAAAAACTTTTTTTTTAATCAGGCTTAGAATGCCATGAAACGTGAAAATTTTAAATTTGAAGAAAGAAAAAAAAATTCATTTTAGTAGTAAAATTTTTTTCAAAAATATTGGTGAAAAAAATTTTCATTTTTTTTCTTCCTGAAATAGGTTAAGCGTGTCATGAAACGTAGAAATTTTAAATTTGAGCGAAAACAAATTTTTTTCATCTTGGTAAAATTTTTTTAAAAAATGTTTGAAAAAAATGTTCAATTTTTTTTTTCTGAAATAGGTTTAGCGCGTCATGAAACGTGGAAATTTTAAATTTGAGCAAAAAAAAATTTTTTTCAACTTGGTAAACATTTTTTCAAAAATGTTTTGAAAAAAATTTTCAAAAATTTTTTTTTTTCCTGAAATAGGTTTAGCGCGTCATGAAACGTGGAAATTTTAAATTTGAGCAAAAAAAATTTTTTTTCATCTTGGTAAAAATTGGTGGAAATTTTAAATTTGAGCAAAAAAAAATTTTTTTCAACTTGGTAAAAATTTTTTCAAAAATGTTTTGAAAAAAATTTTCAAAAAATTTTTTTTCCTGAAATAGGTTTAGCGCGTCATGAAACGTGGAAATTTTAAATTTGAGCAAAAAAAAATTTTTTTCATCTTGGTAAAAATTTTTTCAAAAATGTTTGAAAAACATTTTCAAAAATTTTTTTTCCTGAAACAGGTTTAGCGCATCATGAAACGTGGAAATTTTAAATTTGAGCAAAAAAAAAATTTTTTTCACTATTTATTCCGTTTAGACGGTCCACCCTGTATATTTTTCACTGAAAATTCTACCAGTTCTTCGCTGACAGTAGGGTCAACTACCTACCAAATTTGACTGCTCTCCGTCAAGTGGTTTTTTAGTAAATACACCAACAGACAGACAGACAGACAGACAGACAGACAGACAGACAGACAGACAGACAGACAGACCGACAGACAGACAGACAGACAGACTGACGGAATTGAAAAACCTATATTTTCGGAATCTACGTGTTCTGAAACGTCAGAATCCGAAAAAATCTCGGAGGGTGATTTTTTCTCGAATACAATACTTCCCTTCGGTATGCGAGGGAAGTAAAAATACGATTACTATACTTCCAATCCACTACGTAGATGTGGAAGTAAAATTACTTGACGGAGAACAATCAAATTTGGTAGGTAGTTAACACTACTGACAGCGAAGAAATTGTTAGAATTTCACTGGAAGATATACAGGGTGGACCATCTAAAGGGAATAGATAATGGCAAAATTTTTTTTCGCTCTAATTTAAAATTTCCACGTTTAGTGACATTCTAAACCTATTTCAAAAGAAAAATTTTTTACCACTGCTATAGAATAGATGATAAAAAAAAATGTTTTTTTTTGCTCAAATTTAAAATGTCCACGTTTCATAACATTCTAAACCTATTAAAAAAAAAGGAATTGGAGATGTTTTAATCACTACTGTACTTCCACTCCAGCCTTCCATATTTGGTAGCATATATTTAATATTAAATTTTTGCTGTCGGATGACCACTTTGTATATTTATTTGACCAAAAGTTATCAGGTTTTCTTTGTAATGATTAGTGATAGCTACATTCCGTTTATTACTATTCTCATTTGTCATTTGATAATTAATAATTTTTTAGAGTGATCGCTCTGTATAAATAAAGAGGAAAATTCTGTGTAAAGACCTTAACAGTTTTTTCCAAGTGATCACGTCGCTACAAATAAGAAACTGTTTCTTAAATCACTCTTAATTAGTTTTAAAACATATTTTTTTGTCAAACCAATCGGTTGGGATATTTTGTAAAAAAGTTGAGTTTATACTTTTTCTTTTTAGTATAACCAGAATGTGTTATGAAAAGAATGCAAAGAATGGAAATTCATATTTTCGTGGACAGATTTTTTTAAATTTTCATAAACGATTTTTCCTGTTGTTTGCGAAATCCTTTACAAAATTTTATAACTATAATAAGCAAATAAAAAAATGTTTAACTATCAAACACTAAACATTTAATTAAAAATAATATTAAGTAGACATTTTATAAGTATATACCTATCTACTTATTCTATAATTTAATTTTCATTGTTGAAAAAAGCTGGGAATGTAGTTGGTCGAAAAGGATTTGAAAAGGTAAAAAATTATGACTAACATTCTACTGTTTACACTTTATTTTATTTTAATTGCTGCCATTTTACTTTCCTCTTTACTTTCTTCCTCTGGTTCTTCTATTAAATATATAGTGTATTTTATATCACCTCCACTTCCTGAAATAGTCGTTATTAGAATTTTATTCATTTCATTTGTGAATTTGGTTAAGTTCATTGCTGACATTTTATTCTCTTGCGAAAAAGGATGATACTTCGTTTTACATTGTCCACGTACACATTTATAACAGTGTTGTCTTTCATTATAATGGAATATACTTTGATTTTTGTAAACTATGAAACAATGTTCCCCATTCATAGCAGTCAGTTTTACATTATATTTCTTATATTTCCTTATAGGATCAACTGATAATACACTTGTCGAGTATAAATTATCAAAGTGTAGTATGTAAACAAAAAACCTTAGGTTTTCTACTATCCACAGATGCACATAGTGATATTTTATATTCAAGGGCCAACTCTCGCGACCAGTCTTCAAGTTAAGTATGTGTTTCTCCCTAAAATGCAGTTGAAGGTTTGCAATTTCAACTACATCTTTACAACCTTGATAAAATATTGGACACCGCACTGTTCTGTACGGACAATTTTGTTCGTGTAATTCTATGAGATCCCATGGAATTATCGCCGTGCATTTTTCATAAGTACAAGGTAACAACATAAATCTAGCAATATTTTCAAACATCGTGTTTCTTGTGAAAGTTGTATATTTTATATCTTTGCATCTTCCGCATATATAATGGTCCTCTTCTGAAGACACAATCATTATAGGTGGCACCGACAAAATATTGTGACAAAGGCAACATTTGTTTGTGTTTATTGCATTTCTGGGTATGGCTACATTTGCATTCACTTCCATAATAACCTAAAATGTTATTATTGATGTATATGTATTGTTTGTTACCTGTGAATATTAGATTATATAATAGAGATATGATGGCAACATGGGTGTATTAATTTGACAGCAGCATGTTAAAGTTTTCATATAACGAATCGACCAAAGCATATTTTGAATTTGAAAGCCTATTTTACTGAAACCGAATTTTCATTTAAAAAAATTCCCCACCGCGTAGATTTCGAGTAAATCCTGGTTTTTATTGCCAAAATACCATTTTGACAGTAAAAACCGGGATTTATTCGAAATCTACGCGGTAGAAATTTTTTTAAATTGAATATTCGGTATCAGTATCCAAAAATACTTAAGGCATGATAAATAAAGAAGAATTGAGTAATAGCGTAATTTAATTAATATCAGTGTTAAAAGTGGTGAAGTTTATTTTTCTACCAAAAAATAGTGACCAGGGACCTTACGAAAAATTTTTAAATATGAAAAATCAGAATAGCTGAGTTCTGTAACTATTATTTTTTACATATAAATGAAATCGCCTACAAATCTGCATGAGCAAGGATGGCGCTGGATGCTTGGGTTTTCAATTTTATAATACTCGAATACCATATGCTGTGTGCCCTTAGTTTCATACTTTATATTATCTGTTTTATACATGTGTACCTTATATTTTAACTTCCGTATTATATGTTGACGTGTGTAAACACTTTGTGTATTGTAACACCAATAAAGTATTGTATTGTGTTGCACTGTGTTGTATTGTGTTGCATTGTGTTGTTTTGTGTTGTATTGTATTGTATTGTATTGTATTGTATTGTATTGTATTGTATTGTGTTGTATTGTATTGTGTTGTGTTGTGTTGTGTTGTGTTGTGTTGTGTTGTATAAGCGAAGTAATGATATAGAAGTACTCATTTTACATTTTTTTAAAATTCACCCCTCTTAAACGCATGTTATGTAGGTATGTCATACGAACAACAAATTACAGAAGCGAACATATGATATAGGAAAGCTCCTTTTATTACATTTTTAAGTAACTGTTAATTAAAACGCAGAGAAACCGTAATTGTAGAAACGGTATTTATCTTTTTTTGTTAGATTTTTCACACTTTCTAACTTCTGCCGCACGAACAAATTGAAAATTTCTGCCTTCATCTTCCTAACTATAATCCTACTGGCGCAAGATATGATAAAGGTGACACCACTGTAAATACTTTGAAGTGTAACAAATGCAGACATTTTTTCTTACTTTGTCCGTCCATTGGTGCCAACTGCTTTGGGGTCCTGAGGCAAGTGACGGCTGCCTATTCTTTGATATCTATCCCGGATATTAGTTTCTCTGCCGTTTTAAATCTTTACCAGCACTATGTTCTGAATTAGTAATAATAGTATCTGTATTATATTAAATACCTCCAAACTATACACTGGACCTATACAGCTATATCATCGTTACTGACAGACACTTGAAATCCGTATAACACCGTATGAATTTATTTAAATTTACTTAGATGTAAAACAATAATATTTTATATCTAGTTAGTAATTGTATGTAATTCATTAATTTGAAATCCCTATGCTATGTTATGTAGCTATGCAAGACCCTCTGTGATGGTCTTCGCTAGTCTATTTAAGAAGTAGGTAGGGGTCAGTCAACTTGCCCCCCCACCAGTTATTTCTTCTTCTTCAATTTGTTGGACACAATGTTTAGACCTAGCACACCCTAGTACAACCATTTTTAAAGCTAGTACATCCCTGCATAAATAATAATTAGGGGTTGTTTACGGGGGGTGGCAAGTTGACGCTAGCATCCCCCAGTTATTTTCACTTCTCGAATTTGCTAGCATATATTATTAACACCTAGCACACCCTGTAGGAGCGTTAGCTTGGAAAGTGGTTGTGCTAGGGTATGCTAGGTATAGGCATTGCATGTTAGCAAATTCAAGACAAAAATAATAAAAATTTACACCCTGTATATTACCGCTCCTGTAGGTGTGCTAGCTTTGAAGTAGTTGTGCTTGGGTATGCTAGGTATTATTAGTATATGCAAGCAAATTCGAGAAGAAAAAATAATTGGGGGAAGGCTAGCGTTAACTTGCCCCCCCCCCTCCCCCGAAAACATGCCCTATTTATTACTTACGCATGGGGTGTGTTAGCTTTGAAAAGGGTTGTGCTGACTTTAAAAATAATTTTGCTAGGGTGTGCTAGGATGTGCTATGTCTAAAGATTGTGTGCTAGCAAATTGAAGAAGAAAGAAGAACTAGGAGGAGGGGAGCGTCAACTCCCCCCTCCCGAAAACAACCCCTATTTATTAGGGTGTGCTAGTTTTAAAAATGGTTGTACTAGGGTGTGATAGGTCTAAACATGGTGAACCAGTAAATTGGAGAGGAAGAAGTAACCTGGGCGACGGGGCATGTTGACTGACCCAGAAGGTAGAGAGGTTGTCAATGGATAGTGAATGATGGTATTATATTGTAATAGCGAATCTCTTGTGAATGTTATTGGCGTCGAAATAACCTGCAACTAGTGTTTTTAAATCACAGAAGATACAATAAACATGAGTAACCACCAAGCTGGTTATTTAAAGTAAAATACCGAAATTGTGAAAAATGTGAGGAGAATATACCTATAAGAGTGGCAAAGACAAAAATGTGTGAAATATGCGGAACATATAATGAAAGAAGAATTCGTTACTGAAACGTTAAGTAAAAACATACAGAGTAAACCAAGTGGAAAAAAAATGATTTATGACAGTTTAAAATGCAATTATCGTGAAACATAGCCTGTAGAATAAGTTTCGATTATGAATACCTGGAAATTAATACTTGGCCTTGCCTCAAAGTAAAACGATGCTGAAATTTATGAAAAAAAGTTTGGTAAATTAAAATCAACAATCCATCATAATGTTGCAGATTGAAGACAAACTGGAGAGTATGTGAGAAGAGGAGGCCAAGGGAGAAAACGCTCAATTACGATAGTTCAAACAACTGGAATAAGTTCGTGGAAACAGAATAAGTGATTGTACAGTTAGAAGAAGATTGAGGGAAGTCCCAAATATTTTACCGTGTCTTTATCTGTAATGTCTTTGACGTGTTATATAACAAAAGCAGGCCAACTGGAACATGAAATAAATCACAAAAAATCTGCCAGGACGGTGTGCAGAAGAAAAAGAAGAAGGAGAAAAGGAAGAAGAGGAGCCATAGTTGTCTTTTATTTTGAGTTTTGCAATGGTTCGTATGTTACTAATTTTTCGATTAAAGGTTATTGTCTCCATCCTCTGTTCATTAATTATAATTATATTATCGATATAAGAGCTAAGTCAAGATGGATTTGCGTTCGCCCCCTAGCATTTCTTTGCCATCAGTAGTCCCTATTTCTTCGTGCTGCTTCTGTCTCAGTTGTATACAGGATGTCACAAGATTATGGGGTAATACTTAGAGAATGTATAGTTTGGATAAAAATAATACTAAAAGTGAAGTGTTTGTATTTCTTTTCTTAGGATACCCCTTCGGGACTATTCGTCCTTGAAAGTGATATCTTGCGTTTTTGCTCATAATTTCGAACATACTATTTATATTGTATTAAAATATTAAACAATATAGACAGTAAGTAAGTATCTGTGACTCAGAAATATGGCTGGTTTTGTATCTCGTCTAGGATGGCAGGGACTGAATAACTGTAATGATTTTTACTTATTAATTATGACATATATTTTTCGAAACTTGATACGACAATTTGAGATTCCTGAAGCAATTTTATGAAATAGGCTATAGAATAACCTGTATTCGAGAAAAAATAATTTAACCGAATCAGGACTAATATCTTCGTCAAATTCTGTATACAAACAAATGGTCTAGGAGGTTGCTACATATATGGGGTCTGGGATATAACATGTTGGCATTACTGTTATGTTTTAGCAAGTATTTTATATTATTACATTGTGTGAGTCAGATCGCCCCCATACCCTTTTTGGCGTTAGCCGCCCCAGATATTATTCAATTTTGGAACAGAGTATAACACTTTGGTAATGGTATCTTGGCGATCAATATTGGATATATGCTAACATTTTTTCTCCGTGTAATTGGTAGCACCGGCGACATCAATTATGGCCAAAATTGGAACGTAGTATAACACTTTCTGACCAGGCGGAAAATTTTCGTTGTCAATGCTCATTGCTGGAAAACCATATGCCAACATTTTCTGCTTGCCTGTTTTCCAGATTTTTGGTCAAAAATTGACTCTTGGATAAAAACGGGCCGAAACTGGTGCTCTTCAAAAATAAATGTTGACACCTTCTCAAACTTGTAGTTTTTGTACCAAAGAATAGTCTCTGCGAGTGCGAACATTTTTTTCTCAATGTAGCTCCCCAAACCACTCCCAAAACCCCCAAACATTCAAATACTAAATAAATAAATAATAAATCATTTCTTGGTCATTACTCGCTAAATGTGTCATTTTTGTATCCGTTCAGCATAATAATCGATCTAAATTTTTATAGGTTTTGGGGGCGGTTTGGGTGGGAGGATTACATTGAGAAAAAAAAATGTTGTCACTCACAGAGACTATTCTTTGGTACAAAAACTACGGGTCTGAAAAGATGCCAACATTTTTTTTTGGAAAAGCACCAGTTTTGGTTCGTTTTTGGCCAAAAGTTCAATTTTTGTTCAAGAGATAGCCAAATATCTGGAAAATGGGTAAGCAGAAAATGTTGGCATATGGTTTTCCAGCGATGAGCATTGATATCGAAAATTCTCCACCTGGTCAGAAAGTGTATACTGTGTTCCAATTTTGGCCATAATTATGTCGCCAGTGCTTCTGTCGACGTCGATCGCGTCTTGATGGTGAGTATCCCCAGCAAGAAATAATTAGCACGAATGCTACGAATTTATTTCTGATGGGTGCCAGTAGCATCACGCTTAGAAGGTAGGATCAGGTCGACTATCAGGGTGAGGCCTTTACTGATATGCACTGTGATCTTTAACGCAGTCGAGGATCGTCCCCCGACAACTGGTAAAAAAATTTGGGATTACTCCCTCGTGTAGGTAAAGGGCCGATTTTACTCTACGAAATGTATTGCCCTCTTTAGGCTATGCACAAAACAAATAATAAAAAAGCAACAAACAGTAAAATAAAATAATTTGGCTGAATAAAGAACGAGTGGTAAAATTAAAAGAGAGCAAAAGTTGTTAGTCAATGGTAACCAAAAAAAATCGATAAAGGTATTTACACAGAACTTAATTACGAAATGACATTGAGAATAATAATCGGAATATAGTTGTCGCTATTATTACAAAGAAAACCTGATAACTTTTGGTTAAAAAAATATACAATACTAAACAACATGTGCCAAATATGGAAGGCTGGCGCAAATGTCCACCATGGTTGAATTATTTCTTGGGATGACCACCCTGTACATTTTTCAATAAAACTATAATAGGTGCATATGCCAAATATTATTGCCATCTGTCACATTTCCAGTTCCATATTAACGTAGTGGAGTGGAAGTATTAGTACTGGTTGAAAATTTTCCTTTTTATTTATAGGTTTAGAATGTTATGAAATGAGAAATTTCAAATTTGAGCAAACAAATTTTTTTTCATGTATTCTAGTGGTAAAAAATGTTTTCATCATTTCTATAGTAGCGGTAAAAATATTTTCAATAATTTCTTTTTAAATTAATTTTTTTTTTAAATAGGTTTAGAATGTCATGAAACATGGACATTTTAAATTTGAGCAAAAATAGTTTTTTTCCGTCATCTATTTTGTATTAGTGGGAAAAAATTTGCAAATTTTTTATTTTTTTTTTATTTTCAAAAGTTTTTGAAATAGGCTTAGAAAGTCATGAAACGTGGAAATTTTAAATTTAGGAATTGTTTTCAGTCTGTTCTAGTGGTAAAAATAAAAAAAAAAGTTCAATTTTTTTTTCTTCTGAAATAGGCTTAGAATGTCATGAAACGTAGAAATTTTAAATTTGAGCAAAAAAAAAATCCATCTATTCTATAGTAGTAGTAAAAAAAGATTTTTTTTTTCATTTTTTTCTATTCTAATGGTAAAACATTTTTCCAAAACGGTAAGAAAATGTTCAAAATATTTTTTTTTCTCAAATAGGTTTAGAATGCCATGAAACGTGGAAATTTTAAATCTGAGCAAACAAATTTTTTTTTATCTATTCTATTAGTAGTGGTAAGTACAAATTTTTTCAAAATTTTTTTTTTTTTAATATAGGTTTAGAATGCCACGAAATGTGGAAATTTTAAATTTGAGAAAAAAAAAACAAATTTCCATCTATTCCAGAGGTAAAATAATTTTCAAAAATGTTGGTAAAAAATTTTTTCAAAATATCTGAATCCATATAATCTGAAACGTGAAAATCCGAAAAAATCTGGGAGAGTGATTTTTTCTTGAATGCAATACTTCCCTTCGGTATGCGAAGGTAGTAAAAAAAAAAAACTAAGAATGAGCAGTTGGGCGTCGTAACTATTACCAAAATGGACTAGCAGTAGTTTTGGGAAGACCTAAATTGCCCCAAAACACCAACAAAAAATCATAAAAATTAAAAGACAAAATTTAATTGGGTAATTGGCCTCAATTTAATTATTTACTAATTGAATAAATAAAACTGTGTTGAAATAACAGCTCTGGGAATATTCAAATATCCCAAAACCAAAAGAAAATTATAACAATTTAAATAAAATACTTTGAAAATACCTTGACTGTAAAATGTTATCGAATCCCTGATTCTGAACATCGTGAATAATTAATTATTTAATGTATTCATCCAATAGTTATGACTTTACGAAATTATTGTTTTGATTTCAACCCAATAAAATAAAATTCAAAAGAATCAGTTGTTTAATTGATCATCGTAACTGATGAGGTTACGAATCCTTTGTACACTGAATAATTAATTAATTTAAAGTCCCAAAGACAAAAATTATTAACAAAATGTATTTATTCAGAACAATAAAATTTAAATATAAGAAAACTACTTTTAAACGAGAAAGTTTAGATAAGAAACAATCATTGAAGTAACATTGTAACTGGGAATGATACTAAGTAGTTAATAAATGGATCGATGCAAAACAACTAAATGAACACAGAGAGAAAACAGAATTAAAATAATACCAAGTTAAAAAAAATAACAATAAGCGTGATGTTAAAAGAATTGTAGTGAAACGGATAATTTAACTATTTAAAAAAATAAAACATAGTCAGCGTGTAGCCCGTGACTGTAGAAACGAAAAGAAAATTGAAATAGTCTCACTAAGTCCTGACTGCTAGTCCAGTGACTATACATTCGCTACACACCCTGTACACTTTTATAAATATATATTTTAATTCACGGCACGTCGCGATTTAGAGTTTTTATTTTGATGTGGGAAGCTGCTCCCGTTTCAGTCATAATAAAAAGTACTCCGAATAGGAATTCAAAAAAAAAAAAATAAAACAGAAAGTGGCACTACACAAAAAATGGAAGCTAATAATACTGTTTTCGGAATTCACTTTAAACTGTTAAATAAAAACTAATACGTCATTCTTAGATCCGACACAAATTATGACCTTTAGAAATCATATTCTTCCAACTCCTGGGCTTGTTGACCAGTTGTTGTTGTTATTTTAGTTAGATGACTCTCTGGCACCAATTTCCATATGCACTGGCAGTCAAGTGCTATGAATTTGGGTCCACTTGGGTGGTAGATGGGTCACTCGGAGCGCCATACACCTTAGTTTTAAGCAATTTAGAGCATTTGCCCTTCGCATAATGCTTTTTCGTGTAAGGGAAGTGCCCACTTGGAACGTTTTTACTATATGGTTCTTGCGTTTCTAATATTTATCATACTTGACTAATTTTAACCAAGTTGATGTACAGAGTGAGTGGTGAATAGAAAATATAATGTAACGTACGTTAATACTGCCAATTGCACGGAGAAAAAATGTTGGCATATATCGAACGTTTATCCCCAAAATATCCTCTTTTACTAGCACTAAGCCCCAAAGTGTTGTACTCTGTTCCAATATTGAATATTTTCTGGGGCGGCTAGCTCCAAAACGGGCAGGGGGGGATGTCTGACTCACGTAAGATAAAATACTCAAACATAACAGCAATACCAACTTGTTATATTTCAAACCCCATATATGTAGCTATCTTTTGGACAAAAAGGTATAATTATTATGTGCGAATCAGATTAACAAGGATTGTAACTGTTTTTAGCACCCAATGAATATTTAGTAGTCGGAGTCAAAAAACTGTTGTATAAACGTACAGAAAAAAATACTTTTGAGGTTAAGATAATAACTCCTAGTAATAAGTAAATACGAAATACAAACTATGAAACATGTGGTAAATAGTTGAAAATTTGTCAATATCAAACTAGGTAAATAATAAATAAATAATAAAATAACGTTCATGGAAAATGGCTCATTTTATTGGTATCACACCAAAAGGTTTAGATAAAAATCTAGAAAATTAATTAAGAAATTTAGAAATGTCATCTTAAATTCCAAAAATATATGTGTCAAGGTTTAGAGTAAAAAGTGTTATGGTATTCCACCCGGAGCTTCCTAGACAAGATGCGAAGACTCCACATTTCTCACAGACACTTACCTTGTAGTGTGTCATATTTCTGGGACACCCGGTGTAATCACTTTAGGTGCACTACAATGACGAAAACCGATGCCCTCGAAGTGTGTTTCTGCTAGTTAACTCTTCCCTTAAACTGACCTATAGCATTGGAGCGCTGCGAATAATTATATCCGCTTAAACCATTAAACACTTCTACCGTCATTTGGTTTTAAACATTTTCATTATTAAGTAATGATACTAACTAAATAACAAAAGAGTAAGAAATTAAGCGCAATAATTCTATTACATACCTTACTTTATAAAGAAACCAAACAATATATAATGTACATATCAGAACGATTATTTTAAAATTTACTTGTGCAGCTGATAATAAAAATGAGTTAACTAGGTATATGTTTGCTTATCTACCTATTAAATATTATTTATAGATAAAAATGTGTTTTATGAGGTACATCATCGATTTGATAATAATCAATTTGGCGTCTCTTACTTCTTTTACTTCCACATCCACGTAGTGGATTGGAAGTATAGTAATCGCAAAAAAATTTTCAAAAATTTTTATTCGTGAAATAGGTTTAGAATGTCATGAAACGTCGAGATTTTAAATTTGAGCGAAAAAAAATTTTCTGTCTGTCTGTCGGTCTGTCTGTCGGTCTGTCTGTCGGTCTGTCTGTCTGTCTGTCTGTAACTTTTTTTGTCCGCACGTTTTCTCCGGAACGGTTTAAGATATTGACTTGAAATTTTGTACACGTATATATTATAACGAGATCTGGAACTGGATTGTTTTTTGAGGATATCCGGTGAAGGGTTGGGGGTTAAATAGGGGTAAATATGGGAAAATAAGTAAAGCAAGCTTGTAAGAGTACAGAAACTTGAAATTCGGTGTATGTACTAGAAATTAAGGCTTCCGACTTTTTATAATATTTTTCAACCCCCCCCACCACCCCTACCCCATTAATGGGGTTGATAAAATAAAGTTGAGATATTCATTTGAAATTTCATACACGTATGAATTATAACGACGTGTGGAATTAGATTATATTTTGAGATGATTCCGTTGAAGGGTTGAGGGTTAATTTGGGGTAAATAGGGGAATATAAGTAAAACAAGTTGGTAAGAGTACAGAAGCTTGAAATTCGGTGTATGTACTAGAAGCCAAAGCGTCAGATTTTTTTATAATATTTTTCAACCCCCACCACCCTTACTCCAATATGAAAAGGGTTGATAAAATAAAATTGAGATATTCATTTGAAATTTGGTACACGTATGTATTATAACGACATCTGGAACTAGATTATAATTTGAGATGATTCCGTTGAAGGGTTAGGGGTTAAATAGGGGTAAATAGGGGAAAATAAGTAAAGCAAGCTGGTAAGACTACAGAAACTTGAAATTAGGTGTATGTACTAGATGCCAAGGTCTCAGATAATTTATAATATTTTTCAACCCCCACCACCCCTAATTCATTATTAAAAGGGTCGATGAAATAAAATTGAGATATTCATTTGAAATTTGGTACACGTATGAATTATAACGACATCTGGAACTAGATTATATTTTGAGATGATTCCATTGAGGGGTTGGGGGTTATTTAGGGGTAAATAGGGGAAAATAAGTAAAACAAGCTGGTATGAGTACAGAAACTTGAAATTCGGTGTATGTACTAGAAATTAAGGCTTCCGATTTTTTACAATATTTTTCAACCCTCCCACCACCCCCACTCCATTATTCAAGGGGTTGATAAAATGAAATTGAGATATTCACATGAAATTTAGTACGCATTTGTATTATAACGACATCTGGAACTAGATTATATTTTGAGATGATTCCGTTGAAGGGTTGGGGGTTAAATAGGGGTAAATAGAGGAAAATAAGTAAAGCAAGCTGGTAAGACTGCAGAAACTTGAAATTAGGTGTATGTACTAGAAGCCAAGGACTCAGATTATTTATAATATTTTTCAACCCCCACCACCCCTACTTCATTATTAAAAGGGTTGATAAAATAAAATTGAGATATTCATTTGAAATTTGGTACACATATGAATTATAACGACATCTGGAACTAGATTATGTTTTGAGATGATTCCGTTGAAGGGTTAGGGGTTAAATTGGGGTATACAGGGGACATAAGTAAAGCAAGCTAGTAAAAGTACATAAATTTGGGATTTGGTATATATACTAGAAGCGAAGGTGTCAGGTTTTTTATTAGTATTTTCCATCTCCCCACCACCCCCACTCCCTTATTAAAAGAGTTGATAAAATTAAATTTAAATTTTCACTTGAAATTTAGTACATTTATGTATTATAATTATATCTGAAAGTAGATTATATTTTGACATGATTGCGTTGAAGGAGTGGGGGTAAGTAGAGGTAAATAGGGAAAAATAAGTAAAGTAAGCTGGTAAGAGTACTGCAACTTGAAATTAGGTGTATGTCCTAGATGCCAAGGTCTCAGATTTATTGATACTATTTTTCAACACTTCCACTACCCTTACTACATTATTAAAGGGGTTGATAAAATAAAATTGAGATATTCACTTGTAATTTGGTAGACGTATGTATTATAACGACACCTGGAACTAGAGTACAGAAATTTGGGATTCGGTGTACATACTAGAAACCAAGGCCTCAGATTTCTTTCTAATATTTTTCAAACTCCATCACCTCCCCTTCATTGTTAATGGGATTGATAACATCAAATTGAGATATTCACTTGAAAGTTAGTACACGTATGTATTGTAGTGACATCCGATTGAGATGACTTCATTGAAGGGGTGGGAGGTGGTAGATTGTGAATAGTGGAAAATAAGTAGGGTAAACTAGAAACTTCATTTTTAACGAATATGGTAGAAACCAACCCCTCAAACTTTTCTATGACATCTGCCCCAAATATTATTAAAATTCTATAACCAATAATTTCCATATACTAGAGTGCAAATATAGTCAAGATGTTTCCTTTAAAGTGACTTGGATGAAGAATCTGGATGTGGAAGTAGTGATTCCTTAGGCAGCGGTTTTTAATTTGTGCCTCAAAGAAAAAAAGAAAGAAAAACATGATAGACTGGAATCTCCTAGTGTGAACCAGGCGCTACGCTATGAATTCATTTCTAAATATTCTCACAAAATCAGATACACCGTGGCGCAAACAAAGATTTTGGGTATAGTTCAATATTGACAAAGGAGGGCGATCATTTTGGTGATAATCTTTCTTATCGATTTAAATATCATTCAAATAACTTTTTACGGGATCATAATCAAATGTTAAGAGTTTCTTGTAGGGCGTACACTAAATAAAGAATGTCTGGTTACTGTAGACTGGCTTCTGCCTCGGTATATTGAAATAAATTTTGTATTGTCTCTATTTTACGTGCTTGATTTTTATTTAAGGTCGGGTTTTTATTACACATATAATACAAAATTCTCAATACTGAATTACAACACAAATTAAGGTATTTAACCTGTTACGCTACTGAATGATTAGTACTTCAACATAATTGGCGTTTGCTGTACGAAAAGACAGTATACCTTTGAAATTCTTCTTTGGATAAACAATTTTTTGGTCTAAATCCGTGAAATATATAATTTACGTACTATTGAAAGTATGTTGGAAATATAAACTTTATAGTGTACTTTCGACACTGATTTGACAACGGTGAATCTTAGTATAGTATAGAAAATTTTATGGACTGCGCGGCGTTTAGTAATGATTAAGCGATAGGCGAGTTTTAGTGTACTAATAAAACTTTGATCGAAGGTTAATATTGATATATTACTAAAATTATGATGCAAGGCGGAATTTAATATTTAGTGATTAGATAAGCAGATTTTAGTACACTTTCGATTTTTTCCTTAAAAATTATTAACGATAATTGCCGTTTCGATTTCGAAGTTGCCGCTTGAAAAATATGATTAGATACCAGAAAAAACTCTCATTCGTATCGGAATCACGTCGTTCAAGAAGTACAACGTAATTAGCGCTTATTTTAATAAACAATAACTAAGAAGCGTTAGATGCCATAATATGTTAGTTCTGTCAGTGCAAAAATAGTTTTTGCAAAGTAATTGTTACGCTCACAAAATGAGCGTGTTTATAGTACGGCGGAAAAGTGTAGCCAGTAGAGCAAAAAATCACCGGCATTCTGGTCAAAGGATAGTAGCTATTATGTAATACTTAAGCGGCACCAAGCTTTATTATATAGTCCTACATAATCGAGAGAAATATATTAAGTTTTATCCACCTAACAGGGATGAAAACCACGACTAGGTCATCATATGTAATTGGTACAATCGACCAAATAGAATAA
This sequence comes from Stenurella melanura, assembly GCA_963583905.1. Classification (NCBI taxonomy): domain Eukaryota; kingdom Metazoa; phylum Arthropoda; class Insecta; order Coleoptera; family Cerambycidae; genus Stenurella; species Stenurella melanura. The sequence continues at coordinate 39,946,095 of OY757310.1, read as the reverse complement.
TCGTTTGAATGTTTTACCTTTATACCTAATAATTTGTTCAGCTACTGTGAAATTCGTGGAACTCTGACAGATGAACTTCGCGAGGCTAACCTAGAGTAATGGTTTCAATGCAACAGACAAATATTTGCTTCTGAGCTGCTATAATACGTGGAGATAATGTTGTCAGATTTAAGCATAATATTTGAAATTGAAGACATACCTCCCCGTGGTTCTTGCTGAACTGTCTTTGATTTCTTTTTCTGATAACTCATTTTTATTGACTGAATTGGGAAAATCATTTTTTGTTATCAGTGTCCTTTGTGCCCGAGCCTATATACCTACAATATTCACCATAAAGTTGGCTACATATGGGAAAACTTTGTATTATTGAGATTTCTAAAAAATATTATATTGGGGATTCGTTTCTTTTTTTACATGCAAATACCTTCATTCAACTAAAATACATAAAGTTTTTGTCGAAACTAAACAAATATTTGTGAAATAGACACAAGAATTTATGATTTTTCATATAGTAATTAATGGTAGCGGTAAAATTAGCACTTCAAAATTGATATATAGTGTCCTTGTTGTATTCTATGCACTTTTCCTTAATGAAATGTTTCGATATGTTAACAATTTTACTCATCTTTCGGTACCACCGTCAACTATTTTTTGCAGTCCTGCCAAACCAGTAATTACATGCCATGTGTCAAAATGTAATTTTTTGTTGTCAGGCATGCATAAACGAACCCCCAATAGAATTTTTTAGAAATATCAATAATACAATTCTTTCCCATATGTAGCCAACTTTATGGCGAACACTGTATAATCAGAATTCCATTGAAATGACGAAGTTACCAAATTAATAATCTTAACATTTTATGACTTCTTTCCTATTTTTTTTATAACTATTTAGCGACATCATTGCTGTTACAGGAAAGAACTGTTTGAGAACTACTGGCATTTCTTATGCATCAAATAAAATCTTAGTTCAGACGATTTAGCGGCCATGACACAATGCTTAAATTGTACCCGACTCTAACACAATCCGAGTGCTTTCATTTCTTCGAATTACGTACGTGCGAATTTTCGAAATTCGTAAATCCGCACGCCTCTGGTTCCAGTGACTACACTTTTTGGCCGTACCGAATATACCAAGCATTTAAAATTTTTCTCATTGCATGCAGGATTTTGGATGACGTCATTGCAACTTTAGAAAGTAACGATTCAAGTGATGAAGACAATAATTAGCGTTATACAGGGTGTAATTAATTTCATGTCATTAAAAAAAGCTGGTGGTAGGGAACGACAAGACAAACAAAAAAACCTTATATAAGATGGGGTCTAAAGCTCATAGTTTTGGAAAAAAAAACAATAATTTTGCAAATTTTCAATAAAATATTTTGAGAACTGCTGGAATATTGAGGTAGGTTTAGATCTAGATCTGATCTGAAGGAAACTATATCCTACCTCTCTCTTCTGCAATATTTTAGTTACTGTGGGCGTTTCGTTATGTACACACGTCCAACCCGCCGTTCGTTGTTTTTGTTATTTTTGAATTTTGCGTCATTGTGTGTTTATAGTTAAGATTTATTTTATTGACTTACCGTTCAAGTTGTCAAATTCTTGATTACGTACAGACACAACTTACTTGTTCGTTCTTTTTTTATTCCTTTTTGGCCTTTGTATCAAGTTTTTATTTTATTTTTCTTTATTGACAACGTTAGTTGATACTTTAGTATTTAGTGTTGAACGAACTGCGTATGTCCTTAATTCGACCTACCGAACTGTGTATTGATGCAGATGCAGAGATTTTGAATCATTTAGGTAGGTAGTAAGCTTTTAACCCAGGACACTCATTTATGTTACAAATGTTAATAAACCACATTTAAATTTTCTAAATTATAGACAATCCAATATTTTGTTCCAAATTAAAAAACACACATGTAAAGAAATGTTCTGTTTAAACCTCTATGGCCATTATTTGCTTGGAATTGTACACGAAGAGAGAACGAATTATTTACCTCTTTATAGTTGCCTCAGTTCAGTTGAAGCGGTCCATCAAAGGCGGTCGATGATCCAAGGCCTTTGCTTTGACACCGCATATACCGCGTGTGCCGGCGAGCACTTTTTTGTGACAATATAAAAGTTGTATAATTGGGAACACTTTTAGTCCATTGACCAAGAAATGCAGTGGTTCTCAATTGTTGTCTACCATAATATTAAAAATATTGATCTAGATCAGTTTTTTTTAAAGTGCCCCTAGAGGGAAAAGTCATAAAGGTTTTTTGTTCGTCTAGTCGGTCCCCATTATCAGTCTTTTTTAATGACATGAAACTGATTGCACCCTGTATATGTTTTAAATTCCCTACCCCTACCCTGCACTAACCACTTTAACTTACTGGATCTCTTAATCTTTGAATGGAAGCTTTTGGATGCACTGTATGTATTTCGCTTGTATAGGTAGGAGCCCAGAATGACCACCCTCCTATTTTCAAGTATTATTATAAATGTATGCTTTAATTCTTTCTATGAATTAACGAAATTTTTATTTCTGTATATCTTTTTATGTGCGTCTTGCGCTTTGTCTACTTATCGATTCACCAACGCTTCGACCATCTATAAAGTTGTCAAAATAAATTTCAAGAGAAGTGTATTTTGTTAATTTTTTTTAGTAAATGAAGTACTGATGGAAAAGAGTTTACGTTATTCGTTAAAAATTAATGGCATGTGTGTGCAATATAATTTACCATTTTCCTCTTTTTAAACATTTTAGATAAACTACAGGAACTGCGGAAACATGCGATATGATTTGTTACAAATAGGTTTCTAAATTATCACTGTAGATAGTAAGAAACTATGTACTAGTCATACGTGATACATACTTCAAGATAGTTCTTTCTTTATGGTTACCGATGACATTGCCATGATTAATTACTACGCAGTAGGCTATGACTGGATATAACTATGAAAATGTTAGCATATTTAATGTCCGATAAGCAAAAAAATATCACAGCTAGACCTATCAAGTTATGTTATTTGAAATCAGGAAGAAAAAGTCTAAAAGAAAATGTAAAAATAAATTGTGTTCCACTTAAAAAGTCACCTTTATAAATATTGAGGTGATACAAATATATTACGTGACTCACGTAGGCTGTTGTTTTTGAACACGCTTTTATTAGGTCGACCTGTATCTATATATGTATGCATAATATATGTTGTAATAAAATCTAAGGAACTGAATTTCCCTCACTTCTAATTGTTGTACTCAATATTATAAAATATTCAAAATGTCCGCCGCCCCAAGATGGCGGATGATCATTTTCTTTACAACCCCCATTGATATGGATATCAAATGAAAGGACTTGACAAGCAGAAAACGGTAAGGTGAGTGACGCCATACTAAATCCAATATGGCGGATCACCTATTTTGTAAAACAAGTTTGGTTCTGATCTATAATGATTTTTTAACATGCTTTTATTTGCTTTGACCTGCAACACTGTGAGCGAATCTTACAACTCACATTTCACACACTTCCAGATGTTGTATTGACTTGAAAGGACCCCGCTTCAAATGCATAGGTAATTTTGTGCAAATTCAAGGCATAGAATCCTTAGGTTATTCTAAATGAAAACTGTTATGGATAAAGTTCCAAAATGTCTTTATTTTGAAAATACAGCAAGTCGAGGATCCAAAATTGAAAATTTTGCAAACGCGATTTTACATATTTTTTATCGAAACGGTAAACACTTTAAATATTAATTTTGAGTTAAGAATATAATACTATAATACTGATGTACAGTGTAACATAGGAAAATACATTATTCTAATTTTCATTTAAAAAAATAAGAGATTCTTACGAAAATAAGAAGAATTCTATTTTTATTCCAATGGAAATCAGCAAAACAAACAAAATACAAACGAGATCTTACGATTCGTTTTCCTGATAATATATTTATAAAAAAAATTTCCGCCATTCCAGAAATTTGGTTTGCATCCATTTGTGAATGGCTTTGGGCCTTTCAGACTCTTTTTCGTGTGAAAGTGACGACAGTGGTTTTGTGGGGATTAATGGAGTCCTTCCTCATTACACCACCTGTCGATAATATTTAGGGCTCTTTGTGAACGCTCTGATATCGTGTTCACAAATCGCCCCGTGACAACTATTACTATATCGTCAGCACATTCTAGGCACTAAAGCCTTCCTCAGAAATTTATCGAAGGAGGTCGTCAGCAAGGGTTGCCCACAGTAGTGGAGATAGTACCCCTCCTTGGGGGGCTACCTGTACTCACCTTTGCCTCAATGGTAGCCTCGCTTAAAGTGGATATTATTATCCTCTTCTCTAAGCTGGCTTTAATCCACTGGCAGAGCACTGTTGGGGCTCCCCTGTTTAACAGTAATTCATTAATAAGTGCGTTGTTGCATTGCTAAACGCTCCTTCTATGTCCAGAAAAGTGTCTACTAATTATTCACTTGGATGAAACATGGTTTGATACTTATGATATCTCATCAACAGGTTGAGTAGATTCTACTCACCTAAGTAAGGCACTCAAACCGAAGAAAACGATTACAATGTTACGTATTAAATCTGAAGACATGTCAAGTGCACGGCCGTTTTCAGAAATTATCATGAAGATACAACGATAGAATTATTTGTAGATTGTTACAAAAATAAGTTCGTCCTTAATATTCTTTCAAATACATTGTATTCTTAAAAGCAATATGCATTTAACAAAATTATTTTATTCAAGGCAAGCTACCTTAGGATTATGTTTAAGGTCAGGAGATACCACCTTTTATAATTCTTAAAGTTCTCCTTTAATCTTGCAAATTAACAAATCACCTTCCTTTACTCAAGAAAATACACCTCAAACGAGGCGCTTGCTAAGTAATTCAGTGACGTATACTAACAATGGATTTATCTAACAATTTACTTCGTTAGAAATTTACGGCGTATATAAAATAAATTGTGTTTACTTGTTTTAAACTCTTTACTTTACAAATCTATTGAATCTTGGAAATTTTGTTTAAGTTTTAGGTATTCTGTTACAATTAAATTGGATTGGATGTTAGTTTATCATAATTAATTGAAATTATCCACAAATTGTCCTGCGAGGAAGACTACTGCTGTTGAAAAATTTGTATATTTAATTTAGATTTGGAAATACACAACTTTACCGATTAAATTTCTTCTTCAAGATTGAATTATTAAACTGACAGTCTACTAAGACAGTAAGTTCAATTTTTGCACTAAAGTTATTCAAAAATGATCATTTATTTCCATACAAAGGTACCCGCAATTAATTGCATACCGACTGTAAATACTAAGTTATTGAAAATACGGAGACAAGTTTGACACAGTTTGAGTGATTTGTATTGATAATCGAGGGATATATTTAAAGACTAGTTCTAGCATAGAAATTTATGGATACAATGTACAGTTTTAATTTTATCAATATTTATTTATCAATTAGAATCTTGCCTAAACGAACGTTTCCCTATCTTTTTCTATTTTTAAGGTTGAATTCTTTTAGTATTTGTCACTCATAATTCGAACTATTAGCACTGTTGAGTAAGATGAATATAAAATAGTATAATAACGATAGGCCAAAGCTTACATTTCATCTAAAAAAGGATGAGGGTCCATAAATTAAGAAACATTGCTCTGAAAATTTATGAAAAATGAAATGGGTCCAACTAAAATTCTAGCTACAATTTTATGCCTGCTTAATGTTTTCATCAGTAAAACTGACGATTGGTCTGGTCGTTGGAATCGACAACTTTTTTTGTGTGTGCCTGTGTAATTAGTTTCAATTTGAATTTAGTTGTTTTAATCAAGAACTGTGCGTCTGACGAGACAAATGCAAGAGACCGTTTTCATGTAGAATTGACGAGGCTAATCAGGAAAGATACCCACATGGAAAAACGTCAGTGGTGTGCCACTTTTCTGGTAAAACTTATCAGAGGATATGTTCACAGACATGCCATTGGTTGAGCGATAACATAAGTTGTCTAATTGAAATATGTGTCTTTATATCCTATTAACACATACCAAAATTGAAAATAATATCCAAAGTGCTTCCTGAGATATTAAAAATTATCGATAAAAAAATTTCAACTCCCTATGGCAAAAAATTGCGGACAACTGTTCATATGAACTTTTCTCCATAAAATGACCCAAGAAATCATACCTTGAAATATTAGCACGTCATTAAGGAACACACTTCCCTGTGTATAATATACGGATGAGGCTCATCACATAATAATAATAATAATAATAATAATATGTTTATTTATAATATAAAAATACACATTTCTGAAAATTTGAGTAAGTAGATATGTAGATACATAAATACAGAACTATACTTAAATAACTAACATATAATAATTCAGAAGAAACACTACAGTAAAGTACTATTTATAAATAAACAGAAAAAACCCACAAAAATTAATTTGTACGTGGGTTCACCTATTCATAGATAATGAATCCGTGTGCTTTCTTATTATATATACGATCAAGACATGTAGTATAACTGTTGAAAATATTTCTGAAAGTACATCTAAATGCATCTAAATGCGAGTATACATGACTATTATATTAATTTTTTTTCTTCATTTTTCTTAATTTTTTTTATGTTGATCAGGGAATGGATAAAATCCCTGTCCAAGTTTAGAATATACATTTTGCATTTATATTTAAAATGTTTTAATGTTGTTTTATATCGGTGGGCAAGATATTATAAAGGCGAGGCGAAAGAAAGACATAACTTCTTTGACCTACAGTTTTAGCAGAGGGAGGAATTTTTGCTTGTAAATTAGTTTTACCTCTTGTTGTATATGTATGACTGAGTAACTCCAAATTATTTTTGTTTTTAAATTGGTTAACGATAATTTGAAAAAAATATATTTGCCTAATATCAAAGAGTCTGCATTCTGCAAAAAGTAGGTTAGTCGGATACGTTGGAATTTTATTCAACTTTATTTTTAGAAATTGCTTTTGTGTTATTTCAAGCATTTTTATATGAATATTCAAAGCACCACCCCATCCCAAGGTTCCATAAGATAGTCTGGACTCTACTAGTGCATGGTATATGATTTTCAGTTGCTTTATGTCCAATATTTTATTTAAGAATTTAAATTTATATAGTATGCTTCTAAGTGTTTTGGTGACAGAATTAATATGTACGTCCCATTTTAGATGTTGATCTATGTAGAGCCCTAAATATTTAGTAAAACTGGAACTACTTATTTCAATTAAGTTACCATTGGAACATATTTCAAGTTTATCACAGCCAGGTAAATTACTTTTGTTGCAGTTGAAAGGAACATAAGTAGTTTTTTTATAGTTAATAGTCAACAGTTTATGGTCAAACCAATTTATTAAATTTTTTAAATCATTTTTTACTTTTACTTTTAGATCAGTCCAAGATGGTGCTTCATAAAAGATTGCCGTATCATCTGCAAAACTAATTATTTTGCCAGAGCTATGAATGGTTAACAAATGATTAATATATTAATAAAGGTGGATAACCACCATGAGTACTTAATTAACTAATACATACTTGTATTGATTAGTAAAACTAACATGTGCCAAATTATATAAAAAATTCAAGTAAATATTGACTGTTGACTAGATAGAACTTTGAGAGATAAACGGATATAAAAGGACAAGAACAAGAAACATGAATTTTAGAAGTTGAAAATAAAATATTCTACTACTTTTAAATTGCAGATATTAACAAAAATATATTTAGTTGGCTACATTTAGAAAAGATACAAATTCATTAAGGTCATAAGAGCAGTGCTGTAAGAAGAGGTTCTTCAGTTTACTTTTGAAGCTGATGGTGGATCGTGTATCCTTAGCTCTGTGGAAAGAAAGCATGTAATAAGAAGTTCCGGCTTGACAAAGTGACTTTTTATCGTAGGTGTGGAAAAATTTATCT